>OY720685.1:36068676-38468676 GCA_963170755.1 Amphimallon solstitiale | reverse complement strand
TCATCAATATATAATTAAAAGAGTGACAATTAGGGCTTAAAAACTAAATAATGTTAATTACATGGCTATAGAACAAAACAAAAAAATTAAACCTGCAATAACTAACACCAAATTGGTTAATTTATTGTTGTCGTAAAACAAATGAGACTTCCAATGATATGGCTGCCTTAAGCTCCATGGGTGGCCTCATGGGATGGAGTGTCGGCACTGCATTTCTGTTGAGGTGTACTGAATGAGGGTGTGCATAGTATGTTGTGTCAAAATGTAGGCTGCAAAGTTTCTTATTACATGTTGTACTGGCATCTAGCACAGGTTTCATGCCCATTTGCTGTTGCCAAGTTTCGCTCCTGAATAATAAAATATAATAATTACAACTGTATACTAACAAATATCAACGATAGTATAAAGGCACATTTTCATTATAGGAAACTGCACAGGAAAATCATTAAGAGCATTCACCATCAGCTGATCGAGTCAAACGTAAACAATCCATCCCCTTACGCTTCTGCCTAACCCCCGCGTACAATCATTTGTCAGATTTTCATGCGACAGATGTTTACATTGAACCATCTTTGTCATACTAAATGCCGGAACGTAGTTGAACCGAGATAGAAGCGCATCCGTCCGTGCAGTAGTTCCAACACCACGAAACAGTATTGGCAACATCGTCGGAACATATTACTTCAAAAGTCCATGCAGAACTAATCGACCGGGCTCTAAGAATAAAAACAGGATCCATGTTTTTCGAAATAAAGTCGATAATGAACATGGTTTTTAATAGATTTATTAGGAACCTATATGTATAAAAAGTATAGTTTTATCAAAATAGTTTAAATATCGAAATATATATCGAGTTTCCAGACAATGACGGGTTAGATGAACTTTGAATTCATTTTAAATTTCAGATTGTTTACAAGTGAATGGTACTTGTGATGCATAGTATAAACATATTACAACAATGGTTGTTTTACGGTCAAAAATTGTAATTTATTTATGACAAATCAAGTAATTTAGAAATAAAATCGAGTTTGTAGTATACAAAAAATGTGTTTCAGTTACATATGTACATTACCTATTTAGCCTAGGATTAATTAGCTCAGGAAGAATAGAATCATAGTAGAAACTTAGTAGCTTAGGCTCCATTTCGTTTTCCCAAAAATAATCATCCCGTTCAATTACCTCCTCTATGCTTCCCAAAGGGGTATAAATAATGAAGTAACAATATCTTCTTTTTGTAATGTGCAATTGACCTTGCACCTGATAGTAATAGACATGTGACCTTTTTAATTGTAGAGAATGATTTTCGTCTAATGTTGAAAATTTTATAATATTACTATTTATTGCAGCTTCAGGTGTCATTTTTGCAGCTGTTGAAGGACATTTAATTTCTACAATCGAATCATAACCAAACAACCCATCTGGGCTTGCCCCAAGTGCGAAATTTTTAGAATCAATGAACAATCCACAGGGTTTAACCTCAACTCCATATTCCAACTGAAACCGTTGAATAGCTTTGGATTCATGTTCATTGCCATATTTCGTATGCTTGTTTCCTTTAAAGAAAGAATATAGCAAATGTTGGACTTTTTTAGCATTCGAAGAATTACTCCGCTTTCGGCATATCATGCCCAAATTGGATGCCGTGAGTCGTAATGACCGCTCCTGTGTCCAATATGGATTTCCTCCTTGTCCTCTTGCTTTCTCCTCAATTTGTACAATTTCTTCCTCTGTTTTAGACAACTCCGTTAAGAACTGTATCATTTTGGACTCATATACGTCTGGAGAAAGATCTTCTCTCACTTGCGCCGCTGCTTTAGGTCCATAATGTTCATCACAGAGAGCAACTTCCCTAAATCTTGATTTGAAAAGTCGTCTCCTTATACCACACAGCTTACGCGCATTTTTCCTCCGTTTTTTCATTGTTTCAATAAAAATTTTTTTGGAACCTCTTGGACTTTGTCCTACAAGCGCCTTATGGACCACTCGATGATAGTCTCCAGCACAATTAAAAGAGAGAGCAGCTGCGTGGCAACGCGTTGCATAAGAATTTTTCATGGAAAAATTCACTCTCCCACCAACATGCTTACATACAATGGAATTGTAATGTTCCGCTAGATTATTGTTCATATTGCGTACCAAACTGTATGCATTTAAAATTAATCTGTCAAAAGCAGACTGAATGTCCTTATATAGGCCACACTCCAGCATTTTAGGCACCAAATTTGCCTCACATTCTTTTGGTTCACAGGTAAAATAAGCCAGCATATGGAATTTTCTATGTTCTCCGAAAATATGGGATGAGACGTGAAACACTATCAAACACAGGGGGAGTCACCACCACAACAGAGCATATACTAAAAAATAAGTTGTAGATTTTTTGGAAGTGCACTCACTTACAGTATCTGAAACGCACGGTTTTCGTAATTATTTATTGTAATATTTTCGACCGACACCGACAGGGCAATCAACACGACGATTAGACGCTGCTAACAAATGTGGTGAAAATGATTTCACGGATAGCAAATTTATAATGATCTTTTTCTTTATAATGCGCAATACCACAAAACTTGTTACAGCAAATATATTTCAGATAAAAATGTAGGTAAGTCTTCAATGATATATTTCTCATCATAAGCAAAAAGGTTATTATAAATTTGGAAGTCGAGAAATCATTTCTGATATTAGTGTGTAATCGTCATGATGATTGCCCTGTATCTAATAATAAATTGATCTAAAATATTACAAAAAGTGATTACGAAAATCATACTGATATGGCAAATTTTTCCCGATTTTCAATCAATTTACAAGTAAGAAACTGTAATTAAATATTCTTTTATAACTACAATTATTATCCGTACAATTCGTAGTTTTCATCAGAGAAGCCTAATATTTAATAATATGCATTCCGTGCAGGCTTCTACTTGGATACTGGGCAATGATAGTACACATATTTCGCGAGTGCAATGTAATTGAACTCCGAGAAGTGTTACCCGCGCCGCAGCCGAAGCACATTTCACTAACGTCTTTTAAAATTCTATATCTGGAAAACCATGAGGCATAAGTAGCTGGATTTTATTTTAAAAACTTTTCTATATTTTAACCTGCATTTGGCTCCAAATATATGTACATAAATTATCGATGATTAACATAGTCCCTCGCATAGTCAAGTTAACAATGCACGTATTTGTTAGGGGCAACTTCGAGAGTCATTTTCTCAAAAAGGCTTTATGTTCTGAAAATTTGGTGTGTATCATTAGAAGCGCTATACTTTTTGAGCAAGTCGACAAAAAAATACAGTCCTGACTCAAACCGTTGATTTTATAACGCGATTTATGTTTTTCAAAACACATTTTTTTAATTACGCCTCTCGCTGGCAGAAAGTTATTTTACAACATTTTGCCCTTCTAAAAAAAGGTGTATATGTCCATTTCGCATGGCAAAAATTTTTCTGAACAAGATGGTCGGGGTCGCATTTTGTTATACAGCGATTTTACTTCACTATATAGTATTACTGTGGCACCAACTATAACACTGTTGCCACAGTGTACTACGTTGATAACTGCTTGGCCGTAGCGCCAGAGGGAAGCACTTCCCAATGGTAAAATTGTTTTTTGGTTTATTCATGTTTTCTGAAGTCACCAAAGTAAATAAAACAAATAAAAGTAGCGTAAAATTTCTAATAAAAATTAATACGCAATGGAAAGTTTTTAGTTCCATATAAATCCTGTTATTAAAAAATACAAAAACATATTTTTTAAAAAAACACACTTCTAACAACTTTCCGGTCTAAACAAATTGATATTATAATTTTTTTATTAAGGTACTAATACTAGTAAGATGTATGATATCGCTGTGTTTTATGTTAGAAGATTAGGGACCGTGGTGAGTCCTCTTAAGAAAAACCATAAATGCTTCTGTACCAAGAAATCTGAAGTTTCTATTAACACTGCTAAACATGGATTGATTGCTTGTGAAAAAACATAATATAGAAACTTAAAAACAAGTAGTAAGTTTTTCGTGTAGTTTAAAGGCTTTCTTATACACCCATTGGGTTAAACTGCAGTTGAGGTGTCGGGCGACTAGTGTACCTTATAGAGAACCTCTAATTGAACACCTTTTTCTTATAAAATTATCAATGCAAACATAGAGAAATGGAGATAAAAAATAAATTAGGTACTGACCAAGTCAATTTTGCAGGTTACATCTCATGTAAGGTATCCCATATAGATCATTGAAATCATGAAAATCACTATAATTGATGTTTATTTCACATAATCACACACAATTTAGGTCAATTTGTATGTTTTCTTATGACTTCTGCGATTTTAAAAGCATCATCAAATGTCAACGAAAACAGCTGATATCATGTGATCTCGTATTTACAATTTTGCTAAAATTCAATCAAAGAACGTGGAAATCAAAGGTAATTGTTGTGTTGTGAGCTTAAATAAACATCATTCATTGCGATTTTCATTATATCAATGCTCTATATGGGATATCTCACATGGGCTGTAACCTGCAAGATTAACTCGGTGAGTACCTAATTTATTTTTTATCTCCATTTCCCTACATTTGCATTGATAATTTTGTAAGAGAAAGTTGTTCAATTAGAGGTCCTCTATAATGTATACTAATCATTTTGTCAAAAATCGCCTGACATCTCAACTACAATTATTCTCACTTATATTATACTCCTAATAATTGCAAACTTTAATTGGTGTAATCGGAAACCAACAAAATCCTTGCTACAACCAGGTGGTCCTTGTTGCACTTAGAATCAGAACTACAAACAAAAAATCTCCAGCTCACCTTCGGGTTATATGTCAACTATTAGTGCCATTAGTTACTTGTTCGCATTCTCGGAAAATATGCATCGCTCTTGCTTGTACGCAGCACATACAATTGATACAATGCACCAGCTTCTATCCATATTTTAAGTCTAAAAATGCATTATGTCAACTTAATAAAATTATCATATTACTCTTTACAGAACTTACGGTACGATTATAACACCACTAATTAAGTAGTAATAAGAAAAATAATGTTTAGCAACACACACAAAATTTGTTGGTTAACGGCCTGTACGCGCTTGCATAAAACAGCACAGTAGTAGCGACATCTCAATTATTCGGTTAAAGTCATGATTCAAATTTACTTCTAGGTCTCTTGTTTCTAACACCGTGGCGCCCTCTAGGTGCGCCTGCATTAGGTAGATTAAGCGGCAAAACCCCTCATTTAAGTGAACCATCCGATAATCCGTGAACAATACTAACAAATTTCTAACTGGCACAGAAAATGTGAATGTAATAGAAATGTAAATATAGCAAAACTTTCATTAAGATTCTGCAGTCTGGCCCAACCATCATTTTCAGTCATGATGTTGCTCATATCCATCAATTTGGTTACTTCTACAAGAAAACCAAATTAAAATGTACACATTTTGCTACTCCCTTCCCATAAAGAAGGGCAACTATGGCAAAAATATTCACTAAAACGACGATCGAAAATGGCAGGGCTTCCCATTCATTAAACTCTATATTTACAATAACTGGAACGGCATCGAGCTATTCGTTTACACGGGAGGCAAAGACAACTGTAAGTTAGTGTGGTTAGGTGTATCTATTTCAGTCAGTCAGTTATATATGAGGTCAAATAATAACGTAACATGACACTTATGCAACCCAATTTGTTATGTGTGTTTGTGTGGTAGCATTGGAGAAACGACCCTAAGTTTCGTTTGTTATTGTATTGTATTTATCTTCGTTTGTATTTTGCGTTTTTATCAATATTTCACTTCCATAGTACCTATAACAAATCAGTTGTTTTAACAACTATTGTAAGTAATTTATTTGTGTCAAAGGTAAATATGATATTAATTAAAGAAAAAAGAATGGCATAAAATATTTTTTTTAGGTTATTACCAATGGCATTTACTGCAGAACATGATGCCATGATTTTAATGGCACATAACAGAAGTGGAATGCAGAATGCTGAGGGCAATTGGCAATATTCTCTTGAAAGTTCTATAAATCAATTTACACAGCGTTTTCCAAACTTTGAATTGGATTATGATGCATTTCGACATCGCAGACGTGTTGTAATACACAGATTTGAGGATAGGAATTGTATTTGTAAAGCAAAACCGACAGGGAGGCCGACTAAATTAACTGAAGATGTTGTGGATAATATTCGACAAACAATGGAATGTAGTCCTCACAAATCGATTCCAAAATTATCCCAACAAACCGGTATCTATTAGAAAATTTCTAATTGTATATTCATTAGACAATCATCACTTCTAGGTCTTTCAAAAGGAACATGCCATAAAGCTCTTCATAAAAAAATCCAGATGCACCCATATAAAGTTACGGTTGTACAAGAATTGCATCCTTTGGACTATCCTAGACGAATAACTTTTTGTCAATGGTTTAATCAACATTTGAACGACAATGATATCCTTGACATAACATTCTTTAGTGATGAAGCATGGTTCCACTTAAGTGGTTATATTAATTCCCAAAATTATAGGACATGGGCTACTGAAAATCCCCATGAATTGCGAGAAACATCATTGCATTCTGTTAAAGTAGAAATATGGGTAGCAATGTCAAGGCGTAGGATTGTGGGCCCTATTTTCTTTAATGATACGATCAATGCTGCAAGATACCGTGCAATACTAACTGAATTTTTTGATCAATTGCACGATGACGAATTACAGAATGGTTAGTTTCAGCAAGACAATGCTCCTGCTCATACGGCTAGAGAAACACAACAATATTTGAATGAATTTTATGATGATAGAGTAATCGGTAGAAATTTATTTCCACCTCGTTCACCTGATCTAACACCGTTAGACTTTTATTTGTTTGGGACTCTCAAAAATAAAGTATATCAGAGCAATTTACATACATTAGAAGAACTGGAAGCAGCTATCATGCGTGAAATAAATAATATTACTCCAGTAGAATTGCATCATGTGTTCGACAATTTAAAACGGAGAGTAAATTGATGGACAACACTTTCAACATTTACTATGAACATTAAGAACATTAAAATTGCTATGATAAATGACATTCTATTAAATCTGTACTATAAAATTCATAATAATATAATGTAATTCTAGCTATTGTTATTAATAAAATGTCTAATTTTACTTAATAAATTGTGTGCAATAAAAATCATAACAAAATTCTCTCTTTTATTATTAATGAAATAGCTGGTTTTATTCACAAAAGAAATGTATGCTGGTGTAAAAGTTTGTTTATAAAATTTTTCAAATATTCAGTACAAGTTAGGGATTTTTATTCAAACTATTACCAACCTGTAAAACTGGTTGCATAACTATTACGTTATTATTTGACCTCATAGTATGGTTCGATAGTTGAAAAATTCATATCGTGTTAATATATCGGTTTATAATCATAGTATATCTTCGAGATTCACGTTTAAATTTTGTGATTTACATTAGTCTATCGACAAGCGTTTTTTTTTTTAGTTTTGTATTTTGAAATTGCCAGATTAGATGTCAAGACAAGTTTTGTAATACTTTTTTGCACAAATAAATGTACTATTGTAATCGTATATTTTTTGCTGCAGATTCTTTTTAAAGAGTTATATATCATTTCAGGGCACATTGTACTTACACTGGTAACTACTATTGATTTTAAATATTGACATTTAATATTATTACATCAAAATATAAAAGCACATGTAATGGATCACAAATACTGTTGTAAGAGTAATAGTAGCTTTAAAAAAATTACTCAATTTGTTAGCCAAGGAGGTTTAGTTCACGCCTCTGATATTGTTTATCAAGTAGTACAGTTTGCCGAAAAAAATTTAGGCAAATGTCAATTCAATGCTCTTTAACTAAAACAATTGCAATACTTTCAGCTAAAATATCCTCCAGTAGAAGAATTTTTTGCTGAAGATTTACATGAATTGCAACTAATTAATAAAAAATGTTCATCTGTATGTTACTTGTAGATTACACTCTGATGCAAAAAAAAAACTTACTAAGACTAAAGAAGCAACTGTTGCCAAAAATTTACAAAGCTTATACTATTTTACCTGTCAAGCAGTATAACCTACAAACGCCATTTCGGGATTGTCGTAACTAATAATATTCATACACCTTTTGACATTTGTCAGAATTATAATTTTATTAGAATTACGCTTTTGTTTGTGTCATGCAGCGTGAACGCAGCTTAATAATTCTCTGCATTTACTGAAAGGAAAAAGAAAAACAAATCCTTGCAACTCGTAAATATTATTTCTGAACGCATTACAAACACCCGAGTCAGTGGTCCAATAGTTACTGCTAACTTGTATTTTCGAACATGTATCGGTCGCGCTGGCATTGGTGAGGAAAGTAGGGGTGCCACGTTGTCACGTATTGCATGAATTTATCGCCTATGGCTAATGAAAATTGACACATGCTGTATAGTTTCTTCAACGGAAAAACATGGATGTTGTAGTCATAACTTTTCTTACCATTCAGAATTCTCAGAAAATGAGAAATGATTATCCGAAATGTACTATAAGGAAGATGCTTGCTAAATAGCCATTAATTTTGTATTTTCAATATTAGTAGATATGCAAAGAAAACATTTTTTAAATTCAATTGAAAATCTGCCGGGCTGAAGCGAAGCAGCATTGGCATACTTTATCTGGTCACTAATATTGACAGTAAGTCTGAACATGTACTTGGCGGCTGATTTAGTACAATTTTAACGAGGATATCACAAAGGAAGTGGGTTTATTGTGAATATTTTTACACTGTCAATTTTTGTTATGTAATTAGACTTGCACCTATTGGATAAATAAAGACGCCATAATTATAATTAAAATGCTGTAATTATTACCAATAATGCACCTTGGTATCATCGTAAAATTGAAATGTGCCAACTAGAAAGTGATTTAGCAAATTGTAATAGTGTCAAAGTGGAGAAAAGTACATCAAACATGTAAAAA
The DNA here is from genome assembly GCA_963170755.1 of Amphimallon solstitiale. NCBI lineage: Eukaryota > Metazoa > Arthropoda > Insecta > Coleoptera > Scarabaeidae > Amphimallon > Amphimallon solstitiale. Next base: position 38,459,703 of record OY720685.1, on the reverse strand, counting down.
AATACGAAAATTGAATGAGTTAAGAGAATATTACTTTTTTAACCTGTGTTGTTTGGAAATATCCTATATTTCTTTTAATAAATGTATGTATACATAATGTATGAATATCAGTTTATATTAATATTCCAGTGCACTGTACAACAAACCATTCCCTTTGGGTACATTATTCTACTACTAGATGCCGTTACATTCGGTTACATTAAGGACGATATTTTGAGGTTAGCAGAAACAATTTCAACAATGTAAATCAAAGTTACGTTACGGCCTTAGCATCTAGTTAGCCATGTAAAAAACAATGATAATAATTTATTAGATAGGTAAGGTAAGTCCTGAGCATTTATGGCTTGTACCCACTGAATATTGCAAAAAGATAACTAATAATAATGAAAGAGCTTCACTACCAGAATAACTGAGGTATTTAAATTATTTGCACTCCTACTTATTTCAGTTCAAAGTGTAAAATAGTAAACTGCTTGGTAAGAAAACGTCATTTCTGTCACACTCTTGTCTTCTATAATCATATACGGAGCAATCGTACCTGGCATTCCTCTTGCAGCACAAGGCCATGTGATGTTCCAAATATTCCATCAGATCCAAGTGGATTTTGCAAAATGGACACTGTGCGAGTTCTAGAATTGCGTAAAAAACACACCCATTAGAATTACAATAGAAAGATCAATATAGACAAAACCATAAACTCTAAAATGTATTATTTATAATACGTTCAATTGAGAAGATTCCAGTTTTACCCTCAACACAAATAGTTTTATGTTTGGCTAAATACAATTTCGAGCTGAATCCAAGGCAGCAAAATGTGCAGGCAAATATGTCCTTGGTAGTTTGCTTCGTAGTGCTATCAAAATCCAGTCCGACAATTTTACTGCATTCAATTCAAATGTGTCGATTTATTTCTGTCCAAAACAAATTTCTCACCTATCATTTCCCAGGGAGATTCTGTTGTTGTGAGTCCAGTGAAAGAACCAAATTTTACACCTTCAGGAATAATTCTTAAAGCATATATTCCAATTTGTCCAAGACAATCTTGAATTTCTAGAATATCATTTGGGATATCTTTTCGTGCTCCCTTATCTGCATTATTTAAAGCATGTTTGTTTAAAATATGGACAAGCATTCTACATTCAATACAATAGTCTATGTAATATTCTTCACAATCTTCACACTCTGTTGGCAAAATATATACAGATTAACAATCGTAGCATTTACTACCACCATGTCATTTTTTAAATAAATATAGTGTGATGAAACAATTATTCATATTGCTCTCAAAATAGCCAATTAATATTATTATATTACTTGGTTATGTATTCATAAGAATGATAAAGATTTAATTGGCAATTGCAAAGTTAAACCTCAGTATTTCAGACAAAAACAGGTGTGAAACTCAAAATATTCAGCTTTGTGTTTGTAATGGATTGAGATTAGGCTTTTCGATAAACTGTATAAATACTAAGTGCTCTCCAACTCTTCTGTGTTAGAGTTGCGTATTTTATATTTATGTTGCAGATGTTTCATCAGTTCATACAAACAGTACAATCAGAAACTTCTAATAGAATTGCTTCTACATTTAGAAGTTACGTTGCAATATTTACTTACAAAGTAGTCCATTATCTAATTCAATTTTAATATCATCAGTATTGATCCCTCCTCCTATTTTAATGTTGTCATGTTGATCCTCAAACAATGGCAATTCTATTTTAATATTGTCCGAACATGTGGACTCGTCATACTGCTTTATTTTGCCATAGCATATGGGGCCTTGTAATTCGGCATTGTCTGCAATAATAGCAGTTTCAGAGATGTACACTTTATCCTCTACAAAACTGTCTTCTTGGCACTGTTCTTCCTTTACACTAAATGTATTTGCCGAAAACATTGCGTCATTTATGTGAACTTTGTCAACATTATCAGCCATTACTAACGTTTGTTGTGATCCACGGGGGCTATTCTGGGGGGTAATTCTCATGAGGATAGCGATATCGCTATCCGTCAAGGCCACTTTATGACGTCAATAGCGATATCGCTACGACTACGAGGTATTCTGCAGACATAGCGATACCGCCATGATTCTTTTTGACGTCATAACTTAGCGATATCTCGCTATATTTAGCGAGACTAAAAATAGGGTCGCTTTATCCATATCGCTATGATATGCTTATAAGTTCATTATTGTTATTGTTTTACCGACTTGCTTTTTTTTAGTTGACATTTGATATAGAATAAAAGTAATTTCAGATTTTCTGTTTCTTATTTGTCCGACAATGGCAGCTTTCTATGGGCAATATCTAGCCATCCACTTGTTGAAAAGAGAAGAATGAAAAAGAGAAATTCGCAGGCTAAGGATACAAAGACAAGGATTAAGGGACACTTTGAACCCATTTTCAATAACAGACGAGGAGTTCATTAGAAATTTACGTTTGACAAAAGCAGTAGCATGAAATCTGATTAATAATATCGATATCATATTTAATCAAAGGCATGTTGCTACAGCTCTCGACAAATAAAATAGGACACATCTTATTACGACTTTAGCTTAATTTTATTTGTGTGACTAAGTCTTTTACTAAAACAATTAATGTTATGAAATGCCTTGCATATATTATAAATGTCAAATATTTTCAACAATATCTGTAATCTTGACTTACAATAATTAAAAAATATGTCCCATTTTATTTGTCGAGAACTGTACATCCATTCCAACATATTTAGCTGTAAGATTTTTATTAGAATCTAAAATAATAAACAAAACATTGCAGTTGGATATTCTTTATTCAGTAATATATACAAGCTGTCTCTAAAAGGTGCGGAAAAAACGCTACCACACATTTCTGAGGGCGATCTAACCCAACTTACCTCAGTCCAAAAGTGGATGCACCATTGCATTGAATTGCCACAAGAATAACACCCAAATTACAGAAGCATATGTGTCCATATACGGAATGAATTTTTTATATCCAGATTACTCATAAACGGCTGCTCCAATCAACTCCTACCAGGTATACCTTTTCTAGGTAAAAAACATTGGAGAATAAGAATTTTTATTTAAAAGTTAAATACAGTGTGTCTCAAAAAAGTTATTACGTTTTAAATGGATACAATATGCCGCAGGTGGCGCCCTCTACATTTTGCAGTGAAAATGAGAGCAGATTTAAATTTTTTACCCCACGAAACCCCTCCTACCCAAATATTGTGACAATATACCAATTATTACAGAAATTATTTATAAAAAACTAAAACCAAATTGAACTTTTGACACTCTGTATCTCCGAAAGCATCCACTTTTGGACTGAGGTAAGTTGGGTTAGATCGCCATATTTTGCCCTCAGAAATGTGTGGTAGCGTTTTTTCCGCACCTTTTAGAGACACCCCAGTATATAACTTTGCACAGGTTCAATGTACACTATCTTTTCTGTCATGGTAGTTACCAAAGACATGTTGACAATGCTTTCATTCAGCAGACACAACAGTTGCGCAACTGTTCAGTGATCATGTCGAGTTGACGACCGCCATTTTTGTGAGCGGAAAAATTCTACGCTCACTTACTGAGCGTATTCTGTACGCATGCTCCATTGATGCATGCCAAGACCAACCTAATACACAATTTTGAAGAAAGTTACTAGAAAAATAAGATACAACAAATTAAAGGTATTGTGCAGAAATAAATGTATTATAATATTGGAGTTCACCCAGTATTTTATTCGGGGTTGGAAAAACCAGCCCTTACACTAAAAACTACGCCAAAACTTAATGCAGAAAAACAATTTATTATTACTGCTTATTCGGTTTAATTTGTAAAATTTTAACATATGGCAGCAATGAAAAGTACCAGATGACAGACGATCACATAAAGGTGAGCGGTCCTGTCCAGCGAACACTCAACTGTTGTGAAGTGAACGGTTGGAGCGGGATCGGTTCCCGATCCGCCTGCTGAATGAAAGCAATAGTTTATTTACAGCCCTTGGCCAAGCATCTTTTGGTAGATGTACTGACATGAACAGTATTAAATGCTCCTTTTGGTTCTGCGCTATCTCTCTTCTCGATTTCGTGACATGTTTGAATAATAATACACTTTATACACTCACAAACGTCAAACACACACATCAACACCATAAATGTAAATGAATGTCCTTTTCCCTATAATATTACCACTATTACCAATGTGATGTTCGTAATGCAAACATAATTATAAAAATTTTACTAAAAAGTTAAGTATGTTGTGTAGAATAGGTCGTAGCGACACTCGCTTTTTACGTCACGCTTTTGCGATATCACGTGGTATCGCTATTTACTCTCGCTAATGGTGGTATCGAATCGCTATTCACCAGGGGGGCTATTCTGGAGAATAGCGATTCGATAGCACCATTAGCGAGAGTAAATAGCGATACCACGTGATATCGCAAAAGCGTGACGTAAATAGCGAGTGTCGCTACGACCTATTCTACACAACATACTTAACTTTTTAGTAACATTTTTAAAATTATGTTTGCATTACGAACATGACATTGGTAATAGTGGTAATATTATGGGGGGAAAGGATATTTACATTTATGGTGTTGATGTGTGTGACGTTTGTGAGTGTATAATTATACAAACATGTCACGAAATCGAGAAGAGAGATACCTAGCGCAGGCCCAAAAGGAGCATTTAATACTGTTCATATCAATACATCTACCAACAGATGATCGGCCAAGAGCTGTTAATAAACTATTGTCAACATGTCTTTGGTAACTGCCATGACCAAGAAAAGATAGTGTACATAGAACCTGTGAAAAGTTATATACATTACTGAATAAAAAATATACAACTGCAATGTTTCGTTTATTATTTTAGATTCTAATAAAAATCTTACAGCTAAATATGTTGGAATGGATGTACAGTTCTCGACAATTAAATGTGGTCTATTTTTTAATTATTGTAAGTCAAGATTAGAGATATGTTGAAAATATTTGACATTTATAATATGTGCAAGGCATTTCATAACATTAATTGTTTTAGTAAAAGACTTAGGTACTCGCACAAATAAAATTAAGCTAAAATCATAATAAGATGTGTCCCATTTTATTTGTGGAGAACTGTAGCAACATGCCTTTGATTAAATATGATATCGATATTATTAATCGGATCTCTTGCTACTGCTTTTGTCAAACGGAAATTTCTAATGAACTCCTCGTCTGTTATTGAAAAGGGGTTCAAAGTGTCCCTTAATCCTTGTCTTTGTATCCCAAGCCTGCGAATTTCTCTTTTTCTTTCTTCTCTTTCCAACAAGTGGATGGCTAGATATTGCCCATAGAAAGCTGCCATTGTCGGACAAATAAGAAACAGAAAATTTGAAATTTCTTTTATTCTATATCAAATGTCAACTAAAAAAGAAGCAAGTCGGTAAAACAATAACAGTAATGAACTTATAAGCATATCATAGCGATATCGATAAATTATAGCGACCCTATTTTTAGTCTCGCTAAATATAGCGAGATATCACTAAGTTATGACGTCAAAAAGAATCATGGCGGTATCGCTATGTCTGCAGAATACCTCGTAGCGATATCGCTATTGACGTCATAAAGTGGCCTTGACGGATAGCGATATCGCTATCCTCATGAGAATAACCCCCCAGATCGGTTCAGTCGCGCGCATAGATATAATACTACTATATTGCGTGTATTGTATCCTGATAATGTGTAATTTTTCGTCCCAACTAAGAGAGATAGAATTGGCCGCCTTACGTGTTCTGCGCATGCGTCAACTCAAACTGTCCATTTTGAAATTTACGAAATGACAGATAAACAGAAAACATAATTATAACCTCAGATTTAAATTGACATCTATAACTATACCGATAGGTCCAGCCCGCGACGGGCCATACATAGGCAACAATATACGTATGGAACGTGCTATGTGGCAACGTGTGTACGATACCACTCCGCGTGCTCCTATTTTGAGTGACTTTCTTAAAATTTGAATTTATTTTGTACAATTATTGATTTTTTTACTTTTATCTTTTAGAAAACGTTATTGTTTTTTTATTACTTAAAATTACTTTTTCCGTAGCAGCTAAGAATACAATAATAATAATAAACTGGACCTTATTATGTCTGAAACAAATGGGCAAATTACGTATACAGAACGAATATGCAAACGACTATATCCATGCGCGGTTTAAGTCTTATATATATATAATGATGCTTGTTTTTGGGCCTTATCGTCTTATTATATTTTCGTGGTCTAAAAAACATTCATACTGCCTTTTGTAAACTTTTTTCCTATGTATAAGTACAGATAGCGTTGCAGAGTCTGTTAGGTAATGTAACTTGAGACTTTTACGCAAGATCTGCTATCAGATTCCAATACGTTAAATGTTGGAATAATATTGCTTTCTCAACTACAACAATAAAACAAAGACACAATGTTATCAGTTTATGTCATATTTATTTATCAATTGTATACTCTGCAATTATACACTTGTTACAAAGTAGCATTCATAAAATACATCAATTAATTAAAATTGAAATGAACAACTATTCATAGTGCCGATAAATATTTCTGCCAAAACTGCTAATATAATAGTGTTAATCATTTTGAACAAAAATCTCAAAATAATCCAACAAATTTGATCAGATTTACTGCAACATCATTCAGAAAATTCATCAACTAATTAAAATTGAAATGAATACTGTTCACAGTGCCGATAAATATTCCAATCAAAACTGCTAATTTTGATAATAGATACATCATCTTCATCGAAAACTTCCACATAAATCATATAATAATCCACTGTAAAATGTAGTATTAAATATTTAGACATACTATATATTACAGTAAATAATTTACCATCACCTTGGTCTCACTTATAAAATAAAGATTTTATATTTGCTATCGTACACGGTAGGTACAACCTAATTACACACCAAATACGTTGACTTTATTTCTAGTTTAGATTTTAAAAGTGCGTCTGTCACGTCTTCATACTTCAAACAATAATAATAATAAGCTATAATTTTCAAATTTACTACTGTGACCCGTTCTGACTTCTGGCGCTGGACCGCTATTCTGGAACTCATGCGGATGGAGCCGTCTACGATTGAATCCGAGTGGTTCATATACGCATGCGAAAGATATTTTGTATTCTCGAAACCCTTCGAAACGGAAATTTTAAATCCGCATGACGAAACGTATTATCGTCACTTGTTCCACACTACACCCCGCTGTGAACCAATGAAACAAAAGGGAGCCAAATATAAAACATGTGCACATATGGCATTTTGTCTTTTAAGATATCACTTGTTATTTATTGTTTAACTTTGCGAGAGGAAACATCCAGATGGAAGGCAAAAAACGTTGCGGGACCATGTCCCAAGAACAAAAGTCTATGTTAATACACTATTTAAATAATTCACCGCAATTATTATGTGGTAAATTTACCAACGAATTTACTTTTAAATCCGCACAAAATATGTGGGAGGACATAAGTAACAAATTAAATAGTATACCAGGCGCGAAAAAAGATTGGCGTCAGTGGAGAAAGGTGAGTGGATATAAAGAAAAAAAATTAAACAATATTATATTGAAAACGTTACTTGCATTTATTTTTATATCTGTAATTAATAATGTATACAAAATATTTTAGACTTGGCAAGACATAAAAACGTCAGTCAAATCTAAAAATGCTGCAAAAAATAAGGACTACAATTCTACAGGAGGTGGTGGTCCATCATCAAATGGTGATGAAATGACTGAAGTAGACAATATGATTTTGAATTTAATAAAACCAGTGTGTTCAAATGGTCATTCTTCTGTGGCTGAATCAAAAGTCCAATTTGCATGTATGAAATATTTATATATATATATATATAAATAAATGAAAATATAATTACTGATAAGTAGTTAGTATAATATAGTAACAAATAATAACTAATTTAATAAAAGTAGAATTCTGGGTAGGGTTAATTAAAACACATTTTTTGGCTAAATGGCGTTTCGAAATATAATTTATGACACTTTTACAAAAATTTTTACATAAATATAAATTATTATATTTCTTAAAATGTTAGGATTTTACAACAAGTACGGAAGATGTGGACGAAACACAAATAAAACAGGTACAGAATGAAGAAGAAAATTTCCATCTACAAATAAATGAAAATAATACGCCAAAAAAATCAGGTAAAATTTAACATTTTTTGAAAAGATACATTACGTATACGACGCGTCGTTTTTATATTCCCGAACTAGGCCGGAAAAAAGTTTCGAACAGCAATAAAAATTTATTTTTCAGTATAGTCCCCTCTGTTTCCCTTGTTTTGTTTTGATAAGTGACAACACAAACTGACAGATATTAAAACTAATACTCCTGCAATTGTTTTGTAAATAGTCAATGTCGTTACCAAGGCAATGTATGATAATAAAACACTATAATGAACAATTATATTAAAATTGAAAAATGTCTAGTCCGGGAATATGAAAACAGCGCGTAGTAGATGTATAAAATTTTCCGGTGATATTTGTAAAATAAAGGAATTCAATGTAATGAATTGTTGAAGTGAAATATATGTTTTTCTAATAAATAATATATTTTTCTATTTTAACAATGTTCTACATATTTTGCAATAATTACAGGACTTGCTCAAAAGAAGCATTCAAAAGCAACTGCGGATGCAGCAGAAGCATTAGTAAGAACTTCAGAAACAAAGTTAGCGATGAAAGAAAAATATTATAAAAAAAAGATTGAAATACTGGAACGTATGGCAACAGCAAAAGAAAAAAAAATAAATTAATAGAAGAAAGTACATAAGTATTAAAGGATATTAAAGATATCTTGTACGAACTAACATAAGATTTAATAAAGCATTTTTTTATGAGTATATTCTAGAATCTGATTTCATATTCCTCTGCATGTTAAAATACATTAAATGAATTTATTACCAAATTTGCCAAACATGTATACTTCTAAAGAATAAAATACAATAAATTTAATATTACAATATTTATAACTGAAATTTAATATAATAAAGACGACATTTTTAAATATAATTACTAAAAATAATTCCTTATAATTCTATTTCGGAGATTTCTCCCTTCCACCAGGTCGGGATCCACTCCGCGATTATGTTCTACAACATCAACATGATCATTAAAAATCCTACCATAATCCACACCATTTTCTACATCCTCATTAAGTGGAATATTATTTGCAACACACATATTATGTAATACAACAGATGCATTAACAATCTTTGAGCATGTTGCTGGATCATAATGTAGTACACGGTGTTTTAGTAAGCACCTGAACCTCATCTTTAACACACCATTGCATCTCTCAATGAGCCCTCTACATCTCTTGTGAGTTTCATTATATCGAGCTTCTGGTGTTCCAGGTTGTGGTTCATCAGCTATTGGTGTCAGTAACCAAGGCCTTAGTGGATATCCAGAATCGCCTATAAAACTTGTTTTAGTTTTATGTATTATGCAAGTATTTTATAAAAACAAACCCAACAAATAAAATGTATTATGTCGTTGGCCATGCAATTTTCCAAAAGTTGTTGTACACCAGAATTTCTCCATATAAATGTATCGTTTGTGCTTCCTGGGTATCTAGCATTAACATTTAAAATTCTCATATTGGAATCGCATATCTTAAAAAGAGAGTGTAATTTAAAAGTTTCGATAAACTAGTTTTCATCTTACCAATTGTACATTTATGGAATGATATCTTTTTCTGTTGACATATACAGCCTCCGGATATTGAGGATCATTTACTTTTGGTGGATATATGGCAACATGCGTACAATCAATGCACCCAATAACTCCAGGAAATTGGAATGTTGGAAAAATCTAGATAATATGTTCAGTAATAAATGTTTTTAATCTATATGCTAACTTATACCGATTCCGAACTTGTTCCAGCTCACCAATATTTCTTGGAAACTTGACCCATTCATTAAAAATGTGAGGCATATTTAATACATCAATCACTTGATGTATTGCACGAGACACTGATGACTGACTTACAGCTAAAAAGAAATTGCATGCCGTATCCATTTGATAGCTGCCACTAGCAAAAAATCTTAATGCTATTATTAACTACATTAATAAGTGAAAGAATTAAATCTTTCGAGAGTCTAAATAATCTAATAAAGGCTTCATCATTCAATTCCGTAAAGGGCTCTAACTTTTTATAAAATTTATTTCTTCTAGCGCCTTCATTTTGTCGGTTTTCATATTCTAACAACTGCAACATTATCACTTGTCCAGCTTCATCAAAATTTGCCATTTTTTGTTTTTTTCAATTACTGAGTGTATTCGTTCAGTCGGATTCAAATTCGATTACCTTGAACCACTCGATGTAGTATATACGACCACTCAAATTCGATTCGAGCGAGTCAAGAATACCAACTATACATTCGTATACGAAAAATGTGTAAACTCGTATACGAAAAAACTCCAGAATCTGGCTACAGCTCTAGCTAAAGTCACTGGATATACCGTAAGCGTCAAATTTTAATTTCGGTTTGCACTTCTATCATATGCAAAAAATGATCTTATCCTATGCAGCGATGCCTGCTTGCTAACAGTGGAGGGAGAGCAACGGAGTGGCGGGGGACCCCCACGCCTTACAAATGTCCAGTGTGGCAGCCTCGCTTATGTCTATCTTTAGTTTAATTCGTCGCGCTCTTTTCCACTTACTACTTTCCTATCAGAAATTAAAATATGACGACCTCGGTATATATCCAGTGACTTTAGCTCTAGCGGTATTCGCTTCCAGCGCCGTAACTCCCTGAACGCACGGATTATCACGCATGCGTCCTAGGGAAGAAAGTCGTTGCTGGTTTACTTTATGGTGGTACAGATCAAATTAAAGTTAAATTTCTATATCTTTGGTCTAGATTAGCCTAGTCTAGATTACTAGATATTGTGGTGTAGATGTCTTCTATATAGTAATTTTCTGGTTTAGTATCTGTTAGCATCTACATGCAGCAATTGGTTTTGATTTGGAGTTTTATATGATAATACATCTCTGTGTGGCCAAATAGTTTACCATTGGCCTGATCCTATTGACCATAGTAATATGCATGACGCAATGTTTTTGGCAAATACGGAGTTTTTGGAGAATATGGGTGCAACTGATTTTTGACAAAAAAAATAGTGTACCTTATAGAGGAGCTCTAATTGAACAACTTTTACTTATAAATTAATCCGCGCTCACCCACAGGAACGGAGATAATTAATAATTAATGTGCTCACCGAGTGATTTTTCTATGTTAAATTTTTAGTCGTATCTGTTATACACACTGTTAAAATTATGAAGATTGTAATAAATGATGTTTATTTCACTTTACCACACAACAATTACATTTGATTTTTATGTTTTTTAACAACTTTTCTCAACAAACACAAAACAAGAAACCTAACCTTAAACCACCTAATGGAGAAAGCCCATTCCAACTCTCATGCGGAATCGGACACAACGACTGTCATCCATAGAGTTACATACTAGATAGATGGTCGAACAAACCACTTGTATTTTTCAATATTTATTTGAAAATTATATGCAAATCAGTAACAAAAGACGTTATAAAGTGTATATAATTTATAAATTTGTAGTTTATTTCATTGATTTTTTAACATGCCTTTTAAAATTATGTAATATCCTGTAAATTAGTACGGAATGATATAGAGAATATTTATGTTTTCTTTCATTTTCTCAAACATTCATAATTCTCTTTTTGCACATTTACATGATTTATACTGCAATCATTGCAATGATTGTTCCCTTAATTTATAGATTTTTTTACTTCTTTACCATCTCCCTTCCCCCTCACCCCCGCGCGTTTGTACTTTTCGTGTTTGTCGCCCCTTTCCCACCACCCAGGATTCCAGTTCTCACCACCCCCAAAGTTTTTTACCATCTGTCTTCCCTCGGTGCAAATTCCGTTCTGTTGTTGCCGCCCCCTTCACATAAGGGGCCGGCAAGAATATTTGTTTTTGCTTTATGTACCCATTCGTTGTCCGCACTCGTATTTCGGTTGATTTATACCAATTTGTTGATGTTTTGCCGCCCCTTCCCCCCACCCCCGCGCGCGCGCGCGGGGGTGGGGGGAAGGGGCGGCAAAACATCAACAAATTGGTATAAATCAACCGAAATACGAGTGCGGACAACGAATGGGTACAGAAATTGCTATTAATTATTACCGTAAACAAGTTCGACCATCTATCTAGTATATAACTCTATGGATGACAGTCGTTGGTCCGAATCCGCATGAAAGTTGGAATGGGCTTTCTCCATTAGGTGGTTTAAGGTTAGATTTCTTGTTTTGTGTTTGTTGAGAAAAGTTATTAAAAAAACATACAAATCAATTGTAATTGTTGTGTGGTAAAGTGAAATAAACATCATTTATTACGATTTTCATAATTTTAACAGTGTGTATAACAGATACGACTAAAAATGTAACATGGAAAAATCACTCGGTGAGCACATTAATTATCAATTATCTCCGTTCCTGTGGGTGAGCGCGGATTAATTTATAAGCAAAAGTTGTTCAATTAGAGCTCCTCTATAAGGTACACTATTTTTTTTGTCAAAAATCAGTTGCACCCATATTCTCCAATTTACCCGCAAATACATTTAGTGTAAAGGAAGAACAGTGCCAAGAAGACGGTTTAGTAGAGGATAAAGTGTATATCTCTGAAACTACCATTACTACAGGCAATACTGAATTTCAAGGTCACGTTCTGCTTGGGCATATAAAGCACCAGGAAGAGTCCACAAGTTCGAACAATATTAAAACAGAATTAGTATCAGTTGAAGTGACTCAAGTACAGAATGACATCGTTAAAATAGAAACAGGGATCAATGCTGATGATATTAAAATTGAATTCGATAATGGATTACTTTGTAAGTAAATGCATATTAGTTGCTGTTCATCTTAATTTTTATTGTCATTTGTTATAGTCATAATCTAAAACAATAGCAACAGGCTATGATCAGTTGGCTTCATATAAGTATGTAAATATATAATGGAAGTGTAATTGAGATAGGCATTGCGATTTAGAAAGTTTCATGTTGTTAAATTAGTACTTTGGAAACATCTTTCTTCATTTGTCTTACTGTCAAACTCGTCCCTAAATATTTAATTCATATTCTGTTAGTTTATGTCAATAGTCATGAAAATCATCACAGACATGTAGTATTTGCAACTATATCTTTGGCAATACTGCTGATGTTACATCACCAATTAGTCAAATGAGTGTTATATAACCTCTTGTTGCTTCTGACATTACTGTTGGTACTGTTTCTGGGCCAGGAAACAATAACAGCTGGCTATGAAGAATAGATTAAAATTTTTATCATGATCTTATCTACAAACATTATTTTTTTAATATATGTTGTTTTAATATATGTATGTAAATAAATATTAGCAACTATACTAATTAGTGAATGGAACATTATGAAAACTCTTGTTGCTTCTGATGTTACTGTTGGTCCTGGTTCAGGGCCACGTAATTTCTAATGGAAGCAACTTCATTAGAAGTTTCTGATTGTGTTGTTTAAGGAGCGATAAAATAGTAAAAGTTAAAGTGGATTTAGTGTTTGTTTAGGTTATTTCTACTGCCATTTAATTTTACTTTTCCTTGACATCTAAATTTAGTATATTACTTCATTAATTTGATACCTGATTGTATTTTCTATATATGTTTCATCAATCTCTATTTATGTAAAAACTCATCAAGCTGCAGTATATGCTATGGTTTTTAATCTGTGTGTATTTGCTCAACAGATTGTGAAAATTGTGAAGCATACTACGAAGACTATTGTATCGAATGTGGAATGCTTGTGAACATTTTAAATAACAATGCTTTGAGTAGTGCAGATAATGGGGCAATAGAAGATATACCAAATGATATTTTACAAATTCAAGATTGTTTTGGACAAACTGGAATATATGCTATCAGAATTATTCCTGCAGGTGTAAAATTTGGTCCTTTCACCGGACTCGCCACAACAGAATGTCCCTGGGAAATGGAAGGGGAAACATTTGTTTTGGACAAAAATAAATCGAAACATATGAATTGGATGAAGTACGTTAATCCGACCAGAAATACTTCCCAGCGAAACCTGCATGTTATTAAATCTGATGATAATATATATTATCAAAGCACTCGTCAACTCCAAGCTGGTGATGAATTATCGGTGTATTTTGGTAATGAATGCGGAAGCAGCCTGAACAAAATTGTCAAAGAGGATTCTATTCCCACTATGAAAGACATCGTTAGGGACATATTTGCCTGCACATTTTGCTGCCTTGGATTCAGCTCGAAATTGCATTTGGCCAAACATAAAACCGTTTGCGTTAAGGATGCATCTGGAAGGTTTTCAATTGAAGGTATTGTAAATATCACATTTTGATGTTTGTGAATTTAACTGTATTGATTTTTGCATTTTAATAGGCATTATCTTTAATATAATTTTATAAATCATTAATTTGTTGCAAGAAAATAATTGTTTAGGGTTGATAATGAGTTATTCAATGCTCTAAAAATGTATTCCACTTGAAAATGTAGGCGTTTTAACAGCTGTCAGTTTACAATTATGATTCCATGTAAGCATGGTTTTAAGTCATAGATTAATGATAAATTATTTTCAACTGAGGAAAGTACTGAAAATAATATCACATAGACATATAGTTTGACATTGTCATGGCAAAATAGGAAACTAAATATATAAATTAATAAATATATTTTTTTTTTGGTGAATGTTATAAATTTTATCTTGCAGTGTTATTTCCTTTCTATATTTTATGGCATGTAAATGTTGTTCTCATTGTGGATACAAGTGTGTCTTTCAACTATTTATAATTGCAATGACAAACATTTACATGCCCTTGTATATAGAAAGAACGGTAATAGTGCAAAATCAGATAGTAACATTCATGAAAAATAATGTGCTGCAATAACTATTATAGTTTCTTTATTATAATTGTTGATATTAAAAAACAAAACAAATTTTTTTTCCAAAGCACCTGATGATTTCAGTATTTTAAAGTGAAAAGAAATTATGTTTGGCGATATATTTTCGTAATTAGAAAAGAAATTACTTTACAGTTAAAGCTTCACAGAGTTCTTCGTTAAAATTGTCAGCTTTCAACGGGTCCAATTTTTCTAATTGTTTTAGCGATGCTAAGAGACGTTGTATGTGGCCTTTTTGGGCATTCTGTAACGATATTTTATAGACTATTCAATAAATTTCGAAATCACTGATAATGGAGAACATACAATCAGCATGACCCTTAATCCAACTTGCCATTGGATAACGATGCCATTCTCGACGTTCTTCCATATAATATTCTAGATCTAAATAAATGATAACTAAAAATGTATGCGTATGTTATTGAAACTTAACAGAATCCATTGCACAAGAAAAAAAAAAGAGAAATTACTTTACAGTTACGTTTGTGGGAAATTGAAATTTTGAAAATTGTTCTAATAAAGGTAATGAATAAAAAAAAGTTGTTGAAACATTTAATTTAGAGACTTATTTTTTGGTCTTATTTTATGTTGTTGTTCAATAAAAAGCTGCTAAACCAGGTTCAGTATTCATATATGAATCACATTTAAATTAGCAGTTTTACATAGGTATAATGAAACCATGTAAGTCTCATGAATTATTAAAAGTTATAATATTCAATAGAGAAACTGGTGATTTACACTCACACGTTTATAACATATTTACGTCTTTTCTGCAAATTCCAATCAACCCTGTATCTCGTTGTTCCTTAGTATCAATACCATTTCAAAATTTGGGTACAACGAACGTTAAGAAAAAGAGTTATTTTCGGAAATGAGGGACGTTTGATGCAACAACAGCATACAAATTCTTATCATGGTCACATGAAATAGTGACATAACTTTAAACATGAATAAGAAAATTTACACTGACTCCAAGGAAATTGCAGAGCTATCTAGTGTGCTCAGTTCAATCTACCATACACTCCTAATCCTAATCTTGCCTTTCAAACTGAAGTGAACAACTATCCCACAATTTTTCTTTCCCCAGTGGACTTTGATGAAATTTTTCGAACTCTTATGAGTTTGCCCAATAAATTTTCGGCGGGTTGTGTGATATATCTGTTCATGTTATTAAATTTGTAGCCCTGTGTATAAGTCATACTTTGGTTGATATCATTAATGAATGCTTTGCCACACAAATATTTCCTTCAAATCTTAAATGTGCAAAACTGGTTCCTGTCTATAAGGGAGGTGATTTTCGATCCATAAATAATTACAGACCTATATCCGTGCTACCAGCAGTATCGAAGGTCTTTGAGAGAGTAATATACACCAGAATACTTAGACATCTTAATCGATATAATATTTTAAATAGTAATCAGTTTGGTTTTGGGCCTCAAAAATCCACCGAAATGGCCATATACAATACGATATCCTTTATAACAGAGAAAGTTGACAGCGGTGATAAAGTAGCAGGGCTTTATTTTAACTTGTCAAAGGCGTTCGATACTGTTGACCACAACCTGTTATTAGAAAACCTTTGTGCATATGGAATCAGGGGAACTGCTCTCCGCCTCTTAAGATCCTACCTGTCGGATAGGCAGCAATTTGTCTGCATCTCAAACCCATATTTTAATTAAAACAAAGTATCTCAGGGAGTTCCTCAAGGTTCTATCCTAGGACCCATACTTTTCTCTTAATACATGTGAAAGGTCTGGGGTCTGATAGGGTGTGCCAGTTTGCGGACGACACGTCTGTATTGCTGGTGGCGGCTTCGGATGCTGGACTGTCGCAGAGGTGATCACATGCAGCACTGGTGTTCCGATAACAATCTCACCCTTAATGTGGACCAGACTGGTCTCATCACTTTTTCTAAAAATGCGGCCAGGTCGGACTCACTACTTGTTTGGCTTAATGGTAAGTCCATACCTACCATGAAAAACACAAAGTTTCTAGGTACCCATCTGGACCCCACTCTGAGTTGGCAGCATCATGTGGAGACGCTTGGAGCAAGGCTGAGCAGTATGTGTGGTGTTGTCCGTAGGCTTCGTGATGTTATTACCATGGAGACTATGAGACTTTTCTATTTCGGACAGATTCAGTCTGTCCTGGCTTATGGGATTTGCTTCTGGGGCTCTTCAAAGAAGGCCTCGTTGGTTTTTATGATTCAAAAGCGCATATTGAGATGCATTTTTCGGCTTCACCCGAAAGCTTCATGTAGGCCATATTTTATTGAGTTTGCAGTGCTCACAGTGCCATCTCTTTATTTTAAATCCCTAGTGATGTTCGTCAAAAGGAATCCTCACCTCTTTACAGAGAAAATGTAACTTCACACTGATAATATGACCATGACTACTGGGGGGGGGGGGTATTGTTTTGAGGGTACCATTGCATGACTCCACTTTCTACGAAAAGGTCCTTACTACAAGACGATTAAGGCCTTTAATATGCTGCCTGGGGAAATCAGGTGGATTGGGTCCTTGAACTGCTTTAAGAGGCATGTTAACATATGGCTTCTTGATAGATGCTTTTACTCTTTCAATTTCAATTATAAATGTAAATTGTATTAGTTTTTTAATTTTTTTTAACTGTCTGTATTAGTTTAATTAATTTAAAACCATCTCAATTGCTTTTCGTCTCTACATGTGCCTTTTTATGTATTTTATATTTATATTGTTTTAATAATTTGTATTTAAAAGTACTACTGGTTTTCAACACCGTTTTCACCGACGTTGCTGTGTTACTAATATAATCTTGTGGCAATAAAAAATATTATTATTATTATTATTATGGTCATAAATCATTCCCTGCTTCAGTAATATTATGATATTTCATGATTTTTGCATTCCACAAGCAATCAATTTCAGTTTTGCATGTAATTTAATGATTGTGTTTTTCACTTAATTCCAGAACTCACGCAGTGCCCATTTTGCAAAATCCACTTGGACATGACGGAATATTTGGAACATCATATGAACTTCTGCTGTGAGAGGAATGCCAGGTACGATTGGTTTTTATATGATTTTATATGAGAAGAGTGAAACAGAAACGACCTTATCTTACCCAACAGTTTATTATTAGCTTGTTGACACATATAAGAATTGAGGTAAACATTGATTTGAAGTACTTGAATGTTTGGTTATAATTTAAATAGCTCATTGTACAGTGATGAGCAGTAAAAAGTAAATAAGTACTGAAGCTGTTTTGCTGCTTCATCTAAAAGAAGTAACCGTCTAAGCTAGATAAAAAATGATACCTCGTACAAGTAAAAAACAACATCTGCATGCACTGGTGGCGATAATTTAGTTCTAAACTTAATTTATACCTAGTCACATCTTCAAAGGTCAAAGATTAATTTTATTATTTCGACAGATTTAAATACTCATAAACCAGGCTGTAGAATATTAACCCTGAAGAGGTAACCTTGTAATTTCATTTCATTGTTGCAATATAAGTTGTAAGCATTTATGCTAACTATATTGAGCATAGCATAGAACATGCAAAGAGCCCACCGTTTGGATTTTCTAGATTTAGTTATGTTATAGCATTTCATTATTTTTGGTTTTCCGGTATTCTTACTAATGTGACTATTGCCCGCGTGCATACTTAACAGTAATAGTGCATTCTTATTTGATTTTAGTTTGTATGAAATTAAAGTTTTTCTTTGTCGTAACAACATTTTGATTGACCCACAGGCCGTTTGGACAAATTCAACTTCTCTGGTGGTATTTCCTTCTTGTTGGACCGGATAGTATCAACAATAGTTAAGTTACATGGATTTTTTAATAAATCATCTTGCTAGTGTCATCGAAATGAACCATTTCTCCATTGTGATGTTTCTGTTGAGATTGTGGGTAATTTTAGTAAGGTTTTTAACAAAACACTCTCCTAATGGCATGCCATTAGTTTGGGTAGTTTTCTCTAAATATGGGGTGGCCATCTATCATATGTTTTGCTCTTACATCGCAAACCATAACAATCTTCAAGTCGTATTTTGAACGTTTATTTGGTGTAAACATTCGAAACGGGCAACGGCCTTGAAAGTTTAGATGCTGCTAATCGCTCGTTAATAAGACCCGGGTTTATATAAGTTATTGCATTGTTGAATTAATTCATCCCATATTTGACGAGTGTCTGCAAATGCATCGGATTGTTTACTTCATCTCGGCCATCTTTATCATCGAATTTTAAACAGTTTATAAGAAATTAAAACCTTGCTTCGCTCATGTCTGATCTATAGTTTCATCCACATAGTTTGTCATTGGACACTTCCAAAGTAGGTAAATGATTATTTTTCATGGTGGCTGAAAAATATAACATTCCAGAATTGCCTTAATATCTGTGGCGCTTGTTTGGTAAATAGTTGCCTTTGCATCTTTCTATCTTTTGTATCTTAACATTTATTTCGGCATTTGTACCATGATATTATAAAGTTTCTAGGACGAAGATGACATTGAAATAGGAAGCATATGTCTGAACTTAAGCCATATTATTATCATACTCGTAATAGAACTTTAAGGGTCCTCGCTAGTGAATGGGAAATGTAATATTGGTTGCATAGCATTTAATTTAATAAGCCAAGGATGTCCGAGTACTTTTACACATAGGGAACATATAATAAATATTTGAAATAATAACTCAATATCTAAGCGAATAAAAATTCATTTATGAGCAACTATTTACACATTTGTAACTGCGGGAAATATATATATCGCGGAATAACATTTCATTGTAATGTGGGTTGCCTAATTTTAATTTATTTTATATTCATTTTAAACAAAGTAAAGAATAGTTGAACGAAAAATAAGTACACAGCCGGGTAGCTTTCTATTCAATTTATAACGTGAACCCAAGCAAACAAATCTCCTCCGAAGGATTTTTGAGAAAACTGGTTTTTAATATTTTGACATATTAATTAATTTTCTGTAATACGATAATTTTTTTCTAAATTTGATTCTTCAGCCGGGTAGATTACTAAATTCTTCATAAGTTGACGTTGAAAGGTTTTCTCCATCTTTAAAATCAACAAAAATATCTGGATTCTAAAATCTGCTATTTTGCCATTGTTGACAGATCCACTAGCGAGGACCCCTAACTTTTGAAAATTATTTTGACAGTGTCATCGTGACATCAATAAATATGTCATTTGATTTTAAAGTGTTGGAATTGTTGTCCATTATTTTCAATTCCCAAGTTTATACGCCTTCTTCATGCTGTTAAAGACATTTTGCAGCATTGCGAGCGTTATTAATGAACATTCTAAATTCTTTGCTGCAGAGCTTGCAAATTAGCAACAGGAGTTTTAATTATTATATCCTTTAGGCGAGGAAACCCAAAAAGTCCATAATTGTCAAAGAAGATGATCCTAGTGGAAATTCGACTTCCGTATGTAAGCTTATAATCCGATCGTCAGAAAGGCAATATTTTCTTGTGTTGTGTGTGCCGTTGCACCATCTTACTGAAAGTAACTATATTGTAAACTGATCTTCGTCTAGCTGTTCAATAAGTTCTTTCAAAATGCGTCTCACCTCACAGCATTAATTGTAAAATTAAAAAGTAGGTCTAACACTTCTGCGGCTAGAAACTGCTAGCCAAGCACCAAGTTTCGCAGAAGGCTGAAATGATTCAACAAAAATATGAGGATTTTCACTACTCCACATCCCAGTATTTTGGAAATCTTGCATTAAATTATTTGCAAATCACTGGCAGTAAGCAAGGCGTCTAGGGTAGTCGACTGGCAAAATAGCATGATGTAATTGCATCTTATACAGATGCATGTGTAAGTTTCTCTTTAACATTTTCTGGCATGTTCCATAAGAAAGCCCAATCTCTTGAGAAATACGTTTCAAAGGTTTTGTGGTATCATTTTCCATACGTTGACGAACATCATTTATATCTTCTTTCGAACGAACAGTTGGTCCACTTGTACGCGATTTATGGCCCACAGAACCAATCTCACGAAAAACACCAACATAATTGGAAATGCAATTATAAAAATTGTTGGGAATTGCAGCTAACTCTGGTAAGTGCTCTATGAAATCATCCAAACATGCACGCTGGCTGTACACCCAAATTCCAACAATTTGCACTCCGGTTCGAAAACAGGCTTCATTCATGTACGTTTTTTGCACTGTATTGTAAACCATACTTGAGTTTACTCAAACTCTATTTCAGCAGTTCTAACACTTTAATCGATGTCAGTCAATGTAGCTGTCAAAATAATTTTCAAAATCGTTAACTTATAATGCCTGGATGAAGGTCACACATATATTTTATATTTCAATTCCATCTTCGTCCTAGAAACTGTATGATATCACGATATGCTTGACGATAGTGTCGATCATTGAGTCTGTTATGAACAAACTAAATACATCAAGAGGTGTAAGCGCCGCCTTTGCGAGATCTTCTGGTCGTCCTTGAACAATATGAATTATATTTCTTTTCGCTGTGCTTGTTTCCTTTTTTTTGCAACTAATGACCAACGATGACCGGTTTTCCTTTTTAGGCGCACTTCAGATATTGAATGTGTTTTTTCACCTGTCTCAGACTTTTTGTGTCACCTATGCCCCTTACATTCTCAGTTATATTGTCTCTGTTTATCATATTTTTTTCTGATTAGTATTGATCTATTAATATCTTTCTTCATTTGCCATGTCCAGGTTGATCATTGTCCGTATGGTCTATATCTGAATCCATGTAATCTGATTCTGACTGTAGAAAGTCAATTTCACTTCCGCTATCGTCACTTATATTATCAAATAGTTAATTGATGAGGCTGATACATGTTGAAACTCCATATTTAACTGAATAAATAAAATACGTAAACTTGGTTTCAAAAATTATTTAATAATGTCACTACAATATCGTTTCGCCAAACTTTGGCTTCATCAGGCGATGAGTAACTGAATATACAAAATTATTACAACATAATATATAGTGTCGCAAAAGTATGGGATATGAGTGGGGGTATTTTATAAACTATAGCATTGTAACAATGGGGAATAATTGAACTGAGTCTGATCGTTTAAAGCACGACCTAATTTACTATATCTATTAATTTCTAAGGTTTCTAATAAATTAAGTTTCTGTCCTTTGTCTTGTATATGTAAAACTTTGAAATCTCTATTGAATTCGTGTTCTTCATCTATACATTGCGTTGCGAAAGTAGAGTCCGTTTTTTTTACCCATATAACTTTTTTCCTGTTCCCCGGTCCTTTGTTCAAAAGTACGGCCTGTCTGACCCACATATACCTTATCACACTCACAAGTCAACATATAGACCCCCGATTTCAACCTTTTATCCGTTTTATCTTTATCATTTCTAATATATTTTTGAACTGAATTATTAGTTTTAAATGCTATTGACTTATTTTTAACGTTTTTAATTAGTTTACCTATTTTTATTGATGTATGTCCTATATAGGTGAAAGCATTATATTTGTTATCTGACTTTTCTTGTATTTTTGGGTAAATTAACGCTAAAGCCTGCTTTTTTCGTTTTCGTGCAAGAATGTTGTCTACTAAATTTACTGTATAGCCGTTATTGTTAGCTATCGTGTAGATTCTATTTAGTTCTAATTCAAAGTTAGTTTTATTCATCGGTACATTAATTAATATCTATGTATCATTGACTCATACGCTGATAACTTCTGTGACCAGGGGTGAAAAGAACTTTTATGTATAGTAGTATCTGTGTGGGTAGGTTTGTGAAAAATTGCAAATTCATGCCTGCCTTTATTATTCGAAATCGTTAAATCTAAAAAATTAATGGATTTATCCTTTTCTATTTCTGTTGTAAATTTTATATTAGGGTGTATGGTGTTAATGTGGTCTTGAAACGATTTTAACTGCCTAACTGTACCTTTAAAGCAGACTAATATGTCATCAACATAACGGTACCAATAAACACAATTGTTAAATAAGGGGTGCTTACTTATTTGTGTTTCGATGTAGTTCATAAATATTTCTGCCATTAGCGGACTTAAGGGATTTCCTATTGCTAAACCTGTCATTTGTGTGTAGAACTGTTGTTTATATTGACAGTAATAGTAATATAAACAACAGTTCTACACACAAACGACAGGTTTAGCAATGGGAAATCCCTTAAGTCCGCTAATGGCAGAAATATTTATGAACTACATCGAAACACAAATAAGTAAGCACCCCTTATTTAACAATTGTGTTTATTGGTACCGTTATGTTGATGACATATTAGTCTGCTTTAAAAGTACAGTTAGGCAGTTAAAATCGTTTCAAGACCACATTAACACCATACACCCTAATATAAAATTTACAACAGAGATAGAAAAGAATAAATCCATTAATTTTTTAGATTTAACGATTTCGAATAATAAAGGCAGGCATGAATTTGCAATTTTTCACAAACCTACCCACACAGATACTACTATACATAAAAGTTCTTTTCACCCCTGGTCACAGAAGTTATCAGCGTATGAGTCAATGATACATAATAATAAAACTAACTTTGAATTAGAACTAAATAGAATCTACACGATAGCTAACAATAACGGCTATACAGTAAATTTAGTAGACAACATTCTTGCACGAAAACGAAAAAAGCAGGCTTTAGCGTTAATTTACCCAAAAATACAAGAAAAGTCAGATAACAAATATAATGCTTTCACCTATATAGGACATACATCAATAAAAATAGGTAAACTAATTAAAAACGTTAAAAATGAGTCAATAGCATTTAAAACTAATATATAATTCAGTTCAAAAATATATTAGAAATGATAAAGATAAAACGGATAAAAGGTTGAAATCCGGGGTCTATCTATATGTTGACTTGTGAGTGTGATAAGGTATATGTGGGTCAGGCAGGCCGTACTTTTGAACAAAGGACCGGGCAACAGGAAAAAAGTTATATACAAGACAAAGGACAGAAACTTAATTTATTAGAAACCTTAGAAATTAATAGATATAGTAAATTAGATCGTGCTTTAAACGATCAGACTCAGTTCAATTATTCCCCGTTGTTACAATGCTATAGTTTATAAAATACCCCCACTCATATCCCATGCTTTTGTGACACTATATATTATGTTGTAATAATTTTGTATATTCAGTTTCTCATCACCTGATGAAACCAAAGTTTGACGAAACGATATTGTAGTGATATTATTAAATAATTTTTGAAACCAAGTTTACGTATTTTATTTATTCAGTTACTTATATTATCTTCTAAATATCCATATTCGTCCTGAAACAACTTTTCTATTTCTTGTTCCGATTGTTTATTATCTGTTAATGCTCTATTTTGCTCCCAATTTCCTGCCATATTGAATATCGAATAGATATTACAATCTCGTATTCTATAAAAAAAAATAACTTGCGTTAAAAGTAATCATCGTAAGAATTACGACTACTTACTCCAAAAACCGAATTTTTCGTACGCTAATTGATTTTTAGAAACCCACACGCATTAGTAATGGCTTCAAAGGAAAGTAGTAGTCGCTGAATACCCACCTTACTTCATGTACGAATTGGCACGAATAAATTGCAACTCGGCTCGTAAAATTTATAGATGACACATTTCTTCATGAAAGTATTGCTATATTTTAAATAGCTGCCCATAAGATATTAGTTAGCTTAGTGGTGAAGAGAAATTTAGGAAAAACAAATTTTAGATACATTGATTATATCGATTGATGTTACAAGAAATACAACGTTTTTGAGAGCTTACAGAGTATTATGTTGCAATGTGTTGTACATATTTAAATTTACGGCTGCATTATGTAAACATTACTATATTCTTCTATTTTACGCAGTACGAGAGAGTATAGTAAAATCTTAAATATTACTAAAAAATAATTGAGATGGAAATTTAATTTTTGTTCGTTATTCTTAGGACCTCCATATATAGCCACCATGCAGAATTATACATTTCTCTCAGCGTTTCTTGATCTTTCGAGGGCCGTCGTTGCAAAACTCATCAGATTGTGTTGAAAACCATTGTTCTACATCTAGAATGACGTTATTTCTGTTGTCAAATCTATATTTTATAACAAACAAGAGTCATAGCATCAAGAAATATAAACTTTTGTCTAACAAATTCACATGACATAAACTGGTGGTTGGCTATACGATGTTGTTACCAACATAATACGACGTGTCAGTCACGTAACACCAGGGGTGGGACTACGTGTGCTATCGACTTAAATCGATCGTTGTCTACTGTAGATATCTACACTTCCAGGCGAGAGTTTTAAAAATTGGTACCATGTGTGTCTCTTGCTTGACTATCGCTTGGCATTCGGTTAGATTCGGTTATTTATTACCTTTTCTGAAAGTATTGACTCAATTTTTAGTAAATATTACGTCTTAAAGTTGAAAGCCGTTAAAATCACCAAGTCCTTTAATAAAAATTTCAACTGAATACTTGAATAAAAACAAATTTTATTGTTTAATTGGAGTATTGATTTAATTTTCACATAAATTCCAGACAAGTATAAGTGGAGAAATATCTTGTAACATTATTATAAGCGTAATTATTTACTACTTAGATTTTATATATTCACATCAATGCGATTGAAAACAATTATGATATACCACCAAATGATGTTGGGGACAATAATCTACCTAAATATTATTTACGAGGGAAATGTTGTACAATCCAATTTAATAAGATTGTATTTTGAATAATATATAATCATTTTGTTTTAAGTAAACATTACACTTTTTTTGCCAGCTTTTTCATAGACTGATCTTTGGAGTTTATTACATTCGTCAAATTACTTAAGATAGAATTAAGTCTGTGATTAGTTATCAATATTTTTATTACATCGAGTAATTCTTTTTTAATTTTAATAAATTATCAGACACACCTAAACAACAATATGTATATTTTGTGATTAGTTATCAATATATTTTTTTCTGTGACGGCAAAAAAAGTTGACATTTTATCCTTCTTGACAGGTAATAAAATGTCACTTTATCAACCCGGGAAAAAAGTACTTACTTTTTTCCCGGGGAAAAAAGTGCTCACTTTTTGCCCGCTTAAATTGACAGATATTTGATTATTTTACAGGTTTCCATTAGCAACGCAGGTGTAATGTCACTTGAAATGTCATATCGATTGATTTTCTGATTTCAATATATAGTATTTACGTGATTTTTTCAATAATAAATCGTTTTTCCCATCACAGAAAAAAATAGTGTATTATACACGGGAAAAAAAATAGATTTTAGCTCTCGGTAATTTACCTCGAGCTAAAATCTAATACTTTTTCCCTTGTATAATAAATAACTATTATTACATCGAGTGATTCTTTTTTAATTTTAATAAATTATCATAGACACCTAAACAACAATATGTATATTTTTGAGCCGGTAGTACGTAGTACACTGGCTTCTTCTAACGCACATGTTGAGGGCATTCGCAAAGATTATACTTCAATATAATCGAATGAAGCAGTGTCCATATTATACAGGTTCGGCCTGTTTTTACCTTGCATGCGGCTACCCGTACATAACACGAAAGGAGTTGCCAAACCGTTCCTGCCTAACAAATATACATACGAGATCCGACAAATAGACTTTCAGCGAATGTCATAAGCTGCATGTGTGTAACGATGATATCTAGATTAGTGGTTTGCCGTAGCAGATGTGATAGACAACGTACTTTAATTTTGCCAGTACCTCCTCTTGTTTGAGAATTGGCCAAAGAATATGAATGTATTTCGTAATAGTGATATACTATACAGCTACGCACATGTACAATATTATAAACTGCGACCGCAAGAAAAACATACTTAAGGCGCATTTACACGTTCATGGATTTAGTGGCGCCAGTTCAATTTTCGCGCCAGTAAACGTTTACATGTTGCATGTAGAAAAATAGTAATTTTTCTCGCCAGTTTCAGTTTTAACTTAGTGGTCTAATAAGCACGTCTCATGAACTTATTCGTAGAGTCTCTAAAATAGCCACAAAAGTTGTGGTTGAGGAAATGATTGACAATTTGCCAAGAAAAGCAAAGATAGAACACACGGGTATTTTTCATAAATCTCTCGAGTCTTCAATGGCGCATGGAAAAGTTAGAAGGCAACTAACTTTTTACATTAATGCACGCATGAATGTACTGGCGCGCCAGCAAAGGTTTACACTTGCAATTATATGGGAACTGGCGTACCAGTAGCGACTGTCGCCACTAACTCCATGCACGTATAAACGCGCCTTTATGATAGTAATTATCGTATCGGCGCCGGCTTGTCGTCTGGCGTCCCCAATATTTTTCTCGCCCACATGTGTAAATATTGGCAACAACGTTCGTTTCAATACATGGACTTTTAGCTGGCAGACAAGGTAAAAACAGGCCGAACCTATATGTTCTTGTGACTAAAAAAAGGATATTAATTAGTACAATCCTCAATTACCAATTTTATTTTTAACTATTAAAAATAAAAATAAAATAAAACTCTTGAAAACTTTCCACAATTTTTATTTAGTCTTTGCGACATATGTTTCGGTATTGTTCATACCATTATCGAGCACCGAGCGGAAACTAACAGGTCAGTTTGTGTAAGGTTGTTATATATGTCGTTGTGTTTATTGTCTCTTTTTACATAAGTGTCTATTATGGGGGTATGTGTGTTTGCAAAGTCTTTGTGTGTGTTCGTTACTTTCTCTTTTCCTTGAATTGATTTTTTAATTTCTAATATTTCTAACAGATTTAATTTCGGTCCCTTGTTTACATTATGTATAAGTTTACAACTATCTATATCGGGAAAATGGAGATTATCTATACAATGTTCGGCAAGGCCTGTATTTCTAATATTATGCAATATTGATCTTTTGTGTTCTTTTAATCTAGTTTCGATCTTTCTGCCACTTTGTCCGATATAGATAGCTTTACAGTCTGTGCAATTAATTTTGTATACACCTGATTTATCGGTAAGTTTAGTTCTTTCCTTGTTATTGACTAACATAGCACCTAAATTGTTTTTATTTATGTTGACAATTGACAATTTAGGTGCTATGTTAGTCAATAACAAGGAAAGAACTAAACTTACCGATAAATCAGGTGTATACAAAATTAATTGCACAGACTGTAAAGCTATCTATATCTGACAAAGTGGCAGAAAGATCGAAACTAGATTAAAAGAACACAAAAGATCAATATTGCATAATATTAGAAATACAGGCCTTGCCGAACATTGTATAGATAATATCCATTTTCCCGATATAGATAGTTGTAAACTTATACATAATGTAAACAAGGGACCGAAATTAAATCTGTTAGAAATATTAGAAATTAAAAAATCAATTCAAGGAAAAGAGAAAGTAACGAACACACACAAAGACTTTGCAAACACACATACCCCCATAATAGACACTTATGTAAAAAGAGACAATAAACACAACGACATATATAACAACCTTACACAAACTGACCTGTTAGTTTCCGCTCGGTGCTCGATAATGGTATGAACAATACCGAAACATATGTCGCAAAGACTAAATAAAAATTGTGGAAAGTTTTCAAGAGTTTTATTTTATTTTTATTTTTAATAGTTATTAATAAAATGTTCCACCAAGAACCGTCTGCTAACTCAATTAATAGAACAATTTTATTTTGTTAAAAGATGTACACATTATTAAGAAATTTATTATTAGTGGCAAGACAATGCTCTGTGGATAGGGATGTTTATTACTTGTGTAATGCCTAGCTCTCTGGTTCACCTTTAATGCTGTTTGTTCCAGTTATTTTTAGTAATCGCTCATCTGCATTTGTAAGAGGAACATCATTTACAGCTTCACCACCTGTAGTGCATGCATTCTTATTAATTTTGGCAGCTTTAGCTTTTACTTTGCACAGCCTATAAAACAATTAAACAATTAATACTGCATACTGTTACTTCGCTATAATCCATATTAATAAATTGGATAATAATAAAATTAGTATATCATTATAATTTGAACAACTTGTGATTGTAGTTTCAGCAAATTATTAAATTAATTTATGAAATCATCATAAATCTTAAATATGAATGTTTAACTTTTTCTCTACATTTTTATAACTTTACTACTATGTCGTAAACTATTTAACTGTTCACTGACATGCTGTCGCATAGTTTCCAAATGCTGCATTGAATTTATTTGTTAACAACACTGGATTTCTTCTGCAAAATCTAGGAATGCTGTCCAGTGGTTCTACAATACACATATGCACATATGGAGATGTACTATTTACAAATGAATAGACATTTTCGAATATCTTTAGAGTTTTACTACCTATCACATCATAAAATTATTATAATCCACCCTTTTCTTTTATGGTTACATTTAAAATATTTTATTACCGCCTTAACTGCCTTTATTCTATCTCGCTCTTATAACGGGTGATTTTTTCAGAGCTTTCGGATTTGATTTAAAAAAAAACACATAAAATTTAGAGAAATGTGTGAAATCTTTATATGAGTCGATAGAACGATCTATATAATTTAATGTTCAAAGATGATTTCATGTAAATGTTGACCGCGACTACGCCTCAAATGGTTCATACGCTGAGTCCAATTCTGGCGTACTCTCTCCAACATATCGGCCGGTATCTCACGAATAAATTCTTCAATATTGGCTTCCATTGCGTCAACCGTTGCGGGCCTGTCCCTATAAACATGAGCCTTAACATAGCCCCACAAAAAATAGTCTAAAGGCGTTAAATCGGACGATCTAGGTGGCCAATTGACCGGCCCCAAACGTGAAATAAACTGTTCACTGAACTCGCCTCTCAATTGGGCCATTGTTTCGCGTGCTGCGTGGCATGTGGCACAGTCTTGTTGAAACCACATGTCAGTCAAGTCCAGCTCTTCCATTTTGGGCAAAATATTTTTTGTAATCATCGCACGGTAGCGCTCGCCATTAACAGTAACGTTCCTGCCTTCGTCGTCTTTGAAAACGTACGATCCAATGATGCCACCGGCCCATAATGCACACCAAGTAGTGCATTTTTCGGGATGCATTGGCAATTCTTGCAATGCTTCTGGCTGCTCTTCACACCAAATACGGCAATTTTGCTTGTTCACGTATCCATTCAACCAAAAATGAGCTTCGTCGCTGAACACAATTTTCCGATAAAAAAGTGTATCTTCATCCAACTTTGCCAGCGCCCATTCACCAAAAGTTAGCCGTTGCGGTATGTCGTGTGGCTTCAGTTCTTGCAGCAGCTATATTTTAAAAGGTTTTACACCCAAATCCTTCCGCAAAATTTTCCACGTAGTGGAGCAACAGAGGCCCAATTGCTGCGAACGGCGCCGAATCGATAATTCACGGTCATCAACAACACTGGCAGATACAGCTGCGATATTTTCCTCTGTCCGCACTCTACGTATGCGTGTTGGTGGTTTAATGTCCAATAATGTAAATTTGGTGCGAAATTTAGTCACAAGATTCCGAATAGCCGCCTCAGAAGGTCGCCCAAACTGACCATAAAATGGAAGAAGTGCACGATGCACTTTCTTAACCGAGCATGAATTTTGATAATAAAATTCAATAATTTGCAAGCGTTGTTCGATTGTAAGCCGATTCATGGTTTAATTACAGACCAAACTGAACATGTTTGACAGTAACATTTTACACGAAAACAGCTGAGCTGCCAAAAACAGTGTTGCCAAAAAGAAAGTTGCTAAAAAATCACCCATTACATGACTAAATACGCAAGCAGTAATGTTTCTAAGGCGAGACCATCGATGCTATCGCTTGTAGGCGATATACTTAGACCAGAATTAGTATCGCTTTCTATCATAGATATGCACACGTGGTACGAACTAGGTAGACAGAAGTCGATGTCTATACATTGAACTGTCATTTGTTTTACATTTCCGTGTTTCATAAATTTTAATGAAAAAAAATTAATTTCAAATTGCCATTGCAAAACTAGTTGCTTCAAACTTCATTTTATTGTATAGAGGAGTTTCCAATAGAAATGATCATATTGCTCCTAATATGTTTGAATATAAGTTTGTTCTTTAATCAATTTCTAGATCCGCATGTATTGTTGCATAATTAGTTTAGGAATTATATTATAATAACTTGTTCTCTGCCAGTTATTTGGCAACAAGAATTAATGAATATTGTTATTATTACTAATAATACGTGCATTATTTGGACAAAAATATTGGTATTAAAGACTGGTGAGAATAACTGCAGTATTACCTAGTGCAGTGGGGACTTTATCTATCCCATTAAAGCGCATTCGCTATTGGGTGGTGAAATTCAGTCCTTCCTTAAATGTTTAGCATGAGATTAGAAATATTTATTATTTTCAGAAAGTGCATTCTGCCGACACCACCGGCCAAGGAGGCGACAACAGCACTGAACCGACGCAAGAGATGCTTCCGTCCAATCTATAGATGTGAAAAGTGCAAATACAGGACGAAGTACCAATCAGATCTCATAGAGCACACCAACAACCAGCATTACAAAGTTAAAATATATAAATGTGGTATTTGTGACAGACGTTTCAACGTTAAAGAATCTCTCAGGCTGCACGTGCAAAATACTCACGCTTATATTGGAGGAAAAAACGACCAAGAAAGTTATACGACTGGTTATAGGAATACACTTATAAAAGTAGGGCAGTCGAGCTCACACGATCAAAAGAAAATATTTAAGTGTTTGTTGTGTGTGTTTCGGGCAAATAAAAAGTGTTTAAGAAGACATGTCAAAACTAAACATTTGAAGGAATTCGACTTTAAATGTGGTTCATGCGAATATGGAACAAACATCAAAAATAATTTAGAATATCACATAAGAAATAAACATTTGATGGAATATCGTTTTAAATGTGACTCATGCGAATATGGAACAAACGGCAAAAAGAATTTAGAATATTATGTGAAAACAATACATTTGAAAGAATTTGATTTTAAATGTGATTCATGCGAATATAGAACAAACAACAAAAATGATTTTAAAACACATATAAAAAGTAAACATTTGAAGGAATATCGTTTTAAATGTGACACATGCGAATATAGAACAAACAGGAAAAATTATTTAAAAGTACACATACAAAGTAAACATTTGAAGGAATATCGTTTTAAATGTGACTCGTGCGAATATAGAACAAACCAAAAAAGTCATATAGAATATCATGTTAAAACACTGCATTTGAAAGAATTTGATTTTAAATGTGACTCATGCGAATATAGAACAAACAACAAAAATGATTTTAAAACACATATAAAAAGTAAACATTTGAAGGAATATCGTTTTAAATGTGACACATGCGAATATAGAACAAACAGGAAAAATTATTTAAAAGTACACATACAAAGTAAACATTTGAAGGAATATCGTTTTAAATGTGACTCGTGCGAATATAGAACAAACATCAAAAATAGTTTAGAATATCATATAAGAAGTAAACATTTCAAGGAATATCGTTTTAAATGTGACATATGCGAATATGGAACAAACTTCAAAAGTAGTTTAAAAGTACATATAAAAAGTAAGCATTTGAAGGAATATCGTTTTAAATGTGACTCATGTGAATTTGGAACAAACCAGAAAAGTCATTTAGAATATCACGTGAAAACAATACATTTGAAGGAATTTGATTTTAAATGTGATTCATGCGATTATAGAACAAACTGCAAAAATGATTTTAAAATACATATAAAAAGTAAACATTTGAAGGAATATCGTTTTAAATGTGACATATGCGAATATAGAACAAACATCAAAAATAATTTAGAATATCATATAAGAAGTAAACATTTGAAGGAATATTGTTTTAAATGTGACATATGCGAATATGGAACAAACTTCAAAAGTAATTTAAAAGTACATATAAAAAGTAAACATTTGAAGGAATATCGTTTTAAATGTTACTCATGCGAATTTGGAACAAACCAGAAAAGTCTTTTAGAATATCATGTGAAAACAATACATTTAAAAGAATTTTATTTTAAATGTGACTCGTGCGAATATAGAACAAACTACAAATATCAGTTTAAAAAACATATAAAAAGTAAACATTTGAAGGAAGATAGTGCCACGTAAATTTAACAAATATGTCTCACGTCGTTCGATACACTGGAACTGAATCAGTGACTTTGCTGGTCGCGGATGTTGGACGGCAAAGACGCTGATGAGACAAAGGAAGGTATCGATCGAGGTGAGACTATAGAAAAAAGATTTAGATACGAATAATGATAGTCGAGAAGAAAAAGAATAAATAAGTTGTAAAGATATCAGGTGTTTTTGTTGTACTAATTATAAGAAAGTCGAGTGAGCTACCCCTCGAATATAGAAAGGCACGTAAGTATCTCTCGTATTTATTATATATATATATTGCTATAGGGGGGGGGGTGTGATTGTACAAGTCCCTAAATTGCGGTGTCAGAGTGCTATAAGGCGGTATGCATTTAAAATACCCCTTAGTAGTTAAAATTCTTAAAGAGCTATGAGACTAATTAGAATAAAATTTAAAAAAAAAAGAAACTGTCAAAATTCACGAGAGAAATGTTATCTAAGTTAAGTTTTACAAATACTAACTGGTAAGCAAGTGAAAGTCTAAATTAAATAACTCAAATAAATGTACCTAACACTGTTGTATTAAATTTAAAATGTCCTAAATTTCGCACTTGAAACTCTTCTTCCTATCTCTTGTGATTTACGCCAATACTCTAATTTTAAAGAAAAAGAGAGGGGGTTTGTTTCCGGCCTTTAGTAAATTATACTCGAATACAGTTAATCTTGTGAACGGTTCATAAATTTCCTATCTCAGGGTCGTTGGGGGGGTTCATGTCCTACAAAACAACGCTACAAGAGTCACTCACATTACCTGTATGCTTACTTATAATCCTTGGCAGCTGTCGGCAAATCCTCGAGGATGATGAAACACCTGTGGGCAAAATAAAATGCGCTTCCTCGTCGTGCATAAAAGGGACGAACAACCACGAGATTGATGGTGGGCGTTACGTAACAAAATAACCAAAATAAACACAGGTATATAAAACAAATCTCTATATTTTAAACAAAACAGGTTACAAATCTTGTAATTATTTTTCAGTTGGAGTGTCTTTATTAGGAGAGAAAACAAACATTTATATGAAAATAAACTAACAACGAGAATAATAGTACACAGTTCCACTATAAATTGTAACAAATATCCACCTAATGAGAGTACAGCGGTTGAGTGCTAAAATATGAAATGTACGTGGACAGAAATGACGTCCCAAAATTATTTAATTAAGTCTTCTAAACTGATTGTAACTGGAGAACCAAACTTTTACTGTACGTAAGTTACTGTTAATATTTTGCATGTTATTTAGCCTTATTTAGTTGCTTGAATATCTAGATAGGTTAGGTTTACATACATAAAACGTGACTGACGTTGTAATTTAAAAATGCCTTAAATATTATGTGAATGCGAACACCAAACTATTTACTTCTTGATAAATTGAATCTTGTGACTTTTAATACAAATCTGACTTTGAACGAATTGATATTGACTTTAATCTCAATAAAAAAACTACAATTATATACATTAGTTCTATATGAATGCTATGGCTTTGACGTTACACCTCTCTGGATGTCGTAAATACTTGTAAAAACTTTCACAATACCTTCAGTTTAACATATGAAAAATGTTTGTTAGCTTTACGCCTGGGTCCGTATGATGAACTGGAACGGGACTTGTAGCTGGTTGTTCTTCGGATATTCTGGAAACTCCGACGGGATGAATTTCGGTAGCGGCCCTTGGAATTTAACAGCAAACGGGATCTTCAGCTCGGGGATGTTCCTTCTACTGGCCTTGGTTCGTAATCTTCAGTATCAGTAAGTGTATTTTTCTTCCCCTTTATTTTAATTTTAATTGATGTGTCCGTCTCGATCTATTGGAGGTTAGAATCTTTGTTTATATTCTCTTCTCTTTTCAGCTTCAGTGGCGCCTATCTTCGCTCGTTCGTATTGGTAATACAGAACTATTGCTGTATTTATTTTCAATGGTGTCAACCTTGACGATGACCCACTGACTTACTAACTGGATGATGACTCACAACGTACTCGTCGGGTTATGAATCAATCAATCACAAAAAAATGAATGACCTCGTCTGGAGTATGTATACCTTATATACAGTGATGTGCAAATGTATGGAACCAAGTAAATATCTCTGGAGTTTCTAGAGATGTAGAAATTAAATTTGGTGGGTAGATATTACACTATATTTTGTATTTAGTTCGAATGTTTTTATCGCAATTCAACTTCCAGTTTAACCGGAAGTAATGTCAGCTTGAAATTTTTAAATAGAACACCTGTATATTATTTTAGTTTTGAATAGAACACTTTATTGCGAGTACAAAAATAATGGGTTCGATATGTTTTATTTCATGGCCAACCGTGATATTAACAAAAAAAAAATTATTTTTGAATGAAAATGTAATAATATCTGGTAGTCCATGTAATAATTGTAGCAGTGACAGTTATTGTCAAAATAAGTAGTATTTTAGTTTTAACGCAAAAATGGCTCATTTAAGCGAAAGAGAAAGAATTGAAATACTAATGATGATGGGATTTGGCGACAGAAGAAGAACGCATCAAGAAGTTTGTGACCTTTTTAACAATATTCAACCGAATAGGCAAATAACACGTTCGATAGTTACAAAGACTTTGCAAAGGTACAATACAAATGGCACCGTCGGAAATTTAAGAAAAAGTGGACGTATAAATACTGCTACAAATGAAGAAGTAGCTCAAAATATTGCTATATCTTTAGAGGAAAATCATAATTTGTCTACTACTGAACTGGCCAATGTGCACGAAATTAGCCGTCGTTCAGTAGGGAGGATATTAAAACGAGAAAGATATTACCCGTACAAAATTCGCCTTGTTCAAGAACTTTCCGACGACGACTTCAACAGACGGCTAGAATTTTGTGAATCAGTTATGGATATTTGTAACCGTGACGATAATTTTGTACAAAATGTAGTGTTTTCTGATGAAGCAACTTTTTGTTTGAACGGTACAGTTAATCGACACAACTGCCGTTACTGGTCCCAAAATAATCCTTACTGGGTACAAGAAGCTCATACGCAACACTCTCAAAAACTGAACGTTTGGGCCGGTATTTACAATAACAGAATTATTGGGCCTTTCTTTTTAGAAGGAAATTTGAACGGGAACATGTATTTAGAACTTTTGGATGCACAAATAATTCCGGCGCTGGAGGAAAATGGACAACTGCCAAATAATATCTGGTTTCAGCAAGATGGGGCACCACCTCATTACGCTCGCATTGTTCGAGATCGTTTAAACAAGACATTTCCTAATAGGTGGATTGGAAGAAGAGGTGCTATAGAATGGCCTCCTCGATCACCAGACCTTAATCCACTGGACTATTATCTATGGGGTTTTTTGAAGTCCAAAGTTTATTTTAATCGACCAGATAATTTGCAAGAATTAGCTGAGAGAATAACTCAAGAGATTCAAAGAATTCCACCAGAAACAAAGGCCAATGTTACAATGGCATTTAAAAATAGACTGGCCTACTGTCAAGAGGTAAATGGTGCTCATTTTGAACATTTAATACACTAACGGTATCCTAACGCTTTGTCGTAGTCATGTTTTATTTTACTATGTTTAGCGCCCTTTTCAGTAATTTAAGTACTGTTGTACTCAATTTCAGTTTTGGTATTTAATGTTATTGTTACATTTGTGATTTACACTCGCAAAATACTAGATCTTAGCATTGTAACAAAAATCACTCTTTTGTTAATATCACGGTTGGCCATGAAATAAAACATATCGAACCCATTATTTTTGTACTCGCAATAAAGTGTTCTATTCAAAACTAAAATAATATACAGGGTGTTCTATTTAAAAATTTCAAGCTGACATTACTTCCGGTTAAACTGGAAGTTGAATTGCGATAAAAACATTCGAACTAAATACAAAATATAGTGTAATATCTACCCACCAAATTTAATTTCTACAACTCTAGAAACTTCAGAGATATTTACTTGGTTCCATACATTTGCACATCACTGTATAGGTCAGGGATGGCGATTGTTTAAAGCCTCGGACCCAAAGTGTTTATGGATTAAATTTTGATGTATTATAATAATATTCGATTAATTTTTTATACTAAAGGATGTTATTCTGTAGTTTTTACATTTATAAAAATTTAATAATATATTTTCAGTACGTGAAATTCTCTGAATATTGCTTTTAGGAATTTTAATGAGAATGGCATTTTTAGCGTCGCTTTTTGATACATTTGTACAGTCATGTGCAAAAAAATATTTAAATGTTATAATTTTTGGATTTTATCCAAAAATAAGGATATTTGGACTTTATGTGGAGCTGGTTTACATACTAACTTAATTACTAAATACATTCAAATTTATTTCTGTTTTTTTATTTGATTAAAATCTGTGCATTTAAGAATAAATTGCTTAATGCGTATTTTAAATTTCAATTCAAAGTCAGTTTCCTTTTATAATTTAATATTAATTTATCTTGCTCTATTGGTTGTCGAAATTTTATCAAATCATTCACATATAACAGTGCCAAGGGTTAATTTTAAATATCCCTTTTTGGTATAATTGTAGCAACACTTATTCAGTTTTTTACATGTCAAATTAAATATTGATTTTATTCGTAAATTCTTGCTAATGGCTTTAGTTTGGTAGGGCACTTAATTATGCATGTCCTTCGTGTCTGTAATTGGCCTAACATGTTTATATTTAAGGTGTTTTACTAAATTTTACAAATTGATGTTTGACGTTTATTCATGATGGCTACTTGTTCTAAATTAGAAATGATGCTTTCGATAATTATGCATTAGTAAGGACGCAATTCGTGACAATTCCTAATCCTAACTGTGCTGTGATATGTGCAGTTTGAGTATTTAGCTTCATATAACAGGCAATTACTAAATTTAGTCACGAAATTCTAGCTTTAATATGACATGTGATCTAGGT
This sequence comes from Amphimallon solstitiale, assembly GCA_963170755.1. Lineage (NCBI taxonomy): Eukaryota > Metazoa > Arthropoda > Insecta > Coleoptera > Scarabaeidae > Amphimallon > Amphimallon solstitiale. Next base: position 38,421,737 of record OY720685.1, on the reverse strand, counting down.
CTCTTAGTGATGCTTCAAATGCTGTTTGTACTTAAATTAAAGCCCTATTGATATTCATGCCCTAATTCAAATCTGTTCTAAATATAGAAAAGGCTGCAGTTAATTTATGTTCTCACATTAAAATTGGTTTCCTCACCGAGTTACATTGTATTTGACTTAACAATGGGCGTTCAAAGAATGAACGTCCATGCTTTACATTAAATGATGCTATTGAATATTTCTAGGTCAATAATTCTATTTGTGCTTTTAAAAACACGAGATATACAATCAACGGGCTTTGGAGTGTCACTCCTAGTATGTACAAATCATGATTATGTTTTGATTTAGTCCTAATTTGAATTTTTATATCGGCCATATTTGTATGTTCTAAATGCATGTGTTGTTTGTGCTAGACATGATGCTTTGTCAAAACTCAATGTGTAATGATAATGAAAGATTGAAAATAATATATGTCATATATGTATAAGACTGTATAGTGCGTTTCTGTGTATTTAAATTTGTTCTCACTAATATAGTTAGGTTTTTTATGCTAATTTCTTTAATCTTAACTTTTCAAATAAACTACATGACCAAGATATAATTGTTTGCTAAATTGCTTAAGTGGGATGGATTCTGTGTGCATTGTTGTTTCTCTCCTTTGTATAAGTAAAGCAATGGCAACTCCAACATTTCAACAAGTACCAGGGTTCGTCCCTAATAACAAACTTAAAAGTAAAAAATTGAGTGTTGAAACTCGTACTAATTATGTGTATTTGAATGGTCTCGGATCATATACGAGACTAGTTCAATTTGCCCCTTAACGAAGGTAGATTTTCATTTGTGAAAATGTGCGTTCGTTATAAACGACTTGAAAATACTTATGTATGGTACTACTTTGAAATAATTAATGTATCTATTCTATGTACAGATAATATTTTATATATTTTTTTTTCTTATTTTTAAAGAACTATTATATTTAGGTGTACTTATAGCTAATGTCCTAATATTTAAGTTTTCAATACAGTGTGTATGTCCTATGTTTGTAATAATATAAGTTGTTGTGGTGTGTGAAAATTTATTCCAAATTGTATTTATTGACTTATCCCTGTATATGGATATTGGTGCTAAGATGATATTTGTTTGTTATGTAACTGTACCTTTATTTATTTCTATGTATCTGTTGGATTGTGAACACTAGTTAATATCTGTTTGGCGTACGTATGTTTTTCTTTCTTCCATGTGTGTGTATTTAATGTTTAATGTTTGCCTTCAGAAAATTTTTCTTAGGTGCCATATTTTTTTTTCTTTTGTTTTTTTTTTTTTTATTTCTGCGTTTTGCCTGTAATGTATCGAATTTGTATCTTACTATAGATGCCGGTGGCCTATTCTTAATATACCTTGTGTATGTATACACATAAATTGTATTTATTACTTCACATATTATTTCTTATTATAATTGTTTTCGACATTTTGTCAACTATTTCTTTCCTATTTGCGGAACATACTTTATTTTATCTTGCACTTTTTCGTGCTAATGTACCCTTTTTCGGTTATACATCAATTTTAATCATTTTTTCTATTTCTTCCCATAATTCCATATCTTCTCATGGCTTTACTTATGAGGCAACTTTAAATCATCTTTATTTATCTTTCCACAATACCATATCTTTTCATGGATTTCTTCATGGATTTAATTTCTTATATGCGCGTTATATTCGCTACGTGGTATATTTTAACTTTTTTTTTAGACCCATTCTTCTATCATCATTTTTCTAGTTCCTTCGATAATTACTTTTTCCATTTCTTATGTTGTGTAGGCACATTATTTCCTGTGTATTACTATTTGTAATATCTATTTGTGTATTTTCATAAAGGCGGTTGTTTGATTTTCCTAACTTCCAATATTTATTTTTCTTTATCCGTACGCTGTGTTCTTCGTTTTTCTTGTAAGTGTTTGTTGTTCCTAGTGTTTTTTTTTTCCATGTTTGCAATCATCTTATTGTGTGTTTCGTTTTCTTCTGTATGATGTGTTGATGTAATTTTCCAACTTATATTACCACATTACATGCTGCTAAATTCTTATAGTAGGAATGGGGAAAAATAACTTAACTTAATTCTAGTTTTCTTAAAATTCTAGGAGCACGAAATCCTTATATTCTTCTTAACTTCTATATTTAACATGCTTATCCTAATTGGATCCTAAATTCCGGGTATGTTTTTTTTTTCTTTGTGCTTTTGCAATGGTTTCTATTCTTGTAGGGGTTTTGTCGGGAATCTTGTCATTATTTAAGACATTCTCGGGGTTTTTGTTATCTATGTGCGGGTGTTCAGATTGGGCTCGTCTGAATAATTCTGAATCAGGTTCAGTTCTCGTCGGGTTGGGCTCGTCCGAATAATTCTTGGGGTTATGTTAAGGCTATTGTTTCTTGATGTTGCTCAGGTAAGAGTGGGGTCGCTATCCCATCGAAGGTCGCCTGTAAATCCCTTCGCCTTGCTCCGTTATATTTAGGCTATTGTCTGTTGGTAAAGCTCAGGTAGGAGTGGGGTTGCCTTAGTCCCATCGAAGGTCGCCTGTAAATCCCTTCGCCTTGCTCCGTTATATTAGGCTTTGATTCTTGGTGTTGCTCAGGTAGGAGTGGGGTCGCTATCCCATCGAAGGTCGCCTGTAAATCCCTTCGCCTTGCTCCGCTATATTTTTATGTGGGTCTAGGTGCCTAAAATCTTGAGGCGAAAGTCGATGATATTTTCTTTGTCCTGAAGGATGTCATCGGTGTATGTTGTTTGTGTACTGAATTCCCTATATGTTTGATCGTAAGAGTGTGTTTGTGTATTCGCGAAGTGGCGAAGTGTCACCTGATTCTCTTTATACAAAATTACAGCTGTTCGTATTCCCTTTAGAGTTTTGAAATTTGTGTGCATTTCGCATGTGTACTGTATAAGTGTTATTAAAGTTTGTGGGTGTTCGTTCAAGTTTGGTAAATTGTGTGTATGTGTGTTTGCATTTTCTATGTGCGTGTGAATTGACTTACTTCGCATGTCTGTCCATGTGTTTGTGTCCATGCCCCTAAATGTGATCACCTCTTTGTGTGTCTTGCTAATTCTGCCACTTCGTGTGATAAGTGCTTGTCGTTTCCACGAACTTGTATATTTTCCTGTTCCTGTAAACATAGCTGTTGTTTTCCTTGAGGTGTAGAAACATAAATATCTTTCCTCTTCCTCTTCTGTTAGAAGCGCGTCCAAGTGCGTTCTCAAGATTCTCCTACTGGAGTCCATATATTTTGTTTTTGATTGTATGTGTATTATTTCGGAGGTTTCCTTGATTTCTTCTGTGACCTTTTCTTTGTTTGGGCCCTTTTGAACATCCTTCTCACAATTTTCTAATGCCTTTTCTTCGCATGTATCTTGTTCGTTGTTTTCCCACGTTTGTATCCCTACTGATGTTTCTTCCTTTTCCTTTTCTTTAATTATTTCTACGAATACTGTTTCTATTGGTACTGATTCTTGTACTTCTGGTACAATTATATCTTCATCTTTATCTTTTTTCTCAACCATATTTTCTACCCTCTTATTTTCCTCCTTTGTTTCCATATAGATTTTATTTTCTTGTTTGTCTTCCTCCCTATGACGTTTTCTATTTGTCCCGAAACTTTCTATCAGTTCCTGTATATCCTTTTTATATTCTTGTCTTGCTTGTTCGAACATTAAACTAATCTGTTCGAGCAAATACTTTTCATCTAACTTCGAACCAGTCCCTTGTTTTGTGGGCGTCGCTGTAATTTCGGTGGTATCGCCTTGATTTTGTCGAGATTCATCTTCGCCTTCGCTGGATGATTCCTGATGGACATTTGAAACGCTTCTGGATCTCGTATTCATCTTGCAGGTTTTTTATATTTTTATAGATACACACAATAATAATAAAACAAAAGCGATGTGTCGTTTGGATACGACCCCTGTATAATATGTTGTAAAAATGTTTGTAATAAAATATTCGACCTGTGTTTTTAATCTATATGGCAGTGAATAAATAATTTCAATTATACCCTGTGTTTATTTATTTAACACCGATCATCAATTCGTGGAAGAGCACATACACAAATACGTAAATCAAATACACATCTTTCTTTTTATATTTTTATTATACAATTATTTTATTTTAAAAAAAATTAATGTCCTCCACTTCTTTAAATCCTCGGAGATGAGCTGAAAAAAAATGCTGTAAGTGTACTCTGTAGGTTATTCGAATGGCCCCAAAACGTTGGTGCGCCAGAATGCTATAGGGGGGGGGGTGTGATTGTACAAGTCCCTAAATTGCGGTGTCAGAGTGCTATAAGGCGGTATGCATTTAAAATACCCCTTAGTAGTTAAAATTCTTAAAGAGCTATGAGACTAATTAGAATAAAATTTAAAAAAAAAAGAAACTGTCAAAATTCACGAGAGAAATGTTATCTAAGTTAAGTTTTACAAATACTAACTGGTAAGCAAGTGAAAGTCTAAATTAAATAACTCAAATAAATGTACCTAACACTGTTGTATTAAATTTAAAATGTCCTAAATTTCGCGCTTGAAACTCTTCTTCCTATCTCTTGTGATTTACGCCAATACTCTAATTTTAAAGAAAAAGAGAGGGGGTTTGTTTCCGGCCTTTAGTAAATTATACTCGAATACAGTTAATCTTGTGAACGGTTCATAAATTTCCTATCTCAGGGTCGTTGGGGGGGTTCATGTCCTACAAAACAACGCTACAAGAGTCACTCACATTACCTGTACGCTTACTTATAATCCTTGGCAGCTGTCGGCAAATCCTCGAGGATGATGAAACACCTGTGGGCAAAATAAAATGCGCTTCCTCGTCGTGCATAAAAGGGACGAACAACCACGAGATTGATGGTGGGCGTTACGTAACAAAATAACCAAAATAAACACAGGTATATAAAACAAATCTCTATATTTTACACAAAACAGGTTACAAATCTTGTAATTATTTTTCAGTTGGAGTGTCTTTATTAGGAGAGAAAACAAACATTTATATGAAAATAAACTAACAACGAGAATAATAGTACACAGTTCCACTATAAATTGTAACAAATATCCACCTAATGAGAGTACAGCGGTTGAGTGCTAAAATATGAAATGTACGTGGACAGAAATGACGTCCCAAAATTATTTAATTAAGTCTTCTAAACTGATTGTAACTGGAGAACCAAACTTTTACTGTACGTAAGTTACTGTTAATATTTTGCATGTTATTTAGCCTTATTTAGTTGCTTGAATATCTAGATAGGTTAGGTTTACATACATAAAACGTGACTGACGTAATTTAAAAATGCCTTAAATATTATGTGAATGCGAAGACCAAACTATTTACTTCTTGATAAATTGAATCTTGTGACTTTTAATACAAATCTGACTTTGAACGAATTGATATTGACTTTAATCTCAATAAAAAAACTACAATTATATACATTAGTTCTATATGAATGCTATGGCTTTGACGTTACACCTCTCTGGATGTCGTAAATACTTGTAAAAACTTTCACAATACCTTCAGTTTAACATATGAAAAATGTTTGTTAGCTTTACGCCTGGGTCCGTATGATGAACTGGAACGGGACTTGTAGCTGGTTGTTCTTCGGATATTCTGGAAACTCCGACGGGATGAATTTCGGTAGCGGCCCTTGGAATTTAACAGCAAACGGGATCTTCAGCTCGGGGATGTTCCTTCTACTGGCCTTGGTTCGTAATCTTCAGTATCAGTAAGTGTATTTTTCTTCCCCTTTATTTTAATTTTAATTGATGTGTCCGTCTCGATCTATTGGAGGTTAGAATCTTTGTTTATATTCTCTTCTCTTTTCAGCTTCAGTGGCGCCTATCTTCGCTCGTTCGTATTGGTAATACAGAACTATTGCTGTATTTATTTTCAATGGTGTCAACCTTGACGATGACCCACTGACTTACTAACTGGATGATGACTCACAACGTACTCGTCGGGTTATGAATCAATCAATCACAAAAAAATGAATGACCTCGTCTGGAGTATGTATACCTTATGTATAGGTCAGGGATGGCGATTGTTTAAAGCCTCGGACCCAAAGTGTTTATGGATTAAATTTTGATGTATTATAATAATATTCGATTAATTTTTTATACTAAAGGATGTTATTCTGTAGTTTTTACATTTATAAAAATTTAATAATATATTTTCAGTACGTGAAATTCTCTGAATATTGCTTTTAGGAATTTTAATGAGAATGGCATTTTTAGCGTCGCTTTTTGATACATTTGTACAGTCATGTGCAAAAAAATATTTAAATGTTATAATTTTTGGATTTTATCCAAAAATAAGGATATTTGGACTTTATGTGGAGCTGGTTTACATACTAACTTAATTACTAAATACATTCAAATTTATTTCTGTTTTTTTATTTGATTAAAATCTGTGCATTTAAGAATAAATTGCTTAATGCGTATTTTAAATTTCAATTCAAAGTCAGTTTCCTTTTATAATTTAATATTAATTTATCTTGCTCTATTGGTTGTCGAAATTTTATCAAATCATTCACATATAACAGTGCCAAGGGTTAATTTTAAATATCCCTTTTTGGTATAATTGTAGCAACACTTATTCAGTTTTTTACATGTCAAATTAAATATTGATTTTATTCGTAAATTCTTGCTAATGGCTTTAGTTTGGTAGGGCACTTAATTATGCATGTCCTTCGTGTCTGTAATTGGCCTAACATGTTTATATTTAAGGTGTTTTACTAAATTTTACAAATTGATGTTTGACGTTTATTCATGATGGCTACTTGTTCTAAATTAGAAATGATGCTTTCGATAATTATGCATTAGTAAGGACGCAATTCGTGACAATTCCTAATCCTAACTGTGCTGTGATATGTGCAGTTTGAGTATTTAGCTTCATATAACAGACAATTACTAAATTTAGTCACGAAATTCTAGCTTTAATATGACATGTGATCTAGGTCTCTTAGTGATACTTCAAATGCTGTTTGTACTTAAATTAAAGCCCTATTGATATTCATGCCCTAATTCAAATCTGTTCTAAATATAGAAAAGGCTGCAGTTAATTTATGTTCTCACATTAAAATTGGTTTCCTCACCGAGTTACATTGTATTTGACTTAACAATGGGCGTTCAAAGAATGAACGTCCATGCTTTACATTAAATGATGCTATTGAATATTTCTAGGTCAATAATTCTATTTGTGCTTTTAAAAACACGAGATATACAATCAACGGGCTTTGGAGTGTCACTCCTAGTATGTACAAATCATGATTATGTTTTGATTTAGTCCTAATTTGAATTTTTATATCGGCCATATTTGTATGTTCTAAATGCATGTGTTGTTTGTGCTAGACATGATGCTTTGTCAAAACTCAATGTGTAATGATAATGAAAGATTGAAAATAATATATGTCATATATGTATAAGACTGTATAGTGCGTTTCTGTGTATTTAAATTTGTTCTCACTAATATAGTTAGGTTTTTTATGCTAATTTCTTTAATCTTAACTTTTCAAATAAACTACATGACCAAGATATAATTGTTTGCTAAATTGCTTAAGTGGGATGGATTCTGTGTGCATTGTTGTTTCTCTCCTTTGTATAAGTAAAGCAATGGCAACTCCAACATTTCAACAAGTACCAGGGTTCGTCCCTAATAACAAACTTAAAAGTAAAAAATTGAGTGTTGAAACTCGTACTAATTATGTATATTTGAATGGTCTCGGATCATATACGAGACTAGTTCAATTTATATATATATATATATATATATAATTTTTAATGTTTTTTCTTTGCCGTGTTTTCTTAAATAATTTAATTTAGTTTCTTAGTAATTTTCGGCAATTTGTTAAAATGAAGCACTTATTCCATTATAAAATGTTTTATTTTAACGTTTCGACTCTATGTTTTGAGTCTTTTTCAAAAAAAATATAATGGTTTTATCTAGAATAACAATATCGTCAATTATTTAAAATTAGCGGTAAAAAAATAATAAAAAACTTACATTTCAAAGTGGACATCACTAATGTTTAGGTTGTTATAAACCTCTTTTTTTAAAAAACATTTTAAAAAAACAGTACATTCCATTTTCAAATTTCAAAGTTCCATGTTACTTATACAAATGGTAATTGTTGTTTTAATTTTCATATTCATTAAAACGTATACTGTGTATCTCCTCACTTATGTGTACATATATATCTTTAACTGTGTCGTTTTAGCAATGTATTTCTCGCATTTACATGTGGTATATGTATGTGTTTTTTTTGTGGGTCAGTTTTTCGTTGTTATTTTTATTTTATCTCTTAGAGTAATGAAGTATATATTGATGACAAATTATCCGTGTCTGTTCTATCATTAATTGAATTTTTATTTTTCCTAATATATATATACTTTCTAAAAATATTCTCGCTTTGTTTTTTGTTTCTGTTGTTAGTATTTTTGTGTTATCATAATTGAATGTATGTTTAGTTTGTGTAGTGTGTTTTTTTAATGCCGTACTATTGTTTGCAAATTTATGTCCATTTAAAAAATTAAATTATATATATATATATATATATAATTATTAATAATGTTTTTCTTGGAATGCGGCTTTAAGGGTAATAAAAATTAAAATTGACGTTTCGACATTCTTTTATTGTCTTCATCAGAAATTGATCACAGAAAAATCATCTGATGAAGACAATAAAAGAATGTCGAAACGTCAATTTTAATTTTTATTACCCTTAAAGCCGCATTCCAAGAAAAACATTATTAATAATTATACACAAAATACGGCTAAGAAAAATAAACAAACAACCCTTAGTGGTTGAAATACAATTATATATATATATATATAATATTTAGAAAATAAAACGTTTTTTCTTGGCCTTTAATGCATATATATAAAATAAAATATTTTTCTTGGTTTGTTAGGCCATTGTTAATGTATAAAATTTAAGGGAACTAAAACAACATTCTCATCGACGTTTCGGTTTTATTTTAACATCAAAACCTTTTTCCAGATAACTGCAATATGACAAAAACTGTACATTTTCATAATAATAACAATGTGTATAAGAAAATATTTCCAAGAAATTATTTAAATACAAGGAACAATTATTAAAACAATGTCTAAAAAACATGTCTAAAAAATACATATTTTTACTATAAACAATAAACGCATATAACAATCAGAAATACTTACATTAAAAATAAAAGTAATTTCCTATATACAATTTATTTAAGGGAAAAAAAAAACATTTCCCTAAGTCATGTTCTAACTACATTTTTGATAATTGTAAAATTAATTTATCTGATCGGCTAGTTTTATGAACTATGTGTGATTTCACCAAGTGTAATGCCTATGGTTTATAACATCGAACTAAATGTATATCTGTGATACAAGGTCTTAAAATATTTTAACGTACAAAATTTATATACAGTTTTTTTGGTCTAGCATATGTTTTGAAATTGTTTCTTTAAAGTATTAAACTAAAACTGCGGTACACATTAAGAGAGAACGATAAAATGGAAAAAACATACATATAGGAGAGAAGAACAGCTTTAATTTTATCATATAATAGTGTTGTAAATTTTAGACAAATTTTTTATGTCCGATCTATCATTAATTGTTTTGTCATTTCCCCATATATGCAGCATCTCCAAAAAACATCTCGGTTTATATTTGTTCTCCACCTCTAAAATTTTAACATTTTTAAAATCAAACGTGTGCTTTAATGAATCACAATGTTTTTTTAAGGCTGTACTGTTTTTTTGGAATTTATGGCCATCAATACGATCACACAGATGCTGCTGTGTTTGACCTATATATATTGCATCACAGTCCCTACAGTTTAATTTGTAAACAACATGGGTTTTTTTTAATAACGGAATACGATCTTTTAAATTTGAATGAAGGCATTTTAAATTTTTGTTATATTTGTGTACTACTTGGATATTATGAGGTCTCACAATGTTTCTTATTTTTTCTGATAAACCTCTTACGTAGGGAAGAGGTAAATAATTAATGTTTTGGCCTTGACATTCACTTGATTTTTTTGATGTATATTTAGTTGAATTATAAAATTTGAACAGTCTTTGTTTGATTATTTTATTTATTAATTTAATAGGATAGGAGTTTTCTTGTGATATGTTTCTTATTTCTTTTAAAACTTCGCTTCTGAATAGTGGACTTGTGAGATTAATGCCTCTATCAATAAGTGCGACCAGTACATTGGTTTTGTGTGTAATTTTGACTGTGATGAAAAAAAATTCAAATATCTTCCTGAAGATGTAGGTTTTCTATACCATTTTGTTAAAATTCGATTTTGTTTTTTAATTAGTGTCATGTCTAGGAAATTTAGTTGATTATTTTGTTCTATTTCTATCGTGAATTTAATATTACTATTATATTGGTTAAATTCATTTACAAATTTGTCTATTTCAAGTTTTGGTATAATTGTAATGCAATCATCGACATATCTTTTAAAAAATGTAGGCTTGTAACTAGCATTACTCAGTACCGTGGTTTCAAGGTCTTCCATCACCAATTGTGCGATCGTACTAGAAATGGGAGCACCCATTGCTAAGCCCTCAAGTTGCGTGTAAAAATTGTTATCGTATTGAAAATATGTATTGTTTAGCACCATCTGAACGCCAGCTATAAATGCAGAAAACGGTAGAGAAGTGTGTTCTTTAATTTTATCCCAATTTTTTTCTATTGTTGTTATTGCTAGATCTATAGGTATTGAAGTATACAAAGATTCAACATCCAATGATAATATCTTGTGGTTGTTATTTATTGAAATTGAATCTATAAATTTTTTGAATTCGTAAGAATTTTTTATATAACAATCATTTTGTCCTGTTACTTTTGAAATTGGCAATGCAAGAAATTTTGACAATTTATAATATGGTGACTGGATGCAAGATACTATTGGACGCAAGGGTATATTCTGTTTATGAATTTTTGGGAGACCATATATCTTTGGTGCATGAGCGTTATTTATTTTAAGAAAGTTGGCAGTCTCATTAGTAATTAATTTTTCTTTTGCCCATTTTTTAATTAAGTCATTGTTACTGTTTTGATATTTTTTTGTTGGATCTGATCTAATTTTCTTGTATGTTTTATCATCATTTAATAAATTTAACATTTTACTATGGTACTGTGGTTTATTCATAATAACAGTTTTTTGACTTTTATCCGGTTTTATTACTAACAATTCTGGATTTTGTTTTAAAAATATACTGGTTTCTTTGATATCTTTAGTTGAAATGTGTACTGTTGTTTCCTTTTGAAAAGCATTGTTTCTATTAGAGTGTATAGAATTTTTGTGATTCTTTATGGCTGTACTAATTTTAATTCTTAAGGCGTCAGCTGTATTTGTATCCATTTTTTCTAACTTTGATTCCATATTTGCAATTATGTTGTTCACGGGTAAAAATTCTTTTTCATATGTTGTAAAATTAGGCCCTAAACTTAAGGTTTTACTAATATTGTTAGGTATTTGAACATTAGACATATTTTCAATCCAATTTGGATTAGTTAATGTGTTAATTTCTTTATTAGTTTTTTTCCCCTCAAAACACTTGAGCATATTTAGTTTTTTTGTGTGTTTCATTTTAATTCTATTAAAGAAACAATCATTTTTTTGTACTAATATTTCGTGTAATTCATAAAAAATGTCAATTGATACTAAATTTTTTAATTCTAAGACTAATTTTGAAATGCTGTTTTGTAATTGGTGTATTTCAGTATACGTATCCGATATCAACATTTTTAAAACATCAATTTTAAAATTACTAACCTTATTATTAAAGTATTTCGTTAATGCTGCATTCCTGAATGTTACATGCGAAATCTTGAAATTAAGAAACTTTGGTGACAATTTCTCGGTTTTACAATGTAAAAGGAAAATTCTTCTGTTCTTCATAGTACTCAATTTCTGGTAGTTCTTCTCTAATTTTCTCCAGTTTTCGTAAACTGCAACTCCATATTTCATCCTTATTGTTCTTGGACAGTATATAACTTTAGTGTTGGTATTTTCCATGTTTTTTCAACCAAATGGAATGTATAATATTTAGAAAATAAAACGTTTTTTCTTGGCCTTTAATGCATATATATAAAATAAAATATTTTTCTTGGTTTGTTAGGCCATTGTTAATGTATAAAATTTAAGGGAACTAAAACAACATTCTCATCGACGTTTCGGTTTTATTTTAACATCAAAACCTTTTTCCAGATAACTGCAATATGACAAAAACTGTACATTATACTCTATAAAAGCGCACGGCCGTTTCGTGTTAATTTCTTGAGAAAAGACGGCTTAACCGAATCACCATGGTTACGGATCGGACGGCTCGAAATCGACTTGAAATTGGTGAATTTGGGCGCAGTACTCGTCCCTGGATACGCGGAATTAAAGGCTGTCTTGGCGGGTGGACTTGCGGGTGACATTAAATTGTTCCTCGACGGAGAGATTTTCCTTTTTTTCGATGCGTGTGCAGAGATATCTGCCGTCCAAGAGAGGAGCGTGCAAAAGTCGTCGTTCGGGCGTGGCGAACAAATTCTGACAAACGGCACGGCGGATGGAAAATTCACGTGAAACACGTTGAAAATCGCTAGAAACGTCAAACTGACAGGCAACTGAGTGGTATCCGCATGTTCACATTTATGCGTGAAATACGAAATTTTGAAGGTCGCGAGGGTCCAACAGGACCCGGGGAGTTAAGGAACCGGCGTCTTGGCACGTTTTGCATTCCTATTGCGAGTCGACGGTCGCACGCAACCAAGGGCACGAACAGTTTGAAGTTCGTTTGCGGGTGGATTTTTTCAGAAAAATGGCCGATTCAACATGCACTTATATCAATGTATTCCGGACGGGCGAAAAATAATAACAGATTCTCATGTGCAATGCCGATCAATGTATTACGGTCCGGCGAATGTTCGGCATGTCCACACAATACATAGCGGGACCGCTATGTATTCTCTATACAGGTGTTGTCGAGTAATATTTTGAATTAAAATACGTAAATTTCAGAACGCGTATTTCCTCAAAGGGGAAAAGGTAGGCTTTCGACATTTATGTGCCCCTACGAAATAATTTTATTGAAACGATTACGCAAACGTGCACGGTGGGCGGAGTTGGCTGAAATCAATTTCTCTTTATTCTGATTAAAAGTAAAACTGGGAGTTTTTGCGGTCGCCCGTCACTAATTCTAAATTAACGTACGAATGTGAAATTTTAGATACACGGGTGCCTTATGTCAAAATGTCAAAAAAAAAAAAAATGGCGGAAGATTTTTTGAAAATTGACGTACGAATGTGAAATTTTAGATACGGGGTTGTCTTAGGTCGCCGATCACGAATCCAATGTCAAAATGTCAAAAAAAACAAAATGCCAGAAGTTTTTTTGAAAATTGACGTATGAATGTGAAATTTTAGATACGGCGCTGTGTGCGGATATCGATCACAAATCAAAAGTCAAAATGTCAAAAAAAAACAAAATGGCGGAGTTTTTTTGAAAATTTACGTATAAATGTGAAATTTTAGATACGAGGGTGTCTTAGGTCGCCGATCACGAATCCAAAGTCAAAATGTCAAAAAAAAACAAAATGGCGGAGGTTTTTTTGAAAATTGGAGTATGAATGTCAAATTTTAGATACGGGGGTGTCTCAGGTCGCCGATTACGAATCCAAAGTCAAAATGTCAAAAAAAACAAAATGGCGGAAGTTTTTTTGAAAATTGACGTATGAATGTGAAATTTTAGATGCGGGGGTGTCTCAGGTAGCCGATCACGAATCCAAAGTCAAAATGTCAAAAAAAAACAAAATGGCGGAAGTTTTCTTGAACATTGACGTATGAATGTGAAATTTTAGATACGGGGGTGTCTCAGGTCGCCGATCACGAATCCAAAGTCAAAATGTCAAAAAAAACAAAATGGCGAATGTAATCTGGCGGAAAGGTTCGTCGAAAAGTGCTTGGATCTGAGCACATTCTTCCTTGATAACTTTAACATGATTTATGTTTAACATTAAATTATCCTTCTCGCTCTTCAGTGTAACAGTTTGTGTAACGAAGTAAAGAAAAGTTCTATATAATATATACGATTAGCATCACTAAATTTATGTATATACAGGACTGGTTCAACGGTTTATAAAATCGGACTTTCTAAAAAACGTCATGACAGTGATCGCGTTCTACGGGAAACGGTAATTGCAGGCAAATTTGTGTTGCTTGGATGACAAACTTCAAAAGGTTATTATGATTAATGTCAAAATGTGTATTTATAAGTCTCGAAATGGCATGTGTAGGTAGGATACTTGACAGGTAAAATTTTGCAATATCTCAAATTTAATGTCCTCAAAATTATTGGCGCATGTTTCTTTAAAGTTGACATAATATTTGAATGTAACCTTCCACATTAAAACGCCCTAACAACTACAACGGCAAATTTAGACGTATTTTTAATTATTCATATTATTGCACTGTATTAGTTGATTAAGGTCAATAAAGGGCCGGTTTTTCCAATTCAGATTACAATGCCGATGAGCGTACTCATTAAATAAAATACGGGATAGTACGCTTTTGCAAAAACCGGTTGGCACTAACCATTGATTAAAATACCGGTTAGTGTGTGTTTCCAACACCGGTTAGCGCTAATCATTGATTAAGAATGTTATTAAATGAAGATGTATTAACCGGTGTTTTATCAAACCTGATAAAATGTTAAACAGTAATTGGGATTACTTACACGTGCGCATAACCTAGGAGATTTGGATTTTTATTGGTATTGACTCCGATTATGTTTTCTTATGCATTTGTAATTAATATTATTTTTATTAGTGATTTAGTAATTGTATTGCTTCTTCTATACGTGAAATTAACAGTATACTTAAAAATAAAAACATAATATTGAATATGTGTAACTTTTAGCTTACTACGGAAATATTTGTGTTTTGGAAGCTTTTTAATTCTGTTACATTTCCGGGACTTTATCTCAGTTACTAAAAATTCTAAATATTTGTAAAAATTTATGATTGCGCTTGCTCTTTTCTTCTTTGTAATTGCTTTTAACAGCACTTTATTACTTGACATTTGTTATAATTATTTGTTGACGTTTATTATAATTGTCATCTAAACATTTTAAAACAGTACAGCCAAATGTTATGTAAAATATAGGTGTAGGAAAGTAATATTTAATACCTTTATTTATAATATTTAATTTGTAACTGGCTTTCATGTAATAGTATTTTACTATGGGAAGGTATACATCCAGAAATACTGATTAATTACTTTAAATTTGTCATTTTGAAATTGTTCCGGCCAATCGAAATTTGTAGTGGTATTGAATCGTCGTCTTTAGTTCGTACTTTTGCCGAGTCCGTTGCCAAGACGATTCGAATGTATTTTTATAACTTTTTTTCTTTCTTAACACGCAACAAAATGTCACTTTATAAGCCGAGAAAAAAGTACTCATTTTTTTCCACATGAAAAAAATTAGTCCTTTTTTCCGGGTATGTAAGAACACGGACATTTAATTTTAATATATTTTATTATAGAAAAAGTTGCATTTACTTTTGTATGCCAATAGCACCGTCTCCGAGAAAGAACTGCATTTCTTTTTCACCTTCCAATTAAAATAACTAAAAATCAACTTAAGTTCGCAAATTTTTAAAACCAAACACAAAATTAAATTGACAAATATTTGAATACTTTACAGGTTTCCTTAGCAACGCAGGTGTAATGCTGCTATAAGTACAACAGCCTACCAACTTAAAACTTCAAATGTCACATCGATTGATTTTCTGAGTCTTTTTTATCATTATTAAATCGTCGTTTTTCCTGTCACAGAAAAAAATAGTTTATTATACACGGGAAAAAACATTAGATTTTAGCTCTCGGTATTTTGTCATTATCTCGAGCTAAAATCTAATACTTCTTTCCCTTGTATAATAAATAACTTTTTTTACAGGTCATATGTAATAATAGAAATTATAAGGAACGTATATAAATGCAATGTTATGAGACTCAAATTAACTTTTGCCGTTTACACGTCCTTGCTTGAATTTCTTCAGGTTGACATGTTCGTATTTTGGAGTTAGGAGATAGGTACCAATAATTCAGAAAATATAAAAGTAACATGTGTACGAGCATATATCAATATTAAACTAATTATAACGTATATAAAAGACTGTAGATAAAATAACTAAAAATTGATTTTAAAAAAAGGTAAAAAGTACATACATTAAATTTATGGTGAAAAAGAAAATTCATTAGGAGGTGAATGATTGGCACGTAGTCATTAAAAACGCACAATTTCCTTATGTATCATGCAGCCATGAGACTTGAATTCTAATCACAGCAGAACTAGACACCTTAATATCTCACGTCACGACCACCATAAAAACATTCATATGTCATAGTACGACCACCAATATAAACTCTTTACATGCCATTCAAGCGAGTTCAATCTACCCCTAAGGCACTAAAAAAATGAATACTGTTAAACTGCTTTATTTATTGAATTACAGCCACAACTTAGTTGAGAAACATTTATATCTCACATCAAAAACCCAAAATAATCTTTTGCACGCTGTTCAACAGGGTACAATCTACCCGAAAGCACTAAAAATTCGATTGGTGCTAAATAAAAATGTTTATCAATTTTTAACTATATATAACATATTAATATTTCACATCACAGTCACCAAAATAATCGCCTACACACTACCAAAAAGGGATGAACTCAACCACCTTATTTCACTAAAACTTATATTAGGGGTTAATTAAAATTCTTATCTACTACTAACCAACCATAGCAGAAGTAGAGAAACATTTATGTTTCACATTACAACCACCAAAATAATCGCCTGCACGCCTTTCAATGGGGTGCAATCTACCCCTAAGCACCACAAAAATTATTATCGATAAACTAATATGTTTATTGTATTTTAACCATAGCTGAAATAGGCATATGGGGGTTTGTTGGGGTCGCTGATCACAAATTTAAAGTCAACATTTCAAAAACAAAATGACCGATCTCTTATGGCGGCAAGGTTCTTCAAAACATCCTCAGATTTGGGTAAAATTTGGTTGGTATAAGGAGGGTTTTGGGGTCGCTGTACACAAATCCGAAGTCGAAATTACAAAAAGAAATGTTGAGTTAAATTATGGACATCTATAGAAATATAAATTCATTCCGATTGACAACACTAACACTGATCTGTTTACATCTTAATAAAGGTGACTGTTATGTACACATCAAAATATCTAATAGTAACTATCGTTTGCTAAAAATACTACAGGGCCTAGGAAGTATGCATCCATTAGGTAGTTTAACGGGCATTGCATACAGGTATTTTACTAACTAGAATTACTACTAGCATATACTACGTCAATTTTATTTTGCTAATCATTACTGCATTTAGAAATCCAAACAAACACTATGGACCACCCGTAGCAAGCAGAGCAACTGGAACTCTTACTTCGCTGACAAGCATAAAGTATATCTGATTAGGTTTGCATGTTAAATTTCATTCAATTTCCAATAAATTATATATTGTAATACCTACCACTGATATTATTGTGTGTATTTCTTTTTATTAATGCAATTAAAAGAGCAAACTACTGTTGGTATTTCACAATTACTTATCTACGACGCTATAATTTAAATAAAATATACAACTGGCTTCACAAAATTTATGTATGTACAGAGGTGTTTCAAAAGTTTATAAAAGTGGACATTCTAAAAAGTGTTATGAGATTGATCGCTTTTTACAGAAAAGGCGCACTAATGGAGCTTACATTTAAAACTTAGGCTTTCTACTTTTATTATTACTTTGTGCTCTTTTATTAACGATAGTGGATTTCGAAAAGGTTGACAGACTTTTACACTTTCGCATCAAAATAGTATTGCAAACTGTCTTGATGAAAAGGTTGCGCTTTTTGTACTCATTGTGTCTTTGGATACTCGCTCGTGACTGTGTACCGGTTTGTCGAAAACGTCCGAGAAGAATTTTAAATAAAATATTCAATTGGCCTAACAAAATATATGTATATACAGCGGTGCTTCAAAAGTTTATAAATGGCGGAAGAGTTTTTTGAAAATTGATGAATGTTTGTTGAATTTTGCATACGGGGGTGATTGTGGTCCCTTATCACGTCTTCAATTTGGCGATTCTTCGGAACGTGATTGAACAGGGCTTAAATTTAATACTTCATTTTTTCTTAATGATGTAGATTCGAAAACATCAGAATAGTATTGTACACTCTCTCAATGAAAATGTTGCATTCTTTGAGCTCATTGCATCTTTCGATACTTTAACATGACTTACATTTAACATTAAATTACCTTTCTCGCTCTTGAGTGGGTACCGGTTTATGTTAAAAACACTTCGAGAAGAATTTTAAATAAAATATCCAATTGATGAACGTTTGTTAAATTTTGGATACGGGGTGTTTGTGGTCGCTTATTACGTCTTCAATTTGGCGATTCTTCTAAACCTAATTGAACAGGGCTTAAATCATTACTTCAATTTTTCTTAACGATATTAGATTCGAAAACATCAAAATAGTATTGTATGAAAATGTTGCGCTCTTTGAGCTCATTGTTTCTTTCATACTTTAACATGACTTATGTTTAACATTAAATTACCTTTCTCGCTCTTGAGTGTGTACCGGTTAGTGTCAAAAGCAATTCGAGAAGAATTTTAAATTAAATATCCTATTGGCTTAACAAAATATGTGTATATACAGGGGTGTTTCAAAAGTTTATAAAAGTATAAATTCTAAAAAGCGTCATGCCAGTTATCGCCTTTTACAGGAAAGGCGCTTTAATATAGCTTACATTTAGAACTTGGGCTTTCTACTTTTATTAATGTTTTGTGCTCTTTTATTAACGATAGTGGATTTCGAAAAGATTGCCAGACTTTCACACTTTCGCATCAAAATACTATTGTAAACTGTCTTAATGAACATGTTGGGCTTTTTGATCTCATTGCGTCTTTGGATACCTTAACATTAAATTACCTTTCTCGCTCTTGAGTGTGTACCGGTTTGTGTCAAAAACAGTTCGAGAAGAATTTTAAATAAAATATTCAATTGGCCTAACAAAGTATATGTATATACAGCGGTGCTTCAAAAGTTTATAAATGGCGGAAGAGTTTTTTGAAAATTGATGAATGTTTGATAAATTTTGGATACGGTGGTGTTTGTGGTCGCTTATTACGTCTTCAATTTGGCGATTCTTCGAAACGTGATTGAACATGGCTTAAATTTAATACTTCATTTTTTCTTAACGAAAGTAGATTCGAAAGCATCGGAATAGTATTGTACACTGTCTCAATGAAAATGTTGCGCTCTTTGAGCTCATTGTTTCTTTCGATACTTTAACATGACTTATGTTAAACATTAAATTATCTTTATCGCTCTTGAGTGTGTACCAGTTTGTGTAAAAAAACAGGTCGAGAAGAATTTTTAATAAAACGTCCTATTAGCTTAACAAAATATATGTAGGGTGCTTCAAAAGTTTATAAAAGTGGACATTCTAAAAAGCGTCATGCCAGTGATCGCCTTTTACAGGAAAGGCGTTTTAATAAGGCTTACATTTAAAACTTGGGCTTTCTCCTTTTATTATTGTTTTGTGCTTTTTTTATTAATGATAGTGGATTTCGAAAAGGTTGACAGAGTTTTACACTTTCACATCAAAATAGTATTGTAAACTGTCTTAATGAATATGTTGGACTTTTTGATCTCATTGTCTTAGGATACCTTAACATGGCTTATGTTTAAAATTAAATTACCTTTCTCGCTCTTGAGTGTGTACCGGTTTGTGTTAAAAAAACACTTCGAGAAGAATTTTAAATAAAATATCCAATTGGCTTAACAAAATATATGTATATACAGGGGTGCTTCAAAAACTTATAAATGGCGGAAGAGTTTTTCGAAAATTGATGAATGTTTGTTAAATTTTGGATACGGGGGTGCTTGTGGTCGCTTATTACGTCTTCAATTTGGCGATTCTTCTAAACCTAATTGAACAGGGCTTAAATTCATTATTTCATTTTTTCTTAACGATATTAGATTCGAAAACATCAGAATAGTATTGAAAAAGAAAAGTTTGACAGACGTTTAAACTTTCACATCAAAATAGTATTGTAAACTGTCTTGATACAAATGTTGACCTTTTTAATATTATTGTGTCTTTCAATACTTTAATATTAAATTACCTTTCTCGCTCTTGAGTGTGTACCGGTTTGTATCAAAAACAGTTCGAGAAGAATTTTAATATACTATTGGCTTCACAAAATTTATTTATGTACAGGGTTGTTTCAAAAGTTTATAAAAGTGGACATTCTAAAAAGCGTCATGCCAGTGATCGCTTTTTATAGGAAAGTCGTTTCAATAGGGCTTCACTTTAAAACTTGGGCTTTCTACTTTTATTAATGTTTTGTGCTCTTTTATTAACGATAGTGGATTTCGAAAAGATTGACAGACGTTTATACTTTCGCATCAAAATAGTATTGTAAACTGTCTTGATACGAATGTTGACCTTTTTTATCTTATTGTGTCTTTCAATACTTTGACATTAAATTACCTTTCTCGCTCTTGAGTGTGTACCGGTTTGTGTCAAAAACAGTTCGAGAAGAATTTTAATATACTATTGGCTTCACAAAATTTATGTATGTACAGGGGTGTTTCAAAAGTTTATAAAAGTGGACATTCTAAAAAGCGTCATGCCAGTGATCGCATTTTACAGGAAAGGCGCTTCAATTTAAAACTTGCGATTTTTACTTTTATTATTATTTTGTGCTCCTTTGTTGATGATTGTGGATTTCAAAAAGGTTGACCGGCTTTTACAATTTCACATCAAAATAAGTATTGTACACTGTCTTAATAAAAATGTTGCGCTTTTTGATCTCATTGTGTCTTTGGATATTTTAAAATGACTTATATTTAACATTAAATTACCTTTCTCGCTCTCGAGTGTGTACCGGTTTATGTTAAAAACAGTTCGAGAAGAATTTTAAATAAAATATCCTCTTGGCTTAACAAAAGATGTGTATATACGGGAGTGCTTCAAAAGTTTATAAAAGTGGACATTCTAAAAACGTTTTTTTACAGGAAAGGCGCTGCTATAGGGATTAGCATTAAAACTTGGGCTTTTTACTTTTATTATTACTTTGTGCTTTTTTCTTATCGAGAGTAGACTTCAAAAAGGTTGACATGCTTTTCCACTATCAGCGCAGGAAAGGCGCTTCAATAGGGCTTAGCATTAAAACTTGGGCTTTTTACTTTTATTATTATTTTGTTCTCCTTTATTAACGATAGTGGATTTCAAGAAGGTTAACAGGCTTTTACACTTTCACCTCAAAATATTATTGTAAACTGTCTTAATAAAAATGTTGCGCTTTTTGATCTCATTGTCTTAGGATATTTTAAAATGACATGTTTAACATAAATTACCTTTCTTGCTCTTGAGTGTGTACCGGTTTATGTCAAAAACACTTCGACAAGAATTTTAAATAAAATATCCTATTGGCTTAACAAAACATGTGTATATACGGTGCTGCTTCAAAAGTTTATAAAAGTAGACATTCTAAAAACGTTTTTTTACAGGAAAGGCGCTGCTATAGGGATTAGCATTAAAACTTGGGCTTTTTACTTTTATTATTACTTTGTGCTTTTTTCTTATCGAGAGTAGACTTCAAAAAGGTTGACATGCTTTTCCACTATCACATCAAAATAATAATGCAAACTGTCTCGATGAAAATGTTGTGCTCTTTAAGCTCATTGTTGATACTTTAACATTACTTACGTTTAACATTAATTTACCTTTCTTGCTCTTGAGTATATACCGGTTTGTGTAAAAAACCGTTCGAGAAGAATTTTACATAATATATACTATTGGCTTCACGAAATATATTTATATACAGGGGTGCGTCAAAAGTTAATAAAAGCGGACATTCTAAAAGGCGTCATGACAGTGATTGCTTTTTACACGAAACTATGAAGAAGCTGTAAACGGACGCGATAAAAGCGATTCAAACTAAAAGAGATTGACGGACCCGCTGGAAGCGGAGGACCCGCTGGAAGCGGAGGACCCGCAGGAAGCGGAGGACCCGCTGTAAGCGGAGGACCCGCTGTAAGCGGACGTTAGAGCTAGTTATATATAATAATAGCTGAGTAGTCAATGGCAACCAAACGCCCGAAAAATGGACGAAAATCAGCGTCGCGGGGCGCAAAACTCCTCTCTGGATACGCCAAATTGAAAGCCGTCCTTTGCCGTGAATGTGCGGGGGACCTTGAAGGGTTCCTCGACGGAGAGTTTTTCCTTCTAAGTGGAGCGTGTGCAGAGATATGGGCTTTTAAAGAGGAGCGTGCATACGGTGTTTTAACAGCAAAATGGCTTACGTCATCATGACGATGCACGTGACAATCAAAATATCCCGAACAAACGTCAAACTTGCAGGGAAACTCAATTGTGTCCAGAGATTCACTTTTAAGCGTGAAATACGAAATTTTGAAGGTTGCGACGGTCCAACTAGGACCGGGGTCTTGAAGAAGGGCCTTCTCGGAATCAATTACATGCTTATTTCGAGTCGACAGACGCACGCAATGTAGGGCACGAGCACTTTCAAATTCGTTTGCAGAAGGGTTTGGTCAGAAAAATGGCCGAAATACGTCACAGATTTAATGTGCATGTGATTCAATGTACTACGGTCGGGTATCAGATTAATTTATATCGGGTCCGACAAGTTCGGCATCTCAATCTCGACATAATACATCCGCTTGACTTAACATTTTTATAGATATACAGGTTGATTATTGTTCTTTTAATGATTATATATTTGCATTATTAAAATACTTTAATTCCAGAACGCGTACGCCTTAATGGGGAAAAAGATAGCTTTTAACATTTATGTGCCCTTATGACAACGATTACGCATACATGCAGAGTGGGCGGAGCTACCTGAAATTAATTTCTCTCTTCTGATTAAAGTAAAATTCGGCACTCGGGAGTCTTTGTGGTATCATTGATCGCGTATCCAAAGTCGAAATGTCAAAAAAAAAACAAAATGGCCGAAGGACTATTTGAAAATTGAGTTATAAATGTGAAATTTTAGATACGAGGGTGTCTTAAGTCGCCGATCACAAATCCAAAATCAGAATGTCATAAAAAACAAAATGGCGGGTGAATTTTTTGAAAATTGACGTATGAATGTAAAATTTTAGATACGGGGGTTTTGGGGGTGGCCGATCACGATTCCAAAGTCAGAATGTCAAAAAAAAACAAAATGGCGGAATATTTTTTCAAAATTGACGTATGAATGTAAAATTTTAGATACGGGGGTTTTGGGGGTTGCCGATCACGATTCCAAAGTCAAAATGTCAAAAAAAACAAAATGGCGGATGAATTTTTTGAAAATTGACGTATGAGTGAAATTTTAGATACGGGGGTTTTGGAGGTCGCCGATCACGATTCCAAGGTCAAAATGTCAAAAAAACACAAAATGGCGGAAGAATTTTTTGAAAATTGACGTATGAATGTGAAATTTTAGATACGGGGGTGTCTTAGGTCGCCGATCACAATTCCAAAGTCAAAATGTCAAAAAAAAACAAAATGGCGGAAGATTTTTTGAAAATTGACGTATGAATGTAAAATTTTAGATACGGGGGTTTTAGGGGTCGCCGATCACGATTCCAAAGTCAAAATGACAAAAAAAACAAAATGGCGGAAGATTTTTGAAAATTGACGTATGAATGTAAAATTTTAGATACGGGGGTTTTGGGGGTCGCCGATCACGATTCCAAAGTCAAAATGTCAAAAAAAACAAAATGGCGGAAGATTTTTTGGAAATTCACGTATGAATGTAAAATTTTAGATACGGGGGTTTTGGGGGTCGCCGATCACAAATCCAAAATTAAAATGTCAAAAAAAAACAAAATGGCGTAAGAATTTTTTGAAAATTGACGTATGAATGTAAAATTTTAGATCCGGGGGTTTTGGGGGTCGCCTATCACGATTCCAAAGTCAAAATGTCAAAAAAAATGCAGAAGACTTTTTGTAAATTGATGTATGAATGTAAGATTTTAGATACGGGGGTTTTGGGAGTCGCCGATCACGATTCCAAAGTCAAAATGTCAAAAAAAACAAAATGGCGGAAGATTTTTATTGGTAATTGACGTATGAATGTGAAATTTTAGATACGGGAGTGTCTTAGGTCGCCGATCACAAATCCAAAATTAAAATGTCATAAAAAAACAAAATGGCGTAAGAATTTTTTGAAAATTGACGTATGAATGTAAAATTTTAGATACCTGGGTTTTGGGGGTCGCCTATCACGATTCCAAAGTCAAAATGTCAAAAAAAAGCAAAATGGCGGAAGATTTTTTGAAAATTGACGTATGAATGTAAAATTTTAGATACGGGGGTTTTGGGGTCGCCGATCACGATTCCAAAGTCAAAATGTCAAAAAAAAACAAAATGCCGGAAGATTTTTTTGGATAATTGACGTATAAATGTAAAATTTTAGATACGGGGGTTTTGGGGGTCGCCGATCACGATTCCAAAGTCAAAATGTCAAAAAAAAACAAAGTGGCGGAAGATATTTTGAAAATTGACGTATGAATGTAAAATTTTAGATACGGGGGTTTTGGGGGTCGCCGATCACGATTCCAAAGTCAAAATGTCAAAAAAAACAAAATGGCGGAAGATGTTTTTGAAAATTGACGTATGAGTGTGAAATTTTAGATACGGGGTTTTGGGGGTCGCCGATCACGATTCCAAAGTCAAAATGTCAAAAAAAACAAAATGGCGGAAGATTTTTTGAAAATTGTCGTATGAATGTAAAATTTTAGATACGGGGGTTTTGGGGGTCGCCGATCACGATTCCAAAGTCAAAATGTCAAAAAAACAAAGTGGCGGAAGATTTTTTTTGGTAATTGACGTATGAATGTGAAATTTTAGATACGGGGGTGTCTTAGGTCGCCGATCACAAATCCAAAATTAAAATGTCATAAAAAAACAAAATGGCGTAAGAATTTTTTGAAAATTGACGTATGAATGTAAAATTTTAGATACCTGGGTTTTGGGGGTCGCCTATCACGATTCCAATGTCAAAATGTCAAAAAAAACAAAATGGCGGAAGATTTTTTGAAAATTGACGTAGGAATGTAAAATTTTAGATACGGGGGTTTTGGGGGTCGCCGATCACGATTCCAAAGTCAAAATGTCAAAAAACAAACAAAATGGCGGAAGATTTTTTGAAAATTGATGTATGAATGTAAAATTTTAGATACGGGGGTTTTGGGGGTCGCCGATCACGATTCCAAAGTCAAAATGTCAAAAAAACAAAATGGCGGAAGATGTTTTTGAAAATTGACGTATGAATGTAAAATTTTAGATACGGGGTTTTGGGGGTCGCCGATCACGATTCCAAAGTCAAAATGTCAAAAAAAACAAAATGGCGGAAGATGTTTTTGAAAATTGACGTATGAGTGTGAAATTTTAGATACGGGGTTTTGGGGGTCGCCGATCACGAATCCAAAGTCAAATTGTCAAAAAAAACAAAATGGCGGAAGATTTTTTGAAAATTGTATGAATGTAAAATTTTAGATACGGGGGTTTTGGGGGTCGCCGATCACGATTCCAAAGTCAAAATGTCAAAAAAAACAAAATGGCGGAAGATTTTTTGAAAATTGTATGAATGTAAAATTTTAGATACGGGGGTTTTGGGGGTCGCCGATCACGATTCCAAAGTCAAAATGTCAAAAAAAACAAAATGGCGGAAGATTTTTTTTGATAATTGACGTATGAATGTGAAATTTTAGATACGGGGGTGTCTTAGGTCGCCGATCACAAATCCAAAATTAAAATGTCATAAAAAAACAAAATGGCGGAAGATTTTTTGAAAATTGACGTATGAATGTAAAATTATAAATAGGGGGGTTTTGGGGGTCGCCGATCACGATTCCAAAGTCAAAATGTCGAAAAAAACAAAATGGCGGAAGATTTTTTTGAAAATTGACGTATGAATGCGAAATTTTAGATACGGGGGTTTTGACGGTCTCCGATCACGATTCCAAAGTCAAAATGTCAAAAAAAGAACAAAATGGTGGAAGATTTTTTGAAAATTGACTTATGAATGTGAAATTGTATATACGGGGGTATTTGTGGTCGCTTATTACGTCTTCAATTTGGCGATTCTTCGAAACGTGATTGAACAGGGTTTAAATTTAATACTCCATTTTTTCTTATCGGTAGTAGATTCGAAAATATCAGAATCGTATTGTACACTGTCTCAATGATAATGTTGCGCTCATTGAGCTCATTGTTTCAGTCGATACTTTAACATGACATGTTTAACATTAAATTACCTTTCTCGCTCTTGAGTGTGTACCGGTTTGTGTTAAAAACAGTTCGAGAAGAATTTTAAATAAAATATCCTATTGGCTTAACAAAATATATGTAGGGGTGCTTCAAAAGTTTGTAAAAGTGGACATTCTAAAAAAGCGTCATGCCAGTGATCGCTTTTTACAGGAAAGGTGCTTCAATAGGGCTTCAATTTAAAACTTGGGCTTTTTACTTTTATTATTATTTCGTGCTCCTTTATTAACGATAGTAGATTTCAAAAAGGTTGACAGGCTTTTACACTTTCGCATCAAAATAGTATTGTACACTGTCTTAATAAAAATGTTGCGCTTTTTGATGTCATTGTGTCTTTGCATACGTTAACACGATTTATGTTTAACATTAAATTACCTTTCTCGCTCTTGAGTGTGTACCGGTTTGTATTAAAAACAGTTCGAGAGGAATTTTAAATAAAATATCCTATTGGTTTAACAAAATATATGTATATGCAGGGGTGCTTCAAAAGTTAATAAAATCTTACATTCTAAAAAGTCATGACAGTGATTGCTTTTTACAGGACAGGCGCTTCAAAAGGGCTTAAATTTAAAACTTGGGCTTTTACTTTCATTATTATTTTGTGCTCTTTTATTAACGATAGTGGATTTCGAAAAGGTTGACAGGCTTTTACACCTTCACATCAAAATAGTATTGTACACTCTCTTAATAAAAATGTTGCGCTTCTTGATCTCATTGTGTCTTTGCATACTTTAACAGGACTTATGGTTAACATTAAATTACCTTTCTCGCTCTTGAGTGTGTACCGGTTTGTGTAAAAAACAATTCCAGAAAAATTTTAATTATTATTAAATTTTGTGCTTTTTTCTTAACGAGAGTAGACTTCGAAAAGATTGACAGGCTCTTACACGTTCACATCAAAATAGTATTGTAAGCTGTCTTAATGAAAATGTTGCGCTTTTTGAGAGCTCATTGGATATTTTAACATGATTTATGTTTAACATTAAATTACCTTTCTCGCTCTTGAGTGTGTACCGGTTTGTGTAAAAAACAATTCGAGAAAAATTTTAAATAAAATAAAAGGTGGTTCAATTTAAAACTTGGGCGTTTTACTTTTATTTTCATTTTGTGTTCCTTTATTAATGATAGTGGATTTCAAAAAGGTCACACTTTACATCAAAATAGTATTGTACACTGTCTTAATAAAAAGTTGCGCTTTTTGATCTCAATGTGTCTTTGGATACTTTAACACGATTTATGTTAAACACATTAAATTACCTAACTCGCTCTTGAGTGTGTACCGGTTTATGTCAAAAACAGTTCAAGAAGAATTTTAAATAAAATATCCTATTGGCCTAACAATATATATATATATATATATAAAGTAAAGAATTTAATGGGTTAACTCCGCTGAAAATGCAACTGCGGACACGTGTCCGCAGTTGCATTTTCAGCGGAGTTAACCCATTAAATTCTTTACTTTATTATTCCATTATCCGCAATATTTCTTTTCTTTATTTTTATCCTATGGGTTCAGATGGCGTGCAGGTGGACAAATGTCTACCTCGCGGCGACGTTAGATTCATCCTCAATATCGAGGACACTCTAGCTGAAGCCTCAATTGGTAGGCTGTCCCCTGTGTATGTCTCTGATTGATGTTTTCAGCTCCAAGGTTATCCCATCCTATTCCTTGGCTACACTGCGCTGACGAGAACCAAGTAGTTCGTAACACGTGTCCGCAGTTGCATTTTCAGCGGAGTTAACCCATTAAATTCTTTACTTTATTATTCCATTATCCGCAATATTTCTTTTCTTTATTTTTATCCTATGGGTTCAGATGGCGTGCAGGTGGACAAATGTCTACCTCGCGGCGACGTTAGATTCATCCTCAATATCGAGGACACTCTAGCTGAAGCCTCAATTGGTAGGCTGTCCCCTGTGTATGTCTCTGATTGATGTTTTCAGCTCCAAGGTTATCCCATCCTATTCCTTGGCTACACTGCGCTGACGAGAACCAACTAGTTCGAAACACGTGTCCGCAGTTGCATTTTCAGCGGAGTTAACCCATTAAATTCTTTACTTTATTATTCCATTATCCGCAATATTTCTTTTCTATATATATATATATATATACAGGGTGCTTCAAAAGTTTATAAAAGTGGACATTCTAAAAAGCGTTTTTTTACAGGAAAGGCGCTTCAATAGGGCTTAAATTTAAAACTTGGGCTTTTTACTTTTATTATTATTTCGTGCACCTTTATTAACGATAGTGGATTTTGAAAAGGTTGACAGGCTTTTACACTTTCACATGAAAATAGTATTGAAAACTGTCTTAATGAACATGTTGGGCTTTTAGAACTCATTGTGTCTTTAGATACCTTAACATGTCTTATGTTTAACATTAAATTACATTTCTCATCTTGAGTGTGTACCGGTTTTGTGTTAGAAACAGTTCGAGAAGAATTTTAAATAAAACGTCCTATTGGCTTAACAAAATATATGTATATACTTGGGTGCTTCAAAGGTGTATAAATGTAGATATTCTAAAAAGCGTCATGCCAGTGATCGCTTTTATAGGAAACGCGCTTCAAATTAAAACTTGGGCATTTTACTTTTATTATTATTTCGTGCTCCTTTATTAACGAGAGTGGATTTCAAAAAGGTTGACAGGCTTTTACACTTTTGACATCAAAGTAGTATTGTACACTGTCATAATAAAAATGTTGCGCTTTTTGATATCATTGTGTCTTTGCATACTTTAACACGACTTATGTTTAACATTAAATTACCTTTCTCGCTCTTGTGTGTACCGATTTATGTCAAAAACAGTTCGAGAAGAATTTTAAATAAAATATCCTATTGGTTTAACAAAATATATGTATATACACGGGCTCTTCAACAGTTAATAAAACCGGACATTCTAAAAAGCCATGCCAGTTATCGCTTTTTACAGGAAAAGCGCTTCAATAGGGCTTAAATTTAAAACTTGAGCTTTTTACTTTTATTATTATTTTGTACTTTTTCATTAACGATAGTGGATTTCGAAAAGATTGATAGGCTATTACACGTTCATATCAAAATAGTATTGTAAACTGTCTTAATGAAAATGTTGCATTTTTTTGTCTTTGAATACTTTAACATGACTTATGTTTAACATTAAATTACCCTTCTCGGTCTTGAGTGTGTACCGGTTTGTGTCAAAAACAGTTCGTGAAGAATTTTAAATAAAATATCTATTGGCTTAAAAATATATATGTATATACAGGAGTGCTTCAAAAGTTTATAAAAGTGGACATCTTCAAAAGCGTTTTTTACAGGAAAGGCGCTTCAATAGGGCTTCAATTTCAAACTTGGGCTTTTTACTGTTATTATTATTTTGTGCTTTTTTCTTAACGAGAGTAGACTTCGGAAAGATTGACAGGCTTTTACGCGTTCACATCAAAATAGTATTGTAAACTGTCTTAATAAAAATGCTGCGCTTTTTGATCTCATTGTGTCTATGGATATTTTAACACGACTTATGTTTAACATTAAATTACCTTTCTCGCTCTTGAGTGTGTACCGGTTTGTGTTAAAAACAGTTCGAGAAGAATTTTAAATAAAATGTCCTATTGGCTTAACAAAATATATGTATATGCAGGGGTGCTTCAAAAGTTAATAAAATCGGAGATTCTAAAAAGTCATGACAGTGATTGCTTTTTACAGGACAGGCGCTTCAAAAGGGCTTAAATTTAAAACTTAGGCTTTTACTTTTATTATTATTTTGTGCTCTTTTATTAACGATAGTGGATTTCGAAAAGGTTGACAGGCTTTTACACTTTCACATCAAAATAGTATTGTACACTCTCTTAATAAAAATATTGCGCTTCTTGATCTCATTGTGACTTTGCATACTTTAACATGACTTATGTTTAACATTAAATTACCTTTCTCGCTCTTGAGTGTGTACCGGTTTGTGTGAAAAACAATTCCAGCAAAATTTTAAATAAAATATACAATTGGCTTCACAAAATATATGTATATACCGGGATGCTTTAAAAGTTTATAAAACTGGACATTCTAAAAAGTGTTTTTTATAGGAAAGGCGCTTTAATTAAGCTTAAATTTAAAACTTGGGCTTTTTACTTTTATTATTATTTTGTTCTTTTTTCTTAACGATAGTAGACTTCGAAAAGATTGACAGGTTCTTACACGTTCACATCAAAATAGTATTGTAAACTGTCTTAATGAAAATGTTGCGCTTTTTGAGAGCTCATTGTTTCTTTGGATATTTTAACATGACTTATGTTTAACATTAAATTACCTTTCTCGCTCTTGAGTGTGTACCGGTTTGTGTAAAAGACAATTCGAGAAAAATTTTAATTAAAATAAAAGGCGCTTCAATTTAAAACTTGGGCTTAATGATAGTGGATTTCAAAAAAATCACACTTTACATCAAAATAGTATTGTACACTGTCTTAATAAAAATGTTGCGCTTTTTGATATCAATGTGTCTTTGGATACTTTAACACGACTTATGTTAACATTAAATTACCTTTCTCGGTCTTGAG
Organism: Amphimallon solstitiale; assembly: GCA_963170755.1. NCBI lineage: Eukaryota > Metazoa > Arthropoda > Insecta > Coleoptera > Scarabaeidae > Amphimallon > Amphimallon solstitiale. Next base: position 38,390,836 of record OY720685.1, on the reverse strand, counting down.
TGTGTACCGGTTTATGTCAAAAACTGTTCGAGAAGACTTTTAAATAAAACGTCCTATTGGCTTAACAAAATATATGTATATACCTGGGTGCTTCAAAGGTGTATAAATGTAGACATTCTAAAAAGCGCCATGCCAGTGATCGCTTTTCATAGGATAGGCGCTTCAATTTAAAACTTGGGCATTTTAATTTTATTATTATTTTGTGCTCCTTTATTAACGATAGTGGATTTCAAAAAGATTGACAGGCTTTTACACTTTTGACATCAAAATAGTATTGTACACTGTCTTAATAAAAATGTTGCGCTTTTTGATATCATTGTGTCTTTGCATACTTTAACACGACTTATGTTTAACATTAAATTACCTTTCTCGCTCTTGAGTGTGTACCGATTTATGTCAAGAACAGTTCGAGAAGAATTTTAAATAAAGTATCCTATGGGTTTAACAAAGTATATGTATATACAGGGGCGCTTGAAAAGTTAATAAAAGCGGACATTCTAACAAGCCATGCCAGTTATCGCTTTTTACAGGAAAAGCGCTTCAATAGGATATAAATTTAAAACTTGAGCTTTTTACTTTTATTATTATTTTGTACTTTTTCATTAACGATAGTGGATTTCGAAAAGATTGATAGGCTATTACACGTTCATATCAAAATAGTATTGTAAACTGTCTTAATGAAAATGTTGCGTTTTTTTGTCTTTGAATACTTTAACATGACTTATGATTAACATTAAATTACCTTTCTCGCTCTTGAGTGTGTACCGGTTTGTGTCAAAAACAGTTCGAGAATATTTTAAATTATATATCCTATTGGCTTAACAAAATATATGTATATACAGTAGTGCTTCAAAAGTTTATAAAAGTGGACATTCTTAAAAGCGTTTTTTACAGGAAAGGCGCTTCAATAGGGCTTCAATTTAAAACTTGGGCTTTTTACTGTTATTATTATTATGTGCTATTTTCTTAACGAGAGTAGACTTCGAAAAGATTGACAGGCTTTTACACGTTCACATCAAAATAGTATTGTAAACTGACTTAATAAAAATACTGCGCTTTTTGATCTCATTGTGCCTTTGGACACTTTAACACGACTTATGTTTAACATTAAATTACCTTTCTCGCTCTTGAGTGTGTACCGATTTGTGTAAAAAACAATTCGAGAAAAATTTTAAATAAAATAAACTATTGGCTTCACAAAATATATGTATATACCGGGATGCTTTAAAAGTTTATAAAACCGTACATTCTAAAAAGCGTCATGCCAGTGATCGCTTTTTACAGGAAAGGCGCTTCAATTTAAAACTTGGGCTTTTTACTTTTACTTTGTGCTCCTTTATTAACGATAGTGGATTTCAAAAAGGTCACACTTTACATCAAAATGGTATTGTACACTGTCTTAATAAAAATGTTGCGCTTTTTGATCTCATTGTGTCTTTGCATACTTTAACACGACTTATGTTTAACATTAAATTACCTTTCTCGCTCTTGAGTGTGTACCGGTTTGTGTTAAAAACTGTTCGAGAAGAATTTTAAATAAGATATCCTATTGGCTTAACAAAATATATGTATATACAGGGGTGCCTCAAAAATGTATACAAATGGACATTCTAGAAAGCAATGTTTACAGGAAAGGCGCTTCAAAAGGGCTTAAATTTAAAACTTGGGTTTTTTACTTTTATTATTATTTTGTGCTCCTTTATTAATGATAGTGGATTTCAAAAGGGTCACACTTTACATCAAAATAGTATTGTAAACTGTTTTAATAAAAATGTTGCGCTTTTTGAGCTCATTGTGTCTTTGGATACTTTAACATGGCTTATGATTAACATTAAATTACCTTTCTCGCTCTTGAGTGTGTACCGATTTGTGTCAAAAAAAAAATATACTTTGCTCTTTTATTAACGATGGTGGACTTCGAAGAGGTAGTAAGAAAGTAATATACTTACTTTATAAATTAAATTTACTTTACCCATTCACATACATATGTTTGCGAGCTATATGTTTGAAGTTCATCAGCATTCATTAGCATTCTATAAGAATGTTTGAAAGCGACGCCCATTTACCAAACAAAATTTGTTGTAAACATGTTAAACACTATGGAGATACTACGTATTTTTGAGCATGTCAATTAAAGTGACGAGCCCGCGATAGCGGGCGAGTAGTATATATGTAATTCATTGAAAATTTAAAATGTTCTTCAATAGAAGCCCATCGCTTTTAATTGACGTGCGAACTAATTTTGAGTATGTGACAGACGAATATTTCAATTACGCTGACCAAAATTTCATAATGAAAGCGCTGTTCCACTTCAAATAATTTGGGTGAAAATATCTCAGTGTCAAACTGATTATTAGGTTCTTTTTTATTAATATTATGCATGCCTATCTTAAATTGTTTCTGAGCAATTGACATACCTTTTGTTAATATACTAAATTTTTCCACTGTTATTTCAATAGCGTATTATCCCGATTGTCTCAATGAAAATGATGCACTTATTGAGCATATTGTTTCTTCGGATACTTTAACACCATTCTTATGTTTAACATTAAATTATCTTTCTCGCTCTCCATTGTGTAACAGTTTGTGTAAAGAAAAATTCTAGAAGAATTCTAAATGAAATATACAATTGGTTTTACAAAATATATGTATATACAGAGTGTGCCACAAGTCTATAAGATCTTACATTCTAAAAACCACCACGAGAGTGATCGCGTTTTACAGGAAACTGTAAAAAGCTGTAAGCGCACGCGAAAAAGGCGAATTCAAGCTCGAAAAGATTGAGGCATTAGATCACAAACATTCAACACAATAAATATTGCAACATATAATAATTGGCCCAATGATAATAGTGTATAGGTAAGAAATTTATAAATTCGATTCCTTATTTGTTTATAAATACTATCTACTCATTTTTAGCAATTGTCATTACATGACTGGAGTCATTTCGTCCATGAATTAAGCTGTAAAAATACTTCAAAATATTATAAGATATTGTAAATAGAAAAAAGAAACTAAAATATATTCCTACCAGATTAAACAAGCACTTAATCATGTTGTTACTGTGCCAGGCAAATTGAGAAGTAATATCATACGTATTCAAAAAAGATGTTTAATTACCATTGATGAAAATGAACCTCCCGCGACATCGTCAATTACAATAATTCAAAATGGAAATTCTATAAGGATGTTTTACAGTATTTTCGAATATAACAATAAGTAATCAATATTACCATAATACATATATTATATCTATATATTCCTTAAATTGTAGGTGTACAATGCAAAAGAAAATAATTATGTACAGTGTGAACAAGGCTTTACCAACATTATTAAGCATCATACATAACTGACAGTTGTAATACAATTTACCACAAAGAAACACTGCAAATTATAAAAGTATAGGAATGGAAATCATTATAAAAAATGCCAATGAAATAAATATTATTTGTTATAGAACAATGATTAAATGAATTATTTAAAAGTATACGTTCGCGTCAACAAAACATAGTTCTAATAAAGCTATCTACAAGTTTGTATAAAATAAAATAATAAAATGTTTTTTTTAAATTGTAATGAATTTTCATTTAAACTAAAAAAAACAATGGAATCGACATATGTATATAGACTGAAACACTATTAAAAAAACTATGAAACCAAATTTTCCAACTGATGCAAAAAACACAGATTTTGAGATTATTCTAATTTTATACCCACAAACAAAATTCAAACTATAGATAAATTAGACAAACGTGAAATAAATCATCGGCAAGTCAAGGCACAAAAACCAATAATAGTAGAAAAATTATAAATAGAGTGAAAACTACCGTCTGTGAGGCACAGGAAAAGTATGTGAAAAATGTCAATATAACTTTAAACGATAAAATACATCTTATTTCATGGACAGCCGTTAAACATTTTCAATTTAAAACTGCTATTATCACTAAATCTATTATTAATCATTTGATCCGATAAGCATTCTGAATAAAATATTGCATAGTTGTAAACTATATACAGGGGTGTGTAAAAACAACTAAGCAATATTGAACATCTAAAATACAATTATATTTAGTTATTCGCTACATATCGGAATTATATGGTGTTTCAAAAACTGAAACGCAATAAAGACAAAATCCGCAATAAATTTAGAAGAATAAGGGGGAGCGGTACCTCAACTGTAAGCGGAATAAGAGGCGGCAGCGGGCCTTCTAGGCCTGCCGTATTAGCTAGTTTTCATAATAATAACAATGTGTATAAGAAAATATTTCCAAGAAATTATTTAAATACAAGGAACAATTATTAAAACAATGTCTAAAAAACATGTCTAAAAAATACATATGTTTACTATAAACAATAAACGCATATAACAATCAGAAATACTTACATTAAAAATAAAAGTAATTTTCTATATACAATTTATTTAAGGGAAAAAAAAACATTTCCCTAAGTCATGTTCTAACTACATTTTTGATAATTGTAAAATTAATTTATCTGATCGGCTAGTTTTATGAACTATGTGTGATTTCACCAAGTGTAATGCCTATGGTTTATAACATCGAACTAAATGTATATCTGTGATACAAGGTCTTAAAATATTTTAACGTACAAAATTTATATACAGTTTTTTTGGTCTAGCATATGTTTTGAAATTGTTTCTTTAAAGTATTAAACTAAAACTGCGGTACATATTAAGAGAGAACGATAAAATGGAAAAAACATACATATAGGAGAGAAGAACAGCTTTAATTTTATCATATAATAGTGTTGTAAATTTTAGACAAATTTTTTATGTCCGATCTATCATTAATTGTTTTGTCATTTCCCCTTATATGTAGCATCTCCAAAAAACATCTCGGTTTATATTTGTTCTCCACCTCTAAAATTTTAACATTTTTAAAATCAAATGTGTGCTTTAATGAATCACAATGTTTTTTTAAGGCTGTACTGTTTTTTTGGAATTAATGGCCATCAATACGATCACACAGATGCTGCTGTGTTTGACCTATATACAGGGTGAGTTTTTTTGAATGTTTAGCATTGGGATCTCAGAAACTACTGGAGATAGAAAAACGCTTAAATGGGGAAAGATGCGCAGTTTTACGAATTTGATTTAAAACTGCTTTTGTTTCTCCGATAACTTTCATGGCTTATTAGATATTCAAAGAAAACTAAATTTTACGTTTTTCTTTAAACATGCTTAGCATCGTTAATAGTAATTTTAGAGAAAAAGTGTTCAGACAAAAGTTTTAGATAATTTTACGCCAAATAAAACTATGTAGCTAATATTTTTTTTTCGTTCGCCATTATCGAGTTATGACACAAACTTGTGTTTTTTTAAATGGAAACCATAGTTGGTTTTGACATCATTAAAAAGCTTCTTTTTTGCTGATTACAATGATATAAGGTTTGATATGGTTATTTTAAAAAATAAAGAGGATATAGACATTTTTATGGTTTTTATGGAAAACAATTGAATTTCGAACTGATAAAATACAAACCAAACGAAAACTTATTTTGAAATCTTATGTAGTAATAAAATGAAAACTATAAGAACTTTTATTAAGGGCACACAACATTATTAATGTTCAAAGATACCTCCATTATTATTAATACACAAATTGCATCTCTTCACAACAGAATTTGTAGCATTGCGTACTTTACGCCTACCAATGTTATTAAAAGCAACTAAGACAGCTTCTCTTAAATCGTCGATTGTTTCATATGTTCTTTTGTATACTGTGTCCTTTAGTACACCCCACTAGAAAAAATCCAAAACTGATAAATCAGGGGATCTAGCCGGCCATTCAATGGGTGCATTTCGTACTATCCATTGATTACGGAAGTTCAAATTTAAATAATTTATAACATTCAGTTGATTGTGCGGAGGCGCTCCGTTATGTTGAAACCATTGCATTGCTCGGGTTCTTAAATTTAAATTATCTAACATTTCCTCGAAATCTTGTAAAAAATTAAGATAACGATTGCCAGTTAGTGATCCATCAAAAATAAAAGGAGGAAGAACAGTTGATCCTATAACACCACCCCAAACATTAAACCCAAATTTAATTTGTGGTCTCCTATGTTCAACGTGAAGCGGATTTGTTTGAGACCATATTATGTGCTCATTGTGCCTATTAAACATTCCACAATTTGTGAAACGAAATTCATCAGTCCATAATATTTTCATTGAGCAGTGTGGATCGTTTTGACACTGATCTTTAAACCATCTACAAAAAGCTATTCGTCTGATGTTATCACCTTCATGTAAAGTTTGTGATACTGATAATTTGTAGGGACGAAATTTATGCTTCTTCAACACTCTGATAATAGTGCGTTGAGAGGAGCCCATTTCTGTTAAAATTTGTCGGGTCGATATAGATGGATTCTGAGCGACACATGCTAATATGTTTATTTCTCTATCTTCATCCATCCCTTTTTTTGATTTTGGTTTAACGAACGAACCATAATCTGCTAAATTATCCCATAATCTCTTAAAAGTAGGTAGCCACGGCTGACATCGATCAAAATAATTTTTAAAATAAACTTCAGCAGCTCTAGTAGAATTTCTCTGGCACTGAATGTAACATTCAACCATATCACGCTTTTCTACGTTAGAAAATTCCATAGCCAATGCAAACTTATGATTAACGGCCGTTTACACCGCTTATAGTTAAGTTACAATTAAATTAATTAATAGTTAATTGTCAATGTTTGACAATAGAAGCCCATCGCTTTTAATTGACGTGCGAACTAATTTTGAGTATGTGACAGACGAATATTTCAATTACGCTGACCAAAATTTCATAATGAAAGCGCTGTTCCACTTCAAATAATTTGGGTGAAAATATCTCAGTGTCAAACTGATTATTAGGTTCTTTTTTATTAATATTATGCATGCCTATCTTAAATTGTTTCTGAGCAATTGACATACCTTTTGTTAATATACTAAATTTTTCCACTGTTATTTCAATAGCGTATTATCCCGATTGTCTCAATGAAAATGATGCACTTATTGAGCATATTGTTTCTTCGGATACTTTAACACCATTCTTATGTTTAACATTAAATTATCTTTCTCGCTCTCCATTGTGTAACAGTTTGTGTAAAGAAAAATTCTAGAAGAATTCTAAATGAAATATACAATTGGTTTTACAAAATATATGTATATACAGAGTGTGCCACAAGTCTATAAGATCTTACATTCTAAAAACCACCACGAGAGTGATCGCGTTTTACAGGAAACTGTAAAAAGCTGTAAGCGCACGCGAAAAAGGCGAATTCAAGCTCGAAAAGATTGAGGCATTAGATCACAAACATTCAACACAATAAATATTGCAACATATAATAATTGGCCCAATGATAATAGTGTATAGGTAAGAAATTTATAAATTCGATTCCTTATTTGTTTATAAATACTATCTACTCATTTTTAGCAATTGTCATTACATGACTGGAGTCATTTCGTCCATGAATTAAGCTGTAAAAATACTTCAAAATATTATAAGATATTGTAAATAGAAAAAAGAAACTAAAATATATTCCTACCAGATTAAACAAGCACTTAATCATGTTGTTACTGTGCCAGGCAAATTGAGAAGTAATATCATACGTATTCAAAAAAGATGTTTAATTACCATTGATGAAAATGAACCTCCCGCGACATCGTCAATTACAATAATTCAAAATGGAAATTCTATAAGGATGTTTTACAGTATTTTCGAATATAACAATAAGTAATCAATATTACCATAATACATATATTATATCTATATATTCCTTAAATTGTAGGTGTACAATGCAAAAGAAAATAATTATGTACAGTGTGAACAAGGCTTTACCAACATTATTAAGCATCATACATAACTGACAGTTGTAATACAATTTACCACAAAGAAACACTGCAAATTATAAAAGTATAGGAATGGAAATCATTATAAAAAATGCCAATGAAATAAATATTATTTGTTATAGAACAATGATTAAATGAATTATTTAAAAGTATACGTTCGCGTCAACAAAACATAGTTCTAATAAAGCTATCTACAAGTTTGTATAAAATAAAATAATAAAATGTTTTTTTTAAATTGTAATGAATTTTCATTTAAACTAAAAAAAACAATGGAATCGACATATGTATATAGACTGAAACACTATTAAAAAAACTATGAAACCAAATTTTCCAACTGATGCAAAAAACACAGATTTTGAGATTATTCTAATTTTATACCCACAAACAAAATTCAAACTATAGATAAATTAGACAAACGTGAAATAAATCATCGGCAAGTCAAGGCACAAAAACCAATAATAGTAGAAAAATTATAAATAGAGTGAAAACTACCGTCTGTGAGGCACAGGAAAAGTATGTGAAAAATGTCAATATAACTTTAAACGATAAAATACATCTTATTTCATGGACAGCCGTTAAACATTTTCAATTTAAAACTGCTATTATCACTAAATCTATTATTAATCATTTGATCCGATAAGCATTCTGAATAAAATATTGCATAGTTGTAAACTATATACAGGGGTGTGTAAAAACAACTAAGCAATATTGAACATCTAAAATACAATTATATTTAGTTATTCGCTACATATCGGAATTATATGGTGTTTCAAAAACTGAAACGCAATAAAGACAAAATCCGCAATAAATTTAGAAGAATAAGGGGGAGCGGTACCTCAACTGTAAGCGGAATAAGAGGCGGCAGCGGGCCTTCTAGGCCTGCCGTATTAGCTAGTTTTCATAATAATAACAATGTGTATAAGAAAATATTTCCAAGAAATTATTTAAATACAAGGAACAATTATTAAAACAATGTCTAAAAAACATGTCTAAAAAATACATATGTTTACTATAAACAATAAACGCATATAACAATCAGAAATACTTACATTAAAAATAAAAGTAATTTTCTATATACAATTTATTTAAGGGAAAAAAAAACATTTCCCTAAGTCATGTTCTAACTACATTTTTGATAATTGTAAAATTAATTTATCTGATCGGCTAGTTTTATGAACTATGTGTGATTTCACCAAGTGTAATGCCTATGGTTTATAACATCGAACTAAATGTATATCTGTGATACAAGGTCTTAAAATATTTTAACGTACAAAATTTATATACAGTTTTTTTGGTCTAGCATATGTTTTGAAATTGTTTCTTTAAAGTATTAAACTAAAACTGCGGTACATATTAAGAGAGAACGATAAAATGGAAAAAACATACATATAGGAGAGAAGAACAGCTTTAATTTTATCATATAATAGTGTTGTAAATTTTAGACAAATTTTTTATGTCCGATCTATCATTAATTGTTTTGTCATTTCCCCTTATATGTAGCATCTCCAAAAAACATCTCGGTTTATATTTGTTCTCCACCTCTAAAATTTTAACATTTTTAAAATCAAATGTGTGCTTTAATGAATCACAATGTTTTTTTAAGGCTGTACTGTTTTTTTGGAATTAATGGCCATCAATACGATCACACAGATGCTGCTGTGTTTGACCTATATACAGGGTGAGTTTTTTTGAATGTTTAGCATTGGGATCTCAGAAACTACTGGAGATAGAAAAACGCTTAAATGGGGAAAGATGCGCAGTTTTACGAATTTGATTTAAAACTGCTTTTGTTTCTCCGATAACTTTCATGGCTTATTAGATATTCAAAGAAAACTAAATTTTACGTTTTTCTTTAAACATGCTTAGCATCGTTAATAGTAATTTTAGAGAAAAAGTGTTCAGACAAAAGTTTTAGATAATTTTACGCCAAATAAAACTATGTAGCTAATATTTTTTTTTCGTTCGCCATTATCGAGTTATGACACAAACTTGTGTTTTTTTAAATGGAAACCATAGTTGGTTTTGACATCATTAAAAAGCTTCTTTTTTGCTGATTACAATGATATAAGGTTTGATATGGTTATTTTAAAAAATAAAGAGGATATAGACATTTTTATGGTTTTTATGGAAAACAATTGAATTTCGAACTGATAAAATACAAACCAAACGAAAACTTATTTTGAAATCTTATGTAGTAATAAAATGAAAACTATAAGAACTTTTATTAAGGGCACACAACATTATTAATGTTCAAAGATACCTCCATTATTATTAATACACAAATTGCATCTCTTCACAACAGAATTTGTAGCATTGCGTACTTTACGCCTACCAATGTTATTAAAAGCAACTAAGACAGCTTCTCTTAAATCGTCGATTGTTTCATATGTTCTTTTGTATACTGTGTCCTTTAGTACACCCCACTAGAAAAAATCCAAAACTGATAAATCAGGGGATCTAGCCGGCCATTCAATGGGTGCATTTCGTACTATCCATTGATTACGGAAGTTCAAATTTAAATAATTTATAACATTCAGTTGATTGTGCGGAGGCGCTCCGTTATGTTGAAACCATTGCATTGCTCGGGTTCTTAAATTTAAATTATCTAACATTTCCTCGAAATCTTGTAAAAAATTAAGATAACGATTGCCAGTTAGTGATCCATCAAAAATAAAAGGAGGAAGAACAGTTGATCCTATAACACCACCCCAAACATTAAACCCAAATTTAATTTGTGGTCTCCTATGTTCAACGTGAAGCGGATTTGTTTGAGACCATATTATGTGCTCATTGTGCCTATTAAACATTCCACAATTTGTGAAACGAAATTCATCAGTCCATAATATTTTCATTGAGCAGTGTGGATCGTTTTGACACTGATCTTTAAACCATCTACAAAAAGCTATTCGTCTGATGTTATCACCTTCATGTAAAGTTTGTGATACTGATAATTTGTAGGGACGAAATTTATGCTTCTTCAACACTCTGATAATAGTGCGTTGAGAGGAGCCCATTTCTGTTAAAATTTGTCGGGTCGATATAGATGGATTCTGAGCGACACATGCTAATATGTTTATTTCTCTATCTTCATCCATCCCTTTTTTTGATTTTGGTTTAACGAACGAACCATAATCTGCTAAATTATCCCATAATCTCTTAAAAGTAGGTAGCCACGGCTGACATCGATCAAAATAATTTTTAAAATAAACTTCAGCAGCTCTAGTAGAATTTCTCTGGCACTGAATGTAACATTCAACCATATCACGCTTTTCTACGTTAGAAAATTCCATAGCCAATGCAAACTTATGATTAACGGCCGTTTACACCGCTTATAGTTAAGTTACAATTAAATTAATTAATAGTTAATTGTCAATGTTTGACAATTAACTATTAATTAATTTAATTGTAACTTAACTATAAGCGGTGTAAACGGCCGTTAATCATAAGTTTGCATTGGCTATGGAATTTTCTAACGTAGAAAAGCGTGATATGGTTGAATGTTACATTCAGTGCCAGAGAAATTCTACTAGAGCTGCTGAAGTTTATTTTAAAAATTATTTTGATCGATGTCAGCCGTGGCTACCTACTTTTAAGAGATTATGGGATAATTTAGCAGATTATGGTTCGTTCGTTAAACCAAAATCAAAAAAAGGGATGGATGAAGATAGAGAAATAAACATATTAGCATGTGTCGCTCAGAATCCATCTATATCGACCCGACAAATTTTAACAGAAATGGGCTCCTCTCAACGCACTATTATCAGAGTGTTGAAGAAGCATAAATTTCGTCCCTACAAATTATCAGTATCACAAACTTTACATGAAGGTGATAACATCAGACGAATGGCTTTTTGTAGATGGTTTAAAGATCAGTGTCAAAACGATCCACACTGCTCAATGAAAATATTATGGACTGATGAATTTCGTTTCACAAATTGTGGAATGTTTAATAGGCACAATGAGCACATAATATGGTCTCAAACAAATCCGCTTCACGTTGAACATAGGAGACCACAAATTAAATTTGGGTTTAATGTTTGGGGTGGTGTTATAGGATCAACTGTTCTTCCTCCTTTTATTTTTGATGGATCACTAACTGGCAATCGTTATCTTAATTTTTTACAAGATTTCGAGGAAATGTTAGATAATTTAAATTTAAGAACCCGAGCAATGCAATGGTTTCAACATAACGGAGCGCCTCCGCACAATCAACTGAATGTTATAAATTATTTAAATTTGAACTTCCGTAATCAATGGATAGTACGAAATGCACCCATTGAATGGCCGGCTAGATCCCCTGATTTATCAGTTTTGGATTTTTTCTTGTGGGGTGTACTAAAGGACACAGTATACAAAAGAACATATGAAACAATCGACGATTTAAGAGAAGCTGTCTTAGTTGCTTTTAATAACATTGGTAGGCGTAAAGTACGCAATGCTACAAATTCTGTTGTGAAGAGATGCAATTTGTGTATTAATAATAATGGAGGTATCTTTGAACATTAATAATGTTGTGTGCCCTTAATAAAAGTTCTTATAGTTTTCATTTTATTACTACATAAGATTTCAAAATAAGTTTTCGTTTGGTTTGTATTTTATCAGTTCGAAATTCAATTGTTTTCCATAAAAACCATAAAAATGTCTATATCCTCTTTATTTTTTAAAATAACCATATCAAACCTTATATCATTGTAATCAGCAAAAAAGAAGCTTTTTAATGATGTCAAAACCAACTATGGTTTCCATTTAAAAAAACACAAGTTTGTGTCATAACTCGATAATGGCGAACGAAAAAAAAATATTAGCTACATAGTTTTATTTGGCGTAAAATTATCTAAAACTTTTGTCTGAACACTTTTTCTCTAAAATTACTATTAACGATGCTAAGCATGTTTAAAGAAAAACGTAAAATTTAGTTTTCTTTGAATATCTAATAAACCATGAAAGTTATCGGAGAAACAAAAGCAGTTTTAAATCAAATTCGTAAAACTGCGCATCTTTCCCCATTTAAGCGTTTTTCTATCTCCAGTAGTTTCTGAGATCCCAATGCTAAACATTCAAAAAAACTCACCCTGTATATTGCATCACAGTCCCTACAGTTTAATTTGTAAACAACATGGGTTTTTTTTAATAACGGAATACGATCTTTTAAATTTGAATGAAGGCATTTTAAATTTTTGTTATATTTGTGTACTACTTGGATATTATGAGATCTCACAATGTTTCTTATTTTTTCTGATAAACCTCTTACGTAGGGAAGAGGTAAATAATTAATGTTTTGGTCTTGACATTCACTTGATTTTTTTGATGTATATTTAGTTGAATTATAAAATTTGAACAGTCTTTGTTTGATTATTTTATTTATTAATTTAATAGGATAGGAGTTTTCTTGTGATATGTTTCTTATTTCTTTTAAAACTTCGCTTCTGAATAGTGGACTTGTGAGATTAATGCCTCTATCAATAAGTGCGACCAGTACATTGGTTTTGTGTGTAATTGACTGTGATGAAAAAAAAAAAAACGTCGATGAGAATGTTGTTTTAGTTCCCTTAAATTTTATACATTAACAATGGCCTAACAAACCAAGAAAAATATTTTATTTTATATACAATATGTCTCACTAAGTTGGAACCATATGGAAAACTTTTTTATTACTAATTTTAGGAAAAAAGTTATTCTTTATAAAAACTTCTGCATGTTCTAAAATCTAAAATACAATCATCAGATATTAAATTTTTTCAGTTGTATACGAGGTATGTCAAAAAATATTAATTTTACTCTAGAGTAAAGTACCTTTATATTTGAGAATATCGAATAATGTTATTAAAAAAGTTTATTAGAACTAAAAATTACGTTCAAATATGCCATTACATCCATTTATATGGAAAAATTCATTTTTTCTATTTTTGCCTACAATAACAATGCAAATTTAACTGTAGTTAGATATTATCTAGGATGCACTGACATACAAATGATTTGTTGTTTCCTAGAAAGGTTTGACAGTGAATGTCAAAACGCGTTAGAATTTATATGGCACATAAACATGGTAGCGTTATTAACTTGTAAACAGAAAATAGAAATCGTTTTGATTGTGGGAGAAAACTATAAAACAATTTCGCAATTTAAACACGTACATAATGAATGCATGTGCATTTATTTTGCAAATAAGAAAAAACAAAAAATACTAAGTTGTGTAACTAATATAATATTAATAATAGAAGTAAATAGAAATTTAGTTTTCACTTATTCCACTAATGCCTCGACATATCCACCCTTTCGTTCAATACATTTAATCGTTCTTTTGGAAAATTGACGTAATAATAATATAAATTCTAACGCGTTTTGACATTCACTGTCAAACCTTTCAAGCAAACAACAAATCATTTGTATGTCAGTGCATCCTAGATAATACGTAACTACAGTTAAATTTGCATTTTTATTGTAGGCAAAAATAGAAAAAATGAATTTTTCCATATAAATGGATGTAATGGCTTATTTGAACGTAATTTTTAGTTCTAATAAACTTTTTTAAAAACATTATTCGATATTCTCAAATATAAAGGTACTTTACTCTTGAGTAAAATTAATATTTTTTGACATACCTCGTATACAACTGAAAAAAATTAATATCTGATGATTGTATTTTAGATTTTAGAACATGCAGAAGTTTTTATAAAGAATAACTTTTTTTCCTAAAATTAGTAATAAAAAAGTTTTCCATATGGTTCCAACTTAGTGAGACATATTGTATATATATATAATTTTTTTTCTTGTAATAGCTGCTCATTAGGAAAACATTTTAAAAATACTTTGTATTATACAGACTGTTCCATAACTTGGTGACTGACCATAGTTATAGTTTTTTAAATGGAACATCCTATATGTATATTATTACATTTTTGTATTCCCCGTATAATTTTTAGGCAAAAAGTAATCAGATAGTATAGGACTAAAATCTAAAGTTTTTGACTTATTTTCGTTTTTCTGAAGAATGTAAAGTGTCTATAAAATTATATTTCTCGAAAACAACGTGTTAGACATTTTTTTTTGTATTATTGTTCATCTTAATAGAAGCAGTTTTTTTCAGTTACTAATTGCATGTGCAGAAAACTGGATTAGAATCACATGACACTTGTTGTATAAAAGTCAATTTTTGAAATGGAACATCCTGTATATCAGTTCATTTTTCAATTGCTAATTACATTTCACATCAAAAACAGGTAAGACGTTAAAACTTTAAAAATGACTATTACTGAGCTATTGCCGATTTTTGATATAATTTTGCCATCGTTATGTTTTTTATTTGAATACGGTATAGTAAGCCATGATATTTGTTGCAACATTGATAATTGAATGGATGCCATTTAATAAGTTGTTACTCAGTTGACAAACATGATTTAATAATGAATTTTTCTAAAAATTAGCTTAGAGATATGATTTTTAATGTATTGCGAGAATGATTAAAAAAATGTTTACTAGCTTATGATTTTGAGTTCTTTATAAAACTGCACTCCAAAGATGTATAATATACCATTTCTCTTTTTTTCCTTTTACTTCTATAATATTGGTTAGTGTCTCATTTCTATATTTACGTTATTTACGTATTTATACACAAATTGGATATAATGTACTTATAATACAGTCTATTCCAGCAATATATTTCATAAAATATATAGAATATGGTACAATAAACAAATTTTAAAACAAAACAAATTAATACCTTAACTATAGTAAGTGCAGAAACAGGAATTAGGAGGTTATATCAAAGGATCTGTAATTAGTATAGACCGGACGCTAGAGGTTGACGACTCATCGCCCATGGGCGCACTATTGAAATTTTCTATTTTTAAAGAGTTTTAATTTTATTCATATAATTGGATAACAAGTGGCTGGTGATCTATAAAATATAAAATACCTTATTATTTGTTCATTTTGTAGTTCAAGTCGAGTAAAGGAGTATTAATGTTTACTAGCAATACTTTCTCAAGGTCCTCTTCTGTAGGATTTGTTCTCTTTGAATGAAGTACATTCATGTAGATAGAAAACGTCCTTTCTACATCGCAACTGGTTATAGGTGCGTACTGGAAATATTCTTTTATTTCAGCGTATTTAGCAGTTAGATTTTGTGTCATTGTCCCCATACACAATTGCCGCAATGTTATTAAATCTGGATTTCTATTAAAAACTGCGTCTAACTTTTGCCGAAGGCCACATCCGAAGTTACTTGGAATTATTAATAGCCACATCTAATGTGGTTAATCCATCTTTTTATTAGAGATGTCGATTTTCAAAATATGTGATTAGTTTAGGAAAATGTCCAAAGTGTTCCTGAAGGAATAATAACTGATTTTTTAAATTTGGGATTTGTGTTACTCCCTTGCACTCAGAAATATTTCGAGCATCGTCATTTAAACATGTAACGAAATTTTGAAAACTATCGAAATTCTCTCCTTAAAAACTAGTAGCTTCCAACCGTGTTCCCCATCTAGTTATTACTGGCGAGGGAGGTAGTGACAAAGATGGAAGTTTTTCTCTGTAAAGAGCTACTCTCGATGCTGCTTTTCTGAAGACTTTTTTAAAAGCGGATACAAATCAACTTCCAGATATGTGTCTTTGATATATTCACAGATTATGTGGAGAGCATGTGTTACACAAGTAATATGCAGCATATAGGGATATGTTTCCTTTAATAGTCTCTCTGTTTTTAGCATATATGCGGCACTGTCAAGATTGGTTTTGATACGGTCAGCGGGATAACAATTTTAAACAACTATACAGGTTTCTAGTTAATCACTCTTCTAATTATACCATTTCCAGAAAATCATTTTACGCTACTTTTACCTGAAAAAGCATATGGCAACGTTGTCCTGAATTTACACATTATTCAGTCTGTTTCCCATGGATACGGGCAACTCTAGCACCTCATCCATTATTAGGATAAATCAAATGAAAACCCTCATGTCACTAGACAAATAGATCATCAATATAGATGGAGCATAAATGTATGGGGTGGCATTCTTGGTGATCGAATGATAGCACTTCTTTGAACGTAGCATCAACGAACAAGCTTATGTGCAATTTCTATCAAGCAATTAATTTAGCGGAATTATTGGAAGATATTCCACTAAATTTAAGCAGAGATATGCGGATGCAACAAGACGGCGCACCACCACATTCTACGCTACAGGCACGGAATATTCTAAATGAAATGTTTCTAGGAAAATAGATAGGACGCGAAGGCCCTATTCACTGGCCTGCTAGGTCTCCGGATATCACAAAATTAATTTTTTTTTATGGGGAAACGTAAAAGAGCAACTGACCAGGATACCTATATCCATATTCGATAAATATTTAGAAACTCATTTGAATACTTGTTGAAATGATTTTTGCTTATTTTAGTATACATATTTATTGTTATTTTTCAGTTTATATTTCACTAATTACAATAGACCGGACGTACCAGGTGTAAATTACGACGGAGCAAATAAATAATGTAAACAATACGCAGTTACTGAATAGCACTATTCATATGGTGAACTACATCATCTGCTTACGTCCCGAAAACGACAGCAAAAAAAGTCCATTTTATTGGGATATTCCTTTCTTCATCGGCGTAGGTAGAAGCGTGAGGGGTTTTTAAAATTTACTATATTTACCTTCTATTTCGTAAGATAATAAAGTTATACTGGGGTGTCTCTAAAAGGTGCGGAAAAAACGCTACCACACATTTCTGAGGGCAAAATATGACGATCTAACCCAACTTACCTCAGTCCAAAAGTGGATGCTTTCGGAGATACAGAGTGTCAAAAGTTCAATTTGGTTTTAGTTTTTTATAAATAATTTCTGTAATAATTGGTATATTGTCACAATATTTGGGTAGGGGGGGGGTTTCGTGGGGTAAAAAATTTAAATCTGCTCTCATTTTCATTGCAAAATGTAGAGGGCGCCACCTGCGGCATATTGTATCCATTTAAAACGTAATAACTTTTTTGAGACACACTGTATTTAACTTTTAAATAAAAATTCTTATTCTCCAATGTTTTTTACCTAGAAAAGGTATACCTGGTAGGAGTTGATTGGAGCAGCCGTTTATGAGTAATCTGGATATAAAAAATTCATTCCGTATATGGACACATATGCTTCTGTAATTTGGGTGTTATTCTTGTGGCAATTCAATGCAATGGTGCATCCACTTTTGGACTGAGGTAAGTTGGGTTAGATCGCCCTCAGAAATGTGTGGTAGCGTTTTTTCCGCACCTTTTAGAGACAGCCTGTATATGTATATACCTATTCATACTTATGTTAGTTTTGTTTTCTCATTGTTTTGACTGTTAATTACATACTACGTAATTTTTTTAATAGTTCCTGTTTAACACCATTTCATTGAATCTACTTTTCCCAATTATCTTGACGTAAGTGTGCATTAGATTTCGTTAAGTTTCAATAACATACGCATACATTTTTAGTTATCATTTATTTAGATCTAGAACATTGTATATGTTACTATGATATGGAAGAACATCGAGAATGGCATCGTGAAACAATGGCGAGTTGGATTAAGGGTCATACTGATTGTATGTCCATTGTCAGTGATTCTGAAATTTATTGCAAAGTCTGTAAAATATCGTTACAGAATGCCCAAAAAGCGCACGTACAACGTCATTTACAATCGCTAAAACATACACAGAAATTGGACCCGTTGAAAGCTGACAATTTTAACGAAGAACTTTGTGAAGCTTTAATGGCGGCTAATATCCCATTAAATAAACTTGACAAGCACACTTTGAAAACATTTCTTCAAAAATATACTTGTCGAAATGTTCCAGACGAATCCACCTTACGCAAATATTATATTTCTAAAGTGCTTCACGAAAGCAGAGAATGCATTAGAAGACATCTTTCTAATCAGTACCTATTGATAAGTGCCAACGAAACTGTCGATATATTAGGACGATGTGTGGTAAATGTTGTAGCTGGTGTACTACATCCGACTATTCCATATAACAGTTGCTAAAACCATTCACGAGAATTTGCACAAAATGCTTCATTCGGACGACGCGTACGGGGAAAAAATACTTTTATTTGTTAGTGAATAGGGCCTTCGCGTCCTATCTATTTTCCTAGAAACATTTCATTTAGAATATTCCTTGCCTGTAGCGTAGCATGTGGTGGTGCGCCGTCTTGTTGCATCCACGTGTCTCTGCTTAAATTTAGTGGAACATCTTCCAATAATTCCGCTAAATTAATTGCTTGATAGAAATTGCACATAAGCTTGTTCGTTGATGCTACGTTCAAAGAAGTGCTATTATTCGATCACCAAGAATGCCACCCCATACATCTATGCTCCATCTATGTTGATGATCTATTTGTCTAGTGACATGAGGGTTTTCATTTGATTTATCCTAATAATGGATGAGGTGCTAGAGTTGCCCGTATCCATGGGAATAAGAGTGAATAATGTGTAAATTCAGGACATCGTTGCCATATTCTTTTTCAGGTAAAAGTACCGTAAAATGATTTTCTGGAAATGGTATAATTACAAGAGTGATTAACTACAAACCTGGTTATAGTTGTTTCAAATTGTTGTCCCGCTGACCGTATCAAAACCAATCTTTAAAATGTTTTACTGTAATTTACACAAACGACATCTAAAGTGTTAACTTTGAATATTAATTTCTTTGAAATTAACGGTGATGGATTTTTTTCCATATTTTTTTTCTCATGATGAATGTTCTATTTATTAAAATATAAGTTTGGGTACTTTATTATTAATAGATTAATCTACATTATTACTATCTACATCCTGTATCCAATAAAATGTAGCACTTGAGATAGTACCATAATTGTTTCGTTACAGCTATTATAGTGTGGAATGAATCAAATAAATTCATGAAGTGTTTGACCTTGAATTTATTGGAGCGCGTAAACGCTTAAATTGTCAATTTTCCATGGAAATATATAGTTAACATATTTTATTTATTTTATTTTTATTTTGTTTTTTGCTTTTATATATGAATGTTTTTCTTTATTTTTTTGTATTATCATATTTTTGTAATGTATGTTTTATTTTTTCACTTTTCATTATATCATTATATTCAATGTATTTCTTACTTGCGAATTTAAAGATATTGTGAGAACACATATGCGGAGCCCGCTTCGAAGCACATGCTGCCTCAGCGGCCGAGTTCATTGTCTGCCGGCCCTGCTACACAACAGTGCATCGAAGGCGATGCGAGACCTATATGCGTACGGACTGCATTGTTGGGTACCAGCGTATATATAAGTGGTCAATAACTTCTCTAAGGTTCATACGTATATATAGGTATGTGTAATTGTAACAGCAACTCCATTGACCACTACAATAAATAACTCATTTAAAGAAGGTATATTTTACACGGATTTTAAGATCGCTAGGATTAGACCTCTGCTAAAAGGAGGATCAAGTTTAGTAATCGACAACTATCGGCCGTTATCTGTTTTAAGTGCTTTCTCCAAAGTACTGGAAAAGGCTATTGCAAAAAGGTTAATTTTATTTTTAGAAAGGTGTCACATTTTGAATCCGTCTCAGTTTGGTTTTAGGCAGGGACGATGTACGGCTGACGCAATAGTGGAGTTCCTAAATGGTCTGTACGATAAGTTGGACGGGGGCAATACATGTCTTGATCTTAGTAAGGCCCTTGACTTGGTGGAGCATTCAATCTTGCTGGAAAAATTGAATTGTTACGGTATTAGGGGTTTGGCATTACGGTGGTTTGAGAGTTATTTGACGGACAGGACACACTATGTAGAGTTGGAGGGAAATAGATCTAGCTGTCTTACTCTTAAACGGGGAAGTACACTTGGACCGCTTCTTTACATTATACAGGGTGTTTAAAAAAGATGCGGCAATTTTTGTACTCGTTTTTGAAATAAATATTATTATTATTAAAGGGGTTGATTGTCCAGGTCATTTTATACAAAAAAGTTTATAATAAACAAGGTCCGCAAACGCTTCGTTACCGATCTACAGCGTGTTGAAGTTTAATTAAAAGAAACAGTAAAAATTAGATTTCTCCAAGACGGCATTAAAGATCATAATGAAATTTTAGGCGTGTTATTTTTCAAGAAAAAAATAGGACGCCGCTGATTTCTCTAAAAATAAAAATATGTTTCTATTCCTTGTTTAATTGTGAAGAAAAAAGCTCTCTTAACTTTCTATCATACGACGTACCGTTTTTTAGTAAAAAAAACACATTTTAGTGCATGTACATTTATTACAGAATTTTTTTTTAAATAACAAGCGTTTTATTTAAGGGCAAAAACAAATATTTTACCATACCAACAATTTTAGCAAGCAAAAATTACAATAACTGTGCAAAGTGACCACCTCGAGCTCGGATGCAAGAATCCAATCTTCTCCTCATCGACTGGCGAACTCTCTCAAAAACAACAGGATCGGTTTCAATTGAGTTGCACCCAGCAATGATTCGATTTCTTAAGTCTTCTACGTTTTCCAATGGAGTAGCGTACACCAATGACTTCAAATGGCCCCACAGGAAAAAATCCAGGGGATTTAAGTCCGGGGATCGTGCAGGCCATAAGTGTGGTCCACCTCGGCCAATCCAGCGATTTCCGTATGCTTGTGTTAAGAAATCACGAGTTACTTGACTAAAGTGAGCTGGTGCGCCATCGTGCATATACCACATTGCATCTCTAATTGCTAATGGTACGTCCTCCAGAAATCCAGGGAGCGTGTTTTCCAAAAAGTTGCGATACACCTCTCCGGTTAGTCTCCTTGGTAAAAATACCAGTCCAGTTAGGCAGTCACCCACAATCCCAAGCCAAACGTTCAAAGAAAACTGATGTTGAAAACGATTTTCAACAATTTCATGTGGATTTTCGTCACACCATACATGGTTATTATGGAAATTGCGTATTGCATTTCTTGAAAAATTCGCTTCATCGGTGAAGAGAATCAACATCAGGAATTGAGGGATTTGAACCATTTTCTGCAAAAGCCATTGACAGAATGCAATGCGAGGAGCAAAAATCAGCAGGAAGTAATGCTTGAACGCGTTGTACAGGGTGTTTCATCGGTTGGGGTATCGCGAATTAAAGTGCCTAAATATAAAAATATCGACTTCAAATTTTAACCACTTATAGAGCTTTTAAACCGCTACCAGCAGGTTAGGTTGTTTTTGATAATATTATTTTAATTAATGCGTAAATTAAAAAAAAACGTATTATCAAAAATTAAAAGTGCTCAAAAAATGTTCAAATTTGAATGGTGATACGTGGAAATATCACCCATATTAACTTCACAATCAGAATTTTTATAAACGAAACCATTTGTCAAATAAAGTCAATATTAAATAATGTCGTTTTTCTTACGACAGATTTATGGTACTTAACTTTCTAATTGTGCTGTCCGCAAACAGGTAGTCCTTTTAAATTTATGACGGATAATAAATAAAAATTTATGACGGATAATATTCAACCCTGAAGCCTTCAGTTGTTGTTGTAGTTCTACTAATCGGGAAGCGTTTCCAAGGGCATTCTGAACTTACATTTAGGTACTTTGTGATGTTAGTTGTGATTCTATTTTCACGGAGTCAACTTCATTTGTTTAAGCTGTGTTTTGCTAGTGTTTTCTGTTTTCAAAATGCCGTTCACTTTCTCTGCCGACGAAAAAGTTGACATGATACTTGTTTATGGGGAAGCTCTACAAAATGCCGCGGTTGCTGAGCAGATTTATGCGGAACGTTTTCCGGATAGGATCCACCCAGAAAGTCGAACTTTCAAAAGGTTAGTGGATAACTTGAGGCAAACGGGATCACTTGCGTCAAAAAATCGAAGTGTGAATAATCCACCTGTCACCAATGAACTGAATCAGGCAATTGTTTTAAATATGGTGGACAATAACCCTCAGATAAGCACTAAAGAAATCAGTGTTGCGACTGGAATCAGCAAGACATCGGTGTGGCGGATAATCAACAAACACACTTACCACCCATATCATATCGAGCTTCACCAAGAACTTCACGGGGATGATTTTGCAAATCGAGTTGCATTTTGTGAATGGGCACAAAGACAATTAGAAGAAAATGAGCACTTTTTTAGACATGTTTTGTTTACTGACGAATGCTCTTTTAGAAGCAGTGGACATGTCAACAGACATAACATACACTATTGGGCACCAGTGAACCCTCATTGGATGCGTGAAGAACGCATTCAGAATAGGTGGACGGTCAATGTTTGGGGGAGAATCATTGATAACCATTTAATCGGCCCCTTCTTTTTTGACCAGCATTTAAACGGCGAGCTTTACGCAAATTTTCTGGAAAATGATCTTTACAATTTATTAGAAAATGTGCCGTTAAATGTTCGCCAACACTTGTGGCTGCAGCAAGATGGGGCTCCTCCGCACTACGCACTAAGGGCTCGTCAGGTTATGGATAATCAGTTCCCTGCACGCTGGATCGGACGTGGTGGGCCAGTTCCATGGCCAGCCAGATCACCCGACTTAACACCGATGGATTTTTTCACATGGGGTGCTGTGAAGGAGATGGTGTACCAACAACCGCCAACTACCGCCGAGGATATGAGGGTAAGAATAACAAATGCGTTTGAACGCCTTAACCAGCTAAACAGAGGCGCTACAGTTCTTAATTCCTTCACGCGTCGGTTAGAACTGTGTGTGCAGCAAGAAGGTCACCATTTTGAACATTTGTTATAAATATTTACTTTCTACTACCTGGTATTACCCATTCACTTGACATCCGCACAGTGACAGTGTCATGTTGATCTGAATTAGTGGAATTTACAGCTAGCGCCAAAAAAAGCTGGGTAATACCTAATTTTTCCTAATTTATATTAACTTTCTTACCTTGAATCGCTTATAAACTCAACACACAACACTGTAATAAAAAACCCATAAATTCTTCAACGTCTTGCCTTTAATTTTGAAATTATTGTAAAATATTCAATAATTGATTAAGTTTTAATTTTTTTTTCAATTGCATAGTTGATTTTATAGACATATCTTTTTAACACCTGAATTTCAATAAAATCTGAGTACTTTTGATTTTTTGAACGAAGGTTTTTTTTTATTTACGCATTAAATAAAATAATATTATCAAAAACAACCTAACCTACTGGTAGCGGTTTAAAAGTTCTATAAGTGGTTAAAATTTGAAGTCGACATTTTTATATTTAGGCACTTTAATTCGCGATACCCCAACCGATGAAACACCCTGTATATGGAATGGGTACAACAAATTTTCCTTCAGAATGTGCCAAATAGTCCCATTACTTACATCCAAAGCGTCAGCAATTTTTCGAGTAGAAGTACCTCGATCTTCTTCAATCATGTCTAGCACATCCTCTTCCAGCTCTACCGTTCTTGCTGTCCTTGGCCTTCCTGCTCCTCCATTTCGTCTTAATGTGCCTGTTTCATAAAGACGCCGATGAATACTTTCGAAAGTTTTTCTATCAGGAGCAATACGGCCAGGAAATCTTTCAGTATACAACCGCCTAGCTTCTAATGCATTTCCATCAGCAAGTCCATAAATGTAGTGCATGTCGGTCATCTCTGCATTTGTATAGCGATTCATGATAAGGAAATTCAACAAATTCGACACATACAAAATTATTAATCATATGTCAGTGAATAAAACAGGACTGTTTAAAAATATTTTTGTAAGCATGATAAATGTACATGCACTAAATGTGTTTTTTTTACTAAAAAACGTTACGTCGTACGATAAAAAGTTAAGAGAGCTTTTTTCTTCACAATTGAACAAAGAATAGAAACATATTTTTATTTTTAGAGAAATCAGCGGCGTCCTATTTTTTTCTTGAAAAATAACACGCCTAAAATTTCATGATCTTTAATGCCGTCTTGGAGAAATCTAATTTTTACTGTTTCTTTTAATTAAACTTCAACACGCTGTAGATCGGTAACGAAGCGTTTGCGGACCTTGTTTATTATAAACTTTTTTGTATAAAATGACCTGTACAATCAACCCCTTTAATATTGCCGCATCTTTTTTTTTGAAGTCATACCAGGTGTACGCTACTCCATTGGGAAACGTAGAAGACTTAAGAAATCGAATCATTGCTGGTTGCAACTCAATTGAAACCGATCCTGTTGTTTTTGAGAGAGTTCGCCAGTCAATGAGGAGAAGATTGGATTCTTGCATCCGAGCTCGAGGTGGTCACTTTGCACAGTTATTGTAATTTTTGCTTGCTAAAATTGTTGGTATGGTAAAATATTTGTTTTTGTTCTTAAATAAAACCCTTGTTATTTAAAAAAAATTCTGTAATAAATGTACATGCACTAAAATGTGTTTTTTTACTAAAAGACGGTACGTCGTATGATAGAAAGTGAAGAGAGCTTTTTTCTTCACAATTAAACAAAGAATAGAAACATATTTTTAATTTTAGAGAAATCAGCGGCGTCCTATTTTTTTCTTGAAAAATAACACGCCTAAAATTTCATTATGATCTTTAATGCCGTCTTGGAGAAATCTAATTTTTACTGTTTCTTTTAATTAAACTTCAACACGCTGTAGATCGGTAACGGAGCGTTTGCGGACCTTGTTTATTATAAACTTTTTTGTATAAAATGACCTGGACAATCAACCCCTTTAATATTGCCGCATCTTTTTTAAACACCCTGTATATGTAAACGATTTAAGAATGGAGGGATCCGTTATGTATGCTGATGACACGACGGTATTGGTAAATTCAATTTCTAGACATATGATCAACTGTAAGATTAGTGGTGCTGTAAGAGAAGTAAATAATTATTATGTGAGCAATGGACTTGAGGGATTTGAACCATTTTCTGCAAAAGCCATTGACAGAATGCAATGCGAGGAGCAAAAATCAGCAGGAAGTAATGCTTGAACGCGTTGTATGTATATGGAATGGGTACAACAAATTTTCCTTCAGAATGTGCCAAATAGTCCCATTACTTACATCCAAAGCGTCAGCAATTTTTCGAGTAGAAGTACCTCGATCTTCTTCAATCATGTCTAGCACATCCTCTTCCAGCTCTACCGTTCTTGCTGTCCTTGGCCTTCCTGCTCCTCCATTTCGTCTTAATGTGCCTGTTTCATAAAGACGCCGATGAATACTTTCGAAAGTTTTTCTATCAGGAGCAATACGGCCAGGAAATCTTTCAGTATACAACCGCCTAGCTTCTAATGCATTTCCATCAGCAAGTCCATAAATGTAGTGCATGTCGGTCATCTCTGCATTTGTATAGCGATTCATGATAAGGAAATTCAACAAATTCGACACATACAAAATTATTAATCATATGTCAGTGAATAAAACAGGACTGTTTAAAAATATTTTTGTAAGCATGATAAATGTACATGCACTAAATGTGTTTTTTTTACTAAAAAACGTTACGTCGTACGATAAAAAGTTAAGAGAGCTTTTTTCTTCACAATTGAACAAAGAATAGAAACATATTTTTATTTTTAGAGAAATCAGCGGCGTCCTATTTTTTTCTTGAAAAATAACACGCCTAAAATTTCATGATCTTTAATGCCGTCTTGGAGAAATCTAATTTTTACTGTTTCTTTTAATTAAACTTCAACACGCTGTAGATCGGTAACGAAGCGTTTGCGGACCTTGTTTATTATAAACTTTTTTGTATAAAATGACCTGTACAATCAACCCCTTTAATATTGCCGCATCTTTTTTTTTGAAGTCATACCAGGTGTACGCTACTCCATTGGGAAACGTAGAAGACTTAAGAAATCGAATCATTGCTGGTTGCAACTCAATTGAAACCGATCCTGTTGTTTTTGAGAGAGTTCGCCAGTCAATGAGGAGAAGATTGGATTCTTGCATCCGAGCTCGAGGTGGTCACTTTGCACAGTTATTGTAATTTTTGCTTGCTAAAATTGTTGGTATGGTAAAATATTTGTTTTTGTTCTTAAATAAAACCCTTGTTATTTAAAAAAAAATTCTGTAATAAATGTACATGCACTAAAATGTGTTTTTTTACTAAAAGACGGTACGTCGTATGATAGAAAGTGAAGAGAGCTTAAAAAGATAACAGAAAAAAAACCAGAATTCTACATAAGTAAACTTTTACACTAAATAAGAAAAAATAAACTCTACATAGGTAGGTTAACTTGCATTTATGTACATAAAGCAGATGAAAAGCGAATGATTCCCAGGGATTACCCTAGTACACTGCTGGCGATATCGATATTGCGTCATCATGCGTATGACACGGATAATCCGCAGCCCGGATAATCCGCACACGGATAACCGGGGTTCTACTGTATATTAAATTGAGCAGCTTTCATGCATATAGTACCTACACGTAATAATCTATTATTAGAGATACCAAGGCACAAATGCGCCTTCAGTGAGAAAAGTCCGATGTACGTGTCTATAAGAGTCTACAATAAATTACCACATAAATATAAAGTGATGTCATACAGAAGGTTTAGAAGTGAATTAAAAAAACTTCTGCTTTTAAAAGGTTACTACTCTTTGGATGAGTACCTCAATGACTCCTCCATGTAATCAAACTTGTAATTCTACGACGTATCCCATACCGAAAGGTTACCGGGACAAAATGTTTCTACCATTTAATTTATATATTTATATTTATTGTATAAATTATATGCTGTTTTGATGTATATATGTAACAATGGCTTATCCCATAAAGAAGGTCATCGGTACAAAGGAAGGATTATTGCTGTCGTTGTTATGATTATATTAATGACTTGTTCTATACCATGTTTATGGTCACATGAACTAATAAGTATTATTATTATGTTTGATGCAGAGCGACCACCGACATTTCGGCCCACACCGAACTTAAATAAATGTATATATTTGAACGAAATTTGTGTTTTATTTTACTGTGCTGTCAAAAGAGGAGGTATCCTTAACAATGGTAACATTTTAATTTAAAATAAATGCCAACTTTCGCATTGTGAACTATCTGTCCCGTGAATAATTTAAAGGTTGCAAGAAAACAAATGTCACAATTTGATTGTTGGTACTAGTGGATACCGTCAATAATATATTGGACGAATGTTTACACGTTTGAATAATTTGATAAATGAATTTCATGTACATACATATTCGTCAATTTATCTGACCGTGTAAACACGGTAGAACATATTTCTGTCTCTAATGAAAAGAATCCTTGTCACCGTAATATCCTTGTTTATTAATACTATAGTTATACAACTGAAGGTTAGTTCGGGTAGGTAGCCAACAGAGGGGTTGGGCAGTAGGATGTGCCCATTCATAAGTTTTCCCGCTAAATTTGTTGTAGTAAAAGCAGTCTTCTCGTAGTAGTAAAGAGAAGCCAATGGGAGCTTAAAGGAAGTGACGCAATTATCCAATTACACCAATCGTGTTTGTTACAATTTTGTAGGCGTTTTGCTTTAGATTTAAATATCTTAAAATATTTTGAATTAAGGGATATGATAAGTCTACTGACACTAATTTTTCAAATTCCAAAAATAAGTGATGATGTGATTGTGGATGTTAAATGTTATCCTAAAATACATATTGCAAGACGATGTAACGAAGAAATGTCATTTTTCCTATATATTTTATCTTATAATTGACAATGGATATTGCAGTTATACAAGCTGAAAAAGGTTCAAAGTACTAACCTTTAATAAAATCTTTGCTTGCTTATGAATTAGTTTGTTTGTATAACTTGTTGGGTATGTACTATCCTCAACAATAATTGATGATTATTCATTCAGACTTGTATCATGGCAATTGTTGTTACGATTCAGGCCTAGATAAAATAAAAATAACTAGAACCATAATAAAATAAGTATCTAATGTCAAAGCCAAGTACATTTAAGTGTGTATCTAATTAACTTTTATGAAGTGATATACCTCACTTCAACCAGTATGAAGGCTAAAATTCTACATATATAACACAATAAAATCCATGAAGATTTCAAACAATTGCAATTAAACGTGGGTGAAAGAAAAATTAAATAGTAGAAATATAAGTAAACTAGTTTGATAATGACGTGTAATGTCAAAACTGCAGTCACATAGTGATTAAAATAAAGTGAAGTTATTCAAATTTAATTGAGTGTTTTATTTTACTTATGTATAAGTAACAGCCGAAAGTGTTACATACTTTAAACTAGTTTTGTTTGATAACCCCTACGTAACTTCAATTATTAGGAATTACTATTATTGAAAGCAATTTTTAAAATCGCAGGTAAATACAAATTGAAGAAACGTCCATATACAGACCATGTGTAGGCAGTACTTACTATATTGATAATTACCAAGAATGTAAATGTATAATGAAAGTTGCTGCAACTTCCCTGACGAGCTGAGGTATTGTGGGTGTAAAAGCAGGATTAATTATAACACTTCTACAGTAAGAAGGATAGTGTTTCTATTATAATAATAAATTTATTATATCAATAATAAGATATACATACAGTTTACACAATAGCACATCAAGCAAAAATGTAATGATAACGTCAACACAGGGCTAATTTATGTCATTGACATTGTAGAATGCTTCTTGAAGGAGAATGTCCTTTATTTTCTCTTTAGATACGAAAGTAGAAAGATGTCTACACATAACTTTGATTTTGTTAAATAATTACCAGTGACGTGTTGTACTGAAGTGGCTTTTGTCCTATGTAATGCGGGATGTGCAGCAAATGGTGATGAGGGGTGGAGACTTCTGTAATCTCACCCGTAGTCATGAGGTGTGACAGCTTTTTCAAAGGCCTCCTTAGTTGTTGCAGAATATGTGTCTAGGCTAATGGACTTATCATAAGTTCTCTGAAGAGAGGTTTGCAGCGAATAGTTTGTGAAACACAGACAATTGCTCGAACAGCCTTCTTCTGCAGGATGAACACCTTTTCTACATAGGCCTACTTACCCCATATTGATTAAACATTGTTGATATGTGATTTGATAGTCCATAGTATATCGTTATTCCAGTAGACTATCAGTTATAAATCTGATATGTCTAATTGCATAAGTAGCAGAAGATAAGTGTTTGACTAATTTAACTAATCTGCGGCTTCCATGTTAATCTTGTGTTTAGTCTAATATCAAGGAATTTTCAATTCGTAGAATATATGTTTGATCTATGTTTACTAGTAAAATAAATTGTCTCACATTTATCCTGGTTAAATGATAAATGATTGGCTGTGAACCATTTAAATTTCTAAATTCTGAAGATACCAAAACCTTAAAATATTGTGGTGTTTATAATGCATTTTCTTTGTAAAACGTACTACATTACTGGTTTGAAAGCCTCACATAAACCAGTCAAGTTGATGAAACCATGCAAAGCAACTTAATAAATGTTGTGGTTCGGATAGCTTTTAATTACTTTTTCTTCTTTTACATAATACCTATATCTAGTCATACCAAATATATAGAAGACTGTTTTAGACATACCTGTTGAACACATAGAAAAAAATTAGAATAACCCGAAACAGACTGACATTTCATGTAGGTGAGTATTTAATAAAAATGCTGACTTCTTAATACCGTTTTCTTGTTTAGATTTATTTTTTTAAAAAACATGAATACGTTTTTTAAAAAGCCTTTTGTATGTCTTTTTTTTTATTATGTTATAAAAGGGTAATTGTGAGTATAATAAGAGAAAAAAATAGTAATCCTACGATTCTTCAATGAAACATTTACTTAAATCTACTTTATCACAGTTAAGCTATATAGGTTATGTTGATATGTAATTAGGGAATCCAAATCACGTGGTCTAATATGGCGTCTGTGGGCAAACAATGAATGGACCTTAGTTTAGTCGGTTTAGGTATTATCTATGGTTTAGTATGCCATTATTATTAGTTTTAATATGGTTTTACTTTTCGTGTGTGCTGAGTTTATAAACATGATAATGCAGAGTGATTACCTGAAGAAGTTCTTAACTGAAAATCCAGAAGTTGGAGTAACATTTTGTTGAAATCATCATAGAAAATAATTATTCGTGTGAGAATGTATTTTTTGGCAGCTATCAGATGAACATTAAATTACTTGATAATTTGGATCTATTCACTCTTGAAATTAGACACTTTAATAGATAGTATTCCACATGTGCCAAGTACGAATATTATTTTATATTTGGTTCTATTACATATTTATTACAGTAAGGACCAAATGACAGTGTTCAAGAGCCTCACCGCTTACATTTATTAACAACTTATTTGTTTTATGTGGAAACGTACGTGTTTTTGATTAGGTGAAACATTTATAAGAAGTTAATTTAAAACCAATAGATGTGTAGTGCATTATTATGAAATGTGAATCGGCACTTTTGGCTCACTCTACATGCATGGCTGGTAACAGCCGAACATTGTAGTTATGCTGGTGCATTATTATTTCTAGTATACGAAGAAAAACAAAGCCACTCATGTACTGATTAAGGATTAATTATTTAAATTTGTCTTTAAATTTTCAACACCTGACAAAATAATCAGAGGATTGTTTAATAAGATTTATTTATTAAAATAGTTTCACTTAATTATTATAGAAGCAATAGTTAATAAATAGTAATAAGAAAATGAGTTTAATCATATAGAAATATTATGTGTAAGATTATAAAAGTTTATTATAAATATTTAGCGTACAATATATAACAGTTTAGGACTTAAAAAAATGTAAATACATTTCAAATATATTAATAAATAAATTTAACTTATTATTAAAGTTTTGTGTTTTGTCTGTAACAAAATGCCTATTTAAATTCTAAAATAATGGCCACGTTGTACAGAAATAACTTAAGATTATATAGCGCCATAAATAATTATAAATACAAAATCATTTATAACTTACATATGTTAATTAGAGCATTAAACACAATCACAATTTTATCCACACTGTTTAATTTTTGCATATTATTACACTTTTTTTTTTTTTTATTAAAAATGCTCTTTCTCCTAGAACATATCCTGGGTTAATATTGTTGCAAAAATTACTTCTTCCATTCATTTCTCAGATGTATGTCACTCGAGTTTCACTAATGTAGCACATACTTCCCTAAGGAGTTATTGCTATTAAAATTTCTATCGTGCTTATAAATAGAACAGTACTGCTGCTGAACTAACTTATTATCTGGTTTTCCAATGAAAACTTCAAAGCAGGCAATAATTACAGCTGTTTTTTTCTTGAAACACTTCTTTCAAACATACTGCAATACAGAACGTTCTGGTCACATAATTATAAGTTTTAGCCTTTGATACACAACATCATACTTTGATAACTAAATAATGACCTTAATAAGTTAATTTAATAAGATAATTGTTTAGTAAGAGCACTTATTCTCAAATTTTAATTATACAAATCTGTTTGTTTGCCCATAACGGCCATCTTGAATTTTATTTGACAGGTCGTTGGATTGCCCTATTCAAGAGCAAACGATGTGAAAAGCAAATCAAACAAAATAGAAAATATCAAAATATATTTACATTTTTTATAAACTTCCGGATTAAATTGTGGGAGTGGCGTTGAGAATATTTCATTGGCTGAGCACTTTCATTCATTTGTATTAATCCATTTGAAAGATATCAGAGGACGACACTTTACTGCATAAGAAATATTTACAGTTTTCTCTAGGTTGTATAACTATAGTATTTATAAACAAGGGTAATATGTACAAAATTAATCACTGTCATTTGCCGATTTTTCGCGACTGACCACGCACTAACCAGGTTAACTGTCACGGTCACAATTGCTAAGACTCCCCACACCACGACTGATGCTCGGTTAGTGCATACCGTTTCTGCCATGGTACAAATATATAAGGTATGTTCTAGCGCAGCTTCCTTATGACGTCATTGGATGCAATTTCGTCATACCACTGATATTAAGAAAAGAAAGATTACTCTTGAATAACCACAGATGTAATAGTATATAGATAGCTATATAAAGAATAATAAAATAGACATAATATATAGCACAGTTGTTTACGAATGTGTAACTAAATTAAATTTCTTTACAAATTACCTGTTTAAAAACTCATAAAGCAAAATAATAAGATTGTATTATTGAAAAATCTCCCACTGGATATTATGTAGCACTTTGGTTTACGAAACCTGTTTTAGTCGTTTGATAATACAATTTGTAATTACTTTACTGACAAAGTAATTTATCACAAAATAAATTTATGACTTGAAATTGTGCATTTTATGTAGTATATTGCTTTAAATTACTGATACCAATGAATATTGCAAAAGTTGAAAGTATTATAGTAAGAAAACTATTGGTTTAATATTGGATTTTCGTTTATTAATTGTTAATTGACAGGTAACAAATAAAACAACAGATATGGTTACTTTTTTTTATTGGTAAATTTTATTGTTTTTTTTTGTAATTTTCTTTTTTGTTGATAATTATTTTTATTTATCTCTTTTATACGTATGTAAGTTCTTACTCTAATATATGATTCCACAACTTCTTGTGGCAAACTAGTCTTAATATTTTGTACCAAACGCTTTATTATGTTGGTATTTTTGTTAATCGATTTCTTATGGAATTCATTAAACATTTGTTCAGCGTCTTCTGCCATTTTCTTCATAATAGCATTCGGCTGACGTAGACACCGCCTGGAGACTAATCCAATCCAGTTGCTTTCTGGGGATTCAATCTGAGTATCATCATGTAACGAGTATTTGCTTCTGAACTTATGTGCTATATATCCCGCTATATAGTATAAGCCTTGCTTCGCAATATCCCCGGTAGCAGAGGTTGCGGAATGGATTCTTTCGAATTCCGTCAGCAAGTCCATAAATTCCTCATTTATGTCATCCTCAGACACCCTGACAACATTTTCTTCAAAATCTCCAGTTTCTTGCACAAAAGGTTCCAAAACTGTAGTTAAGTTAAGTGTTGCGTCTGTAGTTAGTAACTCTACTACAGACGTATCTTCCTGTGTGTTGACATTTTCTGAAAACACAACAGATGAATGCTTCCCAAGAATGTACCATCTCAATCGATATTTGAATTGTAATGCACTAGGGTGGTCATTGGTGGATCCCATAGCTCGCATATATGAAAAAAAAATTTCTATTATATCTTGATTCAGACGTCTAGTAATTATGTACTCAATATTAAAGTTTGACCTTAAATATTGATATAAGTTTTTTAGAGAGCTGTTATTTTGTAGTATCGCTTTTTGAAAAAACATTAAACTTTTTCTTGTACCGACTCTTATATTTTGTATTAATTTAGTCATTTTTTCTATTTTATCCAGTTGGTTTTCAATATCAACACCATATGCATTGGCAGCAATATCAAATTTGGTTTGAGTATTGAACAAATCAAACCAATCGTTAATGATATTAATTATGTCACTAATTTCAGTGCATGCAATATCTGGCATTAAATTATGTTCACCACACCACCTTATCGCTAGCGCCACTGTACGTGAGAGACATTGCACAGCATATTTTACTTTCTGCCTTTGGTTGCCAATTACATCGATGTGAACTTGTGTAAGCTTATGGGCAAGTTTCAAGTCGCCTTCCTGTAGGTCAACCAATTTCTGAAAGGGCTCCTTCGTGATCTTTGTATTATTTATGGTGAACCCATGATCAAAAAGATTATTTCTAATCAATTTGATTAAATGTGGCACATCAGCAAATACAAAAATCTTTTTCCCTTCATCAGATGGATGAGTGAAGGATTCACTTTCATCGACAGCTACACCAACCTTCATATTTTTCCATAATTTTCTGTTTCCAGGTCCTAGATCCGAAACAACAGCTACAACAGTGTACTGTATTACTTCTAATTTACATATAATATTTCGGAGGACTTCTACCGACATACCACAGTCGTAATCATAGTATATTACTTGCTTCCATGCCGAAAACAAGCCACGTACCATAACGGTTTGCACTGTTTTGTGCGGTCCTACAGCCTGTTCCCTTTTGCGATCGAAACATATTTCATTAGAGACGTACATCTCGTCAAAAGAAAGTACACACAATCTGTCGCGCTCGGTATACTCATTTGCCTTATATTTCATAATTAGTAAAACCTCTTCCAGAATACCTGGTTTCAATTCCAAACTTGTCGCCCACTTCCTTAAGGTTGATAAGCCTGGCAGTGGATATTCTCTGGTAGTTCTTAAATATCTGTAGGCTTTAGGACTTACGCTTCGAAGCGAAATTGCCGAGGAAATATCTTCAGCAGTCCATTTTGCCTTCATTTTTGTCTTTGATTTTATTAGTCGTATTTGCCCCGGTGTAAAATATTTCTCTAAAATTCTATTGAGGTGACATATTTCTTCAGTGAGGTAGGCCACCTTTTCCTGTAAGGTCTGTATTTTCCCTTGCGATAGAAAATATTGTTCCTTCCAATGTGATAGTGTGTCTTCAGGGTTTTCGGTTGAAGTAGATGGTCTGCATTATAAAATCAAAATTAGAAATGCTCAATACATAAATCATTCGTTATACTATCTTTCACAAACTTGATTTGTTTCATTTTTAAAAAAATGCATATTAAAATATATATTACAGAATTACTGTTTTTAGCATATTCAAATTATTTATTATACACCATAATCTTAATCAATAAAGTCTACAACATTATTACTTACATAACAGCTTATGGCCAAGCATTTCAGTAAAAATGGAACATAGGTATATAGTAATATGTATCAAATAAGAAGTATATAGAATAATTAAATAAGTAAGACTGATTTGTGTACTGTTCGGGCATATGAAAATAGGTATTAATGTGAATGTAATGATTAAAATCGATAATTTTCTTTCTGTAATTCCTTAATATCATATGTAACAATGATCATTCTCCCTTACAGATTATATTACAGACAATGAATGCTATACTTTTTTAAGTAAAATATCAAAATTTTTACTGACAAAAAGTTTTTATTCAATCAATGAATATTTGAATAATAATTTTATTGATATACAATTTTAATTTGTTTGTCTGTATATTTTGACTTTTCATGTAATGATTTTATTACATTGAATAAATATTATTATTATTATTATTATTATTATTATAAATTACATCATTAATGATATATATATATATATATATATTTACTTAAATGAAAAAGCTCCAGGTTTTGTAAATGCTACTTCACAATATTTTTCTGTTTCGCATGTTTGGTTTCTTCTTTCCTCGGGAACAATAGAACAACTAGAACAAATTATTAAAATTAGAATGCTTTGTTTATTAAACATGGTAAGGTAGTATTGCTAACCTTATTTATTTGTTAAAAGTATGAAACAGCAATTTCTTTAAGTATTTTTACATTGCACACCACTTCAACATTACAAGACTATTTAAAACATTTTGAGCTTTTAATTTGACAGCTTATTTGAATACAACTCTTTTCATAATAACTATGCTTTGACAACTCCACTAACGAGTTAAATTTTTCCTTACCTTGTTGAGGAATCTTCTTTTGGCATAGAGAATGTTACTTCTGTATCTTCTACAGTTGGAGGTAACAGGTCGATTTCTTCCGATGGATTGATGGAATAACTGTAATAATTCATTAAATAGGTAATACTTTTTACATTGGCATATAATACATAGGTTATTATTAGGTTCATTGCTTCATACAAACAAATTTATTTGTATTTTTTTAAATACAGTATAAGTAGTGATTATATGAAGGTACGTATTACAGATTAACATTCTTCCTCTGCAACATCCTACTCTGTATACTAAATAATTTAAAAGTAAGTACACTCATGCGTTATTTCATATCTGTTACCTTGATGTTGATGGTTGTAAAGTCGAGTAATTTACAGCAGCTTCACTATGTGTATGTATATACAATGTGGGAACAGCTGTTTTATGAAGTATTTGGTACGATTTTATATATTTCTCTCTCATCTGTCGATTATCTAAATACCACTTCTCATATGCGTCTCTTGCAAAATGAAGTGAACATATATAATCTGTAAATAATAACATCATTAAAAGGTACACAAATACGTCCAAATACAAAACCTACGATTTCTTGTGTTTTTTATCCTTCTACCACAGGCTTGTATCCACTGCTGAGATAAGTTTCGATCTTTAGGAAAACGAAAATATTTAATATTCCTTCCTCGAGTGTTTTCTGACCTGCTTTTGCAGCTCAAGACACAGCAGCTTACCATATTAGATGAGCTAAAGGTAGAGGCAAATGTATTGCTTTATAATACAATATTTAATAAACTCATTACCTTCTATGTTATAACCTTTTCTTAAGTTCTAAATAAATCAAATTAAAAGTCTTTGGCTTAATGAAAATATTCACAAATCTTAATAACTACACTAAACATATAAAATAATAATTATAATGACACAAAATACGATATAATCGGATATAACTCTTCGAAATCTAAATATAAACAAAGCACAAACTCAAAACTACAAACATGTGATGGATGACGCAACACATATGACGAAATTGCATCCAGCGCAGAAATAGGCGAATTTGAGTCAAAGTTGTAGCATACCTTATATATTTGTACCATGGTTTCTGCATTGAAATAGACAAGACACAAAAGTATACTTTGCACACAACTTATATGAAATGGCGCAGTCATGCTAAAATTTTTATCCGCATTTTGTTTTGCCTGCAGGCAAATATAGATGGCGCTGACATCAAAAAATTAGGGTTTTCAACAACATGCAAATAGCGGGCGATTCAAAATCTATTTGGTAGCGGGAAATTCAAAATAAAGTTTATTACAAATTAAGGTTTAAAACCACGAGATCAAAAAATATATTGATAAAGGTTTGTCATGGAATGAAAAACGTCTGTCTTAAGTTATATCATTAAGTGTCATACTGTCAATATTTGTCATTATATTTTCTCTTATAGTGACAAATATTAATGACAGTATGACACTTAATGATATAACTTAAGACAGACGTTTTACATTCCATGGCAAACCTTTATCTATATAATTTTTGATCTCGCGGTACATGATCACAACACTGTAATCAAATTGCGTACTATTTACTACTAGGAAAACAGTATACAGTAAGTACGATATTCAATTACAATGCTGTAACCACACACAATAACGTTTTAAAGAAAAGAATTACTTAAATAATTACACTTTAATATTGTTACGTAGAAAAGTTACAAAGTACATTTATAATTATTAATAAGAAACATCTAACACGTATGTTTTAGTTAAATTACCAGTACAAAAATAAATTAACGAGCAATAGCATAATCTACCAAAAGTAGAATATTCGACTAACAAACATATTTTTAACAATAAGATAGAATTGCTGTCAAAAAAGCACAAGTATCTACTCAAAATACTACAATGTAGAAAAGGTATAAAAAGTACATTTATGATTACTATTTAAAAATTATAACTAACATCCATCACGTACTTATAGCTTTTTGTTTATATTTTTGGAGTATTTTTATTAAGAAAAATGCGGAAGACATAGAAAAGGATCAAATTATATAATTCCCGACACACCATCACTGACATTGTTATCCCAAAATATTGTTATTTCTGATTTTGTTGTCAAACAATTGAAGCGCATTTTTAAGTGTCCTAATTGTGTGTCCGTACTAGAAGAAATCTCACAAACATCTGTCGATAATGCAAGTTTTCATCTTTTGAACAGAAAAAATCATGGTGCTTTAATACGTCCTTCACAAGACAACAATAAACTTCCTGCAGAGGCAGTGTTTTTTGAGCTATTTGTACGTTCAATTTCTATTTACCTTGTTAGTAGAAAATAAGTACTTTGTATCCTTAGATACACATATTGCTGTAGTATTTGCCTCTAAATGAAATTTATATAATTTATTTATTTATTAGTTAGATAAATAAATAAAATTGTAGTTTATGCTAGCTTTATAGGCAAAACAACATAAATTGTTATCTCTCGTAGGTTCTACTGTGATTTACTTCTTTCCTTACTTGTTTCTCCTTAATTATTATTATTTTAAATTTGTGTGGGATAGGAATTCAAATAACTATGACACTAGATTATTTATGTATAAAAATATGTATTATCTGCTTAATAATTACAATAATTAAAATTTATTGTTGCATGTATATTACTTATTTTATTTGCTTGTTTACAATACTATATAAGTAGCAGTTTTCATGATAATATTGTAATCGTTTACTTTAATATGAATTCAGTCAGTACAGGGTTTCTCCACCTTCACTCTTTTCTTACTAAAGGCCTGTATATTAGGTCCAAATTATGTTGACTTGATAATGAAGGTACTGACTAATCGGCTTTATGCAAACATTCACACGTACTACATAAAGCTTGGATCAATCACCACCCCAGGTACGTTCCTAATGCATCACAAACTAATTGTCTAAACCTCTATTCTCACGGAGTCTTTAGATTCTTAGTGCGAAGCTTTTAGGCGTTCCTGTTTGTAAAAGTTTGACTATTATTCAAAGCTATGCTTACTAATGTCTTTTTTACTGAACACTGGTCCGTTGTGCAAGTATTCGCACACAGTACACTATTAAGACAAGTGTTCTTTATTTTTAATAAATATTGTGTCCCTATATTTACTTTCTATTATTTAAATAAATAATTATTTAAAAGAAATGGAGTGCTTGGAGAGAACCTGTGTATTTTGATTGAATTTAATTGTAATGACAATATTATTAACTACTCACTGCGTAGATTCATACAATTCTTCGAATTCTGCTTGAAATTGTTTGTCCATTCTTGTTGATTCTTCCTTCCGTTGAATCTTCTATAATTTTACTGGTGACGCTTACTTCTTGTAAATATGGCGACGATAAAACAATTGGGAATTATTCCTCTAGGAGCGTGTATGCTTCTACTTAGTTTGTGAGTTGTTAGTTGGTTTGTTTATTTATTTACACTGCGATAGTAATGGTAAGTGTGTAAAAACTCCACTTAACCACTACTCGCTTGACGCATAAATGTATTATCTACTTTTAAAAGATGCTATCACTTTGCTGTGTATTGGAAGTTTTTAAAGTCACAGGTATCAGCTAACAACTAACTCTTTTTCTGTAAAAACTCCCTTTTTATAGTTGAAAATAAATGCCGCTCGTTATTTGATTGTCTTTGCGTGCTTTTATTTTCAAATTGTTCGTCGTGGCGCCTCTAGCGGATATCTCGATACTTATTCCATATCTCTTCTTATTCTTCTCAAATTTTAGGTTGGCGTTTATTTTTATTATGTTTATTTCTGACATTTGATGTTTCTCCACATTTACCAACGACGGTATTTGTTGTTTTATTTATTTATATCTAATGTACAGTAAGTATATTGATATTTATTTTATTCTTTTATTGCTATCGTAAATATTTATTGTACTTATAAATGTATTCATTGCTACTTTTACTGTTTTTCAGGTAGATTCTTCGTCCGAGCGCTAGCCTTACTCGCACCTTTGTTTTGTTGCTTTTGATCGGAAAGAATGGAAAGAAGTTGGTTATTGTTTCAATTGCCAGTCCCTCCGTCTGTGCTGCTCTTTCCTCGAACCATTTTTCCGTTCTTGGAGAATTTTGTATGTTTAATATGCTGTAATGAATCATTGCTTTTATAATAATGCTGCTTATTTCTTTGGTTATAGATGTTTATTTGTATGTGCACAAAGTTTGGAACCATGAAAAGGACTGCTGTTATTCGTATTACGAAGAGAATTAATACTTTTTGTTGTGTATATTGAAATATTATACGATTCTGTGCTGTTCTTTATGATATACTTTATTTTAATATCCTTTTCATCGCAACTGTATGTATTTTATCTTTAAGTTATATGAGTGCATTAAGCCTCTTCATATTCATTACGAGCATATCTTATTTTATTCTCTGAGTATAATTTAATTGCTTTTAAATGATTGACTCTTACAATCGTCCCGTTGGTTAACATCACTCTTTCACGGTTGTTGGTTTTAAGGGTCTTTCCATTTTTAAATGTAGGTTCTTTGCATAATATACTCAGAGCTCTTTTTGTTCCTAACCTGTAGTCAGGTTCTTTATTTTCTAAATAAAACATTACCTCTGGTTTATCACTTCTGAAAATAAATATTCATTTGTGACATTTACTATTATTGTTGAGGTTTTGCCTCACTTATATCTAAATAGTGTTTATATACATATAATCTTAATTAAAATGCTTATACCCTATGTGCATACCTGTGTTATTGTATGGCTTAATAAAATTTATTTTAAAATAAATGTTTCTTAAACTACGAGTGTGTTTTCTTATTGCTAATATTAATCTAAATGTACTAGTATATCTTGGTGTCAACATTAATCACGTTTATTTCTAACATTATATATTTATGTACAGTATTGTCTTAAATTCTAAGGTAAAGTTCACGGCAATATGTTTGATTCATCTATTTTATTTATTGAAGTCACGTTTCTCTTTTAATTAAGCATGTTGTGCGATGCATAGTGATGCAAAGAAACAAATAGAAGTAGGACAACATGGAGAACTTCTAAGAAAAAAGCTCTCCACATTAATACTTTTTTATAATCAATAAATGTTTCAAAAGGAATATATTGTTTTTTTGAGTATTTTTTTAAATTTCCCTTAATAAATAAGTATTTCATTATCTTCAGATGCAGATTTTAATTTTAAAGTTCATGTTCTGTTACATACTTTTCAAACATTTTAGGCATTTTAAATTAGCGCCTTTATTTTATGTTATTGCGCATGTGCGTCAGCCCCGTGCGCAGTTCGTATTTGATCACAATTTGTAACATGCTATTGCTCATCCGTTTATATTATATAGATCACTGGTACGTACTGATAGTACTTCACCGAAAGACAGGTTTCTCTTCTTATTTGGATACTACAATATACTTAATTTTAATTTGTATTTTCGCGCTGTTTGTGACGTAAGAGTCATAGTTCGTATTACAACTTCTGCGCGTTGTCAAGACTAATATCACAGTATATAGTTGTGTAATAAAAACAGTAGTTTCAGTAGAGGAAAATAATTGTCCTCCGTAAAACCGACGCGTGCGTGACTGCCACTGAGTGCGCAGTAGTCAGCTATCAGCTGTTGAGTCGTGGCGGGATTATTTTGTGTTGTACGTATAATGTATTACATTTCAAATGCGTGAGTAATATGTACTTAATAAAAAGAAAGTGTTATCCTCTTTTTTTGTATTATTGATATAGCTTTTTCATAATTTTAAAAATAGATTAACATAATTTTCTCATAAACGATTTGGTTCTGACGCCACTGCTTTATTCCTGAATAGAAAAATTGACTACGCCTCTGGTTGCGCGTGCGTGAATGCACAGTACCATTTTGGACAAAAACTACGGGTTGTTATCTCTTACGGCCGGGTCCAGACAGTTTTTTAAATCGTGACTCAGCCCGCTAGATGTCTCTTCGTTGGACATTTACGGTCGATCGGTAAAACAGTTAGCGTATATACTTACCAAGTTGTTTTGCATTCTCGTCCGTTTGCGTGGTATAGCTTGTACAAATGATATTTGTGTTCATCATCTATTGTTTTACTTTAATCAATTGTTGTATGTTGTTTTTCATTGCTTTTATCATAAAGTTA
Source organism: Amphimallon solstitiale (assembly GCA_963170755.1). NCBI lineage: Eukaryota > Metazoa > Arthropoda > Insecta > Coleoptera > Scarabaeidae > Amphimallon > Amphimallon solstitiale. The sequence continues at coordinate 38,348,465 of OY720685.1, read as the reverse complement.
TATTTCACTGTTTGGCAGCTAATAAGGTACCTAAGTAATAATGGGTTTTTTTATTGTTTCTGGTATGTCATAATAATAAAAGCATATTTTAGTTATTTAATTTATGGATGCAAGCTATAAAAAATCCGAAACTAGAATTGCAAGCATCTACTGAAGTCCGAAAGAACTATAGAGTATGTGATATACATTTTGTTGAGCAAGATAGATGCCATGGTGCAAATTTGAAGAAACGTAGTGTTCCATCTCTACATTTGCCATATACAGAATTGCAAGCACCTACTGAAGTCCGAAAGAACTATAGAGTATGTGATATGCATTTTGCTGAGCAAGATAGACGCCATGGTGCAAGTTTGAAGAAACATAGTGTTCCATCTCTACAGTTGCCTTATACCGTTGAAGGTATGATTTTATTCTATTGTGTTGCTGTATAAAATAAAATCAAATGTTGGTATAAGTAATTTCAAATGTGTGAAAGAAAGACCAGAAAGACTTTTATAAAATTACTTATTCAATTTCATTTATTTACCTACACAAAAAAATATTAACAAAATATTGAAAGGTAAAACACTCACAGTGAATCCAACAGACCCTCTGAAATTACTTGTGCGAGAACAATGTATTAAACACAAGAAGTGCTTCATAAAAATTAAGAATACTTGATTATGTACATACTTTGTTTTATATTATTATTAGTTATACACATGTATGTATTTGTATATCTATTAGTTATTTGTAATAAAGTAACTTCCTCATTTCTGTCATTGTTTTTCTATAAGATTTTCTTTTTTATTATTTCTTTCTAGATCTATTTATTACTACAGTTGTACAATATAATGAGAAATATTGTTTGAATTTGAATTTCTGTTTGATATAAAAATATATTGTACTATTGTGATGAGTGAAAATAAATTAAAAAGAGAGTACTTCTTGTCTTGCAAACAAATTGAATGCTTTTTTTTTTGGTGGGTGAAAATCTTTTATAGGCACCAAGCGCTTTGGTCCAGCGCAGCTGGGTAGTGTGGGACTCCCAGTCGGTGTAGTGCAATAACTGGTTTACCCACTAAAACACCCTATCTTCTCTCCTAGTGCATTTCATGGTACCGTCTGTTAGACATCTCCGTCATGAATGCACCGAGTAAGTTTCTATTTTACGCTCGTTGTCTCTCGTCTTCCTCCTTTATTATCATTATTGCTCTTATCATTCCGTGCAGAGCGCTCCAACTTTCCACAGAGTCCAGCATACTATCGATTAGATTTTCAGGCGATATCTCTCCCTCGATTTGTAGTTCTTCCTTGATTTTTCCTCTTATTGAGCTCCATCGATTACAAAAGAAAATGGTATGTTCTACCGTGTCTGGTTCCCCGCAGTACATACACACATCGTTCGCTTCCTTGCCTATCCTTTTTATATATGCTGTGAATGGTCCATGTCCGCTGAGAGCGTGCGTGAGATAGAAATCAATATAATAATAATAGTGTTTATTTCCATCAAAATTACAACGTAACAGTGGCGGCTGCTGCAGGGAGGGCAACGGGGCACTGCCCCCCGTGATAAATTTCCCGGTGACAAATTTCTTTTAACAGATAAATTAATTATAAATACCTAATTTGTATATAATTTTTCTGATTTGTTTGATAACTAATAATATGTTTTTGGAAGTAACAGTCCGTCTTTTTAGCGCGTTTAAAAATCGCAGTCTGACGTAGGCTCCGGGGCATCTCGCGCGACTGCCCCGTCTGTATTAGAAATCCAGCGATGAAACTGGCGCGGGTAGCGCGCGTATATATGTAGGCGGCGGGGCACTACTCTATGGTGCCGGGTCCGGGTGGCGGTCCAGTAATGGTCTAGTATATAATATACAGCGGTGAGTGTATGTTGTAATTTCTATCGGTGCAAATGCAACTATGAATTGCGTTGCTAACATAATCGAAATGATAGAAAATAACACACTGAGCTATGTCATTAAGATAGATTTAAGAAATCTAGGTCTCCCTAGACTAGATTTACTGATTAAACTAGAAGATCACAATTCGAAAACTAATAAAACCGTGACGATAGAAGCTCTTACAGTTTATCAGACTGGTTGTGTGGGTGTAATGTGCAAAATGCTTTTTTCTATTTCGGTGCTATAAAGTTCACTTTACGACACCCATTTTGGTTGCAAAAGTATTACTTTATCGCACGCTAATTTTGTTGTTTTGACGTTGGTAACAAAAAAAAATGGATCCAAATTATATTAAAATGTCAAAATGTAAGCTTTTAATGTAACAAACATGTGCAATAGAAGTTGTACAAAGAATAAAAAGCACACATGCTAACATTTTATTTACTAATTAACAATATAAATTGTTAAGCAGAGTTGGATGATAAGTTTTCTGATGCTACTATTGATATTTACTTCCAATGTTGAATAGTACAACTGTTATAAAAGTGTATTTTTGATAATATGTCGAGACTATGTTGGCGAAAGATTTTGTAAATTGTCTTCTGCTATTTTGCGAATGTCTGGGGGCGTGCAATTATTTATTTCGTCCTTTTTGTTGATGATTTGAAATAATTTACTGCATAAATCAGTCTGAATTTTAATCAGAATTACATATAACACCGCCTATATTCAAATATTCAAAATGTTCACGAAGTTGGCCGAACACAAGGCAAGGCCTTCATCGATATTCCGAAGACGTCCGAACACAAACGAAGTTGGCCGAAGACAAGGCAAGGCCTTCATCGATATTCCGAAGACGTCCGAACACAAACGAAGTTTGCCGAAGCCAAGGCAAGGCCTTCACCGACATTCCGAAGACGTCCGAACCCATATGAAGTTGGCCGAAGTCAAAACAAGGCCACCACTGACATTCCGAAGACGTCCGAACACGTACGAAGTTACAGTTTCCATAGACGTTTTAATCATAATTACATATAACACCGCCTATATTCAAATATTTAAAATGTTCGAACGAAACGTCTGTCATTTTAAGCTTTTTTGAACTTTTAATAACCAAAATAGAAAAAATCAAATGAACGGTGTTTTTCTACTTTGAAGAGAATAAAAACATTTTCTAGAAATACCATGCGGGAAAGCAGACCATGTACCTTAGCAATGTGTTCCATTGAAAAACAATTACTGACATCAACACCAAACGTCAATGAATTAGTTATTAATCATTTTGCTGATCGTAAGGAACGGCGGATGGATTTTATTTACAAACAAGTTAATTAAATAGCATATTGAGTTTATTTTTTGTCTGTACTTAATTTTGGATATTAAACACTCAGACCCCCCGGTACCCTCCCGTCCCAAAAATCACGGGCCGCCACTGCAACGTAAAAGGTAATGGTAACAAAAAAAAATAAAGAAACTTACAATAAGTTGAATAAGTGAAAGATGATGGAAAAGGGAGGCAATTCTAGGCTATGCTTGTTCAACCATTGCCCCCCTCATCAGATAAACAAAGCACACACCATACATGTATCTTTACTATAATAATAATAATATAACTCACACATATATATAATCTATGAAGTAGATGACAAAAGTGCACCCAGGTATCAAGGTATCGGCAAGACTCAGAAGATTGCTAAAATAAAAGTAAACCCGTGCATATGCGTCCGAATGCAGTTACACGAATAAGCAAGGTCAACTGACTGCCTGCCCTGAATATATATATTTAAACATACTTCGCCTAAAGACAGTCACGGGCAGACTTCAATCCACCAGGAACGGAATTATACAGCTTAGATATCGTGTAGGAGCAACTTCTTTCGAAATAAGCGGTTCTCTGCAATGGAACAGAAATGATGTTTTTAAATCTGACATTAATATTGTGCACATCTGTCCTATATTTAATTTTAAAAGCTAAATATGCTGGTTTATTCAAGGTAATAACCTTATGGTAGAAAACACTGCCAATAAATCTATATCTATTTTCCATATTTAACCACCCAACGTCAGACAACTTATGCGATATTGGAGAAAATTTGCGAATTCCGAATATGAAACGCAGACAGGAGTTCTGCACCCCCTGGACTCGCCTCTTAGTGAGAGCATCCAAGCACGGCCAGATCATAGGTAAGCAGAATGAGAACTGAGACAAGACCAAAGACTGACAGAGCGAAGTCTTTGTACTGTAGCTCAAGTATGATCTATGCGGATACATCATTCGCAATGCAGCATACGCTTTTTGTATGCAATTAGCAACATGAGTCCTGAACCGTAGCAAGGTGTCTATAAAAACCCCTAGACTGCGACAGCCATCAACAAGTTTAAGAGTCTCTCCATCAACCAACAGTCGAATTGATTGTTTAAGTTCAACAGAAATGTTGCCGAAAACCATCACAAGTGTTTTTGAAGAATTCAGATGCAGTGAATGTCTACGGGAATGATTAAGCAGTGAATCCAAATCGGTATTAAGAGCAGCAACCGCCTCAAGAAGGTCATCCCGCCTAAACCTGTGATATATCTGAGAGTCGTCGGCATACATGTGATACTTGCAGGTACGCAAACAGCTCATTATATTGCAAGTGTAAATACTAAACAGTAACGGACCGAGAATAGAGCCCTGCGGCACACCAGCCTCCAAACACCTAAAGTTCGAAAGCTGATCCTTCACCTTAACACACTGGCACCGACCACCCAAATAACCCCTAAAGAACCTCAAGGCCACCCCCCCACCCTATAACCCTATATTCTTATGTCCACACTTGATCCACTTCTTCAGGTCCGGTATTAGCTTTTTAGTCCATTGTCATTTAAGGGTGTTGTTGTTCCATCTCTCCTGCCAGCAGTTTAGTGCTCGGCTTTTTGCGTCTTTCTGTATTCCTTTCCCGTCCATATCAAAGGTGTACTTTCTTTCCTTTGCTAATAAATCTATAGGCGATCACTGCGATAACCTGGAGCGCCACAGTGGAAACTGTTTTATATGCTGATACTACTCTAATCAGTATTCTCCGTTGCATCTTTTCTAACAGGATATTGTTCCTCTTCACTTTAATCTTGTGCTCCCATATTGGCGCTCCGTAAAGCAATATGGAGTGCACTACCCCTGCGAGAATCGCTCTTTTACTACTGCTAGGTCCATTAATGTTAGGCATCAGTCGCGTTAATCGACCCACTCTATCTTCAGCTTTACCGGTTACCCTCGTAAAATGCTCTCTGAAGCTGCCTCGTGTATCAAAGAACACTCCCAAGTAGGTGCTTTATACTCTTTTTTGGTACGATTTCCACGTTATTTTGAAGCTTAAGCCGTCTCCCTTCCTTTTGTCAGTTATAATAAGCGCCTCGGTTTTTTCTGGCGCTAGGTTCAACTCGTTTTCCTGCATCCACCCGTCTATTCGCTTTAGGTTCTCATTGGTATTTCTAACTCTTGTGTATTCAAATAATAACACACATATATGCTAATACTTTATTATTATTATTATTCAATAAACATTACATTACAAGCATCAGAATAAGGGTGATGCCACCGACATGTTATATTACAACGTGTCCCTGTCACCTTGATGGTAACTTCTATATCTAACTTATCTACATCTATGTTAGAATACACAACAACTCTCTCTCCACCCCCAAAGATTCATTGCTCTTACTCCTATAGGTTTAATTTAATTGGTGCTTTTTGAATTCTACTCGATCTTCGTAGATTAACCTCATCTGAAGTGTCTATTCCAGAGGTACTCCATTTCTCTATTTGTGACTCACAACGCTCTTTGCTGTCCAGTAAATATCTCTCCCTTGTCTTTTTCGTTACACCCTGCCTGAAAATTAAGATTCCAATTATCAGTGATCAAGGGTGGACAATCTCTCTCTTCAGTACTCATCACTATGTCGCTCACCTCGTCTTGATATAGTTTCATACTATCTGCATGAAACATTTTTACTTCCCCCTCGGTTAACTGTACTAAGTATGTCACGTTGCTTAAAACTTTACCAATTTTCCCTTTAATCCATATTTCTCCCTTCTGAACATTTTTACATAATACCTTCATTCCTATCTCAAACAGATCTCTGGTTTTAAGAACCACTTCATTCTTAATGTGTGTATCAAACTTTGGTTTTAATAGAGAAAATTTAGTTTTAATTCTTTCTTTAAAAATCAAATCGTTGGGACTAAACCCAGTACTAGTTGGTGTATTTCGGTAATTGAACAATACATTCTGTAATGCCTGTTCCTTTGTAATTTTAGAAATTGATGTTGTTTTCAATTGTCGAGTTAACATTTTCTTAATTGTTTGCACTCCACGTTCTGCCAGTCCATTAGATTGCGGATGATATGGCGGACTTTTTATTGGTTTTATGCCATTAGCTTGTAAAAATTTTATAAATTCATTAGAGCTAAATGGAGGACCATTATCACTGACCAACTCTGAAGGTATCCCCATTACACTAAACGTTCTGCAAAGTTTTTCAATAGTTTGTATCGCTGTTGTACTAGACATGATATAAGCATCCATCCACTTACTTCTACTATCTACAATTAACAAATATGTTGTTTCGTTCTTAACGAAAAAGTCTACATACACGCGTTCGAAATTTGAATTTGACTTTGGCCATGGTACTAGTGGTACCTTTTGGGTATTCTGTGTTGTCTGGCAAATTTCGCACGTTAGTATAAAATTCTCAATTTCTTCTGACATCTTTGGCCACCAACAATATGTTCTCATTAACATTTTTGTACGTACAACACCATTATGAGCTTCGTGAAATGACTTCATTATATCAGATCTCAGGCCTTTTGGTATTACCACTCTCATTCCCCATAATACACAACCCTGATCCACTGTTAACTCTGCCCTCTTCTGAAAATACGATTTCAGCTCGGTATTATTATTTATATGTTCCGGCCACCCGGTATATATACAGGGTGTCTCAGCTTTTGCGTTACAGGTATTATCTACTTTCCCTGTATAGATATCAGAAAACTTTTCAAATAAAAGTTACTTGATATTATGATGTGTCGAAAATGACAAACAGAGAATTTTATTTGCTCGTGACCTTGAAGGAGATTGCAAGGTCAACTTTGTTTTTTTAATGGATATATGCATTTTTTAATGTTGCATCTTATTTATCAAAAACTAATAAATAACTTTTATTTGATCCATTTTTTATTTTGCCTTGTCAGTTTTGACACAATTCAGATAAACTTGTCAAAAGCAATTTTTATTAACTTAAAGGAATACGATAATTATAAGTAAGTAATTCAGTGCAAAAAAAAATTAGTATTTCAATAATAAATATCTCAAATTAGTGTATGTAGTTGGATAAGAAAACAAAACAAGAGGCATTAATTTAATAAATGTTCAAATTGGGCTCCATCAGCGTGGACACAAGCTTCCAAACGACGTCTTAATCCTCTGTTGCAAGATGAAAGTATCATTCCGTGAGTCATAATCCGGCATCCCATGCGAATTCGATTTTTCAGATCATCAAGATCTGCCGACCGAACTTGATATACAAATTCCTTTAAATAACCCCACATGAAAAAATCAACAGGCGATAAATCCGGGGAACGAGCAGGCCAAGGGATAGAACCTCTATTTCCAATCCATCCATTGGGGTACAGCGCATTTAAATAATTCGTCACAATTTGCGCATTATGGGACAGAGCACCATATTGTTGCCAAATTATGTCTCGTCTTTCATTAAGAGGAATAACTTCCATTAAATCGGGAAGCACATTTTGTAAAAAATGTAAATAACGTTGTCCTGTCAGGGTTCCTTCGTAAAAGTGGGGTCCAATTAAATGCCCATTAAACATTCCACACCATACATTGGTTCCCCACACTGTTTGAAAGCGTGCTTCCTCCATCCACCGCGGATTTTGGTTGGACCAATAATGCGCATTATGTTTGTTCACAACACCATTATTGTGAAAGCGACTTTCGTCACTCCACAAAATACAATTAAGATAATTTGGATTTTCATCTTCTAGAACTTGCAATCGTGCAATGAAATCCAGGCGTCTTTGTAAATCGTTTAGTCTTATGCAAAGTATATCGGCTCCGCCTCTGCTTTATGGCTCAGTACCGCTCCTACACCATAGGCGCTTGCATCACATGTTAAAAATATTTCTTTTACAGGATCAAAATGTACCAACAATCTACCCTCAGCAATTAATCTCTTGCTTACCTCAAATGCCCTCTGGCAATCCGTAGACCAAACAAACTCCGAGTCGTGCCTCAACAATTCATACAGTGGCTGTAATACCTCTGATAGTTTTGGCAAAAATTTACCATAAAAATTTACTAGACCCAAATATGACTTTAGCTGTTGCACTGTTTCGGGTGCTGGTGCTTCCACCACCGCTTTTACCTTTGCAGGCGCCGGCTTAATGCCTTCATTATTGATAACATGCCCCAAATATTGAATTTCAGTTTCTAACAACTTACTTTTTTCTAAATTTATTCTGACATTAAACTGCCATAGTCTCTCCAACACTTTCTCAACTGTTTGTGCACAGTCTAACAGACTTGTACCCTTAATTATAACATCATCAATATAACATGCTACATTTTCAAGACCCTGTAACATTCTATCCATAACTGATTGAAGAATTGATGGACCACTTGACACCCCAAACTGTAATCTATTTGGCTGGAACAATCCCTTGTGGGTATTAATAGTTAAATACTCTTTTGATTTGTCTTCTAATGACAACTGTTGATATGCTCCTGATAAATGCAATACAGAGAAGTATTTCCCCCCTACTAAAGAATGAAAAATATTGTCTGGCACTGGTAAAGGATAACGATCTGTATCTAAAACTCTATTAATTGTAGCTTTATAATCTACACATAATCTCAGTTTCCCATCTTTTTTTGGCACTGTTATAATTGGACTGGCCCAATTACTATATTGCACTCGACTTAGTATCCCTGATGCTACCAAACCTTTAATTTCTTTTTCAATCTCATCCTTTAAAGCAAATGGCACAGTATAAGCTTTATGAAATATAGGTGAAACCCCTTCTTTTAACTGTAATTGCGCTTCAAAATCCTTTATCTGTGACGACTTATCTAATTTAAACAAGGCCTCAAATTTACGCTTTATAGCAGTTATTAATTTGTTCTTTTCACAATGATTGTCTATACATGAATTTACTTTGAATGCATTTTTAAACTTACCAATCCAACTAGGAAAAAAAACCTCTAACCAATCTCTACCCATAAGTGGAGAAAATGTGTCTGTACACTGTACTATTGCTACTTCTATTTCTCTCTCTATACCGTTACATTTTACATCAACATCTATAATACCTATTATATCCAGTTTATCACCTGATACTGACTTTAATTTAAACTTAGGTTTTACTAACTTACAGTCTTTAAGATACCTGTTATAATCTGAACAGTGTATTACACTTCGGCAGGCTCCGGTATCCACTTCCATTATAACCTTACTATTGTTTAAAGTCACCTCTACTTCATAGGCTTCCTTGACTCCTACCTTGTTGATGTTTCCTAAGACATATTCATGTTCCTCGTCTGACCCAACTCCTTCTGCCTCTTGGAGTTCCTCCACTACTTTGACTGACTTCTTATTACATTTCCTCGATGTGTGACCTCTTTTCTTACAATTGTAACACTCCCAGGCTCTAGCTGGACATCCTTCTGGATTATGGAATTTTCCACACCTCCAACAGTCTTTTCCTTCCTTCGGCTTCCGTTGCTTTTCACTGCCTACCACCATCTGACGACTACCTTGACCTGACTGTTGACTCGATTCCCTTGCTTTCAGTTGTTTAAACTTTGACGACTGATACATTACTTTGTTTGTGACCCCTGGTTGCATTAACCTTGTTTGTTGCTCTGCCCTTTCTAGATTCACTGCCAATTGTACTGCCTTTTCAAATGTTATGTCTGCCTCCGATAACAGTTTATACGGTTCAATATTCCCAATTAATGCCATATTCTTCTCTTTTTTTTTGTTTTTTTTTGAAAACGAACTTCTTGCTTACTACCCACGCTTTTCTTTTATCCTCGTCGCCAATCTTATGTATTCAAATAATAACACACATATATGCTAATACTTTATTATTATTATTATTCAATAAACATTACATTACAAGCATCAGAATAAGGGTGATGCCACCGACATGTTATATTACAACGTGTCCCTGTCACCTTGATGGTAACTTATATATCTAACTCAATCTAACTTATCTACATCTATGCTAGAATACACAACACTAACGAGATCGGTTTTAGTTTCCGCTGATACTATCAGTGCCAGGTCGTCTGCAAATCCGATAGTTTTGGCTCGTCCCTGCATTTTTATTTCCAGTACTTCATCATAGAGGATGTTCCAAAGTGTAGGTCCAAGCACAAATCCCTGTGGTACGCCTGCTTTAACTTCCAGTCTTTCCCTTCTCGTTACCAGCACAGATCTCCCTCTTAGGTAGTCAGATATAATGTTTATAAGGTAATTGAATACCTTCCTATCTTCTAGTCTTTGTAAAATGAGATTCCAATTCGCTGTGTTGAATGCATTCCGGACATCCAATGTGACAAATTGAATGTGTTAATTTTCATCCGACTTTAAGATGTGCATTAAAGCGAGGTGAAAATGAACACATTCAATTTGTTCGCATCCGAAAACAATAACATATTTCAAAATACGAATAGGTATATGAAAGTAATACGTGACTCAGCCCGCAAGAGGGCAGTTCCGTAAGTACTCAATTTTTATACATTATGTTTCCCATCATTGGTATTCCTTTATCTATGACACAAACACGGGGTGGAAAGCTAAATGGGAAAAGTAGTGCAAAGTATTTTGGGCGGGAAGAAATATCTACTAAGTACACGAGATGTCACTAGTGAGCCAAAATATCGGTAAATATTGTATCTACATTTTCAATAAGGGGACTTCTTGTATTCTATTGGTGCGCTTTAGTCGGGCAATTTTTATTTTACCTTATTTATGTTCAGTTCGTTCAGTTTTTGCTTTGTTTATTTATTTGTTATTTGTGGTATTTTTGTGAATTTACATTATAAATTTAGTTGAATAAACTTTTAAAGTAGTTGTAGTTATTAGTTTTGTAGTGCTGTAGGTTTTATTCAAGTTATTTGACAATGGTTTTTTGTTGTTGTGTACCGGAATGCCGGAATACAAACAAAACCTATAAAATGCATATATTCCCAAAGAATGCTAATGTAAGTTCAATATGTTTAATTTATTGTGTACTTCCACTTTCAATAAACTAATATTGATAACTTACATTTACAGTTATATTCATTATGGATACAAAATGTTCAGAATACTAAATTAGAAGGCAAACATCAAGACGAAGTGAGGAGAAATTATAGAGTCTGTGATATTCATTTCTTAGACGAAGACAGACTTTACGGTCGATGGGGAGCTAATATAAGGGCAGATAGCATACCTGCTTTGTATTTACCACAAAAGCCATCAAGTAAGTATTATAAAAATGCATTACATGTAGCTATATGTATTTTAACAAATTGCTACAAAGACATTATCTAATTTTTTTCTATTGCTTTAGGTATTCCTAGAACGTCTGCTGAAAGTAGTACATCAATGCAGCCATATGCTGAAACTAGAGGTAATTTAAAAATTAGAATAATAATTAAAATTAGAGTAATACATAATTCCACTTTAGATGTTGTACCTGTTAAGGAAAGGATTATATTAGAAGAGTCTATGACCGTGACCCCTTCAACGACATTACAGAAACAAGCTAGTGAGTAATTTAAATAAGCTTTCGACAATAATTATTAGTTAATACTTGCTTATTTAAAATTCTACGTATGTCAACAGCAGTAGCTATAGAGAAGTCTTCTTTTCCCATATTAAAAAAGCGGAAACACTCCGATAAGTAAATAAATATTTAACATATTCATACTAATTGACACAGATATTTTTTAGCACTATCAAGCAGGTCTGCAATTCTAAAGGATATTGGTGTAAGATCGTCAGCTCAGTTATCACCAAAGGCAACAAAACTATATAGAATTGCAGCCACACTAAGAAAGTGTGCAAAAAGATTATTTGCAAAACAAACATATTATAAGAAAAGGCTACAGATGGCAAAACTGTTTGCATCTTCTCCAGACTATAAATATACGTATGCATTTGAATCCAGTTGCTTACAATTTTGTTTGTTCACAAATTAAATTGCAAAAAGTTTCACCAAAACTAAGAAGGTTCACTCAGAACGATAAATTATTAGCCCTAATGCTTATGAAGCAATGCCCCAAGGGATACAAGTTTCTTTGTAAGATATTTGCTTTGCCAAGCAAAAGAACATTACAAAATCTTTTGAAACATATTCCCTTCTATACTGGTATGACGAAACCTGTAATGAATTGTTTACAAAATACAGTATCAAAAATGAAACCGTTAGATACATACTGTGTTATTTTATTCGATGAGATTTCTTTGCAACCTTCACTCCAGTATAACAAAGAAAATGATATAGTTGATGGTTTCCAAGACAATGGAATTGATAATAAAAAACCTGCATTAGCTGATAAGGCTATGGTTTTTATGGCACGTGGTATACACAAAAAGTGGAAGCAACCACTCACTTACTATTTTAATTTAGGTGGTATGAAGGCAGAAGTATTAGCAAAGTGTCTAAGAGATATTGGGATGTTGATGATATTCGACGATTGTATAGTTTAGAAGAGAACAATGATGAATTTAAAATGTGCAATAAATTGACAGATGTCCATGTTAATAATAGCAAAAAAATGAAAGTCAGCATTGCCGCGCAAGTATTAAGCCAGAGAGTTGCAGCGTTAATGCGTGGATTAGCAAGATTAGGTACGACAATAAAAAAATGTTTTACTCTATTTTAATAAATAATTTTTATTAGGTCCAGAACATATGCCTGCAAGTGCCTTTGGTACTTCTGAATTTCTGTTCTTCATGGACAGATTATTTGACAGTGTAAATGGTGCATCTGTAGTAGCAGAATTAGGGAAACCTCTAAGATGTGCATTAACTTCATCTTCAAAACACGAGGAGTTTTGGAATGAAGCGATTTGTGTATTGGAGACAATGCATTTTTTTAATAATCAGCGATCGAAAATCGTCCCCCCGTCCATTAAGAATTGGATCCATACATTAAAAGGCATGAAATACTTATGGAATAAACTTAGAGGACAGGGATTTAAGTATTTATGTATAAGACATTTAAACCAAGATCCTCTAGGGAATTTTTTTGGTCAAATCAGAAGCCATGGAGTACGTAATGTCAACCCAACATGCCAGTCTTTTACATATTCTTTTAAGTCTTTAATTATATGTAATATTTGTTCATGGTCTTCACCTTCAGCACATTGTGAGGATGATAATACAATGATACCCAAACAGCACGTGAACATCCCATGAATGTCCTAAGGATATCCAATCTTGGACATGCGTATGTCCATAGGATGTCCATATTATAGCCTGCGGACATCCTATGGACATCTAATGGATGTCCATTTGTCACACATTTGGATGAGCTGAGGACGTCCAATGATGGATGTTCTATGGATGTCCAGTGCAGGACGTTGTATGAATGTCCAATGCAGGACGTTTTATGGATTACATGCAAATTACGCCTTAAAGAAACAAAAAATACTTCTATCATATTTTTATTACTTATATAATAAAAAATAAAATTTAACTAGATATTAATCGGTGCGGATTCCTCTAACCTTCTGTTTTGCCTCATGCCGTTCCTTCGCCCGCCTCAGCCAACTTTTCACAGCAAGCTCCGTTTCTTTTATTGAAGCGACACTTGTGGCCGGATTTCGTAAAGCTGCTTCTAAAAAAAAAATGAAGGGACCTTAACAGGTATAATTTCGGTTTTTTCATTGTTAAGTAATAAAGGACGATGTTTGGTATCTTCAACCAAACTAAAATCCAAATCGGTTTGACTTTTAGCTTTTCTATAACAATTTCGAGATAGTTTCGGCATAGTAATTACAATAATATAAACAAATATGAATACTTAACCTCACTATTAGAAATGCTTCGATATTGCTGAGTTGGTGTAATCGCCTGGCACGACAATGAATACTAACTAAATACTAATTGATATATATTTATATAATAAACGAAAACTAGGTATCGAACATATAAAACAAAAATTATTTGTCTTTAGGTTAATCAACGTTAACAAACGAAGCACGCAGCGCAGCACACACTATTCCCGCCTACGCGTCGGTGGCGGCACTTTCAACTTACGGTCATTCCCGTCGAATGACACCTACAGCTATTCTGGCGCGCCAATTGAATATTATTGTAAAATCTTTGTCTTAAATGCCTTTTTACCTTTAATATAATAATTATGTGTTCGTACCTACCTACATAGATCTTGTCTCAATCACAATCAAATTTCAATTAACCAAATTTTTTAAACACTATCCGTCAATTTATAACATCAATTTCTTGCCTTTTTTTATTATTGTAATTAATTAAAATGAACATTTGAATATTTTTTGGTGGCACGTGTTATTGTGAATTACTGAATATTATCTATATATCAGTATATAATAATATTACCTTTATTCATTTCATAATAGATCTAAATTGTTGATATTTATAAAAGAACCTTTACAACAGGTTCTTCTTACTTACAGACATTCCATGGACATCCCATGGAAATCCATTCTTGAATATCCTTAGGATGACCAGAACAGGTCCGTAGCCATCGGGACCTGTTTTGGACATAAAATGGACAGTTCATGGACATCCATTCCTGGACATTCCATGGACATCCATTCTTGGACATCCTTAGGATGTCCAGAAAAGGTTCATGGACATCCGGACCTATTTTGAACATAGAATGGACATCCATTGGATGTCCGGTGCTGTCTGGGTATTAACTGATTTGAAAAGTTTATTAGTGTGTGTTGAAAAGGCAGAATGTGTGCAATTTGAAAAAGTAAATTTTTTCATAAATGTACCAGATAACTTAAATTATTCCAATATCAAAACTGGCACATTAAGTTATATTGCTGGATATATTGCAAAAAGGCTAATTAAATATGTAAAAAGTTGTCCTGATTGCAAAACAGATTTAATTGGCGAAACTCAAAATTTATGTTGTGCAGAAAGACTAGTAATTGAATCCAGATCTTATAGGTCTAATGCGTTGGTATCGCCCAATTCAAATTTCATAAAAATTTCTTACAATGGTAACAATGTTGTTCGTGTATACATATACGAAGAATATCAATAAAATATTAAAAGGTAAAATAATGCCAGTGGTTCCTAATGATTCAATTAAATCATCTGCAAAAGACTATTTTATAAAACAGAAAAATTCGGAAATTGTAATATGTATTGGGAAACCTTTATGCTAATAAACTTGTAATTAAGAACTAATGTGTGTAGTATTCTTTTTATGTTAATAAAACTTGTATATGCTTATCGTTATCTTTTCATTATTATACTATTCCTACACTAAACATAAATGTATGTGATTTTATCTAGCATTCGTACGCTTTATAAAATCACATACATATATGTACTCTACTTTTATAAAAATTTAAAATAATCCTAAATATGTGTATGTAATTATGTACTAAAGACACCAGACGGCGCTGCATACTTTGAACATTTCAAATACATTTACGTTTCCAATCTATCAGTATCAGTGTTGCAATTGCTGATACAATTGTAACAGATCACTATGTTTTATTACGTCCTTACGAAAGCATATAAATCTATTACGTTTTCGTGGATTTTTCAACGATTTTTTTACTTTAATTCAAACCTTCCCAAGCAGCAAAATCACAATTTTAGAGATGGATGAAAATATATATTTGCTAATGTAGGAAAGTATGCATAGTGATTTTGCTACTACGGTTGTGCCTATATTTTTGGAACAGTATCCTTAGTAGCAAAATCACTATATGTTCACTTCTCCTACATTAGCAAATATATATTGTTACTTTATAGGGGAGAACCCCTAATATAAATAAATTTAAAATTCCAAATTCCAGGGTGCAAGATAATTGTGTGAATCAGTACATTCACTTACCTTAATAAATAATTATTAATCGCTTATGATTAATAATATTCCCAGATGTTGCCCTCGAAGTAGAACTATTGATGTTATTAAATCTGTGACCCACCCTGTATGTCTAGCTCAGATTATTATTAAGAACATGAAATTA
The DNA here is from genome assembly GCA_963170755.1 of Amphimallon solstitiale. Lineage (NCBI taxonomy): Eukaryota > Metazoa > Arthropoda > Insecta > Coleoptera > Scarabaeidae > Amphimallon > Amphimallon solstitiale. Next base: position 38,332,330 of record OY720685.1, on the reverse strand, counting down.
CTCAAAGATGTTAACTAATGCCCGTTGCGCCACCCATTTTAAATTAATAAGGCGGTCACTGTTGTTAAAGTATTGCACAATTAAAATGGGAAATTGTACTAACTAATACTAGGCCTACCTCAAGAAAACAAATTAATAAAAACAATAACAATTTATTTAATAAAAACATGAGAAAAATGGAGAGAGAAAATTTGATACATTAATATAATAATATTAATTCAAGTATTAATTACACAAAGAAGATATTGAGTTGAAATATACATGACTTGAATAAAACAAATATAACCTTAGCTGTTAAAAAAAAGTGACTCAATTTACACACAACGTTTCATTTAAATTTAACAATTACAAATGTAATACGAAAACAAAGAAAACTAAATTTTAGAAAGACGGTACAAACAAAACAATAAGAACAGGTTGGACAGATAAATAATTTTAATAAAATTAATTGGTCAAATTCGATTAAACTAATTATCAAACATGGTGAAACTAATTAAACAGATATGGTGCACCATTTACATTAAAATTTCTATAAACTGGAAATTACAAATATTGCAAACTCTACAAATATTTAATACTTCAAAATAATTTGACCATCAATACGAAAATAATAATAGTGACTATTACAACACACACAGATTTCAAAAACATATACAAATTTAGACAAAAACACAAAGACTTCATGAACATAACAAATTTAAACTGTGCCTTATGCACAATAATTTTTAACTTTATTAAACAAACATGTAACTGTAAAAAAACAGCCTGGTAGTTGTACAAATATCTTGTCACATGTAGTACAAGAATAAAAACTCAAATACCTGGTGTTCCCGGACGCCTATCTCTGCTGTCGCTACCGATGGTGTTTAGCGGGGCCCTATATTGATGGTATCGGTGGGATGTCCCTTAGATCCGGCCATCGCCGTAAATTGAAGGACGATACATAATCCAACAATTTTATTGGGAATTCGAGAATTAAATCACCCTGATCGGTGTATCCATACTGGACAATGACATCTCGTTCCCTTTGGACATCGTCATCGCAGGGCTTAGCGACCGACGCCGGGACTTGAGTTACGATATATCTAACTACCACTCACTGCTTAATTTGTACTGAACTTTAAGAATGTAACACAGATGGAATGGTGAATGTTGTAATAGTGCCTGATTTTGGACGCACTTCGCCCTTATAAAACCTCGGTCATGTAGAGGGGTATTATTGGCGACAATAAGACGCTATTAATTCAACATGGGTATTCCCTTATTTTGATGACGCTAGTAGAATAAATAAAGTACGCAGTTTCATGCAATAGGAGACGGTGGGAATTGTTTAGATTAGAAAACTAAAATGTAAATATTGCGTCTCTGAAATTGAACAAAGCACTGTTTATAAACTGAATATTTTGAATCGAATATTCGAGATGAAATATATACGACGCAGATATCAATGTTGAAAATTTTAGGATGTTATTTATTTAGAATCGACGTAATTTATCTGGAATGTAAAATACAATTTGAATTAATACGGAACTAAAAATATTGAACATGTAATATACAGGGGTAAATGAATAAAATGTTCGCCGCTGCTTTTTAAACGTAACAATATTTTCATCTTTCTTTAAAATTGTGATTTTGCCGCTTGGATACATCCAACTAATACCTACATCAAGAAAAATATGTAATGGCTGTTAGATGTTGGACAGAAGATGGTTGCCGTATTGCGGTTTTTTTTACTCTTCAGAGACTTTATATAGCCTTGCAAGGCCAACTGTGCCCAAGCAGCAAAATCACAATTTTAGAGAAAATATATATTTGCTAATGTAGTGTGTAAGTGTAGTGCGCATATAGTGATTTTGCTGCTAGGGTATCTGATATTGCTGCGCGATATAAGGCCGTCACGTAACTTCGATTTACATTGTTGATTTTGATTCTAATAACTTCAAAATATTGATCCTTATGTGGCGCCATCTAGTAGTAACCAAAATAAATACTTTCTGAATTTTTATGGAATAAGCCATCTATATTCTGGCAGTGCGTAAAAGGTGCGTAACTTTGCTATATTCGGCATTTCTCTACATGCGGGTTTTTTAAATTTATACTTCTAAAATATTAAGGGTGCGTTTCAAAGTTGACAAATCCATTTCGGTTCGTATCTAAGATTTTAGCGTTTCTTAAGTACTACTAGTAATAACTGGATGGCGCCACGATGTTAATTCTAACAAACTAAACTAATTCTGAAGATCTAAAAACATTTCAAGGTCATTTTACCTGCTTATTGAATTTCTACCTACAAACGTAGATTTGGTCTGGCAGACTTTCTTTGCAATTCGATTTTATACATATGAATCTAATCGATACTTGTCAACTTTCATGCTGAAGGGAGAAAGACGCGCGAAATTTAAGCATTCATTTGAATTTATTTGTAAAAATTTAAATTAAATTACGTTTCTTTTATTTATAAATTAAGTTATTCTTAAACATATTCGCTAAAGGTAGGTGATACTCATCCATTCGACTTTCTTATTTTCTTATTTCATATATATTTATATTTTGTAATTTATATTGATACAATGTTGTTCTCTTATTTTGGAAATAAACTAATATTATTATTATTATTATATAAAACTACACAATAAATAAACAGCAGTGTGTTTGTGTTATGCAAAATAAAACATTTTCTGTTACTTGATACATTTAGTACGTAGCCTGCATCTTTGTTGATCATGTCTAATAATAATAATAATAATAATAATAATAATATGCAAAACTGAAATATAGTCATATTATTGTCTTTATAACGTACCTATTAGTTCAACATTCTAATAAATATGTTTCACCTGCTAAAAATACATGTAAAGTTAGTATTTGCAAATCCCAAGTGCCAGTTTGACAGTTGATCAGTTTTTTTCATGTTTTTATTTTATTTCTATTTTGTAATTTGGCTCCTGGACAGTTTTCAAAATGGATTTTTTTTGTGAGAATACTAAGTTCGAATAAGAGAAATTCTATATACTTATTTTAAGGCAAATTTGGTCATAGGTACGTTGTTACTTTATATTATAACTTTTCAATTCAAATATCGCGCCAAAACGGTACCATTTTTAACAGAATGTATTAGTTCCTATGTAAGTAAATTTAACAAGGAATTATAAGTATGCGATATCTTTATATTTTATAACATAACCTAGCCATAATTTGTGAAGCTGTGAACATTTTCTTATTATATTTTACTGTGTTATTATACACTATCTGTACGTTTAAGTACGTCACGAACATATTAGATAAGGCACTTCTAACCAAACCGTGAAAATCGCCACCCAAACAGCTTCAAGTATTTTTACAATAAAGATGATAAAAACAGTTTTAAATATGTACCTACAAAGATTTAACTCTCCAAACACCAAAAATGAAAAGAACAGTAATTGTAATAAAAATCTTCAAAACTAAGTAAGGTAAAGGTATTACTTTAGTGTTAATATATTATAAATAATGAGGCTATTATAAAGATTATTGTTATTAATCGAAACTAGAAAACCGGCGAACTGAGCTCCGGAAGAAAGAGTGGGCAGGCATATGTGATTTGAACTAGGGATGCGCACGATATATTGTTTTGTAAAAAAGTGTCGATGTTTTCTTTTCGATAATCGTGATTGAAATCGATATTTTTTTATTTAATAATATTGACTGTTGTCGATTTTTTATTCGATAATATCGTTTAATCAAAAATGCCATATTACTTATATCCTGGTAAACAATCTTTGAAATTTCACACATTTATTTCACATTAATATACAAAAGAAACTGTTCATATTATACAGAATAAAATAGAATATATTTTTAAGAAAAAAGTTGGAAATTTGAAAAATGCCTACTGGGATGTTTGCTGTTTCGTAGAAATTATAATCCGGAAGCGGCAGCGGAATATTGCATTTAATTGACTTGACATCTCGTACAGTTCGCCGAATCGCCTTCATGGGGTGTTATCTTTATCACAATTACTATTTCCTCAAAATTGTAAAGAAGATATGTTTTAAGATGTTTATTTTTTACTTGTATTTATGTATGTGTTTTAAACAACTAGAATTATATATTTGAGTTTTGGATTATCTTATACGTTATAGATACAAATTTATATTTTGTTTGTCTTTTTATTGGATTTTTTTTTATTTTTTGAGTAAATATATATTTTAAGTTAAAGATTTTATTATTTGTTACTAAATGGCTTGAAAAGCCACAGCAAAGAACTTTTAATATAAACATGATAAAAATGTCGATATCAAGGTATACCTATCGATATTCTTCATTCAATATTTGTTTAAAATCGATTTTGAATTTTTGATAGGTACATTATTTGATTCTAATATCGATATTTTTGAAACGTTGCGCATTGGAATTTTATTATTTGCTAATTTGCTATATAGTTTGAACTATAAAATTTGATGAATATGTCAAAAATACTGTAGACATGGTGTGCAGTTTCTATTTAAAAAATAAACGATTTCAAAGTTCTGAAAACTGCTAACAAATAAAATGTACCTATATTTACATTTTAAGTAATTAGCAACAACCTTAACAAATTTTGAAGAAAAATGTAAAACGTTCTTAGCCGACAATTTCTTTGCGAACTTCGTAAATATAAAACAGCTATTAGGCTTTTGTCGGCAGTCCCAGTTTAATTGATTTACATAATTCATCTCATTAGTAAAAGGATAGGCATCTTTCAATTAAAGATAACAGAAAACTCCATATTTTAAAATATTGCAATTTCATTAAACTCGCAACTTAAACTATGTAGTTACTTTTTGGTTTTGTGGTGCCAACCAGTGATGCCAACTGTTGATTCTCTATTACGTACTTTCAAATAACTCGTAACATACTAAATTTTATAATTAGTAACCGCAAAAATTGTTGTTAATTATAATTTTAAATTATAATGAATAATTAAAGTATCACATAACACACAACTAACCTCTAAATAATTGCAAGATGATAACGCCATCTATATTATATGTGCTACACTGTTAGGCGACGTAAATGTAACAGATATCTGTAATGTATGTAAAGACCCACCAAAAATGTAAACAAATTTTATTTCATGGATCACTTAAAAAATTACACATGTATTTAGCTACTGTTACTATTTTTACCTTCCAAATATAAATACCGAGTGTACTTGCTATATTACATATAAATTTACCGTGTAATTTTTAAATGTAGCCATTTTTTCAAGTACTTGCAAAACCACTAATTTCCCATTTTATTTACGGCTTATATATTAACTTAATTTTTAAAAAAATACGACCGTTCACTTCGTTTAACCTTTATCTTCATGCTTAATGCATAAAATTTAAATGCTTTGATTTCTTACGCCTGAAAAAATGGAAATAAAAATGGTATTTTTTGGGTACATTTCTCTCCCGCCAAAACCTTATCAAACGCAGCCTTAAGGGTGCGTTTCAATCTTGGCAAATCCATTTCGGTTCGGAACTAAGATTTTCTTGTATCTTAAATACTACTAGTAATAATGGGATGGCGCCACGGTTTGCATTCTAAAATTAAATAGCAATTATCTCAAAACATTTCAAGGTCATTTTACCTGCTTCTTAAATTTCTACATACGATTTGTAAATTTGGTCTGTGCGACTTTCTTTGCAATTTTATTTTATGGGTATGAATCAAATCGACACTTGTCAACTTTCATGCAGAATAGGGAGAAAGACGCGCGAACTTTAAGCATTCATTTGAATTTATTTGTAAATTGAAAAACTTAATACATATATATATATATTGAGATGGTCTTGAGCCTCCTCAATACCACTCAATAATTATTTAAGTTTGTTATTAGGGACGAACCCTTGTACATATTGAAATGTTGTAGTTCTTTTGAGTTATGTAAATAAAGGAGAGATATTACTAGGCACACAGATTCAATCCCATCTAATCGTTTACAAACAATTATATCTTGATCATAAAGTTTAGTTGAAGAAATAAGGTTAAAGAATGTAGCATAAAAACATGACCATAGTAGTGCGAACAAATTTCAAATACAACAGAAACGCACTATACAATCTGGTACTTATTTAGCATACATTATTTTCAATCTTGCGTTATCATTTTACATTTAGTTTTGACAAAGCATCATGTCTAGCACAAACAACACATGCATTTAGAACTTACAAATATGGCCGATATAAAAATGCAAATTAGGACTAAATCAAAACATAATCATAATTTGTACATACTAGGAGTGACACTCCAAAGCTCGTTGAATGCATATCTCATGATTTTAAAAGCACAAATAGAATTAGTGACCTAGAAATTTTCAATAGCATCATTCAATGTATAGCATGGACGTTCATCTTTCGAACGCCCATTATCAAGTCAATTGCAATTTAACTCTGTGAGGAAACCAATTTTAATGTGAAAACACAAATTAATTACAACCTTTTCAATATTTAGAACAGATTTTAATTAGGGCATGAATATCAATAGGGCTTTAATTTAAGTACAAACAGCATTTGAAGCATCACTAAGAGACCTAGAGCACATGTCATATTAAAGCTAGAATTTCGTGACTAAATTTAGTAATTGCCTGGTATATGAAGTTAAATACTCAAACTGCACATATCACAGCACAGTTATGACTAGCAATTCTCATGAATTACGCCCTTACAAACGCATAATTACCAAAAGCATCTTTTCAAATTTAGGCAGAATAGCTTCTTTAAGAAATGTCAAACATTAATATTTTAAATGCAGAAAAAACGCACGAAATATAAGTATGCATGGCAAATTAATAATATGAGTTGTGTGCATAAATAGATGCCCTATTTGAATAAAGCGATTAACAATTAATTACTGTCAAAACTAAAATAGTAGTTGAAATCCAAAAATTAAGTGAGCACTTGGTACAATTAAACGCATTTAGAAATGTTAATATAATTCCTTGAATGGCAAGATATAACTGACTTGATAAAGTTTTGATAGGTTTTTAAGCAATTTAAACCAAAATGACTATATAAAATGAATTTGATTTAAATTTGGAAATTTAATATTCACAGCAGGCATTGTATTATGAATGATCGGATTTTAATCAAGTAAAAAACGGAAATAAATTTATATGTATTTAGATTTTAAGATTATTTGTAAACCAGATCCACAAAATCTATTAATATCCTCATTTTTGGATAAAATCCAAAAATTAGAAAATATCATTATTTTCTTGTACATGACTGTACTGAGTTTTCAAAAACCGACGCTAAAGCTGTCAGACGCATTAAAAATACAAATATGAGCATTCAAAAATTTTACGCACTAAAAATATTTTGTATTAATCATAAATATAAAAATAAACTTTTAAACAATATCCAAATCACGTTTGGATACATAAAATAATAACAATTAATAAAATTATATGAAGCAACTGCTTTGGGTTCAAGGCTTTAAACAATCGACTACGGTAACATATAAAATAGGTAGACATTGCTGAAAGCAGGGAGATTAAATTAGATAAGCATCCACTAAGGATGACACATCAGAGTTCATAAAAACAAACAACATCCGTCATTAGACGAACTTGAATCAAACCGACAAGTCGAATAAAATCCCAGTGCGGCGAAACTCTACGCCAACCAGATAGGCGATCCGTCGATCATCGAACCTGCATCAATAAAATACCACGAGAATAAATTCCATGACCTAGAAAAGAGAAAGAGAAAAAAAATATCAACAACGAACATAACCAAGAAAATTAACTCACCTGTAACACATCTGCGACACCGAGACCTACGACTGCCGAGACTTGGAGTATAAGATACTGCAATCTACCGAAGCGTATTCTGCTACCTGTAGTCCGCCTACGAACGAGTTGCCCACCGGCGTTACCTGTCCATCGGTCCAGGATACGGAAAGAGTCCAGGGAAATCCACCATATGGCTAAAGGACATTTAACATAATTAGATGAAGGTATCGTGATATGTTTACAAGTACTAATAAACCGAAAGAAAGGTTCAGTTGTCAAATAATAATATTTGCGTCAAATCATTTGTAATTCGTGTTTTACGACGATTAAAATCAATGTCAGTCATTTCAAAGTGGTATAATAGTCATTAGTAATCAAATAGTTAGAACCCACATATCAATAAGTTGTCTTTCGTTAAAATTAACAAACATTTAAGTCATTATTCAACATACAGTCAGTCACATTCAAGGAAATAAAAACCTAACCTATATTGGTAAGCAAGTAGCTTTATACTTTGCGAAGATTTAGATTAAACAATATGAATAGCTAACCTTTTAAAATAGATTTGTTGTCGCCAATCTGAACTAAGTTTCCCAGTATTAAACAGATTGTTTCATTGTTTCTTTTCACCTTAATTAAGCTCATATACAAAACATCTATATTTGCATACTCACATATACGTTCACCCGTGTTGGGAAATTTTGCACGATTGAGTGGATCTGTGTTATATCTCTCCAGGTAATAAATTGTAATATATAAGGTATATTGTTGTTTTTTTAATGAACATACTCATAAGTCAATTGATATGTAACAATTGGAAGTATTTACATAAAGAATTAGAAGTTATACCTACCTTTGTGTTTATTATTTGTATTTTGAATTGGCATCCATCGTAAATTCGGGGAGACACATCATTCATTGTATATAGGTACCAGTAGCAGCCCACAACGAGCACACACAGGAGTCCTGGGACCTCGTAAGAATAACAGGTATTGTGTAAGTCACTCTGAGTAGTAGTTATTCCGCAGAACCCCTACAACGGCCCCGAAGATAAAAGTTAACATAGCGCGCACTGCCGTCATTGCATATTCACATAATTCATTGTAGAATGCCGGAAACAACCCCTTCCCCTATTAGAAATAGAACATTGGTCAAAATATAAGCAATAGGAAGTCAGTTTCAAGCGCGAAATTTAATACAGTTCAAATTTATTATCGCAGAGTTAGTCACCTTTTAATTGAATTGTTAAAGTAAACCCACATATACAGTTAGTAATAATTTTAGATTAACGTGCACTAGCGTACTATTAGCGTTCAAAAAGTTAATTTGGTGAGCTTTGCTTTCGTAACTTTTAATCTCTTTTATTTTTTTAATTTACTTAGTCTCATTGCTCTTAAGAACTTTAAATGCTAAGGGGCATATTACGCTCATCACCCCCCCTTATAGCATATTGGCGCCCAACGTGGGGCCATTCGAATAACCTACAGAGTGCACTTACAGTTTTTTTTCCAGTTCATCTCCGAGGATTTAAAGAAGTGGAGGACATTAATTTTTTTAAAATAAAAATAATTGTATAATAAAAATATAAAAAGAAAGATGTGTATTTCATTTATGTATTTGTGTATGTGCTCTTCCACGAATTGATGATCGATGTTAAATAAATAAACACAGGGTATAATCGAAATTATTTATTCACTGCCATATAAATTAAAAACACAGGTCAAATAGTTTATTACAAACATTTTTACAACATATTGTACAGGGGTCGTATTCAAACGACACATCGCTTTTGTTTTATTATTATTGTGTGTATTTGTAAAAATATAATAAACCGGCAAGATGGAGACAAGATCCAGAAGCGTGTCTAATGTACCTCAGGAATCATCAAGCGAAGATGAATCTCCACAAAATCAAAGTAATAACACCCAAATTACAGCGACGCCCACAGAAAAAGGGACTGGTTCGAAGTTAGATGAAAAGTATTTGCTCGAACAGATTAGTTTAATGTTCGAACAAGCAAGACAAGAATATAAAAAGGATATGCAGGAACTGATAGAAAATTTCGGGACAAATAGAAAACGAGATAGGGAGGAAGACAAACAAGAAAATAAAATCTATATGGAAACAAAGGAGGAAAATAAGAGGGTAGAAAATATGGTTGAGGAAAAAGATAAAGATGAAGATATAATTGTACCAAAAGTACAAGAATCAGTACCAATAGAAACAGTATTCGTAGAAATAAATAAAGAAAAGGAAAAGGAAGAAACATCAGTACCGAATACAAAGCTAAAATCAGTAGAAGGGCAGATAGAAGAATTACCCAATGAAGCGGATGAAAAATTCCAAGAGACCGTCGCATTCATCAAACAGAATAACGAGATTTCGCAGACAGAAATTGTGAAAGAAGAAGAGATTGAAGAAATAAAAAGTGTTGTGCCTATCCACGAACATGAGGAACAAAATGAAACAGAACTGAGAAAAACTTCCACAAGAATACAATTGCCAAAGAGGACAAAGTACATGGATTCTGGCAGACGAATTTTAAGAATATGGTTCGACGCGCTTTTACATACTGAAGAAACTGAGGAAGATTTACCCATTTCCACATCAAGCTTGTTAGTTGACATCAATACTTATTCATTTAAACACACAAGTTCGCAAAAATACACCACGGTAAGAAAGCAAAACACACTAACACAATTAATTTGTCACATAACCAAGACGCACAAAGAATTCAACATACTGAAGGGCATGGGGATAGCTGTATTATTAAACAAAGAAAATAAGGTAACACACATACACCTCACAAAAATACACACACACATACGCAACCAACAAGACTTGGAGTATCAAATACAAACAATTTACACTGACACTGTACAGAGGTATCAGGAAAATATTATTGATTTCCACTTAAAAATTATAGGGAAATGAGATCTCATATTAGTCAGGACGGGAGATTACAAAGAGATCGCCTCCCGAAGGTATTTACGACACCTATCTTTCCTAGTAAACTCTTAGATCTCATAATTAGTCAGGACGGGAGATTACAAAGAGATCGCCTCCCGAAGGTATTTACGACACCTATCTTTCCCAGTAAACTCTTAGATCTCATATTAGTCAGGACGGGAGATTATAAAGAGATCGTCTCTCGAAGGTATTTACGACACCTATCTTTCCCAGTAAACTCTTAGATCTCATATTAGTCAGGACGGGAGATTACAAAGAGATCGCCTCCCGAAGGTATTTACGACACCTATCTTTCCCAGTAAACTCTTAGATCTCATATTAGTCAGGACGGGAGATTCCAAGGAGATCGTCTCTCGAAGGTATTTACGACACCTATCTTTCCCAGTAAACTCTTAGATCTCATATTAGTCAGGACGGGAGATTCCAAAGAGATCGTCTCTCGAAGGTATTTACGACACCTATCTTTCCCAGTAAACTCTTAGATCTCATAATTAGTCAGGACGGGAGATTACAAAGAGATCGCCTCCCGAAGGTATTTACGACACCTATCTTTCCCAGTAACCCCGTTGATCTCACAACCCCAAACTCTATGTCGAGAAATAGACACTGCTAGGTCTCATCCATTTAAAGAACCTTATACCCCCCACAATTTCCCAACTCTCATAAGAATTTCTCACCCCAAAAAGATTTCTGACACACCCAACAGACTTCTCAAAACCCTTTACAATTTCTTCGAACCCCAAGAAGACTTCAAGTCACCCAAAAAGATTATATCACCCCAGTATCAAAAATCATATCTCACATGTCACAGCAACATAAGCCCCGCTGCTAGACAATGATCCGAATAAGGATATTACACCCCGATAAACAAAATAGTTGTTTAGAAATAGGATAAAAATAGTCGTACTACCTAGCCTTAAGTTGTTTAAAGTTAACCTGTCTCTACATGAAATATAAATAATTAGAATTAAGATGTTACTTATCCACGTGTAATATAAGTTGGACAACAAGAATCAGTATCGGACAACATTAGAAAATAAAATACAAACCCTTATGAAGATAAAACGAAACTAAAAAGCAAAATTTGAAGAAAAAAGGAACAAAAAGGAAACCATACATGCCAGAAGGAAATTTTTTAAAAATTCACAAACAGAGCAAAACTTGGAAGGAAGATAATAGTCAACGAACAAAGAAAAGAAGAAATGGACATATCCAAAAATGAAAAAACATAGCAATTGTACAAAACAAAAAGAAAAATACTCTGTGATTATTGGAGACAAAGAAGAAAAAAAAACAAAAAGAATACAAAAGAAAAGGCCTAAGAAAATAATAAATTTGTGAAGAAAATGTTTTATTTATTAGCAGAAATGACTGCAGAAACAGTAATTATGATTACTAAAAATATAAAAATGCGAAACATGCGAGAAAGCATGAAAATTATGAATTATGAAAAAAAATATATGAAGAAAGAAAAAAATGAATTATTATAATGAAAATGATATGGTATTCAAAGCACCTAAGAATGGGCTTGAATATATTTCCTCAAAGAAAGGGAAATAAATTGATGCGAAATGCATAAAATATGGAGAAAGCGATTTAATAAAGAAAACATTACACAAGAAAATATGAGTTATTATTAGGCCAATAATATCAGCCACAGCTGAAAAGAATCAGAACTTCAAGAAAAATACACAATCACATAATCACAGAAAAATATGCAGAAGTACGGAAAGGACCATTTTACAAAACTCCAAGGAAAGAATCGGCATAAGAAAAAAAAAATCCAAGAAACATACTCCTGAAGTCAAATTTTCATAAGGACAACTTACTTAAAATTACACACATAATTTATAATAAAAAAAAAAAATAGTGATTACCCATAGAGTACGATACAACTTATATAAAAAAAAAAAAAAACATTGAAACAAAATCAACAACAGCTTATACTACACAAGATACAAAATAAAATTAAGTTCATAAATATACTGTACATACATATGAAATTCCTTTACATAATCAACAAAGAACATTAGGTATTAAGAAGTTATCAAACAAAAATTAGTATACTGTAAAAATTGTTACAAACATAAATCCATTATAAGTATTTACTTAAAACTTAAGAAATTCTCTAAACTAGCCCAAATACTTTAAAAAAAAAAAAAATTATAATAAAGAATATTTTCCTAATTAATTAATTAATATGTTAATGAACGGAAATTTTAATTGCATAAAAATTTACATTCATTAAGAAGGGCATGTTGAGATGGTCTTGAGCCTCCTCAATACCACTCAATAATTATTTAAGTTTGTTATTAGGGACGAACCCTTGTACATATTGAAATGTTGTAGTTCTTTTGAGTTATGTAAATAAAGGAGAGATATTACTAGGCACACAGATTCAATCCCATCTAATCGTTTACAAACAATTATATCTTGATCATAAAGTTTAGTTGAAGAAATAAGGTTAAAGAATGTAGCATAAAAACATGACCATAGTAGTGCGAACAAATTTCAAATACAACAGAAACGCACTATACAATCTGGTACTTATTTAGCATACATTATTTTCAATCTTGCGTTATCATTTTACATTTAGTTTTGACAAAGCATCATGTCTAGCACAAACAACACATGCATTTAGAACTTACAAATATGGCCGATATAAAAATGCAAATTAGGACTAAATCAAAACATAATCATAATTTGTACATACTAGGAGTGACACTCCAAAGCTCGTTGAATGCATATCTCATGATTTTAAAAGCACAAATAGAATTAGTGACCTAGAAATTTTCAATAGCATCATTCAATGTATAGCATGGACGTTCATCTTTCGAACGCCCATTATCAAGTCAATTGCAATTTAACTCTGTGGGGAAACCAATTTTAATGTGAAAACACAAATTAATTACAACCTTTTCAATATTTAGAACAGATTTTAATTAGGGCATGAATATCAATAGGGCTTTAATTTAAGTACAAACAGCATTTGAAGCATCACTAAGAGACCTAGAGCACATGTCATATTAAAGCTAGAATTTCGTGACTAAATTTAGTAATTGCCTGGTATATGAAGTTAAATACTCAAACTGCACATATCACAGCACAGTTATGACTAGCAATTCTCATGAATTACGCCCTTACAAACGCATAATTACCAAAAGCATCTTTTCAAATTTAGGCAGAATAGCTTCTTTAAGAAATGTCAAACATTAATATTTTAAATGCAGAAAAAACGCACGAAATATAAGTATGCATGGCAAATTAATAATATGAGTTGTGTGCATAAATAGATGCCCTATTTGAATAAAGCGATTAACAATTAATTACTGTCAAAACTAAAATAGTAGTTGAAATCCAAAAATTAAGTGAGCACTTGGTACAATTAAACGCATTTAGAAATGTTAATATAATTCCTTGAATGGCAAGATATAACTGACTTGATAAAGTTTTGATAGGTTTTTAAGCAATTTAAACCAAAATGACTATATAAAATGAATTTGATTTAAATTTGGAAATTTAATATTCACAGCAGGCATTGTATTATGAATGATCGGATTTTAATCAAGTAAAAAACGGAAATAAATTTATATGTATTTAGATTTTAAGATTATTTGTAAACCAGATCCACAAAATCTATTAATATCCTCATTTTTGGATAAAATCCAAAAATTAGAAAATATCATTATTTTCTTGTACATGACTGTACTGAGTTTTCAAAAACCGACGCTAAAGCTGTCAGACGCATTAAAAATACAAATATGAGCATTCAAAAATTTTACGCACTAAAAATATTTTGTATTAATCATAAATATAAAAATAAACTTTTAAACAATATCCAAATCACGTTTGGATACATAAAATAATAACAATTAATAAAATTATATGAAGCAACTGCTTTGGGTTCAAGGCTTTAAACAATCGACTACGGTAACATATAAAATAGGTAGACATTGCTGAAAGCAGGGAGATTAAATTAGATAAGCATCCACTAAGGATGACACATCAGAGTTCATAAAAACAAACAACATCCGTCATTAGACGAACTTGAATCAAACCGACAAGTCGAATAAAATCCCAGTGCGGCGAAACTCTACGCCAACCAGATAGGCGATCCGTCGATCATCGAACCTGCATCAATAAAATACCACGAGAATAAATTCCATGACCTAGAAAAGAGAAAGAGAAAAAAAATATCAACAACGAACATAACCAAGAAAATTAACTCACCTGTAACACATCTGCGACACCGAGACCTACGACTGCCGAGACTTGGAGTATAAGATACTGCAATCTACCGAAGCGTATTCTGCTACCTGTAGTCCGCCTACGAACGAGTTGCCCACCGGCGTTACCTGTCCATCGGTCCAGGATACGGAAAGAGTCCAGGGAAATCCACCATATGGCTAAAGGACATTTAACATAATTAGATGAAGGTATCGTGATATGTTTACAAGTACTAATAAACCGAAAGAAAGGTTCAGTTGTCAAATAATAATATTTGCGTCAAATCATTTGTAATTCGTGTTTTACGACGATTAAAATCAATGTCAGTCATTTCAAAGTGGTATAATAGTCATTAGTAATCAAATAGTTAGAACCCACATATCAATAAGTTGTCTTTCGTTAAAATTAACAAACATTTAAGTCATTATTCAACATACAGTCAGTCACATTCAAGGAAATAAAAACCTAACCTATATTGGTAAGCAAGTAGCTTTATACTTTGCGAAGATTTAGATTAAACAATATGAATAGCTAACCTTTTAAAATAGATTTGTTGTCGCCAATCTGAACTAAGTTTCCCAGTATTAAACAGATTGTTTCATTGTTTCTTTTCACCTTAATTAAGCTCATATACAAAACATCTATATTTGCATACTCACATATACGTTCACCCGTGTTGGGAAATTTTGCACGATTGAGTGGATCTGTGTTATATCTCTCCAGGTAATAAATTGTAATATATAAGGTATATTGTTGTTTTTTTAATGAACATACTCATAAGTCAATTGATATGTAACAATTGGAAGTATTTACATAAAGAATTAGAAGTTATACCTACCTTTGTGTTTATTATTTGTATTTTGAATTGGCATCCATCGTAAATTCGGGGAGACACATCATTCATTGTATATAGGTAGCAGTAGCAGCCCACAACGAGCACACACAGGAGTCCTGGGACCTCGTAAGAATAACAGGTATTGTGTAAGTCACTCTGAGTAGTAGTTATTCCGCAGAACCCCTACAACGGCCCCGAAGATAAAAGTTAACATAGCGCGCACTGCCGTCATTGCATATTCACATAATTCATTGTAGAATGCCGGAAACAACCCCTTCCCCTATTAGAAATAGAACATTGGTCAAAATATAAGCAATAGGAAGTCAGTTTCAAGCGCGAAATTTAATACAGTTCAAATTTATTATCGCAGAGTTAGTCACCTTTTAATTGAATTGTTAAAGTAAACCCACATATACAGTTAGTAATAATTTTAGATTAACGTGCACTAGCGTACTATTAGCGTTCAAAAAGTTAATTTGGTGAGCTTTGCTTTCGTAACTTTTAATCTCTTTTATTTTTTTAATTTACTTAGTCTCATTGCTCTTAAGAACTTTAAATGCTAAGGGGCATATTACGCTCATCACCCCCCCTTATAGCAATATATAATATAGTTTGACATATCCTCAATAAAATGTTGATTGCATTATTAAATACATAATTTAAATTAAATTACTTTTTATGCATTTACAGTCAGTTACATTTATTTTATTTATAGATTTAGTTATTTTTTAACAAATTCTTAAACGCTGAGGGTACGTGATACTCATCCATTCGACTTTCTTATTTCATACAAAATTATACAATAAATAAACAGCATTGTGTTTGCGTGGTGCCAAATAAAACATTTTCTTTTAGTTGATACATTTGTAATTATTACAGGCTACTGCATCTGTGCGGTATCATATCTTTGTTCTTTGTTGATCATATAGAATAATATGCAAAACAGAAATATAGTCATATTGTCTTCACGTACCCATTAGTTCAACATTCTATTAAATATGTTTTACCCGATAAAAATACGGGTAAAGTTAGTATTTGCAAATCCTAAATGTCAATTTGCCCGTTCGTTTGATTTATATAGTCTGAATTTTCAGTCTTTTTATTTAGTTCATATTTTAACTTTTCAATTCAAATATCGCGCCGAAACGCTACTATTTTTAACAGAGTATTGGTTCCTGGGTAAGCAAATTTAACAAGGAGATATAAGTATATGGGATATCTGTTATATTTTATAACATAACCAAGCCGTAACCTGTGAACATTCTCTTGCATTTTTGTTTTGATTTATTATATTTTAGTGTGTTATTAAACACTATCTGTAAGTGTAAGTACGTCACGAACATTAGATAAGGCGCTTCCAACCACACCGTGAAATTCACCACCCAAACAGCGTATTAGCACAATAAAAACGATAAAAACAGTTTCAAATATGTACAAAATTTTAACTCAAAAACAACAACGAAAATTGAATAGCCTAGCAGCATTTTTCGAATTTCGCCAGTGTTTTATGTTTGCACTGGGTGCAATTGAATAACATATAGAGGTGTACACGTTATATTTCACTACAAAATTAGTTAATAAAGATATAATTTTGTCATTAAATGTTTCTACATCTATTTTTTGACCAATCTTTTGTTTGAGTACACGGTGTGTCTAGTAATTTCGCAATAAAAAGTGAATTAGCCTACCGGTATTCTACTCGATTGTCTTCCTAGCCAACTTAAAACAACCGCGAAATTCGAAAAATGCTGCTAGGGGCATTGTGCTAGGGGAACAGCAATTGTAGTAAAATCTTCAAAACATTAAGTAAGGTAAAGGTATTACTTTAATATTAATATATTATAAATAATAAGGCTATTATAATATTATTGGTATTATTAAAAATTAAAAACCCGGCGAACTGACCTCCGGCATTTCATAGTTTTGAAAATTGCTATCAAATAAAATGTACCTATATTTACATTTTAAGTAATTAGCAACAACTTTAAAAAAATTTTGAAAAAAAATATAGAAGGTTCTTGTCAACAATTTCTTCTCCACTTCGTAAATATAAAACGGCTACTAGGCTTTTATCGGCGTAAAAAAATCCGTAGGCATCTTTCAATTAAAGATAACAGAAAACTCCATATTTTAAAATGATACAATTTGATAAATTGACAAATTAAACTATGTAGTTACTTTTTATGATTTGTGGTGCCAACTTGTGATGCCAACTGCTCATTGTCTATTCTAACGTACTTTCAAATAACTCGTAACAAACTAAATTTTATAATTAGTAACCGCAAAAATTGCTGTTAATTATAATTTTAGATTATAATAAATAATTAAAGTATCGTATAACCGACACCACCGAGTGGTGTCGGTATAACACACAACTAACCTCTAAATAATTGCAAGATAATAGCGCCATCTATACTATATGTGCTACACTATAAGGCGACGTAAATGTAACAGATATCTGTAATGTATGTAAAGACCCTCCAAAAATGTAAACAAATTTTATTTCATGGATCACTTAAAAAATTACACATATTTTTAGCTACTGTTACCAATTTTACCTTCCAAATATAAATACCGAGTGTACTTGCTATATTACATATAAATTTACTGTGTAATTTTTAAATGTAGGCACTTTTTGTAGTACTTGCAAAACCACTGTCTTCCCATTTTATTTACGGCTTATATATTAACTTAATTTGAAAAAGAATACGACCATTCACTTCTTTTAACCTTTATCTTCATGCTTAATGCATAAAATTTACATGCTTTGATTTTTTACGCCTGAAAAAATGGAAATAAAAATGGTATTTTTTGGGTACATTTCTCTCCCGCCAAAACCTTATCAAACGCAGCCTTAAACATTAACTTTACAATAATTAATATTAATAATTTACAAAATAAAGTAATAGAACAAAATAAAATTAAAAAAGTGTTGCGAAAAATGAAGTTGTTGGGTAGTGTCAAAAATAACAATTTTACTTACATTTCGAAGAAAATACAAAACAAAACACTAATTAGGGTTCAATTACGTTGTAAAGTGTTTGTTTGGATTTTGTATATGAATTTTTGGATTTTAAAAAATGTTGCGTTACTAACGTAATTATTGGATAGATGGCGCCAGATAAGGATCAATATTTTGATGTTATTAGAACCAGAAAAATCGCATTATGTGACGGCCTTTTATCGCGCAGCGATATTAGATACAGTTGGCCTTGAATCTTGAAAATAGCTGAGCCATCTATTACGAAACAAGATAAATCTATTACGTTTTTGCGCAGAAAACTATTACAAACTGTCATGTCGCTGGGAAAACACTGATCAGTCAGTATACTTTATCTATGGACACAAATATCAAAGGTGCCGACGGCGTTTGGGCGTATTGTACGAAAATAATTGTGGTTTACTTTTAGGCAATATATAAAGAATCCTTTGCGTTATTAGTGTTCTAATTCTAAAAGAATATTATAATAGATACAAGTAGATGTTATCAGACAACTTACAATCAGCAAGGCAGAACATAACCTACGCGAAACCGCCGAAACCAGTCCAAGAAAAGTTATTTTTTGTCGTTCCTCCACCATCTTTATTTTCAATATCTAGTTATATTGTGACCTCTATGCTCTACACATAAATCAAGCATCGTCCGTTTATATGTTATATATACTATATACCAGCGAGTATACACCATAGATTTACATATTTTATTAGGTAGTAGTTGTGATGGCTGATCAAACTGAAAACTGTAATGTGAATACAACATTGCTTTCGTTAAATACATCCAGTACAAAGGAAATGGACGATTTTGTAGATGATAAAGTCCACATCTCGGAAACTGTTATTATTCCAGACAATTTTGAATTGCACCACATGAAGTGGCATGATAAGATAGAATACGAGGCATCCACTATTTTAGACAATATTAAGACAGAATTATCATCATCTGAAGGACAATATAGCGTAATAAATGACCATGTTAAAATTGAAGATGAAATCAATGCCAATGATATAAAAATTGAAGTAGATAATGGATTTCTCTGTAAGTAAAAGCATAATTAGGTTTACCACAAAACCATTTTTATCCTTTCATCGCATAATTAATAGTCTTTATAAAAATTATATAAGCTGATTGAAGAAGGTGAGAGATATGGTGACTGTATACTTTTGTTGTATACATATTGAAATAATTTATGACCATGTCCTATAAAAATCAAACAAAATAAGTCAATAAAATATGTTGTAATTTTGAGACTAATTATGAAAAATTGCTAATTAAAGTTTCGAAATGCTAAAAATGGTTTTTAAATTAATAATTTTAGTTATAAGTTAGTTTATAAATTTATGGCCAAGAAAAGTTAACCCGGAATGAAACTTGGAATGAAAACATGTTTATATAAAATAGGAAATCTTAGCTTATTTAAATGAGCAATAAACTCTCGTTTCTTCCTGACTTATGCAAACATTTACCTGCTTCTTAATCTGTTTAAATTTTATCAACAGATTGTGAAAATTGTCAGGCGTATTATGATGACTATTGCATAGAATGTGGAATGCTTGTACATATTTTGAACAGAAATACTCCGGATAATTCAGATAACAGAACACAAGATGAGTTACCAAGTGATATTTTAGAAATGGAACATATGTTTGGCCAGTGTGCAATATTGGCTTTAAAAGTTATTCCTGAAGGTGTAAAATTTGGTCCTTTCACTGGACTTTGTAGAACAGAGTGTGCTTGGAGAGTAAAAGGAGGAAAATTTGTAGTTGACAATGATAAATCGCATTTTTTAAATTGGATGCAGTACATTAACCCTGCCAGAAATGCTTTTGAAAGAAATTTAATTGTCGTGCAATGTGAAGATTATCTATATTATCGAAGCACTCGTCAAATTCAACCGGGTGAAGAATTACTTGTATATTTTGGTGAAGACTTCACAGACAGCTTGAATGAAGCTGTTGAAATAGATTTTGTTCCTGCTATGGAACACCTTATTAAGGATATATTTGCCTGTACATTTTGCTGCCTTGGATACAGCTCGAAATCATGTTTGGCCAAACATAAAACAATTTGCCTAGGGGATGCAGGTAGCAACTTTTCAATTCAAGGTATGAAAAAAATCAAATCTTCAAACAAATTTTCAAAGAGATATTCATTTTCTTGTTTACTTATTCTTCTAATTATAGTTTCTCTGTTGAAATTAGTTGTGCCAACTAATACAGTTTACTAAGTTAATGAGTAGAATTACTGAAGGTTCATGATAAAAAGTAAATTAAGATGTTACAATTGTTTTGCCAACACAGTCGCTTTATCAGACAAAAACCAACAAACTGTGCCACTGTTTTGGTGAATAAATTGTGTCACTTTCATGTTAATAAATTGTGTAGGATTTATTTAGTTGTTAATTTGATTATCAGAAAATAATTACTTTTGATTATATTTCAGTGTATTTTTTGTGATTTCAGATCTTACGCAGTGCCCATTTTGCAAAATCTATTTTGGTCGAAATGAATATTTGGAACATCATTTTGCTTACTGCTCTGCAAGAAATGTCAGGTATTATTCGATTTCATATCATTTTATTAACGTAGAACCATACATCAATTATGTTTTGTAACGAACAATTAATCATAAGTAATTACAATGTGCTCTCTCTTAAG
The DNA here is from genome assembly GCA_963170755.1 of Amphimallon solstitiale. Taxonomy (NCBI): domain Eukaryota; kingdom Metazoa; phylum Arthropoda; class Insecta; order Coleoptera; family Scarabaeidae; genus Amphimallon; species Amphimallon solstitiale. Next base: position 38,310,902 of record OY720685.1, on the reverse strand, counting down.
CACACCTCCAGTCGCCTAAAATTTGACCCCTTAAAAGACGTGTCCCTTTAAAAGATATTTGTGAAAATGTGTATGTACATACATACATGTGTACTATATGTATCATATACATACTTTCCAAACTTACTGTTAGTTCTCTATATACGTACATATTTACACAGAAGAATTGAAACAGCGGTAATATGTATTTATACACTTGGTTTATTTAATATTGAAATGCATACATGCGGACTTTTAATCTTAAGAAATCTAAGATTCTTGTTTGATATAAAGTCGGTAAACGACTTGTTTAAAATGTTGGCAATGAATTTGGATAGATATATGGAGTAGTGACCCTGGACGCCCGAAACAATGGGACGGAGCGGACAAAACCCTCTTTATGTATTTTAGGGATCCCATACATGCGTGGTGGGGCAGAATTGTGTTTGTTGAGTGTTTTGTACATGTTGTCATCAATGTAACCCTTAGTTTTTAGATTTTTAATTATACTGTTAGTTTTTCTCTCCTAAGCACATGTGGGATCCCTCTTTAGTAATTTGTATACCGTATGATCACGCAGCAATTCCAACATTTTATCGTTATATTCCTTCCTTGCGATGCATGACATTACTTTTGTCCGACTTAGTTATAATTATATTAGGGTTGTTTTTTAGAAAACTCCGTCGTAACCCAGAAGTCTGACAAAGAGGGCCGCTCTGCACGGGTTTGTTCATATAATCAGTAATATAGTATGCGATATTCGCTCTACAATAGTCTTTATCCGATACGTCCGCGACCTCCGAGAGAATGCATTCAACGTCGGCCAAAATCCTCTCAATACATATGTTTTGTGGGGTGGTTGGTAAAGCAAATTTAGGACCTAAAGCAAACATTTCTTGTAATCCAAGAGGAATGTTTTGATCTGTGAGATTGATGAAAAATCTACTAATGAATACGGTCGACAAAATGACGATTTCCGTCCCCGGCTCGGGCGACACCGTTTTAATTTTTCAATTTTTGGAACTCTTCTTTGTTCCTAATTTTAATGCTATTGAAAATCTTGGAATAATTCCGTTTTTGTAATAAATTGAAACTGTTGAAAGTGATAGTGGAAAGAGCATTTTTAACTATGGTCATGGAATGATTTCTATTCTTCACTAAGCATTGTATGTGTGAAAAAGTATTATCTATTTCGAAATTGAGAATATTTGATTTCATACCTGTGATGGTGTTATCCGCTCTTGTCATCATTCTAGTGCTATATCCCGTTATACTATATTCTAATCTCTTGATCGTGGTGGAAATATATCTTGGGAACAGTTCATGTGCTTTGCATCTTCTTAAAAATGTACTTGTGTTTCTTCTGTTCCAGACTACACAAAGAATTAAAACTACGATGAAATATAAGTTACGCGGGGTCCGGAGCTATTTAATGTTATTTTAGAGCCGTGTTTCTTTATCCTTTTCTTTTGCACTTAAATAATAACAACAGAATTTCTAAAGACATTTATAATTTATTTGAAGACTAACAAATACATGGGATATTTGATTCCATACTCTGGGAAATTTTAAATTAAAATGTAATGTCCAAGTTATTTATTTATATACACTAGTTTTGAGATGTACCATCGGTAACATAAAAAACTAGGACAAATACTATTTCAAATAGCCACGCATTTTGCTAATTCTGCTAATGTCATTCAGGCTTTTGGCACTTCTGTCACACAAAGTAATATGAGGTTATGTAATTTAATGTTTAATGTCAGAAAATACAATTAACAAAAGCAAAGGATAATAAAATTAATATTTAGTTATTCCTCTGTTTTTGTCGATAACAGACTGTCAACAACGGGACATGGAAGATATAAAAGGCCTTATTACATTTTGGTCTTGTTTTAGTGTATTCCATGTGCCTTCAATTTGCTACGTTTTCCGGCTGACGATTTCTTTCCTGGATTTTTTTCTTATCATACAATCCCAAACATATTCGATGGGTTTAAGATCAAGACTATGTGCATTATTTTAATATTTTAATCTCCGATCCACTCGATTATATTCCATGCAGTGTGTATAAGTTATCTTGCTGGAACACAAAATTGTTGTCGAGGTTAAGTTCTCGTACAGTAAGCAGCATGGTGTTCTCTAAAATATTTAAATAGATCTCAGCATTGAACCTCCCAACAATTCTGCAGCAGACACCCATACCCCGAAAACTAATCCATCCCCACACATTGACAGAGAACTGCCCAGATCTAGTGCACTTTTGCATTTGAATTTGTAGGACGATAAACCCTAACAGGTCCGTTGTGGGTACACTGGAATACTTTTTCGTCGGTGAATACGACTCTTTCTCTAAACTATGCTTCACGATAAATATTATTAAGAGCAAATAATAGACGGGTTTGTTTCCCAAGATTCGTTAAATAAATTTTCCTAGCAGCTACTCTGCTCCGCAAATCCGTTTTGCGAATTTTGCCACTAATCGTTATTATGCATGGAGGAAAATGTGTATCATTTGCGGCTTTACGGGCCGTAGCATAAGGATTTTGCCGCAAATAATCACTTAAGGCATTATCCTATCATAGGCTCTTCGCCTTCCAGAACCAGCCTTCCTGGTGAAATCGCCTTGTCCTTCCCATCGTTGTATTATGGATGTAACAGTGTTTTTGTTAATGCCAAAATCATTAGCAATTTGTCTTATTGTCATACCATTTTCTCTGAAAGTAATTATTCTTGCCTTGTCAATCAAACTGACTTGCGGTATGACTAATAACAGCTTCAAATAATTTCGAATTAACTGACGTTAGCTGTTGATATCCGTCGGTTTTACGCAGCTAAAACAAACCTCGCCTAGTTTTTTGTGTTAGCGATAGTACGCGTCCCTTTTTGTTTCTGACAACAAGTTTTTAATGTGTTTCATGTCAGTTCCGTTCTCTCGTGATGTATATACAAGTAATTATGTTAGTGTAAGAATCATTTTGACACATTGTACTAAATTAGCTTGGGTTTTCTCCTAAAATTGTTTTTTTTTGCGTTCTTTTAATAAACAGGTCTGATGAAGACTGAGATATTCAGTCGAAACGTCACATTACGTGGAAGTGTGTTTTTATTCAATTTACCTCTACCCGTAATTCTGCCTTGAGTAGTAAGCAGTTTATATCAGTTATATATATATTGTTACAATACAGCTAAGGACTAATAATTATATATTTATGAGTATTGTTATTAAAAGTAAATTAATTATTGATATAACGTATGATCAAAAAGTCTTTGGATCGCTATAGCCATGAAACGTAAAGCTATCTATAGAATTATTTACTTCAATGGTTCTTGACTTTGAAGTATACATAAGTTACAAATAAAATAGATTTTAGGTTATAATTATTTAGGTTATTTAAGTTGAAGTATAACCTGCTGACTTGAAAGTTGTCAAGTAAATGTCAAAATTAATAAAAGTAAATAATTTCATAGATTGACATAAATTCCACGGCAATAGCGATCCAAAGACTTTTTGATCATACGTTATTTGATGATACTGTTTTGGAATAATTTATTTGAATCTTGTTTATAATTACGTGATAAAAGAAGTAATGATAGTTATTTGAGTAGTATTTCTTGAAGTTGTAGTCATCCTGTATGTTGAAAGGTTGAGTAGTTTCATTTTTCATTGAAGTTTACCAAAATCTAGAAAGAGGAGATTTAAATGTTATTATTGTAATGTAAAATAGGTTATTAATTTGTAAGAACATATTTAATTGACGTTAGTAATGTAAATGATAATAAGAAACTAATATTGAATAATGAATATTTAAATTGGATTAAAATCACATTTCAAAATTCATACAACCGGATGTGACATTTAAAATGTCATTTTGACAGCCGGTTAGTAAATTGATATGAACTATACTCCATTCAGTCTAAGAATGGAGCATTGGGAAAGATAGGGCTTAAAATAAACGTTTGTGATTGGTTGAAATCGAGTGTGCATTTACACCGGCAAAATAATCGCATTTAGCTCGTTCTGTCAAAAATTTGTTTACTGACAGTTTTGTTCAAAGAGTTTGTCGATTTCCGTATTTTACATAGTTATGTGTTGTTAATATTCTTAAAAAATAGTTCTTCTTAGAACTCGCAGGTGAAATATTCATTTGTTAAGGTATTTTATCAATTTCTAGATATTGTAAATAAGATAATAATTGAAATATCTGCTAATGGAAATAGTATCTAAAATTTATTGGATTTTAACATGAAATATTGGCCTTTACACCTTTTACTCACATATTGATAATGATAACTACATTCTTGAATGTTGTAAAATGTAAGCGTTCTATTTACATGTAGACACAACGTGTTATTCAATGTTTTCCTTATATTTTAATATTTTTTGTGTGAGCGATATTCTGATTTGGAAAACTTATCAAATACTGATTAATACAAAATTCAGCCTGTGTAAACTGTGCTCATATTGTAGCGCCATCTACTCCATTCTTAGACTGAATGGAGTATAGTGGATAAAATATTGAAAGTACATGAAATATTATTTAAAAGCTGGAAAGAATTGAATTAGTAAAATTTGTTAATTTTAGAAGGATTCAAAGCATTAAACAGATTTAAATTCTATGTTGTTTAGTAAGGTTTTTGTATAAGAAATTGATTGGTTGATTTGAAAAAATATAAGGTCGTCTAGGCAATTTATAATAAAACAAGAAGAATTAAAAAATAATTTTAAGAAAAACGGGCGTATTTTATCGGAGTATTTAATATAAACTCTGATATTAATACAAAAAGAGAGCAGGATAAAGTAAAAGTGTTCAAATTTAATATTCTTATATAGAGTTCATTTAGAAGAATAATTAAAAGTGATTTAAACATTTTTAAGGAAAGGAAAGTTAATTTAAAGTATAAAATTAAAGTTACTTACCATATTAGACGTCCAGAGAGCCATTTCTTTGAAGTTAAATAATAATAGCAGTCCCGAGAACCGATTTCTTGAAGCAGTCCAGAGAGTCATTTTATTGAAGATAAATAATAATCAAGATCCAATGAGCCATTTTCTTAAAGAAGAATTATCGTAGAGGTCAAGAAGTACGAGGTGCAGCAGTTATAGTAGAGATTTTTAAGTCCGAAGTTTAGGGTTGCAGAACCTTTTCATCACCGAAGAGAAATATCATCAAGATCCTGATTTTTCGAGGTATATTCTTCATTGCAGAACCATTTGTCCGAGGTAATAGGCAAAATCAACATCTAACAGGGTTATTAGGAGTACGATGATCAACCAGAACATAGGAATAAGATCTAAAAGTAGATACTGTTAATCATTTGAAATTAGGAGAGTATATTAATGGACATAGTGTATATCCAGGTCGTATAAATATTATGTATATTTGAAATTATATGTTATTCGATTAAAAGAATAACACTTTTGTTTTAAATAAGTTTATTATATTATAAAGCATATATGATCTAAGAATGTTAGCAAATGGAATTTAAATCTCTTCTTGATAGATAAATTGAAACTTGTTTAATCTCAAATTATTAATTATTATTACATATCACTAGTAATTTATTTGAAAAGAATCATTGTTACAGTGTCTTAAAAATATTCATTGAAAAAAAAGGTAGTTCTATATTATAAATATATAAAGAAATATTTACCTTTTAAATTACTTTAAGAAGGATTATTATAATTATTCCACAATATCAGATAACATTAAAAACGTCAATTGGATTGGTTTACAGCATTTGTAAATAACATATTTGTTGTTGTCCCACTTAAATTCAACCTCTAGAATTTTTATTTACGATATTTATTAAACTTGTTAATGTATACACCATTTGTGGTTTTATTACTCGGAAGTATTTATCAAATGAAAGCACTGGCTTGACATTAGGTTCCATACTTAACCTGTAATAATAAATAAGAAGCATATTTAATTTTCTATGTTATGTGCAAATGATTGTTACTTACCAGTTTTATACTAGTAAAGAAAGGTTAATGACTTAGTTAAGATAGTAATCAAATTAAAGCGGACCTTCTACACGATCCCAAGATTTGTTTTAAAAAGAAAGAATAAACGTTTTATTTTGTAAAGTATAGTGATTGTCAAGTTTATACCAACTTGCAAATATGAAATCTACTAACAGTAAAGTATTATGAATTTATAAAATGCAAGTTACTTATAGGTATACTACAGAGATATCAACAATTCCTGTAGACCACGTGACTACCAAATTAGGCAACCCAATTAACAGCAGTTGGTAGTATTGAATGTTTTATGTAAAATATGGTTAAAAGTGTCAACAATGACAGCAGTATTTGTGAATAAAATGTACGCTACTGTCAAATACTAGCGATACGCGAATCTCATAAACGTATGAACACGAAAATCACCAGATTTTAGAAAATTACTGATCACGTGGTCTACAATCTTTCTCGATAGCACTGTACCAGTAGTACAGTTAAAGAGTCTTATGTTCAAATAGTAAAAGGATTAATGAAAATACAATTATAAGATATTTGGGCTAGTTCGGAGTATATTAATGAATTATTGAGTTAGCTACATAGGGCATTCAAATAGTTAATAAAGTGTAAATGTGTTATAAAGAATTATGATCAAAATAATCTTAGCAGACAGATATTTTTACATTATTGGCTAGTCTAACATGGGCCGATTATAGTAAAATAAATAGATAGCATTAGGACACAGGGATTTTTTAAATATATATATATAATTAATATTGGTGTGTTTCTTTTCCTTAAAATCATTAACATTTGAATAATGCAAGTAATTATCATCAATTAATTAATACGCCGCTAAATTAAAGAAACTTCTCACATATTTATATATATATATATATATATCAGATGCACAGTTGGAAAACAATTATGATATACCACCAGATGATGATGTTGGGGACAATAATCTACCTAAATATTATTAACGAGGGAAATGTTGTACAATCCAATTTAATAAGATTGAATTTTGAATAATATACTCATTTTATTTTAAGTAAACATTACAGTTTTTTTGCCAGCATTTTCATAGACTGAGCTATGGAATTTATTACATTCGTTAAATTACTTAAGATAGAATTAAGTGTGTGATTAGTTATCAATATTTTTTATTACATCGAGTGATTCCTTTTTAATTTAATAAATTATCAAACACTCCTAAACAACAATATGTATATTTGTGAGTTCGTACTACGAAATACACTGACGCACTTTTTGAGGGCGTTCGCAAAGATTATAGTATATTATTATAATTCAGTATAATCGAATGAAGCAGTATCCATATTATATGTTCTTGTGACTCAAAAAAAAGATATTAATTAGTACAACCTTCAATTGTCAATTTTATTTTGTTAAAAGATGTACACATTATTAAGACATTTATTATTAGTGGCAAGACAATTGTCTGAGGGTAGGGATGTTTATTAATTGTGAAATGCCTAGCTCGGTTCACTTTTAATGCTGTTTGTTCGTTATTTTTAGCAATCGCTCATTTGCATTTGTAAGAGGAAGATCATTTACAGCTTCACCACCTGTAATGTTTGCATTCTTATTAATTTTAGCAGCTTTAGCTTTTACTTTGCACAGCTTATAAAACAATTAAACAATTAATACTGCATACTGTTACTTCGATATAATCCATATTAATAAACTGGATAATAATAAAATTAGTATATCATTATATTTTGAAGAACTTGTGATTGTAGTTTCAGCAAATTATCAAATTAATTTATGAAATCATCATAAATATTAAATATGAATGTTTTACTTTTTTTCCACATTTCTATAACATTACTACCATGTCGTAAACTATTTAACTGTTCACTGACATGATGCCACATAGTTTCCAAATGCTGCATTGAATTTATTTGTTAAGAACACTGGATATTCTTCTGCAAAATCTAGGAATGCTTTACAATATCTCGAACACCTTCATTTGAATTTTATTGAGTACCTAATTAACTTATCTAATTATGATATCGAAAATACCTACAAATAAAAGGAAAAGTATATAAGTCTACAATAGTGATAGGTAGTAAAAATCTAAAGATATTCGAAAATGTCTATTCATTTGTAAATAGTACACCTCCATATGTGCATATATGGAGGTGTACTATTTACAAATGAATAGACATTTTCGAATATCTTTAGATTTTTACTACCTATCACATTGCAACCACCCTTGTTATTGACTAGATGTTTTGGTCCAATAAAAAGGATGCCACTTTAATATGTCAATGAACTTGCTCAATAATTAAAGCAAAAATCAAAAACGTTGCCCCTGTAACTCGTTAGTCGGTGCAAAAGGTCATGGGTTCAATAATATGTATAAGCGCCACATGCTTTTATCAACCAAAAACATGAAAACTAGGAATAGTACTTATAGCAATAGCAATCAAAACACATAAGATCTAATTTAATTGTATGTATAATTAATAATAAAAAAATATATCTATGAATGAAAACACAGCTACTGTATAACACATACATACACAGATTGTCGACAGACAGTCAATTAATAAACATAGTTCCCAAAGAAATTCCAAACATACACGATCTGATTCGTAACAGCTGTTAGATATCTCTCTTTCGACTTATAAGAAACTCACATTAGGTGATATAATGTGCATAATACTTAATACAAATATCAGCTTCCAAAATACAACCATGCTCTTGTGACAACGATGCTAAATATAGGTTATTCCGGAGTTCCCGTATACATTACAAGGAATCTCCGAACAACAATGCCTAAAGGTTTAATTAGCTACAGTATCTTGGAGTCATTGCATTCAATAATTAAACTACAGTTAAAAATACTTAGCTTATATAATCTGCACCAGTGAAGGTCTTGTTGAGTTATGTAGATCGAAGTCTGTTATTCTGATTCACACTGTATCATATCTGCATCTAGTCGATAAACTTGCACTGGTGAATAATGGCTTCATATAGGTGATAAGGTACAATACTTCTTAGCTTCACCTTGTTTCTCTATTCGCTAACATGTATACTTATAGGGTTATCCCGATGCTTGTTTGATTAATTTCTTGCAAATTTATACTTGTACATACTGCATCCTGTCGCACATATCGAGATGTTATCGCCTATTTCATAATAAATCATATGCCTGCCATCTCTGCATAACAGCTAGCCACATTGTTTTTAAGAACACGTACGTTCCACAAAGTATTTCCTATCTAGAGGTTCATTTGCTGGTTACATATATTCTGCGTATGTTGTTACTTGCACTTTCCTTTAAATGGTAACAAAGGATTTCCATTAAACAAGGATTTCCATGCAAGCCTACAAGTCGAAATAACAATTAGCATGGTTTCATTTAGAGGTTACAAATACGTGCGTTACAGATAGCGCTTGTGAAATTAGAAAACAATTATTAACAGGTGCATTACTTATTATCATCACGAAGCATGATGACTTGAGATTTAAATTAAATGGCAATATTAACAATTGAGCTTACCCTAGTATCTTATGGGGCTTCGCTACTTAAAAGGAAGCTAAAACTCGGACGGCATCGTTTATATGTGCCTGTCAATTGATAAAAAGAAGCGCATGAATATAACCGCTTCAAAACCTCCGTGATTACACATGCTATTTGTCACATCGGCGACAATGATTGTTACTTAACCATAACAGGTATTTATAACTGTTACATCATAAAATTATTATAATCCGCCCTTTTCTTTTATGGTCACATTTAAAATATTTGATTACCGCCTTAACTGCCTTTATTTTATCTCGCTCCTATACATGAGTAAATACGCAAGCAGTAATGTTTCTAAGGCGAGCCCATCGATGCTATCGCTTGAAGGCGATATACTTGGACCAGAATTAGTATCGCTTTCTATCAGATATGCACACGTGGTACGAGCTAGGTCAATACCACCTTTGGTTGGTAGAAACGTACTGTGAAAATTTCATCGTAGCACAAAAGCTAATAACGGCAATGTCGGGGGTGTATATGTTATAACAACGAAAATATTTTTTTTCATCCCCAAGGCCTCTTGAGTTTTGAAGATTTCTTTATGTGAATATGTTCCTTTTGTCAATAGAAATCTGCTGTGAAAATTTGATCGTGGCACAAAAGCTAATAACGGAGATGTCGGGGGTGTATATGTTATAACAACAAAAATATTTTTTTTCATCCCCAATGCCTCTGATTTTTGAAAATTTCTTTCTGTGGATATGTTCCTTTTGTCGATAGAAACCTGCTGTGAAAATTTGAACGTGACACAAAAGCTAATAACGAAGATATCGGGGGTGTATATGTTATAACAACAAATATATGTTCTTTCATCCCCAAGGCCTCTGTTTTTTGAAAATTTCTCTCTGTGGATATGTTCCTTTTGTCGATCGAAACCTGCTGTGAAAATTTGATCGTGGCACAAAAGCTAATAACGGAGATGTATATAACAACAAAAATATATTTTTCATCCCAAGGCCTCTGATTCTTGAAAATTTCTTTTTGTGGATATGTTCCTTTTGTCGATAGAAACCTGCTGTAAAAACTTCATCGGGGCACAAAAGTTAATAACTGACGTGTCGAGGGTGTATGTCTATAACAGCGAAAATATTTCTTTTTCAATATCTAGACCCCTGATTTTTTTTTCCGCTTCGAGGAGGATCATGTGGTCATTAGCAACCTATATTGAACATTGCCGTACCATACAATACTTAACAACTGAAGAATCGATGATAAACACATTGCTCGAACGATTTGCCGCCTTCATGATATAGCGAACCGCACGAAAATTCCTTGCTGGCATTCGTTGCTAACTTCACACCGGTAAAAACTTAGGGATTACTGTTTCGGTACAGCTAATATAGCGGCTAGGTTTTTTTTTCTTTTCTAAATGATATTTGTAGTTTGTTCTAAATTCGCAAGACTAACATTTAAAATTAAATTCCCTTCAAATGTTTCGTTTTTATATGTAGTGTTAAATGTTTTTTGCAGTTTGTTCCAAATTCACAAGTCACATTTAAAATCAAATTCCTTCAAATGAATAGTTTTTATATGTCGTTTTAAATGTGTTTTGTAGTTTGTTCTATATTTACAAGATTCACATTTAAAATCGAAGTCCTTCAAATGTTTACCTTTTATATGTCTTTCTAAATTGCTTTTTATGTTTGCCCTAAATTCATAAGAATCACATATAAAATTAAATTCCTTCAAATGTTTGCTTTTTATATGTCTTTCCACAGCCGTCTCTACTTACAAGCCATGAAGTTGGAGATTTGGCAACTGCCCGTGTGGGTCTCATTCTATGTAAGACCATGTGCATATGATATGTATGTCACGTTTATTAGCTAAAGTTTACGTGAGTTTGAATCAAAAACATTTGAGAAGAAGTATTTACAAAGTTAAAATTAATCTCGGGAAGTACCTATGGGTAAACAATTCATATTTTCGTAAATGTGGCCGATAACAGTATTAAAGATAACCTCAAAGTGTCAACACGTTCTTTGCAATCATTTGTTTGCTGTTTATAAGTTTGATTAACAAATACATTTGGAGAAGGTAAGAACAATATACATTTACTAGTTTTGTTCATTTTTTTACAACTGTGTGATGTTTTAGATGCCATGATTGTGCTGTTTCTCATTGTGTAAATCGAACTACAACATACACTTGAACAGGAAGATTTACAAACAACCTTTTCATTTTCAAAGGAAAATTACTTACGTAAAAAGTGGTTACGAGCAATTAATAGAGAAAATTTCGTCACCACAGGGAATTCAGTGGTTTGCTGTAAACATTATGATGAAGGTGAAATTCAACGGTTTGAGTCATATAAAGACAAGGAAGGTGAAAGTGTAAAAATGGTTTCAAGTATCGTTATTAATAAATAGTGTATAGGTACAGTTTACGTTAATAATACCGAATTAGCATCAAATAATCTTATGTCGGTGTTACCTGAAACCTGTAAGTTGACTCGTTGGTCTCTATTACAAAATTTGTTAGCAAGATATATCTAGGTAGTTTATGCAGTGATTTATGTATAAACGCTGAATATTACAAGCATACATAGTGGTTATGCTGTTTATTCAATTAAAATTAAAATTAAGTGTGTGAATAGTACAAATTTGGCAGTGAAAAGTAATGGTGCTTTGTTTGGTGATGCTTATTGTGGTTATCTGCAGAGAGGAGGACTGATGAAGTAGGTTATTTGTATTTTCACTTATGTGCAATATTTGCTTTTATAACAAAAAATATAAAAATTGAAAAACAATTCTTGAGCAAAAATAATCATCAAAAGATATTAACCTCATTAGCAATTAAAAGTGTATAAAGTCTGATAACTTTTATATTGATTTTAATGTTGTATGTGAATGTGGAACACCAATGAGCAATATAGTGTTAAATAATTATAGCAGAAATAAAAATAGTGTGTCACCAAAAAAGTGGTCAAACGAGAAAATTATCACTTTGAACAATTGCGAATATTATCAAAAATGTTGAAATATTAATAATGTTTTTTATACGTTTCCCTTTTATACATCCTTTCTTCGTCACATTATACCTACCTACCTAAATTTAAAGAAAGAATTACCTACCAAAAAACGTATTTTAGATTAGGTACGCGGTTAATCTATCTCACTTTCAGCACCTGCTAAAGTCCACGAGTAGACCCACTTGAGGGCAACTAGGCGGTGTTGCCAAATTTAACTTCATGGCTTGTAAGTAAAGACGGCTGTGGTCTTTCTAAATGTTTTTTTCTGTTTGTTCTAAATTCACAAGTCACATTTAAAATTAAATTCCTTCAAATGAATACTTTTTATATGTGCTTGAAAATTACATTTTTTGTTTGTTCTATATTCACAAGAATCACATTTAAGGCCCACTTGACACAGTACAATTTTCTGTACAAGATTCTGCACAGTTTTCTGTACAATCTATATTGTATCGTTGTGTAACAGTTATATATACCTGTTATTATGATTCAGTAACAATCATTGTAACGATGTGACAAGTAGCATGTGCAATCACAGAGGTTTTAACGTGTCTACATTCATGTTCTTGTTTTTGTCATTTGACAGGCAGATATAAACCAAAACGCGCAAATTTTAGTCCTTGTTTGAATGTTAAAGCCTAATAAGACACTAAGGCAAAAATTTTGTGGAGGATACCATTTAAACAATGCGCTGAAGGATCCTTGTTGTATGAAAATCCTTGTATGGAAATTATTTTAGTAAGGAGATCCTTGTTGTGTGGGAATCCTTGATACGAATTTAAACAAGCAGTGCATGTAACGATATTAGCAGAATACCAGCACAATATATGAAAGCGGCAATGAACCGATAGAAGTGAATCTTTAAGAACGTGTTCTCAAGACCGTGTGGTCAGCTGTTAGACAGAAGATGCAGTTCTGTATTATGGAATAGGCGACAACATCTCAATACATGCGACAGTGCAGTTTGTACAGTGAGAGGCCAGGCATAGCGGAGACATGTTATAACCCTACATTTACATATGTTAGCGAACCGAAAAGCAAGGCGTAGCTAAGAATATTGTTCCCTAACACCTGTACAAAGCCAATGTTTAATAGTGCCAGACCAACGAGGGTTTGCAGTTGTGTAACAGTGTGAGCAGAACAACAGACTTCAACTTACAAGAATCAACGAGACCTTCACGTGTGCAGATTGTATAAGCTAAGTAGTAGTAACTGTAATTTATTTATTTAATGCAAAGACTCCAAGATACTGTAATTAATCAAGAACGTTTAGCTTTGTTGTTCGGAGATTCTTCTCTGAATTAACCTATTGTTAGCATCGGTGTCAGTTAGAGCTTGGTTGTATTTTAGAAGCTTTGTAGTTAATTGTTTTAGTCGTAGTATTAAGTACATTATAACACCTAATGTGAATGCCGTATAAGCCTAAAGAGAAATATCGAACAGCTGTTACAATTCAGAACGTATTTAGTTAAGATTATTGAGAACCGAGTTTATTAAGTGACTACCAGTTGACAGTCTTTGTGTATGTGTTATACAGTTGATGGTTGTTCATTCATATACATATTTTTATCATTAATTATACACTTAAATTAGATCTCGTGTGTTTGATTGCTATTGCTTTAAATCCTAATCCTAGTTTTCATGTTTTTGTGTATTTAAAAGCATGTGGCGCTTATAGACAACCCATGACCTTTCGCACCGACTAAAGAGCTACAGGAGCATCGTTTTTGATTTTTGCTCTAATTATTGAGCAAGTTCATTGACATATTAAAGTGACATCCTTTTTATTGGACCAAAAACATCTAGTCAAATAACTAGGGTGGTCACAGTTGCATACACAAAATGTACGGAAAAGCTGTACAGTTTTTTCATGCAAATTTTTAGATAGAACATGTTCTATTTCCATGCAGAATTCTGTGCAGAAAGTGCGTGCACGTGTTGCGCATTGACAAGACTGTTAGTGTGTACTTTTGGTTGTTTATTATTTGTATGTAGGTTAGGTATACAGTGTATAATAAAATATGTAAATTATTGGTAAAACCCTCATAAAACCTTTCCAAATGTACCTAAAATTAAAAAAAAACATCTGGTGTATGAGATAGGGATCACAATGAAGAGAGTATTTAATCATTCTTGTTCCAGTAGTTACTGTAGTAAGTTTAACCAAATTAACAAAATATTTAGTAGTAGTTCTTATTTATAAATTCTTTTTTATGTTCACTATTATATTATATATTATACACTTATATTTGTAAATTAGTTGATATTGTTTGTTATATGTAGTTATAGTATTATTAATATTTGAACTTATTTTGTTATTGGTTGTGGGATAGTTTGTAATAAATAAATTATAGATAGTAGATTAATTTCTTATTGTATTTTCTTTAATTTGAGTAATTCTAGTTTAATTTTCATTTCAAAAATTGTTGATTATCCATACATAAAAATAGAAATGTCTTGGTCTAGGGAACATGTAAGTGAATTGATTGAACTTTATAAAGAGAGACCTTGTCTTTATGCCGTTAAAAGTAAAAATTATAAGAACAAACATGCTTGAAATAAAGCATTGAGTGAAATAGAGGCCATATTAAAGCTCACACGTCCAAGTACAACCATATTAGAAGTAAAAACAAAATTTAATTCTTTAAGGACTACTTTTCTGTCTGAATATCGAAAGTGGCAACAGTCTTTGAAAAGTGGATGTGGTGATGATGATGTAAGTATCATTTAATAAAGTACTAAAATATATTGACCATATTTTATAGATTGCAGAATCAACATTATGGTATTTTGAAGATATGATGTTTATTGTAAATCATACAACCGCTCGTAAGTCGACTGATGTTATTAGCGAAAACTGCGAAGGTGAAGAAATAATTGTGCAAATGGATCAAGATATCGACTATTCACAAGATAACACAGATATTGTAAGTTATCTATTGGTATTTTAATAGTAATTTTTAATATTTAGTCTTCTTAGTTGGATTACAGTTCTGGTTTATTTATAAGCAATGCAAATGAGGACGTTCAACCTGCTCCAAGTACCTCAAGTAATTATATTGACGAAGGCGCTGTAAATACAGGTGATTTTGGTACAGAAAACAAGAAAAGGAAATGTGAAGCTATTAAGCACAATACTCCATCCCGCAAGAAACGAAAAGATGATGAATATTTGAAACATGCAAATGATGCTTTAATAAAACTAACTTCTGCTTTGGAGAATGAACCAACTCAACAGCCTGAAAACAGTGAGGAGGTATTTGGTTAATTAGTAGCCGCCAAAATTAAAGAAATTAATTGTCCTCAAACAAAAAATGAAGTTCAATTTAAAATTTTAAATGTTATATATACATATTTAAATAAATAAATATTTTTTTTGTATTAGACTTTATTTTTAATATTAATTAATCATAACTGGAATAAACATAAATCAATGTTCTACATATTATGCTCAGCCACTGCGTGTTCCTGCCAATCCACACTCCCATTGTTGGTACAGAAATAGTTCCGGAATTCATCTCTAATATTTCTGGCTTCAATACTTGACTTATTACCACCTTGTTTTACAACTGTTGGTAAATGTTTGGTATTGCTAATGTTAACATCTGTAACATACCTTTCACTTTCTGTTACCAAGAAGTTATGAAGTACCACACATGCTAAAGTTATTATTTCTACTTTTTCAACACCTAAATTTATTGGTTCTAATAAAACTCTAAATCTATTAGATAAAATTCCAAACGTGCTCTCTATTAATCTTCTTGCTCTTGATAATCGGTAATTAAATATTTTATTGTCATGACTTAAAAATCTTTGCGGATATGGCTTCATAACTCCTTCTGTTAATGGAAAGGCTCCATCTGCTACGATTACATAAGGCACCTTTTTTCTTCGACCAGGCAAATTACATGGGGGTGGAAAATTCAATTTGTTTTCTGCTAGGCAAGATGCGAGTAAGCTTTCACGAAAAACATCTCCATCACTCACTCTTCCATTAGTACCTACATTTACATAGGTAAATTTATATTTAGCATCTGCCATGGCCAGCAAAACTATGCTGTGTTGCCCTTTATAATTATAATAATAGGATCCTTCACATAATGGTGGTCTAAATGTAATATGTTTCCCATCAAGTGCCCCTACGCAATTGGGAAATTGCCACATTTCAAAAAAGTCAGTAGCAATTTTCTGCCAAGTTTCAGGATCTGTGGGTACCTATAAATATCAAAAAGAAAATGTATATATAATACAGCTGAGATTTAATCAACATACAGTTAAATAATGCTCCCTTAACTTCTGGTAAATTGTTTCACACACTTCTGGAACAAACCTCGAAATAGTGCTTTCATGAACTCGTGTTGAATACATTAGAGACCGGAAACTTTCACCAGTTGCTAAAAACCGCAAAGTAATTTGCAACCTGAAAAATCATAAGTATATTGTATTTGATTTTTTTTTAAATATTAAGAATTTCTCACTTGCTATGGACTGATATACTGTCTCGCATAAATGTATCTTGCTTTGTAATATCAGCTCTAATGTAATCTAATAATTTATGAAAGAGAGCATCATTCATCCTTAAATAATTCCTATATAAGTCAGGGTCCTCAATGCGTAATTCATTATTAATTAATGACAAAACATCCCGGCCGCCTTAAAAGCCAAGGTTTAGTCCATATCTTTCTTTTTTGTTCGCGTTTTTTATTTTTTATATTAAGAATGTTTGTTATTATAACAAGAACTGCAGCTCGTAATAAATTCTTTCTTTTATTTGTGTCCATTTGGAATTTTTCCAGAAAAATACACACAAATGAAATTTTAAGGTTACAAAATTTCGGATACCCGCCTAACTAGTAATACATTCTACGCATGCCCGGACCTTTAAAATTTTGCATCGTTGCAAGTGGGCAAAATAAATTCTGCACAGAAAGTTGTACAGAATATTCTGTACAGAAAACTGTGCAGAATCTTGTACAGAAAATTGTACTGTGTCAAGTGGGCCTTAAAGGAAATTTCTTCAGGTGTTTCGTTTTTATATGATAGATGTCTATACATAGTTTTCTTTTTACATTTCCGTATTTCATAAATTTGTTTAATGAAAAAAAAAATAATTTCTAATTGCCAATAAAAAATAGTTGCTTCAATCTTCATTTTATTGTATTGATGAGTTTCCAATAGAAATGATCATATTGTTTCTAATATGTTTGAATATAAGTTTGTTCTTTAATCAATTTCTAGATTTGCATGTATTGTTGCATAGTTAGTGTAGGAATTGTATTATAATAACTTGATCACTACCAGTTATTTGGCAACAAGAATTAATATATGTATGTTGTTATTATTACTAATAATTAAGGAGCGGACACGAAAGGTTTATGACTCATCGCCCACGGGCGCACTATTGAAATGTTGTATTTTTAAAGAGGTTTTAATTTTATTTATATAATTGGACAAGTGGGTGGTGATCTATAAAATACAAAATACATTATTATTTGTAATTCAAATCGACTAAACTCTCCGTAGTTTATTTATCTTACGAAATATAATAAATTTTAAAAACCCCTCACGCTTCTACCTACGCCGATGAAGATAGGAAATTTACGAGTTAAATGGACTTCTTTTTGCTCTCATTCTCAGGCTTAAACAGATGTTGCAGTTCACCATACGAATAGTGCTATTCAGTAACTGCGTGCTGTTTACATTATTTTTTTGCTCCGTCGTAATTTAAACCTGGGACGTCCGCTCCTTACTAATAATACAAGCTTTATTACTTGGACAAAAATATTGGTATTAAAGACAGTGGTGAGAATAACTGCAGTATTACCTACTACAGTTGGGACTTTATCTATCCCATTAAGTCCTTCTCAGTCCTTCCTTAAATGTTTAGCATGAGATTAGAAATATTTATTATTTTCAGAAAGTGCATTCTGCCGGCACCACCGGCCAAGGAGGCGACAACAGCACTGAACCGACGCAAGAGATGCCTCCGTCCAATCTATACATGTGAGCAGTGCAAATACAGGACGAAGTACCAGTCAGATCTCATAGAGCACACCAACAACCAGCATTACGAAGTTAAAATACATAAATGTGGGATTTGTGACAGACGTTTCAAAGCTAAAGAATCTCTCAGGCTGCACTTGCAAAATACTCACGCTTATATTGGAGGAAAAAAGGACCAAGAAAATTATACGAATGGTTATAGGAATACACTTATGAAAGTAGGACAGTCGAGCTCACACAATCAAAAGAAAATATTTAAGTGTTTGTTGTGTGTGTTTCGAGCAAAATACAAACAATCTCTGAGAATACATATAAAAAGTAAACATTTGAAGGAATATCGTTTTAAATGTAACATATGCGAATATGGGACAAATCGCAAAGATAATTTAAAACTACATATAAAAAGTAAACATTTGAAGGAATATCGTTTTAAATGTGACTCATGCGAATTTGGAACAAACCAGAAAAGTCATTTTGAATATCATGAGAAAACAATACATTTGAAAGAATTCGATTTTGAATGTGATATATGCGAATTTGGAACAAACCAGAAAAGTCATTTAAAAGTACATATAAAAAGTAAACATTTGAAGGAATATCGTTTTAAATGTGACTCATGCGAATTTGGAACAAACCAGAAAAGTCATTTAAAAGTACATACAAAAAGTAACCATTTGAAGG
This sequence comes from Amphimallon solstitiale, assembly GCA_963170755.1. Classification (NCBI taxonomy): domain Eukaryota; kingdom Metazoa; phylum Arthropoda; class Insecta; order Coleoptera; family Scarabaeidae; genus Amphimallon; species Amphimallon solstitiale. The sequence continues at coordinate 38,291,759 of OY720685.1, read as the reverse complement.
AATATCGTTTTAAATGTGACTCATGTGAATTTGGAACAAACCAGAAAAGTCATTTAGAATATCACGTGAAAACAATACATTTGAAGGAATTTGATTTTAAATGTGATTCATGCGATTATAGAACAAACTGCAAAAATGATTTTAAAATACATATAAAAAGTAAACATTTGAAGGAATATCGTTTTAAATGTGACATATGCGAATATAGAACAAACATCAAAAATAATTTAGAATATCATATAAGAAGTAAACATTTGAAGGAATATTGTTTTAAATGTGACTCGTGCGAATATAGAACAAACATCAAAAACAATTTAGAATATCATATAAGAAGTAAACATTTGAAGGAATATCGTTTTAAATGCGACTCATGCGAATTTAGAACCAACCACAAAAGTTGTTTAGAATATCATGTGAAAACAATACATTTGAAAGAGTTTGATTTTAAATGTGACTCTTGCGAATATGAAACAAACAATAAAAGTAATTTAAAAGCACATATAAAAAGTAAACATTTGAAGGAATGTTGTTTTAAATGTGACTCATGTCAATATGGAACAAACACGAAAAGTAGTTTAAAAGTACACATACAAAGTAAACATTTGAAGGAATATCGTTTTAAATGTGACTCATGCGAATTTGGAACAAACCAGAAAAGTCATTTAAAAAATCATGTGAAAACAATACATTTGAAAGAATTTGATTTTATGTGTGACTCTTGCGAATATGGAACAAACTTCAAAATTAATTTAGAAAGACATATAAAAAGAAATCATTTGAAGGAATGTAGTTTTAAATGTGACTCATGCGAATTTGGAACAAACCAGAAAAGTCATTTAGAATATCATGTGAAAACAATACATTTGAAAGAATTTGATTTTAAATGTGACATATGCGAATATGAAACAAACCAGAAAAGTCATTTAAAATATCATGTGAAAACAATACATTTGAAAAAATTTGATTTTATGTGTGACTCTTGCGAATATGGAACAAACATGAAAAGTAATTTAAAAGTTCATATAAAATGTAAACATTTGAAGGAATTTGATTTTAAATGTGACTCTTGCGAATATGGAACAAACATGAAAAGTAATTTAGAAGTTCATATAAAATGTAAACATTTGAAGGAATTTGATTTTAAATGTGACTCTTGCGAATATAGAACAAATATCAAAAGTAATTTAAAAGGACATATAAAAAGTAAACATTTGAAGGAAGATAGTGCCACGTAAATTTAACAAATATGTCTCACGTCGTTCGATACACTGCTACCCTGTTGCGTAAAAGGTATGACAATATATACATACAAGAGGATAGGAGGTATGATGCCACCACGATAACTCACCTTCTAATAACTAGAATATGTAACAGTGACGCTTGTCTATTAATTAATTATTTAATCGCCAGCTTATCCCTCACTAAGTCTTACCTTTCACTCTTCCCAAGGTCGATGTTAAAGATGATGCACAGTACTGCCGCTAACTAGTCGCGTTGGCATGGGTTCGTCACTCAACAAGTGAAGGTGTTATTTAATTAGGGCACCAGCTCCGCTTGTTTAAATTATACTGTACAGCAACTGTTAAATAGACCCGGAACTAGTCTATTATGAAACCCCAGGTATAATGAGAAATAAGACCCAAACACACTCATTCAAACTTAACAACAGGTTTATTACTTTTGGCTGCCACTTGACAAAAATAAAACAATGCACGTCTGGCATCCGAACATAAATAGTACAAACAGGAGGGAGAGTTATGAGCGAGCCAGTGTATTAAATATTTATAAGCAACAAAATTCAATAAGGGTGTACCCCTGATATGAAACACTACTAATACTTTACATAAATATTTGACAACTGATAAAAAAAACAAAAGAAGATAAATTAATAAGAGGATTAACCTCAAGTTAGCTAAATTCAAAATATTAATATATAAAAAAAACAACGCAAGAGTACATAGGCAATAGGCCTGAAACTAATCCATGTCGAGCAGTTGGAACGTTTCAATAAGGGTGTACCCCTGATATGAAACACTACTAATACTTTACATAAATATTTGACAACTGATAAAAAAAACAAAAGAAGATAAATTAATAAGAGGATTAACCTCAAGTTAGCTAAATTCAAAATATTAATATATAAAAAAAACAACGCAAGAGTACATAGGCAATAGGCCTGAAACTAATCCATGTCGAGCAGTTGGAACGTATTCGGCTTCACAAGCAATTAAAATTAGAACTCCATGTATCTAAGAGTGGCCAACGCCAAACTGATTGACACTCGATTTGTTTTACTAGATGGTAAATAATACTAATACTATTAGCGCAAGATATCTTTTGCCTTACAATTAAGAATCGTGAATAAAATTCATTCAGCTTACATAACGTACGGCTTACACTATTAATTCTAAAAATGTTGAATAAAAATTACAAATAACAAGCGATAAATTTTCACAAGTCAAGTTGGAATGTCACAATGCAAATGCCCATCCAAAATCTCAGCTAAATTTGATACAAAAAAAAATTACTATATAACAGTCCGAACTTGGACGTGTAACTGCCAATCTAAGGCTAGCAAATACTATAAAGGCTAAACGTGAAATATATAAGTTAAATTACAGTGGCCCACATGCCTCCACAACACAATTTAACAACCACGATGACTTATTTGAACAGTCAGTCCGAAAAGTTATATTAAACAGTACGAAAGTACTCGTAATCTGACTGTAAACTGATACCAGACTGATTAAATCCAATTGCACTAATTGACTGTGCAATACAATGGCACTATTAATCACAATAGTAATAAACAAGTCACAAATACCTTAAATCTTCTCACACACAGCTACGATAACAATTTCTACATACAGATTCCACACTCTAGTACAGGTAATATTCTTCCAAAGTATCAATGGCTACTAACGATCTTCGAGTTGAAACGGAACAATGCGACAACCTATGTAGAGCGGTATAACAAATTCGCATTCACCAATTGACCCTGTTTCAAAAATTTTCCAAAAATGGCCGTACTGACCATGTGGTTTGTTCCACAAAATGGCTACAAATCAGTTTCCAATTGCCATTAATAAGACTTCCAAACGGTAGTCGAAAACTAATCCAAAATTTGTCAGTGGTACTTAGTCGCAGGATAGCAGAAAAAAAATCAATTCCAGCCTTCAAAAAACATCCTCCAAAGAGCTTAACCAATACGTCAACGGAAATTATATCTCAGCAAGCATTATTTTATATTCCACATTTAATATCAGTGGCTATTTCACGATACTATCAAACACAAAACCAACTTGCCAGAGTTTAACTGACATCTATTTTACTACTACACTGCGACTAAAATGAACTTATTACCACGAGATTCAAATTTGAAAGCGAACGATTAATTTAATTGACTGCCAAAGATCGAAATTCAATACTACAAGGACGCCCTCTTTTCCAAGAGAAAGAAGCTTCAGAAGAACTAGATAGAAATTCAAATGATCTAATAAGCACGGAAACTAATCTGGACTAACAAACAAACAATGATTTTGGCTTACACCCGGTAATTCCACAGTAGAACAAATAACTACAAAACAAAATTAATTATAGAACCCTAACCAAATGCTTAGAATAACCAAAATAAAACAGATAAGTTTTCAAATAAGAATAAATTCAATTCTCGCACATATAGCGCCATCTATGACTGCAAAACAGCGGCTACCGCAACATTCGACCGCGAAGCGCTCTATTCAACTAGATCACACAAGATGGCGGTAAAGTGATAGATTTAAACCAATCAATAACATGAAATCTAAACAAATGTTTGTCCCAAAGAAAGGAATAACGATATATCTACGGGGTACGTTAAAAATTAAATACGTACAACAAAGGTACGCGATTAAAACTAAAAATTAATTGTTACAAATTCCCCTCCTACTACAAAAAGGTTATTTACCTGTAAATTACCGCTAAGCCAAATAGACATGGACAGGAAGCGAAACTGTGCGAGACGAAAACTATATATACGATACTACCAAAAGTGAAAAAGTCGACAACGACTAGGGATAAAGGATAGTCAAATGCGCGTGACCATGGATGACACCCTGAGTAGCAACTGACTCATCCACCAAACCAAAACTAGAGTCCTTCGGCAATTCGGCCGGCATAGGAAAGGTTAATAAAATAATAACTATCTGATTGAAGGCGTCCCCCATGCCGCATGCGAATCAGCACAGTATGTCAGCGCCCCGAAGAATACCTAGAGCAGGCATAAGGAAAAGCTGCTTATAGCACCGAAAAAAGCACAGACTGATAGGGGATCTTTACTATCAGCGGCGAAAGAAGACGAAAGCTGCGCTAAACATACGGATCGAGTTCCACACTGAGACACAACCAGCACGACAAACGACAACCGTCAGCGTGATAGAGATGCTAATCCTGAAGGAATTAAACACTCAAAAATATAAAAAGGACAACTAAAAATAGGTTTATTACTATACGTTAAAAAGGATACAAGCGGAAATAAGGAATTTGGAAATAAAATAGAAAGGAAAAGTTGCTCTCAATGAGTCCTCCAGGAACACTCACAATTGAACCATTGGACCAAAACTGGAACCAGAAACAAAATAAAGGGACGATAGGGCTAAACACAAAATGATAACGGCAAATGAGTTTAAAGTTTATGACAGCCTATCACAGACTGAAACACTGAAGGTGAACATCAACAAAAAGAAGGAATAATTATCATATCAGAATCCCGAACAAAAAAGCGCGAATACGATAACGATGGGATTGTCAGGACTCAATCCCCAAGACGGTGAACAGAAAGGCAGCCGGTATTTATTGACTGAGCCAATCTCTGTCATACTAAAAGTCACAATCAGGTACGGAAGATTCGTGTCAAGTAATGAATACTCAAACAGTACGATTAAGTTACATAATCGAGACAAAAGGTGTGCCAAAAGACACATACGGTATGATAGAATTAACTATCAATGCAAATTCTAGACCATGCGATACGAACGAAATCCCATAACAGGTAAAGGTTCTAGAAATGCTACGGTACGAAAGTCAAAATAAACGAACGGAAGTCTAAATCGGAAATACGTAATCGTAAACGATACGAAGTCATAATCGGTACGGAACGTCATAATCGATATGGAAAAGTCGAGATCGGTACGAAAACTTATAACTTATTAAAGTTACACGGGAGTCGGAAATAACTTAAACTAACGTAAGTTATACGGTACTCAAAGGTAACTTACAGAGTTACACGAAATCAATCCACCCAATTCAATCGTCGCTGTGTGGGCTATCGACCAAAACATAAGGGAACACATCCCAGATCAGAACACGCAAAGAAAATACGTCGAACCCACGACAACTAAAATTGAAGATGTTAAACGAAACGGGGAAAGCAGATAATTTTTGGGACGCCTTTTACGCCCAGGCATTTAACCCACAGGTATATTCGTTAGGCCTACCTGCAAACCGAAATGTATAGCCAGAGTTCAATCATCGGTAGGTTGTGCTTTAAGGTGTTCAACACTCCATGTACCAGAAAGTACACCACCATCACAATTCTTAAGTTCATAAGAGTTATTAGACACACGACGATGAATCATGAAGGGACCAATATACTTATTGGCTAACTTCGCAGAATAAAATTCTGCAGCATCAGATAAGACAAAGTTCTTACGCCAAACCAACTGATTAGGCAGGAAGGAAACAGGACGATGTCTAAGATCGTAACGGACTTTAGACTTCTCATAAGCTTTCTGTAGACGATTTTTACTGTCACTATAGAGTCTCGAAAAATTAGAAGATCGACACATAAAATCTTCTGGATTTCTTTGACACGTTTCGACGATATCATCGTCATCCACAACTAAATCTAGATCGGAAGTAAACCTTTTTATGATGATAACCGACAACTGAACTCATACAGAAGATAACGAACGAAGTTCGTATAACGAACGAAGTTCGTTACATGAAATCAAAAGATTTCAAGACATACAACACACAAGTGTAAAGGTTACTAAGGACCACAAAACTAAACAGCACAAATGGGAAAACTCTGATAACCACAAAAGGAAAGATGGATAACTACTATCTCATGAAGCAATTAAACCAAGGTAAGAATTCAATTAAATCTGTTGACTTTTGACGTGCAGATACAAATTATCCCACATATGTGGTTGCAAAATACGATACGAGACGATACTCCAAAGCGATACGATAACCTTCCATTTAGTTCAAAAATCCCGAATTATACGGAAACTCTACGATACTATACGATAAATTAGGTGAACAAGTACAAGGCTCCACACGATAAGCCAAACTGTAAAAGTGAAATTCAAACAGGTTTACACTTCACGAAGATAGGGAAAAAGGGTCGAGAAAATTTAATTATCCCAATACGTAACTACAAATATTTCTGAAATTAGACAAACGAAAAATGATCCTATATGGGACAATCACACACACTTTAAAAACAATCTCTTTCATCAGCCAAACACCAATTGTACCTGTGCCATACTAAAATTGTTAGAGTACTCAAACATAAGAAACATTGTAGCGCAATCTATCCACAACATAACAGAATGAATTAATGGTATCAACAATATTAACGATAACAACGGCATGAACGGTACGGAAAGGGTTATTGAAAATAATACGAAAATATACCAGATATCAAAATTTCATTCCAACCAAATATACGCTAAACAGATTGTAAAAGTGATATCCACGAAAGGCCAAGACAACTGAAGACCCCACAAACACAGCCAAAGCCAAATCTTAAAAGCGATTCAAATTATCCGCAATAACATTAAGAAGTGACAAATCCCATATAATCCCATATTATTATTATTAAACAACCTATTATTCGATATCTATTATTACTATTACTATTAGCTCAAGGGCGATACAACAACAAAAAAACTATGAGACTGACTGCATAAGCGATGACCCACAGTGACTAAACAGATTCGAAAATATCAATTCTACTAACTAACGAAATAACTAAGTTCAAAACAAAAGATAGATTAACACATACAAGTCATACTACCAAAAATAGTAAAATCACGAAATATTATCTAACAGATCTAAAAAGTACTCTAAACATTCATACTAAACAATGAACCGCCATTTTGAAGGTGAGATACCACTATCCTCCTGTAACCTACACGAGATACACAAATTGGACAAAAGCCCACAAATAATTGTAAGATACAAAGTCACCACAAAAGGCTTAAACTCGAAATGTTTTACAGAAATGTTTCTCAAAAATATTCAAAGGACGAAAATTTCTCACAAACAACTGGAACTGAATCAGTGACTTTGCTGGTCGCGGATGTTGGACGGCAAAGACACTGATGACACAAAGGAAGGTATCAATCGAGGTGAGACTATAAAAAACAGATAGATGTAATTTAATAATGATAGTCAAGAAGGAAAAGAATAAATAAGTTATAAAGATATCAGGTGTTTTTGTTATACTAATTATAAGAAAGTCGAGTGAGCCACCCCTCGAATATATTAAGGCACGTATGGTGGAAACGCGTTACATTCCGTTGCACGTCATACTAGATCCATGACGACTCACCTTGTATATGTTGCCGGATCTATTTTTATTTCTGTCAGTGACATTTGATATAACCAAAGAAAAAAATTATTCACAATACAATAACTATAACGTAATATATTTAGTAGAGGTGGGCAAAACGGTTCTTTTCATTGACCCGGCTCACTCGGTTCAGCTCCTCATAGTGAGCCGGGTCCCGGAACCGGCTCATTTGAACCGTGTGGATCAGTAATAGCATACCGTTCCGGGAACGTGTAGGACATGTAATACTCGGCGCCGTCGCGTCGGCTCAAACGAACCGGGATTATTTAGGCTGCGCGTACACCAATTATACAAAATGTTTGACAAACAATTTATTTGAAGCTATAATGCACACAAATTTGAAAAAGTATCAGATTGTTGTATACAAATTAAGCAACGACCCAAGTGAGCCGAGATTCGGTTCATTGAAATTTAGTGAACCGGCTCCTTCGGTTCCCTGCTGGGATTCGGTTCACTGAACCGGTTCGGACCCGAACTGCCCACCTCTAATATTTAGTAATTGAAATGCTCTAAGACTTCAGTCTTTCTCAGCTTACTTATGTATTGTATTGATTTAGATTGTCGAAAAACCTTAAATGTTTCATTACAATAAGCAATACTTACGCTATTCACATTTAATTTAACACATGATTATAGAAAAGTTTGTAAAAAGCCTCGACTGTTTACAGAAACCTTTCGGCATTATATTCAATGGACGCAAATAAATAGTAAATACACTTCTAAAAAGCACTGTTTTTAAACAATTTATATCAAAGCAAAAATAAACATGAAAAATTGGACAGGAAGAATATACACAACGCACGTCTTTTTGACAGATATGATTTATCTGCCAACACCGAATTGAACTATTAGTCTATTAAAAATATGTAATAAAGAAATTTAATATTGAAACGGAAATTATGTGATATTTGCCATGAATGCGTATATTACGATCAATTTATAAATCTTCTCTTTAAGCTAATGAAATAAATGCCCTCAAGTATAATTTAACAATGTAACTTTTTTAGTTTCTCTAATACAGTTATGACAACATGTAAACGTCATCGATGACGTGCAACGGAACTTAACGCGTCTCCAGTATAAGTACCTCTCGTATTTATATATATATATATACTGGGTGAGTCATCTCCGCGGGTAAGGCCGATTGTGCGATTGTAATAGCTGCTCATTAGAAAACATTTTGAAAATATGTTGTATTATACAGACTGTTCCATAACTTGGTGGCTGACCATAGTTGTAGTTTTTTAAATGGAACATCCTGTATATTACATGTTTGTATTCCCCGTATAATTTTTAGGCAAAAACTAATCAGATAGTGTAGGCCTAAAATCTACAGTTTTTGACTTATTTTCGTTTTTCTGAAGAATGTAAAGTTTCTATAAATTTATATTTCTCGAAAACGACTTGTTAGACATTTTCTTTGTATAATTGTTCATCTTAGTAGAAGCAGTTTTTTCAGTTACTAATTGCATGTGCAGAAAACTGGATTAAAATCACATGACACTTGTTGTATAAAAGTCAATTTTTGAAATGGAACAGCCTATATATCAGTTCATTTTTGAATTGCTAATTAGATTTCATATCAAAAACATGTAAGACGTTAATACTTTAAAAGTGACTATTACTGAGATATATCCGTTTTTTCATATAATTTTGCCATCGTTATGTTTTTTATTTGAATACGTTATAGTAAGCCATGATATTTGTTGCAACATTGATAATTGAATGGATGCAATTTAATAAGTTGTTACTCAGTTGACAAGCATGATTTCATAATGAATTTTTTTAAAAATTAGCTTAGAGATATGATTTTTAACGTATTGCGAGAATGATTAAAAAAATGTTTACTAGCTTAAGATTTTGAGTTGTTTATAAAACTGCACTCCAAAAATGTATAATATACTATTTCTCTTTTTTTCCTTTTACTTCTATAATATTGTTAAGTGTCATTTCTATATTTACGTTATTTACGAGTTTATACACAAATTGGATATAATGTACTTACAATACACTCTATGCCAGCAATATATTTCATAAAATATATAGAATATGGTACAATAAACAAATTTTAAAACAAAACAAATTAATACCTTAATTATAGTAAGTGCAGCAACAGGAATTAGGAGGTTATATCAAAGGATCTGTAATTAGTATAGACCGAATGCTAGAGGTTGACGACTCATCGCCCATAGGCGCACTATTGAAATTTTCTATTTTTAAAGAGTTTTAATTTTATTTATATAATTGGATAACAAGTGGGTGGTGATATGTAAAATATAAAATACCTTATTTGTTCATTTTGTAGTTCAAGTCGAGTAAAGGAGTATTAATGTTTACTAGCAATACTTTCTCGAGGTCCTCTTCTGTAGGATTTGTTCTCTTTGAATGAAGTACATCCTTGTAGATAGAAAACGTCCTTTCTACATCGCAACTGGTTATAGGTGCGTACTGGAAATATTCTTTTATTTCAGCGTATTTAGCAGTTAGATTTTGTGTCATTGTCCCGATACACAATTGCCGCAATGTTATTAAATCGGGATTGCTATTGGAAACTGCGTCTAACTTTTGCCGAAGGCCACATTCGAAGCGACTTGGAATACTTTTGAAATTATTAATAGCCATATCTAATGTGGTTAATCCATCTTTTAGTTTGAGATTTCGATTTTCGAAATATGTGATTAGTTTAGGAAAATGTCCAAAGTGTTCCTGAAGGAATAATAACTGATATTTTAAATTTGGGATTTGTGTTACTTTCTTGCACTTAGAAATACTTCGAGCATCGTCATTTAAACATGTAACGAAATTTTGAAAACTATCGAAATTCTCTCCTTAAAAACTAGTAACTTCCAACCGTGTTCCCCATCTAGTTAAGAGCTACTCTCGATACTGCTTTTCTGAAAACTTTTTTAAAAGCGGAAACAAGTCTATCAACTTCCGGATATGTGTCTTTGATATATTCACAGATTATGTGGAGAGCATGTGCTACACAAGTAATATGCAGCATATAGGGATATGTTTCCTTTAATAGCCTCTCTGTTTTTAACATATATGCGGCACTGTCACTAACAAATAAAAGTATTTTTTTCCTGTACGTGTCGTCCGAATGAAGCATTTTGTGCAACATCTCGTCAATGGTTTTAGCAACTGTTTCCGCATCAACTGTTATATGGAATAGTTGGATGTAGTACACCAGCTACAACATCTACCACACATCGTCCTAATATATCGACAGTTTCATTGGCACTTATCCATAGGTACTGATTTGAAAGATGTCTTCTAATACATTCTCTGCTTTCGTGAAGCACTTTAGAAATATAATATTTGCGTAAGGTGGATTCATCAGGAACATTTCGACAAGTATATTTTCGAAGAAATGTCTTCAAAGTGTGCTTGTCAAGTTTATTTAATGGGATATTAGCCGCCATTAAAGCTTCAGAGAGTTCTTCGTTAAAATTGTCAGCTTTCAACGGGTCCAATTTCTGTGTTTTAGCGATGCTAAGTGATGTTGTACGTGCGCTTTTTGGGCATTCTGTAACGATATTTTACGACTGCAATAAATTTCGGAATCACTGACAATGGACATACAATCAGTATGACCCTTAATCCAACTCGCCATTGTTTCACGATGCCATTCTCGATGTTCTTCCATATCATAGTAACATATACAATGTTCTAGATCTAAATAAATGATAACTAAAAATATATGCGTATGTTATTGAAACTTAACGAAATCTAATGCACACTTACGTCAAGATAATTGAGAGAAGTAGATTCAATGAAACGGTGTTAAACATGAACTATTAAAAAAATTACGAAGTATGTAATTAACAGTCAAAACAATGAAAAAACAAAACTAACATAAGTATGAATAGGTATATATATACATATTGTACTAGTGGTGGTATTAAAAAAAACTTGCTTAATACCAAAAAACCAGATAATTCAAATTTGCCACACATTGGTTAGCCAATAAGGTACTAGTAATCAGGGTAAGTGTTAAAACTAATATCGCATCACGTTACTGGACTAAATTACAAATGTACTTCATCCTTTAACTACCTTATATGTTCTAATATTGATTTATTTCATTTTAAGAATTTAATTTATACAATCATATAATTATGTATTCATATGCCCGTACTAACTCAGTCGAATAATGTAAAATATTTCTGATATTAATTTGTAATCTATTAAAATATGAAATCCATTTATACGTTTTTTTATTAGTAAATATTTCTAATCCTTAATTTGATAACTTTTAAGAAATTCCACGACTATATTAAAATCAACTAATATGAAGACGCTTAATATACCTATTTTATATTTTTCGATAACAAATATATCCACTATTATATGATTCTACAACTATAAGTAAAGATTTTAAGGAATTAACATATCCTTTAATATATTCTGGGTAAGTATTCTTTCCTTGATTCATTTATTATACCATTTCTTATATTATTATGCTTTTTATTTAAGGTTATCTATGATCTTGGACTTTCTGCATAACTATATGTCAGATATTAGAATGAAAACAAGAAAACTCATATGGATCTATAACAATCAATATATTAACTGTATTGTCAACTTTACAAAATTTGATTATGAAATGAAGAAAACACCAATTGCATACAAAATCATTTCACAAACTTGTTCAATATCGTTTTCATATGTGAATAAAAATATGAATTGTTCTAACCTTTTCAATCATACAAGGTAAATTTTATATTTTTAGAGATAGATAAATTTGTAACAACTAATGTTAAAGTACTCAATGAATTGATACAATGCATTTAGTTCAATACCCCGTCTGTTTTTATAGGACATTAAATGAAACTGTCAGATATTATTTAACCTGTAAATGACTTGAAATATAATTTTTATTACTTGATGTCATATTCTCAATAGACTTTTATTTGAATTGAATTATATTCCTTCAATATTATAATATTTACTAAAAGAATTCAGTACGATTATTTTTAAAAGAAATGTTACACAATTATTTAAGCTAATTCAGAAAATTAATTTATATTTACTTGTAGATTAAACCTCCATAAAGTATTCAGTAGTACCCCCATATCCGCGGGGGTTTGGTTCTGTGGTCTTCCGCAGATACTGAAAACCGCGGATAGTAGCGAACGCTTTATTTTCGAGTACAATATGAAATATGAAGCAAAGTTGAAACAATAAAAAATAAGTTATATAATATTTATTTAAGAGGGGCCTTTACCTACAAATAGAAACGTATGCAACTTATATTACTCGCGGGACGAGTAGACGCAAGGGGGTGTGAGTGGGTGGAGCTACACGTTATGAGGTTTCGATCCGAACGCTTCGGTTTTATTCAAAGCTACTAGAGATGGGAAACATATGTATAAAGAATGAAAAACTTACGGAACTGCCCTCTTGCGGGTCTAGTCACGTATTACTTTCATATACTTATTCATATTTTGAAATATTTAATTATTATTTTTGGATGTGAACAAATTAAATGGGTTCATTTTCACTTCGCTTTAATGCACATCTTAAAGTCGGATGAAAATTAATACATTCAATTTGTTTAGAATAAAAGAATACTCTCTTTTTAATTTATGTTCAGCCATCACAATAGTACAACATCATTTCTCATTATAATGTACAATTGTAATGATAAATAGATCTAGAAAAAAATAAGAAAAAAGAAAATCTTATAAAAAAACAATTTCAGAAATGATGAAGTTACTTTATTACAAATAATTGATTGATATACAAATACATAATACAAATACATACATGTGTATAACAAATAATAATATATAATAAATTATGTACATAATCAAGTATTCTTAAATTTTATGAAGAACTTCTTGTGTTTAATATATTATTTAGACTTATATGATCTTTTAGCCCAAGTACCATCAACATCTAGCTCTCCTTTAGATATAGCTTCAGCCTTCTCTGCTTCTGCAGCTTCCGCCATTTCTTCCACGGCATTTTCTTTTATTACTTCATGAACGTGCTTTTGTATATCATAATACGTTCGCGAAGAGATGGTAGGCATATTCATAATTGAAAAACGCTCTTCCATTTGAGTAAAACTTTGTCCTGTGCACAAGTTTCCAAAAACCTACAATGCACATTTTGAATACAAGCGTTTGCGGTAGCTATTTAGCCATACTCAAAATATTTTAAGCAACTCCTTGAAAATGTTGACTTTTACACTAATATAGACATAAATAGCTTAGATTACCATAACAAAATCATTAGTTTATAGTTTTCCAGGGGGACACCTATCATTATTTTGAGTCTAATTTCTATGTACATTAAAACATATAAAGAGCAAATACTACAATAACATATAGACACCGTAATCATAACGACTTCCAGGTGATTACAAATTTTTAAATCTCTTACCACAGCTTCATTTATGCCCATATCTTTTGAGCTATCACGTTCAATGTTAGAAAAAAGTTTTTCAATTCCACCACATATGCTACATTTAAATACAATCACTAACCCAAATTTGAGATTCTAAAATTACAAAATGAGTTTAAAAAACGCGAAACGGCGATGCCTTAATTTTCGACAGGTAAACGCCCCTCTTAAAATAAATAAACAATAAATAAATAAATATTCTTGTGCTGTGGCACAAATAGAATTTAAGTTTAATAAATATATAAGTTCATACATATGTGCATATATGTAGTACATATTTACATACACAACAAGAAAATATACAACAAGAAAAACTTTATCATCGTGAGCTACATATTGATTCATCTTCCTCCAAGTCTAAAGGCCGTTTGACACTTACGTAAATTTTAAATAAAATTCACAACTTAATTCACACGCAAATTTTGTAATAAATTCATATCGTGGCATACATAGCGGCACTGCTGTTCCTCATATTTATCAACAACCTGGGAAGAGTAATAGGTAAGGCTTTGGGTGTAGATTAAGCTGGTGATTATTTAATAGACAAGCGTCTCTTAGTACATTTATAGTAGATTCTGCTAATTTGTTTTAATGAAAGAAGGTTAGTTACCGTGTTCGCGCCATTTTTGCCTCCCCTCCTGCCAGGCTGAACTTAAGGCAAGAGACGAGCGTAATAGCCTTTCGATTTGATTGCCAAAACACAGGCAGGCAAGCTTTATCTTTGTATTTAAGAGCACGTGGATTCTGTGATCGGTAAACAAGTCTTATTATATTAAAATATTAAGGTAAGTCTATCCTTAATTGCTTCAAAGCCTGGTGCAGTCTTATGAATATAAGTCCGTTGAGGCATTTTTTTCCACATAAGACCAGTCTCATCGCAGTTAAAAACTTGCTTAGGATGATAATTCTTTTCTGCAATAATTTGTTTAAATTTTTCTGGAAACAGGGCAGCAGCTACATGATCAGCCGACGCAGATTCCCCTGTCATTTTTATATTTTTTAGATTAAACCGAGTTTTAAATCTATGCAGCCACCCCCTACTGGCTGTGAATCATTTTCCTTCCTCTTCAGTATAATCTTGGGTCTGCATATCTTCATATAAAACCAATGCCTTTTGTTGTAGCACTTTGCCATCGATAGGAATATGTTTTCCACCCATAAATTTAAGGCATTTTCTACCTTAAGTAACACTTTATTACGTATTGTGGTTGCAACTTTTGCAGTTTGGGGTGCACTAGAAAAACTAGCCCGAATCTTATCTTTATTTTTGAACACTTCTCGTATCGAAGATTCGTTTTTATTGTACAGGGTGTTTCATCGGTTGGGGTATCGCGAATTAAAGTGCCTAAATATAAAAATATCGACTTCAAATTTTAACCACTTATAGAGCTTTTAAACCGCTACCAGCAGGTTAGGTTATTTTTGATAATATTATTTTAATTAATGCGTAAATTAAAAAAAAACGTATTATCAAAAATTAAAAGTGCTCAAAAAATGTTCAAATTTGAATGGTGATACGTGGAAATATCACCCATATTAACTTCACAATCAGAATTTTTATAAACGAAACCGTTTGTCAAATAAAGTTAATATTAAATAATGTCGTTTTTCTTACGACAGATTTATGGTACTTAACTTTCTAATTGTGCTGTCCGCAAACAGGTAGTCCTTTTAGATTTATGACGGAGAATAAATAAAAATTTATGACGGATAATATTCAACGGCATTTTGAAAACAGAAAACACTAGCAAAACACAGCTTAAACAAATGAAGTTGACTCCGTGAAAATAGAATCACAACTAACATCACAAAGTACCTAAATGTAAGTTCAGAATGCCCTTGGAAACGCTTCCCGATTAGTAGAACTACAACAACAACTGAAGGCTTCAGGGTTGAATATTATCCGTCATAAATTTTTATTTATTATCCGTCATAAATTTAAAAGGACTACCTGTTTGCGGACAGCACAATTAGAAAGTTAAGTACCATAAATCTGTCGTAAGAAAAACGACATTATTTAATATTGACTTTATTTGACAAACGGTTTCGTTTATAAAAATTCTGATTGTGAAGTTAATATGGGTGATATTTCCACGTATCACCATTCAAATTTGAACATTTTTTGAGCACTTTTAAATTTTGATAATACGTTTTTTTTTTAATTTACGCATTAATTAAAATAATATTATCAAAAACAACCTAAGCTGCTGGTAGCGGTTTAAAAGCTCTATAAGTGGTTAAAATTTGAAGTCGATATTTTTATATTTAGGCACTTTAATTCGCGATACCCCAACCGATGAAACACCCTGTATATTTTAGCAACTGTTGCAATAGATTTTTTTCTATTTCAATCATATTAATGATTTTTATTTTTTCACTAATAGTGAGCATTTCACGTTTTCTTTTTGGTTTAGAAGCCATTTTAAAATGATTTTCAAATTTACTTGCTTTATTTAAAAACTATTGCAAGCACTGTCTTGTCCGACAATTCGAATAGTACTAAACTCATAGTTAACAGGAGCGTTTACATGTATGTACAAGTAAAAGCGAGTGGCACCTTAAGCACGTTCCAACTTGTTTAACTTATCATAAGAGAGCGCCGAATTCAGGGGATGACTCATATATACGACGATATATCGACAAATGCTCCTATAACTTTTATATTTATTGATATAACGCGTTTTCTGCTCATCATAGGTAAATCGCGGATGACTGAAACCGCGGATACGGAGTCAGCGGATAACGGGGTACTACTGCACTGATATCGTGATTTACATACTATCCTCCGATGTCTTCTCACCTACGATGCCCTGGAACTTTCTCTGCACTCTCTCGAAGATTCAGCTTATTAATATTAAAAACTCGTACTGACTCAGAAAATTCGTTTCTACCTCCCTGTGCTTCTGTGATGAAATTACAACTATACAATGAACTGGACCTCCGGAACTATGGTTTTCCTCTTGAAAATTCAGCAATAACCCCTTGGAAATACACGTCAGACTCAGTAAAATTCGTTTCTAACCTCGCTGTGCTTCTGTGATGAAATTACAACTATACAATGAACTGGACCTCCGGCACTATGGTTTTCCTCTTGAAAATTCAGCAATAACCCCTTGGAAATACACGTACAGACTCAGTAAAATTAGTTTCTAACCTCGCTGTGCTTCTGTGATGAAATTACAACTATACAATGAACTGGAACTACCTCTTGGCTCCTACAAATCTCTCGTCAAATAGAAATTCCTGACGTTAAATACAAAACCTTCGTCCTTTGTATTAATTTTACAAATGTAAGTACTGTATCACTCTATATTATGCTTCTTATTCCAGTATATTTGGTATTCAATATGAATAACGATTTTATGGCTGCTAATTATTTATTTTCTTTCACTTCACTTTGATTATCAAAATTTAAGTATAAATCTGTTAGAATATTTTATTCTAACAGTAAGAAATAGGTAGGGGACCAGGGGGGAATAAGAGAAGAGGGTAATAGTGGAAGAGCCTAGTGGAAAAATTCAAATTGACCGCGTCATGCATCGGTCATGTTGGCGACAGTTACTAGTCTACTGTGAATCTCGTGCCACAATCGATAAAACCGTAAGTACTAATAATTTACAAAATATTTTTATTTTGTATTATGTCTACATCTGAACTTGAAGTTCAAAATGACCTACTTTCAAGCAGATATTTCTCGCAAACCTCAGTTAAATTATTCACTTCAAAACTTATTATGGAAACTTGTAAACACATAGTAAGGTTATATTTCTAGCAAATAATCGAATTGAATTCGAAAGCCTGTTTCACATAGGGCTAATTCCACTATTGCCCTCTAAAAATTTATTATTGTTGGGAATAGTGGACATTCGTTCTTGAATTATGTGTGCAATAGTGGACAATGGTGATTATAACGAAAAACATATTTTCTGTTTCAGAAAAATGCCTCGACTATATATAAAAAAGAACAAGCGTGTGAGATATGATCTTGAGACAATGAGAAACGCCATAGCAGCAGTTCAGCGTGGAAATACTTTGAGAGAAGTGTCAGAAAGATTCGGCGTTCCCAAGTCAACTTTAGGAAAATATAGAAACGTTGGAAATATATCCGATATACATGTAGGTGCCGGGAGAAAAACATTTTTGAAGCAAGAAGACGAGAAGACACTCGCCAAATACTTATTTGAATCTGGGAAATTTGGATATGGATTGACAAAGTGGGAAATTTTAAAATTTGTTAAAGAGTTTTGTGAACACACAGGCAATATTTGGAATGAAGCTGGACCTGGCAGAGAATGGTTCGAGGGATTCATGAGAAGGCATCCTGAGATATCTCTTCGTAAAGGAGAAAGCATGAGCTCCCAACGTTTAAGGGGAGCAGATCCATTCGTGATAAAACAGTGGTATCAATCATTGGATCGTATATATCAAACGGAAAGTATTCTTGCTACAGATGGTCACCTTGTATACAATTGCGACGAAACAGGATTTGGTCATGACCCTAAAGATGTCCTACTTGTAGCACCCAAAGGACAGAAAAGAATTTCTAAAAACATTGCTGGTTCTGGAAAAAAGAATACAACTGTACTAGCTTGCGGAAATGCAAAAGGGGAAAAGCTACCTCCTTTTATAATTTTCAGAGGCAAATATGTGTGGCAAAGCTGGATACCCGAAGAAGATTATCCAGGCACAATGTATACAGCTCAACATAAAGGGTGGATGGAAGGTGGATTGTTCTTCAAGTGGTTCAAAGAATCTTTCCTGCCATTTATAAAGTCAACTGAGGAAAGGGGGGGGTAAAAAGGTCATCCTTATTTTTGATGGAGCAAGTGTACATATAAGTTATCCATTAGTAAAATGTGCAATAGACAATGGGGTGATCTTATTAAAATTACCTGCGAATGTTTCTCATTATATGCAACCATTGGATAAATGCGTATTCAAGCCAATCAAAACTATGTGGAACAAAGAAATGGTCGATTTCAATAGAACTTTTCCTGGCAGAATCTTACCTAATGAAGATTTTTCTAAAAGGATAAAAAATGTTTGGGAAGGCGCTTTCAAATCTGAATACCTTATTTCAGGTTTCAGGTCAACTGGGTTGTTCCCAGTGAGTTTTAATAAGTTTCCTGATGACGGATATGATCCCATCAAACTTAAGAGGTTCAAATCTTCCACTGCTATCGAAAATGTACCCAATCAACAAGAACAAGTGAAAAATCAAAACCCTGAACCTCCAGCATTCGAAGATTTCATTCGAACAAAATTGTCTGAAAACCTAGCTAAAAAGGCACCAGAAAAAAAAACTAAGGAAGAGAGTATCTGACAAAGTAGGAGATGTACTTACTTCTGCAAAAGCAATGAAAATACTGAAAGAAAAGTGTGATCAGGAGAGCAACAAAAATACATCAGGAACATCTAGCTCTGGTGAACAAGCACGTAAAAAAAAACCAAAGAAGATTTTACGAAAAAAATGAAAACGTAAAAGCAGAGTCCTGTCAACTTCATCCGAATCTGAAGTTGATGAATCAGATATTATTTTAGAGAGTGAATTTGAAGTAGAGTCTGAGGTTGCTGTTTCTGAAAAGGGAGATTCAACTGATGAAGAGGAAACCTTAGCATTCCAGAATGAAACTCGAGATAAAATTAACATTGAAATTGGAGATTTCGTTGAAGTTAATTTCACCTACAACCCCAACACAAAAAAAGAAATTGTAAAGACTTTTGTTGCCAGAGTCCTAGATTCAAACTGTCGAAACCAATTCAAAGTGAGTTGTTTGAGGAATCACACAGTGAACATGAATTCTTTCGTGTTCCCTCAAAATGAAGACATATGTCTGGTTGATTTTGATCAGATCAAATCTGTATTGCCAGCACCATTTATTGTAAGGGGAATTCATACCTTTGGAATAATGGACTAGGGTGATGATCAAAGCGTTCAACAATGGATTGTTTATTTTTTTTAATGTTTCTGAATCAATGTTCTTTGTGTTTCACTTCATTTTTTGACAAATATAATTTCAAAAGCTCCTAATGCATTTTGTTCATTTAATTTCTTCAAATTCTATGTTATATTGTCATTTAAAAAAAATCATAAAGGTGTTGTGTTCAATTGACATTTGAATTCACACTTCTAATTAATAATTTCGATCATAACTTTTTCAATTGAAAAGCTATCAAATTGAATCAAATGGCGTTCAATAGTGGACTATTTGTTCATGTCTACAATTGCCTACTAGAAATGTACGATGAATTATAAAAAAACTATTTGGTATGTCTACATTTACCCTCATGAGGGTAATAGTGAACAAAAAAATGTTTTAAGAAATAAATTCAATAAGAAATTTTCCTATTGGAATCAGATATTTTCTGGTTGTGGTTTTCGAAAACATATATCAACTACGTTAAACATAACTGATATCAATTTTTCTGATCTAATGGTGTTCGAGATATGCCAGTCCCTTGTCCACTATTAGGAGGTTAGTCCATTATTCCCCTCGCCTCCCCTACTATTCGTATTTTAAATATGTAAATATCGAAAAAATTCTCTTGAATTCCAAATTTACACAACCGCTGCTTATGAAAATTATTTTATAATTATTATTTTTTTTATTTATCTTCATCACCATAGTGATATTACTAATTTTTTAAAACTAACTAATTATCAATTAGTACACAATTATAATAATCAATATACTTTCTAAACCTGTATTATTTTCGTAAATCCCTTTCCATAATTCAGTACTTCTTTTATAACAATTTAATCCACGAATTTTGTAATAGTTTTATATATTTCGAATAATTTAAACTCTTCCACATTAAAATCCTCACTAAATGTCAAAATTGTCAACAACTGACAGTTCCCATATACAAATTCAAGCGGGATTAAATAATCGATTTTAACGATTTATTTCATAAAATTTACCTTCTTAGAACCTTTTTCAACAATAATGTCAATTGAACAAGTTTTAACAATAAAAAATACATATCAAAATACACAACTAATATTATAAATTTCTACTTTTCAGATTATTGGTATACTTTGACGAACAATGAATCCCAACCAACAATCCATATACAGCACGACCCAAAATTATATGTAACTATAAATATTATATCAATAAACATTGTACTTTAACATTCTATCCAATATTTTATATTTTAAACTAATCTGCTACTATTAAAAGTCAACAAAAAAATTTCAATGCATGTAACAAACATATATTTATATAAATGGTAGGTATATACCCTACCACAATATATAACTCTCCTCTCACGCTTCTACCTACGCCGATGAAGAAAGGAATCCCAGTAAAATGGACTTTTTTGCTGTCGTTTTCGGGACGTAAGTAGATGTTGCAGTTCACCATATGAATAGTGCTATTGAGTAACTGCGTATTGTTTACATTATTTCTTTGCTCCGTCCTTATTTACAGCTGGTACGTCCGGTCTATTGTAATTAGTGAAATATAAACTGAAAAATAACAATAAATATGTACACTAAAATAAGCAAAAATCATTTCAACAAGTATTCAAATAAGTTTCCATTCACTTCTAAACATTTTTCAATACGCTTCTGAAATTATATGCATCGGCACTAAGAACAACTTGAGGACTTATATTTCTAAATATTCCTTTCATGTGTCCCCATAAAAAAAAAAACTAATTTTGTGATATCCGGAGACCTAGCAGGCCAGTGAATAGGGCCTTCACGACACGACCTATCTATTTTCCTAGAAACATTTCATTTAGAATATTCCGTGCCTGTAGCGTAGAATGTGGTGGTGCGCCGTCTTGTTGCATCCGCATATCTCTGCTTAAATTTAGTGAAACATCTTCCAATAATTCCGCTAAATTGCTTGATAGAAATTGCACATAAGCTTATTCGTTGATGCTACGTTCAAAGAAGTGCTATCATTCGATCACCAAGAATGCCACCCCATACATTTATGCTCCATCTATATTGATGATCTATTTGTCTAGTGACATGAGGGTTTTCATTTGATTTATCCTAATAATGGATGAGGTGCTAGAGTTGCCCGTATCCATGGGAAACAGACTGAATAATGTGTAAATTCAGGACAACGTTGCCATATGCTTTTTCAGGTAAAAGTAGCGTAAAATGATTTTCTGGAAATGGTATAATTAGAAGAGTGATTAACTAGAAACCTGGTTATAGTTGTTTAAAATTGTTATCCCGCTGACCGTATCAAAACCAATCTTTAAAATGTTTTACTGTAATTTACACAAACGACATCTAAAGTGTTAACTTTGAATATTAATTTCTTTGAAATTAACGGTGATGGATTTGTTTCCATATTTTTCTCATGATCCTTGGTCCTCACATAATAACGTATCATCCAGGTGTTCCGCGCACTTTGGGACACGATGTATAGTAATTAAATATAATTTCTCTTCTAATGTTATATTTATTAAAATATAAGTTTAGGTACTTCATTATTAATAGATTAATCTACATTATTACTATCTAGAAAAATATGAGTTAGCATTTATATTTGAAGATATTGAATTTTTAGCTTTGTTATAACGTAATCGACATCCTGTATCCAATAAAATGTAGCACTTGAGATAGTACCATAATTGTTTCGTTACAGCTATTATAGTGTGGAATGAATCAAATAAATTCATGAAGTGTTTGACCTTGAATTTATTGGAGCGTGTAAACGCTTAAATTGTCAATTTTCCATGGAAATATATAGTTAACATCTTTTATTCATTTTATTTTTATTTTGTTTTTTGCTTTTATATATGAATGTTTTTCTTTATTTTTTTGTATTATCATATTTTTGTAATGTATGTTTTATTTTTTCACTTTTCATTATATCATTATATTTAATGTATTTCTTACTTGCGAATTTAAAGATATTGTGATACATATGCGGAGCCCGCTTCGAATCACATGCTGCCTCAGCGGCCGAGTTCATTGTCTGCCGTCCCTGCTACACAACAGTGCATCGAAGGCGATGCGAGATCTACTGTGTATGCGTACGGACGGCATTGTTGGGTACCTGCGTATATATAACTGGTCAATAGCTTCTCAAAGGTTCATACGTATACAGTGTTTTTACCTTGCATGCGAGCTAAAAGTCTATGTATTGAAACGAACGTTGTTGCCAATATTTATACACAAGTGGGCAAGTACTGTTCGAGAAGAGTAGTGGGAACGCTAGACCACAGGTCGAATTATTCTTTTAGTTTATCGTACCCATCTTGTTTCCCCAGAAATTATATTTATTGATTTTTTACATTTTGTTTTCCAAGAATTTCCTTTATTTTTTTATTTTGCTATTTATTGCCTGTAGAAGAACATTCTTATTTCTCTTACTTATAGAAGTCTATTTTGGTAGTGTTATATATTTACCGTTTTTTAGAGCTTGTTTCTTGGTCGTAGTTAATAATAATGATTAATGTACATGTGCGTAGCTGTGTTACTATTACGGAATACATTCATATTCTCTTGTCAATTCTCAAACAAAAGTACTGATAAAATTGTCGTTGTCTATCACATCTGCTACGGCAAACCACTAATCTAGATCTCATCGTTATACACGTGCAGCTTATAACATTCGCTGAAGGTCTACTTGCCGACTCTAGTATGTATATTTGTTAGGTACGTACGGTTTGGCAACTCCTTTCGTTTTATGTATGGGAAGCCGCATGCAAGATAATCGTAGGCCAACGTGTATATAGGTATATGCAATTGTATGTTTGATGCAGAGCGACCACCGACATATCGGCCAACACCGAACTTAAATAAATGTATATTTGAACGAAATTTGTGTTTTATTTCACGGTGCTTTCAAAAGAGGAAGTATCCTTTACAATAGTAACATTTTAATTTAAAATAAATGCCAACTTTCGCATTGTGAACTTTCTGCAAGAAAACAAATGTCACAATTTGATTGTTGGTACTAGTGGATACCGTCAATAATATATTGGACGAATGCTGCGTTTACACGTTTCAATAATTTGATAAATGAATTTCTTCATGTACATATTCGTCAATTTATCTGACCGTGTAAACACGGCAGAACATATTTCTGTCTCTAATGAAAGTAATCCTTGTCACCGTAATATGTACAAAATTAATCACTGTCATTTGCCGATTTTTCGCGACTGACCATGCACTAACCAAGGCCCTTACCACTCCGCATCGACATCGACATCGCCTTGATTACTCTGTCAATCGGACATTTATCGAGGAGAGTGCTGTATCAGTACCACGCGCTATCGATAAGAAAATATCGACAACTCTTCGTTCAAGATCGGCAGATCGACTTCTCACAGCGGACCGATCTAAAAACATCGGGCGTCTGGCAGTCAATTTAAATGTTTCCTTCGATGTATTTGAAATTAAATGTATGAAGTGTTCGCATGCGCTATATTAATTAGTCGTTTTTAGATAGTGATTTAAGAAATAATTAATAGCAAATTTTAGTAAATAGTTAATAGAAATTAAAAGAGTATAATAATACTAATATAATTTTTCTATTTTTTAATAATAAACGAATATAAAATATGCTGCCGGTGAACGTAGCTTTAATAAATGAAGAAGAACGGGAGCGACGAGAAATTTTACGGAATTTTTAAATAGAACGAATGCTAATGAGAAATGTTACAGACATTTTTGCGTTAGAAGAAAATGAATTTCGAAAAACTTTTAGATTATCTTGCATGAGGGAAGGCAAATTAGAAATAATGTAATTAGGCAATATTTTACTGATAAGAAATTGTAATAGAATATTGTATGTCATTTGTTTAGGAAAGAACTAAAAAAGTGATATCAAAGAAGAAGAATAAAAACAAATCAAAAAAAAAATTAAAATTATTTTTGAGCATACTAAAAGTCATAGATATATACAAAAATAAATGTCCGTTATTATCCTCAAGAATTCATAAAATATTATGATTTAATTTGTATACAAAAAATACTTTAAAACACAATTATAAAGATACAAGCTTACTTACATATATTAAACAATAATGTAATTAGACAATATTTTACTGATTAAATAGATTTAATTAAATTTAATAAAGTATATATAAAAAATTGTATGTCATTTGTTTAGGAAAGTACTAAAAAAGTGATAACAAAAAAGAAGAATAAAACACAAATCAAAAAAAAATTAAAATCATTCTTGAGTATACTAAAAGTCACAGATATATACAAAAATAAATGTCCGTTATTATCCTCAAGAATTTATAAAATATTATGATTATGTGAAATAATAATATCCTGTCGGTGGTTTAGAATTTAATAATAATATTACATTAATAATTTCAATTTCTTTTAGAGGTATTTACCCGCTTTGTAGGGTATATATTTTACTAATATTATTAAAATAATACTTTATGAATGGAAAAGTTGATAATTATATTTAAACAAGCTTGAAGTAACAAATAGTTATCAATTAAACTTATTCTGTTTCCATTCTCGACAGCGAAACGATTAGTGAAAATAGCTCGACAAACTCCTGTCGAGATCGAAAACAAAATTTGGGAAAGGGAAGCGATGTCGATGTGGCGTGGTATCAATTTCTGTCGATCATTGCTACCTATAGATCAAGGGTACGGTGCGGTGTGGGGCACGTATCGAGGCGACTCTCTTGTCGATGCGGCGTGGTAAGGGCCCAAGTTAACTGTCACGGTCACTATTGGTAAGACTCCCCACACCACGACCAGTGGCGGCTGCTGCAGGGAGGGCAACGGGGCACTGCCCCCCGTGATAAACTTCTTTTAACAGATAAATTTAAATACCTAATTTGTATGTAATTTTTCTAATTTGTTTGATAACAAATAATATCCCTAGCAGCAAAATCAGTGGACCTTGCACTTGTCCTACATTAGTAAATATATATTTTTATCCTTCTCTAAAATTGTGATTTTGCTGCTTGGGTATTTTTTCGGAAGTAACAGTCCGTCTCTTCAGCGCGTTTAAAAATCACAGTCTGACGTAGGCTCCGGGGCATCTTGCGCCACTGCCCAGTTTGTACTAGAAATCGCGCGTATAAAAAGTGGTGCGGGGCGAGAGCGGTATATGTCACGATAGGGCACTAGACTGTGATGCCGGATGACATCCAGTATGTAATATCACAAAATAACAGAAGTGACAAAAGCGTCACTTGCATAATTCCGATATTTGTGCGCAAAATCAAACAAAATGGCGCGTTTTGTTTTTGTTGTGTATGCACTTGTATAAATATAACCTGTCTTAATTTTATAACTTATAATTTACGAAAAAATAAAGGTGCCAGTTAAATTGTTGTTGATATAAATAATAGAAACTGTACGAAAGAAGAAATCCCGAGCACATAGATGTTGCATTTTTGCTTGTAAAAATGTTTAGCAACAAAGTATATTCTACAATTTCTTTTCGTTTCCTAAAGAAGAAAATCCGTAAGTTTTATAACAGATAGTTTGTAATAATTCATCTTTGTAGTAAACACTTTGAATGAAACTTTTTATATAATGAAGCAACTTCCTTCGAAAATAAGAATTTTAGAGAACATCGTTATCTCTCACAGCCATAACCGTAATGAAAAGAAACCAATTCAAACCTCACTGGTTAAGAAACTATCTAAAGGTAAATGTTTATTATAAAATGTTATTTTATAAGAACTAAGTATTATTTGAAATTTTAAAAGCATACTAATTTCAAAATGTATTTTAGTATGTGTGGAAACTATGAATGTTCATAGCACAAGTGAACGTGAACCCACCTATAGGTATGACAATTAATATTTACAATACAAAATTATTTTATGAGCAAAACATAAAATACGTTTAGTTGTTAACTGAAGAATTCGAAGTCATTTTTGAACAAAAATTCAACACATATGTATTTAATCTAGTATAAAGTAGAATAATTTAGAACTTTTCAATTACAAACATACAATTAATTTGTTTTAACGAAATGTATAATTTTTTAATTTTATTTTACCAGTTATGGAAAGTCCTACCCTATGTTGGGGTTCAAACAGAAAAAAAATCTCTGCCCAAACACCCACAAAGGAAAGACAGAAAATCTCTAAAACAGCATCGAGTTATAGCTACTAAATCTAAAATGAAATCCTATCCTAAACAGGAGAATTTACAATATTTTCTAGGGCTTTGTGACAGATATTTATCAAATGAACTGGCAACTGTTGTTAAATTTAATGCAGTTAATAAAAATAAGAATATTGCAAGATACAGCATACAGTACAAACAATTTGCTTTAAATATCTATTTTTTGAGATCAAGAGTTTATAAATACTTAAGTAAAATACTTCAATTGGAAAGCGTAAGAACATTACAAAGATTAACACAGAATTGGAATATAACTCCACGAGTGTTGATTTTGTGTATTCTGCAAGTGAAATAAAAACTGCTCATTTTACACCATAAGCACGTGAATGCATTCCACGCATTGATGAAATGTGACTAAAAGCTAATTTATTTTATAATATAACTAAAGACGAAATTGTAGGATTTCATAAAATAAATGGTCAAACAACATATAAACCAGCAAAATTTGCTATGGTTCTCTTTGCTAAGGGCATTCATATGAATTGGAAACAGCCAGTTGGTTATGTATTAGTCAGCAGCACATGTAGTGGTAAAGCTTTAGAGGAGACTGTAGATAATACAATACTAAAGTTATTTGCAGTTGGGCTTTCTGTCCGAGCACTAGTATCTGATGTCAGCTCAAATTTTTGTAAGTATTCAAAAGAAAAAGGAGTTACTCCAGAATCACCATACTTTTACTTAGAACATAAAATATTTTATTCTTTTGATGTATCACATCTTGTTAAAGCAACTAGGAACACATGTTTTAAATATACAATACAATTTGACAATTTTACAGCAAACCAAAAATATCTAGATGAATTTTATAATAAAGATAAACTCATGAACACCAAACTTCAATGAATTAGTTATTAATCATTTTGCTAATCGTAAGGAACGGCGAATGGATTTTATTTTCAAACAAATTAATTATATAACATATTGAGTTTATTTTTTTGTCTGTACTTAATTTTTGAAATTAAACACTCAGACCCCCCCCCCCACCCGGTGCCCTCCCGTCCCAAAAAATCACGGGCCGCCACTGACCACGACTGATGCTTGGTTAGTACAGTGCTATCGAGAAAGATTGTAGACCACGTGATCAGTAATTTTCTAAAATCTGGTGATTTTCGTGTTCATACGTTTATGAGATTCGCGTATCGCTAGTATTTGACAGTAGCGTACATTTTATTCACAAATACTGCTGTCATTGTTGACACTTTTAACCATATTTTACATAAAACATTCAATACTACCAACTGCTGTTAATTGGGTTGCCTAATTTGGTAGTCACGTGGTCTACAGGAATTGTTGATATCTCTGTATATACCACAGTATAGACGCAGTATAGAACTGTATAGACACTAGTTTCTCTCGCCGTCGGCACCTTTGATGTTTATGTCCCAAAATGGTACTGCGCATTCACGCACGCACAACCAGAGGCGTAGTCAATTCTTCTATTCAGGAATAAACCAGTGGCACAGAATCAAATCGTTTACGAGATAATTATGTTAATCTATTTTTAAACTTATGAAAAAGCTATATCAATACAAAAAACGAGGATAAAACACTGCTTTTTTATTAAGTACATATTACACACGCATTTAAAATGTAATACATTATACGTACTGTTTCGTGACATCTAGTTAAGCAATGTCACACTACTAGTTAGATGTTAATGTAATAATAAATTGTATCTAGTGAATAAATATTAATAAACCTCCGAGTGTAATTACCCATAAATATAACCCTCACAGAGTTTGAAACATGGCGCTGCGAAAAGTTTAAAAAGAGGAAAAAAAACACAAAATTTCCTGTAAAAATATAAATGTTAGGTTAAGGACAATGGGAAGTTTGGGCGTTGGACCGGTAAAACTGCTGCCAGATTTTGACCTGCAAGGGCAAAATGCCGCTACAGAATGGAAATTTTGGAAAACCACGTTTGAGGATTACTTAACAGTAACTGATCATTACGAAGCTGCAGATAAAGTTAAATTATCGATCTTGAGAAGTATTATTGGCACTGAATCAGATAGAATTATGTCAACATTCAAAGTTCCTGAAAAAGAAACTAACAATTATGAATATGGGAAAAATTGTAGTATACGTGTGCAACTGAGTTTTGACAAAAAAAACTAGTGCACCGTATAGAGGACCTCTAATTGAACAACTTTTTCCTATAAATTAATCCATGCAAACGTACAGGAGCGGAGATATTTAATAATTAAGGTGCTCACCTAGTGATTTTTCCATGTCACATTTTTAGTCGTATCTGTTATGCACACCGTTGAAATTATAAAAATTGTCATAAATTATGTTTATTTCACTTTACCACACAACAATTCCATTTAATTTTATGTTTTTTAATAACTTTTCTCAACACAAACATAACAAGAAACCTAACCTTAAACCACCTAGTGGAGAAAGCTCATCCCAACTTTCATGCGGATTCGGACCACAGACTGCCATCCATAGAGTTATATAGTAGATAGGTGGTCGAACAAACCACTTGTATTTTTCATTATTTATTTGAAAATTATATGCAAATCAGTAACAAAAGACGTTATAAACTGTATATTATTTATAAATTTGTAGTTTATTTCATTGATTTTTTAACATGCCTTTTAAAATTATATAAGATCCTGTAAATTAGTGCGGAAGTGTTTTCTTTAATTTTATCAAACATTTATAATTCTCTTTTTGCACATTTACATGATTTATACTGCAATCATTGCAATGATTATTCCCTTAATTTATAGTTTCTTTTACTTTTTTACCATCTGCCTTCCCCCGATGCAAATTCCGTTCTGTTGTTGCCGCCCCCTTCACACGTATTTCGGATGATTTATACCATTTTTTTGATGTTTTGCTGCCCCTTCCCCCACCCCCGCGCGTTCGTACTTTTCGTGTTTGCCGCACCTGTCCCACCACCCACGATTCCAGTTCTCACCACCCCCACGGTTTTTAACTTTTTTACCATTTGCCTTCCCCCGGTGCAAATTCCGTTCTGTTGTTGCCGCCCCCTTCACATAAGGGGGCGGCAAGAATATTTGTTTTTGCTTTCTGTACCCCATTCCTTGTGCGCACTCGTATTTCGGTTGATTTATACCATTTTTTTTGATGTTTTGCCGAAATCAACTGAAATACGAGTGAAGGGGGCGGCAACAACAGAACGGAATTTGTATCGGGGGAAGGCAGATGGTAAAAAAGTAAAAAAAACTATAAATTAAGGGAATAATCATTGCAATGATTGCAGTATAAATCATGTAAATGTGCAAAAAGAGAATTATAAATGTTTGATAAAATTAAAGAAAACACTTCCGCACTAATTTACAGGATCTTATATAATTTTAAAAGGCATGTTATAAAATCAATGAAATAAACTACAAATTTATAAATAATATACACTTTATAACGTCTTTTGTTACTGATTTGCATATAATTTTCAAATAAATAATGAAAAATACAAGTGGTTTGTTCGACCACCTATCTACTATATAACTCAATGGATGACTGTCGTTGGTCCGAATCCGCATGAAAGTTGGGATGGGCTTTCTCCACTAGGTGGTTTAAGGTTAGGTTTCTTGTTATGTTTGTGTTGAGAAAAGTTATTAAAAAAACATAAAAATCAAATGTAATTGTTGTGTGGTAAAGTGAAATAAACATAATTTATGACAATTTTCATAATTTCAACGGTCTGTATAACAGATACGACTAAAAATGTGACATGGAGCACCCTAATTATTAAATATCTCCGCTCCTGTACGTTTGCATGGATTAATTTATAAGAAAAAGTTGTTCAATTAGAGGTCCTCTATACGGTGCACTAGTTTTTTTTGTCAAAAATCGGTTGCACCCGTATACTACAATTTACCCTGAATATGTTATGAAATTAATTGCTGAATATGTTAATCCAAAAATAAATGAAAGTTTCGAAAGGTATAATTTTTTAAAAAGGGTCCAGAAAGAGGGTGAATCATTCGAACATTTTCTGACAGACTGCAAACGTTTAGTCAAGTCATGCAATTACAATGAATTTGACCCGATTGAATCTGCAGAAGACAAAGCTCTCAGAGATAAGATTATTATGGGGATACGAGATCCAATTACGAGGGAAGCATTACTTAGGGTTGACAAACTCACACTAGAAAAGGCGATTCAACATTGTAGGACCACTGAACAAAGCAAGACCCAAAATCAACAAATCCAACGAGATGGGGGGAATGAATATAACGTAAACAGCATCAAGCAAAAGAAAAAACATCGAGGTAAATTTGTATCTAGCTCACAGATATAAGCAGGTAGGAAAACAAATTATAAAAGTGATAATGAGGACAACAAATTTCAATGTAAAAGGTGCCAAACAAGGCATGGTCCTCATGAGTGCTTATGGTAAAAAGTGTAAAAAATGTGGTATTGTCGCGAATCAACACTCTGTATAGTAGTAGAATTATTACAGCGGTAACCTGAATCAAGGTCGCAGGATCGCAGCCTCTTCAAGGCAACAGAAGAAAATGCAAATTGTTAGATATGTAGTACGCGTTTCGTAGTTTTAATTAGATTATAGTTTCACAAACATATACAGGTTCGGCCTGTTTTTATCGTGCATGCCAGTTAAAATGCATGTATTGAAACGAACGTTGTTGCCAATATGTACATATGTGGGCGACAAAAGTAGTGGGAAAGTCAGACGACAAGCCGGTGCCGATACGATCATTACGACCATAAGATTCCAATATAGTGGCATGTGTGTATTTGTAAGGGTTGTTATCTTCATTTTTAGCTATTATTCCCATTGGTAATATTTTTAAAAAAGTATCTTAAGTTAACATTATAAGAATTCCTTGAGATTTATTATTTTTATGATTGAATTTAATTTGGTTTTCATTCCCAGTTATTTTTTATATTATTTGATTTTGGCTTGTTTTTCTAGTTTTTATTCAATATGTTCGTTTATACAAACGAGGAAAAAATACAAATTATTAAGTGGTACTACTCTAGTAGTACTGCTCAAGAGGTAGTAGGGCGATTTATTTTTTCTTTCCAAAATAGACCTGTGCTTACAATACGAACAATAATGAGTATTGTTCATAAGTTCGAATCAACTGGGTGTGTGCAAAATTGTCGAAAATGTATAAATAGGGAACCTAGAATGCGCGTATTGAATGAAGGAAGAGAAGAACGGGAAATTTTAGTATGTGGTAGTATGCGGTTGAACATAATGAACCATGCTCATCGCGCCAAATTGCCGAACAAGTCAATATACCCGCGAGAACTGTAAGAAAAATTTTGAATAGGCAAGGATACGGTAGCTTCAAAATTCAAAAACGTCAAGAAATACCTATTTCCTCACGATGAATCAAAACGCGTAGCATTTTGCGAAGAGGTAATGGATAAAGTCATTGCGGGTAACAATTTTATTGCAAATATTTTGTTTACGGACGAATCATCTTTTTATTTACATGGACGTCATAATCCAATGGCTACAAGATATTGGTCTAAAGCAAACTCATCTCTATCTACCTTTGCGAACTCAGTATCCTCAAAAATTGAACGTGTGGGCCGGCATTTTGGGGAATCACATCATTGGTCCTTTTCTTATTCACGGCACCTTAACAGCAGCTAAATATTTACAAATGCTACAAAATGAAAATATACCTGCTGTTCGTGCCCTTGATGTGAATTTTGACGATATTTGGTTTCAGCAGGATAACTGTCCCGCCCATACTGCCCGTCTGGTTCAAATATTTTTAAGGGAAACATTTCATGAACGTTTAATATGTTCCGGAGGTACAATTGTTTGGCCGCCTCGATCCCCCGACCTAACGCCCCTGGATTTCTTTTTTTGGGGGTATGTAAAAGAAACCTTGTATAATCATCAACACAATTGAGCACGTAATATTGGGGAACTATAACAGAAAATTGTTGATTGTGCAAATACTATAACCCCGGATATGTTTTCGAATGTACGAAATAATTTTTATCATAGACTTGCATACTGTCAGGAGCAAAGAGGTGGATTATTTGAACATTTAATTAAATAACAAATTTTAATTTCGTTTTTCAAGAATTCTGTTTATTTTGGAAGCATATTTTAATTCCCTTTGTTTAGAATTATTTTTTTAGTTTATCGTACTTATCCTGTTTCCCCATAAATTATATTTATTGATTTTTTACATTTTGTTTCCCAAGGATTTCCTTTATTTTTTAATTTTTTTGTTTTGAAATTTATTCCTCCCACTTATTATTTTGGTAGTGTTATACATTTACTGTTTTTTAGAGCTTACATTTGATGACTACGTATAAGATTTTAGAAATAAGTATGTCTTTCTTGCGGTCGTAGTTAATAATATTGTACATGTGCGTAGTTGTATAGTATATCACTATTACGGAATACATTCGTATTCTTTTGTCAATTCTCAAACAAGAGTAGATACTGCAAAATTAAAGTACGCTGTCTATCATATCTGCTACGGCAAACCACTAATCTAAATCTCATCGTTACACACACATGCAGCTTATGACATTCGCTGAAGGTCTACTTGCCGGCTCTCGTATGTATATTTGTTAGGCGGGTACGGTTTGGCAACTCCTTTCGGGTTATACACGGGAAACCGCATGAACGGTAAAAACAGGCCGAACCTGTATGTATATACGTAATCGTATTTTTTCAACTCTATTTTTAACAAATATCAGCTTATAAGATATAGGAAACTTTATGTTAAAATAACATGTTTTTTATTCTATGTAATTTAGTCAAATTATACTACGAGATATTTTATTGTTACATGTACTACCATCGCACGGGAGGAGATTCATTCATCAGTATCAAGGGCAATTCGTTCTTCGGCGACTAGTAGACGTTAAATTTGTATGAATGATTATAAAATCGGCTGCAAATGGAGTAAGAACGGTGGACAATTAAAAGGGAGTTAAAAGTACACTAATATAAGTAATAAAAGTATGAGGAGGCCCAAAAATGCAATGGCACACGCAATAAAAGCGTGAAAGGGTGTTAAAAGTGTACTTGTATAAGTAATAAAAGTATGAAGAGGCCCAAAAATGCAATGTCACACGCAATAAAAGCGTGAAAGGGTGTTAAAAGTGTACTAGTATAGGTAATAAAAGTATGAAGAGGGCCAAAAATGCAATGGCACACGCAATAAAAGCCTGAAAGGGTTCTAAAAGTGTACTTGCCTAAATAATAAAATTATGAAGAGGCCCTAAAAATGGAATGGCACACGTACTGAAAGCGT
Source organism: Amphimallon solstitiale (assembly GCA_963170755.1). NCBI lineage: Eukaryota > Metazoa > Arthropoda > Insecta > Coleoptera > Scarabaeidae > Amphimallon > Amphimallon solstitiale. Next base: position 38,257,406 of record OY720685.1, on the reverse strand, counting down.
AAAAAGGCCCGAGAAGTGCAATAATATAAGTAAGAAGTGTATGAAGAGGGCTTAAAAATGTAATGGCACACGCAATCAAAGCGTGAAAAGGTCCTAAAAGTGCACTAGTATAAGAAATAAAAGTGTATGATATGATCCTATGACTAAAGATATGGGACAATGAAGCACTCCATGTTGCAACATAAGTAAAAGTGGAAGCCAAAATTTATTATCCGATGGTCGAAGGGTGTCCAAAACCGGTGGAGGAAAGGTCATTTCTTTCACAAAGGCTCAATTCCTGAAGCCATATTCTCATGCTGCACCGAAGGATAAGAAATTTCACAAGAAGAAAGAAAACAGATACGCAACAATTCAGTACAGTTCAAGAAGAAGGTCGAAGTTGAAGATATTCTTAACAGCCAACAGCTAAATTAAACTAGTCGTGATAGGAACAGCCAAGATGCTCTGATGAAGAAATTTAACCAAGGTAGATCAAGAAGTGAATCTAGTGACAGTGAATAATTAGGGACAATTAAGAGTGTAGGAATTAAGGTAGAATTATAATCTATACTCCATTCACGTTAAGAAAACAGTGTTAGGTAAGATAGGCGATTATTTCTTGGATTCTGATTGGCTAATAGCCCAGGCAAATTTACTCCACTAAAAAAGTCCTATTCTTGGTATCAAATTTAAGTTGGATAAAATGAAAAATCACTGTTAGTTATTGTTGAATTTGATTCGCTGTCATTTGTAAAATTTTCTTGTTGTTTAGTATTTTGTATTGCTTCGTATTTTCATTGTTAGATTCTTTTTGTATTTTGTTGTGTTATATACAAATTTTATTAAAAACAGTTGTTATTACAGCTAAATCATCGGTTATTTTAAATAAGTTCAGGTAATGTTTTACTAATGGTGTTTTTTAATGAAACTTATATGTGATTCATAGTTCAGGTTTGGCACAAACATGAATGACGACGAGGTAGTTGGTCGAAATGTTGACATTCCTGCTGGTTCATCAAAGAATCCTCAAGGGCAACGTATTAGTAGCAAACAAAAGCAAATGGCTTACAATTTGTATTTGCAATTAAAACATGATAACTCCAAAACAGCATCTATCAAATTAACATCAAAGCAATTGGGAATTGGGGAAAAGATAGTCTGGGATATTGTAAAAGAAATAGATACTAAAGGCATTGTGAGTTCACCTCCTAAAAAAAGGAACCGTGAAACCACTTATCATCGTTTAGATCAAGCCCAAAAATCTACAATTCGGAGACATGTACATTCCTTTTTTCTTCGTAATGAATTACCTTCATGCTCAAAAATATTAAGCGTAAGTATAAAATTTATCGTGCATATACTAAATTAATTTTGTGAAAATGTTTACAGGTTTGTAATGCGGATGACACTCTACCTAAGCTAGGGCGAACAACATTGTGGAAGATTTTAAAGAAGTTGGGTTTTAAGTGGGAAAAACACAATAACATTTTCATTTGTTCCTTTTTTACATTTATTAAATAAAAATAAACTTCAATATATCTGCAGTAGTTGTTTTATTTCTTTATGTTAATATGTTATACATTGTTTATTTCTATATAGTTTGTTTACGATAATTTTTTAGTACATTCAGCTTAAAGTTTTAAAACGAAAACTTTTTTCAATATATTTCCTAACTACTGAGTTAAGTAAATAAAGTAATCCGAATACAGATTTCCGTATTAACTTACAGTTTGTCATTAAAATGTAAAAACATTGTCACTTAAATCCAAAAACTTATAAATCACATTCACTATTTCATGTTCTGTGCACGGCACTTTCTTCCATTAAAAAGGATTAAAACTTATAACTTGCTCCCTCATCCACTGATAAATCTTGAATTGTGTTTATATTTTTAATTTCTGCTTAGTAATATTTGATTGTTCATTCCAAAACAATTTTATCCACGAAGAAACACAATTTTTAAAATTGTAGCAACACTTTCATCCCCTGGAGTCTTCAATTCTTTGAACTATGTGTAAAATTTCTTTTTAGTTTTCAAATAAAAAGATATGATAAAAAATGTATCGCATAATATTTGTTAATGTGGTTATATTACATTTGTATGTCAAAAATTTCTGACAGTTGATGTTACAGACAAAAATTTTTCGGTGTGATACGGTCGCCAATCGCAGCGTTAACTACTGTTTTCTTAAAATGAATGGACTATAGTATAAGTTTAGTGGTACAGCAAAGTGTTGATTTGCGATCCCCAAAGTTTTATTGGTTAGGTTATGTATATGCCGGTGGCATATAAACTGGAGGAGGGGAAGATGTCGCGAATCAACACTCTGTATAGTAGTAGAATTATTACAGCGGTAACCTGAATCCTGATTTACCTATCGCTGAGTCGATACATCCTGTCTGTCCGTTCGATGAGTTCAACGGAGGTTGATCGAACGGAGGGAATGTGTGGATTCAGCGGGGTAATGACGGACTTGGCGTTACGGAGGTAATAAATGACGCAGATTCCGAACAGAATGGGAATTAATGAATGATCTTCCGATAGGACGATCACTTGCGATCCTTCGCAGTTACTTATTATTGTGTTTCCTAGTTGTTCTTAGTGTATAATAAATAATTATAAAGCGAGTGCTCCCCCCAGAGCAACCCCTCGTCACGGATTAGAGGCCTGCGACGGTAAAGTTAAAAAGGCCACCGTGACAGTATTTTAAATCATTTTGCGAAATCTTGTAAGGTAAAATATGTTAAAGAGTTTAATCAGGAACAAAATAGTGACGATACTAGTGAAACTTTTATAGGAAATGTTAAATTGACTAAAAATATTAGCAAATGTAAAATAGATTGTAATCATAATGAGGGTACCTGGGTGGAGGTCATTGAAATTGAAGGTAAGAAAGTTAAAACAAAACTAGATACTGGAGCTGATGTAAATATAATTCAACTAGACTTATTCAAACAAGTTAATAAGCAATTTAGAGTCAGGCCAGCAAATTGTATGTTAAAGGCTTTTGAGGGTTCAGTAATCAAACCTATAGGAATTGTAAATTTATATTGCAAGTTTAAGAAAGCACATGTATATGAAGATTTTGTTATTGTAGAAAAGGCAAGTCAGGTTATTTTAGGTGGTCAGGCATGTATACATTTAAATTTAATTAAAAGAATGTACACTGTTGATAAATGTGAATCAAACAGTGACAAAGAAACATTTATACAACAAAATATGGATATTTTTTCTGGTTCAGGTGTTTTTCCAGGTAGATGTCGAATTACTACATCTGAAAAATTTGAGCCAGTCAGCCATGCACCAACTAGAGTACCTCTTACTATACGTAGTGCATTTAAAGATGAACTAGAAAGATTGATTATTAGAATGCTCGTGCAAGTATTAATAGAATTGTTCTAGAAGAAAAATCTAATGGTAAAATCCGATTATGTTTAGATCCATCTGATCTAAATAAATATGTTATAAGGAAACCAAGAGTAAATTTAAATATTGAGGATGTTTGCTCTAAATTACGTGGCAAAAGTGTATTCTCAGTATTTGACTTATCTGAAGCGTACCAGCATTTAAAACTAGATGAATGTTCATCTTGGAAATGTTGTTTTGGTACACCATTTGAAATATATAGGTATATAGTATTACCATATGGATTATCAGACTCACAAGATCTCTTTGAAGAAGAGGTCGAAAAGAATTTTGGTAATATTGATAATGTTGTAATTTGTCATGACGATATGATAATTGCCGGAGCGTTAAAACAAGAACATGATATAGCGTTACACAAGTTATAGAACGTGCTAGGTTAGTAAATGCTAGATTTAATAAAGAAAAATTTCAGTTTTGTCAAAAACAAGTAAAATTTATTGGGCAAATTTTTTCAGAAAAGGGTATGCAGGTGGATCCAGATCGAGTGGAAGCACTCAGCAGACTAGAAAGTCCTAAAAATAAAGTAGAATTGCAGAGGGTAATAGGATCTTTGAATTATGTTAGACGTCCCAAATATGGCGTTTATGAGCCCTTTGTGTGAATTATTAAAGTCTAATATAGAATGGCAGTGGCTTCCTAAGCATCAAAAGACATTTGAAAATATAAAAGAAACCATTAGTAAAGCGCCTGCGCTAATGCCATTAGACCCAACTAAAAAAAAAAATAACTATTCAATGTGACGCATCAAAAAATGGGCTAGGTCAGAGACAATATGAGACGTGCAACTATACCCAGAAAAAGGTTCGCAAAATTATTGTATTGGCTATTTTTATTTGATTTATAAATTTGTGTATTTAGCTAACTTTGTTCTGTAAGCGATAAGTTCTACTGAGGGGGCGCCACAGTAAAGTTAGGATGTTGTGTGTTTAATGATTGGCAGTGAGTGGGTTGATGCTCCTGAAAATTGTTCATACCAAACTTCACACCTCACATTGTTTTGACAGTTGTTCTCAGTTGTTCTTGTTCTTGGTGAAGTGAAGTGTTAGTAAAGTGTGTTTTGCAATTAAAAATGGGACTTTGCCTTGTTTGTGGTTGTGGCGAGAATGAAGTAAAGAAACTTCATTGTTTTCCAGTTAATCCTGCAAGGTTAGTTAATATTTCGATGAAAATTTAATGTAATACTTATGGAAACGGAATTTTTTCTGTATTTAAGGTCTGAACTGTGGCAGAAAAGTATGGGCATGAAACCCATTCCTGGCGTTGTCATGAGAAATTACAGAATTTGCAGTAAGCATTTTACCAATGATTGTTATGTGAATACCGTATCCTGGAAATTACGAAAGGGCGCTGTACCAACTTTATTGCCTGCACTAGTATCTACAGATATTGAAGGGAGTTCTGAAAATATTGTTGAAGGTAAGTTTTTTAAGGTTAATCCTCTTTTTTGAACAGAAGATTAACGCCTTAATTATGAAAACTGCCTAGATAGAGTAAACATTCTCCATTGACCACAAAAAAGTAATTGTTTACGTCATTAATTAATTTTATATATGTCTAGTACAAGTGAAGTGTAGTTGACTGTTCATAAAGTACCTATTTGTTTTTTTATTGACAAAAAAAATATACAGTATTATCACACAACTTTTTTTTGTAGACATACCAATTGCACCAAGTACATCGACAACACTCAGCCCCAGTATATCTGCAGCAACTGTCCCTGCTCAATTGGGTACTTATCTGTTTATTTTAAGTTATTTATTACTGTTAGGTAATATATTAATACAACGTTATTTTTCTAGAAGTGCTGGACACACCAGTAAGTAGTCCTAGCACAGGGAGGAAGTCACTTTTAAAGAGGCTCGTGGATGCAACACCCCGCAAGAAAAATTTAACGCGAGTTGTCATGAGTAAGAAAGCACATGTGAGAAAATTAAAGAGAATTTGTAGAATCGATTTTTTAATTTCCCAATTACGTTGTGCAAAAAGACCAGCAAAGGGTAGAAGATGGACAACTTCGGAGAAGGTAACAGCCTTGGCTCTACTGAAACGAGGTCCTAGATGCTACAGTTTATTGCGAAAGCTTGTGGCACTCCCTTCCAAAAGGACATTGCTGACTCTTTTAGAAAAGGTGCCTTTTCATCCAGGGATAAATAAACATATTTGTGAAAACATTGCAAAATGTTTGGCGAATGATGCTGATAAATATTGTGTGCTTCTTTGTGACGAAATGGACATTAAAGAAAATGTACAATATGATCAAAACACTGACAAGATCACTGGCCTTGAGGATTATGGCATGGATTTTCAGTCAGTTAAAGTTGCAAATAAAGCTCTTGTCTTCATGTGCCAGGGAGTAGGTGATCGGAAGTGGAAACAACCATTGGCATACTATTTTAGCCGCAATGGATGTCCAGCAAACATTCTTGAAAAACTTATAAAAGAAGTAATTGTAGCTGCTGAAATCATTGCGAAATTGGAAGTTGTGGCAACTGTATGTGACATGGGCTCGACAAATGTGCGAACATTAAAAAATATGGGTTCTTCGTTACAACATCCATATATTCAGATAAATGACAGAAAAATCTACACCATCTATGACCCCCCACATTTATTAAAGTGCACTGCATCCCTGTTCAGGAAATATAACGTTGAAGTGACTGTAGATATTGTCGAAAGCAAGACTATGACGGCGCGTTTCAGAGATATTGTTGATGCACACAACAAAGACAAGGAATCACCACTGGTCTTTCGACATTTACACAAAATTAAGGATGTTCATCTGGCACCAAAAATGCAGTATGCAATGAAGGTCTGCATTGCTGCTCAAGTTATGAGCCATTCTGCTGCGTCCTATATTTACACAGTAGCAGTTCGTGGTAAGTTTTTCATTAATTTTACAAATTTTGTATTGTAGTTATATTATGATGTTTCAGATGAAATTCATCAAGAGGCCCTTGCCACAGCTACTTTTGTACAGCAGGTCGACGAGCTGTTTGACAGCTTTAATGGCTGCAAGAAATTGAGTAAGGAGACCCAAGATGAGTTTGAAGGTGCCGAAGCGCTCAATTGCTGTGTCACAAAAGATTCATCACATATGAAATACTGGACAGAAGCTATCAATAAAGTTAAAAATTGGAGGTACTTGCGATATACGAAAACGGGTACATTGAGAAGTGGGAAACCCCCTTCGCAAATAGGTTGGTTAGTGTCTTTGACCAGTATTCAGCACGTCTGGATTTACTTGCAATCAAAGGGATTTACAAGTCTTCGACCACGTTCACTTAACCAGGATTCACTGGAAAACCTTTTTGGTGTAATTAGGGTGTGGTAGTGGTGATAATCCTACTGCTTCACAATTTACTGGCAGCTTGAAGACACAAATTTTAAATGGACTTGTAAACACTTCAGTAGGCACAAATTGTGAAGACGACGACCATGAACTCTCGAGTGATTTGACAAATTTTCTGGATTCGAGTGAAGTAGACGAAGATTTAGATGCACAATCTCAAACACCTCAGGAAAAACTTAATACTGATTCAGTTTCTGTAGCAGCAATCGAGGAAGCTGTAAAGGTGGGAGAGTGTAGTACTTTATCTGTTGCATATGTCAGTGGCTATATTGTGAAATCACTTTTAAAACACAATAATTGCCACGTTTGTAAGAAAGACCTCCTGTCTACTTCTGCGGATCCTCACAATTTGTATATAACTTTTAAAGAATGGAGTCATACAAGTCTGCATTTGTGCTATCCTACAGAAAAATTTGTAGTGTGTGTAGGGCAAATAATAACGTTGTTAGAAGTGTTTTTAAACAATACGCACAATAGAGACCTTTATAAAACATTTCAGGGAATTATAAAGGATGAGGTTGATTTTACCTTTCTTCACTGTACCACTCATCATTTATTTATTACTGAAGCATGCGTAAAATCAGTTTTCGGAATTGGAATGTCTTGGTGGTGCAAACGGAAAAATAGGGATATTGCAAGTAAACGAAGCACCAAAAAGAAAATGAACAAATTTGAGCATGTGTAATTTCTATAGGTTCAAATGCATTTACTTTCGATTTAGTTCTATTTTATAGTTACTTGTACTTGCCATATATAATTAAGAATTTTTAAAAATTATATTATTGTATATGCATACCGAGTGTATATATCTACGTATACATCAAATTGTATCTTCTTACTTTAATATGTGTATATAAAAAATACAATATAAACTATAACAAAATCGGTGTATTTCATTTTCCAATTTCTAAATAAATAAATAAATAAATACTATTCAATAAGACCAGGAAAGGTATATATGCAGTTTAAATACCGCGCTGTTTTCGTTGCTTGCGCCATCTGCTATAGCTTCCCACACAGTGGACCAGTATAGTTTTGCGAACCAAAAATTAACCCGTAGTTGCACGTCTCATGTTGTCTCTGGCTAGGTAGACGTATGTTTCAGAAACACGATGATGCGTTGAAGTTGGTAGCCTGCTCGTCTCGGACGATGAATGATCATAAAATAAATTATAGCCAGACAGAAAAGGAAATGCTGGCAATATACTATAGCACCCAGAAGTTCCATGAGTTCATTTACCGTTCTAATGTGGACGTGCAGACTGATCACAAACCAATAATTTCAATTATGTCCAAACCTATCTGTAAGATTCGATCAGTAAGACTGCAACGTTTACGGTTAAAATTATTGTGAAGGTGAAGTCTTGAAAAAGGTCTCTGATTATTATTATAATGGGTGGTCGCAACAAAGTAATATCCCATTAAAGTGTGCACCCTACTTCAATTTAAAGAATGAGTTATATGTTGAAGCTGGATTTATTTTTTTGAAAGATAAAATTGTAGTACAACACAGTCTCAGACCATTTGTTATGAAATTATTACATAAAGGTCATATATGGCCGAGTAATGTTATCATCAAGCCCTACCGAAATTTTCAGAAAAGGAACCCCGAGGAAAAACAAACCTAACCGAAGATAGTACAATAATGCATAACAACATACAGAATAAACTAAAATATGACGATTCCAAAATGAAATTTTTTACTGTATTAAATTATAATATACAGTCGATATTAAATAAAACTAACGATATAAGTCAATATTTGGAGGAGAATAAAGTTGACGTAGCTTGCATAAGTGAGCACTGGCTGAATGAAAATATAGCTGAATTCGTTAAAATCAGAAATTATAAGATATCAGCAGTTTACTGCAGAACGAAACGGAAACATGGTGGTGTCTTAATATTAACAAGAGATGAGCTCAAAGACCTGGACATAGCAATTAATACTAGATCGGTAGAGATGCATGTGGAGGTTTGTGGAATATATCTTCAGACGCGGAACGTTGTCATCATTGCGGTTTACAGGCCATCGTTGGGTAGTGCGAGCTTCTTTCAGTTTCGAGAAGTTATTTCGGGAACTCTAATTGAGGTGCAAGAGAAGTTTCCCACAAGTTGCATTGTATTGGCGGGTGACTTTAATATCAATTTTATGCAACAAACGGATGATTCGGTGGGGTTAATTGATATGATGGCCATGTTTGGCCTGCGATGTGTTTTTAGAGAACCTTCAAGAATTAGTAACAGCAGTAAAACGTGTATCGATAATATGTTTATTACCACGAGAAAGGAGATACATTGGGTCATTACGGTTAACCCGCACTGCTCTGATCACTTAGCAGAGAGGATAGATTTTATTGTTGATCTCACATCTGAAAGCAGAGTAACTAAGAGATGCAGATTGTATAATTCTGCGAACATGAACAGATTTGTACAGGCTGTTAATGAAAGAGACTGGTGGTCGGAAATAAGCAACGGTGAAAATGGGTTTTCTTCCTTTCATAAGGCACTGGTGGATATTATAAATGAAGTTTTTCCAGTAATATAATTTAAGATTGATACAGATGAATTGAAACAGAAGAAACATATATTAGACGCTATATAAGTGGTAGCTATGTCCTCACAAACAAAAGATGCAATGGATCTATATAAAAAGTATAAAACAGAATATAAACAAACAGCGGAAAGTGTGCGAAGAGAAGCGGTAGCACAACACATACAGCAAAGTGAAAATAAAATAAAACCAACTTGGGCCATTATAAATAATGAATTCCGAGTTGGCAAATCAAAACGCTCCAACACAGATTCAACGATCAACTCAAACGAGTTCAATACGTTTTTCTCAGAGATAGGAGATAAAAACAATACCGGGTCCAGCACAATTAGCTACTATGCACCTGCGGAAAGCAGGAGATATGATTGAAAATACAATGTTTCTGGGACCAGTGACGGAGGAAGAGGGATTTTCAATTGTTGAAGGACTAAAAAATAAAAGTACAGCTAATATTTATGGCATGTCGGTGGATATGTTAAGGAGGGTACTTCCGGCATTAGCAGCCCCAATAGCAAGCCTTATGAATACCAGTTTTGTAAATGGCACTTTTCCGGCGGAGCTGAGAGTTGCCAGAATAACACCGATTTACAAAAAAGGCGAAAAAGAAGATCCAAGCAACTACAGGCCGATCGCTATATTGCCAACGATATCAAAGGTATTTGAATCCGCAGTGAGAAAACGCTTAGTAAATTATTTGGAAACAAAAAAACTCCTTGTGCCATCGCAGAGTGGATATCGCACTGGTAGATCGACGGTGACGGCTCTAGTAAACATGGTGGACCAGATTGCAGAGAGTTTAAATTGTGGTGAGGAAGTGATTCTTTCTACTTGCGATCTGAGTAGGGCGTTCGACACCCTATCTGTCAACACTCTCCTGGAAAAACTATACTGGTATGGAGTGGGAAGACCACCCTTGCAATTTATGGAGTCCTACTTATGCAACAGGGAACAGGTGGTCGTGTGGGATGGAGTGGTATCGGAAGTACGAACAGTAAGCACCGGAGTTCCGCAGGGCTCGGTACTGGGACCGGTGTTGTTTATAATTTATGTAAACCTCGATACTGACTTCGGCCAAGACCACGGATGAGGTATGGGAAAAAACAGAAAACGCCATGGCAGAAGCGCAAGAATGGTTTGGCAGCAATAACTTAAAGATTAACAAGAGTAAAACCAATCATCTGAAAATATCAACAAAATTAAACACTTGTACCCAAACAGTTAGGCTCCTGGGAATAGAAATAAACAACAACCTTAAATGGGATTCCCATGTACAAGTATTGCACAAACATTTAGCATCAGCCATATATCTAATACGAAGAACCAAGCAGGTATCGAATTACCATGCTGCAAGAACTGTGTACTATGCTCACTTCCACTCCAGAGCGTCATATGGGATACTGGTGTGGGGTTCGTCTGGGGCGGCCTTGAAGATATTCTTACAGCAGAAAGACGCAGTAAGAGCGCTGACCAGGGCTGGATACAGAGACAGCTGTAGAAATATTAACCTTACCCTCAATATACATACTCTCCTGTCTTCTTTACGTCCATGGATCCCAAAACAACTTCCAGAGGCACTCTGATATCCATACCTACCCAACAAGAAACCAGAACAACTTGGTGCTACCAATGCAGAACCTGGAGAGGGCCAAAACAGGAACAAATTGCTACGGCATTAGGTTCTACAACCATCTGCCGGAATCCATAAAAAGCCTCAACGAAAGGAAGTTTTACCAGTCTGTTAAGAAAATTCTTATGAGAGAGGCCTTTTACACCTCAGAAGAATTTTTAAGTTTCAGTTTTAATTATCGTTAATAAATAACAAGAGAAATTTTAATGTAAATTGGAATATAATTTAGCATATTTGATGTAATTATTTTGTGATTTGTTTTCTTTTGAATTTCATTATGTTGAACGAATCATTGATAAATAATTGATGTATTATTTGAATGTTTTATTATATATTGACGATTGTTGTAAATTTTATTACAAAAAAATATACTATACTATACTATAGGAGTTAATAAAACTTTGCATAAAGCACGTCAATTGTTTTTTTGGCCAAACTTAACAGCAGATCTTGTGGCCTATCTTAAACAGTGCAGAATTTATGAGAGGTATTTGCCTAGTAATTTTAGAGAGCCACTGTTACCTCACTCTGCACCAAAGCTTAGATATAATAAAATAGGTGCAGTTATTTTAGAATTTGGTTCTAAATCTTATTTAGTATTAGTGGATCATTTCTCGCACTGGATAGAGTTTGTTGCCTAGTAAAACGTCTGAAAGTGTTATTGATGCTATGCAGAGCGTTTTTACAAGATTTGGTTATCCACAGTATTTAATTGCTGATAATTTACCATTTATATCTGCAAAATGCAAAGATTATTATAAAGAGAAAGACATTACAATACAAACATGTACACCATACCATCACCAAAGCAATGGTTTAGCAAAAAAAGGCCATTTGCATAGGCAAGCAAATTTTGCGTAAGAGTATAGCTGCTAAGACCGATTTCAGAGACTTACTGTTGGAATATAATAATACTCCCATTATCAACTTGAACGCATCTCCAGCTCAAATTCTACAGAGTAGAATTCTTAGGACACATAATTCATTAGAACCGACAATACAAAACCACATATATAAGCGTTTGTGAGAGCAAAAACTTCAAATAAAAAAGCATTACGATAAAACCAGTCGTAAAACGTTGATAGAATATAAAAAAGGGGATAAAGTAGTTGTAAAGAGTTCTAAAGACAAATATTGGTATAAGGCTGTAGTTTTAGGAAAAGCTGAGGAACCGAGATCGTATTGGATACAGAAGGACGATAATAACAGGATAGTCAGGCGGAACTCAGCTCAGATGAAACCATCTTTTACGGGATCTGGGTATAGCGATATCATACTGGATTCTGAGCTGTATCCTCCTCAGGAAGAACAGGGTGTTCATTCACAGGATATGACAGATGTATCTGAGGGAATACAAGAGAATGAGGTCTTCGGTGGTATTAATTCTATGTATGAGTTGGTAAGCGAAGATAGACCACCAGCATCTAGCAAATTGAATCTCCATCCAAGTACGTCTCATGTTAGTTGTAATAATAGTAATAGGTCACGATTTGGACGTAGTATAAAACCAATTCAAAGGCTTAATCTTTAAAGGGGAAGGTGTTTGGTGACATCTAGTTAAGCAATGTCACACTACTAGTTAAGATGTTAAGATCATGTTAAGATGTAAATGTAATAATAAATTGTATCTAGTGAATAAATATTAATAAACCTCCGAGTGTAATTACTAGAGAGCGGAATCGAGCGAGCTAAACTACCACGGAGCCACAACCGTGAAAAGAAATAATGTAAACAACTGCGTGTTGTTTACATTATATCTGAATAGCACTAATTCATAGGACGAACTGTAACATCTGTTTACTACAGAGTAGGGAGCGGAATCGAGCGAGTCATGACTCATTGCCCATGGGCGCGCTATTGAAATGTTGTATTTTTAAAGAGGTTTTAATTTTATTTATATAATTGAATAACAAGTGGCTGGTGATTATAAAATACAAAATACCCTACTATTTGTTCATTTTCTCTTCTGTAAGACTTGTTCTCTTTGAATTAAGTACATCCTTGTAGATAAAAAACGTTCCTTCTCATCGCAACTGGTTATAGGTGCGTACTGGAAATATTCCTTTATTTCAACGTATTTAGCATACACAATTGCCGCAATGTTATTAAACCTGGATTTCTATTAAAAACTGCGTCTAAGTCACTTGGAATTATTAATAGCCACATCTAATGTGGTTAATCCATTTTTACTTTCTTATACGTAGTATAAGTAATGTGAAATTTTCGACTTCGAGATTTTTGCAATGTCCACGTTTTGAAGTCCCCTGATACCGAAAAAGATGTTTTTAAAAAATGTCTGTGTCTCTATGTGACCACGATAACCGCTGTAGATATCAATTCCAAATTTGTATTTACGTGTCTAATCTCCCTCTTGAGATCTGAGTAGTTTTTCAGTAAAATCGGTAGACCGGAAGTAGCAGTTTACTTCAGTGAAAAAATTAAATTTTGCCAATATTTCGTCAACTACTAAATTTAAACAAATTTATAAAGAATTCATATGTACTTGAAATTAAAATTGAGAACAATTTTATTTAAAAAGTTTTTCGAAGCTGCTACCGGAAGTAGGTCTTTTACTCCTATCGAAAATCAGTTTTTTGCGAATATTTCGCATGTCATGCTTTTTAGACAGGTACGTTACGGGTATAAAAGTATTTAAAACGTAATTTTCAATATCTTTTGCATAAAAACAATTTCAAAATTCAGACCGGAATTACCACTTTTACTCTTATCGAATAGCGATTTTTTGCGAATATGTCGTAAATTATGCATTCTATATGTATTTATCAAGAATACAAAAGTATTTAGTGCTAGATTTGCAATATTTTTTGAATATATGAAATTTCAAAATTCGGACCGGAAGTAACACTTTTACTCTTAGGGAGTAGTCCTTTTTTCGAATATCTTGCTAAGTATAAGTATTCTATAGCGATTTATTAAGAGAACAGAAGTACTTAGAATAGGATTTTGAATAATTTTTGTGTAAAAAAATATAGTATAGTTTGAAACGCTCATACGTATAAGAAAGTCGTGTGGTGGCCACACCTCATGTTTTAATTTGAGATTCGATTTTCAAAATATGTCATTAGTTTAGGCAAATTTCCAAAGTGTTCCTAAAGGAATATCAACTGATTTTTTTTAAAATTTGGGATTTGTGTGTTCCTTGCACACGAGTAGTCCTTTTTTCGAATATCTTGCTAAGCGTGCATTCTATAGCGATTTATTAAGAGAACAGAAGTACTTAGAATAGGATTTTGAATAATTTTTGTGTAAAAAAAATATAGTATAGTTTGAAACGCTCATACGTATAAGAAAGTCGTGTGGTGGCCACACCTCATTTTTTAATTTGAGATTCGATTTTCAAAATATGTCATTAGTTTAGGCAAATTTCCAAAGTGTTCTTGAAGGAATAACAACTGATTTTTTAAATTTGGGATTTGTGTTAGTTCCTTGCACTCAGAAATACTTCGAGCATCGTCATTTAAACATGTAACGAAATTTTGTAAACTATCGAAATTCTCTGCATGAAAACTATTTCTGTGTATGTTTTAGCAAAGCTAAGTGACGATATTTTACAGACTTTGCAATAAATTTCGGAATAACTGAAAATTAATTTTTATCTCAGAAAAAGTAACATAAACAACGTTCTAGATCTAAATAAATGATAACTAAAAATGTACGCGTATGTTATTGAAACATACATATTATATTGCGAAATATAAGGTAAATATAATAAATTTTAAAAACTCGTCACCCTTGTACCTACGCCGATGAAGAAAAGATTTTATTCATAAAACTCCTTATTTTGTGGCAGTTTTTCTCTGATTCTCTGGAGTAAACAGATGTTACAGTTCGCCCTATGAATTAGTGCTATTCAGATATAATGTAAACAACACGCAGTTGTTTACATTATTTCTTTTCACGGTTGTGGCTCCGTGGTAGTTTAGCTCGCTCGATTCCGCTCCCTACTCCAGAGAATCAGAGAAAAAACTGCCATAAAATAAGGAATTTTATGAATAAAATCCTTTCTTCATCGGCGTAGGTACAAGGGTGACGAGTTTTTAAAATTTATTATATTTACCTTATATTTCGCAATATAATATGTATGTTTCAATAACATACGCGTACATTTTTAGTTATCATTTATTTAGATCTAGAACGTTGTTTGTTACTTTTTCTGAGATAAAAATTAATTGTCAGTGATTCCGAAATTTATTGCAAAGTCTGTAAAATATCGTCACTTAGCTTTGCTAAAACATACACAGAAATAGTTTTCATGCAGAGAATTTCGATAGTTTACAAAATTTCGTTACATGTTTAAATGACGATGCTCGAAGTATTTCTGAGTGCAAGGAACTAACACAAATCCCAAATTTAAAAAATCGGTTGTTATTCCTTCAGGAACACTTAGGAAATTTGCCTAAACTAATGACATATTTTGAAAATCGAATCTCAAATTAAAAAATGAGGTGTGGCCACTACACGACTTTCTTATACGTATGAGCGTTTCAAACTATACTATATTTTTTTTACACAAAAATTATTCAAAATCCTATTCTAAGTACTTCTGTTCTCTTAATAAATCGCTATAGAATGCATACTTAGCAAGATATTCGAAAAAAGGACTACTCCCTAAGAGTAAAAGTGTTACTTCCGGTCCGAATTTTGAAATTTCATATATTCAAAAAATATTGCAAATCTAGCACTAGCGGTTATCTTGGTCACATAGAGACACACAGACATTTTTTAAAAACATCTTTTTCGGTATCAGGGGACTTCAAAACGTGGACATCTGCAAAAATCTCGAAGTCGAAAATTTCACATTACTTCCTTATACTACGTATAAGAAAGTAAAAATGGATTAACCACATTAGATGTGGCTATTAATAATTCCAAGTGACTTAGACGCAGTTTTTAATAGAAATCCAGGTTTAATAACATTGCGGCAATTGTGTATGCTAAATACGCTGAAATAAAAGAATATTTCCATTACGTAAATATAACCAGTTGCGATGTAGAAAAGACGTTTTCTATCTACAAGGATGTACTTAATTCAAAGAGAACAAGCCTTACAGAAGAGGAAATGAACAAATAGTAGGGTATTTTGTATTTTATAATCACCAGCCACTTGTTATTCAATTATATAAATAAAATTAAAACCTCTTTAAAAATACAACATTTCAATAGCGCGCCCATGGGCGATGAGTCATGACTCGCTCGATTCCGCTCCCTAGTAATTACCCATAAATATAACCCTCACAGAGTTTCAAACACGTACAACACAAAAAAGGCTACTTTAACCTAAAGAATACTTAAATTTCTTGACACAATTCATCAATGGTGTTGTAAAATTATTTTATTTGAATTGCCACTAACTTTGAAATTTCTATTGCAAAATTTCAAAGTATAAAAAATTCTTACACGAATAAATAGCTTTATCAAAAATTCAGTAGGAAAATTTTCGCAGGGATGTTTATATAATATTTCCTCCAACTTCTGTTTTAATTTAAAGCTAACATTTGGTTCGAAGGAAAATGAAGAAAAAAATTCACAGAAGGCTTTTCCCTAATGCGGCATTTTTATATCTACTGAAATTATAGTCGGGCGTTGCCAAATTAGTAAAGCTGTTTCACAAAGTTAGGACATGCCTTAAAATAAGTGTAAAATTTGAATTCATTCATTTTTGTGTTTTAAACGTATAAGTGTTGGAAAACTACGCTTTTCAAAACACTTGTGTCCCAAATAACCTACAAAATAAGTGAAGGCATTTTGTTCAGTTATATTTTCCCACTGTCGGTAATCAATCTTCGAAAATTAAATTTTGCGTTGGTGGTTGGTGGTCATTATTTGTCATGAAGTTTGAGTAATTATTCACAACTACAATAAACAATATGCACAATTTAGAAGTTGAGGACATTTTAATGCACGTGGGGATCTTACCGCATTGGTTCTTTCGAAAACCTGAAAAAGCTTAATTTAGAATTATTCGAACTATTCTTGCACCAAGGTGCACAACAATAATGGGGCATTTTTGTTCCAAGTATTCGCGAAACGAAACACTACAATTATTGATAAAACGTTATGCTGCGTGCACACTAATTATAAAAAACAATTTGTTTGTCAAAAATGTTAGAAGTACGTCAGCATTCATTAAATTATATGGAAATGTTTCAAGGAAATGCACAATAATCAAACAAAAATTTTAAACACAAATTCTAAATTATTAATGTGTTAATAAATTTATTTGACGTTAATTATAAATGCCAAAAGAATGTATAATTTAGGTTTACATATGCCTTGTTTAATTTGTGTACAACTACCCATTAATTTGTAAAATTAGTGTTCATATAAATTGTTTGTCAAACATTTTGTATAATTGGTGTACACTCAGCATACCTTACATTAACGGCCATTCACAAACTGCATACCGAGCAGTCGCATCAAATAATCCCGCCAACTCAACAGCTGATGGCTGACTACTGCGCAGTCACGCACGCATCGGTTTGCCGGTGGACAATTATTTCCCTCGAGGGAAACTACTATTTCTATTACATAGCTATATACTGTGGTATATACATTGACGTATAATAATAACTCTAATAAGATATCAATGGGTATATACCGTTTCTGCAGTGAAATAGCAATATAAACAAGACACACAAGTTTACATTGCACACAAAAAAGATGAAATGGCGCAGTCATGCCAAAATCCATCCGCATTTTGTATTGCCTGCAGGCAAATATAGATGGCGCTGACATCAAAACATTACAGTTTTCAATAACAACAAGCAAATAGCGGGCGATTCAAAATGTATTTGGTAGCGAGAAATTCAAAATAAAGTCTATTACAAATTAGGGTTTAATACCGCGAGATCAAAAATTATATTGACAAAGGTTTGTCATGGAATGTAAAACGTCTGTCTTAAGTTATATCATTAAGTGTCATACTCAGTGGCGGCCCGTGATTTTTTGGGACGGGAGGGCACCGGGTGGGGGGGGGTCTGAGTGTTTAATTTCAAAAATTAAGTACAGACAAAAAAATAAACTCAATATGTTATATAATTAATTTGTTTGAAAATAAAATCCATTCGCCGTTCCTTACGATAAGCAAAATGATTAATAACTAATTCATTGAAGTTTGGTGTTCATGAGTTTATCTTTATTATAAAATTCATCTAGATATTTTTGGTTTGCTGTAAAATTGTCAAATTGTATTGTATATTTAAAACATGTGTTCCTAGTTGCTTTAACAAGATGTGATACATCAAAAGAATAAAATATTTTATGTTCTAAGTAAAAGTATGGTGATTCTGGAGTAACTCCTTTTTCTTTTGAATATTTACAAAAATTTGAGCCGACATCAGATACTAGTGCTCGGACAGAAAGCCCAACTGCAAATTACTTTAGTATTGTATTATCTACAGTCTCCTCTAAAGCTTTACCACCACATGTGCTGCTGACTAATACATAACCAACTGGCTGTTTCCAATTCATATGAATGCCCTTAGCAAAGAGAACCATAGCAAATTTTGCTGGTTTATATGTTGTTGACCATTTATTTTATGAAATCCTACAATTTCGTCTTTAGTTATATTATAAAATAAATTAGCTTTTAGTCACATTTCATCAATGCGTGGAATGCATTCACATGCTTATGGTGTAAAATGAGCAGTTTTTATTTCACTTGCAGAATACACAAAATCAACACTCGTGGAGTTATATTCCAATTCTGTGTTAATCTTTGTAATGTTCTTACGCTTTCCAATTGAAGTATTTTACTTAAGTATTTATAAACTCTTGATCTCAAAAAATAGATATTAAAAGCAAATTGTTTGTACTGTATGCTGTATCTTGCAATATTCTTATTTTTATTAACTGCATTAAATTTAACAACAGTTGCCAGTTCATTTGATAAATATCTGTCACAAAGCCCTAGAAAATATTGTAAATTCTCTTGTTTAGGATAGGATTTAATTTTAGATTTAGTAGCTATAACTCGATGCTGTTTTAGAGATTTTCTGTCTTTCCTTTGTGGGTGTTTGGGCGGAGATTTTTTTTCTGTTTGAACCCCAAGGAATTTCCATAACTGGTAAAATAAAATTAAAAAATTATACATTTCGTTAAAACACCGATTAAACTGATTACTTCATTTTGTATTTTATCCCCAAGATAAATGTTGTTATACTTGTTATCATGTAATTGAGACCGTGTTGTATGTTCTGACATAATCGGGTCAAATTTGGAAATCATTTCTATGCATTTTAAAAAGTTACCGTTACCTTTTTCAAACAACTTGCTACCACTTCCACGAAAAGCTAAATTCTGCTCAGCTAAAAACTGAATCACGTAGAAAATTCTTTCTATAACAGCGTGCCAGTATTTAGTTTCTCTATTTATTACATTTTGAATCTCAGAATTAATTACCTACTTGATTTTTATTAAAACGATTGGCAAGATCTAGCAATTTTAGAACATTTTCTATATGTATCTTGCTCGTTTCATGAATATTTAAATGTTCACCCAAGTGCTTCCAGTCATTGTAACCAGATTTATCACTGGCGAAGAGATTTTAAGTTGCCGTCAGTAAAAACTTTGCAGCAGAAGCAATAAACAGAATTTTTCGATTCGGAATATAACAGCCAAAAACGCTCTGTTTTTTCTTTGTTCGGTAGAATTCTAAAGAAATAACTATTCCTAAATTTTCGTCCCGAATTATCTCTCGGATAATCATCTTTTTTATTTTGATAATAAGTAGGGCCAAGCTCTACTAATTCTTGAATATCACTTGGACGTAAAATTGTTGGCCACAATGCGACATCTTTGGAAAGTTGACATATACTTTCAGCTGTAGTAACGTTTGAAGTTATTGATTCCCCATTATCAGTGGAACTGGAAGATGTTGATGGCATACTTTCGAAAAGGTGAGTTTGTTGTATGTTGCTGGAACTTGTATTAGTATCTGGCCTGCTCGAACTTGTATTAGTATCTGGCCTGCTGGAACTTGATAGATATCGGGATTTGGAAAAAGCCCCTCAGTTGTCAATGAAAACGTTTCAACGCCTCAAACTTCAAAATATTTTCTCAACTTACTTATTTACTAATTTTATTTCAGAAATACAATTTATAAAAATTGAGGCTCATAAAAACCTTTAAAGATTAATTTATTTAAACTTAGGTGACCAAAAATTATATTAACATAATCAAAGAAAATATATCAATAATAATAGAAAAACTTTTGAGATCCAGATGAAAGTTTTTGGCTATTTGCTATTTATAAATCTGAAATAAAAAAATTAATTCTACCTGCACTTACCTTAAAGAATAATAAATTTCACAACACAAAAGCACTACAACAATGTCTGTAAAACTTCAAAAATTGTGTGTGTTGGAATAACAAATACTTTTTCACTTATATCGCACAAGTTAAATGTATCGTATCAGACGAGAACTAACTGTAAATTTCGATCATTGCTGTTATATAAAACACCTAAAAGATGAAAAAAATATTTTAGTGGATTCGGGAAAATATTCAGATTGGTCCGCCCGAAGATTTTTCTACGAATCTTTCAGACTGCAGGTGTTCGTTTAAGCAAATGTTGGAAATTCATTAAGCGATGTAGAATTTATAACGATTGTGCACTTTTTAAATATTTCTAAACCTTTTCTAATACCAAAACAATTAAAAATCGCATGGATGTATGTTACAATTCATGAATTAATGCATGTTATACAGAAAAGTTTAATATGAGCGTCGTGACATCCCGGGTTCGGACAGTCCGCTCGAGCCGACAATTTTTCTGCGAATCTCTCAAATGCAGGTGTTCTTTTTGACGAGTTCTCTAAAATGTTTTGCTGCCAATATAGATCGACTATTTTTCTGCGAATCTCTCAACATGCAAGTGTTCTTTGTCAAGAAGTATTTAAAATGTTAATTAACATAATGCATACCTATATAAATAAACATATATATGTACATATAATACTTCGCGATTAAGAAAGACTCGTCTCAAAGACATACAATAAAATTTCTTTTTGGACTTTTATGTCATTATAAGTTTTATTTGAATTATTTGTTAGCTCTTTTGTTTATTTATTTTTTAGTTTTTGAAACCACTCGGCGGCTCGGCGCCTCCGATACCTTGGCGCCGTCGGCAAATGCCCTACCTTGCCCTTATGTACGGCGCGGGCCTGACTGTAGTCATTTTTGCTACTGGTGAGTAAATTTCTTCCTGCAAAGTGTTTCCTCCTTGCATAAAGCCTCGAGCTACAAGTCTTGCTTTATAACGTTCATCCTTCTGATTTTCATTTTTAATAGTATATATCCATTTGCTGTCAATTACTTTCTCATGATCTGGTCTTTTAACTAATTCCCACACTTCATTTTCCTTCATAGAATTCAGTTCTTCTTGCATAGCATATCTCCATTTATCTCCATCCTCTCTGTTTATTGCTTTTTCATAATTCTCTGGTATCTTCTCAGAGCATGTTAAAAATGATCCCACTACATAATCTTTAAATCTTTCTGGTAATCTTCTTTCTCTTCCTTGTTCTCTCTCATTTCCTCTTAAATCTTCTTCTTGTTTATCCTGTTCAACTTCGTTACTATTTTCGTTGTCGTTTTCCATACTCATTTCATCTAGAGGTATCAGTATTTCATTTTCTAAATTTAAGTCTTTTATGGTTTTAGTCTCATCAAATGTTACATTTTTGGCAAACTTACATTTTTCCTCGATTGGATCCCATAACTTATATCCATTATCTACATATCCAATAAAAATACATTTTTCATTCTTTGGGTCAAATTTACCTCTAAATTGTTTCGGAATATATTTATATGCCAAGCATCCAAACATTTTCAACTTCCCTACATCAGGTTTCGTGCCAAAAAACATTTCTGCTGGTGTTTTATTTTCATTCAACGCATTTGTTGGGCTTCTATTGAGTGTGTAAGTAGCTGCTCTCACCGCTTCACCCCAAAATTCCTTTGGCAAATTAGATTCTAGAATCATTGCTCTTGCTCTTTCTGTTATTGTCCGATATGCTCGTTCTGCAACTCCATTCAGCTGTGGATTGTACGGCCCTGTGTATTGTATCTTTATTCCTTTTCTTTTACATAATTCTGTAAATTTTCTAGATCTATATTCTCCACCTCTGTCACATCTAACTGTTGCAATACGCAAATTGAAATGGGCTGTCACATAAGCTTCGTATTCTGAAAAATAATCAAACATTTCACTTTTATTATGTAACAAATAGACCATTTTAAATCCAGTGTAATCATCGACAAATACCAGAAAGTACAATTCATCATTCATTGAGATTGGATCAATGGGTCCACATATATCTGTGTGTATCAATTGTAATGGCCTTGAGCTTCTTTGTCTTAATATACTTTTTCCAAATTTCTCTGTTTGTTTACTTTGAACACATTTTTCACACTTGCGCTCACAGTTCATATTTCCTGATACAAAATTTAAACCATTTACCATATTTCTATTTCTCAATTTTAATAAACTATCATAATTCATATGCCCAAATCTTTTATGCCATATTTCTAATCCTTTAGCATTCATGCAATTATTACTTTCGCTTTCTTTGATAACATTATCTAGTTCAAAAGTGATCGTGAATAAATTTCTATTCTTGATTCCAATTGCTAATAACTTGTTATTTTTTAGGAGAAAGACCTTGCCACTATTAAAAGTTACTTTAATTCCACTTTCTTCTAATTTAGGTACTGACAATAAATTATGACGTAAATTCTTAACTAATAATACATTTTTAATTTTACCTTGAATTATTTCTTTACCATTCCTCATTAAAATATCTATTTCTCCCTCTTTTGTAACATCCATTGCAGTGTCTTCCTTAGCTGCTATTACTCTTATTGGTTTTTCTAACTCAAATGTTCTTTTAAAGAATTTTTCATCTGTTACCATATGTTCTGTCGATCCTGAGTCAATAATAAATGTAATTGCTCCATCATCTTCCTCTGTAAAAGCTGATAATGTAGCTGTAAAAAATGAAACTTGTGCACTGTCATCACTATTTGCCACATTTGCTTGAATTTTCGCTCTGCATTCAAATTTTCGATGGCCAGCCTTACCACATTTGTAACAAACTATGTCAGGTTTTTGTACACTTCTCATATTTTCATTTGGGTTGCCTTTCCCACTATTATATTTAGTACTTCTATTTGGTTTTACACTTACATTTTTATTGGTTTTATTATAAAATGCAGATGAATTTTGCTGGAACGTTCTTTTATTTTCTGCTCCTGCACTGTTTTTCATATCGTAGTCCAATAATTTTGATTTAATGAAATCCACCGTTAGTAATTTTGGATCTTGTGTTTCTAGTGCTGTTACTATACTATCATATGACTTGGGTAATGTAGATAATAAATGACATACAACCAACATATCATCTATTTTTGTTCCTAACACTTTTAATTCTCTAACTAATTCATCAAATTTCTTAAAGTGATTTTCTAATTTCTCAGTTTCGTTGTATCTCAATGCTAATAATTTCTTCCATAAATACAACTGCGAAGCCACACCTTTTCTTTCAAATGTATCCATTAGTGCTTTCCACATATTATAAGCATTTGTTTTTTCTTTAACATATTCCAGGTACTCATTTGTGATCCATTGTATTATTAATACTTTACATTGTTTGTCTTTCTTCAGTAATTCCTCACCTGCATCCTCCTTAATATCTTCCTTTATGCATCTTGTTAAATCTAGTTGATCTATTACTGCCTCAACTCGGAATTTCCAGTTATTGAAATCTTTTCCATTAAATCTGTCTATTCCATACCGTTCCCCGCTGCCTGCCGCCATTACGTTTTTTCAATTTTCTTTATTTTGCTTTCGTGTATATTGTTTTATCTAGAAATAACTACGGACCTCCGCTACCATGTTAAATTAAGTCTAGAGTTGACTTCATTGTTTTAATTTTATACCCATAATTAAAACAAACTTCTTTCTTTATCTTTTATTTAATGTAGATCAACCGTTATGCTTGGTTACACACATTACTACACTACTGCCAACTGTTACATAAATAAACTACTGTATATGTTTACATTTAACAACAAATTAATTGTATGTTTGTAATTGAAAAGTTCTAAATTATTCTACTTTATACTAGATTAAATACATATGTGTTGAATTTTTGTTCAAAAATGACTTCGAATTCTTCAGTTAACAACTAAACGTATTTTATGTTTCGCTCATAAAATAATTTTGTATTGTAAATATTAATTGTCATACCTATAGGTGGGTTCACGTTCACTTGTGCTATGAACATTCATAGTTTCCACACATACTAAAATACATTTTGAAATTAGTATGCTTTTAAAATTTCAAATAATACTTAGTTCTTATAAAATAACATTTTATAATAAACATTTACCTTTAGATAGTTTCTTAACCAGTGAGGTTTGAATTGGTTTCTTTTCATTATGGTTATGGCTGTGAGAGATAACGATGTTCTCTAAAATTCTTATTTTCGAAGGAAGTTCCTTCACTATATAAAAAGTTTCATTCAAAGTGTTTACTACAAAGATGAATTATTACAAACTATCTGTTATAAAACTTACGGATTTTCTTCTTTAGGAAACGAAAAGAAATTGTAGAATATACTTACTTTGTTGCTAAACATTTTTACAAGCAAAAATGCAACATCTATGTACTGCGGATTTCTTCTTTCGTACAGTTTCTATTATTTATATCAACAACAATTTAACTGGCACCTTTATTTTTTCGTAAATTATAAGTTATAAAATTAAGACAGGTTATATTTATACAAGTGCATACACAACAAAAACAAAACACGCCATTTTGTTTGATTTTGCGCACAAATATCGGAATTATGCAAGTGACGCTTTTGTCACTTCTGTTATTTTGTGATATTACATACTGGATGTCATCCGGCATCACAGTCTAGTGTCCTATCGTGACATATACCGCTCTCGCCCCGCACCACTTTTTATACGCACGATTTCTAGTACAAACTGGGCAGTGGCGCAAGATGCCCCGGAGCCTACGTCAGACTGTGATTTTTAAACACACTGAAGAGACGGACTGTTACTTCCGAAAAAATACCCAAGCAGCAAAATCACAATTTTAGAGAAGGATAAAAATATATATTTACTAATGTAGGACAAGTGTGCATATACTGATTTTGCTGCTAGGGATATTATTTGTTATCAAACAAATCAGAAAAATTACATACAAATTAGGTATTTAAATTTATCTGTTAAAAGAAGTTTATCAAGGGGGGCAGTGCCCCGTTGCCCTCCCTGCAGCAGCCGCCACTGGTCATACTGTCAATATTTGTCATTATATTTTATCTTATAGTGACAAATATTAATGACAGTATGACACTTAATGATATAACTTAAAACAGACGTTTTACATTCCATGGCAAACCTTTATCTATATAATTTTTGATCTCGCGGTACATGATCACAACACTGTAATCAAATTGCGTACTATTTACTACTGTGCTACTAGGAAAACAGTATACAGTAAGTACGATATTCAATTACAATGCTGTAACCACACACAATAACGTTTTAAAGAAAAGAATTACTTAAATAATTACACTTTAATATTGATACGTAGAAAAGGTACAAAGTACATTTATGAATATTAATAACTAACATCTAACACGTATGTTTTAGTTAAATAACCAGTACAAAAATAAATTAACGAGCAATAGTGTAACGTTATTGATTGATACACCTTATAAACTTATAGATACTTTATTGAATGAATACAAAATGATATACAACGATTGCGTTCTGACATTACATTCTATATGTTACTTGTTGTTGTTATTGACTGTATATGTGAGTCCTAGATGGCGGTAGCGGCAGTATACAATATCCTACGCTACATCTCCCTTTTTTTTTATTTTATAAATCTAATTTGATTATTGGCTTTACTATACGTCCAGATCTTGTTTGATTTAGTTTTGATTGAGGTACTTTGGATATCGATACTGGTGACGATGTTATAGTTACCGGTTCTTCGTCAACTACTGGTGAAGGGGCAATACGTTGTTGATTTCTTTCCTCACTTTGCTCCTCTTCCTTAAGGTTTAGTCCATCACCTTTACTTACTGCTTCCTTGTCTACACATATATCTGCCTTTGTCAGATTTAGGTGTGCTGTATTTCTACGGTAAACGCCGGATTCCGTTTTCACTATATATGATCTTGGTTTGTTTGTCTTTTCCAATATTTCTCCTCCGATCCAATCATTTTTTCCTACTTGGACTCTAACTTTAGCGCCAGTTTGTAGATCTTTGCATGGTTTTGCAACTTTATCGGCATGGTACTTTTGCCTTTGTCTTAGATTCGATAGTCGATCTTGCACATTTTCTACAAGTCTGGGTTTTAACATATTTTCTTCTATTGGAATTGTTGATCTAGTTGTTCTTGACATTAATCTTTGATTTGGGGAGTCTAAAATAGTGTCTCTTGGTGTGTTTCTTTGATTTAAAATTGCTAGATAGATGTCAGAGTTATCTTTGCTGCATCTCAACAACAAAGTCTTAGCTTTTTTAACATAAATTTCTGCTAATCCATTCGAACGAGGAAACTTTGGACTTGATGTATGATGTTCAAATGCCCATTTCCTTTGAAAGTCCTTAAATTCCTTTGAAGAATATTGCGGTCCATTATCCGTCTGACATATTTCTGGAATACCATGAGTAGAAAACCATTCTTTGAGGCATTTAATTACTTCGTATGATGACGAGTTTTCTAGTTTCTTGAAATCATAGTATCCAGAGTAACTATCTGCTATAAGTACATATTCATTTCCTTGAAAATGAAAAAGGTCTGATGACACTATTTGCCATGGAAGCCTCGGTACTTCCCTGTTAAGTATTACTTCTTTATCATTATTTCTTTGTGTCCTTTGACATACTGTACAACGTTCTACGTAGTTGAATATATCTTTTGTCATTGTTTTCCAAAACACAACTGGTCTGGCTCGATGTAGACGACTTTGTATTCCTAAATGGCCAGCATGTATGCTTTTGAGTATATTTTCTCGTTCAGCACTTGGGACAATCACTTTATTACCTTTGAATAATAGACCCTCCTGGTATGATAACTCATCGCGATAATTAAAATAAGGTTTTATGTTGTCATCTAGATTTCTTGGTTTGTTTGGCCAACCATCCTTAATTATCTGGATCAAACTTTGTAATTCGGTATCTTCGCATATTGCCTTTATGTACCTGTCTTTAGATTCTGTTGACATTGAGAGTATCAAGTGAACTTCCAATTCTTCACTAGAGTCCATTTCTTCATTTTCGTGACTACAATCTCTACTTAGTGCATCTGGTATTGGAATATCTGTACCTTTCTTATATACTACTGTTGGTGAGTATTGCTGTATGTCAAATATAATTTTTTGTAATCTAGGCGGTGCTTTATCTAGTGGCTTTTTAAAAATAGATTCCAATGGTTTATGATCTGTTTCTATGACCAATTTTTTACCTAGTATGTATTCATGAAATTTATGGCACCCTATTTTCACAGCTAATGCTTCTTCTTCTATTTGTGGGTACATTTGCTGTGTTGGTGTTAACGCCTTAGTTGCATATGCAACAGGTTGTCCTTGCTGCAGCAACACCATTCCAACTGCTTTTGAACTAGCATCAACCGAAAGTGTTACGTCTTGATTTACATTATAAAATTTTAATACTGGAGCTCTTGACAAGACATTTTTAATTTTCTCAAATGCATCTTGTTGATGTTCTGTCCAAAGCCATTCTACGTCCTTTTTTAGTAATGTCCGTAACGGTTCCGTTATTTCAGACAAATTGGGTATAAATTTGTTTAGGTATGTAACCATACCCAACACTCTCTGTAGACGTTTCTTATCATGTGGTACCATTAATTGTTTGATTGCTTCTATTTTTCTTTCATCTGGTAATAGACCCTTTGATGTCAATTCATGTCCTAAAAATCTTATGCAAGTTTTGTTGAATATACATTTTTCTTTATTCAGTTTTAAGCCTGCTTTTTTCAAAATATCTATTACTTCATGCGTGATTTTATTTAGTTCTTTTTCAGTTTTGGCATGTAATAATATGTCATCCATTGAACACTCTACATTTTGCATGTTTTGTAGTAATGAACTCATCAGTTCTTGAAAGACCTCTGGAGCTGAGGCTAATCCAAACGGAAGCCTTCTAAACGCATACCTTCCCCATGGTGTAGCAAATGTTAGGTATTTCTCAGTTCTTTCACTAACTTTAATTTGCCAAAATCCTTTATTACAATCAAGGAGTGTAAAATACTTTGAACCACTAACCCTTGTGGTTATTTCTTCAATGGTTTTAAGTGGGTAATGTCGTCTTAATATATTTTTGTTTAGTTCAGATGGATCTATGCATATGCGTAACTTATTGTTTTTTCTTACAATAACCATTTGACTTACTACTGGTGTAGCTAATTTTATTGGTTTTATTACATCTAATTTAACCATCTTATCTAATTCCTTTTTCACTTCACACCTTATCGCATGTGGAATTTTTCTGGCTGGTTTTATATCAAACTTCGCATCTTCTTTTAGATCTATATCATAAGTAAAATTTTTCAGGCAACCTAGTCCCTCAAATATATCATCAAAACAGGTAACTGACTCAATTCTAGCTATTAAACCTAACTCTGTGCATGACTTTAAACCCAGAACAGGAATAACACTTGCATCAGCTACTTTAAAGCAAATTTTTCTGTTCTTATTTCTGATTTGTGTATTGACAGTAATCTCACCTAGTACATTAATTTTACTTTTGTTATATGTAACAAGACTTCTTGTTGTCGACTGTTTTACTTTTAGTGCAAGATCTGTTATTATATTTTTAGGTAATACATTGCATTGTGCTCCACTATCTAGTTTGATATTTATATGTCTTTGACCTATTTTTACCTTTTCGTACCAACAATCATTGTCACTGTTAGTTATTACTTCATTGATGTATAAATTTTCATCTGTGTTACTATCACTACCGTTACCCTCATCTACTAAATCTACTAAAAGTAGAATATTCGACTAACAAACATATTTTTAACAATGCTTTCATTCAGCAGGCGGATCGGGAACCGATCCCGCTCCAACCGTTCACTTCACAACAGTTGAGTGTTTGCTGGACAGGACCGCTCACCTTTATGTCATCGTCTGTCATCTGGTACTTTTCATTGCTGCCATATGTTAAAATTATAGAGATTAAACCGAATAAACAATAATAATAAATTGTTTTTCTGCATTCAGTTTTGGCGTAGTTTTTAGTGGAAGGGTTGGTTTTTCCAACCCCGAATAAAATACTGGGTGAACTCCAATATTTTAATACATTTATTTCTGCAAAATACCTTTAATTTGCTGTATCTTAGTTTTCTAGTAGCTTTCTTCAAAATTATGTATTAGGTTGATCTTGGAATGCATAAATGGCGCATGCGTACAGAATACGCTCACTAAGTGAACGTAGAATTTTTCCGCTCATAAAAATGGCGACCGCTCCTGAACATCTTCAGAGTGAGCGCTCGTCTACTGGACATGATCACTGAACAGTTGCGCAACTGTTGTGTCTGCTGAATGAAAGCAATAAGATAGAATTGCTGTCAAAAAAGCACAAGTACCTACTCAAAATACTACAATGTAGAAAAGGTATAAAGTACATTTATGATTACTATTGAAAAATTATAACTAACATCCATCACGTACATATAGCTTTTTGTTTATATTTTTGGACAATTTTTATTAAAAAAATGCGGAAGACATCGAAAAGGATCAAATTATACAATTCCCGACATACCATCACTGACTGTTAGACGTTGTGCTGTATGATCGGATGGATCGGATATTGCAGGGTATAATATATCCACTTGAGTGTCACTTCCTGGAAAATTACTCACAGCGTAATCTATCTCCGTTTTCGATGTACGCCCACTTCTATTCGTAAAAATTCTTGTTGGTTTATTATTATTTCCTAATTTGTGTATAGCACTCCGTATATTTTGCACTCTTCCCGTTTCGGTAGCACAGGCTTAGTAGAGTCAAAAATTGTTTGAGATCGACTATGGGACAGCAAAGATTGTCAAATTTGGGAGTGTTGTCTATTGAGTCTAGGTTACCAAGAACATTGAATTTTGACTCAATTATTCAAACTTTCGCAGAAAGGAAGGTAAGAAGAGTGTTGTTGTAAATAAAAAATAGTTCAAAATCTGTTAGTGTTATTATGAACATTATACTTAAGTCTTAAGTAATTATTGTTAAATAAGTTTATAAGTAAGTTTGTTTTATTTTATGGAAAATAATAAACTCTTGTTATTATAATGCAGTAGTTAGTTTTGTTTTCATAAAACCTTAATCCATATATTAATACTATTGACAAAAATAAAACACATCAAATATTGAGTGGGAGTGGGCCCGTTGTGTTATTTTGCCCCGGGCCCTGGCTGTGCTGACGGCGGCCCTGCATGCAAGTCAAGCTATCGGAGAGTCTCTCCATAAACATTTCCACATTGCTGTTTGGAGGTCTATACACTACTATGACTGAGGTTACAATCTCTCCAATATGCAGAGTTATTGCACAACACTCAAACTGCAGCTCTACATTATATTTCTGTATATATGACACTTCTTTATAAACTACATCCACTCTTACAAAAATAATACAACCGCCATGCGTATGCTGTACTCGTGTCATATGTGCTGCTCTATGATAACCTTCCAGATTTGCTACTAAAATGCTATCAGAATTCATCCAGGATTCCGTAATACACAAAACATGTGGTCGATATTCCGTCAAAAAAACATCCATTACATCTAGCTTACTAATTAAGCTCTGTACATTTAAATGAATTATTTGTAGTAGTTGAGAGTTATGATGCTTGTCAAATTTATAGTTGCGCGTATTTGTTGGCTGGAGCTGAGCATCTTTGATTCTCTTTACTCTAGAGTTGTCTAAAGTCCCTTCGACTGCCTCGAAAAAGCCTATATCGCCTCACAATTATTCCTCTTGGCTACAGCTGAGGGTCATAAAACTGCTCTTCCCGCTCTCTTTCAATTCCCACGCAAAAAGCCGAATTTGAACCCAACAATTTAAGATTTTCTACAGTTACGTTCCCGTTAGCAATTTTCGTTTGTAGATATTTCTTCACATCTTCCTCAGTCGTGTCAGATTTACATTTTCCCACATACAGACAGAATCTAGGACTAGCCGCCGCAAAGCTATTAGATACAGGTTCGTTGTTTACACCAATAATTTTATGTTTGACCCCTGTAAATTTATCATCTTTCTTATTTGTGTGAGAGCTGTGTTTATTCACAATTTTATTTTGTTTGTTTATAGTTTTTACGTTCACAGACGATAACTTTTTCTCAGCGTATATTTCTTGCGGTATAACTGTCTCTATCGATGAATCAAGGTTACTATTAGGATTCTCGTCTGAAGAAGATAAATTTAATATTTCCTCTTGTTCTTTATTATTGATTAGACAGTTACATTGTTTATTTGCAAGTAATCTTACCATGTCAATATTACCTTCTTTTAGATTTATTACTTCTTGCCTCAGAAAATTTATTTCGTCTAATAACGCATGCATTTCTTCTTTAATAGTATATTTAACTATTAAAATCATCTGATCGGATTCCAGTTCTTCATTATTTTGATTTTTTTCTGTATTTTTACCACTACGTAGGTGTTTCATTTTTAAATAGTCTGTCATAAATAGTTTATTTAGCGAAATTTTACTGCTGTTATTGCAAAATATCACAACACGTCTGTTCAAGTCGGTGTCACACGCACAACACGCTTTGTATTATCGTTGTTTTGGTTAATTTCTGCTGGTACAAGATTACCATATTTTAATTTGGAAGCAAAGCTATAGCAATATGTTTGATTCATCTATTTTACATGAAAGTCACGTTTCTTTTTCAATTAAGCATGTTGTGCGATGCCTAGAGATGCAAAGAAACAAACAGAAGTAGAACGTGGAGAACTTCTAAGAAAAAAGCTCTCCACCTTAATAAATAAGTATTTCATTATCTTCAGATGCAGATTTTAATTTTAAAGTTCATGTTCTTTTACATACTTTTCAAAGATTTTAGGCATTTCAAATTAGCGCCTTTATTTTATGTTATTGCGCACGTGCGTCAGCCCCGTGCGCAGTTTGAATTTGATCACAATTTGTTGCGGTTACTAATTATAAAATTTTGTATGTTACGAGTTATTTGAAAGTTTTTGCTAAACGTCCGCCCTATTAATATTTAAAGAGTATGCCATTATATGTGAGTCATCAAATGTGAAAGGCAAAGGTTACATTCCAATACCAGACATACCAACACCCGGCAACACAACAAAACTTAACATGTATGCCATTTGTCTTAAAATATAAATATTATCACAGTTTATTATGACAAGAAAAACGGAAGTGCACGTGTGTTATTGTAGATATACATTCTATTAACCGGTAATTATGAGAATTACTATATACATAACTAATGGAATAGTTAACAATGTTTAGTTTTTTGAATAAAACATTTTTAATAGGCTACTTCTGTTTTGAAATTTCCCGCGTATTTGCGACGTGCATATATGACGGTTTGTATCTGTTCAGGAATAAACGGTTTATCATAATTTATAAGCACTGAGTTTTATGAGTTCGTGTTGTGCCTGTATAATTATATAAATTGTACGATCATTGTGGATTGATATACAGTGCTATCGAGAAAGATTGTAGACCACGTGATCAGTAATTTTCTAAAATCTGGTGATTTTCGTGTTCATACGTTTATGAGATTCGCGTATCGCTAGTATTTGACAGTAGCGTACATTTTATTCACAAATACTGCTGTCATTGCTTTCATTCAGCAGGCGGATCGGGAACCGATCCCGCTCCAACCGTTCACTTCACAACAGTTGTGTGTTCGCTGGACAGGACCGCTCACCTTTATGCCATCGTATGTCATCTCTACTTTTCATTGCTGCCATATGTTGAAATTATAGAGATTAAACAGAATAAACAATAATAATAAAATGTTTTTCTGCATTAAGGTTTGCCCTAGTTTTTAGTGGAAGGGCTGGTTTTTCCAACCTCGAATAAAATACTGAGTGAACTCCAATTTATAATACATTTATTACTGCACAATACCTTTAATTTGCTGTATCTTACTTTTCTAGTAACTTTCTTCAGAAGTATGTATTAGGTTGGTCTTGGAATGAATCAATGGCGCATGCGTACAGAATACGCTCACTAAGTGAGCATAGAATTTTTCCGCTCACAAAAATGGCGACCGCTCCTGAACATGTTCAGAGTGAGCGCTCGTCTACTGGACATGATCACTGAACAGTTGCGCAACTGTTGTGTCTGCTGAATGAAAGCATTGTTGACACTTTTAACCATATTTTACATAAAACATTCAATACTACCAACTGCTGTTAATTGGGTTGCCTAATTTGGTAGTCACGTGGTCTACAGGAATTGTTGATATCTCTGTACTCACATTTAATAAACTACTATAAAAATAAGTACTAATAATCTAATGGCGGATCATGTTGATATGATGGGAAATGTGAGTAACGCCTTGCTTTCACAAAATATATTTAATATAAAGGAAAAGGAATGCCAAGATAATTCTGTAGATGATAAAGTCGATGTCTCTGAAACTTCTGTTGTGTACAAAGCTGAATCACAAGACTACATTTGGCATGACAGAATAAAACAATATGGATCGTCAACAACTTTGGATAATATTAAAATAGAATTCTCATCATCTGAAGCGAGTGAAGTACAAAATGACAATGTTAAAATGGGACAAGGGATCAGTGCTGGTGATATAAAAATTGAATTTGTTAATGGAATACTATGTAAGTAAATGCATATTAATGAAAGGTAATAAAATTGTCATTTTTGATGTGATTTTGTTATAGTCACAATCTATTTTGTTCAGAGAGAATAAATGTCAATTTGTATTGTGATCGTATAATAAAAATATATTTTTGATATAGGCAGTATTGTTTTATCTACTGACATGTGCCAGTAAATTAATATGTCATAAAATTTCAGACGTTACATAATTTTACCTGTCCAGAAATATAACTTATAAAAGCCATTGCGGGACTGTCATATTGTAGATTCTTTTTGCAATCGATATTGACCCAGTAACCACTAGGTACTGCACTACAAATGAATACTGACCAGTAAAATGTAGGAACAAAGACAAACTAATCAATTAGTATTTAAAAATGTTTAACTTCCACCACTAAAATACTCCTACATGAAAACCACTTACAAGTTGAATAGCAAAAATAAATTTTAGTCTATGCTGTCATTGTTGACAAATTAGTTCTAAAATGAGTTTTGTAGTACCTACTTGACAGATAATATTTTGCAACATCTACAAATTTAGCGCCATTTTGTCATATTGGCAATGTTAATGTGATGTTAAGCTTATTTTAAATACAAATACATTTTTATCACTTTGCATACATACATACATAATGCCTGTCCAGCCTATGTTTGCCCCTCTCAATTTCATTTTATATGTATTAATTCAGTCAATACCCCTAGCCAACTTGTGTACTCAAGTAGCGAGAAAGACTTGCGTTAAATTACTTTTTATACATTTACAATAAATAACATTATGTAAGTATATTATTATTATGTATAAGTCCATATTCTTGAATTCTCAAAGTTTTTGGAACTCAAACCTTTGACTTTGTTATTTGATACAAAATATACAACAAATATAATATATTTGTTATATAACAGCAGCATTTGCGTGATGGAAAATAAAACATTACTTGATACCATTTGGAATCATCTTACAGACTGCTCGCATCTGTGCGATATATTTTTATAAAAATGTTATTCAGTTATTGAAGGGTAACTTTGGAACCAAGTTATGTATATCTATAAGCAAGCCTATTTACATTGACCATGTCAACATAAATAGGTGTCAATATATGTATTGCTAATAATGTTCAAAAGCGTTCTTATCATTATTTTATAAATTTGATTAAAATGTTTTACCCGCTAAAAATACGGATGAAGTTAAAGTATTTGCGAATCCCAAATATCAGTTTGACATTTCAAGCCAATAATTTCAAATTTTGGTTGATTATCGTATTATTTCCGCAGTATGACGAATCGTAGTTAAATAAAACAAATTACGTTTCTATAAATATTTTTAATCTCTTTTTAACTGCTGTTCAGACAATTTACCAAACGCTAATAAATGCTGAGATTCTTACTCTCTGTAAATTTGGCCAACAGACTGTGAACATTGTGCAGCTTATTACAAAGACTATTGCATCGAATGTGGAATGCTTACACATATTTTAAACAAGAATGCTATGAATAGTGCAGATAAGGGAGCACGAGCAGCTATCCCAAATGATATTTTAGATATTCAAGATTGTCTTGGACAAACTGAAATATATGCTACGAGAATTATTCCTGCGGGGGTAAAATTTGGTCCTTTCACTGGACTCAGTGCAAGAGAATTTCTTTGGGAAATGATAGGAGAGAAATTTGTTTTGGACAAAAATAAATCGAAGTATTTGAATTGGATGCAGTATGTCAATCCTACCAGGAATACTTCTGACCATAATCTGCGTGTCATTCAATGTGAAGATAACATATATTATCAAAGCACTCGCAAAATCCAAGCTGGTGAAGAATTACTGGTGTATTTTGGTGAGGAATACAGCAACAGCCCAAATAACATAGTACGACTGAATTTTGTTACCATTAAGAAAGACATCATCAAGGACGTATTTGCCTGCACGTTTTGCTGCCTTGGAATCAGCTCGAAATCACATTTGGCCAAACATAAAACCCTTTGCGTTAAGGATACATCCGGAAGGTTTTCAATTGAAGGTATTTATAAATATCTCATTTTGTGGTTTGTGTATTTAAAAAGACATTATTTTTAAATTGTTTTATTAATAGTTATTTCTCTTTTGGATATTAAAAATCCGCGGTGGATGGAGGAAGCACGCTTTCAAACAGTGTGGGGAACCAATGTATGGTGTGGAATGTTTAATGGGCATTTAATTGGACCCCACTTTTACGAAGGAACCCTGACAGGACAACGTTATTTACATTTTTTACAAAATGTGCTTCCCGATTTAATGGAAGATATTCCTCTTAATGAAAGACGAGACATAATTTGGCAACAAGATGGTGCTCCGCCCCATAATGCGCAAATTGTGACGAATTATTTAAATGCGCTGTACCCCAATGGATGGATTGGAAATAGAGGTTCTATCCCTTGGCCTGCTCGTTCCCCGGATTTATCGCCAGTTGATTTTTTCATGTGGGGTTATTTAAAGGAATTTGTATATCAAGTTCGGTCGGCAGATCTTGATGATCTGAAAAATCGAATTCGCATGGGATGCCGGATTATGACTCACGGAATGATACTTTCATCTTGCAACAGAGGATTAAGACGTCGTTTGGAAGCTTGTGTCCACGCTGATGGAGCCCAATTTGAACATTTATTAAATTAATGCCTCTTGTTTTGTTTTCTTATCCAACTACATACACTAATTTGAGATATTTATTATTGAAATACTTACTCTTTATTTTTTTAATTTTTTTTGCACTGAATTACTTACTTATAATTATCGTATTCCTTTAAGTTAATAAAAATTGCTTTTGACAAGTTTATCTGAATTGTGTCAAAACTGACAAGGCAAAATAAAAAATGGATCAAATAAAAGTTATTTATTAGTTTTTGATAAATAAGATGCAACATTAAAAAATGCATATATCTATTAAAAAAAAACAAAGTTGACCTTGAAATCTCCTTCAAGGTCACGAGCAAATAAAATTCTCTGTTTGTCATTTTCGACACATCATAATATCAAGTAACTTTTATTTGAAAAGTTTTCTGATATCTATACAGGGAAAGTAGATAATACCTGTAACGCAAAAGCTGAGACAGCCTGTATATAAGATTTACTTTTTTCAATTTAAATATATATTTGTCAAAATATTTTATTGTAATGTTTTGATTTTCTATTTTCCTTATTTATTTTAGTAACAATTTGATGTCCTAATATTTCTGTACACCTAAATAACATCACTGCAATTTACTAATTTAAATTCAAAATAGACATTCTAAATTTACATATTACTTTATTTAACTTTATACCTACAAGTCTATTGTATTTACAAATTATTTGTTATTTCTGTCCTTTTTTCTAAACCTAAGATATCCTGTGCATTCTCCTCCACTGGTGCATAAGCAGGTTCATACTCTTCCGCTACAAAGTCCTCTTCACCTGCTCCTTCATTTATAATTATATAGTTGTGAAGAACAGCTGCTGCTGTTATGATTTCGACTCCTAGATCAGGGTTTGCAATATCTAAATATTTGAGTCGCCTAAATTTACCCTTTAGTAGAGCAAATGCTCGTTCTATTGTTGAACGAATTCTACTAAATTTTACTTTAAAATTAATTTCTCGTTCATTAAGATGTCCGTTGTCTCTATATGGAGTTAATAAATTTATTAACAATGGGTATGCAGTATCTCCAATAATATGTTTATTAACATCTAACAATCGATTATTTACATCTGTTAGCCTTTGATATAGTGGGCTCAATCTTAATACTCGTGCATCATGGGCTCGCCCCGGTACACCAACAAAAATATCGGTAAACAACAGGTGTTCATTACTAGTACCTAATAAAAAAACAATGAATAAAATATTTCGATTAAGAATATTAAAAAGCTCTGTTACCTTGTAAGATGATAGAATGAACACCTTTTCTGTTGTGCATTCCCTATAGGTTGTTTAATTTGTATATGAGAACCGTCTATGACTCCTACAACTCCAGGTATTCCATGTGATCGTTCATGAAATGTCTGTAATATGAATTTAGTATTGTATTTAGTTTACCAATTTAATAACAAAACATACATTTATGCTGTTATTATGATTTCTTGGCCATACTATAAACTACGGCATTAATTCCACTATTATTTGCACTATGTACTTAAAAATATCATGTGCTGTGCTCCTGGGAAGGCCAAAGCGGTCTCCAGCAGCTAAAAAAGATTCTGGCTTAGCTAGAACCCAGATTGTAAAAAGAATCTTCTTTTCTAGAGGGACTGTAGCTCGAGGATGCACAGGTCTTGCATTTCCAATAACATTACACAAATTCTAGAATTATATTGCCAATTATTTCTATACAAAACTACATATATTTATGAAAATGTGACTTACATTAAATGTCGCGCGAGTCATTCTGAAATGTTCTACAAACAAGTGTCCCTGGTAGTGGATAATGGTTTCTTCGTAATAATTTTCATTGCGAGGAATAGCATTTAAATTGCGATTGGCATCTAATTCAGGCGGTTCAATTAACTCTGCCACTATATTAACGATTGCATTTATTACAACATTATTGTCCAGTAACTCTGCAATGACCAGTTGTTCCATATTTAGCAAAAAAAAAACAACTAAATAGTGAACAAAATTAAATTATATACATATTACATATGTCGTGTGTTAGGTCACAGAATCACTATTTTGTGGTTATGTTCTGTATTTCGTTGCTAAAGCAACCACATCAACAAACCTACGACATCGGAATACGACGAAACGCTGGGAGCGGATCGGGAACGGTTTATGCTACTAATCCGCTCCAAACTATTCGTATTCCGAATGCGACCATTGTTATCCCAAAATGTTGTTATTTCTGGTTTTGTTGTCAAACAATTGAAGCGCATTTTTAAGTGTCCTAATTGTGTGTCCGTACTAGAAGAAATCTCACAAACATCTGTCGATAATGCAAGTTTTCATCTTTTGAACAGAAAAAATCATGGTGCTTTAATACGTCCTTCGCAAGACAACAATAAACTTCCTGCAGAGGCAGTGTTTTTTGAGCTATTTGTACGTTCAATTTCTATTTACCTTGTTAGTAGAAAATAAGTACTTTGTATCCTTAGATACACATATGTTTGATTCATCTATTTTATTTATTGACACGTTTCTCTTTTAATTAAGCATGTTGTGCGATGCATAGTGATGCAAAGAAACAAATAGAAGTAGGACAACGTGGAGAACTTCTAAGAAAAAAGCTCTCCACATTAATACTTTTTTATAATCAATAAATGTTTCAAAAGGAATATATTGTTTTTTTGAGTATTTTTTTAAATTTCCCTTAATAAATAAGTATTTCATTATCTTCAGATGCAGATTTTAATTTTAAAGTTCATGTTCTGTTACATACTTTTCAAACGTTATAGGCATTTCAAATTAGCGCCTTTATTTTATGTTATTGCGCATGTGCGTCAGCCCCGTGCGCAGTTCGTATTTGATCACAATTTGTAACATGCTATTGCTCATCCATTTATATTATATAGATCAGTGGTACGTACTGATAGTACTTCACCGAAAGACAGGTTTCTCTTCTTATTTGAATACTACTATATACTTAATTTTAATTTGTATTTTCGCGCTGTTTGTGACGTAAGAGTCATAGTTCGTATTACAACCTCTGCGCGCTGTCAAGACTAGTATCACAGTATATAGCTATGTAATAAAAACAGTAGTTTCAGTAGAGGGAAATAATTGTCCTCCGTAAAACCGACGCGTGCGTGACTGCCACTGAGTGCGCAGTAGTCAGCTATCAGCTGTTGAGTCGTGGCGGGATTATTTTGTGTTGTACGTATAATGTATTACATTTTAAATGCGTATGTAATATGTACTTAATAAAAAGAAAGTGTTATCCTCTTTTTTTTGTATTATTGATATAGCTTTTTCATAATTTTAAAAATAGATTAACATAATTTTCTCATAAACGATTTGGTTCTGACGCCACTGGTTTATTCCTGAATAGAAAAATTGACTACGCCTCTGGTTGCGCGTGCGTGAATGCGCAGTACCATTTTGGGACACAAACCACGGGTTGCTATCTAGTGAAGAAACGTAGTGTTCCATCTCTACATTTACCATATACAAAATTGCAAGCACCTACTGTAGTCTGAAAGAACTATAGAGTATATGATATACATTTTGTTGAGCAAGATAGATGCCATGGTGCAAATTTGAAGAAACGTGGTGTTCCATCTCTACATTTGCCATATACAGAATTGCAAGCACCTACTGAAGTCCGAATAGAGATTAGAAACAGTGGCGCAGTCAAGCCAAAATTTTTACCGCCGTTTGTATTGCGTGAAGGCCGATATAGATGGCGCTGACATCAAAAAATTACAGTTTTCAATAACACTAAGCAAATAGCGGGCGATTCAAAATGTATTTGGTAGCGGGAAATTCAAAATTAAGTTTATTAAAAATTAGGGTTTAATCACTGATCTGTATAATATAAATGGATAAGCAATGCAATAGGATGCGCGTGGAATTTTTATGCCAAATTGAATACTCAACGCGGGGCCTACAAGTATGCGCAGTCCCTAGTCTTTTGACATTCGAATGTGAAATCACTAAATTTCCGAACGCCGATTTCAATAGACGTCCCAAGTAGCAAAATCACAATTTTAGAGAAGGATGAAAATATATATTTCCTAATGTAGAAGAAGTGTGCATATAGTGATTTTGCTACTAGGGGTAGGTACTAGCTTTTTGTTTATATTTTTGGAGTATTAGACATTGAAAAGGATTATAGTTATATAATTCCCGACATACCATCATAGTTATCCCAAAATGTCGTTATTTCTGGTTTTGTTGTCTAACAATTGAAGCGCATTGTTAAGTGTGCTAAACGTGTGTCCGTACTAGAAGAAATCTCACAAACATCTGTCGATAATGCTAGTTTTCATCTTTTGAATAGAAAAAATCGTGGTGCTTTAATACGTCCTTCACAAGATGTCCAAGTACACCATATTCTTGTACAAATTTTCCTGTAGAGGCAGTGTTTTTTGGGCTATTTCTACGTTCATATACCTTGTTAGTAGAAAATAAGTAGGTACTTTGTATCCTTAGATACACATATGTTTGATTCATCTATTTTACATGAAAGTCACGTTTCTCTTTTAATTAACACTTTTTTATAACCAGTAAATATTTCAAAAGGAATGTATTATTTATTTTGAGTGTTTTTTCAAATTTCCCTTAATAAATAAGTATTTCATTATCTTCAGATGCAGATTTTAATTTTAATGTTCATGTTCTGTTAAATACTTTTCAAAGATTTTAGGCATTTCAAATTAGCGCCTTTATTTTATGTTATTGCGCATGTGCGTCAGCCCCGTGCGCAGTTCGTATTTGATCACAATTTTTAACATGCTATTGCTTATCTATTTATATTATACAGATCAGTGGGTTTAATACCGCGAGATCAAAAATATATTGATAAAGGTTTGCCATGGAATGTAAAAATCTGTCTTAAGTTATATCATTAAGTGTCATACTATCATTAATATTTGTCATTTTAAGAGAAAATATAATGACAAATATTAATGACAGTGTGACACTTAATGATATAACTTAAGACAGACTTGTACATTCCATAGCAAATCTTTTTCAATACAATTTTTGATCTCGCGGTACATGATCACAACACTGTCATCAAATTGCATACTATTTACTAGTTCCCGTAGTAATGAGGAATCATTGCTAAGGAAAACAGTATGCAGTATGATATTCAATTACAATGCTGTAACCACACAATAACGTTTTAAAGAAAAGAATTACTTAAATAATTACACTTTAATATTGATACGTAGAAAAGGTACAAAGTACATTTATGAATATTAATAACTAACATCTAACACGTATGTTTTAGTTAAATTACCAGTACAAAAATAAAGTAACGAAGAATAGCATAATCTACCAAAAGTAGAATATTCGACTAACAAACATATTTTTAACATTAAGATAGAATTTCTGTCGAAAAAGCACAAGTACCTACTCAGAATACTACAAAGTAGAAAAGGTATACATTTATGATTACTATTGAAAAATTATAACTAACATCCAACATGTTTTAGTTAAATTACCAGTACAAAAATAAATTAACGAACAATAGCATAGTCTACCAAAAGTAGAATATTCGACTAACAAACATATTTTTATTAATAGAATAAAACAACTTTTTCACAAAACATAGTTTAATAACTAGATGTCACATTTTGTGTGCACTGCACACATCGTCAGTAATAACAATTACTACTGACGATGTGTGCAGTGCACACGAAATGTGACATCTAGTTATTAAACTATATTTTGTGAAAAAGGTGTTTTATTGTATTACTATTTCTATATTTCACAAGTGTTCAACATATATTACTACAAAGATAGTTTTAACAATAAGATAGAATTGCTGTTGAAAAGTGCAAGTACCTACTCAAAATACTACAAAGTAAGTAATTAAACCCGATAGATACACAAGACTTAAGCCCATGTTTACTACCACCATTTACAAAATCTTGTATTACATAAATGATGAACATAAAATAAGGTGAGATAAATAAAAATATGGATACATAAGATACCTACCTAACAAATTTAGTAGACGTCTTTTCATCAATATATAATTAAAAGAGTGACAATTAGGGCTTAAAAACTAAATAATGTTAATTACATGGCTATAGAAGAAAACAAAAAAATTAAACCAAATGAGACTTCCAATGATATGGCTGCCTTAAGCTCCGTGGGTGGCCTCATGGGATGGAGTGTCGGCATTGCATTTCTGTTGAGGCCTACTGAATGAGGGTGTGCATAGCATGTTGTGTCAAAATGTAGGCTTCAAAGTTACTTATTAGATGTTGTACTGGCATCTAGCACAGGTTTCATGCCCATTTGCTGTTGCCAAGTTTCGCTCCTGAATAATAAAATATAATAATTACAACTGTATACTAACAAATATCAACGATAGTATAAAGGCACATTTTCATTACAGGAAACTGCACAGGAAAATCATTAGGAAAAACCATAAATGCTTCTGTACCAAGAAATCTGAAGTTTCTATTAACACTGCTAAACATGGATTGATTGCTTGTGAAAAAACATAATATAGAAACTTAAAAACAAGTAGTAAGTTTTTCGTGTAGTTTAAAGGCTTTCTTATACACCCATAGGGTTAAACTGCAGTTGAGGTGTCGGGCGACTAGTGTACCTTATAGAGAACCTCTAATTGAACACCTTTTTCTTATAAAATTATCAATGCATACATACAGAAATGGAGATAAAAAATAAATTAGGTACTGACTAAGTCAATTTTGCAGGTTACATCTCATGTAAGGTATCCCATATAGATCATTGAAATCATGAAAATCACTATAATTGATGTTTATTTCACATAATCACACACAATTTAGGTCAATTTGTATGTTTTCTTATGACTTCTGCGATTTTAAAAGCACCATCAAATGTCAACAAAAACAGCTGATATCATGTGATGTCGTATTTACAATTTTGCTAAAATTCAATCAAAGAACGTGGAAATCAAAGTTGTTCTATTAGAGGTCCTTTATAATGTCAAAAATCGCCTAACATCTCAACTACAATTATTCCCACTTATATTATTCTCATAATAATTGCAAACTTTAATTGGTGTAATCGGAAACCAACAAAATCCTTGCTACAACCAGGTGGTCCTTGTTGCACTTGGAATCAGAACTACAAACAAAAAATCTCCAGCTCACCTTCGGGTTATATGTCAACTATTAGTGCCATTAGTTACTTGTTCGCATTCTCGGAAAATATGCATCGCTCTTGCTTCTTGCTTGTACGCCGCACATACAATGCACCAGCTTCTATCCTTATTTTAAGTCTAAAAATGCATTATGTCAACTTAATAAAATTATCATATTACTCTTTACAGAACTTACGGTACGATTATAACACCACTAACTAAGTAGTAATAAGAAAAATAATGTTTAGCAACACACACAAAATTTGTTGGTTAACGGCCTGTACCAATACCACCTAGAAACGCGCTTAATAACACTAAATAAATACAAGCTTAAAGGATATTCAGAAAGAGCAAAAACAAATTTCGAATAAAGTAGGCCGGCCACCAATATTTTCATGCAATAAATGCAAGAGACAAATATCCCAAATTTATTGCTTGCCAGTTGACCAGGCATTGCTTCATGTTTCTGTTCGTCTACCTGCATCGTGTAAAAAGTACAGGCATATTAAACTCCGTAAATATATTCAATCTATTTTAGGCAACCCGACATACGCCGTTCGGGAATTTTTCTTAAGGAAAGCCCACCCTTAAGATGTGCATTAAAGCGAGCTGAAAATGAACACGTTCAATTTGTTCGCATCCGAAAACAAATAATAACATAAATTTATTTACATAATAGGTATATGAAAGTAATACGTGACTCACCCCGCAAGAGGGCAGTTCCGTAAGTACTCAATTTTTATACATTATGTTTCCCAACTTTAGTATTTCCTGGTAGACACCGGGGGAATATCTTAATAGGTAAAAGTTTGGCTCGATTTCTATTGGCTAATGCGTGATCACATGTGAAATAGTATTGGGACCGAAAGTGGTGGCGTTGTTATTCATCGGAATTACAGATATTTAGAAAGTATTGTATACAATTTCTACACTATCGACTGGTTGTGTGGTTGTCAACGTTGTAAATCATTGTGAAAGTTTAAAGGTTATGTTTTAAGTGTTTTGGTTAGAGTTGGGACATCGTTTGAAAACATCGATGTTATCGATATTTAGCATCGATAAAAATTAACATCGATGTTCAAAAAACATCGAAAAAAAAACATCGATAT
Source organism: Amphimallon solstitiale (assembly GCA_963170755.1). Lineage (NCBI taxonomy): Eukaryota > Metazoa > Arthropoda > Insecta > Coleoptera > Scarabaeidae > Amphimallon > Amphimallon solstitiale. Next base: position 38,212,729 of record OY720685.1, on the reverse strand, counting down.
TATGAAGTCACATATATGACTGCTTATAAGCCCAGTATGCGATTGAGCCTAAATAAGATTTCATGTACATGTTTCAAATGACAATGTTCAGTATTAAGGATTAAGGAAGAATAATGATTATAGATTAATGAATAATAATACATACAGAATAAACTTCAATATATTTATGATATATAACATAGTTTTAAAATGATTCATATTCAAACAAAAATATTATTACATTACTTAAGACTTATGTCTTTCCCCAATAGGAATCATCTACTGACCCCAAAAATATTATTTTATTGGCGCTTTTGCCTGACAACCTATTTCTTTCACATGTAATTATATCACCTGCTTTTGAAAATAACCTCTCTGAAGGTACTGATGTACCTATCACAGAGAGATATTTTTTGGCAATTTTATGCAGTGGTGAATCTAGTCTATAACTATCTTTCCACATAAGTAATGGATTGTCACCAAGACGTCCACATGGTGTGTTTAAATATTGAATTATTTCAGTGTCACTCTTATCGGAATCTTCAACTCGTCTTTGCTTCGCTTTCCATGAAGCATTCACTTTTTTTCGGTGATGACTCCAAAGAGAAAAATCTTCTGAAATAATAAAAATATTCATGCTTCATTTGTATCAATTTTTTAATATTTAGTAATCACTTACCTGTAGATTGATTATCAGATGAATCAGACTTATCAGATTCTGGAGCAGGACCATCTTTTCCACTTTTGACAAGATTATTTAACATTTTGATAGCTCTGGCAATAGCTATTGGATCTTCTAAATATAACTCTTTAAATCTGGGATCTAAGATTGTACTTAAAGTTAAAATTGGCATTCCCTGTTCAATATTATCGAATCTTTTCTTCCATTCGGATATTAAGGACTCTTTTAAATGTAAGCCTTCTTCTGATTTAGGTACAACATCATTAATTTTATCTCGTAAGTTTTTACTCATTGGAATCAACATGCTACCAGTAACATATTTTACTGCTGACATTTCTCTAGTAGCCACTTCAAAAGGTCTCAGACATTCTATTATTTCCCTTAAAACTTCACATTCTTTAGCACTAACAATATCTGGTGCAGTAACGTGATTGCTAATTATTTCATTAACGCTTGGTCTAAGTTCTAGATATCTCTCCAGCATATAAAAAGTGGAATTCCATCTTGTAGGCACTTCACTTAATAATTTATTTTTGTTGCAGTTTGGTAAAGCATAGCGAAGCTCATCGCTTGCAACTACGCTATGTTTAAACCAAGTTACTGTAGCTTTAACTTTATTTATGATTGTAGTCAATTCTTTTACATTTGTAACTGCTCTTGTGCAAATTAAATTGATCATATGGGCAAAGCAGTATATATGCTTGCTTTAGCCAAAGGTCATTTCCACAGCTTTAATTATATTTGCTCCTCCATCTGTTACCATTGCAGTCACTGTTTCTTTTTCGATGTTCCATTCTGTGCAAATATAATCAATTATTTGTGCTAAATTTTCTCCAGTATGTCTTTGTTTTATTTCATATAAACCTAAATTAATTGACTTTAACTCTGTTGCATTGATAGGTATGTAATGGATAGTAATTCCTAAAAAACTTCTAGTTTGAAATGTTTCTGTCCAAACATCACATGTTAACGTAACAGACTCAACATTGAGTATTTCATTCTTGAATGCTGATTTTACAAAGTCATATTTCTCATCCAGCAACTTTTTGATAGTTTTTCTTGAAGGAATTGAGTAAAGCGGAGCAAGTGTTTTAATTAAATGTTTGAAACCCTGTTTTTCAACAATTCGAAAAGGTTCGTTATCTTTACAAATCATGTAAAGTATTGCATCTGTAATTTTGTTATATCGGTCTCCCCCTGCAGTAAATGATGATATTGTCTTAAAGCACTCTTGAATATTTTCTTTAACACTTTTTTGTAGTATCTGTGAGTTATCTGGGTCAGCAGTAAGAATAGATGCACTAGGTTCAGATGTTGAAGTGGAATTATATACATTTGAATGCTTTGATTTCATGTGCCCAGCCAAATTTGTGGTATTACCAGCTGTTTTGAGCACTTGTTTACATATATTACATTCTACAGAAGTACCATCAATCTTCTTAAAATACATCCATATTTTACTTTTAGGAGGCATTATTTGATTTCCACAAAGTCTTTGGTTACTTGATATGATACTAACACTACCACCAAGATCAAAACAAACTACAAAAAAAGACAAATTACAAATTTTTATCAATTACTATTGTCACACACCAATGAAGTTTACGAAAGCACGGAAACACGGAAAGCACTAAGATGGCAGTAAGCAGCAGCCACCGGTGTCTAGTATTCGACACGAGACGGAAGTTGGTAAGTTCCGGTTAAGTTGGAAATTGTGAGAGATAAACAGATCCACAAAAGCACGAATAGAGAAAGATAGGTACATATAACTCCAACATGAAGATAGAATCTTAAAAAATAAATAATTATAGTGGAGGCAATCCTTAAACCGTTGCACGTCATTACTCGTTAATGACGTCATATACTGCAGCGTAGTCAAGTCTGTTTGAAAAATCATATGATTTGCACGCCATTTTAATGTAAACAAATTTGACATATAAATATCTGAAAAATATAATTGTGTATTGTAAATTTTATAATTTTTTGGGTGGTACGGTTTTTAAAAAATGAATGACGTGCAACGGTTTAAGGATTGCCTCCACTATACTACAAATCACTGCAAACCCAAATATACTTCCATTTATTAAAAATAGGAACCGATATATTCTTTAAAACATCGATGTTATCGATACATCAATAAAAAAACATCGATGTTTTTAGATCGATACATCGATGTTTTCAAAACATCGACATCGATGTCCCAACTCTAGTTTTGGTGTTTGATTTTGCAACTTGTTGCCAATTGTCTTATTAGTTTAACTCTATACAGGTACATATTTACTTCGAATTGGTAAAATATCACTATAAAGTTTGTTTATAGGGTCGTTTTAATATGGTACGACGTAAATGTTTTGTATTGGATTGTGAAACAAAAGACGGCCAAAATTTGTCATTATAGTCATTCCCAAATCCGCAAAAAGACATGTCACGATTTTTGGCATGGGTATCTGCCAGTGGAAATAATGTACTATTAGACTTGCAGCCACAACAAGTTTTTAAACGGTGTCGTATATGTCAAATACATTTTAATTGAGAACATATAATACAGTCCAAACTGCTACAAATCATCAAATTAAATTAGTATTTGCATGCAATTCTTCAGCTCTATTGTACTCATTTATCATTCGTAATTTCAATACACTTTAACTATTATTTTAGCTCAGGTATATTCCTAGAAGAATGGAAATCCCGAAATAATCTAAATACATAATACCAACATCTTGAAAAAAATTTATACGAAGAAGATGTCTTTTCTCCAGATATACCATCTTCGTTACCACTGGTCAAAGATTGCGAAGCAATACAACGTGTTTATTCTGTTACATCAAAAAAGCTTGTTCGCTTAATAGAAGAATGTGAGATATGCAAACAACAGAGTCTTTGTGAAGGTACACAATTAAAAGAACTAATTTCAAAAATATTTAGTTTGTCGTGTTATATATTTTCAAAATATTGTCATTTTCCAAATTTATTATTTAAAACAAAATATGCCATAATTCCAAAAATAATACTGCCTCTTAATATTTGTGGTCATTCCATAAGTTTTAAAAAATCTTTATTAGACATTTGTATTCCACTTATATTTAATACATATTCTAAGACCATAAATAATATTTTAAGTAAAAAAATTGTACATGTGAACAATGAAGATTTATTAGAAAAAACTGCTAAACAAAGCGTGAAGCACAAGTAATAAATTATTAAATAAAATTTAATTTTGAGTTTTTCTTTTACCAACGCCTGTACCTGATAAATAGCTTTTAAGGATGTTTTCAACTCTAAAAAAAGTCGTTTTCTTAGATAATTTTTATCTATTGAAAGAAAACTTAAATCGAGTTATCTTTTAATAGATTTACATTATCTAAGAACAATTAAAAAATAATATATTGTTAATATCTACTATTTGAATATCCCGGCATTTTCTGCTATAGTTGGGGACTGAAAGTGGTGGCGCTGAAACCAGTCTAATAAATTTAACGTTAAGATATCGGGCTGTGGTATTTCCTTATCTGTGACACAAACATCAGAGGTGCCGACGGCGTTCGGGCGTATTGTACGTAAATAATTGTGGTTTACTTTTAGGCAATATATAAAGAATCCTTTGCGTTTTTAGTGTTCTAATTCTAAAAGAATATTATAATTATAATAGATACAAGTAGATGTTATCAGACAACTTACAAAAAGCAAGGCAGAACATAACCTACGCGAAACCAGTCGAAGAAAAGTTATTTTTTGTAGTTCCTCCACCATCTTTATTTTCAATATCTAGTTATATTGTGACCTCTATGCTCCACACATAAACCAAACATCGTCCGTTTGTATGTCATATATACCATATACCAGCGAGTATACACCATAGATTTACATATTTTATTTGTAGTTGTGATGGCTGATCAAACTGAAAACTGTAATGTGAATACAACATTGCTTTCGTTAAATACATCCAGTACAAAGGAAATGGACGATTTTGTAGATGATAAAGTCCACATCTCGGAAACTGTTATTATTCCAGACAATTTTGAATTGCAAAACCACATGAAGTGGCATGATAAGATAGAATACGAGGCATCCACTATTTTAGACAATATTAAGACAGAATTTCCATCATCTGAAGGAAAATATAACGTAATAAATGACCATGTTAAAATTGAAGATGAAATCAGTGCCAATGATATAAAAATTGAAGTAGATAATGGACTTCTCTGTAAGTAAAAGCCATAATTAGGTTTACCACAAAACCATTTTTAGCCTTTCATCTCATAATTAATAGTCTTTTTAAAAATTATATGAACTGATTGAAGAAGGTGAGAGATATGGTGACTGTATACTTTTGTTGTATATATATTGAAATAATTTATGACCATCTTCTATGAAAATCAAACAAAATAAGTTTCAGTGGAATTTCAATAAAATATGTTCTTGTAATTTTGAGACTAATTATGAAAAATTACTAATTAAAGTTTCGAAATGCTAAAAATGGTTTTTAAATTAATAATTTTAGTTATAAGTAAGCTTATAAATTTATGGCCAAGAAAAGTTAACCGGGAATGAAACTTGGAATGAAAACATGTTTATATAAAATAGGAAATCTTAGCTTATTTAAATGAGCAATAAACTCTTGTTTCTTCCTGACTTATGCAAACATTTACCTGCTTCTTAATCTGTTTAAATTTTATCAACAGACTGTGAAAATTGTCAGGTGTATTATGATGACTATTGCATAGAATGTGGAATGCTTGTACATATTTTGAACAGAAATACTCCGGATAATTCAGATAACAAAACACAGGATGAGTTACCAAGTGATATTTTAGAAATGGAACATATGTTTGGCCAGTGTGCAATATTGGCTTTAAAAGTTATTCCTGAAGGTGTAAAATTTGGTCCTTTCACTGGACTTTATAGAACAGAGTGTGCTTGGAGAGTAAAAGGAGGAAAATTTGTAGTTGACAATGATAAATCGCATTTTTTAAATTGGATGCAGTACATTAACCCTGCCAGAAATGCTTTTGAAAGAAATTTAATTGTCGTGCAATGTGAAGATTATCTATATTATCGAAGCACTCGTCAAATTCAACCGGGTGAAGAATTACTTGTATATTTTGGTGAAGACTTCACAGACAACTTGAATGAAACTGTTGAAATAGATTTTGTTCCTACTATGGAACAGCTTATTAAGGATATATTTGCCTGTACATTTTGCTGCCTTGGATACAGCTTGAAATCATGTTTGGCCAAACATAAAACAATTTGCCTAGGGGATGCAGGTAGCAACTTTTCAATTCAAGGTATGAAAAAAATCAAATCTTCAAACAAATTTTCAAAGAGATATTCATTTTCTTGTTTACTTATTCTTCTAATTATAGTTTCTCTGTTGAAATTAGTTGTGCCAACTAATACAGTTTACTAAGTTAATGAGTAGAATTACTGAAGGTTCATGATAAAAAGTAAATTAAGATGTTACAATAGTTTCGCCAACACAGTCGCTTTATCAGACAAAAACCAACAAACTATGCCACTGTTTTGGTGAATAAATTGTGTCACTTTCATGTTAATAATTTGTGTAGGATTTATTTAGTTGTTAATTTTATTATCAGAAAATAATTACTTTTGATTGTATTTCAATGTATTTTTTGTGATTTCAGATCTTACGCAGTGCCCATTTTGCAAAATCCATTTTGGTCAAAATGAATATTTGGAACATCATTTTGCTTACTGCTCTGCAAGAAATGTCAGGTATTATTCGATTTCATATCATTTTATTAACGTAGAACCATACATCAATTATGTTTTGTAACGAACAATTAATCATAAGTAATTACAATGTACTCTCTCTTAAGCACACCTCCAGTCGCCTTAAATTTGACCTCTTAAAAAATGTGTCCCTTTAAAAGATATTTGTGGAAATGTGTATGTACATACATACATGTGTACTACATATATGTATCATATACATACTTTCCAAACTTACTGTTAGTTCTCTATATACCTACATATTTATACACTTGGTTTATTTAACATTGAAATGCATACATATGAATCTACATGCGTACTTTTAAACTTAAGAAATCTAAGATTCTTGTTTGATATAAAAAAATTTTTAGAGTGTTGTCTAAATCAGACACCAACTCAAAACCTTTCGTATCGCCATTCCTGGAGGAAAATGTTTTATGCTGCGTAAAATTGGTATTGTATCCTTATACGTTTTGAGTGTAACCTCTTCATCACTATCTAGCATTTCCTCATTAGAATCAGATTCTTCTTGCTGCAAGATTCCACCAATGTCAACGCTTCTTTCTATCTATATTTAGGTCTTCTAGAGAATTAACGGTGTGCATTTTTGCTAAAATGTGTTTTAAGATTATTGATCTGTACCAACCAGGTTTTAAAATTTTTGATAATTATTTCATTTAGTGGTTGAAAAACGGCGATTGTGTTTGGAGGAAGAACTATTATTTTGATAATTTTTATTGTCAAATTTAGTGGATGAGATGCAGCATTATCGAGAAAATTTCTTAATGAATTCTTGCAAAAACTCTGTCATCATTTCACATGTCATCCGTGCCTTTTTTTTTTATTAAATCGCCAAACTAGGATGAAATGTTCAAATTAATTTTTCGAAATGCAGGAGGCCTAGCAGATTTAGATTAGATTAGATTACGTATATTATATTATAATAAAAATTACAATAATGGTCAATAAATATACAGGGTTAGTAAAAAGTCCCGGAACGGTCGAATAACTTTGTTATTTGAAAATTATGATTTCTGAAATTTGGTATGGGGGTATAGTTAATATAAATGCATTTTATGCAATATAGTTAATATTTTTTTCACTTCCGGTTTAATCGGCAATACGTCCAACTTTTTTTTTTTAATGGAACGCCCAGATTTTTTTAACACTTTTGAATGCAAAATAAAAAACTACGTTCAGGAAGTATTAAGATGTTTATTTTTATTCTCAAGAAAACAGTTAAAAAATTAAAAAAGTGTCCTAATACAGAAAAATCAAGATACCTGTCTATTCAGGTTGCGATTACAATAATTGTTCAAAATGCTCTCAATTTACAATTTGACAAAAATGTAAACGGTCAGTAAAATTTCTTATTGAATTTTGTATTTGTTCTGGAGTGATGCGATTGGCTTCTTGAACTATTCTCTCTTCCAATTGTTCAAGATTATGGGGACGACTTTTGTACACTTGACATTTCAAGTGACCCCAAAAGAACCAGTAGCGACAATTATGTCTGTTCACAGTGCCGTTGAGACAAAACGTTGCCTCATCTGAAAAAATGATGTGATCTAAAACATTAGGCTGCTGCTCGATCAATTCCGTCATTGTTTCGCAAAATTGTAGTCTACGATCTGGATCATCTTCAGTTAACTCATGGACGGGATACATTTTATAGGCTTTCATTCTTGCTGATTTAAGAATATTATGAGCAGATTTTTGAGAGATCGCATGAATTTGACCTAATTCTGTTGTGGACACGTGATGATTTTCTTCCACTGTAAGTAACACATTCAAACTAGTTTCTTCATCTGTTGCTGTTAATGGACGTCCCCTTCTAGGTAAATCCTTCACCTGACGAAAGACTTCACACTTTTGAATTGTTCGGCATACCGTACTTTTACTAATGTGACGATCCGGATAAACAGTATTAAACAAAATACGAACCTCTTCAAAAGAACGTTGACGATCACCGTACCCACGCATCATTAATATCTCAATTCGTTCTGATTCAGTAAGTTTTACTGCCATTTTCAAATGTGTCAATGTCTAAAATAAGTAAATTTATAGCGATGCAAAAGTTAAAACGCTTTTAAAATTGTCAAATGTGACGGCAAAAAGAATGCAAACACTAAACAACAACTTTTTTCAAAGGTACCTTGATTTTTCTGTATTAGGACATTTTTTAATTTTTTAACTGTTTTCTCGTGAATAAAAATAAACATCTTAATACTTCCTGAACGTAGTTTTTTATTTTGCATTCAAAATTGTTAAAAAAATCTGGGCGTTCCATTTAAAAACAAAAAGTTGGACGTATTGCCGATTAAACCGGAAGTGAAAAAAATATTAACTGTATTGCATAAAATGCATTTATATTAACTATACCCCCATACCAAATTTCAGAAATCATAATTTTCAAATAACAAAATTATTCGACCGTTCCGGGACTTTTTACTAACGCTCTGTATAAAGGCCAATAAATGTATAATATCATAGAACATTCAAACAATAATACAACACACACATTGTATATTACAAAGGGAACTAACATATGTCTCCACAAAAGATTATACCATACGGCAGTCCATGAATTCCTTCACGCTATAGAAGGCGCCATCCATTAGATAGCTTTTCAATTTTCCCACAAATTTCCTAGTTGTTAGACATTTCATTGCTTCCGGAATGTGGTTGAATATTTTAACACCCCAATAGTCCGTTAACCTTTGGGTAACTTGCACTCTGTGGTATGGTATTCGAAGGTCCGTTCCATGACGCGTATTATATGCATGGCTGTCGTCATTTCTACTAAAGAACTCCCGGTTTTATGTATATACTTTGCAACGGTAAGTATATATACACTTGGCATAGTTAGTATCTTCTCACTCTTAAAAAATTGCCTACATGTTTGGCCAGCCCTCAGATTACATAGGGCCCTCATCGCCCGTTTTTGAAGCAGAAGGATACGTCCAGCCTCGGATGACAACCCCCAGAACTGAATCCCATAAGTCGCGACACCGTTGAAGTTTGCAAAATAAGCCATATTCGCGGCCTAATGAGTAGACACGGCCCTTATTCGCCGAATACTGTATACTGAAGCAGTGAGTCTCCCTTCCAATTCATTTATGTGGTTGGACCATGTCAGTCTGCTATCCACAAACAATCCCAATAGCTTGATACTGGAGTTATTATCATTTCTGTTTAATGAGAAGTCAAGATGTTGTGTCTTATTTATATTTAGTTGTAGTTTGTTTGCTGTGAACCAGTTTTCCGCTTCTCTCGCCACTACTTCTGTTCTCTCCAGTAGTTTACTCTTGGTGCCCTCCCTGATTACGAGAGACGTGTCATCAGCATAGAGACAGATCGCCTGGGCTGTTACGTTTGCATGCAGGTCATTTATATATATATTGTGAACAGCAAAGGCCCCAATACAGACCCTTGGGGGACACCACGGTTCACAACCTCCTCTCGGGATACACGCGATCCCATCTCTACGTACTGGTGCCTCCCAGAAAGGTATGACTTCCGCAAGTCATAACTATTTCCACGAACACCATAATAGAACAGTTTTTTCATCAAAAGCTCATGATCAACGGTGTCGAACGCCCGACTCAGATCGCAGCAGGTCAACCGTATACATTCCTGGTTATCCAATGCATCTTGTATAGTCTGCATAATTTCTGTTAGTTCAGTTGTTGTGGATTTACCCTTATGGAATTCATGTTGCGTATTACTAATGATATCGTGTTTGTCTAAGAAGCTTGTCAGTCTTTTAGCGATAACTATTTCAAAGATTTTTGAAAACGTCGGTAATATAAATATTGGTCTATAATTTTCAGGTTTATTAACATCACCATTTTTATGTACTGGCACAACTTTTGCGATTTTCAGCTCTTTCGTGAAAGTTTCCTCAACAAGACAGCTATTTATTACAAGAGTTAGCGGATTAATAACACTGTCGTTTTGCCGTCAGAAGTTTTGTGGAGAACCCATAACAGTCCTGTGAAGACTTGCATCTCATTCCATCAATGATCCCTATGATCTCATCGGAATTCACTGGACCAAGATAACATGAACTTGTTACTCAAGTAACATCTTTACCCTGATTTATAAAGCATTGATTCATATGATCAGGTAGTATTTTTGTATTGCACTCTTGTTTTCTTTTTCCAGACAGTTGGTTGACTATTTTCCAAATCGTTTTCTGTCTGTTATGTGCTTCTCAATTGTCTGTTATGTGCTTCCCAATTTTGTTCTTATAACTATTTTTGGTTTCATTCTCCAGAGTTGTTTTGTATATTTTTTTAAGATTATAGTATTCCTGATATATTGTGCAATCCTTAGTAATTTTCGCAACTGTTGGAAGTGCATCTAACTTGTTTTTAAGATTCTGGGTAAATTCAGATAAATATTGAATTTTCTTGCTGTTATTAGTTACCTTCCTTTTAGGGAAGCATTCCTCATAATATTGTAAGATTTCGAAGAAGACATTTCACCAGATGTCCTATTACGGAGTACATCTGACCATTGGCAGGTGTTAAGTCTGCGTTTGAATTCTTCTATATTGCTGTTACTGAATATTCTAATACATGTAGTTACCTGTTTTTCATCCATTTTTTCCGTATCGTTATATAATACTATCTGTGACAAGTGATCGGCCATATGAAGGTTTAATGTGTCTATATGGTACTCACTCACATCAACATCCGTAAAGATATTATCTATACATGTCTCACTCGAATGCGTTATCCTAGTTGGCTGCATTGTCATTGGTTCTAGATTGAACGACCGAAACAAATCAAGTAGATTATACGTATTACTTGTCTTATTTAAAAGAATGATATTAAAGTCCCCAGCTATGAACATCCTCATATCGTATTTCATTATGTTGTTCACGAGATTCGACAAGACATTCATAAATATTTCAAAATTTCCATCCGACGATCTATACAGCATGTGTCAATTTTCATTAGCCATAGGCGATTAATCCATACAGTACGTGGAAACATAGTACCCCTTCTTTCCTTTCCAATGCCAGCACGACCGATGCATGTTCGTAAATACAAGTTCGCGTGGTTAGCAGTAACTATTCGACTACCGGCTTGGGTGTTTGTAATGCGTTCAGAAATAATATTTACGAGTTGCAAGGATTTGTTTTTCTTTTTCCTTTCAGTAAATGCAGAGAATTATTAAGCTGCGTTCACGCTGCATGACACAAACAAAAGCGTAATTCTAATAAAATTAAAAATAAGGTAAATAAAAGAGGATTCTGAAAATAATAATAAACTACTAGATCAGGAGATCGCGGCGGCCATTTGATGTTTCCCGTTCCAGTAATAAGACGGCTTTTATTGCAGACTAGATCGCAACATGTTCGCAGCTAAACGTTGAATGTAAAATCTGGTGGAGAGAAGTGGGAAGATCGGAGAAAATCGTTGTGATGTCGATTGTTGCCGGGATTGTGACGGACAGTAGGGGTGCCACGTTGCCACGTATTACTTGTAAACGTATAAATCGCACGTAAACATTGAATCCCTATACCTAATGAAAATTGACACATACGGTATATTGCGACTACTATCACTCTTGATTTGATTAGTTTGTCTCCTGCAATCTCTATATCAACTTCAATCGACATTTTACCAATATCACGCAATACCTCATGTTCAATATTACTTTTTATCAGTATTAACGAAGCAACCGTGTCTACGTTTTTGCCTACAGTACGCACTAGCTATCTGATAACCCCCAACCATAAGGCTGTATTACACTTACCAACTTCTTGACCAAGTTATTGACCAAGAACTTGATCAAGTTAAAATTGACGACAAGTCCTGTATTACACTTGCCAAGTCGACTTGATCAATTTCTTGGCCAAGAACTTGGTGGCTTAGAACATGTTCTATTTTTCTTCTCAACTTGATCAAGTTTTTAGTGATTCCTAGTAATATTCATGTTATAAAGTTTTTTTGCCAACTGTGTAAAATGTAAACACAAATTCCATTTTAGAATATCCACGAATATCGTTAAAAATGACATGTTAATTTGATACTTCTTGAAAGAATTGTATGCGTAAATTATTCATTTTCTTTTGTATCTCTTGTGCAGTTAATTTATACATTCAATATCAAACACAAATCGTCGATAACTTTATTAATTTTTGTATTTCGTACTTTTGCACTATTGGTACTGCTAATTCACCTAAAAACTTGGCCAAAAAATTGATAAGTGTAAAACAGCCAAGGTCAACAATAACTTGATCAAGAACTTGCCGACAATTTCTTGGCCAAGAACTTGATAAGTGTAATACAGCCCATATACATATTACCAACTGTTTTACTAGCCAGTGTTCAGTTATGCATGCGATGTCAATGGAATTCTCCTTTAACTCGATTTCGAGTAGTTGTTCAATTTTATATGCAATGGATTGCATATTTAAATTCATTAAAACACTGTTACCTGTTTTGTGTGTTTCAAACAAACTATCCTCAGTTAAGTTTGCTTTCCCTCGGGGTCCCGTTTCTGAAAATTTCGGTAGGGCTTGATAATAACATTACTCGGCCATAAACCTCCGTCTAAAACTGTTTCCCTCAATTCTGTCAATTTAAATGCCGCTCTATCTTTATTCAACCGATCACAAGTAGTTTTTCTGATTGTCCGGTCATATTCACACAGTGTAAAATGGTTAATCGCTTCGTAGCCATTTTCCCCAGCACACTTTTCTCTTTTAAAGGTGATGGCTTTGTTGGACAGAGCACGAAAAAAGAGGCCCGTCTCGACGGCATTATAAACGTCTCGACGGCATAATCGCTAGTTAATTATAGCCGGTACATTTGCTTGAAAATTGTTAACTTCATCAACATCAGCACTTCACTTTCTCCCGATATTGTTGTAAAAGTAATATTGTGCCTGTCTTTAAAGCGTTCTAACCAACTAGAAACATGAGGCGTTAAAGTTTTTATATTCCAATTGCTGAGCCATTTCCATTGTTTTTGACCCAGATACTGGAATATTTTTGTTCCTGGCTTTTACAAACCATTCGTACGTTAATTTATCAGTATTATACCCTTCACTTTTAAAAAAGTTTCTTTTTTGTTGAATATTGTCACTAGAATAAAACGTATTCAGTAATTCTGCCTTATTCTTTAATATTACCTGCCTGTGTTTTTCGTATTTTAAATTTTGCTTCTTAACCACGAACACTAAGCTCATCCTTGTTGTAGACGTCTATAATATTAGTTTTTTCTTGAAGCGTAAGAACACGTTTTTGATATTTTTCAGTAATTCTTCCGTGATTAACAATAGCTTTTAAATAGAACACCACGCACCAAATAGTAAAATGCAAAATAAAACCAAAAATGTAAACGTACTTGGACACTACACTACAGTTACGCAACGACTAAAGTATGCGTTGAAACTAGGAGACATAATACGGGGAACTACCGCCATCACTTCGGAACTACATTCATTTGTCGGGTTAAGAGGAAACAGGACCCTGAAACGTGCTATTATCGTGTGTCCGTGTCCGGTTAATAGACAGTCCGCTTAATAGGAAAATTTTGATATGTAAATCATACCATTTCTTTCGGTGCCCGAAAATCTGTCCGCTTATAAGAGGTGTCCGCTAAGATAGAGTACACTACACGCAGCCCATCGTATAAGTGTGAGCTGTGCAACCACCGGACAATGTACAAAGCAGATCTCAAGAAACATACCAATAAACTATATTACAAAGGTAAAAGGTTTAAATGTGGGATTTGTTGCAGACGATTCGAGGCAAAAGAATATCTGAGGTTGCACGTAGAAAATACACACATCTCTGTTGGTGTAAAGGAAGACCCAGTACATTCCAGATGTAATTATGAGAATACATGTATCAAAGGAGAACAGTCAAACTTACATGGTCAATGTAGGCTCCGAACAAAACACAAACAATCTTTGATAAGACATATGAAACTGAAACATTTGAAAAAAAATAGTTATAAGTGTGACTCATGTGAATATAGAACAAATAAAAAAGCTGAATTGAAAAGACATATCAAATCAAAACATTTGAAACCATTCGATTATAAATGTGATTTGTGTGAATTTAAAGCAAACCGTAAAGATCAGTTAGAAAATAATAAATCAAAACATATGAATGAATTTGAATTGAACTGTGACGCCTGCGAATTTAAAACAAACTTCAAATCTGGTTTAGGATATCATATCAAATCAAAACATTTGAAGGAATTTGATTTTAAATGTGATTCGTGCGATTTTAAAACAAACCTCAAAACTAATTTAGAGCGTCATATCAAATCAAAACATTTGCAAGAATTTGATCTAAAATGTGATTTATGCGAATTTAAAACAAACATCAAATATAACTTAGAAAATCATATCAAATCAAAACATTTGAAAGAATTTGATCTAAAATGTGATTTATGCGAATTTAAAACAAACATCAAATATAACTTAGAAAATCATATCAAATCAAAACATTTGAAAGAATTTGATCTAAAATGTGATTTATGCGAATTTAAAACAAACATCAAATCTACATTAAAAAATCATATCAAATCAAAACATTTGAAAGAATTTGATCTAAAATGTGATTTATGCGAATTTAAAACAAACATCAAATCTAAATTAAAAAATCATATCAAATCAAAACATTTGAAAGAATTTGATCTAAAATGTGATTTATGCGAATTTAAAACAAACATCAAATCTAAATTAGAAAATCATATCAAATCAAAGCATTTGAAAGAATTTGACTTTAAATGTGATTCGTGCGAATTTAAAACAAACGTCAAATTTAATTTAGAAAATCATATCAAATCAAAACATATGAAAGAATTCGAGTTTAAATGTCATTTGTGTGAACATAGAACACACAGAAAAACTGACTTGAAAAGACATATCAAATCAAAGCATTTGAAAGAATTTGATCTAAAATGTGATTTATGCGAATTTAAAACAAACATCAAATCTAAATTAGAAAATCATATCAAATCAAAGCATTTGAAAGAATTTGACTTTAAATGTGATTCGTGCGAATTTAAAACAAACGTCAAATTTAATTTAGAAAATCATATCAAATCAAAACATTTGAAAGAATTCGAGTTTAAATGTCATTTGTGTGAACATAGAACACACAGAGAAACTGACTTGAAAAGACATATCAAATCAAAGCATTTGAAAGAATTTGATTTTAAATGTGACTCGTGCGAATTTAAAACAAACCGCAAATATTATTTAGAAAATCATATCAAATTGAAACATTTGAAAGAATTTGATTTTAAGTGTAACTCGTGCGAATTTAAAACAAACGTCAAATTTAATTTAGAAAATCATATCAAGTCAAAACATTTGAAAGAATTAGCTTTTAAATGTGATTTGTGTGAATATAGAACAAATAAAAAATCTGATTTGAAAAGACATATCAAATCAAAACATTTGAAACCATTCGATTATAAATGTGACGTGTGAATTTAAAGCAAACCGTAAAGATCAATTAGAAAATCATAATAAATCAAAACATACTGCTGTGATCTTGAGTTAGTTGTATATAAATATTCTCAAGATCATAACTAGATTTAAGATAATTTAATTTTATTTTATTTCTTTTATAATAGCCTTAGTTTAAAATTAGACAATACACATTGTATATAAATATTGATTGTAAAATTATAGGTTAGGATTCAGTAAATTTACATTAGTTTAAGTAAAACAATGTAACAATGTCATTAGTATTTTTATTGATAACTAATTGTTTATCGGTAACTTTAGCGTGAAAATATGCGACGCCCGATACCTTTCGATGAGTGAAATCTCGTGATGGGGCCGAAGTAAATATTCCTTCACATGATGCTGTCAAACCACGCATGAGTATTTCCTTTATTTCCTATGAGAAAGAAAACAAGAAAAATTAGAATTAAGTATCCAAACAACATGCGGAAGTGGTTTAAAAATCATATGAATGGCAGTGATGCATTCACGTTTTATACTGTAAATGATGTGTTAGATGTTGGAATATTATTGTACTTACCTTGTCTAATGGAGATATAGCAGTAATTTGCACTTTCTCATACTTATATACTGGCTTTTTCTTTAAATTTTGTATATTAAATTAACAATCACATCGATTTAAAGATGTATTTGTTTGTTTACATTTTTCAAGCAGTAATGTATTTACACGGCGCTAGTGGCGATGCTAGTAATATACATCTTTTTCAGTGAGAATAATACTCACTAGGCATGCCTAGATTTCTTTATTAAGAGTGATCTTTATAAAAGGCGTTGCAAGGGAATTTTGGTGGATTTTTCTATAGCAAGTGAAATATCGCTTTATAATACAAATAAACATTCGGTGTCTGTATTTAGAATAATCTTAAATAATATCTGTAGGGACTGTTCAATAAACGATATTGTAAGATATTTTCTGTATTTTAATGAATGTATCGGACCTGTAGAAGAGCTAAAGAGTACAACCCTTTGGAGAAAGGATCTTTCTGCCCCCTGAGATTTCATCAGTGATACTATTAGCTGAGCTAGTAAAGTGCGACATTGCCTAACCCACATTTTTGCAGAAGTAATAAGATCTCGGAATAGCATAAGGCTAATTTCTTGAGATATATGCGTGGGCCTTCATACTTTTAAGAATATAGAGCTTTAATAATTTCGTTGTGTAATTAATTTGCAAGTGTAACAGCAATATGAATCAATTTGAGTTGAAGTGTTACTCGGGCGAATTTAAAGTAAACATCAAATCTAATTTAGAAAATCATATCAAATCAGAACATTGTGTGTAGATATTCCTTAGACAATACTTGCTCGAAGTGCTCTTGGAGACGCTGCAGGTGCTGAAATCTAGATAAACTATTTAACTTGAGTTCTGTTGGCCTTTGCTCTAAATTCCAAATACCTCCCACACTATTTAAAATTCTTGGACATTTTATACATGAATATCGGATTTGGCGAAGGAAATTTATTGACGAAATTATTTTCTGACTTTTTTTTCCCCTATCTCTCATCTGTGCTCTGAATTAATTTTCTTTTATATTGTTGCATTTTCGGGTTCGCAATAAACAACTCGTGCAAATGTTTTGAAACAGTCTGTATATTCACACACTTAAAACTAATCACAATATAAAAATATAAAATAAATGTAACGCACTTAAAACTACTACGAATTAAATTAACACGCGTATTTATTTCTATTACTACTATTTATGTCTGTAATATTTATTTACTTCTTGAACTATAATAACACTGCATTTATATCTGTAATATTTATGTCTGTATTGCACTATAATAAAAACTGCACCGCTCACTATATTTATTTGTACCGTACGAATACTATTCAATACTATTCAATGAATGAATTCCTATTCCGGAATGAATCATCACTAGGCTCAGCTACTTTATATACGCAGATAAAACTTCTGGAAAGGTGCTAGCGAACTCTCGATACGCTCGGAGTATACTAGAAGAATCGGCAGACTTTCCGTCGCCGACACAGTACCATGCGGGTAGAAGATTTATGGCTTTATGAGTACGTTTTTGTCGTCGCCTAGACGTCTGCATTTTTTTTGTAGATTTATTTCGTTACAATATATTTACGAATTCATATTATGGGCATATGTGAATAATATACCTATTTTGTGTTCATGTGTGTGTGTGTGTAAAGCACAGATAAGAGAGATGAGAGATAGCCGGTGTATATGGAGACATTGACAAGACAAAAAATAACCATAATTCATTCCAAAAGATGGCGTATCAATGTAGAATTATTGTATTTTCATGTTATTTTCCCAAGGTATTTAGTGACACTTGCAGATAATTAGCAGGATAAATTTATTGGATGAGATGGCACTACTATAGGTATAACGTGTGTCTTAGATTACAAATAAATTATTCAGAAGCACAACACCCATTGCTGCCAATTGCGGGTATTTTATCTGAAACGCGAGCAGTTTAATCAGACAGTTGGGTAAAATTGTGAAACGGGTTGAATCGGGTATTTTCAGATAGAACAAAGTTTCCTTTTCTTAACTCAGTTTGGTCAACATCAGATATCAATATGTATTTTTATTTTCTATCAAATCTAAACGCTATAGAAAGATTGTTGATGCATTTATGCAGCAATTTTATCAATTTCAGTGACTTGAAACAGAAAAATGTTTTAGCTGTTGCGAATATTTGTGTGATATTCGCTCTCAGAATCAGTGGCGGCTGGTGAGTACGTTTTCGCAGTCCATGTGCATAGACGAGACTTATTCGTTTATTATCGGTGATATGCTATCGGTATCTGGGGGGAGTATATCGCCGTGTGGTTGAATCTATACAATGTTCAACATTGTATAGATTACAACCACTTTCCCGACATAGATAACTGCGAGTTAATACATAATGTTACAAAAAGCAAAATATTAGATCTATTAGAAATAAAACAAGTTCAAAAACAAAAACGATTAGTTACCAAAACACAGATAGAATTTGGCAATACACCCTTCATAGATACTGTCATTAACAACATAATAACACCCCACCACACACAAGAACAGACAAGTATATAAGACAAACATTTATAGACTTTAAGAGGGATCTCTACTGGACGAGCAGCCAGTCCACTGTTAGAAAACGCTAGAAGGGGTGCGTGCAAAATTTAGCATCTGAAGGCCGGGCTAAGCAGTGATTACTAATATTGACACATGTGTTGTGTGCGCGTGTACTTGAAGTTTAGCAGCTTAAAACGATAAACAATTGTCAAATAAATATTTAAATATCATAAAACTATAGTAATCTAAGTTATCATAGCAACTCTCCTGTAAGAGACCTCGAGATTTTTGCTTTGAAGTGCCCTGATACCGAAAAAGTGGTTTTTGCAAAAATATGTCCATCTCTATCTCTCTCTCTGTGTGTGTGCCACCACGATAGCGGTCAAACGGCTACAACTATAAATACCAAACTTTATATTTACGAGTATAATCTTCCTCTTGAGATCTGATTAGATTTTCAGTAAAGGTAGACCGCAAACAGGAGTATACTATAGTAAAAAAAATCAAAATGTAATAATATCTCGTCAACTACTAAATTACTAAAGAATACACAAGCACTAGAAAGTGAATTTTATAGAGATTTTGTAAAGAAAGTTTTTCGAAATCCCTATCCGGAATTGGTCTTATAGTCTTAGCGAAAAACAGTATTTTGCAAAAATATTGCAAATTATGCACTTTATACAAATTTATCTGGAATGAAAAAATATTTATAGTCTGAAATGGAATAATTTATACACTCACCGAATAGTAGTTTTTTTTTGCAAATATCTCGCAACTTTTGCATTTATTAGAGTTTTATTAAGAGAGTAAAAGTATGTTGAGATGAATTTGGGAAAATTTTTGTATAGAAAAATTTTCAAAATTTAGACCGTAAGAAACACTTTTATTCAGAGGTTTATTTTATTAAGAAGATACAGAATTTAAAACAAAATTGCAGCAACTTTTGAAAGAAAGATGTGTGGTGCCCACATGTTTTTTAAATTGTTCTGTTGTGATATAGTGCAAGAAGATTTTTCGTTTGTTTAATTGCCAATTACAATGTCCACTTGTGAAACTTACAGAAATAAAATGTTTTAAGAAATGCCTTTGTTTAATGTAATATGATGCAAAATAAACAAGACAACTGAAGAAATACCAGTCCTTTAGACTTTCCTTCCTTTTTTTGTTTTAAATTTCTGTATTTTTTCCATTTCTGTTTGCTGTGTTCGTTTGTATCCTTTGGTTTCTTCGTCTTTATGTGCCTTTTTCTGCAATATTGGGTCTGTAATATACCCGGGATCATGGATTTTCATATTTCGTGAATAACGTGGATCCACAAGTTCAGGGAGCAGGCAATCCATATAAAACTTGACAAGCTTCTCTTTCATTTTCGACCAAAATATATCGTCTCTTTCCACAATTTCAGTTTCCGACGTCCATACTGCAAATACACATTTTTGGCGTTTAGCGATGTTCAACTGCCCTTGTATTTGGTAATACCATTTATCATTAATATTAACAGTTCCGTCCTTATTCCAAAAGGTTATCTTACGTGTTGCTATTGCTTGCTCAAGAGAAACATTGAATGCGGAAAAGGGGCATTTAATTTCTATTAAAGTGCCTTCATCAATAATGCCATCTGGCGAAGCACCACAAACATACCACATGTAGAAATTTCGCATTCTAGTTGTTTGGCAAGTTGCTGACGGGCGATATCTTCGTATTTCTTGCCGTGATACAACGATGGAGCGTCTACGATTTCATTGGAATACAAAATGTTGCGTACTGATTAACGCAACTAGTTGTAGGACGCCTTCGGCAAACCGCATGAAAATTTGAAGCAGTCAATAATTTTCTTCTTTCCTCCAGCCACAAACTACTTCCAGCCTGCAACACTGCATTGCGTTCGAATTGGTTTCTTTCTGAATCGGTTTTTTGTAATTTTTTTAAAAAATTAGCTTTTTCACCCTCATACTTTTCCTCCTCCATATCTGACTCCTGACATTCAAGTCCATAGTCTTCATCGGGTTACGACTTCATTTTTGATTGTCTTACATTCTTATTTTTTTTTTTTGCATAAGACAGTTTTCGCCTTACATTTTTGCAACGGACAACTTCAAAAGTACTTTTTATTTTAAGTGGGCTCTTGCCTACTAATTTCTTGTGAAAAAAGTAATGTGGTCGTTTAGTATTATGCGATACAACCGCTGCGAGACATGTGGATCTATAAGAATTGCTTTTGGAAAAATTTATTCTTTTTCCACCAACATATTTTGCAATTTTTGAGTAGAATTGCTCCACAATATTGCTATCAGACGTATATCAGACTACGAGAATTTTTCGACAAAAGTTCAACTATTTCTGACAACTTACTAAGAAACAAGTTGTCTTCCAGCTTCATATATTCAATTACGTTGACTTCGAGGACATCCACGTTTTGTCCTTCAATCACATTTTTGTTATCTTGGGTATCATTCAAGTTGGAATCGGTGACGTTTTTACAAAAATATTTGTCGCATCTTTTATGACAACCAAATACATGATAAAAGCTATTGTTTATATCATATTTTAATAACTGAACTTTAGTCGAAAATGCTTCGTTTCCCTGTTTTCTATATCTAATGGCACTAGTCACCGCTGTTCGCAATCTCAAGATTCGTTCATTTAAAAGTTTTCTCAATGTAATTGAATAGCGAGTTTCAGTCCCTAGGCGCCTTAACTTGTTGCAGTAGTTCCTTAAAAGGTGGTTCCTGCAATTGACCATAGAGTCTTTATACGGTTTATAGGTTAAAAGTTTTTTGTAGGTGCTTGAATCACCATCGGCAACTACTTTTGTGTATTTTATGCCATGAGTGGCTAAACTTTCCTAAAAACCTTTTAAAATAATTGTAGATTCCATACTGGTTGACGTGCCGTTATAATTTTTAGGACACTCATGTTCTTTGGGATCCTCATTTTTTTCCTTAGCGCCATAGCAAGTGGCACAATACTTATTTAAAACATCGAAGTACAACACCGCCCCGAATTGAAGTCCAACAATGCCAGCACCTCCAGAAAGTGCACTGTAATTCGTTCCGTATTTTATTTCGACGTTAACCAACAGTGTCAAAAATGAAATACTGCAACTGGACATTGCCGGAATTAAAAAATTGAAATGCGATGCTCTTCATTCTGTAAAATTATTACTTTTGGGATAGTTGGATTTAACATTTACTTTGTTTGACAGTTGACTAAGGAATTCGGCCGTCATTCCTGCCTTCGATTGGTTGAACGAATATTTTGGTGCATAGAACAACAGCGCTCGTAGTTCTTTAATTGACCGCTAATTGCTCCTATAGTAATTATCTCAGAAATTACAAAAGACAGGTATCGGACATTGTTAACAAAAATGAAAGAGAATAAAAAAAGGAACAAAATGCCTCAATAAAATACTGGGTGTTCCATTTAAAAAAAATAAGTTTTTGGTATGTGAATATTTCAAGAAGTAGGCTTTGAAAAAACAAAGTTTTTGAGGTATTGTCGAGTGCAACTTTACCAAATGATGCAGAATTTTCTTAACTACAAGCACCACCAAAGTGAATGTTTTTACTTTTAAAAGCAATGTGCAAATGATTTTTTCTGAACACGTGTTTTGGTCAAATATTTTCAAAAAAAATCAATAACTCGAAAACTATTGGCTCAATTTTGAAAAAGAAAAAGCAGTTGAAAAGACAATTTAAAGCAGTACAAGAAAATCCAAAAATGTATAGGGCCAGTCATTAAAAAAATGAGATTCTATGCATTTCCGGTGAAACCGGAAGTGCGTCGGAGCTTCAAGTATTTTTACAATATGCTCCACGAGCAACTATCTTCCACTAATTGTTTTTTCTTTTATTTTAAACACAAAAGAGCAATCGAAGAAGCGGCTACTAATGACTCACCCTGTACATCAAATATAGTAAACCTATCATATAATTATTGTGGGACAGGATCAAATAGGATCGTTGTTTTTGTTCACTTTTTTTCCCGCTTCGCTCTTAATTTTTGTTGAATCTCATGACCGACCCTAAAGATACTCTGTATGCGAAAGAAAAAATAATCACTCGTTCATCAAATGCGATTTACTGTTTGTTATTAAAGGCAGATCGGCTTTTCGACATCTATTAAAAATCAATTTAAAAAAATCTGAATCTACAGAGGGTAAGTGTACAAACTTATCGATTATAATTCATTAAATTTTTACATAATTTCCTTTTAGATGATAAATTTAAGTGTTTTTTGGTCTCTTTTCGTGTTGGCATTATAAATTAAAACAGATATCACAAACTACAATAAAGACACTGCACACTTGCTACAGAGACTGTACTAGAAAGCATCGTTGTTTCCAGGGGGCGGAGTCTCGAGTAGTACCAAACTGCGATGTTAGTTGACAGCATTTTACAATGTACAAAAATCATGAACATTATCACTGCAGGGGTTACGATTTCCCCTTAAAATTAAGGTCAAATTTTAACCAATGCTATAAATAATTACACCAATTTGTAGAGAAAACTCAAATTTACATACGCTTAGTAGTAAAATTTTGAATTTCTTTTTATTTAATTCAAATTAAATTCGACAAAAGGTCTAATATTGACCTACTTCTGCTGCTAATTATGACAATTTTTAAAATACTTTTTGAAGAAATATTACTAATATTGCGTATGTAGATATTGGAATTCTCTCATTTGGTATAAAAAAATTAAAAATTGATTAACATTTACGGTTAATTTTATGGGGAAATCAAATTGTCTACAGTGGCCTCAGCGGCTGGGAGTAGAGATCCCTCTTAAGTTAGATTTGTAGATCTCGTTGATAATGGTTTAATAACCGAAACGTATGTCAGAGTATTATTAATAACTCATAGTGAAACAAGCCAAGTGTTTTAAGTTATTTAATGTATAAAACAATATTGGGCGCGTAATATCTATTTGCTTATGTAACAATCACTTTCGTTGCTTTTTAGCGCTTTCTGTCCAGTCATTTCATGGCTTATGATCTTTCCAGGAAACGCATTGCAATGACGCTAAGCAATCAAATGACAACGTTGAACGGAAGCAAGACACGCCGCAGCCCATCGTATAAGTGTGAGCTGTGCAACTACCGGACAAAGTATAAAGCAGATCTCAAGAAGCATACCCATAAACTACATTACAAAGTTAAAACGTTTAAATGTGGGATTTGTTGCAGACGATTAGAGGCAAAAGAATATCTGAGGTTGCACGTAAAAAATACACACATCTCTGTTGGTGTAAAGGAAGACCCAGGACATTCCAGATGTAATTATGAGAATACATGTATCAAAGTAGAACAATCAAACTTACACAGTCAGTGTAGGCTCCGAACAAAACACAAACAATCTTTGATAAGACATATGAAACATTTGAAAAAAAATAATTATAAGTGTGACTCATGTGAATATAGAACAAACAGAAAAACTAATTTGAAAAGACATATCAAATCAAAACATTTGAAAGAATTTGATTTTAAATGTTATTCGTGCGAATTTAAGACAAACTACAAAAATTATTTAAAAAAGCATATGAAATCAGAACATTTGAAAAATTTTGATTTTACATGTGATTCGTGCGAATTTAAAACAAACATCAAATGTAATTTAGAACGACATATCAAATCAAAACATATGAATCAATTTGATTTTAAATGTGCCTCGTGCGAATATAAAACAAACCTCAAATGTAATTTAGAAAATCATATCAAATCCAAACATATGAATCAATTTGATTTTAAATGTGACACGTGCGAATTTGAAACAAACCTCAAATATCATTTAGAAGATCATATTAAATCAAAACATTTGAAAGAATTTGATTTTAAATGTGATTCGTGCGAATTTAAAACAAACCACAAATCTAATTTAGAAAATCATATTAAATCAAAACATTTGAAAGAATTTGATTTTAAATGTGATTTGTGCGAATTTAAAACGTACCGTAGAGTTTATTTAGAAAATCATAATAAATCAAAACATATGAATCAATTTGAGTTGAAGTGTGACTCGTGCGAATTTAGAACAAACGGAAAAACTCATTTGAAAAGACATATTAAATCAAAACATTTGAACGAATTTGATTTTAAATGTGATTCGTGCGAATTTAAAACATACCGTAAAGATACTTTAGTAAATCATATTAAATCAAAACATTTGAAAGAATTTGATTTTAAATGTGACTCGTGCGAATTTAAGACGTTACGTAAAGACACTTTAAAAAATCATATCAAATCAAAACATATGAATCAATTTGATTTTAAATGTGACTCATGCGAATTTAAAGCAAACCTCAAATGTAATTTAGAAAATCATATCAAATCAAAACATTTGAAAGAATTTCACTTTAAATGTGACTCGTGCGAATATAAAACAAACCGTAAATATTATTTAGACAATCATATCAAATCGAAACATTTGAAAGAATTTGATATTAAATGTGATTTGTGTGAATATAGAACAAATAAAAATTCTGATTTGAAAAGACATATCAAATCAAAACATTTGAAACCATTCGATTATAAATGTGACTTGTGTGAATTTAAAGCAAACCGTAAAGATCAATTAGAAAATCATAATAAATCAAAACATACTGCTGTGATCTTGAGTTACAGTCGAAAGCAAAAAAAAAGTAGACAAGAGATATTGTAATTTGTAAACCTGGCTTTATTTACTTGTCATTAGTGTCAAGTCATTATTCTATGGAATATCAAATAATTATCAAAGCATCTTCTACCTGATTAATATGAATCAAAATATTAATTAAAAGACATCATAAAGAAAACATCTATTAATATCTGGTTATAGAGCCGTTTTTGTTTAAAACTTCTTACAATTTATTCGGAATAGAGTTATAAAGGTTGGTACAATTATTTTGATTTTGATTTTCACATGCTGTGTGAACTATTTCTACCAGTTCTTGTCTATTTTGAGATCTTTATTTTAATTTTTATGATCATTAACTGCCACGTATTTTCGATAATATTTAAATCAGGACTTCTTGCCAGAAAATCTAACACTGATATTATTTTCTCTGAACCATGTTTTCACTCTATTCGATGTATGGATGGGACAGATGTTCAAGTGCATATCTTACACGAGTTTCTTTGTGGGTCACATTCAAATTGTTTTTCGGTAGTGTTATAGACCGCAAATTAGCTTCTCTAACTCTTCGTTGGACAGTAAAAACAAAACCCAGAAAGTTATTTACATCAGCTGGATTCACTACTGTAGTAAATGGATTTTCAATAAGCACATTTGGGATATGGCGGTCTTGCTCGGCTGTTGATATTCTTTTGTGGTCAGAACCAGAAATTCTACAAATTCTATGCTGATCTCGCCATATTTTAATAATTCTAAAAGCTGTGCTTTTATTTATACTATTTCTTTTTGAAACCGTTACTCAAATATATTATAACATTTAATATCTTCATTTATGGAAGGCATCTTTATAATAAGCTTAATATCAAGTTTAAGGTTGTCAATTTTGAAAGATAACCAAATATTGACAAGTAACTTTGAAGACGCTATTACGCTAATCATTTTGAGAAGGTCTATGACAGAAATCTGTATTTTTGTCTACTTTTTTTTGCTTTCGACTGTAGTTGTATATAAATATTCTCAAGATCATAACTAGATTTAAGATAATTTAATTTTATTTTATTTCTTTTATAATAGCCTTAGTTTAAAACAAACTACAAAAATGATTTAAAAAAACATATAAAATCAAAACATTTGAAAGAATTTGATTTTAAATGTCACTCATGCGAATTTAAAGCGTACCGTAAATGCATTTTTTGTAAATAAAACGAAATATGTATTATGGCAAGCTTAAATTTATTTTTTGACAACTGATCTCATAGTAATGCTTCTACTATTTTTATCACAAGTTGTTGATACACTGTCTCATACACACTACATTGTTTTATACTCTTCCTTAGTGCCTTCCTCAACTTTTCGATCAACAGTGTTTGAGTTTCTTGCATGTCACCATCAGAAAGCAGTACGATCATTTCTGGATCTGGATCAACTAATACCATCGCCTCATCTTCATCTGCCCGATCTTTCTCATCTAACAATCCACAATGTATAATGTAATAACTTAATAAACAGACTGATAAACATTAGTTTTACAATATGCAATATAACTACAACAGGTAAATAAAGTGTTTCAAATTCATACCATGACATAAATCATTTAATGTAATATTGCTAGGAACATCTTCTGCAAGTTCTTCATTTATACGTTTCCTTTTCCGGCCTGAAGTTTCACCAAATGAACTTGCTTCCGATATTATTGTCTCATCGGTGTTGTAATGTATGGAATTAGACGAACGTTCATTTTCTGTTAATAAATCTGGAACTGCATCTGGACGTAACAGTTTTCGATTATCCATCCGTTTTTGTTCGAATTGTTTTTCCGAAAAATTAATCTAAATGTTTTCTAATCAAATTGAACGATAATACTGAGCACTGAGCACTTACCTCACAGATCATAGACATTGGGCTTAAGTCACCTTGTCCAATACATTTCATCCATACTTCTTTCTGTTGTGTGTTACGTTTGCCTTATTGTCAAAACAAATAAGATAATATAATAACAATTAGACAAAGTATGTACATAGACATTAAATACATTGCATTTATAATTACATACCACTTGGCAATCGGAACAGACGATATCCATTTTCGCTTCTGCTTTTGCATCGTGCATCACAGCAGCCAGTTATTGTCACAACAAATACAAACGTTTCTTACTATGTATAACACCAATTATAACACATTACATATAAATAAGCGACCAACGAGCGATTTCGTGATTTGGTGTTTTTACAGTAATAATATGACAGCAGTCAAACGGCCATTTTGATTCCAAAATATATCTTTCTCCTACTCATGGTCCTTACCAATTGCGGTACTTTGTTAGATATAGTGACTTTAAAGTGAACCAAATTTCAGCACCATCTGTAATTCCTCACGGGTACTTGGTAGAATTTATCGTAGGAATCTGTAGAGAATGATAACTCTCTAACGAGCGGGAACTTTGAAATTTCCTGGATAACTCTAACAAAATTCACCAACGCAACCACCTATATAGGGAGAGTTATGTTGTCGATCCTGTTTAAGGTGTTGCCCTCTATGATTCCCTCATTTAACCAAAACACTGATAAGGTGTAGTAAATGAAGTGCACTACTTCTGGTTATGAAAGATTTGACATTTATCACTCTCGTAAACGTTGATTTATGATCGTACTCAATTTGTGCTATTAAAAATGGGTCGTGGCAAAGGAAAAATTGTAGTGAAGCAGTACAATGAAGGGAAAAGCATGAGAGTAATTGGAAAAAATTTGAACTTGGCGAAATCGACTGTGGGATTATTAAATGTTATGGGGGGGGGGGGGGGGGGGGGTTAGCTACGAAATTCGAGGTAAAAGTACTGAGTAACGAAGTCCCTTCATTAATGTAGTAAAATCTCATTTGAAATTCATATCTAATTTAACTATAAATATTAATTATATATGAATGACATTTTATACAAATCTTTAGTATTTCATTATGCTGAATGAACCTTCCTATGTGTATATTATCGTATTTTTAATAGTTTATTTAATAATTTCATAGCAATTTATTATTTGTATGTGGAAAAGTACAAGCTGTCTACGTCTAGCTTTATTTTCGTGCGATCTATAGTTTTGTGTCGTGTGCAAAATTCAATGTATTAAACTAGGGTTTTATGTACCTACGTAGCTTGATAAAACATATATAAAGCCGCCTTTCAGACGTTAAAATAAGACATTCGTTGTCAGGCTTTGGTGCCGTGGAAACACTCCTTCCGATATCCTATCCTAAAAGATTAAACCAAGGTGTAGTAATCTTTTCCCGATCATCTTTTAGATGCCGTGATCATCTCATAACCCAGTAAAAACCGTAATACCGCTCCTCGGATCAGGTTATAGATGCCGTGATCCAATTCCATCAGAAACCGTTATTAATATTTGTATATGCTCGTGTTATTCCAAGACCACATAATAAACGACAATCACCGTATAATAATATTTAAAATCACCGTACAAGGCTCAAGCCGCGAATTTAAAACATTGTTGACTTCAATTGACTTAGACAGCAAACGTAAATTTCCGTTTTGTATATATTAACCTCAAAGACATTTATTCGTTTATTTCGTACCGTATAGTTTTCTACGACTTTAGATAAATAACCAGTATAGTCTTCCAAGCCACTTGTACGATATATGAATTATTATTATAAACAAATACAAATGTTTAAATCTTAAGTTTACTAAATGTAGTCGAGTCGTTTTGGCAACCGACACGGCCAAAGTACGAACTAAAGACGACGATTCAATACCACTACAAATTTCGATCGGCCAGAACAATTTCAAAACAATGAAATTAAACTAATTAATTAATATTTCAGGATATATACCTTCCCATAGTAAAATACTATTACATGAAAGCCAATTACATATTAAATATTATAAATAAAGCTATTAAATATCATTTTTTCTACACCTGTATTTTATATAACATTTGGATATACTGTTTAGGTGGTAAGCATTGTTGACAAATTGAAAATGTTTAGATGACAATTATAACAAACGTCAAAAAATAATTATGACAAATGTCAAAAGGTGTATGAATAATATTATTTATGACAGTCCTAAAATGGCTCTTGTAGGTTATATTACTTGACAGGTAAAATTTTGCAACATCTCAAATAGGACGCCATTTAAATTTAGTGGCGCACGTCGGTTGCGAGAGCGACTCAACTATATATACCGTTTGTTTATATTCTGTGAGGCAACGATTTTTTCTTTAAGGTTATGTGTCAAACTGACAAACCGCTTCTTCATGTATAGATCAATGTATTTATTCTTCGTAATAACCTTTGAAAAGCATTTGTTTCAATATCATGTTAATAAAACAATTTAAATTTACCTATTTTGTATATGTATAACACGTGTATATGTATAGATCTGTTAATTTCTCTGACAATGAATAAATATTACTTAAAATACAAATTTCCGTATGAGTTTTCGATATTTTTTTTATGCATCCCCGCACCGTAAGAGTTTTCATAGTGCTTACTTAATTCATTAAAACAAAGACAGATAATAAAGATACTCACATCATATCTCCTCTGCATTTTAGCCGCTGGTTTTTCATATTCACGAACTTTAACAATTTTCACTTATCTATCTGTGAATGTGGACCTTTGTAGTAAATGGATATAAACTGGCCGCAACTACGCGCGCCATCTAGCTCCGGAAAAGTCAACCGGAACACCGCTAAAGTATAGTAGTACCCCCATATCCGCGAGAGTTTGGTTCTGTGGTCTTCCGCGGATATTGAAAACCATGGATAGTAGCGAACGCTTTATTTTCGAGTACAATATGAAATATGAACCAAAGTTAAAACAATGAAACAAGAAAAAATAAGTTATATAATATTTATTTAAAATGAATAAACAATACATAAATAACTATTCTTGTGCTGTGGCACAAATAGAATTTAAGTTTAATAAATATATAAGTTCATACATATGTACAAAGTAAAAGCGAGTGGCACCTTAAGCACGTTCCAACTTGTTTAACTTATCATAAGAGAGCGCCGAATTCAGGGGATGACACATATACATATACGACGATATATCGACAAATGCTCCTATAACTTTTATATTTATTGATATAACGCGTTTTCTGCTCATCATAGGTAAATCGCGGATGACTGAAACCGCAAGTACATATTTATATCGTCTATTTATACATACACATACGTCCGAACCGACCAAACGAAACGGACGCTCGCGTAAATGTAATAAATGTGCGAATATATTTTATTTAATACGTTACTGAATATTATATGCGTGTATTTCGTATTATCTACGGTATTATTAACCTCGCCTTGATGAAGTTTACACTTCCGCCGTGTGGTTTTAAGCACACTCATTCTTCTTGTTTTTCAAATGGAAACATGTTTTTTATTTAATTTGTTAATTTTGAATCGAATTCTAAGTATGTGTCATGTACCATGTCCTACACCCAAACTCACCAGTTATCGAGAAATTTACAATTGAACATATCAATAACTGAGACCGTATCCTATAAAATTTATTTCACTCTGTTGTCTGAAAAGGACCGATTTATTAAAAAACAGAAAAACAAATCAAATTAAATGATCAAACTGTTGACCACTAACTTCCTGACAATAGCCAAGCCGAAGATCAATTTCTCGTACGAATGCAATTAACGTTTGGGCTTAATTTGTTGTATTTCGGTTATAATTCTATTCTTCAATTCATTAATATTTTCCGGTTTATTGAAGTCTACTTTGGATTTTAGATAACCCCATAGACAAAAATCTAATGGGGTTAGATCTGGAGACCTAGCTGGCCATTCGATAAAACGTCTCCTACCGATCCATCTATTTGGGAAAATATTATGAAGGTATTCTTGTACTGTTCTCGAATAATGTGGGGGGGGGGGGTCCATCCTGTTGGAACCACATCGAATCTGCCGGTATATGTGGGTTCTCATTATTCGGTGTAAGTGCACTTACACTGGGTACTATGTAATTTTGTAGTAGGTCTAAATATACGTATTTCAGAATTAAGTGTTCCCTCAATAAAAGAAGGGACCCACAATTGCGATACCCATAATTCCGGCCCAAACGTTTACTTTCTGGGGAAATTGTGTTTGACTCTCCATTCTCCAATGTGGGTTTTCTGATGCCCAATATCGAAAATTGTGCCTGTAGACCGAACCATTCAAACAAAATGTTACCTCGTCGGAAAAAACTATATTAGGTACTTAAAAATTGTGGGTTGGCATTGCATCTATCCATCATTATTTCGCAAAATTCTAATCTGCAGTCGAGATCGTCTTCAACAAGTTCCTGAACTAAATTCACTTTGTATGGGTGCCATTTGTTCTTGTGTAAATATTTTAAAACAGAAGATTTACTTACTGACAGTTCTGCAGCTACTTGACTTGATTTGTGAGGATTTTCTTGTAAATCCAGCAAAACATTCAATTGGGTGTTTTCTGGAACCGTAACATTGTTGGTATTGTAATTGTCTCTTACGTGGCCAAAGACTCTAAACTTTTTTTCTATCTTACTAACTACTGATCGTGTAATACGAGGGACACTATTTATGTATTGAGAATAGAAATAATAAACAAATGAATTTGATGAAAAATACCTTTATTGCTTTTCAAAATAATCGCCTTTAAGATCTATACAGTTTTGCATGCGATTGAACTACCCTTCAAAGCACTTTGTCCAGTCAGAAGATGGTAGCTCTAAAACATGCGTTTTGAAGGCCTCAACCGCTTCTTCGGGCGATGAAAATCGTTGTCCACGCAGTTTATCTTTAATTACTGGAAACAAGAAGAAGTCATTGGGTGCCAAGTCGGGGCTGTAAGGCGGATGACCCATCAATTCGATCTTTTGTGTGCCCAAATACTCGTTTGTTGCATGTGATGTGTGTGAGTTCGCATTGTCATGATGCAAAATGATTCGTGGTTTTGGGTTGGTTTCTCTCAATTTACCGAAAACTTCAGCCAAACAAATGGTCGTATACCACGCTGAATTAACGGTCTTTTGATTTTCCAGAGCCACAGTTGCCACAGGACCAGTTTTCGTGAAGAAAAACGCCACCATTTGCTTCCTAACGCTGCGAGAACGAACAACTTTTGTTGGCTTTGCTTCACATTGAAACACCCAAACTGCCGACTGGCCTTTTCTTTCTGGCTCATAAGAATAAATCCACGACTCGTCACCTGTGACGATGTTGTATACCGCTTTGGATGCACCACAGTTGTATTTTGAAATCATTTTATGGCACCAATCGACACGAGCATTTTTCAACAAATGTGGAATCCAACGCGCACGCAGCTTCCGAACACAGAAATGTTCGTGCAAAATCTTATGTATGCTGGTCATACTAATGCTTAAGTATCTCTCGAGTTCTCGATATGTCACATGACGATCTTCTTCAATTAGTTTTCGCACAGCATCGATATTTTCCGGCACAACGACCGATTTTGGACGACCTTCTTTAGCTTCGTCCGTGAGCGAACTACGTCCACGTTTGAATTCAATGTACCAGCGGTGGGTGTGGATGGCGCTTCATCACCAAAAGTTGAATTCAGTTGATTGATGCATTGTTCTTGAGTTAGACACGTCGAAAGTCATAATAAATCATAGCTCGAAAATTTTCGCGAGTTAATTCCATATTTTGGCTGAGATGAAATTTTAAACACTGCAAAAAACACAAATATTGCTCGCACGTCAAAACTTTCTGACTACCTATAACGTCAAAAATGTCAAACTTTACGATGACAATTTCAAATTTCACCTGGCAATACCAGTGTTGCCAATTCTCAATACATAAATATTGTCCCTCGTAGGCCTTTCCGGGTACTTATCATTAAACAATTCACAAACTTTAGCTTGTGTTCGAGTCCTGTCGCCATATCCTACCATCATCAAAATTTCTATACGTTGTTTCTCAGTTAAACGCGGCATTCTGTCAAACTTTGCAACTGCGCTTGACAAGTACTTATGTTAAGAGACATTGTCATACAGTTTCTATGTGACTAAACGGTGACAAGTCAACAATCAAAAAAAAACAAATAAACACAGATTTTAATGTTTTGCTAGATTTACAAAAAAAATAATTAAAAAACAAGTCGATAATAGTTAGTGGCCAACAGTTTGAACATTTAATTTGATTTGTTTTTCTATTTTTACTTTCTTATACGTAGTATAAGGAAGTATTGTGATGATGAAAATCTTCGACCTCGAGATTTTTGCAGATGTCAACGTTTTGAAGTCCCCTGATACCGAAAAAGTGGTTTTTAAAAAATGTCTGTGTGTCTGTGTGTCTCTCTCTCTCTGTGTGTGTGTGACCACGATAGCGGTCATATCAATTCCAAATTTTGTATCTACGTGTATAATCCCCCTCTCGAGATCTGATTAGTTTTTCAGTAAAATCGGTAGGCCGGAAGTAGCAGTTTACTTCAACGAAAAAATCGAATTTTGCCAATATTTCGTCAACTACTAAGTTTAAACAAATTTATAAAGAATTCATATATACTCAAAATTAAATTTGAGACAAATTATCTTAAAAAAGTATTTCGAAATTCCAACCGGAAGTAGGTCTTGATTCAGTTTTTTGCGAATATTTCGCAAGTCATGCTTTTTAGACAAGTACGTTACGGGTATAAAAGTATTTAGAACATAATTTTCATTATCTTTTGTATAAAAAAAAAATCCAAAATTCAGACCGGAAGTACCACTTTTACTCTTATCGAATAGAGATTTTTTGCAAATATGTCGTAAGTTATGCATTCTATATAAATTTATCAGGAGTACAAAAGTATTTAAAACTGGATCTGCAATATTTTTTGTATATATGAAATTTCAAAATTCGGACCGGAAGTAGCACTTTTACTCTTAGCGAGGAGCACTTTTTTGATAATATCTTGCAAAGTATGCATTCTATAGAGATTTATTAAGAGAATGGAAGTACTTAGAATAGGATTTTGAATAATTTTTGTAAAAAAACTTCTTAAAATTCTATAATTTGAAAGACTCATACGTATAAAAAAGTCGTCTGGTGGCCACACCTCATTTTTTTAATAAACCGGTCCTTTTCAGACAACAGAGTGAAATAAATATTGTAGGATACGGTCCCAGTTATTGATATGTTCAATTGTAAATTTGTCCATAACTGTTGAGTTTGGGTATGGTCCTATACCCAAACGTAGTTAAGTGGGAACGTAGTTAATTACATTAATTACATAACCTTTATCTACATTTTTTATATTCTTTTTTATATTTAGGATTAATTGTTTTAATTTTCATAAAATTATTATTGATCTATGATCTGGCGATCTGACATTCATAGGATGAGACAGGGGAGGGGATAATATAAAATATTCTCGTTTTTTTTGTCTAATCTTTCATAAAAATTTAGGTACTCTTAATTTTTTTAATAAGTTTTTCAAGTTGAATGTTTTTGGAATGCAATATTCTATGTTATTATAATATGATAACGTATAGATCTCCTATGGGCTATGCTATGGGCCCCATCCCCACATTCCACACCTCACCAATCACCATTAATAAAATAAAACAATAATATAAATCTTATTGATAACGTTTTTATTGATCAGGTACAGAGACATCACATCAGACTCATCCATCACCAAATACAAATAATACGAAGGTGTTATACACCATTTAGCAGTAAGATATTATTACCTGTACAATACTGTACATATACAGTGTGTCCAGATTTCGATGCTCACCATTGGTATATCGGTTATTAGAAGAGATAGAGGAACGGTTAAATGGGGAATGTTTTGCAGAATTCAATGCTCGCAACAAATCTCATTTCAAATTCATTCGGACTTTTTACAATTTTGAGATATTTTGAAAAAACCGATATTTGACGATTTCAATTCTCGTCAATAACTCGATAATGCCTAATGCGATCGCTTTTAAACTCTAACGTTATTCAGACATTTTTTTAAGACAAATTTTTTGGTGTTAACAGTAACCCCCGATTTTCACTTGTTTCCAAGTTCTTAGCGCTATCTTTTGTTTTTCTTATGGCGGCCATATTGGATTTTTAATTAGTTAGATAGTCCTTAAAAATAGCTTTTCAATAATGTACAACATGCCTAATAAATCTTTATTTACACGAGAGCTATGAACATTTGAATAAAATTTCACTCTAATACGGTATTAGTTGGCTATGAAATTAAATGTTAGTGTAAAACAGACGATAAATAAGCTCTGTCATTAGACACATGTAAAAGTGCAGTGCAATTGGTGGAAGATTTAGAACTTTGTATAGTAATTATTGATAAGTAATTCATGTTGCCCCGTTCTTAGCGCCATCTTTTGTTTTTCTTATGGCGACCATATTGCATTCTCAATTAGTTAGATAGTCCTTAAAAAAGCTTTTCAATGATGTACAACTTGCCTAATAAATCTTCATTTGTATGAGAGATATGAACATGTAAAATAAATTTCACTCTAATACGAAATTACAAGTTCAGATTTACTTAAATAAACTGTTCAATATGGGGACCATTCTGCTCCACACACTTTTGGTGCCTTGGTTTAACAGAGTTACAAACTCTACGTAGTGTGTTTTCGTTTAATGATCTGCAGCACATCCAGCACTCGTTGTTCTAAAATTTCCCGATTCTCTGATGGTTCAAAATTGAATACTTCGTATTTAGTGGCACCCTACCAATAAAAATCAAGGGGGGTAAGGTCGGGCGATCTCGCAAGCCATTGTACTGGTCAATTATTTGAAATAACTCTCTCATTGAAATCTTCTCACAAAAAATGTCGCACGTGACGATCATTATGGGCAGGGCAGCCGTCCTGCTGAAACCAGACGTTTTGCATGTTTTCAGGGTTAATAATTTGTCTTAGGGCAGGCATTATCTCATTCGTTAGTAGCTCTAAATATCTATTACCAGTTAAATTGTAATCAAAGATGAAAGGACCTATTAAGTGATTATCTAAAATGAAAAAACAAAAACTCAAACAACAAAGAAGTTGTCAATAAAAGCTCGTACCAATCAAACCACACCAGAGATTAAAACCAACTCGAATTTGAAACCTTCTTTGACTTGCCAAATGTGGATTATCAATTGACCAGTGATGATAATTATGCCTGTTGAACACTCCACAATTGGTAAACCGTGTTTCATCTGTCCATAGTATTCCAAGGAAAATCAGTATCATCGTCACATTTTTGTTGATATCACCTAAATTGTAATCTTCGCTGATAGTCATTATCACTTATACCCTGTACAATTGTTGGTTTGTATAAGTGGTATTTGTTTTTCCTCAACGTTCCATGAACACTAGATTTCGGAATTCCAGTTTCTCGAGCCACTCGACGTACTGATGTACTTGGATTGTTTATAACATTTTGCAAAATATCATTTTGACGTACATCAGCATTGTTAACTTGATAGATGGATCTTTTTTGTTCGAAGCTTCCATAGTCCACTAAATTTCTGATTATTCTGTTAAAATTGTCCGGTGTGGTTGTGGTCTTTCCTGAAAACGCTGATCGTAATTTGTACAAGCATTTGCAGAGTTTCTATTTGCTTTGAAATAAACTTCTAACATATCAACCCTTTCTTCATTTGAAAATGTATGTGCCATTATCGGTTCTTATCTAATCGCAATGCTTAACGGTAATTACTTATCAATAATTACAACACAAAGTTCTAAATCTCCCACCAACTGCACTGCGCTTTGACATGTCAACAATGACTGAGCTTATTTATCTATTTATCGTCTGTTTTACACTACCATTTAATATCATAGCCAACTAATTCTGTATTAGAGTGAAATTTTATTCAAATGTTCATATTTCTCGTGTAAATAAAGATTTATTAGGCATGTTGAACATTATTGAAAAGCTATTTTTAAGGACTATCTAACTAATTAAAAATCCAATATGGCCGCCATAAGAAAAACAAAAGATAGCGCTAAGAACTTGGAAACAAATGAAAATCGGGGGTTACTGTTAACACCAAAAAATTTGTCTTAAAAAAGTGTCTGAACAATGTTAGAGTTTAAAAGCGATCGCATTAGGCGTTATTGAGTTATTGAGGAAAATTGAAATCGGCAAATATTGGTTTTTTCAAAATATCTGAAAATTGTAAAAAGTCCGAATGAATTTGAAATGAGATTTGTTGCGAGCATTGAATTCTGGAAAACATTCCCCATTTAACCGTTCCTCTATCTCTTCTAGTAACCGATATACCAATGGTGAGCATCGAAATCTGGACACACTGTATACTTTGTACTAATACAAAACAAAGAAGCATCAAATGCTTAAACACAAAATAAAAAAAATAAATATTCCAGTTTTATAGACCAAAAAAATACCTATTTTGCAGTCTTTTATATGTAATAACAAAAACTAAATTGAGTATAAAATGATGTATGTAAAAGTAAATACCTTCCTAATAGTCATCAGATCTATTGCTGTCCTGAAATTTAAGAGAATAATAAACTAGTTTTTTGATTTGTCAACATTTAGCCTATTTCTTAACGGGGGAATGAATAAAAGACCAGTTCGAAAATATTCGCACCAACTGAGCCGATGAAGCTGGAATATTTAGTAATTTTATTGCTAGAGAATTTAGCGATGGAAATTTTCTTTCTGCTAAACCCCAAAAAGTATCGGGTGAATCAATTTTTTTGTCGAAAAGTTTTGAAAAAATATCTTTTTTATTTGCATAAGCATTAAGACCATTAAGTCCATTGGAATCTAAGTTTTCTATTAAAAAATCCTGTATTAAATCCCTTTGATCATATTCGCTAAAGATAGGTGATACTCATCCATTCGACTTTCTTATTTTCTTATTTCATATATATTTATATTTTGTAATTTATATTAATACAATGTTGTTCTCTTATTTTGGAAATAAACTAATATTATTATTATTATATAAAACTACACAATAAATAAACAGCAGTGTGTTTGTATAATGCAACATAAAACATTTTCTGTTACTTGATACGTTTCCTACGTAGCCTGTATCTTGTTGATCATGTCTAATAATAATAATAATAATATGCAAAACAGAAATATAGTCATATTATTGTCTTCATAACGTACTCATTAGTTCAACATTCTAATAAATATGTTTCACCTGCTAAAAATACGTGTAAAGTTAGTATTTGGAAATCCCAAATGCCAGTTTGACAGTTGATCAGGTTTTTTCATGTTTTTATTTTTTTTCTATTTTGCATTTTGGCTCCTGGACAGTTTTCAGAATGGATTTTTTTAGTGAGTTTACTAAGTTCGAATAAGAGAAATTCTATATACATATTTAAGGCAAATTTGGTCATAGGTACGTTGTTACTTTATATTATAACTTTTCAATTCAAATATCGCGCCAAAACGGTACCATTTTTAACAGATTGTATTGGTTCCTATGTAAGTAAATTTAATAAGGAATTATAAGTATGCGATATCTTTATATTTTATAACATAACCTAGCCATAATTTGTGAAGCTGTGAACATTCTCTTATTATATTTTACTGTGTTATTATACACTATCTATACGTTTAAGCACGTCACGAACATTAGATAAGGCACTTCCAACCAAACCGTGAAATTCACCACCCAAACAGCGTCAAATATTTTTAAAATAAAGATGATAAAAACAGTTTTAAATATGTACAAAGATTTAACTCTAGAAACACCAAAAATGAAAAGAACAGTAATTGTAATAAAAATCTTCAAAACTAAGTAAGGTAAAGGTATTATTTTAATGTTAATATATTATATATAATGAGGCTATTATAAAGATTATTGTTATTAATCGAAACTAAAAAACCGGCGAACTGATCTCCGGAAGAAAGAGTGGGCAGGCGTATGTGATTTGAGCTAGGGATGCGCACGATATATTGTTTTGTAAAAAAGTATCGATGTTTTCTTTTCGATAATCGTGATTAAATCGATATTTTTTTATTTAATAATGTTGACTGTTATCGATTTTTTTATTCGATAATATCGTTTAATCAAAAATGCCATTCTACTTATATCCTGGTAAAAATATACAAAAGAAACTGTTCATATTATACAGAATACAATAGAATATATTTTTAAGAAAAAAGTTGGAAATTTGAAAAATGCTTACTGGGTGGGATGTTTGCTGTTTCGTAGAAATTATAATCCCGAAGCGGCAGCGGAATATTGTATTTCATAGACTTGACATCTCGTATAGTTCGCCGAATCGCCTTCATGGGGTGTTATCTTTATCACAATTACTATTTCCTCAAAATTGTAAAGAAGATATGTTTTAAGATGTTTATTTTTTATTTGTATTTATGTATGTGTTTTATACCACTAGAATTATATATTTTAGTTTTGGATTGTCTTATAAGTTATAGATACAAATTTATATTTTGTTTGTCTTTT
This sequence comes from Amphimallon solstitiale, assembly GCA_963170755.1. Classification (NCBI taxonomy): domain Eukaryota; kingdom Metazoa; phylum Arthropoda; class Insecta; order Coleoptera; family Scarabaeidae; genus Amphimallon; species Amphimallon solstitiale. Next base: position 38,172,794 of record OY720685.1, on the reverse strand, counting down.
TAATGGAATTTTTTTATTTTTTCAGTAAATATATATTTTGTGTTAAAGATTTTATTATTTGTTACTAAATGGCTTGAAAAGCCACAGCAAAGAACTTTTAATATAGACATGATAAAAATGTCGATATCAAGGTATATCGATATTCTTAATTCAATATTTGTTTAAAATCGATTTTGAATTTTTGATACATTATTCGATTCTAATATCAATATTTTTGAAACGTTGCGCATTAGAATTTTTTATTTGCTAGTTTGCTATATAGTTTGAACTATAAAATTTGATGAATATGTCAAAAATACTATAGACATGGTGTGCAGTTTCTATTTAAAAAATGAACGATTTTAAAGTTCTGAAAACTGCTAACAAATAAAATGTAGCTATATTTACATTTTAAGTAATTAGCAACAACCTTAAAAAAATTTGAAGAAAAATGTAATACCCTTGTTTATGAATACTATAGTTATACAACCTAGAGAAAACTGTAAATATTTCTTATGTAGTAAAGTGTCGTCCTCTGATATCTTTCAAATGGATTAATATGTATGAATGAAAGTGCTCAGCCAATGAAATATTCTCAACCCCACTCTCACAATTTAATCCGGAAGTTTATAAAAAATGTAAATATATTTTGATATTTTCTATTAAATTTTACATAACAGTATATTTTGTTTGATGTGCTTTTCACATCGTTTGCCCTTGAATTACATATCAACATAACCTATATAGCGATATTAAGTAAATGTTTTATTGAAGAATCCTAGGATTACTATTTTTTTCCCTTATTATACTCAAAATTACCCTTTTATAACATAATAAAAAAAACAGACAAAAGGCTTTTTAAAAAACGTATTCATGTTTTTTAAAGAAATAAATCTAAACAAGAAAACGGTATTAAAAAGTCAGCATTTTTATTAAATACCTACATGAAATGTCAGTCTGTTTCGGGTTCAGAGTTTGAGTTATTCTCATTTTTTTCTGTGTTCAACAGGTATGTCTAAAACAGTCTTCTATATATTTCGTATGACTAAATATATTATGTAAAAGAAGAAAAAGTAATTAAAAGCTATCCGAACCACAACATTTATTAAGTTGCTTTGCATGGTTTTATCAACTTGACTGGTTTATGTGAGGCATTCAAACCAGTAATGTAGTACGTTTTACAAAGAAAATGCATTATAAACACCACATTATTTTAAGGTTTTGGTATCTTCAGAATTTAGACATTTAAATGGTTCACAGCCAATCGTTTATCACTTAACCAGGATAAATGTGAGACAATTTACTTTACTAGTAAACATAGATCAAACATATATTCTACGAATTGAAAATTCCTTGATATTAGACTAGACACAAGATTAACATGGAAGCCGCAGATAGATGAATTAATCAACCACTTGTCTTCTGCTACTCATGCAATTAAACGTATCAGATTTATAACTGATAGTCTACTGGAATAACGACATACTATGGACTATCAAATCACATATCAACAATGTTTATCCAATATGGGGTAAGTAGGCCTATGTAGAAAAGGTGTTTATCCTGCAGAAGAAGGCTGTTCGAGCAATTGTCTGTGTTTCACAAACTATCCACTGCAAACCTCTCTTCAGAGAGCTTATGATAAGTCCATTAGCCTAGACACATATTCTGCAACAACTAAGGAGAGCTTTGTTAAAGCTGTCACACCTAATGACTAGGGGTGAGATTACAGAAGTCTCCACCCCTCATAACCATTTGCTGGACACCCCACATTACATAGGACAAAAACCAACTCCAGTACAACACGTCACTGGTAATTATTTAACAAAATCAAAGTTATGTGTAGACATCTTTTTACTTTCGTATCTAAAAAGAAAATAAAGGACATTCTCCTTCAAGAAGCATTCTACAATGTCAATGACATAAATTAGCCCAGTGTTGACGTTATCATCACATTTTTGCTTGAATGTGCTATTGTGTAAACTGTATGTATATCTTATTATTGATATAATAAATTTATTATTATAATAGAAACACTATCTTTCTTACTGTAGAAGTGTTATAATTAATCCTGCTTTTACACCCACAATATTTCATCTCATCAGGGAAGTCGCAGGAAGTTTCATTATACATTTACATTCTTGGTAATTATCAATATAGTAAGTACTGCCTACACGTAGTCTGTATATGGACGTTTCTTCAATTTGTATATACGTATTTACCTGCGATTTTAAAAATTGCTTTCAATAATAGTAATTCCTAATAATTGAAGTTACGTTGGGGTTATCAAACAAAACTAGTTTACTTATATTTCTACTATTTAATTTTTCTTTCACCAACGTTTAATTGCAATTGTTTGAAATCTTCATGGATTTTATTGTTTTATATATGTAGAATTTTAGCCTTCATACTGGTTGAAGTGAGGTATATCACTTCGTAAAAGTTAATTAGATACACACTTAAATGTACTCGGCTTTGACATTACTTATTTTATTATGGTTCTAGTTATTTTTATTTTATTCAGGACAACTTATACAAACAAACTAATTCCTAACCAAGCAAAGATTTTTTAAAGGTTAGTATTTTGAACCTTTTTCAGCTTATACTGCAATATCATTGTCAATTATAGTGTCAGTAGACTTATCATATCCCTTTATTCAAAATATTTTAAGATATTTAAATCTAAAGCAAAACGGCTATAAAATTGTAGCAAACACGATTGGATAATTGCGTCACTTCCTTTAAGCTCCCATTGGTTTCTCTTTACTACTACGAGAAGACTGCTTTTACTATAACAAATTTAGCGGGAGAAATTTATGAATGGGCACATCCTACTGCCCAACCCCTCTGTAGGCTACCTACTATAGTTATACAACCTTCAGTTGTATAACTATAGTATTAATAAACAAGGGTAATACGTTCTTAGCTGACAATATCTTTGCGAACTTCGTAAATATAAAACAGCTATTAGGCTTTTGTCGGCGTAAAAAGTCCCAGTTTAATTGATTTACATAATTCATCTCATTAGTAAAAGCATAGGCATCTTTCAATTAAGGATAACAGAAAACTCCATATTTTAAAATATTGCAATTTCATTAAACTCGCAAATTAAACTATGTAGTTACTTTTTGGTTTTGTGGTGCCAACCAGTGATGCCAACTGTTGATTGTCTATTACGTACTTTCAAATAACTCGTAACATACTAAATTTTATAATTAGTAACCGCAAAAATTGTTGTTAATTATAATTTTAAATTATAATGAATAATTAAAGTATCGCATACCACACAACTAGCCTCTAAATAATTGCAAGATAATATCGCCATCTATATTATATGTGCTACACTGCTAGGCGACGTAAATGTAATAGATATCTGTAATGTATGTAAAGATCCACCAAAAATGTAAACAAATTTTATTTCATGGATCACTTAAAAAATTACACATGTATTTAGCTACTGTTACTATTTTTACCTTCCAAATATAAATACCGAGTGTACTTGCTATATTACATGTAAATTTACCGTGTAATTTTTAAATGTAGCCATTTTTTCTAGTACTTGCAAAACCACTAACTTCCCATTTTATTTACGGCTTATACAGGGTGTCTCTAAAAGGTGCGGAAAAAACGCTACCACACATTTTTGAGGGCGATCTAACCCAACTTACCTCAGTCCAAAAGTGGATGCACCATTGCATTGAATTGCCACAAGAATAACACCCAAATTACAGAAGCATATGTGTCCATATACGGAATGAATTTTTTATATCCAGATTACTCATAAACGGCTGCTCCAATCAACTCCTACCAGGTATACCTTTTCTAGGTAAAAAACATTGGAGAATAAGAATTTTTATTTAAAAGTTAAATACAGTGTGTCTCAAAAAAGTTATTACGTTTTAAATGGATACAATATGCCGCAGGTGGCGCCCTCTACATTTTGCAATGAAAATGAGAGCAGATTTAAATTTTTTACCCCACGAAACCCCCCCTACCCAAATATTGTGACAATATACCAATTATTACAGAAATTATTTATAAAAAACTAAAACCAAATTGAACTTTTGACACTCTGTATCTCCGAAAGCATCCACTTTTGGACTGAGGTAAGTTGGGTTAGATCGTCATATTTTGCCCTCAGAAATGTGTGGTAGCGTTTTTTCCGCACCTTTTAGAGACACCCCAGTATATTAACTTAATTTGATATGCTCGACATCTGGGAGAACATCGCCGATAATGGGCGAGTCGGTCTTGTCTGTGTGGTTGCTCACGCCCCGAGCCGCCACTGTGTCAGCGTCTGTCATCTGATACTTTTCATTGCTGCCATATGTTAAAATTATAGAGATTAAACCGAATAAACAATAATAATAAATTGTTTTTCTGCATTAAGATTTGACGTAGTTTTTAGTGGAAGGGCTGGTTTTTCCAACCCCGAATAAAATACTGGGTGAACTCCAATATTTAAATACATTTATTTCTGCACAATATCTTTATTTTGCTGTATCTTACTTTTCTAGTAACTTTCTTCAAAATTATGTATTAGGTTGGTCTTGGAATGCATCAATGGCGCCTGCGTACAGAATACGCTCACTAAGTGAGCGTAGAATTTTTCCGCTCACTAAGTGAGCGTAGAATTTTTCCGCTCACAAAAATGGCGACCGCTCCTGAACATGTCCAGTAGACGAGCGCTCACTCTGAACATGTTCAGGAGCGGTCGCCATTTTTGTGAGCGGAAAAATTCTACGCTCACTTAGTGAGCGTATTCTGTACGCATGCGCCATTGATGCATTCCAAGACCAACCTAATACATAATTTTGAAGAAAGTTACTAGAAAAGTAATATACAGCAAATTAAAGGTATTGTGCAGAAATAAATGTATTAAAATATTGGAGTTCACCCAGTATATTATTCGGGGTTGGAAAAACCAGCCCTTCCCCTAAACAAAAATAAATATTTTAGTGCGTAGTGCGTACTCTCCCTGTTATATAATATCAATTTTTATTTTTCAATCCGTCCTGCGACCGTATTTCAACTATAATTTCCAAATTATTCAGTTGATACTCGGCAGTCAGTCGTACACTAGGTTCCTTTATGGTTTTGATAGATTCGCGACCGAACCGGATAAACTTACTGCCCAAGTGAGCCGAGATCCGATTCATTATCAACCGGCTCTCTCGGTTCGCGATCGAAGCGTATCGCATTACGTTAGAACTGTTCTATCAGCTTGGTTCAGTCGCGCGCATAGTTAGGGTACGGTCACAAAGGGGACCATCGACCCTAAACCCTCGCATAGCACCCTCGACCCACGCGCACTTGTGTTCATATCGAGGCTCGGACCACCGCGCTTTTTACCAGTTTTTGACTGTATGAAAATGAAAATAGAAACATTTGATTGTATTTTAAAAGAATTTGGAGTAAACAAAACACAAGTCCGATTAACTTTTCTTTGCCCATGAGCGCCGGTTTAGTGCTACGTGCAGTGGTCGATGTTCAAAAAACACTAACGTTGTGTCCGTACACTCTATCTCCAAATTCTTTTAAAATACAATCAAATGTTTCTATTTCCATTCTCATATAGTCAAAAACTGGTAAAAAGCGCGGTGGTGTTTTTTGGTAATGCGGCCCGCGGCTTGTGTGTAATACTTGATGTGGCCCTTGGTGGTAAACGAGTTTGACATATCTGATCTAAACCAAATTATATATGAGAAGGTAAGTTTTATTAAAGAGAACATTCTTTGTAGCATATAAGAGATTGTAGATGGATTAAATTCAATATCTATATTAAAAAGCAAAGGCAGATTTTGGAATCTGTTTACATATTTGTTAATAATCCTGACTACCTTTGCTATTAGGCTTCGGCAGAAGATTAGGATAGCTAAAGTAACTTGTACTTACATTAATCAGTTGACGATATACCAAAAACACACTATCCTTACTAAAGTCACAATTATTATAAAAGGTAACATGGGTAATCTATAACATGTTTAATTTAATTAATGTAATAAATTAGAAATGCTAAAAATACTTGTTCATTATTATAATGTTGCTTGGTAAGTCAAATTTTGATCAGATAGCAAAGATTCAGCTTAAGAATACTCTAACATTTGAAATACTTCATGATTTGTTTCAATTTTTTAATTCAGCATTAAATACAATCTTTACATCAACAAATTTATACTAGTTTAAAGCTTAAATAAATAAGGACTGTGTTTAGCTTAATCAAAAATTGGTTAACGTACAAAAGTATGTTATAATCAATGATAATTGTTAAGAAAATTGTTTCAAACAAGTTGTTTCTAGTACGTCAGTGATAATGTTAATAATAATAATAATGACCAGTAAGAATATTGCTAACAAATATGTTTTTATAATTAATTGCTGTAATACTTTTCTGACCTTCTTAGTGTTGCATTTAAAATAATTTTAATTTTAATGCATTTAATGGAAAAACGATATAGCACTATTAATAATAATACTGCTGTACAATTGTCTTTGCTAGTAGATAATATCGTTTATTGTCTGTAGTAAACCTAACTGGAGTATATTTATTTAATACAATCCTGAATGTTTAAATAAACGTCAAAAGTTAATTTCGCTCTGAAATTCTTACCTTTATTGTACTTGTATTTCATTATTAACAGCAGACAAATTCATAGAAATATAAAATAATCATGATATTCTGCTTTTCAATAGTACTTAAGCAAAATTATTATCACATTAATAGTGCCAAAATCAATATTACTTAACAGAACAAATTTTGTAACGCACACCATTTGAATATGGTGGCGTATATCGCTTGCGAGAGTGATTCGACTATTGGGTTCACTAGCTAAGCGATACGCCTCTAGTGGCCAAAGAACCAAACACACTAGAATGAGTCATACCGGGGATAAAGTTTGTTTACTTCCATTTACTTTGTATGTTTAGATGCACGTAGTTGACCGGTTTTTTGTGTTTTAAATTTATTATTCGATTTTTAACGCATTAGGATTTACAAGCAACGGTGAGTGGTAATTGTTAAGTGATCTCAACTGTTGGTAAAGCATTATATGCCGTTCCTTTGTAGTTTTTAATACCTATCCTAGCCAACATAATCAGAAAAGATGACTACTCCTGGTTTAAAAAGCAACGTAAATTGCTGTGTTCCTGGCTGCAAATCTGTAAGAAAAACTGCTCCCCATTTGTCGTACCATATTTTCCCGAAAAGTGGAGACAAAATATCAGTATTGGACAACAACAAAGAATTGCAACATGTAGAACGTCTTCAACTATGGATTGTGAAATTAAAGATGGGGAAAAGACCAACAAAATCAATGACAGTGTGCTCCTTACATTTTAATGAAGATGATTACGTGCAGTCTGGTATGTATTACCACAATATTTTAAGGATTGTGAATTGATAATATTACATACCGCATGTGTCAAATTTCATTAGCTATAGGGATTCAATGGTTGCATGCGATCTATACGTATACATATAATACGTTGCAACATGGTGCCCCTACTGTCCGTCACCAGTGCCGACAACAACCGACATCACAACGATTTACTCCGATCTTTCCACTTCTCCCGACCAGATTTTACATTCAGTGTTTAGCTGCGAACACGTTGCAAAAGCTGTCTTATTACTGGAACGGGAAACATCAAATGTAGTAGTTTATTATTATTTTCAGAATCCTTTTTTATTTACCTTATTTTTAATTTTATTAGAATTACGCTTTTGTTTGTATCATGCAGCGTGAACGGAGCTTAATAATTCTCTGCATTTACTGAAAAGAAAAAGAAAAACAAATCCTTCCAAGGCATAAATATTATTTCTAAACGCATTACAAACACCCAACCCGGTGGTCGAATAGGTACTGCCGCTAACCACGCTAACTTCTATTTACGTGCATGCATCGGTCGTGCTTGCATTGGAAAGGAAGGAAGGGGTACTGTACTATGTTGCCACGTACTGTATGGATTAATCGCCTATGGCTAATGAAAATTGACACATGCTGTATAGGAGCCTGGAATATAAGAAAGAAGTTGAAGCCAACACCTGTGCCCTCAAAAAATCTGCCAGTCAGTCTTCTAAATAAAAAAAACGGAGCAACAAAAAAGCGACGAAACATTGAGAAACCAGCGTTTGACCATGAGAAACTTGAAACAAGGTACACAATTATTTAGTTACTATTTTAAAAAAAACCTAATAGTGACCAAAATTTTTTTAAGAAATCATCCCACGTGATATACAATCTTGTTCTGTGTCCCACTGAAGACGCGGTGAATGCTCTACTACTTTTGAGCCAAGAAGTTGTAGAAGAAATTCCTGCTGGAAGTACGTCAAAAACTTTTTGTGACAAAGGAACTCAAGTTGATTTTGAGGATTTTAACACATCAAATGATGTCAGTGTGCAAGTAAACACCAATTCCTTGTCTACTGTTAGTGATTTGTCCATACAGACAAAAATTTGAGTAGCTTGACTGGAATACATTCGTTTGCCTTTCTGACTGCAATTGTGATGGTGTTGACTGACGTATTGAAAGATACAAGGCTGCATAAGTTGTCAATTAAGAACCGTTTATTTTTAACTTTAATGAAGCTGAAATTAGATTTTCCTTATGCGGTATTGGCAGTTTTATTTGGAGTTTCACCTCAAACATGCAAAATGACATTCCATACTATTGTAGCAACATTGTGCCCAATAATGATGAAGTCCACCATACTATTTCCCTCTGCAGATGAAATTCGACGGAATATACCTTTGTGTTTCAAGGATTTTAAGAAAACCTGGATTGTGTTAGATTGCACAGAAATTCCAATACAGTCTCACAGAAAACTGTGCTGTCGAGTTAAGACATATTCTCACTATAAAGGCACCACAACCATCAAATTTATGACAGGTAATAATAATCAATAATTACGTATAAAATATACAATGTGTTTTTCAGGTGTAAGTCCAGCTGGACTTATAACATTTGTTAGCGCTCCCTATGGGGGCAGGGTGTCTGACAAAGCAATCTTTCAGCAAAGTGGTCTGTTGGATAAGTTGGATATGTACAGAGATGAAATTATGGTTGATAAAGGGCTTTTAATTGAAGACTTGTGCTGGGAATATGGCATCAATATTATCCGACCACCTTTTCTGAGGAAAAAACAGCAGCTTACTGCCCAAGAATCTTTAAGAAATTGTAAAATTGCTTCAGCTAGGATTCATATAGAGAGAACAAACCAACGCATAAAGGTTTTTAAGATTTTAACAAACCGCTTGCCACTACATTTAATTCCACTAATAGATGATATTTTTATTATTGTATGTGGAATAGTAAATTTATCAAATCCCATCCTTAGTAATAATAAATTTTTTGAATAATATTCTCTTGTTTTCTTTAGTAGATATTTATTAGTTGTACTATCACATAAACATATTGTATGTAACGTTTTTCTAAAATAATTGAATTTTAATGTATATAAAAAGTATTTTACAAATTGGTGATCAACGGGCACATTTATTGTCACAAATGTTGCATCTGCACTGCAATAAATAATGAAATCTGTTGATGCCAAATTTAATATTGCCATGCCTAGCTGTATTTGTCCATAGTACAGATGTTTTTTTTAAGCTGGTATTCATTGTTGACCACTGTAACATATTTTACAGTTTTAATAGCCTCTTCGGTTGTATTTGCAATTCCTAAAAAAATATACCATTAATCATAGCTTAATTCATGCAGCAAATCATAATTACCTGCAGCAATACACTTTATTTCCAATAGTTTTGAGGGAATGTTATTTTTACTTACAATCCCATCAGGTGAGTAAGCAAGCCAAGGATTTTTTTTACATATAATCAACCCAGTTTCAATAATGTCAACATTTTTTTGCAATTTATATGCGTCTTTTGCAGCACTTTCGCATTTTAGTCCATGTTCCATGGCAGGTGTTGGTTTAAATTTTTTTGGCCAAAATATTTTCTTGACTTTTCATCCCAATTAATTTTTGTTGAATTAATTTTTCTTTGTATGTATAGATTCCATAACACCTCGAACCTGTGATACGGAATTGTCTTTCTTTGTGCCATAGGACTTTTTCATATTTTGTTCGCATACACAACTGTAATGGATCAACACAGATAAGGTGCTTTGAATATGTGTCCTTGCAACAATCATGCAATGGTTCTAAATTTAACCCTTCTACATAATCCATCCACAAGTTTTCTTATGATTTCAGTTGTAGCTGCCGGTTCAGTAAGTGTTACATCAAAGCAACAGCTATCAACAGTTTCAACCTCTTTGGTATGTTCAGGATTAGATCGACCCAACCTAAATAAACATGTAATTGTGTATAAGTATGTTAATAAGTGCAAACTTTCAAGTTTTACCTGTGTAGAGCCAAAGCCGAATTTGGGCATGCCTCTAAAAATGTAGATAAAACAGCTTCATAATTCAAATCAGAAAGATCAGGACATTGTTCCTTGGCTTTAATTTTTAATGGTTGAAAACAATTTGTATCTAGAAGAGGCATTGCCTGATACTGATCTACAACTGGGACCTTCTTTTCCTTCCACAAGCATTTTTTGTCTGTCGATGACACAACTTCAAGCTGCATTATATTATTCCTGTTAAAATCCTTGTTATAAATATTTAAAATACATTATATTACATTTATAAATACCTTGTACAATATAACAGCATGCAGCAGCATATATGTTTGCACTTTCCCCCTGCACCCGCCTTACATGAACAAAGCAAATTGCTAATTAACAATGCTTTCCCTAATTTAATATGGCCTGTTATTTCATGGGGTTCACAGTTTATAGCAGTTGTTTGCAGACACAATGCAAAAATATAAATATCTGTAGTAGTTTTCTGGGAAGCTGCACATAATATTACATGCTGAGCATTTAGAAGTGCCTGTCCCTCTTTAAAATTTCGACTGGATGGAGTGGCTCCTAAAGCAGTTAGAACATCTTCAATATAAAGAAAAACTTCCTCTGCCATAATGTACCTAGATGCAATCAGTGGATTTCACTGATAACGTAGATTAGTAGGTAATAGTAGGGTTATATATCTATAAAATAAAAATTCAAATACGAACCTCTGAAAATTGCCATACTGCGAATAAGCACAATAGAGATCTTTACTACGGTTCTTCACACCGAAAAACTAACTAATATCAATTAGAAACGGGTAAATAACGAAAACACCAGAAATTATTACGGAATACAATAGATTAGCATGGGTTAAAAGAAACAACTATTCCCGTTATGACTCATCTGACATGTTTATTGCCTAAACATAAGGCGACACTTGAGTTCCCAATATTCTTTATATGCTTAAAATTGCTTCAAATCAAGCAGATTATACACTGCTCAAACCCTGTAACTTTTTAAATAAGAGGTCAAGGAAAATCAAATTTGGTATACTTGAACGGCATATATTTAACTAAAGAAAATTACAAGAACAATTTTACAACTCTAAGTTACTTCTAAGTTGCACTTAAAAATGTATATTAATAACGCAAAACAAAATGGAAACAACCGTCATAGTATCGATGAGAGTAGGATTTTCTGTGGATTGGTGAGGTTTAATACCGTGTATACCCTCCACGAGCACGAATCACTTCCTCACACCTGCGTGGCATGCTTCGCACTAGTCTGCGAAGATATTCTTGGGGTATGCCTTCCCATTCCTCAATCAGGGCTTGTGTTAGTTCCTGTATGGTTACTGGTGGATTAGGGCGCTTGCGAACACGTCGGTCAAGCAGATCCCACACGTGTTCCATAGGATTCAGGTCAGGTCTTAACGCCAGCCATTCCATAACCTGAATTCCACGTTCTTGTACAAAATTTCTGGAGATGCGGGTGGTATGTGGCTTTGCATTAGGATAAAATTGTGACCGACGCCATATGCAGCAGGCACCACACGGTCCCCCCAAGACATTTTCGATGTAAGTCATTGCACATAGTCTATTAGGAACCACAAGATCAGTTCTGTTGTCTACACCGATTCGAGCCCAAACAATCACAGATCCAAAATCTATCCACTTCTTGTATAGCAGCGGCTGAGTAGCGTTCACCAGGACGTCTATATATACGTACTCAACCGTCGCAACGAGTTAAACGAAATCTGGACTGGTCTGTACAGGCGTCCAGTCACGAAGCTGCCAATCTCTGTGATCCAGAGCAAACCTCATTCGCGCAGCTTTGTGATGCTGCGTAAGGCGTGGACAGGTCTTCTTGGTTTCAAATTCGCTTCTTTTAATCTGTTTCTAACAGTTTGATAAGAAATTTCTACTCCATGTGCTCGTCTTAGGTCGTTTAGGAGGTCTCTTGCTGTCGCAATACGCTTACGTAGAGAGGAAAACACAAGAAATCGGTCTTGATTTTGAGTAGTTTTTCGATTTCGACGTTGTCCAGCTCTTCTAACATATTCGATTCCGTAAACGCTGAAAAACAGAAGGGGGACTCCAAGGTCCCTGCTAACATGTCGAATAGAGTGGCCGTGCTGAATAAGAGCGACAGCACGAGCAACTTGCACATCACTTAGATGCCTCATTTTACTTCTAATCAACGAAGATTGACAACTGAATTCATCTGTCATCTTTAGTACGCTCTCATACGCCAATTCAAAGCATACTTGAAATTTCATCCATTTTGTTTGGCGTAATTAACTTACATTTTTAAGTGTAACTTCTCTTGTAAAATTGTTTAAGTATTTTTTTAAGTTAAATATATGCCGTTGAAACATACCAAATTTGATTTGCCTACAACAGTTATTTAAAAAGTTACAGGTTTTGAAAAAAGTGCTCCCCTAATTTTTTTGAGCAGTGTAGTAATATCTTTTTAAATGCTCAACAACTCGTACTATTACTTTCAAGATCAAAATTCTTTTTTCATCTGTTTATAAATAAATGGTATGCTTGGTATCTAACGTCTTTACCACATTCTTCATATTATTTTAAAGTAAGTAAAATATAAATCAAGCCTCTTATTTTCAAAATAAACTTCTACAGTTATTCATAGTTACTATAAGACCATTTTATATATATTTTTTAAAAAGATAGAGCCTTAAACTTTGTATTACCTATCAATTCTTTGTCTATTCATGACATTTGTATAATATTATAATAATTACAATTTATAATAGCTATTTTTTTAACGACATTTCTTTCCTTTAATATAACATTCAATTATCTAATATATATTCAATTCATAAAACAACTGTCAAATCGATTTCCTTTAATAAATTGCCAGTGTCCTTAATATCTCTATTGTCAATTTAAGATATTAATTGTCAAAATCTCAATTATCTGTATAATCTTCTTTAATAAACATATACCTCAATCAAACCATAACATTATGTTTAGTTTTTATATGACGTTTAAAATCACCCTTGTAGTTTGTTCTAAATTCACAAGAGTCACATTTAAAATAAAACTTGCGTGTGTCTCGTTTTTATATGTACTTCTAAATAATATTTGTTGTTCTAAATTCACAAGAATCACATTTAAAATCAAATTCCTTCGTGTGTTTAGTTTTATATGTACTTCTAAACGATTTTTGTGGTTTGTTCTAAATTCACAAGTCACATTTAAAATAAAACTTGCGTGTGTTTCGTTTTTATATGTACTTCTAAATAATATTTGTTGTTCTAAATTCACAAGAGTCACATTTAAAATCAAATTCCTTCGTGTGTTTCGTTTTTATATGTACTTCTAAATAATATTTACTGTTTGTTCTAAATTCACAAGAATCACATTTAAAATCAAATTCCTTCGTGTGTTTCGTTTTTATATGTACTTCTAAACGTTTTTTGTTGTTTGTTCTAAATTCACAAGAATCACACTTAAAATCAAATTCCTTTGAATGTTTATATTTTATATGTACTTCTAAATTCGTTTTGATGTTTGTTCTATATTCACAAGAGTCACATTTAAAATCAAATTCCTTCGTGTGTTTCGTTTTTATATGTACTTCTATATTACTTTTGTTGTTTGTTCTAAATTCACAAGAATCACATTTAAAATCAAATTCCTTCGTGTGTTTCGTTTTTATATGTACTTCTAAATGTTTTTTGTTGTTTGTTCTAAATTCACAAGAATCACACTTAAAATCAAATTCCTTTGAATGTTTATATTTTATATGTACTTCTAAATTCCTTTTGAGGTTTGTTCTATATTCACAAGAGTCACATTTAAAATCAAATTCCTTCGTGTGTTTCGTTTTTATATGTACTTCTATATTACTTTTGTTGTTTGTTCTAAATTCACAAGAATCACATATAAAATCAAATTCCTTCGTGTGTTTCGTTTTTATATGTACTTCTAAACTACATTTGTAGTTTGTTCTAAATTCACAAGAATCACATTTAAAATCAAATTCCTTCGTGTGTTTCGCCTTTATATGTACTTCTAAATAATATTTGTGGTTTGTTCTAAATTCACATGAGTCACATTTAAAATCAAATTCCTTCAAATGTATAGTTTTTATATGTCTTCCTAAACGACTTTTGTTGTTTGTTCTAAATTCACAAGAGTCACAATTAAAATCAAATTCCTTCGTGTGTTTCGCCTTTATATGTACTTCTAAATAATATTTGTTGTTTGTTCTAAATTCACAAGAATCACATTTAAAATCAAATTCCTTCGTGTGTTTCGCCTTTATATGTACTTCTAAGGGCCGGTTTTTCCAACTCCGATTAAAACGCCGGTTAGCGTAATCATTGATTAAAACACCGGTTAGGACAAATTTGCGTTTTTCCAACGCCGGTTAACTCTAATCGTTGATTAAGAACGTCGTTAATCGACCAAATTTTAACCGGCGAAAGAAATACCTGATAAAATATTAAACAGTGATTAGGCCTATATACACATGCGCATAAACTAGAAGATTTGAATTTCTGTCATTATTATTTCTGTTATTATTGACAGCTGTTGTTTTCATATGCATTTGTTTTACTGTATAAAAGTATTTTTTGGAATTAATTAATAATTATTTACATCAGTGATTTAGTAATTGTATTGTTTCTTCTATAAATGTAATGAACAGTATAAAAATAGCATAATATTAAATATGTGTAACTTTTAGCTTACTACAGAAATTTAATTAATTAATAACTACGAATACATTATTTTCTCTGATGAGGATGATACAGCTTTGGAAGTTTTTCTATTCTACTACAATTCTGGGACTTTACCTTAATTCGTGTGAATTCTAAGATCCTGTGGCAATTTTTGCTTGCATTTGCTCATTCCCTTTTTGTATTTGCATTTAATAGCACCTTGTGAAAACATCATTTTAGTCGAACATATTTTAGACTCACTTTAGATATGTCATTAACATATTAAACTATACTGAAAATTACAAATGAAATTGAAAATATGGAAGAAATTCTAGAGAAGCTGGCAGGTTTACGTTGAGATTATATGCAAACACTTTAAATTCTTTTAGCTGAACTGGGTTTGGATGAATAATGTACATCGTAAAGTTGACGTGCAGTTGAATTCTGCACTAATAATTATTACAGGCACTGTCAAGTTCACACCGATTCCTCCAGAACATAACATTTTTTATGTTGATCCGTGTAAACCAATTTGGAAACAAGATTTTCTCAATAAACCTTTGATTAATGGACATAAAATTAGTTAGAATGCATTGTTCTTAATAAACAGCTGATGTATGATCTTTCAGTAAAAATATCTGGCTTTATTCACCCCACAGGAATTTGGTGAAAGTTAAATCATCTCAGATATGGCAATGCAAAGTACAATATTTTATATCATTATAGTGTGACTGATAATCCAGCATAAGACCCTAGATGTAGACTTTTCTTTTTCAGCAAACTTCCTATTTTTATGATTTTGTTACATATCATATATTTTACATAATTTTGGTAACTATTAATTTCACATATGTACGTATGTACTTATATTGTATTGGTTTTTTCATTTTTACAAAATGTTTGTATTTTTCAATAGCAATAAGTAATCAATAAATTTATTTCAGTTTCAAGTTTGTGGCAGTTTATTGAATAATAGAAATTTTAAATATGGGCTATGTAGATAGAAATTCTCATGCAATATTCACAAAATAAGTACTTGAACCTTATTTACCAAAATGAAATTTCTAATTACATATAAAGAATATAATTTTTAAAAAAATAAAGGCAAAAAGCACAAAGAACAAATTCAAATATAGGAAATAGCGCCAATATTATTATAACAAATATCCTAATTTAGATCAAATGTACGAGCATTTTTGTTACCAACCTTCTAAAATAAACTCTTAATCACTGATCAGATAACCGGCGTATTTCTTGGCGTTGAAAAACGCCGGTTAGAGATAATCAACGATTAAGCGTAATCAATGATTAGTTAACCGGATACTTTAACCGGTGTTGGAAAAACCGGCCCTAAATAATATTTGTGGTTTGTTCTAAATTCACATGAGTCACATTTAAAATCAAATTCCTTCAAATGTATAGTTTTTATATGTCTTCCTAAACGACTTTTGTTGTTTGTTCTAAATTCACAAGAGTCACAATTAAAATCAAATTCCTTCGTGTGTTTCGCCTTTATATGTACTTCTAAATAATATTTGTTGTTTGTTCTAAATTCACAAGAATCACATTTAAAATCAAATTCCTTCGAATGTTTAACTTTTATATGTCTTTTTAAATCACTTATGAGGTTTGTTATAAATTCACAAGAGTCACATTTATAATCATATTGCTTTAAATGGTGAGTTTTTATATGTCTTCTTAAACAATGTTTGTATTTTGTTCGAAACACACACAGCAAACACTTAAATATTTTCTTTTGGCCTTGTGTCATCGATTGTTCTACTTCTATATGTATATTCTCATAACTAGTCATAGGATGCTCTTGATCGTTCTTTCCTCCCACATAAGCGTGAGTATTTTCCACGTGCAGCCTGAGGAATTCTTTATTTTTGAAACGTCCGCTACAAACCCCACATTTATATATTTTAACTTTGTAATGCTGGTTGTTGGTGTGCTCCTTTAGATCTGCTCGGTACTTCGTCCTGTACATGCACTGCCCACATTTATAGATTTCACGGAGGCATCGTTTACGCCCATTCAAGGCTGCTGTTGTCTGCTTGGTCGATGGTGTAGTTGGTAGAACGCACATTCTGAAAATAAATAAATACGGCTAATCTTATGCTAAACATCAATTTAAGGCAGTTAATTTCACCACCATATGGTTCCCACCAGAAGTAAGGGTTCACATTTATTCTCACCACTCTCTTAACTTATTAATAATAATAATAATAATAATATTTATTAGTTCTTGTGGCCACATTGTAACGTAGAACACGAAAATTGCAAATGTAGTAGAAGGTCTTCACACAAAACCTCGTTAGATAAACAAGAACATACATGAATGCAATCAAACACAACTACTTATTCTACATATAAATATCCTTCATCTGATGTAGGTCAAAATAATATACTTAATATAAAAGGGAAACCGTTGGAACAATAGAGATCACTAAGTATTAATCATTATCATTATGATTATCCTTATCATGACTATATTAAGTTTTGAGCATTAAGAAGAGTAATGTACACAGTGTATAGTTGAATAGTAGGGTGATTGTTATAATATGTAGTCGACCACTACAAAATTAAACTACATCACAACAACCATTACTAAACTAACAATGTAACAATAAATACAAATCTAGAAATTGATTGAATAATAAACAAAAACTACTAGCGTAGATTGAATCGGCAGTTATTAAAATGGGTTTTAATACGTGTACAGGAACACATTACATGTGACAAATATAGTAACATAAATATACCACAATCATTTCAAATGTAGAACAGGTGAAATATTTACATTAATGGCAAATATTCTCACTTCAAACCATATTTAAAGAACTACCTACATGCTTATACGTATCTATGAGCAAATAATAAACTGTTTGGTAAGAAAACGTCATTTCAACCTCTCTCTTGTCATGTACAGTTCCGTGCAATAAACTGGCGTACACTTATTATACGATTATGTAAATATGACTTTTATTTGAATATCTGTCATGTATGACGAATTGAATTGACGCTATAATTCAATTTGTCATACTTAACGTAAGCCATTTTCACAATGGAAAAATAATGTCAAAATTAGTACGCCATTTTATTGCACAGCACTGTACATCATATAAAAAGAAATCGTACCTGGCATTCCTGTAGCAACAAAAAGGCATATGATGTTCGAAATATTCTTTGGGGTCTAACTGGATTTTGCAAAATGGACACTGAGTGAGTTCTGAAATTACGTGGAAAAAACAATTAATTAAATTACAAGCAAAACTGATACTGATGCAGTGTTTGTGGAACACAAAAATCAGGGAATATCGTATATATTAAAGTACGAAATGATTTTTAAATAAAGATAAATATTAACAACATACTGTAGCGTTTTCGGGTTCCAAATAAACAACTCGTGCAATTATTTATTTAAAACAGTCTGTATATTTATACACTTAAAATTATATAACAATATAAAATATAAAACGAATGTATCACACTTAAACTAGTATTAATAAATTAAAATTAACACTTGTATTTATTTATTTCTATTACTAATATCTCTGTCCGTATTTATGTAACACTTCAATTTATATAACACGGCACTATTATATTTATTTCTACTGTATTTATTTCTACGCGCGTCGGCTACTTCTTACGGACTTTCTTAATCCCGAATTACTACGCAATTACTCATCCCGCCATGAATGAATCCATCGGTGACCCAATCGCCTTATATACACATGCGAAGATTACTAGAACATTCGCGTAAACTCTATCTCTCACTCGATGTATGGAGAACATTCCATAGACATTCTGTGTCCGACACAGTACCATGCGTAAATGGATGACTCACTGCTTTACGATGTTTACCAGTCGCGCCGAGATGATTTACAACCCTTTTTTTTAACGTCGCCTGGTCTGCCTCATACATATTTCGTTACAATACGATCCACATACTACTATGAAAAAACATGATTTGTATGTCCCTAACAGCTGTTTCATCAAACATTCTTCAATTCTGAAAATTTCTTTATTTCCTAACGTTCCTTTCACCGAATTTCTTCACCTCTTTCGTAATGTGTAAATGTGTATCAATGTGATGTGTAAATGTGATGTCAAAATTAATGTGTAATTCATCAGTTTCCGTATTGAATATTATAAGTTTTAATAATTTCAACGAGAGATGTAGTAAGAGTGTTTGAGTATAACTAACCATGGATAACTATTAATTTATACGTTTCTTTCCAATTTACTATGTCAATGCCAAATTATCGGCTTTTATATCATTTTTGATGTATTTCTAGGTTGAAAACAATTTTTACAGCGTATCTTATTCTGAGATGCTCTGAAATAAAAGCACTGTGCTTTTTGGAGTTCGTAGTAGAACTTACAGTTATATGACTATTTAATTTCATGTTTTGCAAGGCAGTGTTAATCATTAATCTTTGATTTAAGACCGTGTGACTAAGGAATTATATTTAGTAAAGTAAAATTCCTACATTGACAGGTGCAATAAGTTTTTAGAGCATTGGATAACTGAATATCAACAGTAAACATTTACTTTCTTGAAACACTCTTGAACTTAATCAATTCTATTGAATTAGACAAGAATCTTCAGAAATGACAATTTAAAAATAATGTCTTTTAAAATACAAAAATCACAACAGTAAAACGCACAAACATCAAAATAAGATATTTATAAATACCTTCAACTGAAAATTTTCCGGCTGTATCCTCAACACAAAGAGTTTTATGTTTGGCCAAGTGCGATTTTGAGCTGAATCCAAGGCAGCAAAACGTGCAGGCAAATACGTCCTTGATGATGTCTTTCTTAATGGTAATAACAAAATCCAGTCGGACTATGTTATTTGGGCTGTTGCTGTATTCCTCGCCAAAATACACCAGTAATTCTTCACCAGCTTGGATTTGACGAGTACTTTGATAATATATATTATCTTCACAATGAAAGACACGCAGATTAAAGTCAGAAGTATTCCTGGTAGGATTGACGTACTGCATCCAATTCAAATACTTCGATTTATTTTTGTCCACAACAATTTTCTCTCCTTTCATTTCCCAAGGAAATTCTCTTGTGCTGAGTCCAGTAAAAGGACCAAATTTTACACCCGCAGGAATAATTCTCGTAGCATATATTCCAGTTCGTCCAAAACAATCTTGGATATCTAAAATTGTTAAGAACTTAACATCTTTTAATTTATTTCATATTATTGTTTCTTGTTTTACTCGTATATATGAATGTCTTTCTTTATTTTTATGTGTTATCATATTTTTGTAATGTATGTCTTATTTTTCAACTTTTAAAATATATTGTCACTTAATGTATTTTTTACATATAAATATTACGCATACTGATGCGGAGCCGGCTTCGGGCGCATACAGTCTCACCAGCCGAATTTATTGTCTGCCGGCAGGGTTACACGACTGTACACCGAAGGCGATGCAAGGCCTTCCTATGTGTACGTACGGACGGCAGTGTCTGACATGTGCGTACATATAGGGGACCATTGGCTTCTCGAGCGATGCACATGTATATACATATGTTGTAATCTTATGTTCGATGCAAGAGCGGCCCCGAAATTCTCGGCGCACACCGAACTAAATAAATGTGTATTTGAACTGAATTTGAGTTTTATTTACGGTACTTTCAAACTAGGAAGTTTCCTTAACATATTGGTCCTTCACGAGTCGGATCGTATACATTGATATACGAAGAAATATTGTTCGTTTAAGCAGAGAATACATACGCATATCGCTTGGTATTTAATACTGCGGCCGGTCTTATCGAACGTACTAGTCCGAAAAAACAGCTTTTACTGTGGCGGATCTAGAAAATTAGAAATATTAATAGTCCGCAAAGGCAGGAAATACATAGGCGAGTATCGTATTCAGTTCTGCAACGAACTAAAAAGACACGAAGCGTCCAGTGCTCTGGTCCGCTTAAAATAATACGCAAGACGTATACAAATTTAGTGTTCGCTTACGCAAAGGATACATACGCTGATTAACACATCATATCCTGATACTGCGGCGAATTCAATTGAAATATTTAAGTTGGAAATATTTACAAACAATTGTTCGCAAAGGCAGAGGATACATGTGCGGCTATCGTACTTCCTACTATTGCAGCGGCACAGAAAGATTAAAATTTAAGAAAAGTGGCCTTGCAAACCACTAAAAATACACTCTCGTACAGTAACAAACGTACTTACGCAGAGCGAAACAAAGATTATTAAAATCTAAGAAAGGTGGCCTGGCAAACCACGAAAAATACACTCTCGTACAGTAACAAACATACTTACGCAGAGCAAAACAAAGATTGTTAAAATCTAAGAAAAGTGGCCTGGCAAACCACGAAAAATACACTCTCGTACAGTAACAAACACACTTACGCAGAGAAAAGATAGATTACTAACATCTATGAAAAGTGGCCTGGCAAACCACGAGATATAAACTCTCGTACAGTGCCTACATACGTACGCAGAGCAAAAAATAGATTACAAAATCTAAGTAAAGTGGTCCGTCCCTACCACGAGATAAATGCCCGCATGCAAATAGAAAAATCTGAAAGTGAAGACAGATTTTTCTTTATTTTTTGTTTTGCTCAAATACTAATACGGAGCTTAAATACTGATACGGAGCAAATAATACTGATGCGGAGGTGAAATACTGCTGCGGAGCTAAATACATTGTGCATAAAATAAGCAGTTTGTGGATGCTGCAATAAATAGAAAAATCTAATACTGAAGACAAGATTTTTCTTTATTTTTTTTTTGCTGAAATACATATACGGAGCTCGAAATACTGATGCGGAGGTCAAATACTGATGCGGAGGTGAGATACTGATGCGGAGGTCTGATACTGATGCGGAGGTCTGATACTGATGCGGAGGTCTGATACTGATGCGGAGGTGAAATACTGATACGGAGCAAGGTATACTGCTGCGGAGCTACGAATATATCTGTATATATTTAAAAATAATAAAAATGGAAGATTTAAAATTTCAGCGCCGAATAATTAAAGCATCGTTGACAAGAGCGGTCACTTATTTAGATAAAAGTGGTCCCAACGACATCGTTGACGACGATCGCTATGAAAGATATATTTTATTACTGGAACAATTTGATAAAGTGCAGACTCAAATTGAGAAGCTAGATGAAACAGAATTCGAGAATACTGAGCGTGAAGAATTTGAAAATAAATATTACGACAATAAACTACGATATACATCTATGTTAGCTCCTGTGCGAGACAACGATGAATCCTCAGAAAATAATAGTATCAACACAGTAAATAGCTTCATCAAACTGCCTATAATTGAGTTACCGATATTTGCTGGTGACTATGATGACTGGCTCTCATTCTACGATACTTTTAATTCTCTTATACATAATAATAGTGCCATACCAAATGTACAAAAGTTTCATTATTTAAAATCGTCGTTGAAAGGAGACGCAGCCAACGTTCTACATTCCTTAGAAATATCATCCGAGAATTACACAAATGCATGGCAAATGTTACAAGATAGATACAATAATACGAGAATAATTGTACAGAAACACATAAATGGTATTTTCAACTTGCCAACAGCACACAAAGAAAACGTAAATATTCTTAGGCAGATATTAGACGGTTTTATGAAGCATTTTAGAGCCCTCACAGCACTGAAACGTCCTACAGAACATTGGGATGATCTATTAATATGCATTGTCTCCAAAAAGCTAGACGTTCAGTCATTAAAAGAATGGGAAGCCAAAATACAGTCTACAGAGTTACCTACATTAAAAGAGTTCACGAATTTTCTCACACAAAAATGTCAAACTTTAGAAGCGATCTCAAAAGCCAGCAACACTCATTACAAAACATCAGCGAACGTGTCAACCGACAAGAGTTCAGTATCATGCACATTTTGTAAAGGTTCCCATATTATTTATCAGTGCAGAAAGTTTATAAATCTTCCCGTTAATAAACGAATTGAGGAAGCTAAAGCCAAGAAACTTTGCATCAACTGTCTAAAGACAAATCATGTAGCTTTTAAATGTTCAGGGAGACCTTGCAGACACTGTCATAAGAAGCACAACGATTTGCTTCATCTTCAAACAATATCTAGATCTGAGACATCGCCATTGGAGACCAGTTCAAGTTCCACCGGTTCTAGTTCCAGTGTGTCACATCACAGCTGCAATTCAGACGCGAACAGTCACATTTTATTATCCACAGCGTTGGTTAACATTTTAGACCGGAAAGGAAAAACTCATCCCTGTCGAGTTCTTTTAGACTCGGGATCGCAATCACATTTATTAACGTACAGAATGGCGAAAATCCTTGATCTACCGCTAACTAATACACAGATATCTCTATCTGGAATAACACAGTACACTACGAGAATAACGAACACCACCAAGGTTTCAATTAAATCTCGAAATAATAATTTCAAGGCAAAACTAGATTGTTTAGTACTGGACAAAATATCGGAATGTCTTCCTCTAGTTTCTATATCAAGAGATGTTATTGATGTTCCCAAAAATATCAGATTGGCCGATCCTGATTTTAATATATCCAGAGATGTAGATATGCTAATTGGTGCTGAACTGTTTTATAAACTACAATGTGTTGGACAAATCAATATAGGTAAAAGAGGTCCATATTTACAGAAAACTTTATTAGGCTGGGTAATATCTGGGAAACTAATTGCACCACAAACTTCAGTAAACGTAACAACGTGCAATTCAGTAACATTAAAACAACTTAACGACAATCTAAATAAATTCTGGGATTTGGAGAATGTCAAAAAGGATAAAGTGTATTCACATGAAGAAAAGCTATGCGAACAACACTTTATTAAAAATACAAAGAGAAACATTGATGGCCGTTTTTGTGTATCTTTGCCATTTAAGAGTAATGTTTCTTCTTTAGGCACTACACGTGACCAAGCTTTAAAACGATTTTACTCGCTAGAAAGAAAATTGAACAAAAATTACAATCTAAAACAAGATTACTTTGCCTTTATGAAAGAATATCAAGATTTAGGTCACATGCGATCAGTAGACATGTCTAACGATGCTGCAAGAATCAGTTTTTATCTTCCACACCATGCTGTTATTAAAGAAAGTAGTTTAACGACAAAGCTTAGAGTTGTATTTGATGCCTCTGCTAAATCCTCGACTGGTGTGTCACTAAACGACACACTGATGATCGGTCCGAAACTTCAACAAGATCTATTCGATATAGTGTGTAGATTTCGGCTCTATAAATATGCACTAACTGCGGACATTACCAAGATGTATAGGCAGGTTGATATAAATGAGGACTGCATGCCGTTTCAAAGAATTTTATGGCGAAATTCAGAAGAAGACGAAATTCAAACATTTGCGTTAACAACGGTCACTTATGGAACGGCCTCAGCGTCTTACTTGGCAATCAAGGCACTACAACAGTTAGCAGTAGAAGCGCTAGAAACTCATCCAGTAGGTGCTGAAAGAATACTTCGTGATTTTTACGTTGACGATTTGTTGACAGGCACAAACGATCCAAGTGAAGCATTTCAAATAATACATGAAGTAATAAACATACTGAGTAAAGGCAAATTTGAATTGAGGAAATGGGCATCAAACCAACCAAATTTATTGCATGAAATACCAGAGACTTGCAGTGGTAGTGCCATTCTCGATCTCGACAAAAGCGATGGTCTTAACACATTAGGTTTGCAATGGAACATTAATACAGACAACTTACAATATTCAGTATCAAATTTTAAAACTAAATGTATATCCAAAAGGAACATACTGTCACATGTTTCAAAATATTTGATCCTTTAGGACTAATTAGTCCATGTAACGTAAAAGCTAAAATATTAATGCAAGATATTTGGAAGTTAAAATTGAATTGGGATGAATCACTTCCACTCAATATAAGAAACACGTGGATGTCATATCTTCAAGAGATGGAGTATTTACCAGAAATAACAATTCCCAGAAGAGCAGTGTCGATCGAGGAGCCAGAGTATTTTGAAATGCATGGATTTTGTGATGCAAGTGAAAAGGCATATGGGGCGTGTGTATATGTCAGAGCAGTGAATAAATATGGGAATATATCTTCTGGATTGTTGTGTTCTAAATCCAAGGTTGCTCCAATTAAAACGATACCACTGCCGCGATTAGAACTCTGTGGAGCTGTTCTATTAGCTCAACTGATCCACAAATTAATTCCTATAATGCAAGTTAAATTCAATAAAATATTTTACTGGACTGACTCTACGATCGTCATATCATGGTTAAAGTCAGCTAGAACGTTCAAAACTTTTGTGGCTAACAGAATAGGTGAAATTCAAGACACATCTGATATCTCCAACTGGCACCACATAGAGAGTACACAAAATCCTGCGGATTTAATATCCCGTGGCGCTTCTCTCTATACATTGAAAAATACAAATCTTTGGTGGAATGGCCCTGCGTTTCTAGAACAAAATGCAAGCGAATGGCCCGGTTTTGAACCGCCAACTATTGAAACTTTGCCAGAAATAAAAAATATTGTTGCTGTTAATGTCATTACAGACAACTGTGATCTGTTCACTAAATACTTTTCTTTAAACAAATTAACAAGAGTAGTGGCATACTGCCTCAGATTTAAAAATAATGTACGGGCAAAATGTAGTAATTCTACTATGGAAATAAATACCGGCCATTTAAAATGTTCAGAACTGGAAAGAGCAACAACGGTGTTAGTCAAATTAGTACAAAAGCACTCATTTCCCAAAGAATATGATAAATTGCAAAGCCAAGGTAGAGTCAATACCAAAAGCAATTTATTGTGCTTAAGCCCTTTTCTGGACAATGAGGGTATTTTGAGAGTCGGTGGGCGTTTAAAACGAGCAAACATTCCCTACTCTCAAAAGCATCAAATACTATTACCAGCGAAACATCCATTCACAACATTAGTAATTCAAAATGAGCACATTAAGCAGTTACACGCTGGCGTACAACAAACGATCGCTGCCGTACGGACAAAATATTGGCCATTGTCCATAAAAAATTTAGTCAAAAGAGTCATAGGAAAATGTGTAACTTGTTTCAGAGCTAAACCAGCAAATATTGATTACTTAATGGGCGATCTTCCCACGGACAGAGTAACATGTACCAGAGCCTTTCAAAATGTAGGGGTGGATTACTTCGGTCCACTTTATATCCGTGAAGGAAGCCGCAGAAAATATAATGTAACGAAGACCTACGGTGCTGTTTTCGTATGTTTCGCAACCAAGGCAATACATCTAGAACTTGTGGGTAATCTAACAACCGATTCATTTATGGCTGCGTTGAGGCGATTCATTTCAAGAAGAGGAAATGTGTCCAATCTATATTCCGATAACGGAACACAATTTGTGGGAACAAATTCCGAATTAAAGAAGATGATCAAACAACTGAATTCCCAGTATAACCAGGAGGAGCTGCAGGCCTACTTCGCCCATATAATCAAATAAAATGGCATTTTATTCCACCAAGGTCGCCATATTTTGGAGGTCTATGGGAGGCAGCAGTGAAATCTGTAAAAATGCATCTCACTCGCATAATTGGTAAAAGTTCCTTGAATTACGAAGAAATGTACACCCTATTAGTCCAAATTGAAGCCACACTCAATTCTCGTCCTATAACAGCCATTTCAAATGATCCCAATGATTTAACCTTTCTCACACCTTCCCACTTTCTTACTGGTTCCATATCTGCTACCATTCCGGAACCTAGCTTGATGAATACAAAATTAAATTCCTTATCAAGATGGCAATATGTTCAACAAATACGTGAACATTTCTGGAAGCGATGGCACAGAGAATACCTGAATCAACTGCAAAGAAGAAACAAGTGGAATGTCAACACCGAGCAGCAACTACGTCCTGGGCGCTTGGTAATCATCCGAGAAGACAACACTCCTCCGTGCCAGTGGATCCTAGGCCGAGTTTTGGAGACCCATCCAGGACGAGATGGTATTACGCGTGCGGCAACAGTACAGACTTCAAATGGTACGGTGCAAAGACCAAGTGTGAAATTGTGCGTGTTACCAGTGAACGATGACTAAGTCCCGCGAGTGCTACGTTCTGTTGAAGGCGATGCCTTCAAGGGGGGCGGTTATGTTAAGAACTTAACATCTTTTAATTTATTTCATATTATTGTTTCTTGTTTTACTCGTATATATGAATGTCTTTCTTTATTTTTATGTGTTATCATATTTTTGTAATGTATGTCTTATTTTTCAACTTTTAAAATATATTGTCACTTAATGTATTTTTTACATATAAATATTACGCATACTGATGCGGAGCCGGCTTCGGGCGCATACAGTCTCACCAGCCGAATTTATTGTCTGCCGGCAGGGTTACACGACTGTACACCGAAGGCGATGCAAGGCCTTCCTATGTGTACGTACGGACGGCAGTGTCTGACATGTGCGTACATATAGGGGACCATTGGCTTCTCGAGCGATGCACATGTATATACATATGTTGTAATCTTATGTTCGATGCAAGAGCGGCCCCGAAATTCTCGGCGCACACCGAACTAAATAAATGTGTATTTGAACTGAATTTGAGTTTTATTTACGGTACTTTCAAACTAGGAAGTTTCCTTAACAAAAATATCATTTGGTATATCTGCTCGTGCTCCCTTATCTGCACTATTCAAACTATTCTTGTTTAAAATATGCGCAAGCATTCCACATTCGATGCAATAGTCTTCGTAATAAGCTTCACAATGTTCACAATCTGTTGGCCAAATTTACAAAAGATTAAGAGTCACAGTATTTATTATAGTTTGGTCATTTTCTAAATTAATACTGTGTAACGTATGTAGAACAAGTAAGATTACAAAATTAATAGAAGGTGACCACACAAGGTCTCGATACATAGACAAGGTCTATGTACATATACAAACTACTTGTTTTACATAAACAATCCTTCGCTGAATTAGGTTAATATAATATAGTTAGTATAAAAGAGTAATATTAGGAACATTAGAATTAGTATTGAAATAGTATTGATAGAGTATAGTAATAATATAGTAATGGTTGTCCACTACGAATAAAACACATCACAACATCTATATGTGTTTTGATTTAACCATCCAATCCTCTAACAAGGGACGGATGTTATATGGCAACGATGCCAGGATTACGTAGATGATATAACTGAATGATGAAATATATTGTTTGTCCATCCCAAGATTGCCATTTTTTTTGTTAATTTATGCAACTACAATATACAAACGTCGTTCAACCTATCTCATATAGCTTCAATGTAAGAGAGAAGTTTAAAAGCATATAAAAACATTTGTCTGTACAGTAGTTAAAAAGAGATAGTAGAAAATATTTAAACAACCGTAATTTGTTTTATTTAACTACGATCCGTCATACTGAGGAAATAATACGATAATCAACCAAAATTTTAAATGATCCGCATGAAATGTCAAACTGATACTTGGGTTTCGCAAATACTGAAGACAATAGGCGCTTTCCTTTTACTAGAGTTCTGAGCTGAGCTAAAGTTATGTGAGTGTCTCAGCTCACTTAAAGTGAGGAAGGTTCTGACCAACCTCACTTCGTCTCAGTCAGCTGATTACAAAAGGAACGCGTCAAAATATAATCTCAGCTAAACTGAGGTGATATTATCTATCTGAGATTTATGTCAAAAGGAAAGCGTCTAATATCTCAGTAGTAACTAATTGCACTGTTTTAAACTAACAATATTGTCGGAGATAACAAATTTATAAAATAATGATAGAAATGTTTTTGAACCTGATTAGCAATACATAGGGTGTTTGTTCACTCGCTGTTATAATAAAAACAGTATGTATATTTATGTCAAGTATATCGATATCCGACAAAAAAAAATATTTTTTTAATTATCTAAATTTTATTTTAAAAAGTCAACGTTTTTATATTAGATAGTACACATTATGTTGAGTAACAAGACGTGCCAAAATAAACACACATAAGGTTTAAAGGTCGAGTGTGTGATATGCATGTTCGCTTTATGTAAATACTTTCATTAGGGATAAGAAATTACTTACACAGCTACTTCTTCAGATATCCGATTACAAAATAATAAATGAATAATTTATCTTTTAATAGCCATTCAATATGCTTTGTTGTTCGTTTGTAACGCACAATTACAACAAATGTTCAAAATCTCACCATTCTCTTGAGTACATACTCTGGCGCGTCGTATAAGTGACTCACGCACACTTTGAAACAAATTGCGTTGACGTATACCATCCGTTTCCACAATAATACGTTCACGTAATTCGTCAATATCGTTGATTTCTGTCCTATAGACTCGCTGCTTCAAATATCCCCACAGAAAGAAATCAATTGGATTTAAGTCTGGCGAACGTGGTGGCCATTGCACTGGCCCACCGCGGCCTATCCAGCGATCTTCAAACACATCATTCAAATATTCACGAACCACGCAGACAAAATGTACAGGTGACCCGTCATGCTGATACCACATCGACGCCCGAATATTCAAAGGAATATCTTCAAGTAATCCCGGCAGACTATTTTGTAAGAAATCCAAATAAATTTATCCGTTCAAACGAGGCGGTAAGAAAAATGGCCCAACAATGTAATTATTTATTATACCAATTCATACATTTAAAAAAAATCGGCGTTGATGGTGACCACGTCTAATCACCCGGGGGTTTTGCATTTGCCACTCATGGGCATTGTGGAAATTAAATACACCATTCCTGGTGAAGGTTGCTTCATCAGAAATTAAAATGTTACCAAGGAAACGTGCATTATGTAAATGTTGCTGCTGTAACCACTCACAAAATTGCGTCCGCGCAGGGTAATCTGCCGGTGATAAACTTTGTACACGACTATAATGATATGGATGCATTTGATCTTCCCGCAGCGTTCTCCAGACGGTATAATTTGACACATTAAACTGTTTAGCAAGTTGTCGTGTACTAAGTGTTGGGTCGTTTTCTATAGCTTCTATGATATCTTCTTCTGCCTCCAATACCCTATTGCTTCTGCCACGTCCTTCGCGTCGTTGTGGTTCAATTCGTCCAGTATCTCTTAATCGCTGAACTAATTGTATAAAGGTAGCTCTCGCAGGCAATTATCTGTTTGGAAATTGTTCCGCATATCATCGTCGAGCTCTTGCAGCATTTTGTTCGCACTCACCATACACTAACACCATATCTACTAATTCATTATTATTGTAAGCCATACTCTTGAAAGGAGACACAAAAAAAATAATTAAATAATACAATATCTACCAGGTACAACTTCAGTAGTCCATACAAGTACAAGCACTAGACTAACTGCTGTTAAATATCGTAATATCACTGTAAGCACATTCTTCGCGTTCGAGAGTTTCTTGTTTGCGACAGGTCAGCATTTCAGTGGTCCATACAAGTACGAGCACCAGACTAACAGCTGTTAAATATCGTAATATGATACACTGTCGCTCTTTGTGTTCGAGAGTTTCTTGTTTGCGACAGGTCAGCATTTCTCGTTTAAATAAGCAAAGCTTACGTAGAAGGTACACACATATACACTTACACTATGTGTACAGACCGTTTTAACAACATTTTCCAATATTTTCTTATTTTTTTTCGCGGTTATTTGGAAACTTTTTCTACGCGAATTTTTGGTAGTACATTCTACATTTTGGGAAATTTATACTCTCCAAATTAGGAAACCGAGTAATCAAACACCCTGTATATTGACATCTATTTATGTTGACATGGTCAATATAAATAGGTTTGCTTACAGATATATATAAATTGGTTCCAAAGTTACCCTTCATTAACTGAATAAAATTTTTGTAAAAATATTTCCTCACAGATGCTAGCAGTTTATAAGATGATTCCAAATGGTATCAAGTAATGTTTTATTTTCATCCCACAAACGGTGCTGTTATATGGTTATTGTACATTTTGTATCAAATAGCAAAGTCAAACTGATGAGTACCAAATACTTTGAGAATTCAAGAATATGTACACCTGCGAGCAACAAATTTTGGTCGTCAATGTCATTGTAAAATTCGAACAAATTAGCTGCTTTCCTTTTGCCATAAATCTCAGATAATATCACTTCACTTTAACTGAGATTGTATTTAGACGCGTTCCATTTGTGTACAGCTGACTGAGACAAAGTGAGATTTTTATCTCCCTTCTTATCGATTCTGAGCTCGGTCAAAACCATTGAGAAAAAATACTATGGAGACGCTGTAAAGCATCTTTGCTGTACGCTCAAAACGGGAGCATTGGGCGGGGCTAAGTGTGAGTCCAATATGACTGCCTCACCTGTCTGGCCTACTCAAAATTATAATCTGTCATCCCACACCTGTGAGGCCTACACTAACCTATGAAATGTTATTCCAGACGAATTCTTCTTATCAACGCCGTGTCTGCTGTTGCAGCTACGTAGAGCACAAGAAACCATAACGTCTTTTAATATTTAACTTACTATATAACTCTAATACACGATGCGTTTAACAAACACTCCACTTTTTACCAACACTACCTGTTTGACGTAAGTGTAGTATCAATATGGCGGACCTGTACCCGGTTTGAGCACGTGACGTCGTCTCCCTGCCTATTCTTTCTCAGTGGTCAAATCTATCCTCACTACTGAGATTTAAATATCAGTTGGTGGTGGTGGTAACACAATGCATTTGATATTTACATACTTTGAAATTTGGATATGCTAGGCATTCTAGTTGCTTTGGTTGGTTGATTATGAACCTATAATATCACTAACAGTTAATTTTACAGTAGGTTATTTTATTATATAAATGATTTACAGTAAGTTCAGAGTTTGACACAACTATGATTAATAATAAGTAAGGAAACTGACTTAAAATCTCACTTGTCAGTATCTTTTAACCTAGTGAGAGAAGCTCACTTGAAGTGAGCAGAAACACTCACATCACTTTAGTTGAGCTCAGATCTCTAGTAAAAGGAAAGCGCCTAATATCACAATGTTGAGTTTTATCCTGATTGATTATGTGCATTGTCAATGAAACATCTATTTCAAATTTGCATTTCATTGCAAATGAAATTTGCAGTTTGTCAAAGTCTTATTATTTGAATTATTTTTAATATGGTCTCAATATCATATTTTAACAAAGTAAGGATTATTTCATTAATACAAACTGGACTCTGTGAAGCTACGATAGCATCTCGTCTAGGACTTGCAAAAAGTTCCGTAAATGTTATTGCTAGACGATGGAGAGAGAATAATATGCTTAGAAGAAAAAAAAAGGATCTGGACGTCCAAGAAAATCAACTGAAGAAGATAATAGTACAAAGTACAAATTATAGAAAATTGCACTTTTCTGCAAGTGTCATATGCGAGCGGTTCAATTAAAAAGCTATTCAGCAGCCAGAAAAAACCGACTAACGCCTAGCAATAAGGAAGCTAAAGTGGGGTTTGCATTAGAGTACATTTTGCGTTTGGTTTCATAATAATAATGTAACAGTGCTAGATTGACCGAGTTTCAGTCCTGACCTTAACGCTATAGAGCAGTCATGTCAAAGATAAGGCCCGCGGGCCGCATCCGGCCCCCGGACCGTATCAGTACGGCCCGCGATCGCAATGTCTCACAGAAAGAAGAATCATGTTTTTTAGAGCTTTTAGACATCACTCGATTCCTCTACGGAAGTTTTAAAATGCGTACACTACAATTATAAGTAATTACAAGGGCAGCGCCTGCCTAGACAAGCGAGAGAGATACACAGTAACGCCATCTCTTTGCAACAAGCGGAAATACCCTATTATTTTTGTTGAGAACAATAGAATCTTCCACGCGCTTCGAGTCTACACTAGAACCTTCCTTATCGATATAAAAGGAGTGCGTCGGCGCGACGTGAATCAGTTGCGAAGTAGTGATTGTGAAGGTATTGTGCATTTGTTTGTGTCGTGCGCGTGCGATATCCATGATTGTTGTGTCGAGTGCCATAATTGTTACGATTTTAGCATAATGTCACAAAAACGTAAAGTTGATAGTGAGTGCAGAGTTTTTCAGTCTAAATGGGAAATTGCATATTTTTTCATAGAATGGAAAGGTAAACCACTGTGTTTGATTTGCAATCAAACAGTTGCTGTTTTTAAGGAGTTTAACTTGAAGAGACACTATGCGAATCATAAATCAAAATTCGATTGTTACACTGAAAAAGTAAGAATGGACAGATTGTCATTTTTAAAATCTAAACTTCAAGGTCAACAATCGATGTTTACTAAAGCTAATACTGAGAGCGAACATGCCCTGAAATCAAGTTTTATTATTGCATTAGAAATCGCGAAGAGATCAAAACCTTTCACTGATGGTGATTTTATTAAAGACTGTATGTTGAAAGTTGCCGATGTTTCATTTCCATTTCAAAAGTCAATAATTCAAAATATTTCACTATCAAGAAACACTGTTGCTTCAAGAATAAATGATTTATCTCAAAATTTGGATCTTCAACTGAAGGAGAAAATTAAGGAATTTACAAACTTTTCACTGGCTGTTGACGAGAGCACTGATACTGTTGATACAGCTCAACTTGCTGTTTTTATACGAGGTATTAACAGTAACTTTGAAATAACTGAAGAACTATTAAAGTGCGTTCCATTGACAGGTAGTACAACAGCAAATGATATTTATTCTGCAATGGAGCATTTGATAGCAAAATATGAACTCGACTGGAATATACTTAGCAGCGCAACTACGGATGGCGCTCCTGCCATGGCTGGCAAACATTCGGGCGTTGTAACTAAATTAAAACAGAAAACATCAGGGAATTTTGAGGGATTTCACTGTATAATTCATCAGGAATCATTGGCATCCAAACATTTAAAAATGGACCATGTCATGCAACCTATAATTAAAATAGTAAATTTTATAAGAAGCAGAGGACTAAATCACCGACAGTTCAGGCAGTTTTTACAAGATTTGGACGAAAAATTTTCGGATGTCCCTTATTTCACTGAAGTTCGTTGGCTCAGTCGAGGAGTAGTTTTAGAAAGATTTTTTTGCATTACGTGACCCTATTCAAGCTTTCATGATAGAAAAAGGCAACCCAATTGATTATGACAATGACTGGTGGGTTGATTGTGCCTTTTTGGTAGATATGAATAAACACTTGACTGATCTGAATGTAAAGTTACAGGGTAAAAATCGGATTGTCATTCAAATGTATTCATGTATTCAAGCCTTTGAAACAAAGTTGAGGCTGTGGGAAAATCAGGTAAAAAATCAAACTTTGGATCATTTCCCTCATTTAAAATCATTTGGAACAGTGAACCAAAAAAAATTGTATCAATATTCTCAACTTGTGCAAAATCTGATCACGGAATTCAACAATCGTTTTGAAGAATTCCACAAAATGAATGAAATGGAATTTCCAATTTTCAACAATCCATTCAATTTTGAAGCTTCACAGGCACCAGTTCATTTGCAAATAGAGTTGATAGATCTTCAATCGGACAGTATTTTGAAAGAAAAATTTAAAGAGGTTAACGCTCTTACATTTTATACACAATATTTCAAGACTTTGGATAACTACCCGGAATTAAAAAAGCATGCAGCACGCATTCTGTGCATGTTTGGCAGTACCTATTTATGTGAGCAGATGTTTTCCGTCATGAAAATACATAAGAACAAACATCGCACAAGACTTACAAATGAACATCTCCAATCAACTCTTAAAATAAATACAACGAATATGATACCTGACATCAATAAGCTTGTCAAAAACAAGAGAAGTCAGGTAACTGGATCCTCGAGCTCAAAATAATTACCCTCTTTTATAACTTTGATATGATTTTGAACAACCGTATATTATAAACTATATAATTAAATAAATAAAATGTTATAATAATTCAGTAATTTTTTTTTTATTTGAATCTGGCCCGCCTGCGCATTCTAAATTTAATATATGGCCCTCTGCAAAATTGAGTTTGACACCCCTGCTATAGAGAATATGTGGGGTAGATTGGTACAGAATATACAGATGCTAGAGTAAGGCCTCGGCTATAAATAACGCTTGGCATGATTTTACGCCTATTTTAGAAAACTATGCCTTTTCATGCCTAATCGTTTGGCAAAAGTTATCGAGGCAAACGGAGAAGTAACGAAATATTGAATGTTCGTAGTTTGTTAGTTTAGATATGTAGTTCTAGTTACCGTATCAACTTTAATTCGCTATTGTTTAATTATTTTGTTGCAATATACTTCATGTTTTATTATTTTTATTTTCCTGTAATTTGTTGAAAGTACTATCGACGAAATTTAACACAAAAAAATAATGACAGTCACATACGTGCGGGATTAAATTATAGATAATATAGCAACTTTTATTTTGTTTAGAAATGACATTGACGGCCAAAATTTGTTGCTTCCAGTTGTACTTATAGGTACAGTTGCGGCCCCTACAAACTCAGACAGTGTGTCAAATAGAGAATTGGCGTTTCTGAAATGTCACCTAACTGAAAGAAAGTCAGTGGCGTATAATATAAAAAAAATTGAAAAATCGAAAAATTTTAATTCAATAAAGTTAATATTTTATTGTAGCACCGTTAGAATCTATGACCATTTGGAGTCTCCTCGGCATTGACAGAACTGTGCGTTGTACACAATCTACAGATATGTGCCCCCATGTATCCGAGATACTTTGAATTAATTCTTGACGGTTTCGATGCAAGATTTTATTATTAATTTCGTTGGCCATGATACCCCAAATATTTTCGATGGGGTTGAGGTCTGCGCTTCTCGCTGGTCAGTCTAACGAAGTTACCTCATTAGCTTAAAAAAAATCTCTTATTAGATGCGCTGTATGAATTGGGCAATTATCATGTTGGAACACAAAATTATTTCCAAAAACGGGTAGAACTGAAGGTAACAGTGCTTGCTCCAGAATATCTTTATAAACTAAAGCTGTCAATCGTTCTTCCACTATAACACATATTCCCGTTCCAAGGGAACTCACCCATCCCCAAACATTCACAGAAAAACGTCCACTGCGCTTAATTTTACTGCATGATTGAAAACTTTTTTCATCTGAAAACACTACGTTTTCCCAAAAATTGACATTATTATTTATATGTTGAAAGGCGAAACACAGTCTTTCCTCTTTATTTGCTTCTGACAAAAATATCTTATTGGCCGCACTTCGATTTCGTAGTTCACTCTCTTTTATTCTTTTTCGACTGGTTCTTATGGAACCAGGAAAATTGGTTTCCACTTTTGCTCTTATTGCGGTACTAAAAAGATGCTCCCTTAGGAAATTAACTAAACGCATATCTTCATCGAGGGTTGATATTTTCTGCCGCTCTGAAACAGTTTACAACATTTGAAGATCATCTCGTAAGATTAGCAAAATGCTTACATTGTATCTTTCTTCTAAGAATTCCAGTTTCCCCAATTTTTCGTTTCGCCAAAAGTATCGTGTTCCTATCAACGTTTATTTCATTTGCGATGTGCCTAATGCTCATGCCGTCCTCTAGCCTAGTTCTAATTATTGCCTTTTGCAGTTTGTTTAATTGGGGCACTTTAAAAATTGTGCACGCTTCTGACTTACAAAAAACTGACACTGACATTGCCAAATTTTTTGAATGTGGCAGGATGTGTCAAAAGTCGGTGTCTGAGTTTGTAGGGGCCGCAACGGTACATAATGTTATTTATTAATGTATAGGAAGTATGTAATTTAAAGCAAGTCTTTCTCACTACTTGAGTATGCAAGTTGGCTAGGGCTATCGACCAAACTCATACTTGTAAAATTCAAATTGAACATCGGTTGGACAAACATCATGTATTTATGCAAAGTGATGAAAATGTATGTTGTATTTAAAATAACCTTAACATTGTCAATATGACAAAATAATGCTAAATTTTTCAATGTTGCAAAATATTATCTGTAAGCAATGTCTAAAATTTATCTATGCCATTCATCTTGTAATGTAAATAATCTGATTAGATTAGATTTGATGACTGAATTGTCATCTGTAGTGGTTACTGGGTCAATGTTGATTGCTAAAACAATCTATAATATGAGA
Source organism: Amphimallon solstitiale (assembly GCA_963170755.1). Lineage (NCBI taxonomy): Eukaryota > Metazoa > Arthropoda > Insecta > Coleoptera > Scarabaeidae > Amphimallon > Amphimallon solstitiale. Next base: position 38,135,720 of record OY720685.1, on the reverse strand, counting down.
GTCCTGCAATGGCTTTTATAAATTATACTAGCTAATACGGCAGGCCTAGAAGGCCCGCTGCCGCCTCTTATTCCGCTTACAGTTGAGGTACCGCTCCCCCTTATTTTTCTCAATTTATTGCGGATTTTGTCTATATTGCGTTTCAGTTTATAAAACACCATGTAATTCCGATATATAGCGAATAACTAAATATAATTGTGTTTTAGATGTTCAATATTGCTTAGTTGTTTTTATACACCCCTGTATATAGTTTACAACTATGCAATATTTTATTCAGAATGCTTATGGGATGAAATGATTAATAATAGATTTAGTGATAATAGCAATTTTTAAATTGAAAATGTTTAACGGCTGTCCATGAAATAAGATGTATTTTATTGTTTAATGTTATATTGACATTTTTCACATACTTTTCCTGTGCCTCACAGACGGTAGTTTTCACTCTATTTATAATTTTTTACTATTATTGGTTTTTGTGCCTTGACTTGCCGATGATTTATTTCACGTTTGCCTAATTTATCTATAGTTTGAATTTTGTTTGTGGGTATAAAATTAGAATAATCTCGAAATCTGTGTTTTTTTGCATCAGTTGGAAAATGTGTTTCAGTCCATATACATATGTCGATTCCATTGGTCTTTTTGGTTTAAATGAAAATTCATTAGAATTTAAAAAAAACATTTTATTTTATACAAACTTGTAGATAGCTTTATTAGAATTATGTTTTGTTGACGCGAATGTATACTTTTAAATAATTGATTTAATCATTGTTCTATAACAAATAATATTTATTTCATTGGCTTTTTTTATAATGATTTCCATTCCTATACTTTTATAATTTGCAGTGTTTCTTTGTGGTAAATTGTATTACAACTGTCAGTTATGTATGATGCTTAATAATGTTGGTAAAGCCTTGTTCACACTGTACATAATTATTTTCTTTTGCATTGTACACCTACAGTTTACGGAATATATAGATATAATATATGTATTATGGTAATATTGATTACTTATTGTTATATTCGAAAATACTGTAAAACATCGTTATAGAATTTCTATTTTGAATTATTGTAATTGACAATGTCGCGGGAAGTTCATTTTCATCAATGATAATTAAACAATCTTTTTTGAATACGTATGATATTACTTCTCAATTTGCCTGGCACAGTAACAACATGATTCAGTGCTTGTTTAATCTGGTAGGAATATATTTTAGTTTCTTTTTTCTATTTACAATATCTTATAATATTTTGAAGTATTTTTACAACTTAATTCATGGACGAAATGACTCCAGTCATGTAATGATAATTGCTAAAAATGAGTAGAAAGTATTTATAAACAAATAAGGAATCGAATTTATAAATTTCTTACCTATACACTATTATCATTGGACCAATTATTATATATTGCAATATTTATTGTGCTGAATGTTTGTGAGCTAATGCTTCAATCTTTTCGAGCTTGAATTCGCCTTTTTCGCGTCCGCTTACAGCTTTTTACAGTTTCCTGTAAAACGCGATCACTCTCGTGGTGGTTTTTAGAATGTAAGATTTTATAGACTTGTGGCACACTCTGTATATACATATATTTTGTAAAGCCAATTGTATATTTCATTTAAAATTCCTCTAGAATTTTTTTTTACACAAACTGTTACACAATGAAGAGCGAGAAAGATAATTTAATGTTAAACATAAGAATGATGTTAAAGTATCCGAAGAAACAATATGCTCAATAAGTGCATCATTTTCATTGAGACAATCGGGATAATACGCTATTGAAATAACAGTGGAAAAATTTAGTATATTAACAAAAAGTATGTCAATTGCTCAGAAACAATTTAAGATAGGCATGCACAATATTAATAAAAAAGAACCTAATAATCAGTTTGACACTGAGATATTTTCACCCAAATTATTTGAAGTGGAACAGGGCTTTCATTATGAAATTTTGGTCAGCATAATTGAAATATTCGTTTGTCACATACTCAAAATTAGTTCGCACGTCAATTAAAAATGAAGGACTTGTATTGAAGAACATTTTAAATTTTCAATGAATTACATATATACTACTCGCCCGCTATCGCGGGCTCGTCATTTTAATTGACATGCTCAAATATACGTAGTATCTCCATAGTGTTTAACATGTTTACAACAAATTTTGTTTGGTAAATGGGCGTCGCTTTCAAACTTTCTTATAGAATGCTAATGAATGCTGACGAACTTCAAACATATAGCTCGCAAACATATGTATGTGAACGGGTAAAGTAAATTTAATTTATAAAGTATATTACTTTCTTACTACCTTTTCGAAGTCCACTATCGTTAATAAAAGAGCAGAGTATATTTTATTTAAAATTATTCTCGATCTGTTTTTGACACAAATCGGTACACACTCAAGAGCGAGAAAGGTAATTTAATGTTAATCATAAGCCATGTTAAAGTATCCAAAGACACAATGAGCTCAAAAAGCGCAACATTTTTATTAAAACAGTTTTCAATACTATTTTGATGTCAAGTGTGACCCTTTTGAAATCCACTATCATTAATAAAGGAGCACAAAATAATAATAAAAGTAAAAAACCCAAGTTTTAAATTTAAGCCCTTTTGAAGCGCCTTTCCTGTAAAAAGCGATAACTGGCATGGCTTGTTAGAATGTCCGGTTTTATTAACTTTTGAAGCGCCCCTGTATATACACATATTTTGTTAAACCAATAGGATATTTTATTTAAAATTCTTCTCGAACTGTTTTTGACATAAATCGGTACACACTCAAGAGCGAGAAAGGTAATTTAATGTTAAACATAAGTTGTGTTAAAGTACGCAAAGACACAATGATATCAAAAAGCGCAACATTTTTATTAAGACAGTGTACAATACTATTTTGATGTCAAAAGTGTAAAAGCCTGTCAACCTTTTTGAAATCCACTATCGTTACTAAAGGAGCAGGAAATAATAATAAAAGTAAAATGCCCAAGTTTTAAATTGAAGCGCCTTTCCTATAAAAAGCGATCACAGGCATGACGCTTTTTAGAATGCCTTCATTTATACACCTTTGAAGCACCCAAGTATATACATATATTTTGTTAAACCAATAGAACGTTTTATTTAAAATTCTTCCCGAACTGTTTCTAACACAAAACCGGTACACACTCAAGAGCGAGAAAGGTAATTTAATGTTATACATAAGTCATGTTAAGGTATCCAAAGAAACAATGAGCTCTCAAAAAGCGCAACATTTTCATTAAGACAGTTTACAATACTATTTTGATGTGAACGTGTAAAAGCCTGTCAATCTTTTCGAAGTCTACACTCGTTAAGAAAAAAGCACAAATTAATAATAACAGTAAAAAGACAGAATGAGATCAAAAAGCCCAATATGTTCATTAAGACTGTTTACAATACTATTTTGATGTGAAAGTGTAAAAGCCTGTCAAACCTTTTCAAAATCCACTATCGTTAATAAAGGTGCACGAAATAATAATAAAAGTAAAAAGCCCAAGTTTTAAATTTAAGACCTATTGAAGCGCCTTTCCTGTAAAAAAAACGCTTTTTAGAATGTCCACTTTTATAAACTTTTGAAGCACCCCTGTATATATATATATTTTGTTAGGCCAATAGGATATTTTATTTAAAATTCTTCTCGAACTGTTTTTGACATAAACCGGTACACACTCAAGAGCGAGAAAGATAATTTAATGTTTAACATTAGTCGTGTTAACGTATCCAAAGACACATTGATATCAAAAAGCGCAACATTTTTATTAAGACAGTGTACAATACTATTTTGATGTAAAGTGTGACCTTTTTGAAATCCACTATCATTAATAAAGGAGCACAAAATGAAAATAAAAGTAAAAAGCCCAAGTTTTAAATTGAAGCGCCTTTTATTTTATTTAAAATTTTTCTCGAATTGTTTTTTACTCAAACCGGTACATACTCAAGAGCGAGAAAGGTAATTTAATGTTAAACATAAGCCGTGTTAAAATATCCAAAGAAACAATGAGCTCCCAAAAAGCGCAACATTTTCATTAAGACAGTTTACAATACTATTTTGATGTGAACGTGTTAGAGCCTGTCAATCTTTTCGAAGTCTACTCTCGTTAAGAAAAAAGCACAAAATAATAATAAAAGTAAAAAGCCCAAGTTTTAAATTTAAGCTCAATTAAAGCGCCTTTCCTATAAAAAACGCTTTTTAGAATGTCCAGTTTTATAAACTTTTAAAGCATCCCGGTATATACGTATATTTTGTGAAGCCAATTGTATATTTGATTTAAAATTTTTCTGGAATTGTTTTTTACACAAACCGGTACACACTCAAGAGCGAGTCAGGTAATTTAATGTTAAACATAAGTCGTGTTAAAGTATGCAAAGACACAATGAAATCAAGAAGCGCAACATTTTTATTAAGAGAGTGTACAATACTATTTTGATGTGAAAGTGTAAAATCCTGTCAACCTTTTCGAAATCCACTATCGTTAATAAAAGAGCACAAAATAATAATAAAAGTAAAAGCCCAAGTTTTAAATTTAAGCCCTTTTGGAGCGCCTGTCCTGTAAAAAGCAATCACTGTCATGACTTTTTAGAATGTACCTGCAGTAAAAAGGAAAGAAGACATCACCGATTTCTTTTTAAATATGAAACCAGTGTCTTTAAATAGATCAAAACAGTTTGATGAACAACTGGTAAGGATGATAGTTAAAGAATACCAGCCATTTACAATTGTTGAGGATGTAGAATTTAAAAAGTTTGTCAATTTATTGTGCCCTGGATATAAGCTTCCCAGCAGGAAAACTATTTCTTCTAGTTTAATGCCGCAATATTACAGGACTAAAAAAACAGTAGAGGAAAAACTTAAAAAAGCGTTTGCCGTATGTATATCTACTGATGCGTGGACGTCAATTAACAATGACAGCTTTGTAGCTTTGACAGCTCATTGGCTGGGTAAGAACACGGAAATTAGTTCAAAATTGTTATGCTGTGTTCAGCTTACTGAACGACATACTGCTGAAAATATGGCTAAAATGTTTCAAAAAACATTCAAAGAATGGGCATATCGAGAATAAAATTACAGTCATTGTGTCAGATAATGCAGCTAATATTGTGGCTGCAGTTCGGGCGGGTGGTTGGCGGCATTTGGGGTGCTTTGCACATACGATAAATTTAATTGTACAAAAAGGGGTAATGGAAATTGAAAACACCATTCCAAAAATCAGAAAAATTGTCGCATTTTTTAAGCGAAGTGCTCAGTTGCGGCTAACTCCAGGAACAAATGGATATACCCATCCTAAAGGTAAAGCAAGACGTTTGTACAAGATGGAATTCAACGTATGTAATGTTGTCGCGAATTCTAAAAATTAAAGACGCCGTGGTATCTACGTACATTGGCTATTATTTCGAATGAGGAAATAAATACACTGACTCCAAATGATTGGAATATTGCAACTGTGGCGATAAAATTTTAAGTCTTTTCAATGACCTAACAATGGAAATAAGCGCTGAAAAAAATGTAACATTATCAAAAGAAATTTTGTTTGTGCAAACAATGAAACGTCATGTTTTAACATTTTCGAATAATGAGACATTACCTGCAGAAATTCGGAATATGGCCCACACTCTTCATCGAGAAATTACAGAAAGATTTAGAAATATTGAACATAATAAATTAATCGCGGAGGTTGCAATTTTGGACCCCCGATTTCAAAAATTTGGTTTTTCAAATAATTCAAAATATGAAGCGGCATGTGCAACATTAAAAAATAAAGTTTGTTCTACAAATATTTCTAATATAAGAAGTGAAACTGATGAAAATTTCACAAATGTTCCTTCATCTTCATTATCACGTACCACTTCTCTGTTGTGGAAGGAATTTGATAAGCAAGTTGAAAAACAACTGGCAATTTCAAATTCGACATCGATAGCGGCTGGAATAATTGAATTTGATAAATACCTAAATGAACCGATAATCAATAGACATCAAGATCCACTAACATGGTGGCATCAAAGAAAAGATGTCTATCCCAGAATTTACGAAATAGTAAAAAACGTTTAAAAAAGTATTCAGTCGACCCAAGTGAGCCGCGATCCGGTTCATTGAAATTTAGTGAACCGGCTCCCTCGGTTCCCTGCTGGGATTCGGTTCACTGAACCGGTTCGGACCCGAACTGCCGAACTGCCCACCTTAGTGATTAATAAGTATTAAAAATGGCGGATCATGTTGATACAGGCAGTGTGAGTAACGCCTTGGTTTCAAAAAGTATATTTAATGTAAAGGAAGAAGAATGCCAAGATAATTCTGAAGATGATAAAGTCGATATCTCTCAAACTTCTGTTGTATACAATGCTGGATTACAAGACCACATTTGGCAGGACAAAATAAAACAATATGAATTGTTAACAACTTTGGGTAATATTAAAACAGAATTCTCATCATCTGAAGCGAGTCAAGTACAAAATGACAGTGTTAAAATGGAACAAGGGATCAGTTCCGATGATTTAAAAACCGAATTTGAAAATGGAATGCTATGTAAGTAAATGCATCTTAACGAAGGATAATAATATTATAGTTTTTGATGTGATTTTGTTATAGTCATAATCTATTACACAGCGGATTATATTCAGAGAGAATAAATGTGAATTTGTATTGTGGTCATATTAATAATAGTTATTTATTATACAAGGGAAAAAAGGGGTAAATTGGAGAATATGGGTGCAACTGATTTTTGACAAAAAAAATAGCGTACTTTATAGAGGAGCTCTAATTGAACAACTTTTACTTATAAATTAATCCGCGCTCACCCACAGGAACGGAGATAATTAATAATTAATGTGCTCACCGAGTGATTTTTCCATGTTACATTTTTAGTCGTATCTGTTATACACACTGTTAAAATTATGAAGATTGTAATAAATGATGTTTATTTTACTTTACCACACAACAATTACATTTGATTTTTATGTTTTTTAATAACTTTTCTCAACAAAAACAAAAGAAACCTAACCTTAAACCACCTAATGGAGAAAGCCCATTCCAACTTTCATGCGGATTCGGATCAACGACTGTCATCCATAGAGTTATATACTAGATAGATGGTCGAACTTGTTTACGGTAATAATTAATAGCAATTTCTGTACCCATTCGTTGTCCGCACTCGTATTTCGGTTGATTTATACCAATTTGTTGATGTTTTGCCGCCCCTTCCCCCACCCCGCGCGCGCGGAAAAAGCAAAAACAAATATTCTTGCAACAACAGAACGGAATTTGCACCGAGGGAAGGCAGATGGTAAAAAACTTTGGGGGTGCTGTGAACTGGAATCCTGGGTGGTGGGAAAGGGGCGGCAAACACGAAAAGTACAAACGCGCGGGGGTGAGGGGGAAGGGAGATGGTAAAGAAGTAAAAAAATCTATAAATTAAGGGAACAATCATTGCAATGATTGCAGTATAAATCATGTAAATGTGCAAAAAGAGAATTATGAATGTTTGAAAAAATGAAAGAAAACATAAATATTCTCATATCATTCCGTACTAATTTACAGGATATTATATAATTTTAAAAGGCATGTTAAAAAATCAATGAAATAAACTACAAATTTATAAATAATATACACTTTATAACGTCTTTTGTTACTGATTTGCATATAATTTTCAAATAAATATTGAAAAATACAAGTGGTTTGTTCGACCATCTATCTAGTATATAACTCTATGGATGACAGTCGTTGATTCGAATCCGCATGAAAGTTGGAATTGGTTGGAATGGGCTTTCTCCATTAGGTGGTTTAAGGTTAGGTTTCTTGTTTTGTTTTTGTTGAGAAAAGTTGTTAAAAAACATAAAAATCAAATGTAATTGTTGTGTGGTAAAGTGAAATAAACATCATTTATTACAATCTTCATAATTTGAACAGTGTGTATAACAGATACGACTAAAAATGTAAAATGGAAAAATTACTTGGTGAGCACATTAATTATTAATTATCTCCGTTCCTGTGGGTGAGCGCGGATTAATTTATAAGTAAAAGTTGTTCAATTAGAGCTCTTCTATAAGGTACACTATTTTTTTTTTGTCAAAAATCAGTTGCACCCATATTCTCCAAAAACTCACTATTTTTTTCTGTGATGGGAAAAACGACGATTTAATATTGAAAAAAACACGTAAATACTATATATTAAAGTCAGAAAACCAATCGATGTGACATTTCAAGTGACATTACACCTGCGTTGCTAATGGAATCCTGTAAAATAATCAAATATCTGTCAGTTTAAGCGGGCAAAAAGTGATCACTTTATGCCCGGGTTGTTAAGTGACATTTTATTACCTTTCAAGAAGGATAAAATGTCAACTTTTTTCCCGTCACAGAAAAAAATATTTTTTTGACATGGCAGTATTGCTTTGTCTACTGACATGCCAGTAAATTAATATGACGGAAATTTCAGATGTTACATAATTTTCCTGTCCAGTAATATAATTTATCGCCAACCGTCAGTAAAGTGATGCGTTACCATAGCGTTTTGCGGAGGTAAAGAAACACTTTATCGTACTGTACAATAAAGTACTTTACCTGCCGCTAATATCTGTCAGCGTAGCATGACTGATGACTTTTAAAAATAAATCGTTTGTCACTGTCATAAACTGTCAAAAGTTATTATATCTTTATTTCTTAAATTAACAATTTTAACGGTTGGCGATAAAATTTTGTATGCACCACGTCAGTAAAGTACCTTTACCGAACTCGTCTGTTACTCGCCGCGCTCGCTTCACTCGCTTGGCTCGTAAACCAGACTCGTTCGGTAAAGTATCACTTTACTGACTTGTTACATAAATAAATTTTAGTCATTACTTATCTATATTTTATTTAAGACTTGTCTGTGCTATCATTGTTGACAAATTTGTTCTAAAATGAGTTTTGTAGTACTTGACAGATAATATTTTTACATTTTATCACTTTGCATAGATACTTGATGTTTGTCCAGCTGATGCTTGCCGCCCTCAATTTGAATTTTACATGTATGTGTTTTGTCGATACTCCTACCCACTTGTCTACTCAAGTAGAGAGAAACACTTGCGTTAAATTACTTTTTGTACATTTACAATAAATAACATTATGTACATTATTATTATGTATAAGTACAACTGCAAGCAAAAAATTTTGGTCGTCAATGTCAATCTCGGGATGGACAAACAATATGTTTCATCATTTAGTATTAATTTAAAAGATCAGCAAACAATAATAAGTGCTGTGATTCTTAATCTTTTGTAAATTTGGCCAACAGACTGTGAACATTGTGAAGCTTATTACAAAGACTATTGCATCGAATGTGGAATGCTTGTGCATATTTTAAACAAGAATACTTTGAATAGTGCAGATAAGGGGGCACGAGCAGATATACCAAATGATATTTTAGATATCCAAGATTGTTTTGAACAAACTGGTATATATGCTACGAGAATTATTCCTGTGGGTGTAAAATTTGGTCCTTTTATTGGACTCAGTGCAAGAAGATTTCCTTGGGAAATGGAAGGAGAGAAATTTGTTTTGGACAAAAATAAATCAAAGTATTTGAATTGGATGCAGTATGTCAATCCAACCAGGAATACTTCTGACCATAATCTGCGTGTCATTCAATGTGAAGATAACATATATTATCAAAGCAATCGTGTTATACAAGCCGGTGAAGAATTACTGGTGTATTTTGGTGATGAATACGGAAATAGCCCAAATAACATTGTCAGACTGGATTTTGTTACCATTAAGAAAGACATCATTAAGGACGTATATGCCTGCACGTTTTGCTGCCTTGGATTCAGCTCGAAATCGCATTTGGCCAAACATAAAACCCTTTGTGTTGAGGATACAGCCGGAAAGTTTTCAATTGAAGGTATTTATAAATATTTCATTTTGATGTTTGTGCGTTTGACTGTTGTGATTTTTGTATTGTAAAAGACATCGTTCTTAAATTGTTTTATTAATAGTCATTTCTCGTTTGGAGACTCTTTTCCCAGGGAATAGAATCGATTAAGTTGAAGAGTGTTTCACGAAGTAATTGTTTACTGTTGATATTCAGTTATCCTATGTTCTAAAAACTTCTTACACCTGTCAATATAGGAATTTTAACACTTGCGTCAGTTTACTAAACACACACGGTGTTAAATCAAAGATTAATGATAAACAGTGCCTTACAAAACATGAAATTAAATAGTCATATAACGGTAAGTTGTACTACGTACTCCAAAAAGCAAAGTGCTTTTATTTCAGATTGTCTCAGAATAAGATTTGCTGGGAAAATTGTTTTCAACCGAGAAAAACAACAAAAATAATATGAAAGCCCGTAATTTGACATTGCCATGGTAAATTGGGAAGAAATGTAGAAATTAATTTATAAATACTCATACACTTTTAGTGCATCTCTCATGCAAATTATTAAAACTTAAAATATTCATTACAGAAACAGATGATTCACATTCACACATTAATTTTGACATCACATTTACACTTATTATCCCTGTATCTCATTGTACGAAATATCAATGCACATTACAAAAGAGGTGGAGAAATTGGGTGAAAGGAACGTTAGGAAATAAAGAAATTTTTGGAATTGAAGAATGGTTGATGCGACAGCTGTTAGGGACATATATATTATGTTTTTTTCATAGTAATATGTTGATCATAAGTTGTTAATATTTATCTTTATTTAAAAATCATTTTGTACTTTAATATATACGATATTCCCTGATTTTTGTGTTGTGTTAGTTTTTCTTATGATTTAATGAATTAATTTCAGAACTCACGCAGTGTCCAGTTTGCAAAATCCAGTTAGACCCCAAAGAATATTTCGAACACCATATGCCTTTTTGCTGCGACAGGAATGCCAGGTACGATTGCTTTTTATATGATGTACATGACAAGAGAGAGATTGAAATGACGTATTCTTACCAAACAGTTTATTATTTGCTCGTTAATATGTATAAGAATGTAGATAGTTGTTTAAATATGATTTGAAGTGTGAGAACATTTGCCATTAATGTAAATATTTCACCTGTTCTACATTTGAAGCTCCTTGATTATTATCTGTTTTACCTCTATAATATTCAACGGATTCAGGCTGTACACTGGTTCGGAATATATCCCGTACATTCGGGTTTTTTTTTTACGAATTACACGACTATACACCGAAGGCGATGCAAGACCTATGTATACGTACGGACTGCAGTGTCTGGCATGTGCGTATATATAGGGCCACATAGCTTCTCGAGCGATTCACATGTATACCATGTGCTTGCCGGCGACCTGCGGATAGGGCTTACTGTAAGATAAAACGACGACACCGAGAGTTTGTATGATTTAGTATGAAAAAGCAATATACAAACTGCTTTTTGGTCGAGTGTAGTGTTGGAAAAGAGGGGATTCGAGTACATTCACGCTGAGGCTAGACCGACTCTCGTTTAATCAGGGCAACAAGGATAGATAGCAGCTGTACTGCAGTTTGTATATTGCTTTCTCGTACTAACTCATACAAACTCTCGGTGTCGTCGTTTTATATTACAGTAAGCCCTATCCGCAGGTCGCCGGCAAGCACATGGTATATGCTGTATATCTTATGTTCGATGCAGAGCGGCCCCGACATATCGGCGTACACCGAAAATAAATAAATGTGTACATATTTGAACTGAATATGAGTTTTATTTATGGTACTATCAAAATAGGAAGTTCCCTTAACAGTCAGTTTCAGCAAAAAAAAGTATTGAGAATCAATTGGGCCTGGTGCTTTGGAGTCAGTTAGATACCTATATAATATCAAAGTACATTCGTTATGGCGGCACGCAAAAGTATGTTTATGAGGTAAAGAATAGATATATTTTATTTTTTTCTTATTCACTAAAGCATACATTTTCAAATTTTAAAATTCTTTATTTCAAAATTGGCATAATTTATTTTTTTATAAGAAGGAAATACAGCAAGAAATAAACTAAAGAAATATAAGTACGGTAATTAATAAAATTTTATCATGCGCAATATAACTCAACAACTACGGAAACATGTATAAGTAATGTAGAGGAGAATTATTGTTGAAAATAGAAATATATACAACTGCATATGAATGTACCTCTCAAAGAAAACATTTTATTAACAAATAATTAATAATATAAACAGTGGAAAGACTAATATCTCAAATAAACATGTATGTCGAGGCTATAATGCGAAATATACTCAACTGCATTTTGCTGATATAATAAGTGTATAAAAAAAAATCGGTGTTTTTACTTTTTGGACATACCCCTAGTTTTTTTTAAATTATATTATACAGCATTTTCTATATACTTTAAATCTCTCTTCTGACCTTGCCGAATAAATACAGTTTACTCACTTATACACCTTTATTGCATACCTGTGCTTTATATCCATTTACAATAATGTGCACGACGGAAACAAAAATACGCGATTTGCGTACTCCCTCTCTTACTTTAGAAGACCGATATTCATATCGTTACGTGCGCGTTCCAGTTCGTTCTACAATTCAGCGAATAAAACAGAGTCTGCAACCACTCCATACCACATCCAAATTTTTTACTTTGCTTTACCTTCTACCTTGCTACGTCTGCAACCCCATTGCAACGAACTAAAATTTTAATTCATAATCCGTACATTTAGCTACATCTATATAGCATTAGATTTCGAACTCTAGCTAATTTCATATCTATTGAAATTTTTACAACCATAACCAAGCCTTAAGGCCCGGTTATAGTGTTACCGACCGAGTCTGTTTTGTACCAAAATCTTATTTTATGCTTTTTGTGAAAATAAGAATATGAACAATAAAATTTAAAAAGTGGAATGATTTATAATTAAGTAGTGATTAGTCTAAAGCAATTAATTGTTATAAATTGTAATTAACTAATTCTAAAAATAAAGAAATATAACCAAGGGCATAAGGATAGCATTAGTATAAAGTACGCATATTTTGCGAAAAGATGCAAATAGATATAAAAAATATGCTTTTATTTGCCTGAAAAGCAAAAAATACGTATGATAAAAAACAGAGGCGTTCTGTAAAACGTTGCCTACTGAAAGTTTGTACATTATCTCATAGATAGCACCACAAAATAAAAAAGACCAAGGGTGCGTTCGGATATCTATCCGGACGTCGTCCAGGTAAATAAATTTGAATCAAGACCCGTTCATATTTAGTAAATGTGACGTCATAGAGTTGTCGGTACAAGATAGCAAGCGTTCATATACCTGCCGGGTGAAACAACTTTACGCCCTATTCCCGAGGTGGACGAAACGTGCTCGTCCTGCGCAGTATATAGCAAAACAATATCTAACAATATATCTGACAAAAATTTAACCGAGTCAAACATAAGTTTACTTTATTTTTGCATTGTATTATTTTCAGTTTATTTAGTATAGTATATTGTTCTATTTTTTAATAATAAAATAAAATGTGGATGCGTTTTAAGTAAAGCAAATTACCGTATTATCTAAAGAAAAACATTTTTATTGGCGGCAATCAAATTCTATTTATTTATATTGATGTATAAATTTATTATCAATAATGTTTTTTAGCAGGATGTGTTCGCAGTCCATTATTAATTTATTATTTGCATCAACTACTATTTGATAATTACAAAATTTATTTGGAGTGTAGCCATTTAAAAACATAAAAATTCGTTCTTATTCCCTTTTAATTAAACTTGATAAATCTTAATTTATATTTATTAATAATAACCCCGAATTCAAAATTTTAACTTTCCGCTAAACAGCGCCTGTCAATCGTTCGCATTTTTTGGTCGAATCTAGTATGTGACATAATTATCCAGACGTATTTTCTCTCAACAGAGACTCTTAATAAATATATTATAGAATGCATAACATAAGGTATATTTGCAAAAAATCGCTATTGGATAAGAGTGTTACTTCCGGTACGAATTTTTAAATTTTTTTATTCAAAAGGTATTGAAAATTAAGTTTATTTATTTATTTATTTTAAATCTTTTTATATCCGTAAGGTACCTGCCTAGATAGCTTTAAAAGTATGTTCTAAATACTTTTGTACTCGTAATGTACCTGCCTAGATAGCATGACTTGCGAAATATTGGCAAAAAACTGATTTTCGAAAGAGTAAAAGACCTACTTCCGGTAGGAATTTTGAAAAACTTTTTTAATAAAATTCTTCTCAAATTTAATTTCGAGTTATATGAATTCTTTATAAATTTGTTTAAACTTAGTGGTTGACGAAATATTGGCAAAATTCAATTTTTTCACCGAAGTAAACTACTACTTCTGGTTTACCGATTTTACTGAAAAACTAAGCAGATCTCAAGAGGGAGATTACAGACGTAAATACAAAATTTGGAATTGATATCTACAGCGCCAGCGGTTTGACCGCTATCGTGGTCACAGAGAGAGAGAGAGAGAGAGAGAGAACACACAGACATTTTTTAAAAACCACTTTTTTGATATCAGGTGTCTTCAAAACGTGGACATCTGCAAAAATCTCGAGGTCGAAAATTTTCATCATCACAATACTTCCTTATACTTCGTATAAGAAAGTAAAAGTGCTACTCGCTAAGAGTACTTCCGGTCCGAATTTTAAAATGTATTGTGTACATGAGACATTGCAAATCCAGTACTAAATACTTTTGTACTCTTGATAAACATATATGGAAACATAATTTACGATATATTTGCAAAAAATCTCTATTTGAAAGTAAAAGTGCTACTTCCGGTCCGAATTTTTAAATTTTTGTTATACAAAAGATGTTTAAAATTATATTATAAATACTTTTATACTCGTAATGTACCTGCCTAGAAAGCATGACTTGCGATATATTTGCAAAAAACCAATTTTCAATAGGAGTAAAAGACCTACTTCCGGCAGGAATTTCAAAAAACTTTCATAATAAAATTCTTCTCAATTTTAATTCTGAATACATATGAATTCTTTATAAATTTGTTTAAACTTAGTAGTTGACGAAATATTGGCAAAATTCGATTTTTTCACTAAGTAAATTACTACTTCCGGTATGCCGATTTTACTGTAAATCTAATCAGATCTCAAGAGGGAGATTATACTCGTAATATTTGGAATTGATAGTTATAGTGGTTTGATCGCTATCGTGGTCACACGCACACACACACAAAGAGAGAGACATTTTTTAAAAACCATTGTACTTTCTTATACGTGGTATAAGGAAGTATTGTGATGACGAAAGTTTTCGACCTCGAGATTTTTGCAGATGTCCACGTTTTGAAGTCTCCTGACACCAAAAAAGTGGGTTTTGACAGATGTCTGTTTGTCTGTCTGTGTATGTGTGTGTGCGCGTGACGTGTACAATCTCCCTCTTGAGATCTGATTAGGTTTTCATAGACCGGAAGTAGTAGTTTACTTCATTGAAAAAATCGAATTTTGCCAATACTTTGTCAACTACTAAGTTTAAACAAATTTATAAAGAATTCATATGTACTTAGAATTAAAATTGATAACAACTTTATTTAAAAAGTTTTTCGAAATTGATACCGGAAGTAGGTCTTTTACTCTTATCAAAAATCAGTTTTGTGCAAATATTTCGCAAGTCATGCTTTTTAGATAGGTACGTTACGAATACAAAAGTATTTAGAACTTAATTTTCAATATCTTTGTATAAAAAAATTTTCAAAATTCGGACCGGAAGTATCACTTTTACTCTTATCGAATAGCGATTTTTTGCCAATATGGCGTAAATTATACGTTCTATAAATATTTGTCAAGAGTACAAAAGTATTTAGAGTTGGTTTTGAAATATTTTTTGTATAAATGAAATTTCAAAATTCGGACCGGAAGTAACACTTTTACTCTTAGCGAGTAGCACTTTCTTTCGAATATCTCGCAAAGTATGCATTCTATAGAGATTTATTAAGAGAACAGAAGTACTTATAATAGGATTCTAGATAATTTTTATATAAAAAAATTTAAAACTCTATAATTTGAAACGCTCATACGTATAAGAACGTCGTGTGGTGGCCACACCTCATTTTTTTTCGAATGTCTTGCAAAGTATGCATTCGATAGGGATTTATTAAGAGAATAGAAGTATTTGTAATAAGATTTTGAATAATTTTTATATAAAAAAATTCTTAAAATTCTATAATTTGAAACTCTCATACGTATAAGAAAGTCGTGTGGTGGCCACACCTCATTATTTGGTATCAGAGGACTTCAAAACGTGGACATCTGTAAAAATCTCGAGGTCGAAAATTTTCATCAAAATACATCCTTATACTACGTATAAGAAAGTAATAAAATATACCTATCCATTCTTTAGTTGGGTGCGGCTCAAAAAATAAAATATTCCTACACAAACTAATAAATTGTGCTACCCCTCAAGTTTAGTATAAAAGTATCAAATGTATTTGTAATATTTTAATAAGAAAAGGGTATATAGCTTTCTTTCTCCTTCCCACATTATTTTCTGTTTCAAGGCCAACTGTATCTGCTACACCACAATTGGCCTTGACTATTTTATCTTGTGGAGCTATCTATGAAATAATGTACAAACTATTGGGAAGCAGCGTTTTACAGAACGCCTATGTTTTTTATCAAATGTATTTCATGCTTTTCAGGAAAATAAAAGCATATTTTTTATTTCTGTTTGCACTATCTTTTCGAAAAACATGCGTACATTATCCTAATGCTATCCTTATGCCCTTCGTTATATTTCGTGATTTTTAGAATTAGTTGATTACGATTTATAACAATTAATTGCTTTAGACTAATTACTACTTAATTATAAATGATTCCCTTTTTTAAATTTTATTATTCATATTCTTATTTTCACAAAAAGCATGAAATAAGATTCTGGTACAAAATGGACTCGGTCGGTAACACTATAACTGGGCCTTAAGGACGTGAATAAATAGTGGCGCTGGTTGGTATCTAACATAAAAATGTAGAAGTTACTAAAACTTACTAGAAAATTGACGATATTTTAGAACATGTTATAATTCATGAATTAGTTCACCAATTAATTCATGAACTGGAATTGACGTCGATTTTTGTATTACACTCATCCATTTTTGTTCATGAATTATTTGACAAATGTGAAACAGGCTTAACAGTAGGTTTACAAGAAACTCAATCATATCATAACACAAGTACTGCCATTTGTTTTGCAGTTTTATATTTTATAAATTTGTTTGATAAACAACAACAGGCAAAAAACATTCAAAATGAATTGAATTCTAATTGTTTTTGAAACAGTATTTGTTGCAAGCCTCAATTTATAATGTTGATGAGTTTCCAATAGAAATGATTGTGGTATGTTTAAGTTACTCTATTTGTCACATGTTATGTGTTCCTGTACGTTGTAATTAAACGCATTTTAACAACTGACGATTCAATAAACGCTAGTAGTTTTTGTTTATTATTTAATCAATTTCTATATATGTATATATTGTTACGTAGTTAGTTTAGCAATGGTTGTTGTGATGTACTTTAATTTCGTAGTGCTCAACTACATATTATAACAATCACACTATTATACAATATACACTTACATTCTTTTGAAATGACCGGTCTGCATTTAAAAACGCTGCGCGTATCAATTGATAATCACATTCTAATTGTATGGATGTTTGGTCACCAAAACAAACAAAATATTTCTGTCAGTGACATTTGATATAACCAAAGAAAAAAATTATTCACTATACAATAACTATAACGTAATATATTTAGTAATTGAAATGCTCTAAGACTTCAGTCTTTCTCAACTGATTTATTATATTGATTTAGATTGTCGACAAAACCTTAAATGTTTCATAACTTATCCATAATAAAAGTTAAAATAACCAATACTTACACTATTCAAATTAAATTAAACAGATGATTATAGAAAAGTTTGTAAAAAGCTTCGACTGTTTACAGAAACCTTTCGGCATTATACCGTATGTGTCTATTTTCATTAGCTATAGGGATTCAATGTTTACATGCGATTTATACGTATACAAATAATACGTGGCAACGTGTATCTCCCGGCAACAATCGACATCACAGCGACTTTCTCCGATCTTGCCACTTCTACATTAAATGTTTAGCTGCGAACACGTTCCGAGATATAGTCTGCAATAAAATCCGTCATCATCAAATGGCCGGCGCGATCTAGTTGTTTATTATTATTTTCAGAATCCTTTTTTATTTACCTTATTTTTCATTTTATTAGAATTACGCTTTTGTTTGTGTCATGCTTAATAATGCTCTGCATTTACTGAAAGGAAAAAGAAAAATCCTTGCAAGGCGTAAATATTATTTCTAAGCGCAGTACAAACATCAAAGTCAATAGTCCAACAGCTACTGCTAACTTGAGCTTGCATCGGTCGCGCTCGCATTGAAAAGAAAAGTAGGGGGTGCCATGTTGTCACGTATTGCATGAATTAATCGCCTATGGCTAATGAAAATTGACACGTGCTGTATATCAAGGGACGCAAATAAATAACAAACAGGATGTACACTTCTAAGAACTGTTTTTAAACGATTAATATCAAAGTAAAAGTACACATGTAAAATTTGACAGGAAAAATAGACACAACACACACTTTTTTGACAAGTCTGATTTATCTGCCAATACCGAATTGAACTATTAGTCTATTAAAAATATGTAACATAGAAATTTAATATTGAAACGGAAATTATGTGTTTTTTTTTGCAATGAATGCGTATATTACTATCAATTTATAAATTTTGTATTTAAGCTAATGAAATAAATGCCCTCAAGTATAATTTATCAATGTAACTTTTTTAGTTTCTCTAATACAGTTATGACAACATGTAAACGTCATCGATGACGTGCAAATGAATACAACGCGTGTGCTCTATATGTATACTGTATGACATGGAAACTGCAACACCAAGAAGCGGTGCGGATTTTTTGACCAAACTTGGTAGAAACGTATAACTAGTCAAAGGCAATAATTGATTAAAATTTCAAAGAAAAAAAACAAAAGACTAACACAATTTAACATAATTTTTATTAATAATGTTTTGAACCGCCCCTATTAGTGTCACACTCCCTCACTCTTCGTGGCATTGATTCGACTAGGTGGTCGATATCCTCTTGGGGTATGGTGTCCCAAGCAACCTGTAATTCATGCCGGAGAGCTATTAGTGTCTGCGGGGGATTGGCTAAATTCATAAGTTTTCGTCCCATAATGTCCCACACATGTTCTATTGGCGAGAGGTCGGGGGATTTGGGTGGCCATGGCAAGATATTGACATGAGCCTCTTCCAAGCGATTTATAGAAATTCTCGCTACGTGGGGAGGAGCATTATCCTGCTGGAAAAGTGGGTCTTCGAGCGTTTGAAGATATGGTAGAATATGGGGTTCTACCACCTCATCAATGTAACGCTGGGCGTTCATGGTGGTTTGGATGAACACCAATTGAGACCTACTCCCATATGCTATAGCACCCCATACCATAACACCCACTGCTCGATGCACATGCCTTTCAACGGAAAACTGAATATCACGACGTTCCCCACGTCTTCGTCTGACCCTCATACGGCCATCATGCATCCCTAGACAAAATCGAGATTCATCACTGAATACCACCCTGTGCCACTCCACGTTCCAGTGCAGTCGCAATCTACACCACTCCAAACGTTGCTGTCGGTGTTGAGCCGTAAGTGGTAACACAAGATGTGGACGATAAGATTGTAAGCCGAAACCCCTAATTCGACGATAAACGGCTCGAAGGGTTACAGGACGACCAATATTACCTAACCACACGTCAGCAATTGATCTGGTACTGGAAAACTTGTCTCTTAGTGCCATTAAGCGAAGGCGGCGGTCCTGTATCTCATTAGTTCTTCTTCGGCCTCCGGTTCCTCTTTGGCGTCTTTCCTGACCTTCCCTAGTCCATGATTGATAACAGCGCATAATGGTGGATTGGTTCCGGTTAAGGCGATTTGCAATTTCCCTGTATGAAAAACCACCTTCTCGCAAACCAACAATTCGACCTCTGTCGAATTCGCTTAATTGGCGATAATTTCCACGTTGCCGCACTCTAGGCATAATAAAACTCTTTAAACACGTTAAACAAAGGTATAATAAGACAAAACCGTTGAAATTAATTTCAAACAAACAATTAATACACCACACATTAATGTCAGCGAAAACTGAATGAAGTGTCAGATGTGTCATGACCACTTGATCTATCGCAACAAAATTTTAATCAATTATTGCTTTTGACTAGTTATACGTTTCTACCAAGTTTGGTCAAAAAATTCGCACCCATTCTTGGTGTTGCACTTTCCATGTCATGCAGCATATATGTAAAACGAACTAGTTTAGCTTATTGAAATAATTTAAGTAACAAGGTGACTATGATTTAGCCAATTTATTTTTATTTGCTTAGCACAACAGATAATCAAAGGTAATATAACGAGAGCTTGACAAATAGTCGACTATTTCATTGTGATCAATTTTTCGAGTGTGCGCTACGGTCAATTTGACGAGACCAAAATTGGCATTAATAATTTGACTAGAGCACGAGAGCTTTAGCTCGAGGGCTTTAGTCTTTAATTATTAATGCCAATTTTGGTTAAGTCAAATTAGGAGGCACACGAGAAAAATTGAAACAATGTAATAGTCGACTACTTATCAAGCTCGAGCTATATTTGTTAAGATTATTTCCTAAACCAAGTTTCATAATAAAAAATGAGTTGTCAAATCGATGTGATTATCAATAATTTCATCCGAAACATCGCTAAATCTCTTTTTGTCGGACATTTTCATCTATTTGACACGTTTGCCACTTAATGAAAAAATACATACCTGATTTGTTACCTACATTTGAATAGTCGATTTGTAATAGTCGCTGATATCAAGAACCGGTACCTTTCATTGGTTAATTTCAACTTCAGTTTTGATTGTGATTGGACAAAATTTAAATTTGACAGGTGAAGGAAATAATCTACATAAATGCTTTTGAAAAATATCATTAGTTTTATTATTATATGTATAACCTTACTTTTAAATTAATTCAAATTAAAAAAAATTATTAACACCCTGTCCTTTGGTTTATTAATTAAAACAATATTTGCCTTTTTAATTTCTTATCCGTTGTACAGGGTGTTTCATCGGTTGGGGTATCGCGAATTAAAGTGCCTAAATATAAAAATATCGACTTCAAATTTTAACCACTTATAGAGCTTTTAAACCGCTACCAGCAGGTTAGGTTGTTTTTGATAATATTATTTTAATTAATGCGTAAATTAAAAAAAAACGTATTATCAAAAATTAAAAGTGCTCAAAAAATGTTCAAATTTGAATGGTGATACGTGGAAATATCACCCATATTAACTTCACAATCAGAATTTTTATAAACGAAACCGTTTGTCAAATAAAGTCAATATTAAATAATGTCGTTTTTCTTACGACAGATTTATGGTACTTAACTTTCTAATTGTGCTGTCCGCAAACAGGTAGTCCTTTTAAATTTATGACGGATAATAAATAAAAATTTATTATAAACTCAACACACAACACTGTAATAAAAAACCCATAAATTCTTCAACGTCCGCAAACAGGTAGTCCTTTTAAATTTATGACGGATAATAAATAAAAATTTATTATAAACTCAACACACAACACTGTAATAAAAAAAACCCATAAATTCTTCAACGTCTTGCCTTTAATTTTGAAATTATTGTAAAATATTCAATAATTGATTAAGTTTTAATTTTTTTTCAATTGCATAGTTGATTTTATAGACATATCTTTTTAACACCTGAATTTCAATAAAATCTGAGTACTTTTGATTTTTTGAACGAAGGTTTTTTTTTATTTACGCATTAAATAAAATAATATTATCAAAAACAACCTAACCTACTGGTAGCGGTTTAAAAGTTCTATAAGTGGTTAAAATTTGAAGTCGACATTTTTATATTTAGGCACTTTAATTCGCGATACCCCAACCGATGAAACACCCTGTATAACGAAGTACTGTGATGATGAATATTTTCGACCTCAAGATTTTTGCAGATGTCTACGTTTTAAAGCCCCCTGATACCGAAAGGTGGTTTTTGCGAACATCTCTCTCCCCCTCCCCTCTTTCTCTCCCTCTGTCCCTCTCCCTCCCTCTCATTTCTAAAAAATACAAAAGTACTAAAATATGAATTTTAGAAAGACGAAATTTTTACCGGAAGTAGGTCTTTTTATCTTAGCGAAAACAGTTTTTAGCAAATATCTTACAAATTACTCATTCTCTACAGATTTATCTAGAATACAAAAATATTTAGAGCCCGAATTGGAACAATTTTTGTATAAAAGAAATTTCAAAGTTCGGACCGGAAGTAAGATGTTACCCTTATCGAATAGCAGTTTTTTTTATACATTCTATATAAATGCAAAAGTATTTACTGCTACATTTGGAAAAATTTTTGAATAAAAGAAATTTTAACATTTGGACCGGAAGTAATGCGTCTACTCACGAAATAGCAGTTTCTTGGAAAATCTCACAAATTTTGCATTCTATTCAGATTTATGAAGAACACAAAATTGTTTTAGAGCCGCATTTGGAATAATTTTTATATAAAAAAATTTTCAAAATTTGGACCGGATGTAACACTTTTACTTTTATCGAATAGCAGTTTTTTGCAAATATTTCTGAAATTATGCATTCTATAGAGATTTATTAAGATAATGAAAATATGTTTACTTTTTATAAGAAAACGGGTTGTTATAACAACAAATTGTTTTAGTCTTATTTTAGCTTCAACATCTAAAATAAATACAAATCACTCCCAGAAATAATAGTAACAAGTTCCTAAAATTCCAGAATACCGAGATTTGAATAAAAGAGTGGATCTCACTGTTGAAATTAAAATAAAGCGCTAAAGAATAAAAGAAAAGGCAGAAAAACATTGAGGAAAATAAAAATTATTTTACCAAGAAAGTAGCATGAATATTTCAAATATATTGGCTATAGTATATGCCAGATGTAGTTTCTTTACAAAGCAACATAATACGTAATGTAATACAATCTTTTTCTTTTAATTGTATTTAACATTTAATTATATATAAAAAGCAAGGCATTCAAAATATACCGCATGTGTCAATTTTCATTAGGTATAGGGATGTTTACGTGCGATTTATACGTATACAAGTAACACGTGGCAACGTGGCACCCCTACTGTCCGTCACCAATCCTGGCAACAATCGACATCACAACGATTTTCTCCGATCTTCCCACTTCTCCCCACCAGATTTTACATTCAATGTTTAGCTGCGAACACGTTGCGATCTAGTCTGCAATAAAAGCCGTCTTATTACTGGAACGGGAAACATCAAATGGCCGCGGCGATCTCCTGATCTAGTAGTTTATTATTATTTTCAGAATCCTTTTTTATTTACCTTATTAAGGTTGTTTTTTACTTTTTTTTAGAATTACGCTTTTGGTTCAATAGTTACTGCTAAACTAACTTATATTTTCGAGCATGTATCGGTCGCGCTGGCATTGGAGAGGAAAGTAGGGGTGCCACGTTGTCACGTATTGCATGAATTAATCGCCTATGGCTAATGAAAATTGACACATGCTGTATGTGTTTCATTCGTTACTATATGTATGATATTCGTGCAGATTGTGGAGTGGAGTACTTATAAAACTTCCCAAAATATAAACCACTTTGATATTAAGTACGGTGGCTTATTCATACTATATATGATTTACGACACCTGTTTTCTGCTTGCCCCGTTCTTGACTTCGCATTAAACAAATCGAACATTAGATTGTGACCATCGTTTTACTTGCGGATCGATTTTCAATGTTGACCGGCCATTTCAAAAGAAGGCAATTGTACATTCATCTTCTAATGCTCAAAGCTTAATACTAGTAATGATAAGGATAATCATAATAATAATGATTAATACTTAGTGATCTCTATTGTTCTAAAGGTTTCCCTTTTATATTAACTATGTATATTATTTTGACCTACATCAGATGAACACACACCTTGTGTGAATACCTTCTACTACTGTTGCAATATTTCGTGTTCTATATTACAATGTGACCACAAAAACTAATAAATATTATCATTATTAAAAATTAGTAAAGAGTGGTGAGAATAAATGTGAACCCTTCTGGTGGGAACCATGTATCTATATGGTGGTGAAATTAGCTCTCTTAAATTGCCGTTTAGCATAAGATTAGCTATATTTATTTATTTTCAGAAAGTGCGTTCTACCAACTACATCGACCAAGCAAACAACAACAGCACGAAATGGGCGCAAGAAATGCCTCTGGCAAATCTATAAATGTGGCCAGTGTAAGTACAGGGCGAAGTACCAAGCAGATCTTAAGAAGCACACCAACATCCATCATTACAAAGTTAAAATGTATAACTGTGGGGTTTGTAACGGACGTTTCAAGACTAAAGAATCCCTCGGGCTGCACGTGGAAAATACTCACGCTTATGTGGGAGGAGAGGACAATCAAGAGCATCCTATCACTATTTATAAGAATAGAGATATAGAACAATCAATGTCATTTCGCACAAAATACAAACAATCTTTAAGAAGACATATAAAAGATAAACATTTGAAGCAACTTGATTATAAATGTGATAAATGCGAATATGGAACAAACTTCAAAAGTAATTTGAACGTACATCTAAGAACGAAACACACGCAGGAATTTTATATTAAATGTGACACTTGTGAATTTAGAACAAACAACAAAAAATATTTAGAAGTACATATAAAAACGAAACACACAAAGGAATTTGATTTTAAATGTGATTCTTGTGAATTTAAAACAAACAAGAAAAATTATTTGAAAGTACATATAAAAACTCGTCATTTGAAGCAATTTGATTACAAATGCGATTCTTGTGAATTTAAAACAAACGGCAAAAGTCATTTAGAAGTACATATAAAAGGTAAACATTTGAAGAAATTTGATTTTAAATGCGACACTTGTGAATACAGATCAAACAACAAGTATAATTTAGAAGTACATATAAAAGGTAAACACACGAAGGAATTTGATTTTAAATGTGACTCTTGTGAATATCAAACGAACGAAAAGAAGCGACTAATGCGACATACTAAAACGACACATCTGAAGGAATTTAGTCACAGGTGTGAGCAATGCGACTACAAAACGAACAGCAATCACAATCTGACTGTACACGTGAATTGTGTACACCTGAAGGAACGCAAATTCATGTGTCACCTGTGCGATTACAAAGCGGGTTCCAAGTCGACGTTGTTAATTCACATAAGAGGCAGACACGTCACTGAATATGATTACAAATGCGAAGTCAAAAAGTGCAAATTCCAGACGAACAACAAGTCACATTTGAATACACACATGAAGACCAAACACACTAAAGAGTGTAGTTTCGTGTGTGATGAGTGCGAATATAAATCAAATTTTAAGGTGAACTTGGATAGACACGTAAAATCAGTACATCTTCATGAATTCCCGCTTGGGTGTGAGTCGTGTGGTTATCGAACTAACGATACGTCCAAACTGAAACGGCACATCAAAAGTAAACATCGTGAGAACATTTCATAGGGTTCTCTTACACTTACCGGCCAAAATGTTAGCGCCATCTGGAAATACGCCCTTACCTCGCTTACCTAGCTTTACGGTCTAGATACGATCCGAAGAAGTTGGCCGCAAAGCGAAAACCATACAAAATTTAATTGGATCTGTTGCATTTTTTTTTATAAGGCGCGTTTATACGTGCATGGATTCAGTGGCGCCAGTCGCTACTGGTACGCCAATTCCCAAATAATTGCAAATGTAAACCCTTGCTGGCGCGCCAGTACATCCATGCGTTCATTAATGTCAAAAGTTAGTTATAGCTTCTAACTTTTCCATGCGCCAGTGAAGACTAGCGAGCATAAAAAAATATTTATTTCTCTTTTGTGTTTTAAATAAAAGAAAATACAATTAGTGGAAGATCCATGGTTGCTTGTGGCGCATATTATAAAAATACTTTGAACTCTGACGCACTTCCGGTTTCACCGGAAATGCACAGAACCTAATTTTTTTATATGACTTACCCCATATATTTTTGTATTTTCTTGTACTGCTTTAAATTGTCTATTCAACTGATTTATCTTTTTCAAAATTGAGCCAATCGTTTTTGAGTTATTAATTTTTTTTTTAAATATTTGACGAAAACACGTTCAGAAAAAAAACATTTTCACATTGTTTTTAAAAGTAAAAACATTACTTTGGTGGTGCTTGTAGCCAAGAAAATTCTGCATCATTTGGTAAAGTTGCACGCGACAATACCTCAAAAAACCTTGTTTTTTCAAAGCCTACTTCCTGAAATTTTCACATACCAAAAACTTATTTTTTTTAAATGGAACACCCAGTATTTTATTGGGGCATTTTGTTCCAGTTTACATTCTCTTTCATTTTTGTTAACAATGTCCTACACCTATCTCTTGTAATTTCTGAGATAATTATTATAGGAGCAATTAGCGGTCAATTAATAACTACGAGCGCTGTTGTTCTATGCACCAAAATATTCGTTCAACGAATGGATGGCAGGAATGGCGCCCGACTTCCTTAGTCAACTGTCAAACAAAGTAAATGTTAAATCCAAGTATCCCAAAAGTAATAATTTTACAGAATGAAGAGAGAGCATCGCATTTCAATTTTTTAATTCCGGCAATGTCCAGTTGCAGTATTTCTTTTTTGACACTATTGGTTAACATCAAAATAAAATAAAGATGTCTTCAAAAAGTTTTGAAAATCCGTCCGTAGATAGCGAAGATACTCTCCTCCATTAACATTTTCATCAAAGAAATAAGGTCCAACTATTCCTCCCCACAGTTTTAATGACCAACGATTTTGAAAGTTTACAGGGGTGATAAAGTGGGGGGTTTTATGTGTTATAATAACGAAAATTGTGACGATGAACGTATTCACTTTAATAGAATGTGCGTTCGTTGGTAAACAATAAAAAATTGATAAAGCCAGGATAATTTATCTGCTGCCAATTGACAAAAATGTAAGCGATTCTGAAAATTTATTTCATCTAACCCTTTGTATGAATATGCTACGGGTGAATTTCATATTTCTTCATTATTTTGGATTCTCAAATTTGACTTACATCTATCTGACGACTAATTTTCGTAGTACTATTATGGGGGTGTTCGACTACACTCGCAAGTACCATAAACGTCTTATCCTCACCAGTTATTGATTTTTCCGCTCTTTCTTTCATATTCAATACTTTCTGTTTACTCAAACCGTCCCTTTATACTTTCGAAGGTTTCTGGCTTCGGTTGACTTCTACCAGGGATCGCTGTGCATAAAGTCTGGATGCTAGCAAAGAGTTTCTTTCAGATTCACACAGAATGTTAATCATATTGTAACGAAACCAGCAGACATTCGAAATGAGTTTACATTAAATAAAAGAAGCAGACCTCTTGGCGCGATAAAAACGAAATTGTCACACGCACAAAAAGAGACCATAAATCATCTCGGCCCGACGTATAAAAACGCTCTTATTTACACACCACCACGCTGTACGGCATAGTCCAGCGGAGACAGAATGTCTAGGAATATTCTACAGACATTCGAGAGGGAGATGGTGTGTACGAGAATGCTTCGGGATGTTTTCACATACGTATATAAGGCGGCATGATTCATTACGGGATGAATTGCGGGATGAGTAATTCGGGATAAAGAAGTGGTCTCGTGGGAACAGTGGAAATAAATAAGTAGCCAAACAAATAAATAGTTCTTTAAGTGCCGTGTTATATAAATAGAACTGTTATATAAATATACAGGACGGACATATTAGTAATGGAAATAAATAAATACCTGTGATAATTAAATTGTAGTAGTTTAAGTGTGTTACGTTAGTTTTATATTTTTATATTGTTATATAATTTTAAGTACATAAATATACAGACTGTTTTAAATAAATAATTGCACGAGTTGTTTATTGGAACCCGAAAACGCAACAATTGGTGTCAGGTGTGGGGTAAACATAAGTGCAAATAAATAAATAAATGGCTACCAAACGTTTGGAAGAACTAAAGGTCGCCGAGTTAAGGGCAGAATTGGAAGAAAGGGACGCATATGCGTCTGGAAAAAAAACAATTCTCCAGGACCGGCTTCGTGACCTTTTAATAAATGAAGGTAAGGATCCCGAGAAATATTTGTTTCAAATACAGGCTGATCCAAGCTTAATAATCTTAAAAGATGAGATATTAACTGAAATGGCAAAACAATTCGAGACTCTAAGAGATGCAGTTGCAAAACAATTCGAGACTGATATGAGGACTATAAAAGAACATTTCAAGAATCTAAATGATGAAATTGCAAATAATTCAAAAGCTTCAAGAAATGAAATTGCAAGTAATTCAAAACAACTTGAAGAAGACATTCAGAAGAATTCATCGAATGGGGGACAGGAATTTTCTGGGGCCATCGAAGCCGTTGAGGAGCGCGTGTTCGGAATGGGGGACGAGTTTGGTGTTCACCTTCAGTTGCCAGCGATGAACGACTGCGGTCCCCGTGACATCTCAAGCGGAAGCCTGGCGATTTTCCGAACAGCGAAGGCAAAGGTAAAACCTCCCACCTTCGATGGGAAGACATCATGGTTGACGTACCGGAAACAATTTGAAGCCGCTGCAGGAGCAAATGGGTGGACGTCCCCGAAGAAAGCTACTGGTCTGATTGTGTCATTAAGAGGACAGGCCAGTGATGTTCTGCAGACCTTACTTCCGGAAGAGTGTCAAGACTACCTTAAATTGATCAAGCGTCTTGAGATGAAGTATGGGCATGCGCACCTGGGACAGGTAGTCCGACGATTGGTGAATAAGGTGCAACCTAAGAGAAGAACGCTCCGATGTTGGAATTGGAAATGGAGATGGAAATGGGCCATGCGCATAGTTAATGCGCGAAGAAGCCCAAGAAAACCATAGCGGAGCAGCGAAAAAGGAATCGGGTCGATGAGAAGAGGCAATCGTCGATCCAGTATCGTAGAGCCTCAAAATAAATAGCGCGAATTGCATCTGTGCAACACCAAAACGCTGATGCTGTTGCAAGAAGACCACGTCCAGGAGACTGCAGGCATAGCAACCGCCTAGAAGAAAAACCGGCCAACACATTCTGAACTGCCGTGGTTAATGATCAGTAGCATCCTGACAATTTGCGGATCGGTCAAGAAGCTGATGAAGACCTTGGTTCATTGATGGTTTGGAAAGGTACTGGTCGCGGACCTGCTTGTCAAGAAGCGGCTCCTCGCTCACAGGAACTGGAATCCTACTGGGCTCAATGGGACTCTCTGAAGGTGGAGAATGATCTACTCAAATGTGCTGTGGAGAACCCAAATGGAGAAGACTGCGTCAGTGGATCCTGGCGAAGGTTGAAGGATGTCCACGAGCGAGTACGCCATCACACTCAGGATGCCAGCGACAGGACGAAGAATCGTTACCACGTGCAAGCCGAGAGAGGACCTTGTTTGGTTGTATGAACCTCAACGTCGCCGATGCCTGTCCCCAAAGCTCCAACAATACTGGGAGGGACCATACGAAATACTAGAGCAAATAGATGACGTCGTTTATCGCATGAGACTAACACGCCATAGTGAGCCAGAGATGGTGTGTTTCAACCAATTGCCCATACCATGGACGTGACGGCGGTGAAGTGGCGGATGCGGGACAAATTATCGGAAAACCTAGAGAGCCAATTTATGGGAAATGTAAGGAGCCAATTTATGGGAAATGTAAGGAGGCTGGCAATTCCGAAACTGGGCTGCGGATTAGACCGTTTGGAGTGGAAAATCGCAGGAAACATGCTGGAGGTGATGTTTCGGCGTGCTGGTATGAAAATGGTCGTGTGCGGCTGTCGGCCCAATCAGCCCGTTGTGCAGCCTGGGACGGTGGATTGCCATTGCCACAAGACGGCTGGGTGCACCCGTGGGTCCCGGTGTGGATTTCGTCATCCGCCAACGAGAAGAACATGGAATAGTGTGTTTCGGGACGAAACGCAGTTTTTAAGAAGGGGGCAATGTAACGAAACCAGCAGACATTCGAAATGAGTTTATATTAAATAAAAGAAGTAGACCTCTCGGCGCGATAAAAACGAAATTGTCACACGCACAAAAAGAGACCATAAATCATCTCGGCCCGACGTATAAAAACGCTCTTATTTACACACCACCACGCTGTACGGCATAGTCCAGCGGAGACAGAATGTCTAGGAATATTCTACAGACATTCGAGAGGGAGATGGAGTGTACGAGAATGCTTCGAGATGTTTTCACATACGTATATAAGGCGGCATGATTCATTACGGGATGAATTGCGGGATGAGTAATTCGGGATGAAGAAGTGGTCTCGTGGGAACAGTGGAAATAAATAAGTAGCCAAACAAATAAATAGTTCTTTAAGTGCCGTGTTATATAAATAGAACTGTTATATAAATATACAGGACGGACATATTAGTAATGGAAATAAATAAATACCTGTGATAATTAAATTGTAGTAGTTTAAGTGTGTTACGTTAGTTTTATATTTTTATATTGTTATATAATTTTAAGTACATAAATATACAGACTGTTTTAAATAAATAATTGCACGAGTTGTTTATTGGAACCCGAAAACGCAACAATATCTATTAACTCTTCACAAGAATAATTCATTTGGATGATAACTAATAACGATGCTTTTATAAGTTTCACATAAATGTATACCGACTTTCTTTAACAGTTGACTCAGGCAGTCGACCGCATTCTGGCCTTTATTAGACGAATATTTGGGTGCATAGAACAGCGCCCGTAGTTCTTTAATTGACCGCTAATTGCTCCTATAGTGATTATCTCAAAAATTACAAGAGATAGGTATAGGACATTGTTAACAAAAATGAAAGAGAATAAAAAAGGGAACAAAATGCCTCGATAAAATACTGCGTGTACCATTAAAAAAAAAAGAGTTGCGTATGTGAAAATTTCAGGAAGTAGGCTTTGAAAAAGGTATTGTCGAGTGCAACTTTACCAAATGATGCAGAATTTTCTTAGCTACAAGCACCACCAAAGTTAATATTTTAGCTTTTAAAAACAATGTGAAAATGATTTTTTTCTGAACACGTGTTTTGGTCAAATATTTTCAAAAAAAAATTGATAATTGAAAAACTATTGGCTCAATTTTGAAAAAGAAAAAACAGTTGAACAGACAAGTTAAAACAGTACAAGAAAATCCAAAAAGATATAGGGTGTCATTTAAAAAAAATGAAGTTCCGTGCATTTCCGGTGAAACCGGAAGTGCACTAATTGTTTTTTCTTTTATTTAAAACACAAAAGAGCAATCGAAGAAGCGGCTACTAATGACTCACGCTGTATATATAAAATAGTTTTATAGTAACAACCCAGTCAACGCAAATACGTAATATATACGTAAATGTTACGAGTCATTAGATCTTTCATTTATGGCTGGCACATAACGCGAAAGGTTCAATTATGCATCGATGGTCATCTAATGCCGCGTCCTGACAACAACATTGTTACGTCTCAGAAACGTCAGATGTTTACGTTTCAGAAACGTTAAATGTTTACGTATCGGGTGCATTGGCCTAGTTACGTCGCTGGTATGTTACCGAGTTCTACAGAAAAATGACTGGTATGTTTCAAATAATATTATTTAAACCAACTCTAATATATATAATTGCTATTTTTAAATTTCTCTTTTGTGTCTCAAATTCGCTTGGCGAATCCACTCGCTTCAGGTTCTATCAAAATGAGATTAGAGTTGACACCGCGTTAAAATAGAAAAGTAATCAGGATAAATACAACAGACACTTACCTCTATGTAAATTTAACAATCCGAAATCTGAATACTGATGTAGTGTTATTCTAGGAACGAAACTGAATTGGATAACTGGAAAAACCAAATAAACTATAGGTTTGTTTTGGTTCTTCTTTGAACTGTTTTAGAACGGTCTATAGTACGTCTCAATCCCATTATGCAGTACAGGTCTTATGGCAATTGATTTCGTGGTTGCCCAATCATCTCATTGTAAAATGTCTTTACATTTCCGGTTTATTATCTGACATTCTTTGTAATCAAAACATAACCTACATGACATTTACGAAAAAACTAACCATGACCAAAAAGGGAGTAGGTACATATACGGTTTTATTTTTCGTCAATCTCTTAAAGAATCTTGATCTGATGATGAATGTGTGACATTAATTATAAACTCTTCAACATCGTCTTGCAAGTTATCTACTATCCACATTTTGCTCCCCCCGACACTCATTTCCTGATCCCAGTAAATATTCAAATTTATGTGTTAAATGGGTAAACATTTGTAGCAATAGAGATATATCATATTCGTCAAAATCAAAACCAGAAATCATAAGGAGAATATAGAAGTCAACTAATGAAGAACCAGAATGGATTGGAGAAAATACAAGTACAAGAACAAAATGGTAACAGGAAAGTGCTTTGTGTATTTTATCTATATTTTATTTTTGTTTGAATAAAGACTACTAATTTTTTGTAAATAATGTAGCTTTATTTTACTTTTCGATTACCTTTTAAACACATTGTTTGTTTATTGAATATCGTTTAATTATTCTTCAGAATATGTATATGCATAATTGCCAAAAGAAATACGATCTAATTTGTATAAGACATATATGAACAAAACTAATATTTTAGTAAGTAACTTTTTCTTAATTATACTAAGTAATTTTAGATAGAAGAAGTTAATCACAAAAATATTAGGATTCGGGCCTAATAAATGACAAAAAAGCACTTTAGTAATGTAAATATTTTTAATTTCACTATATTTCTTTAATAATTTTTTTAGAGAGTAAACTAATCAGGTTATTTACAAAAATGTACGTATATTAATGTTGATTATATAACTCATTTGAAATTTAGCCAATAGCAATTACAAATTTTACATAATTACCATGTATTGATAAGTGAATATACTCTTGACGACGTGATATAACCGTTTTGGTGTTTCGCTTCCTCCAACAATATGAATTTTGTCATGGTAACAAGTGTTTTGAAATTTTTTGATGATCGTCAAAAATATATTCAGCAATTTTCATGTTTTTTTAATTTTTTCGACATGGAACGCTTTGGTATAAGCTCGGGGACCGAAATAGATAAAGAAATTGAAAATTTGACACCGCAAAATACCGTTAAAACACATAAATATGTTTGGAAACAGTTCACCGAATTTTGTGAACAGCGAAATTATAAACTTTGTGCTCAAACTTCTGACGAACAATTAGCAAGTATTTTGAAAGATTGGGCATTCAACATGAAACGTGCAGACGGCACCGAATACAAAGAAGGTACCGTGAAAACAATTTGGAATATTTCCGCTAAACTTGTCCAGAAAAAGTTTTATGAAGAGTTTAGTCGAGAAACAAATCCATTCAGAGGCGTGATTTTTGAAGATGCAGGAAAAGCGCGGGCAGCTAAAAGGAAGAAGTTACAAGGAATTCCTGATAAAAGAAAAACAAGTTCTGTCGCCCTTAAAACGGAAGAAATTAGCAAAATTTTTTCATTTTTTGACGAAAATACGCCAGACGGTTTACGAAATTTTTTTTATCAAATTTGTTCTGTGGAACTGGCGTGGCGTGGAAATGAAGCAGTCTTTTGCTTAATTGACTATTTCAAAGCAGAATGCGACAATTATGGTCAACCCACAGGACTTATTGAGTACAATACTATATTTTCAAAGACAGCACAAGGTGGCGAAAAACATACAGCTGAATCTAAATGGTTGACACCGAATAAAAATTGTGAAGATCAGTGTCCAGTACATCTGTTGAAGAAAATGTTAAGCAAAAGAACACCAAACATTAAAACCAATCGTCTATTTTTAACACCTAATCCTGATTGGCAGAAAACTAAAATATGGTATAAAAACTGCCCTGTAGGGCTTAATCAATTAAGTAAATGGACACGTTCAGCGGCAGAAAGTATAGCTTATATTATATATTATATATGCTTCTTTGTATCAAGATACAAAGAAACAAAAAATATCTAATCATTCCAATCGCTTTTCCTCTGTTAGCATCTTGACACAATCTGGAGCAAACTTACAAGAAATTATTAAGATAACAAGCCACTCATCATCTGAATCTCTGAAGCCGTATCTAAAGCTTACTAATGAACACCATAGCAAGATACTTGAAAAAATGAGAAATAAACAAGATTCTGTCAACTCTACCATCACCAGCACCTCAAATTCAACTTCTAAAGATAATACAACAAATATTTATTATAATAATTGTACTTTTAATTTCAACCAATAAAAAAATTTCGTTAGTTGATTCTTTATATAATCGTAAGGAATACCACTCGAGCAAACGAAAATAATCATATATAATACAACGAGTAGTCAAAGTATGCTCGATTATTTTTGTGGTGGTTCACGAATGTTTCCTTGCGCTTGAATATTAATAGGACGAGTGCGTCAGCACGAGTCCTATTTACAAGCGCAAGGAAACAAGAGTGATAACACCGCAAAAATGATCTACCATACTTTGATTACGAATTGTATTCGAAGGACTATTCATCGAATGATTCATTCATAAATGACGAACTGAGTTTTTTAATTTTCTAAAATTAAGTAGCTATTGCGTTGGTTTCCATAGTAGTATGTTTTCAACAAACTACTGTCAATGTAGAAAATTTTCTACGATTCGAATTTAATAAGTTATTGCAAGAATAAATAGATTTCGGTTGGGATTAATGAGATGAATAAATGGGTGAAAAATTCTGCTGAAAAAGCCGGATTGGATGTTAAAAAAAGAAAAATATCCAATCACTCAATAAGATCGTCTACAGTGACAACTTTAGCAAAAGCTGGAGTCGGGGAGCATCAATTGATGAAAATTACTGGCCACGGCAATATAAATTCTATTAAAACTTACCTGCAGTTAGATGATGAACACCATGAGAGTATTATTGGTCATTTGAGAAAAAATATAACAAATACTGGATCCACTGCTGTAGCCTCTACTTCTAATATCACCAGTTCCGTTGCACTGTCCGAAGAAAGTGAGATGAAAGGCACTTTCAGAGAAGCCTTTTTACACAACTGTAGTCATATTAATTTTTCTAATTGCAATTTTCATTTATAAAATTATAATCCATCATGTAATTTTTATTATATAAGGTATTTGTACGTTATTGTTTCAAAAAATAAAAAAATTGCGACATATATCTGTCAAAAATATCCACCGATACCACTAGTGGTGATTTCAATGAAATACCCACTAGTGTAAATACGCAGCAGTATTTTTGTTGCTAGGACACAAAAATGTGATTCTTTGATTCTTATTGGTCATATTTTTACAAATGACACATGAGTTGAATAGTCCATTATATAACCTCTTCACTCGACATATATTCTTAAAACACCACTCGAGCTACGCTCTCGTGTTTCGCAGAATACGTCTCGTGACTCGGAAATATAATCGATTATTTTCTAGCTCTTGTGATATTATTGCTGAATATAATAATTTGGAAATACTATCTTCGATATTACTCTGACATTCAAGACTTTTTTTTAAAAAAATGTTAGAAGTTAAAAGACAAGAATACAAATATATGTGGGAATGAATACTTATATAGGCAGTCATATAATCACCTTTAGTTTCCCAAATTCAGAAATTTAAAGAAATATGTAGTCAGTGTATTATTGAATACAGTCTTTTTCTTTTGGTTTTCCCCTTTTGTCAATTGTGTTTCACAATTTGTCAAATGACTTTCCCAATTCCTGTCATATTGACATATATGTCAAATTAAATTCTTTTTTTGTCAAATCTCTTTCACTTTATATCAATTACTTTTCCCATGTATGTAAATTATATGTTTTGCTTAATAACTACTTACCAAGCTGTGCATCATTTTCATTTAGTTATTGACGTACCCTTGAAAATAAAGTATACATTTGAAATTTTAAGTTATCTAATTTATTCTTGTGTAATGTACATAGAAATTGATAAAAACATACATGTATGCAAAACATTTTCAAATATCACAAATATGCACAGTACAAACTATCGAAATATATAAATGAAGAAAGAATTAATTTAATATTTCATTTTGTTCTAAAACAACCCCCCAGATATGTTTCCATATGCTGAACATAATGAAGACAATTATCTGCAGTTATTTGTTCGGAAGCATTGTGTATTGCAGCATATAATTCATCCTCATTTGTCGGCTGAGTTCTCTTTATTATGTGTTTCCATTGATTAAATAATTCCTCTATAGGATTTAAAAATGGACTGTAAGCAGGTAAAAAAACTTGAAAATGCTCATGACTTCTAATGAGATTGACAACTTCTTCATTTGTATGAAATCTAACATTATCCATAACAAAAAAGGCGCCTTGTATGTTATCATTATGTAAATGATTAATTAGAGTTGTAATAAATTCACAGAAATGAACTGTATTGAATGGTCTATCTTGGATTTGGAACAAATATAGTGAATTTATATTCATTGCTGCAGCCACAGAATAATTACGCCCTCTTAGTTGAGCTTTTATTTTCGTTGCTCGAGTATTTTTAACTGATCTTCCATATGAAGTTCGAGAATTAACTTGAATTCCATGTTCATCAATGAAAAAAATCTTTTCCCTTTCGAACATGATTCTATTGTACCGGATAGCATATTCAAATATTCAAAGCGAGTCTGTATGATTTGTGGTGTATTTCTTCTTTCGGGAACGAAAGAGATTCTCTTAAACGAATAATGGAAAGTTTTAAGTGATCTGTTAATCGTCGATAGCGATATTTGATGAAGTGGCCACTACGTTGCAATCTTCATCAATCCAATTGCAAATTTCATTTATCTGTAACACAGATAATTTTTTTAGTCGGTGACCATCACTTCTTTTATGAATATTAGCGGTTCTCCGGTATGTAGAATAAATCTTTCTTACTGTATTGGGTAAAATTCCAAATTGCTCCAATATTATTTGCCGTGAGCCCGTTGTTCATAGAACGAATTATTAAAGCTCTTAAATCATTACTTATTTTACTATTAATTCGACGATTCTCCATAATAGATCAATATAAAATGATTAACACGCTTCGTGAAAGTCAATTGACATATAGTGAAACACATTTGACAAATAAGGAAATTATTTGACACATCGCCGCCATATTATAATAAATGGGAAAGTCATTTGACAAATTGTGAAACACAATTGACAAAAGGGGAAAACCAAAAGAAAAAGACTGTACCGTTAATATTACACCTTGCGCAGGCAAAACACCAATAATCTCGTACTACTGATAATAATTGTCGTTCGTTATAATAACTCTGTCTGATGAAATAAATTAACTTTTTGTGACAAAGTTTATAACATGCTCGCTTGCTTACGTAATGCCAGCGTAATACAAAGCGAACGCTATAAGACAAGTCTTTTGCATGCCTCCATTATATTGCGGTTAAATACAAGCACCTCGGGTTGCCTATACACGCAGGCACCAATATCGCGAACTCTAAACGTCTTTCCCTAGCGGAACGACATCATTGTAATTTCGCCCGGTTGGCATTATTTATAGACGTAAATATGGCGGTTGAAGTGTTGTGATTTTTAGGCATGAGACTACAAACTCTTCGGCTAACACAGTGAAGAACGTGAGTATTTCTTTTTGTTTTAATGTATCTTAACGTTCATTGAAAATACTACATTCCCTACACTCATTACTAATCGGTGAAAAGAAAACACGTATGGAAACTTATTTGAAAAAAAAAAGAATAAATAGTCTTTATTATTACTAAAACAATATCAAAATTTATACACATTTATTTAATCATATTTACATTTTTACGCACATACACAAAGTCGTACAATATGTACACAATTAAATATTAAAATAAATTTACATCAGTGACCTCTTTAAATCGTAATTAAATTAAGATTGAACATGTGCTCAACCCTATCCCCTGAACTGTCACTTACAAATCCCAATGCATTTTATCATCCTTAATATGAAAC
Organism: Amphimallon solstitiale; assembly: GCA_963170755.1. NCBI lineage: Eukaryota > Metazoa > Arthropoda > Insecta > Coleoptera > Scarabaeidae > Amphimallon > Amphimallon solstitiale. The sequence continues at coordinate 38,097,733 of OY720685.1, read as the reverse complement.
AAAAATAAACAAGAAATGAGATAGGTCTCGGTCAATTTGAGATAAAAGACGCATTCAGATCAATTTAAATTATTCTACAAACTATTTCTATGTTACGACATGCTCACAGGAAGAATTTACTAGTTTATCGTGAAATAGAATTTTATTTTGATACGGACTCGGATATTTATTCAATAGCTTCGCGGTGGCTTACTAATACGTCTATTTTATCACGGGCTCTGATAGCGCGGGTGTTTAGACGATAATTTATATAAATTCGCGTGCGCGTTTACGCATAATATCGGAAATTTAACGGTCGTAAAAATCTCTGAAATAAATAATTATTATTAAATTCGGGTTTTATGACGGTCACGACATCGAAAGTCTGACCTAGACGGGATGCGGTTTATAACGGTAATATATCACTCTTCCCACGGCTCATGGGGCCTGAGTAAGAGGGACATATGCGGACGAGATTAGCGGATTTTAAAACGACTGTTTCACGATACGGAGACCTGAAAGCAGCACGTTTCTAAGGAGTTAACCAAGTCTCTTCCACGCCATCTGGAGGCTGAATAGAGAGAGGTGTAGGGTTTCGGATAGGTCGGAGAAGTAAATGAACGAGGCACGCTCGATGGGGCCTTTTATATGTGAAAACCCCCTACGTATGTAGGTAAAAACCCGTTCAAAACATAAAATTTGCACACGATACTGACGTGAAACGCGCGACTTTGAGCATGACGTAGACATTCGGTATTTTTCCATTAAAAATAAGTAAATAACATGAATTATTACAAACAACTGAACATACATACAGGTCGATTCAATTCACTTTATACAATATTAATATTTGAACAAAATAACACATACATTTAATTTAATATTGACAAATAAATTAATTATGAACTTAAAAATGTTAATTTGTTACAATTAACGAAGGAACTTCGTTACAAGTTGATAAACAATCATCAGTCAGAAAATCTGGTGTAAAGCTTTCTATGAGGGTTGAGTATCATTCACCACAAATTTTTGGTCAGACTATACAAGCAAATATCCTATACATATTACTTTAACGGGACATATCATAAAACAAGGTTTTGCTTTGAAATATTTTTTAATTATCCTGGGGACAATGAACGATAAGAAAATTTACTTAATATTAAAACGGATTGCCTTAAATTTTCGAATTTTGAATTAATGCAGGTCTTCAACAGGATAATATGAGTTTTGTGACAAATAATGCCCCAAATTTTTGTAGTGCATTAAAGAATTACTGTAGAATATCTTTCGCTGAACATAATATAATTTAATAATTAATAATTTTCTGAAACACACAGCAGCAGAATGGCATCCGATCCAGTTTACGTCATGATTCAAAACTGCAAAGACCTAGAGATGTTGTTTCAAAAAAGCAAGTTTAACTTCAAAATTAAAGAAATCTATTAAACAAGCCGTTCTAAATAGAATATTAATTACGTTAACATCCATACTATTAGGTTTCCATTCAATTGAGGAATTATTATTACAGAAACAAGAACTCTAGAAATTCAAGGAATCTAATATTGTTAGATGTAATTAAAATTTACTGGTCATTTAATAGAGCCACCTTAGTACTAACACAATTGTTTAGTTTCAAAAAATTATAATGTTTTCAGATGAAAATACTACTAGTAGTATTTTCATCCACCTGATGAAGCCACAGTGTGGCGAAACATTTGTAGTGTGTGAACATTATAATTTTTTGAATCTAATCAATTGTGTTTTTTTATATATATATATTCTTCATAATGTTTTACATAAATATTTGAAATCATTTTTTCTTTCTAATGGTGTTAAAATATAGCGATTATAAGAAATAAGAAAGTTGATGATGTCCAGAAAGAACCGGAACGTCTTATAAAGAATTCGATTACGCCATTAGCTAGAAGACTAAAAGAGTCCCCACGAATGAACTTGGTGGGCCTTCTCTACAAGGCCAAATTAAAATTGCAATATTAACAAACAAAAAATTTCCGTTTCGGAAGTCATTTGTCACAGATCCGTTTTTTCATCAGGTCCATAACGGGCAGAAAATCTATCTTGCCGAATTTAAACCAAGCGTATATTCCCAATACGCGAAATCCCTATGGTGAGCGTCGAAATTGAATCAGCCTGTATTCGTTTTTGAGAAATGCAATAATAACTAAAAATGCCTGTTTATAGTTTTTGTCTAAATCAAATAAGGAAATACATTTACAGATTTACAAACATTATATTTAAAATTAGTTTTTAAAACAGGGTTTGTGTTCCTTTGCTATAGGTACGTATTTGCCTTTTTACAATTTAGGAAAATTAAAGTCTTTTAGATATGAAATGATTAAAAATAGACATACTCTCTTAAATTGTGGATAATCACAAAATTATTTTTCAACATTTCCGTTTTATAACACTTCAAATTAAAAGGGATATCTGATATTCCTGAACTACAACAAAAATCTGTTGTTGTGCTTCGGAAGTTACTTTGTTACAGGAATCTGTTCTCGTTATTTTTGTATTCTATTTTATTTGTGTTTAGAAGTGTTTATGTTTTTTTCAGAAATAAATGCCTACCTACATATCTATTCCTTACTGTTTTAACCAAAGAGATTGGAATATAAAGAGAAAGCATGAGCGCAGTTTGTAGGTAAGTGGTCGCAACAACAGGTGGGGTAAGGAGAATTGATAAACAGCCAAGCGATTATAGTCCTTAAGAAAAATCGGACGGCGTCAATGAGGCGTGCTGTCATTGGTGGAAATGTCGCGCTCGTACTTGGTTCGTAGAATTTAACGAAATCATACGAACCAAGTACGAGCACGACATTTCGACGAATGACAGCACGCCGTCGGATTTTCTTAAGGAATAATAAGGACTATAATCGCTTGGCTGTTTATAAATTCCCCTTACCCCACCTGCAGTTGTTGCGGCCAAACATTGCAGCTTGATACTTCCTCTATATACTCCAATATGTTTGGTTTTAACAGTAAAAGAAATCTGTTTTTTTTTTCAAGTTTGCCTACTTGATATATAAAAGTCTGGTGATATTTATTTTTTTCACCTGACAACCCTGTCTGAATTGAATTTCAATGATCTAATACCGCGCGATCATTTAAATTCTAAATTAGAGTAGGCTGTGAAATTTAAATTAAGTTGGTATATAAGCACTAATTTACAATTTGAATTGTCAAAGTGACGTTTCAAAATGTTAATTAATCAATAATTGACATTCTGGACAACCTAATAAAAAAAATCCCGCCTGCTATAATTTAGAATTTAAATGATCGCGTGGTACTACCGCGCGATCATTTAAATTCTAAATTAGAGCAGGCTGTGAAATTTAAATTAAGTTGGTATATAAGTACTAATTTACAATTTGAATTGTCAAAGTGACGTTTCATAATGTTAATTAATCAATAATTGACATTCTGGACAACCTAATAAAAAAAAATCCCGCCTGCTATAATTTAGAATTTAAATGATCGCGTGGTACCATATGATCATATATTTCTACCCTCTAGAAGGCTATGACATTTTTTTTTTAAACTTAAGTTGCTTGTACTTATTAGGTTATATTATACTGATGATTAAAGCCTAGTACACAATAGTTATACGTAAAACGGAAGACGTAAGACATAAAACGTAAATACAATACGTAAGAATATTGTTTTGCACAATCTAATTTTACGGTTTACGGTTAACCAATAGAAAATCGACTTTGTTGACATTTTACATAATTGGAAAGGCTATAACCATGAACGCTTTGACGTTAGTTATTTTTCATTATTTGATCTTTGAAATTTTCGTCTTTTTCATTATACAAATGCGGATATTATTTCACCAAATCAATTAATAATTCATCACCCTCCTTTTGGGTTAGCTCTTTAACAGTATTTTCTGATGCGTCTAACTCATTAATAACTTCATAATTGCTGCAATACTCCTGATGATCCATTATTTGAGGTGACCTTTTACTTATTATCAAATACTAAACTCAGTATCACGACGTGGTATCATATACAAACTGAACAGAAGTAGATAGGGAGCCGGACATTTGGGCGCGGCCGAGAGGGCGCCAGAGACACAAAGGCGCTAGTCAAAAGGGCGCGGGCCGAAAAGGCGCGAGAATATGTATTTGTTTAATTGAAGTTAAATTTTTATTGATATATTACATTGATAAGGCCGATAAAATTAATACCCATAAATATTATAGATTTGAGTATCGAAAAATCGAACAATTCCTAGCTGTTTTTCTAATCCTAGAAACAGTTAGAAAGTATTAATCCGTACCCTCTGCGTCTATTAAAAAGTCATTTTGACTTTTACAAGGCAAGGACATAAATGTTTTTCTAATCCTAGAAACAATTAGAAAGTATTAATCCGTACCCTCTGCGTCTAATCCTTGTATCAAGTCTGAATATCACTAAGACTAATTATCCCTTAAATTTGCCAGGATTAACTTTCACTATCTAAGCTGAAGTGTCCAAACGTCATTGGTTCACTTGGTAATTAAGAAGCATAAATTTTCTTATAAATAAGAACAAATCCACAGATGGATCATTTCTGTATTTGTGGTTGAAAGGAGTTGTAGTTTTGTGTTTTCCAAGTGATTGTTGTTGTAATGGAAGTGTTTTCCCAAAAAGGAAAAAGAAAATTTCACAGCAATGGATTTTCATACGTATTTGATAAAGTTAGTGCCTGTGGAGGAAAACAGTTTTGGAGATGTGAACAGAAGAACAGTGGGTGTAAATGTCGGATTCATACAATGAATGGTGTGATTGTTAAAGAAATGCACAACCATTCCTACGACAGCAACGCGGCAAAACTGGAGGCTGACACCGTCCGTGGCAAAATCAAAAATCGTGCTGGAGAAACCATGGAACCAACAGCTCAAATTATTAATATTTGCCTCAATCAAGCGAATCTGTCCCAGGCTGTTCAAGTACCTCTACCCAACAATCCGGCGTTAAAAAAATGATACGCCGGAAGAGAAACGAAATCAGATCTGCACCTCCAGCTCCGTTACGTGTAGAAACGATACCACGGACAATTTTCTGTTAGCAGATAGTGGACCAGAAGCCAACAGAATTTTAATATTTGGTCGGGAAAAGAACATTCGAGAGGTAAAATAATTTTCTTCCAACTTTTCTTGAAGAACTTACGAAAAAATAACTTAATTTGTGTCCTCTTTCTAGATTTTGTTACCATCAAAACATTGGTACGTTGATGGAACTTTTTCTACCGCTCCACATTTCTTTCACCAAATATATGTCATAATGGCAGAAAGATTCGGGGGAGTTCATCCTGTGGTTTATGCACTACTACCGAACAAACAAACTGTTACCTACACAAAAATGATTAGTTTTCTTAAAGACATTGAACCTAGCTTAAATCCGGACAAGATTTCCTGCGATTTTGAATTAGCACCCATCAATGCTTTTAAACAAGCTTTTCCAAATGCCGAAATTCTGGGATGTTTATTTCATTTAACAAAAAATTTAAGAAAACATTTGTGTAACCTTCACTTAATAGGCCGCTACAACAACGATGCCGACTTTGCATTGCAAGCTCGTATGATTACATCCTTAGCCTTTGTGCCTATTGAAGACTTGGACAATGCAATCGACGACTTGTCTGAAGCACTACCACCAGAATTGGAACCATTGTTGCAATGGTTCGAGGATTCCTACGTAGGACGTCCAAATCGTCGTGGGAATGGAAGACGGGCTCCTATTTTTGGTCCAGAACTGTGGTCTGTTCATAGAAGAGTTTTATCCAACACAGACCGAACAAACAATCATGCGAAAGCGGCTCACAGACGTCTACAAACAGAAATGAGTATGGATCATCCTACTATATGGAAATTAATTGACAGTTTAAAAATTGTGCAACGGGGAAGACATGTCTTTTATGAAAAGTTAGTTGGTGGTAATGAGCCTCCTAAAAAAAAAAGAAAAGCTTTAAGGGCGGACGAAAGAATTAAAAAACTAGTTCAAGAGTATAATGATAGAGATATTGTACAATTTTTACGTGGCATTGCCCATAATTACGAAATGAATCCCTAATTTTTAGTTATGTAGAAGTTATCAATTATTATTATAAATGTACATAGTATTACTTTTATAGAATAAATGTTTTTGTGTGAACCGTCTATTTGTTTGAATTAATTGATGTTATTCTCACAAAGAGTAAAATACCTAATAATATAGCAGAGGAAAGAGAAGTTTTAAAAGAAAAACTACATTTCTTAATTTATTATTTCAATAAACATTTTTAAACGACTGGCAAAAAATATTTTATAACGCGCCTTTTTGGGTCTCGGGCCCTTTTGGCTCGCGCCCATTTGTCTCGGCGCCTTTTTGCCGGCGCCTTATCGGCTGCGCCTATTCGCCCGCGCCCAAATGTCCTAAACCGGAAGTAGATAGGTTATCTTTTGTTTTGTTTTCATATACAGGCAGCGCTCACTTAACATACATAATGCGTGCACAAATTGTTGTGCGTTAAACGGATGTACTATCCGTCCATCGGATCTTTTGAGTCACGTGATTAATTTTGATCCGTATGAATTAAATCAACACTTCTGGCTCAAATTCATTACTTACAAAATAGAATTAAACATTTAAAAATAAAGAACTTATAATGCTTATATCTAATATTTTTTATATTTTATACCATGTTTTATTCATTGCTTAAAATTAGCTATATCTATCATAATGAAATTTTATAAAACAATAATAAAATTTGGTTATGGTTATCAACAAAATTTATCGGTCTGTCATTCATTCACCTTGCAACAAATTGGTAATGTACAATTCCTTAGTATGTATTTATTAAAAAAAACATAGTAGTGGAATAATATCTCAAAATATTTAACAACAAATCATGTCAGTCTGAATATAGAACACATAAAATGTTTAAATGCACCTCTACCTATTTTCTAGTGACAATTTTTTAATGGAATTATTTTGTGGAAAATCAGTTCAGTTCAAAATAATTTTTGTTTTATGGTTATTTTTACAATTTGTGAGTAATTATCATTGGAAAACCAGATAATAATTTAGCTCAGCAGTAGTACTGTTCTATTTATAAGCACGATAGAAATTTTAATAGCAATAACTCCTCAGTGAAGTATATGTTACATTAGTGAAGCTCGGAGTGACATACATCTCAAAAATGAATGGAAGAAGTAATTTTTGCAACAATCTTAACCCAGGATATGTTGTTCTAGGAGAAAGAGCATTTTTAATAAAGGAAGCACTCGGAATTCTGCAAGTGAATTTTAGTTATTCTAAAAGAAGACCTCGTTAGCACCTTAAAATATCTCATTTCTTAAAAAAGTGTAAGAATATGCAAAAATTAAACAGTGTAGATTTAATTGTGATTGTATTTAATGTATGTAAGTTGTAAATAATTTTGTATTTATAATTATTTATGGCACTATACAATATTAATTTATTCCTGCACAACGTGGCCATTATTTTAGAATTTAAATAGGCATTTCATTACAGACAAAACACAAAAACTTAATAATAAGTTAAATTTATTTATTAATATATTTGAAATCTATTTACATTTTTTTTTACTGTTATTTATTGTATGCTAAATATCTATAATAAACTTTTATAATCTCACACATAATATTTCTATATGATTAAACTTATTTTCTTATTGCTATTTATTAACTATTGCTTTTATTATAATTAAGTGAAACTATTTTAATAAATAAATCTTATTAAACAATCCTCTGATTATTTTGTTAGGTACTGTAAATTTAAATAAGTAATCCTTAATCAGTGCATGAGTGGCTTTCTTTTTCTTCGTATACTAGAAATAATAATGCACCAACATAACTACAATGTTCGGCTGTTACCAGCCATGCATGTAGAGTGAGCCGAAAGTATTGATTCACATTTCATAATAATGCACTCACTTTTCATCCATTGGTTTTAAATTAACTTCTTATAAATGTTTCACCGAAACAAAAACACATCAATTTCCACATAAAATAAAGAAGTTGTTAATAAATGGATTTTCAGATAAGAACTTCTTCAGGTAATCACTGCATTATCATGTTTATAAACTCAACAAACACATTGTTTTATATTATAAAAACGTCACTCAGATTCTAAATCTGAATCTGAACTGGATGTTTCATTAGGATTAAATACAGTTTCTCAGGTTTGTTTCTCCTAACTAAATCCAACAATTCATATTTTGTGAATTCACCGGAAAAACTTATTATTGCTGGACAGCCCAGTCTATTATTTCCTGTTTTCTCGATGTAGAATTTGGGATTTTATTTAATACTACACTATGATATGGTGTATTGTCCATTATCACAAGTGAATTGTTTGGTAAATGTGGCATGAATTGTATTTTAATCCATTCCTCAAACTTTTTACTGTTCATTTCAGCATGATAGTATTTTGCTTTGGTTTTCGATGCAAATATCAAACTTGCACCTTCAATAAACCCTGATTCACCTCCGGCATGTAAAACTATAAACCTTTTGCCATCATAACCTTCTGGCTTTCGAACACTTTTTGTAGATGTACATGCCAAGATCTTCCTCAATTATCTTTTGAATATATCCATGTTTCATCAAGAAATATCACCGGTCTTGGAGAATTTGACTTTAAATTATCTGTATACTTCCTCAAAAAAGTGCTTCAGTAAAGGGCTATATCATGCTTTTCCACCAATGCTCGTCTGTTGTCTTCCTTTTTGAATTTAAATCCAATCTTTTAATAAATGGGACAAAGAAGATTTTCCAATATCGATTACTGCTTTGGTGTGTAATTCATTTTTCAATGTAAGCAGAGTAACATGTTTCTCTGAAATAATTTCAAATATATTAAAATTGTGAAACATAAATGAAATACCTAATAACATACTCTCTTTATACATGTTATAAATAGTGTTTCGTACTTCCATCTTTGTAGATTCTCGCAAATCTTCTGTTTTGGCTTTGACACGAGGTCTTTTCTTACCGGGTGAAGAAAGCACTGTGTTTTGTCCTTTACGTTGGTTTATATTTCTGATAGTTTGTGTGGAGATTTTAAGAACAGCGGTTGCTCTCTGCAATATTCAAACCTTTATTGTGATTTCAAAAAATATATCTATATGATTCTTACTTCAATAGGTACATTTATATTTATGAGAGGTGCACGACTTTGTTTTTGTCTTTCAAAAAAGTCCAGGACATTTAATACAAGTTGTTGAGATTGTGAATTCAGAATTCAGACGTTTCCCAGACATGTTTCTGTAATAAATGTAAATTCTTAACCTCTAACCAATAAATTTAGTGATTAGAATACTTACAGAAAATGTATTAAATTCAGTTTTTTTTGCTCTGAATAGAACAATTATTGGCAAGATAGAACAAAAACGAATTAGAAAAGCAATATAACAAAAATAAACCAAAACGCAGAGAATAATGTTATATGTCAAACTTTAATAAGTTGACTAACGTAGTAACATGTCATGGCGGTATATTTTCTCTGTCTGTCTTATTACTCTTATGGAGAAGACAACCCCACCTTAAAGTTTAAAATTTCTATCCTTATCTAGTCATTGAGATTGGAAAGAAATGAGTATATATACATTCTAGGTGCGGATGTCGTTGATAAAGCACGCAATTAATCATGTGACTCAAAAGATCCGATGGACGGATAGTACATACGTTAAGCAGACGGTGAAATTCCATATAAAAACAGGTGTTTACGATTTTATGGTTACATACGCCTCTTTGTTCATACGAACGTAGGTAGTGGTTTATTCGAACGTACACTTTGTCGGCTTGAAACTATGCAATAAATGCTTGATTTATTATACGAATTCACAAGACGATTTCCCCTATTAGTCACCGTAAAATAAACTGCTTTCTGTTACTAGTTTACAACCATTCGTTAAATGTACTGATACCGAGTGGTGGCTGGAAATAGTGATAGTGACTCTAGTTTTACGACATATTTAGTAAAAAGCATTAAAAATATGAGTGAAAGTGAAAGAGATCGAAAAAGAAGAAAGACTATTAGTTTCGAGAAAAAATTACAAATTATTGAAAAAGCAGAAAGAGGAGAAAAGATGGTAGAAATAGGACGGAATCTAGGTCTGAGTCGTTCAACAGTAAACACCATAGTGAAAAACAAAGAAAACGTAAAGGCACATATGAAAAGTGGTGGAAACATACAGCAGAATTTTGCTATTCGAGCACGTTCAAACGCGATGGAGGAAATGGAACGACTTTTAAAGCTCTGGTTAGAAGATCAAAATCAACGTAATATTCCAGTAAGTCTTTCTATTATCCAAGAAAAGGCTAAACAAATTCACAGAGAACTGACATATAACATGGGAGAAACTCCAAATGTTGAAACTTTCAACGCAAGTTGGGGATGGTTTCGAAGATTTAAAATTCGAGCTAGATTACATAACATTAAAGTGACCGGCGAAGCAGCTAGTGCTGATCTTAATGCGGCAAATTCTTTTCCTGGATACCTCAAAGCGATAATAGAAGACGGAGCCTACTGCGCGCAACAAGTGTTCAATGTCGACGAAACAGGTTTATTCTGGAAGAAAATGCCCGCAAATACGTATATATCTGTTAATGAAAAACGTATGTCAGGACATAAAGCCTCCAAAGATCGCCTGACACTACTATTGGGTGGAAATGCGGCAGGGGATTTTAAACTGAAGCCTATGCTAGTATACCATAGTGAAAATCCTAGGGCTTTTAGGGGAATTGCAAAATCTTTATTGCCAGTAATTTGGAAATCAAACCGCAGAGCCTGGGTTACTGTTGCTTTGTTCGAGGATTGGTTCAAAAATTATTTTGTACCCTCAGTGCAAAATTATTGTTCCAAAACTAATTTAAATTTTAAAGCCTTGCTTATTCTAGACAATGCACCGGGCCATCCCGTAACGTTAGATGAATTGTGTCCTAATATAAAAGTTGTTTATTTATGCCAAACACAACATCGTTGCTTCAGCCTATGGATCAGACTGTCATTGCAACTTTCAAAAAATATTATTTGAAAACAACTATGGCAGAAATGATAAAAGCTATCGATAAAGGAGAAGGTGTAAGCGTAAGAAGTTATTGGAAAAGTTACAATATTCTTGCTGCGGTTCGAAATATTGGTACAAGTTGGGCTGAAATTAAAAGTACAACTATGAATAGATCTTGGAAAAAGTTGTGTCCTCAGTTTGTTTCTGACGATGAAAATGTTATTGAAGAAACTGAAGATGAAATTATAGATGAAGTTGTGGAAATGGGAAGAAGACTTGAACTGAATATCGATAATGAAGATATTATTGATTTAATAGAGGGTCATTCAGAAGAGCTTACAGCCAGTGATTTAATTCAACTGCACGAACAAATGGTAACACAAATCGATCATGAAGACGAACATCAAGAAAACTTACTTCCAAAAGAAATAAAACTACAAACAATAAGTGAAACTTTAAGTAAGGTAGAAGATATTGTTGCTCTAGTAGAAAATTGTGATCCAGATAGCGAAAGAAGCATAAACGTAATTCGTAGTCTTCGCAATACCACATTATGTTATAAAACACTGTATGTATCAGGAGAGGAAAAGAACTTTTACAACACAATTGACTATGGATAAGTTCTTGACACAAACAAAGAAGAATTAAATTTAAGTTTTATGTACACTTATGTAGGCATTACTTTATTTTTGTATTACATTACAAACTACAACAAAATAAATTATTTCCATCAGTTGTTATTCATTATTTTCATTTTTAATTTGAGAAACATAACACGATCTGATTGGCCTAGGAGCTGACAGTCAATTTTGATTTGACATTTCTTTATAGTACTGAGATAATGAATTTATAAAAAATTGTTCTACTTGAAATTAACCGGACGTAAGGTTAATATGAATTGTTTCAAAGCACGCCTCAAAACAAATGTTTTCACCAAATCAGAAGCTGAGAGATAGTTAAAGGATTTTGAAGAGAAGACTTTTAATAATTATCGTGTTCAGAAAACATTTCCAAGTGATGGAACTAAACTAATCTTTAAAAAATAAGTGATATCAATGGTGGTGGCCAGTAATTGTAAACAATAGTGTATTATTTTTAGAAGTCTTATCGTTGTCATCACAACACCAGAGCCAGCTACCCATCTCGTCAAGTGAAGAACCTTAATGAAAAAAACACAAATTGTCCTGCCACTTTGATGTTGACCATAAAAAATTCAAACTGAAAAGGTAATTTTAACCATTTGTTGCTGATGCCAGCAGATAATTTAAAGAAATTATTTTAGGAGCAAGGATTTAGATTTAAAAAGTCTTCCAACAGAAATATTTATTAATTATATTCATAATCATCCTGTTCAATGTGCAGATGCACTCCGTCACAGGATGCCTGCTGATGGTAGTACTTGCCCTAATTTACAGTAGTGTTATCACCTGTACTATTCAATTTTTAAAAAGAAGTATGGAGCTACTGATGGAAATAGACTAATAGAATCATTAAACCAGTTTATTGACAAGTATAATGAAACATGTGGATCAATTTCTGCAGTTTTGAATAATACAAGCACAGGTCCCATAGTAGTCCTTTGTTCCCCATTAATGAGACGAATTCATGCAAATGTACAGCAGTGAAGTGAAATAATGTTTGTTGACTCCTCAGGTACTATGGACAGACACAATACCAGAGTCTTTTTGTTTCTTACACCAAGTATAGCTGGTGCTTTGCCTGTAGGTGTCATATTGACATATTCTGAAAGCGAACATGTGCTTAAAGATGCTTTATTAATGTGGAAGAGTATTCTTCCTAATAACTCCTTTTATGGTAAACACACACCCAATTTAATTATAACGGATGACAGTAAAAGTGAGAGAAACGCACTTAGGGAAGTGTTCCCAGAATCAGCATTGTTACTGTGCAAGTTCCATGTGTTGCAACCGTTTTGGAGGTATGTATGGGACTCATTAAATGGAGTTCCAAAAGCAGAACGTCCTGAAATCTTCAACATGTTTAAGAAAGTTGTAAATGCCTCGGATAAAACTAACATGGAAAATATTTTTGATTCTGTTCTAAAGGACCCACTAATAGCAAAACATATGAGAGTGCAAACTCACCTAGTAAATATGAGAACCAGAGTTGCAGAATGGAGTTTGTCGTTTCGCAATGATTTACTGACTCGGGGACATAATACAAACAATTATGCAGAAGCAACATTTCGTGTACTGAAAGATATAATTTTGTGTAGGACAAAGGCGTACAACATTGTTCAACTCTTTGATTTTTTAGTAACACGCTTTGAATCATATTTTGAAAGACGAATTATTGATGTTGTTAATAACAGAACATATAATTACCAACGTTCTAGGTATTATATTGCTGATTCGAAAATTAAATTGCTAAAAAGTACAAGTACGATACATGGCACATTTGATGTTTTCAATGCAGAAAACAAACGTACATATAACGTGGATATAGTGTTGGGAATTTGCTCTTGTCCCATAGGCATGCAAGGAGAACCCTGTAAGCACCAGTACGCGGTGTGCGAGGAATTTAAAAAAAGTACACAATTATTTTTTCTAGTATATGATAGAAAAGCAAAAGAAATGTTGCTACGATTAGTAAGTCCAGATTTTAAGTGTTCAAATGAATGGTTTGTTAATTTGAAGAGTGAAGAAGAATATGTAGAAAATGATCCGTCCATTAATCCACCTTTAACTAGTAGCTCAGCTAGCAGTGTTACACTACTTTCAAGTAGCAGTGTAGCAAGTTACTGATGACGATGAAACAAAAGATATAACTTTACGTACAGAAAATCTTAAGAAATGCTTTTCTGACATTATTCAACGTTTACAATCCAAACCTGATGTTTATCTTCCAGCCTGCAGGAAGTTTGTAAAAAAAATTGAATATTTAAAAACAGAAAGCTCCATAATTTCCAGCCTGCATTCATTTGGAAAAGGAAATATTCCATCGAATAAAAGGAAAAATATCAGTGTTCAACCAACTGCCATAGCTCGAAGGAAAACTTATGTAGGTGGGAGAAAAGTTCAACAAACAGGTCGGCCGGCAAAACGGAGCATCCCTGAACATAATTATGCAACAGTGCAACAATGCTCTTGGGCGGAAATACCTCAAAAAATTAGGAAAAAGGCTCCCCATTGTTTGTCATTATTGGCACAAGAAAATATTCATCCTGCTAGACATTAGAATTCAATGTAAAATTTATTATATTTTATATGTATAGTCCAGTGGCGGCTCCGGGCGTGAGCAACCACACAGACAAGACCGACTCGCCCATTATCGGTGATGTACTCCCAGATGTCGAGCATATCACCGACAACAAACGAACCAGTCCTGTCCACGCAACTGCACCGCCAAAAGGCGCTCACCAGCCGCCACTGAATTGTATACATGTTATATGCATATTATTACTTATATTGATGTATAAATACATATTTTTATTAATGTTATTACAGTTTACAATAAATATTAGTTAGCTTTGTTCCATCACTTGGAAATATTTTCGTAACACGAAAATTAGTAGGTAACAGTATTCTCCTTAAATCCCTTAACCATTTCTCAGCTTTTGATTTGGTGAAAACATTTGTTTTGAGGCGTGTTTTGAAACCATTCATATTAACCTTATCGAATAATAACAGCTTATAGCTGAAATCCATATATATAATTAACTAGCTGGCCCGGCAAACGTTGTTTTGCCATATAAATTATTTCTAGTGAATATTTTGGTAGTCTAATAAAAAATAAGTAACTTATTGTAAGTGTGCGGGGATGTGGTATATGACTGAAAGAGGAATGGAGCGCTGTGAACGATGACGGCCTATAAAAATAAAACACCAAACATTCATTTTTTGAATTCATTGTACTTTTATTATCGTAACTAATAAATTTCTAATTACATCTCTATCACAAATAATGACAATTAAAAAAAAACTTTATCAGTCTCTTAATGCAATGGAGTGTACGATATTTTTAGTGAGTCCATCTTTGTGTATTATAGTATTATTAATTATCGTTTAATAATAAATAAACTAATTAATGTATGAAAATATTATGGAACAGGTAACACAAAATGGTTGTTGTTGGCGGGAGCTCGTGACACGTGTTGAAATTGTAATTAAGATAAACAGCCTCTGTAAATATAGATAAAAAATGAGGTTATACTGATTTTGTAATCTTTATGAACGTCCAGGTGGTCTTCAAAATTGCGCGCCAGCTCGCGGGCCAATCATATCGCCAGCTGGGCGCTCATAGCACAAGTCGGTTACCATATCAAAACACGCGCCATGGAATGTAAAACGTTTGTCTTAAGTTATATCATTAATGCCCGTTTGCACCGCTTTGTTAAGTCGAGATTAATTATTAACTCGGACTTAAAGTCTTGCACCGCTTACTAAGTCTAACTTAAATTACTTTAAGTGAGAATTACCTTAAGTCTAGATCAGTGGCGGCCCGTGACTTTTTGGGACGGGAGGGCACCGGGAGTCTGAGTGTTTAATATCAAAAATTAAGTACAGACAAAAAATATACTCATTATGTTCTTTAATTAACATTCTTGAAAATAAAATCTAATCGCCGTTCCTTGCGATTAGCAAAATGATTAATAACTAATTCATTGAAGTTTGGTGTTGATGTCAGTAATTGTTTTTCAATGGAACACATTGCTAAGGCGCATAGTCTGCTTTCGTGCATGGTATTTCTAGAAAATGTTTTTATTCTCTTCAAAGTAGAAAAACACCGTTCACTTTCAGCTGTTGTCATCGGTATGGTGCAAATTATTTTCAATAGCTTCACAGATTCGGCAAATGTAGTTGTTAAATTATTTTCATAGAAACATTGCAGTAATGATAGAGCAGATGAAGCAGTTCCAAAATCTGGTCTATTATACAAAACTACCAATTCATGCTTAAAAGCAATTGATTGCAAATTAAAAGTCTTCACGGCCATCTGGAATTCAGTTTCGGGGAAACAATTTTGATATGTTGAAAATAAGTGTGGTTGAAAAAGAAGAGCTATAGATAGGTGATCACTAAACAAAAAACGGTCATCAATGTTGTTAATAATAATGTCGCACACTTCTTTAGCAACCATTTTGTGTTTGTCTTCATAACGGGGTCTTCTGTTCCGTTGTCGGGAATGTTCCTCTTCTTCTTCATCGTTATCACTATTTTCTTTGTAATAATCGTAATCAGTTGAGTTCCTCACATGCTGAATTGACGATTTAAATGATGACACACAAGACTGTATTTTAATACTGTCAATTTGACGATGTTGTAATTGGTTGTAGAGAATTTCGCAATGCGGCATGATTTTATTAAAAAAATATAACCAGTAATTGAAATCATAATCATTTAAAATGTTTTTCAAGCCTACAGCTTTCCTTATTGTCGACTGGTCACTAGATTCATCATCTATGATCCGCGCCAGACATGTGTTAAGCTTTTTTTTATACCTGAAGACACTCACAACACATCTTGATTTAAAGTTCCATCTGGTCGGTGCAGCCCGCGGAAGTCGATTTTTCACAACCTCATCCAGTATAGCAGTACGCTTTGGGGATCTTGTAAAAAAAAGTAGAAAAACCATCTAGGTTGCAAAAGAAAACTTTCACTTGTTTGTTAAGGCTGTATTACACTTACCAAGTTCTTGGCCAAGAAATTGTCGGCAAGTTCTTGATCAAGTTATTGTTGACCTTGCCTGTTTTACACTTACCAATTTCTTGACAAAGTTTTTAGGTGAATTAGCAGTACCAATAGTGCAAAAGTACGAAATAAAAAATTAATAAAGTTACGGAAGATTTGTGTTTGATATTGAATGTAAAAATAACTGCACAAGAGATACAAAAGAAAATAAATAATTTACGCATACAATTCTTTCAAGAAGTATCAAATTAACATGTCATTTTTAACGGTATTCTCAAATGGAATTTGTATTTACATTTTAGACAGTTGGCAAAAAACTTTATAACATGAATATTACTAGAAATCACTAAAAACTTGACCAAGTTGAGAAGAAAAATAGAACATGTTCTAAGCCACCAAGTTCTTGGCCAAGAAATTGATCAAGTCGACTTGACAAGTGTAATACACGACTTGTCGTCAATTTTAACTTGATCAAGTTATTGGCCAATAACTTGGTCAAGAACTTGGTAAGTGTAATACAGCCTTTATGTGAGGCAGCCCGTTCAACTATCAGATTTAATTGGTGCGCATAGCAATGAATATAATTTGCATTTTTGTAAATTTCTTAAATTTTTGCCTGAACACCGTTGTTTTTACCACTCATTACTGAGGCGCCATCGTAGCTTTGAGATATTAATTTTGCAGGCGTTTGGTCCAATTTAATTTTCCTAAGTTCTTCCAATAAACATTTGCTAATGCCATCAGCAGTATGATTCTCTGGTTGCAGAAAAGACAGAAATCGTTCTTGTATATTTCCGTTCAACTCGTATCGAACTATAAAAGCTAACTGGGAAAATGTAGCCGAATCTGTCGTCTCGTCTGCTTGTATAGCGATATAGTGGGCTTTGTTAATTTCGTTTAGAATCAAAGTGCGAGAAACTTCGTAGATACTGTCCAGCAATTCATTTTGAATGGTTTTTGACAAACCCATAAAAACTCTATTATTAGACTTGTTGATGTGGTCCTTGAGGGTGCTGTCAATTTCTGCCAATAAATTAACCAATCCACGAAAAATCCCCGGATTCGCACTGACTTGTGTTTCGTCATGGCCCCTTAAAGCGATTTCAAACATGCCACAAAACTTAATGCAGTCTATTAATTTTCCCAAAATATGTCTGCTTTTACTGACGTTTTCATTGTGCTGAATTATATTTAATCTATATGCAGAGTTCAGCTGGCACATTATATTTAGCTTTCCCAAAACTATATTCTATCATGTTACTAAGATGTTTTTCACTTACTTTATGTCTTTTTACTTTTTCACTAAAGTGTTTTAAATCCCTACTACCTTTAGAAGTCCAGGCAGGGTCGCTTTGTGGAGAATTCCTAATTAAGCACACATAACAAAAAAAAAGCATTTTGCACATTACACCCACACAACCAGTCTGATAAACTGTAAGAGCTTCTGTTGAATTTTCTCGTCACGGTTTTATTAGTTTTCGAATTGTAATCTTCTAATTTAATCAATAAATCTGGTCCCCATTTTTTAATTCTATCTTAATATCATAGCTCAGTGTTTTATTTTCTATCATTTCGATTATGTTATTAACGCAATTCATGGTTTCATTTGCACCGTTGTATATTACCATAAAATAACAGAAACAATATCGGCGGAAGCTTTGATGTTTGTGTGTCACGTTTTGAAGACCTTGAAGCAATTCACCATTTTGAAAAATGTGCCCGGCCGGCGGGAAATATCATTTATATACATAATAAAATAGGTTGTATTATTAGATAAAATAGAACTTTCTGATGAATACTTTCTACGAGTTTAAATTAGAATAGTATTCCTTAAAACGCTGTTATGCTGTAAAATTTACTTTTGTGTTTAGTTCTCGAAAGATTATGTGTCTTGTCTAAGTACGTAGATTTTGTATAAGCACGAGACTTTCTGAGTGAGCCTTGTACATCGTTCGTTTCACCGGTTGAAAAGACCGTCTGCCGTATATCTATGTGTGTGCTAAATCGACTATTGTACTCTTAGAGCCCTAGGTCGCGAACCGTGAAATTGATAGACAGGTATTGTGTAATATCGAGCAAATACACTCTATTTGTGTAAAAACCTCTGTATCTATGTAACTAATTCTAATTATCTTATCTCTAGCTTATTTTACCCTACCTGTAGATGCGAATAATCTGCAGTTGCAGTTACTTTCTACGCCTCGTTTCAGTTTTATCAATAGCTACTTGGTTAGTACTTCCGAACTCTACGTAGTGCATTTATCTGTATCTTTAAAATTCTCCGACACATTAGACAGCCTCGTTGTATTTACTGTCGCCTGTGTTTATGTGTATCCCAAGACATAGACCTTCGTGTACGTCTGACTAATATTTTCCTTCGTATTTATGTCACTGAAAATGTAAGAAGTATTAAACAGGGAAGTGCTTGGAGTATGGGGCGTACTTTTAATTGTTTTGTCGATCGCTTGTTGCTCTATCATCGTTATTCTAAGTATTAGAAAGCTTCTGTTAATTCTTCCTTGGAGCTGCTGTACGGGTTAAGGGCCGTTGATACGCTGAAATTTATGTTATGGTCGGTCTTTTTTTTTAACCACCGTTGTAGCGTGATTTAAGATTTTGGATATGTCCATAGTTACCTGCAGTGTCCGCTTTCTTCCGTAATAAAATTGTATCTACGTTGGAGGTTTGTTTTGTTTATTTCTGTCAAACTCTTGGTTATGTCGCTCAGCTGACCGTCCGCGTCACGCTTGCCAACCGTTTAGCATGTGAATTCCCACTCGAACTGCCGACTTTTGATTTCTACGTACATTTGTGGGAGTGTGTCGCTTATTTTCTTTTCGTCTAAGTTATGTGTAGGGTTGCGTTTAATTATATTTAAGTCACGATGTCGACTCCCTTTATTGTCAATTTAGTTGTGTGCCTGTTATGTTTATTTGAAATCTCCCGCCTTTCGTTCAGTGATATTTCCGGGCTCGTTACTTTGCGTGTAGCTGACGCGCATTAGTTATGGGAGAAGATTCCCGTTTTGGCTTCACTTTATAGTCGAATCTTGTGTAAGAACATGGTGTGCAAATTGCTTATCTCCCTTTAGTAACTTGGTTACATTATCTGTGTAGATATTTTCGCGAATGCGGCTTTAATTGGAGTAAGCAGGAATTACCGTTACCTTAATTTTGGTTATTTATCGTGAATTTCCACCGTTATACCGTTACCTAAAATTCACGTATGGCCACGTGCTGGTTTTCTTAATCTAAATTTTGCACCCTTGAGTGACTTGTGGAGTCGTTTATCGCGGAATCTCCATTTTCATATTGGGGTAAGTGTTTGAAACTTTGTGTTAATTTTCGGGATTTTATCTTTGTTTCTTTTCCTCTCTAATTTAATAGGATTCTTTTGACGGGCACAAAAGCCCACAGTAGCCATATTTCTGGTTTTATCGCCCCGCATTATCATCGAAGAGCGCGGTGGTTTCTATCGTTGCTGCAGAAGTTGCACCTCTACATCCACCCTGCCTGTTGAAGTGGAATTTTCATCAAGGGGGTCTCCGCCATTTTGGGTTACCGTTGCGGCCTTCCGGCGTCCATTTTGTCAGTTAAGTGCAACTAATGTTGAAATTTACATCATAACTTACGACTGATTTTCGACGTCTTTATACCAGAGTGCTGGACTTTATCTTGCCTAAATTTGACCTAAGAATCTTGAGTGGCTATAATAACTAACGCACCACTAGTTAACTGCAAGGTCACATATTAATCCTAATTAAATTACCGTTATTTTTCTTGTTATTGTTATGCAAACTGGTTTTGCGGAATACAGGGTGACCCTAAGAAGTTTAGATAAGGGCTCTCACTGTTATGTTGAATAATTAGTTCATTAATAATTTTAGTAGGTCATTACCGTAATTATATAACTTTTGTTGTGTCGAAAATTTAATTAATTATTAACTTTAGTAAATTCTTTAATGTAGCACTATATCTCTTGAAAGGTTAATCTTTAATTTAGTAGACTATCCAGTTATTTCATTACCGAAATCATATTAGTAATTCTCTTTGATGTGCTGAATTTTAATCTTGTTTATTTTGATAATAATTTTTTTTTTTACACGTTTATTACCGTATGTTAGAAATTTGACTTTCGCGTATGTTCATTTAATTTTTTTCCTGAGCTAGTTAAAAGCATTTCTGCAGGAGCAAATTTTGTTCGGGAAGCTCAGTGTATTTTGTATATTATAAAATTTCCTTTCTAATTTTATCTTTAATTATTTGACATTTGATAATAAGTAACCTTCTTTTAAATTAATTTTGAACATGTAATCAAACCTTGTGTTTGGTATTTAACGAAATTTTCATTTACTAGTCTAAGTCTTAAGTACTAGATGATATTAATTTTCTTGCGTACGTATTAAACACATTTTGTGTTAACATTGCCGTTGTGGCGTTTTCATGATATTACTTGTATTTATATTATGTGAGGTAATGAAACGTTTCTGCTACCAACCATCTTCTGCTGAAACGCAGAGATTATGATTTAGTATTAAGACTTGTTATTTTCTTTTAAATTTTATTAACGCTTTGTGTTCAAAATTTATCAAACTGTCTTGTTATCAATGTTTTTTTTTATGCATTTCAATTCTTACTCAACGTCTGCTAATTTCAGATTTGTTTCACTTAGTAATTATTCTGTTATACTTAAACTACTCCTTTTATTTGAAAAAAACATAAACAACTTTTATAAAAAAAATAACTTAATCATCATTTCAATTTAATTAAATCTTGCTACTTTCCGTAATATCTTTTCTTTTATTTTACCTCTACATATCTCATATAATATTGTGACAAGCACGTACATAAGGTTAGGTGCTTCATATTATACAGGGTGATCAATAGGAAACCCGCTGGAGGGACACAGCCAGTGGTAGCTCATAGGAGGCGCAGATAGGTTATCGTAAGGTAACACAGTGTCCTGGTGCCCGGACAACGTCGCTAGCGTCGTTGCCGACCGACGCTCTACTTTTAGTCACGGGTAACAACGCTTTGAATAATAGTAATTAAATTGACAAATAAATCAGTTTTAATAAAAATTACGGACAAATTACTATTGAACTAAAATTTTGCTTTTTTTATTGATTAAAATTATTAGTTACTACTACCTACTATTCGATCATTACATTCAATTAATTGCTCACATAATTATTCTTTCTGTAGCCCTACTTTAATTGCTTTTTTTATTCTCTTTATAAATACTTTCTCACTAACAATTTTTTTTAAATTGAAAGGAACACAATTGCCAAATAAAAAACAACACAATAAATGTATTTTTTCAATCATAAATGCTGTAAAATATTTAACTTTACATTTTTGCCTTTTTGAGAATTAAAATCTCTATTAACAAATTTCAGTTATAAAATATTCTGAGACGAATGAACAATCAAAGCAAATAATCCTTCCCGAAAACCACTACAAGGTGGACTGTAAGCTATGCTTTTCAAAACGCCTAGTAGTTTAGCTCCAATTTGATTTGTTGTAGCAATTTCTGGAAAAATTTGTAGAAACATACACTCCAATCTGTATATATACAAAACAAAATGCTGTGTTGGTGTTTTTAAATTTCCAAATAATTCCTCATCAGTTGCTGCTTTGAAATGAGTAAATAAGGTCGATGGTGACAATAACTTAGATTCATCTTTTGCCATTTCCTCACATGCTATGCAAGTATGCTTACCTAAACATTTATTAATTAAATACCCACTGACATACGTCAAAGCATTTTGCTTTGGTAAATCAAGAGTTTTATAGTCTCTGGTATATACTGAGAATTCTTGTGATTCATTGGTTTCATTATTGGAAAATAATTCTACTATATCTGTTGGATTTACAGTGTCCAATTGATTTAAAATCACTTCAAAATCCTCAGCACAATTTGCACCATTCGAATGCTGCAGATAGTTCATACAGAGCAACTTTTTAAATGCTCTCTTAAATTGTATTGGTGTTGGATTTCTGACATTACACACATTCTAAAATACATGTTGAAATTAGTATGCTTTTAAAATTTAAAATAATACTTAGTTCTTATAAAATAATATTTTATTATAAACATTTACCTGTAGATAGTTCCTTAACCGGTGAGGTTTGAATTGATTTCTTGCCAATATGGTCATGGTTCCTTCACTAATATAAAAAGATAAAAACCACATTAGAAGTATTTATTTTCAGGCTTCATCTTTAATAAAAACTTTAATTATAAGTGCAAACCTTATCAAAACATATTTAACAATGATAAGTAAGATCATATATTTTTTGTAGATAATAAATAAGTTTACAAATTTAAATTACGAAATACACTTATTAGAGAAATTAAAGTAAAACGTTATCATGTACATATTTTTGGAATATTACAAATTATAAAGTCATGTTATTATATTTATTCTACTTCAATGATGATATTGATGATGTATGAAGTGACATATTTTAAAATTACAATGCAACGGTATTGCAACATAATATAGACAAAAATTGTTGAATATTATATATACTAAAAGCGGAGTAGCCCATGGCAACCAAACGCTCGAAAAATGGGCGAAAATCGGTTGTGCGGTAGAAAGAACTCGTCTCTGGATACGCAAAATTAACGGCTGTCTTTTGGCACGTTGATAGAGGTGACTTTAAACCGCTCAACGACGGCGAGTTTTTCTTCCCGAGTGGAGCGTGTGCAGAGATATCGCCCGTTGAAGAGGAGCGTGCACTCGGGGTTTTAACAGAAAAATGGCTTGCGTCATCATGACGATTCACGTGACAAGCAAAATAAATCTCGGGAAATGTCAAACTAGCAGACAAACTGAGTTGTATCCACAGATTCAATTTTAAGCGTGAAATACGAAATTTTGAAGGTTGCGAGCGCCCAACAAGACCCGAGGTGTTATAGAACGGACATCTCTAGATATTTCACGTGCTTATTTCGAGTCGACAGACGCACGCAAACAAGGGCACGAGCTCTTTCAAATTCGTTTGCAGACAGATTTCGTAAGAAAAATGGCCGAAATACGTCACAGATTCAGTGTGCATGTGATTCAATGTACTACGGTCCCACGAAAAATATCAGATTAATTTATCCGGTTGGGCATCTCAATCTCGACATAATACACCCGCTTGACTTAACATTTTTATAGATATACAGGTTGATTGTTCTTTTGATGACTATATATTTGAATTATTAAAATACGTTAATTCCAGAACGCGTACGCCTTAATAGGGAAAAGGATTGCTTTTAACATTTATGTGCCCTTATGACAACGATTACGCATACATGCAGAGTGGGCGGAGCTATCTGAAATTAATTTCACTCTTCTGATTAAAGTAAAATTCGGCACTTGGGAGTTTTTGTGGTATCATTGATCGCGTATCCAAAGTCGAAATGACAAAAAAAAAACAAAATGGCCCAAGGATTTTTTGAAAATTGACGTATAAATGTGAAATTTTAGATACGAGTGTGTCTTAAGTCGCCGATCACAAATCCAAAATCAAAATGTCATAAAAAACAAAATGGCGGGTGAATTTTTTGAAAATTGACGTATGAATGTAAAATTTTAGATACGGGGGTTTTGGGGGTCGCCGATCACGAATCCATAATCAAAATGTCAAAAAAAAACAAAAGGGCGGAAGTTATTTTGAAAATTGACGTATGAATGTAAAATTTTAGATACGGGGGTTTTGGTGGTCGCCGATAACGATTCCAATGTCAAAATGTCAAACAAAAAACAAAATGGCGGAAGATTTTTTGAAAATTAACGTATGAATGTAAAATTTTAGATACGGGGGTTTTGGGGGTCGCCGATCACGATTCCAAAGTCAAAATGTCAAAAAAAAACAAAATGGCAGAAGATTTTTTGAAAATTGACGTATGACCGTAAAATTTTAGATACGGGGGTTTTGGGGGTCGCCGATCACGATTCCAAAGTCAAAATGTCAAAAAAAGCAAAATGGCGGAAGATTTTTTTGAAAATTGACGTATGAATGTAAAATTTTAGATACGGGGGTTTTGGGGGTCACCGATCACGATTCCAAAGTCAAAATGTCAAAAAAAACAAAATGGCGGAAGATTTTTTGAAAATTGACGTATCAATGTAAAATTTTAGATACGGGGGTTTTGGGGGTCGCCGATCACGACTCCAAAGTCAAAATGTCAAAAAAAACAAAATGGCGGAATATTTTTTGAAAATTGACGTATGAATGTGAAATTTTAGATACGGGGGTTTTGGGGGTCGCCGATCACGATTCCAAAGTCAAAATGTCAAAAAAAACAAAATGGCGGAAGATTTTTTGAAAATTGACGTATGAATGTAAAATTTTAGATACGGGGGTTTTGGGGGTCGCCGATCACGATTCCAAAGTCAAAATGTCAAAAAAACAAAATGGCGAAAGATTTTTTGAAAATTGACTTATGGATGTGAAATTTTAGATACGGGGGTTTTGGGGCTCGCCGATCACGAATCCACAGTCAAAATGTCAAAAAAAATTATATATACTAAAAGCTGAGTAGTCAATGGCAACCAAACGCCCGAAAAATGGACGAAAATTGGGTGCACGGGGCGGGCAACTCCTCTCTGGATACGCCAAATTAAGAGCTGCCCTTTGGCATGTTGGTAGGGGCGACATTGAATTTCCGGACGTCGAAGAGATTTTCTTCCCAAGTGGAGCGTGTGCAGAGATATCGCCCGTTGAAGAGGAGCGTGCACTCGGTGTTTTAACAGAAAAATGGCTTACGTCATCATGACGATTCACGTGACAATCAAAATAAATCTCGGGAAACGTCAAACTTGCAGGGAAACTCAATTGTGTCCACAGATTCACTTTTAAGCGTGAAATACGAAATTTTGAAGGTTGCGACGGTCCAACTAGGACCGGGGTCTTGAAGAAGGGCCCTCTCGGAATCAATTACATGCTTATTTCGAGTCGACAAACGTACGCAATGTAGGGCACGAGCACTTTCAAATTCGTTTGCAGAAGGGTTTGGTCAGAAAAATGGCCGAAATACGTCACAGATTCATTGTGCATGTGATTCAATGTACTACGGTCGGGTATCAGATTAATTTATATCGGGTCCGGCATCTCAATCTCGACATAATACATCCGCTTGACTTAACATTTTTATAGATATACAGGTTGATTGTTCTTTTGATGACTATATATTTGAATTATTAAAATACGTTAATTCCAGAACGCGTACGCCTTAATAGGGAAAAGGATTGCTTTTAACATTTATGTGACCTTATGACAACGATTACGCATACATTCATGGTGGGCGGAGCTATCTGAAATTAATTTCTCTCTTCTGATTAAAGTAAAATTCGGCACTTGGGAGTCTTTGTGGTGTCATTGATCACGTATCCAAATCGAAATGTCAAAAAAAAAACAAAATGGCCGAAGGATTTTTTGAAAATTGACCTATAAATGTGAAATTTTAGATACGAGGGTGTCTTAAGTCGCCGTTCACAAATTCAAAATCAAAATGTTATAGAAAAACAAATTTTTTGAAAATTGACGTATGAATATAAAATTTTAGATACGGGGGTTTTGGGGGTCGCCGATCACGATTCCAAAGTCAAAATGTCAAAAAAAAAACAAAATGGCGGAATATTTTTTGAAAATTAACGTATGAATGTAAAATTTTAGATACGGGGGTTTTGGTGGTCGCCGATCACGATTCCAAAGTCAAAATGTCAAAAAAAAAAACAAAATGACGGAAGATTTTTTGAAAATTCACTAATGAGTGTGAAAGTTTAGATACGGGGGTATCTTAGGTCGCCGATCACAAATCCAAAATTAAAATGTCAAAAAAAACAAAATGGCGTAAGAATTTTTTGAAAATTGACGTATGAATGTAAAATTTTAGATACGGGGGTTTTGGGGATCGCCGATCACGATTCCAAAGTCGAAATGTCAAAAAAAACCAAAATGGCGGACGATTTATTGAAAATAGACGTATTAATGTAAAATTTTAGATACGGGGGTTTTGGGGGTTGCCGATCACGATTCCAAAGTCAAAATGTCAAAAAAAAAACAAAATGGCGGAAGATTTTTTGAAAATTGACGTATGAATATAAAATTTTAGATACGGGGGTTTTGGGGGTCGCCGATCACGATTCCAAAGTCAAAATGTAAAAAAAAACAAAATGGCGAAAGATTTTTTTGAAAATTGACGTATCAATGTAAAATTTTAGATATGGGGGTTTTGGGGGTCGCCGATCACGACTCCAAAGTCAAAATGTCAAAAAAAACAAAATGGTGGAAGATTTTTTGAAAATTGACGGATGAATGTAAAATTTTAGATACGGGGGCTTTGGGGGTCGCCGATCACGATTCCAAAGTCAAAATGTCAAAAAAAGCAAAACGGCGAAAGATTTTTTTGAAAATTGACGTATGAATGTAAAATTTTAGATACGGGGGTTTTGGGGGTCGCCGATCACGATTCCAAAGTCAAAATGTCAAAAAAAACAGAATGCCGGAAGATTTTTTGAACATTGACGTATGAATGTGAAATTTTAGATACGGGGGTTTTGGGGGTCGCCGATCACGATTCCAAAGTCAAAATGACAAAAAAAAACAAAATGGCGGAAGACGTTTTTGAAAATTGACGTATGAATGTGAAATTTTAGATACGGGGGTTTTGGGGGTCGCCGATCACGATTCTAAAGTCAAAATGTACAAAAAAAAAACGGCGGAAGATTTTTTTGAAAATTGACGTATTACTATGAAATTTTAGATACGGGAGTTTTGGGGGTCGCCGATCACGATTCCAAAGTCAAAATATCAAAAAAAACAAAAGGGTGGAAGATTTTTTGAAAATTGACGTATGAATGTAAAATTTTAGATACGGGGGTTTTGATGGTCGCCGATCACGATTCCAAAGTCGAAATGTAAAAAAAAGCAAAATGGCGGAAGATTTTTTGAAAATTGGCGTTTGAATGTAAAATTTTAGATACGGGGTTTTGGGGGTCGCCGATCACGATTCCAAAGTCAAAATGTCAAAACAAAACGAAATGGTGGAAGATTTTTTGAAAATTGACGTATGAATGTGAAATTTTAGATACGAGGGCTTTGGGGGTCGCCGATCACGATTCCAAAGTCAAAATGTCAAAAAAAGCAAAACGGCGAAAGATTTTTTTGAAAATTGACGTATGAATGTAAAGTTTTAGATACGGGGGTTTTGGGGGTCGCCGATAACGATTCCAAAGTCAAAATGTCAAAAAAAAAATGGCGGAAGATTTTTTTGAAAATTGACGTATGAATGTGAAATTTTAGATACGGGGGTTTTGGGGGTCGCCGATCACGATTCCAAAGCCAAAATGTCAAAACAAAATGGCGGAAGATTTTTTGAAAATTGACGTATGAATGTTAAATTTTAGATACGGGGGTTTTAGGGGTCGCCGATCACGATTCCAAAGTCAAAATGTCAAAAAAAAACAAAATGGCGAAAGATTTTTTAGAAAATTTACGTATGAATGTGAAATTTTAGATACGGGGTTTTGGGGGTCGCCGATCACGATTCCAAAGTCAAAATGTCAAAAAAAACAAAATGGCGAAAGATTTTTTAGAAAATTGACGTATGAATGTAAAATTTTAGATACGGGGGTTTTGTGGGGTCGCCGATCACGATTCCAAAGTCAAAATGTCAAAATAAAACAAAATGGCAGAAGATTTTTTGAAAATTGACGTATGACCGTAAAATTTTAGATACGGGGGTTTTGGGGGTCGCCGATCACGATTCCAAAGCCAAAATGTCAAAACAAAATGGCGGAAGATTTTTTGAAAATTGACGTATGAATGTTAAATTTTAGATACGGGGGGGTTTTGGGGGTCGCCGATAACGATTCCAAAGTCAAAATGTCAAAAAAAAACAAAATGGCGAAAGATTTTTTAGAAAATTTACGTATGAATGTGAAATTTTAGATACGGGGTTTTGGGGGTCGCCGATCACGATTCCAAAGTCAAAATGTCAAAAAAAACAAAATGGCGAAAGATTTTTTAGAAAATTGACGTATGAATGTAAAATTTTAGATACGGGAGTTTTGGGGGTCGCCGATCACGATTCCAAAGTTAAAATATCAAAAAAAGCAAAACGGCGAAAGATTTTTTTTGAAAATTGACGTATGAATGTAAAATTTTAGATACGGGGGTTTTGGGGGTCGCCGGTCACGATTCCAAAGCCAAAATGTCAAAAAAAACAAAATGCCGGAAGATTTTTTGAAAATTGACGTATGAATGTAAAATTTTAGATACGGGGGTTTTGTTGGTCGCCGATCACGATTCCAAAGTCAAAATGTCAAAAAAAGCAAAACGGCGAAAGATTTTTTTGAAAATTGACGTATGAATGTAAAATGTTAGATACCGGGGTTTTGGGAGTCGCCGATCACGATTCCTAAGTCAAAATGTCAAAAAAAACAAAATGGCGAAAGATTTTTTAGAAAATTGACGTATTAATGTAAAATTTTAGATACGGGGGTCTTGGAGGTCGCCGATCACGATTCCAAAGTCAAAATGTCAAAAAAAAAACAAAATGGCGGAAGATTTTTGAAAATTGACGTATGAATGTGAAATTTTAGATACGGGGGTTTTGGGGGTCGCCGATCACGATTCTAAAGTCAAAATGTCAAAAAAAACAAAACGGCGGAAGATTTTTTTGAAAATTGACGTATTACTATGAAATTTTAGATACGGGAGTTTTGGGGGTCGCCGATCACGATTCCAAAGTCAAAATGTCAAAAAAAACAAAAGGGTGGAAGATTTTTTTGAAAATTGACGTATGAATGTAAAATTTTAGATACGGGGGTTTTGGGGGTCGCCGATCACGATTCCAAAGTCAAAATATCAAAAAAAACAAAAGGGTGGAAGATTTTTTTGAAAATTGACGTATGAATGTAAAATTTTAGATACGGGGGTTTTGGGGGTCGCCGATCACGATTCCAAAGTCAAAATGTCAAAAAAAACAGAATGCCGGAAGATTTTTTGAACATTGACGTATGAATGTGAAATTTTAGATACGGGGGTTTTGGGGGTCGCCGATCACGATTCCAAAGTCAAAATGACAAAAAAAAACAAAATGGCGGAAGACGTTTTTGAAAATTGACGTATGAATGTGAAATTTTAGATACGGGGGTTTTGGGGGTCGCCGATCACGATTCTAAAGTCAAAATGTACACAAAAAAAACGGCGGAAGATTTTTTTGAAAATTGACGTATTACTATGAAATTTTAGATACGGGAGTTTTGGGGGTCGCCGATCACGATTCCAAAGTCAAAATATCAAAAAAAACAAAAGGGTGGAAGATTTTTTGAAAATTGACGTATGAATGTAAAATTTTAGATACGGGGGTTTTGATGGTCGCCGATCACGATTCCAAAGTCGAAATGTAAAAAAAAGCAAAATGGCGGAAGATTTTTTGAAAATTGGCGTTTGAATGTAAAATTTTAGATACGGGGTTTTGGGGGTCGCCGATCACGATTCCAAAGTCAAAATGTCAAAACAAAACGAAATGGTGGAAGATTTTTTGAAAATTGACGTATGAATGTGAAATTTTAGATACGAGGGCTTTGGGGGTCGCCGATCACGATTCCAAAGTCAAAATGTCAAAAAAAGCAAAACGGCGAAAGATTTTTTTGAAAATTGACGTATGAATGTAAAGTTTTAGATACGGGGGTTTTGGGGGTCGCCGATAACGATTCCAAAGTCAAAATGTCAAAAAAAAAATGGCGGAAGATTTTTTTGAAAATTGACGTATGAATGTGAAATTTTAGATACGGGGGTTTTGGGGGTCGCCGATCACGATTCCAAAGCCAAAATGTCAAAACAAAATGGCGGAAGATTTTTTGAAAATTGACGTATGAATGTTAAATTTTAGATACGGGGTTTTGGGGGTCGCCGATCACGATTCCAAAGTCAAAATGTCAAAAAAAAACAAAATGGCGAAAGATTTTTTAGAAAATTTACGTATGAATGTGAAATTTTAGATACGGGGTTTTGGGGGTCGCCGATCACGATTCCAAAGTCAAAATGTCAAAAAAAACAAAATGGCGAAAGATTTTTTAGAAAATTGACGTATGAATGTAAAATTTTAGATACGGGGGTTTTGTGGGGTCGCCGATCACGATTCCAAAGTCAAAATGTCAAAATAAAACAAAATGGCAGAAGATTTTTTGAAAATTGACGTATGACCGTAAAATTTTAGATACGGGGGTTTTGGGGGTCGCCGATCACGATTCCAAAGCCAAAATGTCAAAACAAAATGGCGGAAGATTTTTTGAAAATTGACGTATGAATGTTAAATTTTAGATACGGGGGGGTTTTGGGGGTCGCCGATAACGATTCCAAAGTCAAAATGTCAAAAAAAAACAAAATGACGAAAGATTTTTTAGAAAATTTACGTATGAATGTGAAATTTTAGATACGGGGTTTTGGGGGTCGCCGATCACGATTCCAAAGTCAAAATGTCAAAAAAAACAAAATGGCGAAAGATTTTTTTTGAAAATTGACGTATGAATGTAAAATTTTAGATACGGGAGTTTTGGGGGTCGCCGATCACGATTCCAAAGTTAAAATATCAAAAAAAGCAAAACGGCGAAAGATTTTTTTTGAAAATTGACGTATGAATGTAAAATTTTAGATACGGGGGTTTTGGGGGTCGCCGGTCACGATTCCAAAGCCAAAATGTCAAAAAAAACAAAATGCCGGAAGATTTTTTGAAAATTGACGTATGAATGTAAAATTTTAGATACGGGGGTTTTGTTGGTCGCCGATCACGATTCCAAAGTCAAAATGTCAAAAAAAGCAAAACGGCGAAAGATTTTTTTGAAAATTGACGTATGAATGTAAAATGTTAGATACCGGGGTTTTGGGAGTCGCCGATCACGATTCCTAAGTCAAAATGTCAAAAAAAACAAAATGGCGAAAGATTTTTTAGAAAATTGAAGTATTAATGTAAAATTTTAGATACGGGGGTCTTGGAGGTCGCCGATCACGATTCCAAAGTCAAAATGTCAAAAAAAAAAACAAAATGGCGGAAGATTTTTGAAAATTGACGTATGAATGTGAAATTTTAGATACGGGGGTTTTGGGGGTCGCCGATCACGATTCTAAAGTCAAAATGTCAAAAAAAACAAAACGGCGGAAGATTTTTTTGAAAATTGACGTATTACTATGAAATTTTAGATACGGGAGTTTTGGGGGTCGCCGATCACGATTCCAAAGTCAAAATGTCAAAAAAAACAAAATGGCGAAAGATTTTTTTGAAAATTGACGTATTAATGTAAAATTTTAGATACGGGGGTTTTGGGGGTCGCCGATCACGATTCCAAAGTCAAAATATCAAAAAAAACAAAAGGGTGGAAGATTTTTTTGAAAATTGACGTATGAATGTAAAATTTTAGATACGGGGGTTTTGGGGGTCGCCGATCACGATTCCAAAGTCAAAATGTCAAAAAAAAAAAAATGCCCGAAGATTTTTTGAAAATTGACGTATGAATGTAAAATTTTAGATACGGGGGTTTTGATGGTCGCCGATCACGATTCCAAAGTCAAAATGTAAAAAAAAGCAAAATGGCGGAAGATTTTTTTGAAAATTGGCGTTTGAATGTAAAATTTTAGATACGGGGTTTTGGGGGTCGCCGATCACGATTCCAAAGTCAAAATGTCAAAACAAAACGAAATGGTGGAAGATTTTTTGAAAATTGACGTATGAATGTGAAATTTTAGATACGAGGGCTTTGGGGGTCGCCGATCACGATTCCAAAGTCAAAATGTCAAAAAAAGCAAAACGGCGAAAGATTTTTTTGAAAATTGACGTATGAATGTAAAGTTTTAGATACGGGGGTTTTGGGGGTCGCCAATAACGATTCCAAAGTCAAAATGTCAAAAAAAAAATGGCGGAAGATTTTTTTGAAAATTGACGTATGAATGTGAAATTTTAGATACGGGAGTTTTGGGGGTCGCCGATCACGATTCCAAAGCCAAAATGTCAAAACAAAATGGCGGAAGATTTTTTGAAAATTGACGTATGAATGTAAAATTTTAGATACGGGGGTTTTGGGGGTCGCCGATCACGATTCCAAAGTCAAAATGTCAAAAAAAACAAAATGGCGAAGGATTTTTTAGAAAATTGACGTATGAATGTGACATTTTAGATACGGGGGTTTTGGGGGTCGCCGATCACGATTCCAAAGTCAAAATGTCAAAAAAAAGGAAAATGGCGAAAGATTTTTTAGAAAATTGACGTATGAATGTGAAATTTTAGATACGGGAGTTTTGGGGGTCGCCGATCACGATTCCAAAGTCAAAATGTCAAAAAAAACAAAATGGCGAAAGATTTTTTTGAAAATTGACGTATGAGTGTGAAATTTTAGATGCGGGGGTGTGTTAGGTCGCCGATCACAAATCCAAAATCAAAACGTCATAAAAAAACAAAATCGTGAAAGAATTTTTGGAAAATTGACATATGAATGTAAAATTTTAGATACGAGGGTTTTGGGGGTCGTCGATCACGATTCCAAAGTCAAAATGTCAAAAAAAAACAAAATGGCAGAAGATTTTTGGAAAATTGACGTAAAATTTTAGATACGGGGGTTTTGGGGGTCGCCGATCACAATTCCAAAGCCAAAATGTCAAAAAATACAAAATGCCGGAAGATTTTATGAAAACTGACGTATGAATGTAAAATTTTAGATACGGGGGTTTTGGGGGTCGCCGATCACGATTCCAAAGTCAAAAAAACAAAATGGCGAAAGATTTGTTTGAAAATTGACGTATTAATGTAAAATTTTAGATACGGGGGTTTTGGGGGTCGCTGATCACGATTCCAAAGTTAAAATATCAAAAAAAGCAAAACGGCGAAAGATTTTTTTGAAAATTGACGTATGAATGTAAAATTTTAGATACGGGGGTTTTGATGGTCGCCGATCACGATTCCAAAGTCAAAATGTCAAAAAAAGCAAAATGGCGGAAGATTTTTTTGAAAATTGACGTATGAATTTAAAATTTTAGATACGGGGGTTTTGGGGGTCGCCGATCACGATTCCAAAGTCAAAATGTCAAAACAAAACGAAATGGTGGAAGATTTTTTGAAAATTGACGTATGAATGTGAAATTTTAGATACGGGGGTGTCTTAGGTCGCCGATCACGAATCCAAAGTCAAAATGTCAAAAAAAAACAAAATGGCGGAAGTTTTTTTGAAAATTGACGTATGAATGTGAAATTTTAGATACGGGGGTGTCTCAGGTCGCCGATCACGAATCCAAAGTCAAAATGTCAAAAAAAAAACAAAATGGCGGAAGTTTTTTTGAAAATTGACGTATGAATGTGAAATTTTAGATACGGGGGTGCCTCAGGTCGCCGATTACGAATCCAAAGTCAAAATGTCAAAAAAAAAAATGGCGGAAGTTTTTTTGAAAATTAACGAATGAATGTGAAATTTTAGATACGGGGGCTTTGGGGGTCGCCGATCACGATTCCAAAGTCAAAATGTCAAAAAAAAATGGCGAAAGATTTTTTAGAAAATTGACGTATTAATGTAAAATTTTAGATACGGGGGTTTTGGGGGTCGCCGATGACGATTCCAAAGTCAAAATATCAAAAAAAGCAAAACGGCGAAAGATTTTTTTGAAAATTGACGTATGAATGTAAGATTTTAGATACGGGGGTTTTGGGGGTCGCCGATCACGATTGCAAAGTCAAAATATCAAAAAAAACAAAAGGGTGGAAGATTTTTTTGAAAATTGACGTATGAATGTGAAATTTTAGAATACGGGAGTTTTGGGGGTCGCCGATCACGATTCCAAAGTCAAAATGTCAAAAAAAAACAAAATGGCGGAAGAGTTTTTTGAAAATTGACGTATGAATGTGAAAGTTTAGATACGGGGATGTTTGTGGTCGCTTATTACGTCTTCAATTTGGTGATTCTTCGAAACGTGATTGAACAGGGTTTAAATTTAATACTTAATTTTTTCGTATCAACAGTAGATTCGCAAACATCAGAATCGTATTGTACATTGTCTCAATGAAAATGTTACGCTCACTGAACTCATTGTTTCTTTCGATACTCTAACATGACATGCTTAACATTAAATTACCTTTCTCGCTCTTGAGTGTGAACCGGTTTGTGTAAAAAAACAGTTCGAGTAGAATTTCAAATAAAATATACTATTGGCTTAAAAAAATATATGTAGGGATGCTTCAAAAGTTTATAAAAGTGGACATTCTGAAAAGCGTCATGCCAGTGATCGCTTTTTACAGGAAAGGCGCTTCAATAGGGCTTCAATTTAAAACTTGGGCTTTTTACTTTTATTATTATTTCGTGCTCCTTTATTAACTATAGTGGATTTCAAAAAGGTTGACAGGCTTTCACACCTTCGCATCAAAATAGTATTGTACACTGTCTTAATGAAAATGTAGCGCTTCTTGATCTCATTGTGTCTTTGCATACTTTAACACGACTTATGTTTAACATTAAATTACCTTTCTCGCTCTTGAGTGTGTACCGGTTTGTGTAAAAAACAATTCCAGAAATATTTTAAATAAAATATACAATTGGCTTCACAAAATATATGTATATACCGGGATGCTTTAAAAGTTTATAAAACTGGACATTCTAAAAAGAGTTTTTTATAGGAAAGACGCTTCAATTGGGCTTAAATCTAAAACTTGGGCTTTTTACTTTTATTATTATTTTGTGCTTTTTTCTTAACGAGAGTAGACTTCGAAAAGATTGACAGGCTCTTACACGTTCACAGCAAAATAGTATTGTAAACTGTCTTAATGAAAAGGTTGCGCTTTTTGAGAGCTCATTGTTTCTTTGGATATTTTAACATGACTTATGTTGAACATTAAATTACCTTTCTCGCTCTTGAGTGTGTACCGGTTTGTGTAAAAAACAATTCGAGAAAAATTTTAAATAAAATAAAAGGCGCTTCAATTTAAAACTTGGGCTTTTTACTTTTATTTTCATTTGGGCTCCTTTATTAATGATAGTGGATTTCAAAAAGGTCACACTTTACATCAAAATAGTATTGTACACTGTCTTAATAAAAATGTTGCGCTTTTTGATCTCAATGTGTCTTTGGATACTTTAACACGAGTTTTGTTTAACATTAAATTACCTTTCTCGCTCTTGAGTGTGTACCGGTTTATGTCAAAAACAGTTCGAGAAGAATTTTAAATAAAGTATCCTATTGGCCTAACAAAATATATATATATATACAGGGGTGCTTCAAACGTTTATGAAAGTGAACATTCTAAAAAGCGTTTTTTTACAGGAAAGGCGCTTCAATAGGGCCTAAATTTAAAACTTGGGCTTTTTACTTTTATTATTATTTCCTGCACCTTTATTAACGATAGTGGATTTTGAAAAGGTTGACAGGCTTTTACACTTTCACATCAAAATAGTATTGAAAACTGTCTTAATGAACATGTTGGTCTTTTTGAACTCATTGAGTCTTTGGATACCTTAACATGCCTTATGTTTAACATTAAATTACCTTTCTCGCTCTTGAGTGTGTACCGGTTTGTGTAAAAAACAATTCGAGAAAAATTTTAAATAAAATAAAAGGCGCTTCAATTTAAAACTTGGGCTTTTTACTTTTATTTTCATTTTGTGCTCCTTTATTAATGATAGTGGATTTCAAAAGGGTCACACTTTACATCAAAATAGTATTGTACACTGTCTTAATAAAAATGTTGCGCTTTTTGATCTCAATGTGTCTTTGGATACTTTAACACGAGTTTTGTTTAACATTAAATTACCTTTCTCGCTCTTGAGTGTGTACCGGTTTATGTCAAAAACAGTTCGAGAAGAATGTTAAATAAAATATCCTATTGGCCTAACAAAATATATATATATATATACAGTGGTGCTTCAAAAGTTTATAAAAGTGGACATTCTAAAATGCGTTTTTTACAGGAAAGTGCTTCAATAGGGCTTCAATTTAAAACTTGGGCTTTTTACTTTTATTATTAATTTGTACTTTTTCATTAACGATAGTGGATTTCGAAAATATTGATAGGCTATTACACGTTCATATGAAAATAGTATTGTAAACTGTCTTAATGAAAATGTTGCGTTTTTTGTCTTTGAATACTTTAACATGACATGTTTAACATTAAATTACCTTTCTCGCTCTTGACTGTGTACCGGTTTGTGTCAAAAACAGTTCGAGAAGAATTTTAAATAAAATATCCAATTGGCTTAACAAAATATATGTATATACAGGAGTGCTTCAAAAGTTTATAAAAGTGGATATTCTTAAAAGCGTTTTTTACAGGAAAGGCGCTTCAATAGGGCTTCAATTTAAAACTTGGGCTTTTTACTTTTATTATTATTATGTGCTCCTTTATTAACGATAGTGGATTTCAAAAAGGTTGACAGGCTTTTACACTTTCGCATCAAAATAGTATTGTACACTGTCTTAATAAAAGCGTTGCGCTTTTTGATGTCATTGTGTCTTTGCATACTTTAACACGACTTATGTTTAACATTAAATTACCTTTCTCGCTCTTGAGGGTGTACCGGTTTGTGTTAAAGACAGTTCGAGAAGAATTTTAAATAAAATATCCTATTGACTTAACAAAATATATGTATATGCAGGGGTGCTTCAAAAGTTTATAAAGGTAGACATTCTAAAAAGTCATGACAGTGATTGCTTTTTACGGGGCAGGCGCTTCAAAAGGGCTTAAATTTAAAACTTGGGCTTTTTACTTTTATTATTATTATGTGCTCTTTTATTAACGATAGTGGATTTCGAAAAGGTTGACAGGCTTTTACACTTTCACATCAAAATAGTATTGTACACTCTCTTAATAAAAATGTTGCGCTTCTTGATCTCATTGTGTCTTTGCATACTTTAACACGACTTATGTTTAACATTAAATTACCTTTCTCGCTCTTGAGTATGTACCGGTTTGTGTAAAAAACAATTCCAGAAAAATTTTAAATAAAATATACAATTGGTTTCACAAAATATATGTATATACCGGGATGCTTTAAAAGTTTATAAAACCGGACATTCTAAAAAGCGTCATGCCAGTGATCGCTTTTTACAGGAAAGGTGCTTCAATTTAAAACTTGGGCTTTTTACTTTTACTTTTCTTTTATGCTCCTTTATTAACGATAGTGGATTTCAAAGAGGTCACACTTTATATCAAAATAGTATTGTACACTGTCTTAATAAAAGTGTTGCGCTTTTTGATCTCATTGTGTCTTTGCATACTTTAACACGACTTATGTTTAACATTAAATTACCTTTCTCGCTCTTGAGTGTGTACCGGTTTGTGTTAAAAACAGTTCGAGAAGAATTTTAAATAAGATATCCTATTGGCTTAACAAAATATATGTATATACAGGGGTGCTTCAAAAATTTATAAAAATGGACATTCTAGAAAGCACTGTTTACAGGAAAGGCGCTTGAAAAGGGCTTAAATTTAAAACTTGGGTTTCTTACTTTTATTATTATTTTGTGCTCCTTTATTAATGATAGTGGATTTCAAAAGGGTCACACTTTACATCAAAATAGTATTGTAAACTGTTTTAATAAAAATGTTGCGCTTTTTGAGCTCATTGTGTCTTTGGATACTTTAACATGGCTTATGATTAACATTAAATTACCTTTCTCGCTCTTGAGTGTGTACCGATTTGTGTCAAAAACAGAAGGAGAATAATTTTAGATAAAATATACTCTGCTTTTTTATTAACGATAGTGGACTTCGAAAAGGTAGTAAGAAAGTAATATACTTTATAAATTAAATTTACTTTTCCCATTCGCATACATATGTTTGCGAGCTATATGTTCGAAGTTCATCAGCATTCATTAGCATGCTATAAGAATGCTTGAAAGCGACGCCCATTTACCAAACAAAATTTGTTGTAAACATATTAAACACTATGGAGATACTACGTATATTTGAGTATGTCAATTAAAATGACGAGCCCGCGATCTTAATTCATGGACAGCCGTTAAACATTTTCAATTTAAAAACTGCTATTATCACTAAATCTATTATTAATCATTTCATCCGATAAGCATTCTGAATAAAATATTGCATAGTTGTAAACTATATACAGGGGTGTATAAAAACAACTAAACAATATTGAACATCTAAAACACAATTATATTTAGTTATTCACTATATATCGGAATTATATGGTGTTTCAAAAACTGAAACGCAATAAAGACAAAATCCGCAATAAATTTAGAAGAATAAGGGGGAGCGGTACCTCAACTGTAAGCGGAATAAGAGGCGGCAGCGGGCCTTCTAGGCCTGCCGTATTAGCTAGTTATATATAATAAAAGCCGAGTAGCCAATGGCAACCAAACCCGGTCAAAATCGACGAAAATTGGGTACGCGGGGCGCAGAACTCGTCTCTGGATACGCGAAATTGAAAGCTGCCCTTTGGCGTGAAGTTACCGACGACCTTGAATTGTTCCTCGTCGGAGAGTTTTTCTTCCCAAGTGGAGCGTGTGCAGAGATATGGGCTTTTAAAGAGGAGCGTGCACTCGATGTTTTAACAGAAAAATGGATTACGTCATGACCGATTCCCAGGACAACCGATCAAAATCGCAAAAATGTCAGGTATGACAGGCACGCGCGAAAGAATTGTAAAAGTTTCACATTGACGAAGAAATTTCAGGCCGTCGAGGTTTAGAGTGCGGAAAGAGGGTTGGAAACCAAAAGAGTGGACTTTTCCGCGACGGTTGAGTGCACTGTCCACGTGCCAAATCTGTCGCTGTCGAAGGTGCGATTCATTTAAGGCTTTTATGTAGAGGAATGCGGTATAAAAATCTCGCGATGACGAGTTTGGGTGTTATTAATGACTCGATCGGTTGTCAAGTTTAAATGTCAGAAGGCCGACAAATAAAGATATTACGAAGAAGAAATGCATTTTTAATTGAAACGTGGTACCTTCAGATACGTATTAGTGTTATTATTATCAATCGTTACTATTTCTTTTCTATATGAATATATGAACAAAATGCCGACGGATATGATAAAATAAACTTAAAGTGTATTGTCGCACGTAAGTACAGTAATAAATATAACGATTTTGCTATCTTTTATTAAAATATATTAAATACAAAGACACTCTATTCATTATATATGTCAGCGAAATGTCGTCACTTCTCGCGAAAGAAGTACGGAAGCAAGACTAAATCAAGAATCATCTGAGTTTTGCTTTTGGGCCTGCCAAATTACGTTAGATGCACACGAATTATACGAAACCTAAATGTTAACAGAATGTTGGAAATATATCAGTGTTCAAGATGTAGTCTTTATTTGTCAGATCAGATGTGTCCGAAGCGCACTTCGAAATAAAATAAATACATCAAATAAAATTCGCATAAGCATTTACGTAATTTCGTTTACCAATTTTCAGTTATAAAACCAAGCATTTAAAATATGCGCCTGCGGGTAGGCACCAACTAATCAGAAGTACATTTTCGGTTAAATGGTATTAGGAGCCAGCAAGATTTTCGATTGGGTTTTACAAAGTATACTATTAAAGCGTAATATGAAAATTAATTAATTCTCTCAATGACCTGTAAGTTTAAAACATGTTTAGTAAAGTTTATCATGTTATGTTGTTAATTTCATTTGACAATTGGAAAGACAATTTGGTTAAGCACTGCCAGTCTGACATTTCGTTCTCACAAGTTTATGTGTGAATGAATACACTCAACGAACTATTGTCACGATGACAGGTGGAACGACAATTTGGTTAAACATCTTGACGTCAAGAGTGTGACTTTTCATTGCTGTATAAGTGTCACGATGACAGTCTGTCAAAAAATTTTAGGTATACACTATTTTTATCGTAAACTTGACACAAGGCATAGTACTACCAATTTTATAGAACGAATAACATGAAACAACATTTAATTGCCGAACCGTCTTGGTTTTTTTTTTTTTGGTCTGTCTACGTTCACCTTGGGCTAGATGCACACAATTGATACAAAACCTGAATGTCAACAAAATTTTTCTAAATATCAGCGTTCAGTAAATTATATAGAAATGTTGTTCGGTTTGTGGGCAAAGTCTTAATAAATAAATTCATTTGCCACTAATTATAAATGTCACAATAATATTTAATTTATTTCTAAGAGACATTTTGTTTAATATGCGTCTTCATTCATAAACAAGAACAAACTGAACTGCGGTTGTAATTACTCTACATTGTCGGTCATTCAGGTACAGTTTCCAATAACGTAGTTATAAAAATTAAAGCAAAGGCGTGATTCATAACATATGACGTCCACTGAAAGAAATATTATAACCGTTAATATTTACATTTTATTGCATTATCAATTATTATTATTATTACTATTGTATCGGTCATTTATCGTATCTTTAATGGCTTGGACACATCTCTGTCATCTTTCTACATACAAATACATATACTGCGTCTTTAATTTACATTTAGAGTAGCTTATGATATCAATATTAATTTGGGAAAACTGTGCTACAGTAATGTTTTTCATTTTCACTACTGTCATAGTTAAGTCAATTTATTGAAAAGTTCCACAGTGTTCTCAAATTAATATTGAAATTGTAGGTTATTCTAAAAAAAATTAATTGAAGGCACGCTATGTCTACAATGACATTCAATTTGACAATTCATTCTCGCAATAGATCAAACTGTTGACAGTTTGCAAGAAAATTTAACGTAGGGGCAACTTTTATCATGAAACTTAAGACAAATAGAGTTAGAGTACTACCAAATTTAAAAAACAAAGAAATTTATATATGACACAATAAATCTTGATCATACAACCATCTTAGGTTTACCTTTTCGGCCTACTTACATTCAAGTTAGACTAGGTGCACACGCATTATATCAAACCTGAATGTCAACGAAATGTTCCAAGTAATCAGCTTTCAGTAACTTCTATAGAAATGTTAAACATTTTATGGGAAATTTTTTAATTAATAAATCCATTTGTCTATAATTATAGATGCCACAATAATGTATAATTAATTTCTAGAGATATTTTATTTCATTTGCATCTTCATTCATAAACTAATAAAAAGAAAATTTATAACCGTTAAAATTCAAGTGCTTCTGCGACTGGCAGTGGTCACGTTCCAAACAGGCACATTTATAAAGAAACTTACAGCGAAAAAGTGGACGCGAAGAGGCAATTCAAACTCGAAGAGTTTCATGGACCACTGTAATAACAAAAAGAGCAAGTATTCTATTAAATTAATGTGTCCTAAATAAAAAAAAAGGGGGAAAGAGTAAATTGATTAGTCAGCATTTGATGACTTATATCGATATTTTATGACAAACATTATGGAGCACTGATGCTCTTGATTGTTTACAAAGAACGTCATATAAATTTATTTCTATTGACTATTGTCCCGGAAGCCCTACGTTAATTGTTATTCAAAGAAACGAATACATCATGCATACATATCACCTTTAATTTAACGATTTAAAGGGTAATGTAACTGCTATTTTAAAAATGTAACCACTACTACATATAAAGACAACGCGATTTAAAAATTTATCATTCATGGTAATTCACTAATTATCAGTTACTTTAAGATCGCGATCTACTTTATTACACAAAAGCATCCCTTCCTTAGAAAAAATAATTTAAGCATTACGCCCCAGATGCTGATCATAATTGGTGAACATAGTATATTATTAAAATAAAATTAAGTAACAGTTAAAGGGTGCAGCGAAAATAAAAAAAATAGTGCACACCTATGTCGCCATCTTTACCCATCTATTATCATTTTAACACCGATATATTTAACTAGAGCATACGCGAAATGTTGGTCAACTCAACATTCACGTTAGGTGGCTTAAATCTTACAGGAAACGTCAGAATTGTCAGAAAAAATCCATCTGACTTTTGATTAATGTTGGCAATTTCACAAAAATTTAATTGCAGGTTATAAAACGTCAAAACGATCAATCGATTTCAGTTCGTGATGAAATCTGAACTGCTTTCATGATGACAATTATTTAAGAAAAAAGGTTAAACACCCTGACATCTGTCTGATATTTCATTGGTCATGGTTTTAAGCTCCATCGCTATTTACTGTAGACCTTGACACAAAAAGATATGAAATTACAAATTTTATACAGCGAAATGACTATAGTCTATTTTTAAAATAGCGAGACGAATTTCTGAACGTACCCCTGTCCCAAATTACATGCACGAAAATCTTGAAAACAAACTTACGAGTACATCGGATAACTATTACTGTCGAGCTCTGAATAGAACTGGTAAAGTATATAATGAAATAACGGGGAAATAATAGAAACAACAACAAGGCTTAACAATAAACAATGTCAGTTGACAGAATGTGTGAGCAAGATTGATACGGTGTCATTTGGCCTTGCTTTCAACCAATGAGATTTCACTGTCAAAGTGGTCTGTTCAGAAATTCGTCTCGCTATTTTAAAAATGAGGTGTGGCCACCACACGACTTTCTTATACGTATGAGCGTTTCAAACTACACAATTTTAAGAATTTTTTTATACAAAACTTATTCAAATCCTATTCTAAGTACTTTCATTCTCTTAATAAATCGCTATAGAATGCATACGTTGGAAGATATTCGAAGAAAAGTGCTACTCGCTAAGAATAAAAGTGCTACTTCCGGTCCGAATTTTGAAATTTCATGTATACAAAAAATATTGCAAATCCAATTCTAAATACTTTTGTACTCTTAATAAATATATATAGAATGCATAATTTACGACATATTTGCAAAAAATCGTTATTCGGTAAGAGTAAAAGTGATACTTCCGG
The DNA here is from genome assembly GCA_963170755.1 of Amphimallon solstitiale. Taxonomy (NCBI): domain Eukaryota; kingdom Metazoa; phylum Arthropoda; class Insecta; order Coleoptera; family Scarabaeidae; genus Amphimallon; species Amphimallon solstitiale. Next base: position 38,054,285 of record OY720685.1, on the reverse strand, counting down.
TCCGAATTTTGAATTTTTTTTTATACAAAAGATATTGGAAATTAAGTTCTAAATACTTTTATATTCGTAGCGTACCTGTCTAAAAAGCATGACTTGCAAAATATTGGCAAAAAACTGATTTTTGATAAGAGTAAAAGACCTACTTAAGATAGTAATTTCGAAAAACTTTTTAAATAAAATGCTTCTCAATTTTAATTTTAAGTACATATGAATTCTTTATAAATTTGTACTACTTCCGGTCAACCGATTTTATTGAAAAACTAATCAGATCTCAAGAGGCAGATTATACACGTAAATATAAAATTTGGAATTGATATCTACAGCGGTTTGACCACTACCGTGGTGACACAGACAGACAGACAGACAGACAGACAGACAGAGAGAGAGAGAGAGAGAGAGAGAGAGAGAGAGAGAGAGAGAGAGAGAGACATTTTTTAAAAACCACTTTTTTGGTATCAGGGGACTTCAAAACGTGGACATCTGCAAGAGAGAAGAAAGTAAAATAAACTTTAAAATATTAATGAGAAAAGTGTTATCAGATCCATTTTAGTATTGCCTATATATTAGACAATTACCTTAAAATATGATTTATATTATTATTACTAGGTGACAGACGAATCAAATTCCAATGTAATGACAATTGTTTTCTAACTATTCAATTTATTAAAATAAATATTCTAGCCTAATTCAACAATTACTACTACTAAATAATTTGATTGTCAGTAGAAAGTTTGAAGTATGGACAGCGTTCAATCATTTAATGGGATATGTTTGAAAATACACCATTAAAATCAAATTGTTAATCAAACATTCTGATGATGGTTCATGATGATCGTGTCCCAGGCTGGTGGCTCTTATTTCGATGGATTGGTTGTAATCATGAACTACCTTTTTGTGTTATTTTTCCTTAAATACTTAATAAGAATCACAAAATGATCCAACAATTACGAATTATATTCTTTTACTTTCTTATACGTAGTATAAGGAAGTATTGTGATGATGAAAATTTTCGACCTCGAGATTTTTGCAGATGTCCACGTTTTGAGGTCCCCTGATACCAAAAAAGTGGTTTTTAAAAAATGTCTCTCTCTCTCTCTCTCTCTCTCTCTCTCTCTCTCTCTCTCTCGCTCTCTCTCTCTCTCTCTCTCTCTCTCTCTCTCTCTCTCTCTCTCTCTCTCTCTCTCTGACCACGATAGCGGTCAAACCGCTGTAGATATCAATTCCAAATTTTGTATTTACGTGTACAATCTGCCTCTTGAAAACTGATTAGATTTTGAGCAAAATCGGCAGACCGGAAGTAGTAGTTTACTTCAGTGAAAAAATCGAAATTTGCAAATATTTCGTCAATTACTAAGTTTAAACAAATTTATAAAGAATTCATATGTACTTATAATTGAGTTTGAAACAAATTGTCTTGAAAAAGTTTTTTGAAATTCCAACCGGAAGTAGATCTTTTACTCTTATCGAAAATCAGTTTTTTGCGAATATCTCGCAAGTCATGCTTTTAAGAAAAGTACGTTACGAGTATAAAAGTATTTAAAACATAATTTTCAATATCTTTTATATAAAAAAAATTTCAAAATTCAGACCGGAAGAACCACTTTTACTCTTATCGAATAGCGATTTTTTGCAAATATGTCGTAAGTTATGCATTCTATGTATATTTATGAAGAGTACAAAAGTATTTAGAGTTGGATTTGAAATATTTTTTGTATAAATGAAATTTCAAAATTCGGACCGGAAGTAACACTTTCATACGTATAAGAAAGTCGTGTGGTGGCCACACCTCATTTTGTATATTGTGTGTAAGTAAAATGTTTACACAGATATTCCCACGTCGGTCTGTGTTATTTTTGGTTATTGTTTTTAGTTCAACTACCACCGTCACTACTAAATATTTAAATTGTAATAGGATCGTCTCAGCAACCAACATAGCCAGAGCACGATTTAGAGGCGCAGACTCAATGCCACTGCAACTGCAAACTCACTTTGACAAGAACAATTTCAGAGCAGACATGAAACTAATTTATTAATACGGAAGCCAGTTATAAATTCACTATTATAAATAAAATTAATGTCATACATATTTTATTTAAAACTTGATTCTTCTGTGTAATGGGCATGCATCGTTCACAAATTTGCATTATAACGAAGCTCAGAAGGTATGTCAAAAGATGTATGATTATTATTAAATATTACAGCCCAGAAATGACGTTTGTGGGCCATGATAATTGACAGGTCAAATTATGCAAAACTAAAAGAAATCTGATATTACTTTTTTAATAATGATTTAGTCATTTCATAGTGTAAAACTAATAACACTATGAATCTTTTAGTGTCAAGTCTTAGTATTACGCTAAATAGCATCTAAATTTCAAACTTCAACAACGAAAAGTCAGACTCACGTTAAGATGGTTTAAATTGTCGTTCCACCTGTCACCGTGACAGTAGTTCGTGGACAAAAATATACGTCTATACAAGGTGTGCCAAAAGTTTAGAAAATCAAAATTGATTTTTTTGGCGTTTTACAGGGAACTGTAATAAAATTGTAAGCGGGCGCGAAAGGCGATTCAAGCTCGAAGAGATTGATGGACAGCTAGTATAAAAGATAAATGCTAACAAATAATTTTGGAAATATTTTAATTTTATGATAGTTTATATTAAAAACACTTTTATGAAAAATAACCTACCCATGTGAAATTTTGCATCAAAAGCTGTTTCTTTCTGGTGTTTCCATGCAGAGTGAGACAAATAATGCGGGAATTGCATTGGATTCCTTATATCATTTAAACACATGTGTGATTCAAAGTGTTTACCACACACAAATATTGTTTGCCATAATTTTGACAAATCTTTACTTAGGTCATTCCGGTTGCAGCTGGTGTAAGACACTACAAAAAAGATGAATTATTATATTACAAATTAACTGTTACTCAATAGCTATAATTTACCGATTTTCTTCTTTAAGAAACTGTAGAATATATTTTGTTGCTGAACATTTTTACAGGTAAAAATACAACACCCACATACGCCAGATTTCTTCTTTCGTACAGTTTCCATTATTTATATCAACAACAATTTAACTGGCACCTTTACTTATTATTCTTTCGTAAATTATAAGTTATAAAACTTAGACAGGTTATATTTATACAACAATAACAAAACGCCATTATGAAATGTGCGCTTGTTGGATTTTGCGCACAAGTATCGGAATAATGCAAGTGAGGCTTTTGTCACTTCTGTTATTCTGTGACATTACATACTGCATTGCCAGCCGGCATCACAGTCTAGTGCCCTGTTGTGACATATACCGCTCTCGCCCCGCACCACTTTTTATACGCACGATGTCTAGTACAAACGGAGCAGTGGCGCGAGATGCCCCGGAGCCTACGTCAGACTGTGATTTTTAAACGCGCTGAAGAGACGGACTGTTACTTCCGAAAAAATACCCAAGCAGCAAAATCACAATTTTAGAGAAGGATAAAAATATATATTTACTAATGTAGGACAAGTGTGCATATACTGGTTTTGCTGCTAGGGATATTATTTGTTATCAAACAAATCAGAAAAATTACATACAAATTAGATATTTAAATTTATCTCTTAAAAGAAGTTTATCACGGGGGGCAGTGCCCCGTTGCCCTCCCTGCAGCAGCCGCCACTGGTCTAGATATTCCCGGACTTAAAGCAAGATTAACCTATATTTGTTTCTGAAAAGTGATTGACATCGATTGCAACTCGTTTTAAGACCCGATCGTGTTAAAACACAGGTTAAAATGAATATTAAATGGGACGATTTATTCGATGATGACTTTGATATTTTGGAAATTATAGATTTTGGCTTTCCAAGACGTATCATCTATGATAGAATGGATGATTTTAATAATTTAGATGATCTTTCGTTTTTTCACCGTTATAGACTGACTAAGCCAACGGTATTGAATTTATTGGCACAATTAGAAAATGATTTAGAGTTTACAAACGATATACAGTGAGGACGCGCGGGTTGGAATAAATTCATTTGAAATTTTTGGTTTTCTTTTATGGAAAATCGCTCGGATAGGTAGATTTTTATTTTTAGCTGCGGTTTTTCTGATGGTAAATTGATGTACAAAGGCTGGTCCAAAAATAAGTTACGACCATCATTTTTTTTTCAAATGGAAACTTATATGTTTTATTTAATTTGTTAATTCTGCATCGAATTCTAAGTATGTTTCATGTACCATGTCCTATACCCAAACGCAACAGTTATCGAGAAATTACAATTGACAATCGATAACTGTTGCGTTTGGGTATAGGACATGGTACATGAAACATACTTAGAATTCGATGCAGAATTAACAAATTAAATAAAAAATATGTTTCCATTTGAAAAAAATAATTGATGGTCATAACTTATTTTTGTTGTTTTTTATTTAATTCGTAAATTCTTCATCGAATTCTAAGTATGTTTCATGTACCATGTCCTATACCCAAACGCAACAGTTATCGAGATATTACAATTGACAATCGATAAGTGTTGAGTTTGGGTATAGGACATGGTACATGAAACATACTTAGAATTCGATGCAGAATTAACAAATTAAATAAAACATATATGTTTCCATTTGAAAAAAAATTATGGTCGTAACTTATTTTTGTTGTTTTTTATTTAATTCGTTAATTCTTCATCGAATTCTAAGTATGTTTCATGTACCATGTCCTATACCCAAACTCAACAGTTATCGATTGTCAATTGTAATTTCTCGATAACTGTTGCGTTTGGGTATAGGACATGGTACATGAAACATACTTAGAATTCGATGAAGAATTAACGAATTAAATAAAAAACAACAAAAATAAGTTACGACCATAATTTTTTTTCAAATGGAAACATATGTTTTATTTAATTTGTTAATTCTGCATCGAATTCTAAGTATGTTTCATGTACCATGTCCTATACCCAAACTCAACAGTTATCGATTGTCAACTGTAATTTCTCGATAACTGTTGCGTTTGGGTATAGGACATGGTACATGAAACATACTTAGAATTCGATGAAAGTAGATAAGCTATGGGGCTTCTGGCGCAAATTCCCATATGATTTAACATAGGGGTCTAAATTTTACTTTTTTCCCCCACCACTCCAACTTCTAACATCACGTGACCGAAAGCAACGCCCTCATTGGCCACCCCAAGCCACGAACACTCCCACATGTGACGTCACATGATCGAATCCAGCACTCCCATTGGTCACACATAACCACAAAGTGTCAATCCCCACCAGGAGGCGGGTAATTTGAAGTGCAGCATGCACGCACCCCACAACAATGGGATCGGGATAAAAAAACAATAACAACATATTGTGTGAATGATAATTTGCAATAGTGTTTGTACGTACCACCAATAATGGCGCAGGGATAAAAACAACAAGTCAGTCATATTGTATGTGTGTGAGATACTGCCGTAAGCAACATCATCATTGGAAGAAATTTTAATTTTTTATCTTTTTTCCCCGGTGCAGATAGATGTTCGGGACAGAATGGAAGATCATTGTGAGAATCATGAACGTTGGGCGGATACTCTAAGTCCACTTCGAGAATGTACCCCTCTGGATTATCATTAGAGACATTAAAGTTAAAATTTTCCACGTCTGTTATCCACCTGAACCCGCCATATGGGAGATATTGCGACATGGCCCAACCATACTGATTATTAATGTCGTTGTATATTAAAAATTTCGATGGAAGATTTGGCTGATAATTTGGTAGGTATTTATTGTTCGCAAGTGAGTGACGTTTTGAACATTGACTTAGCCCACCTCGAATACCTCTTTCAATAAACATAATCATATCAATATCTGTTAAGAGTTCTAGATTGATCTTTGAAAATTTTAACATACAACTCCACGTATAACCAGGCAATGTATAATAATGCGCGGGATCTAGACCATAAGTTTTCAAACAACTTAGGCGAAATTGTTCAAATATATCCGCTAAAAGTAAAACATCAGTTTTTAAATAAATATCTGAATACTCCCCGAGCGTTTGAATATTGAGGTGATCCCAAACTACCCTAGCATGTGCATACTCTTCATCCGTGATATCCATATCATATAGTTGACTATGAAATTCTGATTTTTCAGGTAATCGCGTGCTTTCTAGTTTTTCAAAACTATCAACAAAATCATATGGAAATACGCCTTTACGCTTTAATAAATTTAAATTATTCTCACTCAAACCCGGAAATTGTGCTTTTAAATTTGGAAAATGTGTTAAATGGCTCGCCAAAGTCTCAAGTCCGCACGCTAAAAATCTGTATGAATCTATGAATCGGAATTTTACTAAATTTTCATCAACATGTTTTGTGAAAGATATATACCTTTCTTTATTTATAGGAAGTAAGTCAATGCGACCCTCAAAATCTTTGGCTAAATTTTTAATAATGAAGTGGCTATCATACCCTGATAAATTGTGCAGAACCACCCCAATTGTACAACAGTCCTTATAATTAATATTACAATCGTTATGTGCTGGTCCTCTATACGCTCCCGTGAAATGATTATGGTCTCGAACTCTGGTGTCTTCCGTTGTAAACATTTGTTCGCAGATGTGACATTGGGAAGCTGTTTGGAACTCGATTTCTTGCATGCGTGTGAGTGTCTCCATTGGTAATGGGGAGAGAAACACCGTCTCGACATCCTCAGCAAACTCCTTCATTTCTTGTGTGAACCATTTTTGACAATCTTCTACCCTATATAACTTATAGAAGCTGAGGGTATCGTCATAGGTGCACTTGACGTAATACCCTATGCTATATGGTATATGCTCTTGCTCCTTGTTTCTCCCACGCACAAGCAAACACTCAATGTCCGCATATATGATGAAGGGGGCAGGCTCTTTATATCTCCAATCTTTAAAATGTAAATTTGTGTATTCCCCTGTAGGAAGTCGCACTTTACATTCATTCATCTTTTCACAGTCCTCTTGGTGTTTCATTAATTTTTCTTCCGTCGTAAAATAGTGGAGGCACCGATCACAAAAGTGTTTCTTACACTTATGTCTGCTGAGTTGTCTGGATAAGAGTCGGCTGAGGTTCTTTATCCACACGTAATGGAAGCGTGTTTGTTGCCCATCATCTTCCCCCTCCTCGTCAACGTATGCATCTTGAAGGAGTAGCAGATTTATGTGTTTCTGCTGCTTGTTCTTACTTAGATATGTTGGAACAGTTGTAAATGCACCTCTCGGTGACTTATCAAGGATGTATACATTGATTGATATTCCGTTTTGACTCTCAAAGCGTGGTATCTGTTTCAGCGTCATTGGGAATGATATATTTTTGAGGTTTAAGACTGATGTTGGGTGTGGATAGGAAGACATTCGCTGGGGATCCTTTTTTGCTGGGTGGAGCGCCGAGGTAACTGCCCAATTGAAGCACATCTCATCATTGTTGTGTACATTTACACATGCATGCTTCAATTTTATCGGGCGTGGCAACTCGATGTAGGAAGAGCCTAATTGCGGGTTGTAGCGATTGATGTTAAAGCTTATGTTGATGATTCTGGAGAGAGCCCACCCACTATCTCTCTCCTGGAACTGACTTAATTCTCTTAAAATGGGTCTTCCTATGTGCTCTTCATACCAGGCACTAATGTCAGTATCCTGATATAGGGGGGTGTTCCTTGTCTTGAGGTACTTGAGCTCTTGAATTTCTCTTTCCCCCTTAATGACGCGGAACTCTCCGCAAAATACTGCGTTTACTTTTGCTGCTGCCTCCCTCTTTAGGGTGTTCATTATTTTCCTCTTGAAAATGGCGCTGGCGTCTTGTAGAAATGCTTGCGGATCCTTGTGTCGGATGTTCACCACTGCACCGGTTCTGATTCTGCTAGCGAATGCGGAATCTACATCCACCCATTTCACTCGCGAGCTGGTGTAGGTAATAGGGTGGGTTGGCGTATAACCACCCCCATATACGGTGCGGAGGGACTTCAGCACCGCCCTGCAGCTCTGTGTGAGTGTTAAACAACTCGTTATGTGTTGTTTAACACCCACGGTTGATGCATTTTTTAGAGCCCCCCTCATGACTGCTAGCTCGCGACTGCATCTCTTTATTAGGGGCTCTATCTCCGATGAATTATCCGCATTTATGGCGGCTACATTTTTACATAACTCATCCGCAATTTGTGTAAAAGGTCCGGTTGATTCCATTTCTGAAATCGTGTTTTAGATGTTATTATTCAACAAACTTGTAATAAATATATCTATTATTTTAAAATATTTTGGCAGCTAATAACGTAACACGTCTTGTTATCTCAACTGATTGGAGATGACTGAATGAAACTATTGATGGTGCTATTGATGTGGTGTGGTGGTTGGTGGTAAAACTTGTGCACTGATATGATTGTAGGCGCTAATTTTCTATGGATTATTTTTAATGTCATGCATTCATGATTCGTATGACGTCACATCATAGTTCACACCAGATTGTCATCTGCCAATCCTTTGATGTACTGGTTATCATAGTTCACATTTAATACATATTATGAAAATTTTAAAGTGTTGTATGGAGTTTGTTCATAGAATATCTTCTTCATGTATACTATGCTAAACCAGATGTTAATAATTTGTCTCTATGTGTATTATGTGATATGTTCGTTGTATTATTAAATTTTCAGAATCATATTCTAAACTAGATAGTAGTAATTATGTTTAGTATACTTACTGTAACAATAAATTTTCAACTAACACTGATAAAAACACACCTTTGTTATATTGACATGTATGTCTTGAATGTGTGAAGCTATTGATGACGCCCCTATTAATAATGTTACGATGTGGTGGGGGGTAAAAGCAATTGCAGTGAATTAAAAAATATTTACTCGTGGTTGGAAATTCTAGATGTTGTAATTTGATATTAGTTTGCTTTTGGCATAAATAAATTTTCTGTTGTTGATGAAGCTCCCCACACTATCTCAAACAATGGGTAATGTAAACACTACTATTATTTAATAAACAACTTGTTTTTTCTAGAAATTTCTTGTGGTTATCAGTATTCAAACCACGTCTTATCACACCTGTTGTTGACTTGTTATCGTGTTTTTCAGAAATTTCTTGGGATTATTTTTATTAATACATATAAAATATAATATGGTAACGACTGTGATAAAGTGCAAAGTGTCAATCAATGTTTATTTAATATTATGGCGCACACATGAAATTTAATGGTGTGGACGTTATTATTTACTTCATTTAATATTAACTTTGTGCACCTTTACCTAAATTCAATAAAAGCATGCAACGGATGAATCTAACCACATTTAGTTTATAACAGGATGTGAGAGATTACAGTAATGTGTTGATATTACGAAGTTGTTTATCTGCAAAATGTTAGTCGACACATGCATTTTAGACAGTAAACATATTTTTGTTTATTGAAAAAATATCAATTTTTATTATATTCTATTTACTAGTGTATAAAATACATTATTGTAAATATCATTCAACATAGTGAGTGTTACATTATTCTACAAGTAAGTACATATTGACTAGTGTCTATTAATATTACTGTTGAATAAAAAACAACTTGAAAAATTCAATGTAATTATATACTTTAAAATCGTTCATAATTTTTTATTTGAAATAATACCCATGTAAAAATATTTGTAGATAAGTTATGCATAAAACCACATTTAGTTTATAACGGGACGTGAGAGATAATGCTATTTACAGTTGTTTATCTGGAAAATATTAGTCGTCACGTGCATCTTAAACAATAAACATATTTTTGTTTATTGAAAAAATATCAGTTTTTATTATATTCTATTTACTAGTGTATAAAATACATTTCAAAAATCATCAACCAATCTTGAGTGTCAAAACAGCTTTAGGACGCCATCTTGGATGTCAAAACGGCACTAAGAAGCGATTTGATGTGGATATATATAAATATTGTATTTTATTTAATTTCTTTGTGCGTAAACCACAAAGTAAGAATAACAAGATAAGCGTTTTAGCGTCGACGTGAAAGAGAGAGATGGAATATATTATTTTTTCTTGAAATTTCTTCTAGTTCTGACAATGAACTTGTTGTTTTTACACGCTATAAGATAAAGCCAACGACAAACCACAAAATAACAAGATAAGCGATTTTAACATTAACATGATATTTTAAACTGGGTGAAATATATTATTTTCTTCTTTTTCAGTATTTGTTGTTGTTTTTTATTTAATCATACATAATAATATATTACAAAGCCGTTAGGTGTGCTCCAGCGCATGCTAAACGTATTACGTCACCCGCCTCACGCCATCCGTCATGGGCCAATCACGTTGCCCCGAATACAAAGAAAATAAAGAAATCGAAATTTCTTCCAATGATGATGTTGCTTACGGCAGTATCTCACACACATACAATATGACTGACTTGTTGTTTTTATCCCTGCGCCATTATTGGTGGTACGTACAAACACTATTGCAAATTATCATTCACACAATATGTTGTTATTGTTTTTTTATCCCGATCCCATTGTTGTGGGGTGCGTGCATGCTGCACTGCAAATTACCCGCCTCCTGGTGGGGATTGACACTTTGTGGTTATGTGTGACCAATGGGGGTGCTGGATTCGATCATGTGACGTCACATGTGGGAGTGTTCGTGGCTTGGGGTGGCCAATGGGGGCGTTGCTTTCGGTCACGTGATGTTAGAAGTTGGAGTGGTGGGGGGAAAAAGTAAAATTTAGACCCCTATGTTAAATCATGGGAATTTGCGCCAGAAGCCCCATAGCTTATCTACTGATGAAGAATTAACGAATTAAATAAAAAAACAACAAAAATAAGTTATGACCATCAATTTTTTTTTCAAATGTAAACATATTTTTTATTTAATTTGTTAATTCTGCATCGAATTCTAAGTATGGTTCATGTACCATGTCCTATACCCAAACTCAACAGTTATCGAGAAATTCACAATTGAACATAATAATATTTTATAATAATCAATAACTGCAGTTATTGATTATTATAAAAATCGACCTATCCGAGCGTTTTTCCATAAAACAAAACCAAAAATTTTAAGTGAATTTATTCCAACCCGTGCGTCCTCACTGCATAACTAGAATAATAGGCAATTGTTATTTAGATAAAACAACTTTAATTCTGTTTTAGAAATCAATTCGTCTCCCCAATAACAACTTCTAACCTGCCTTTGGTTTTATGCAAGCGGCAACTGGCTTACTAGCCACTTAGCCACACAACTAGCACATAAATGTAACTTCTTACAGATAGAAAACATGTAAAAATAAAATTTTACTAAATTTGGACATAGTTGCCATATCGATTCTAGTTTTATAGTAATCCGTGCTTAACTCTTACGATGCAAACCACCGACACTTAAGACGAGCTTAAATAATAAGTTGGGCTTAACTAATCCAGACCTAACATGACAAACGGTGCAAACGGGCATTAGTGTCACACTGTCATTAATATTTGTCATTATATTTTCTCTTATAATGACAGTATGACACTTAATGATATAACTTAAGACAGACGTTTTACATTCCATGACAAATCTTTCTCAATATAATTTTTGATCTCGCGGTATTAAACCCTTTATTTTGAATTTCCCGCAACCAAATACATTTTGAATCGCCCGCTGTTTGCTTGGTGTTATTAAAAACTAATTTTTTGATGTCACGCCATCTATATTTGGCGGAAGACAATACAAAACGCGGATAAAAATGTTGGCTTGACTGCGCTAATTGTTCTAACTGTGCTATACACCAAAAACACAACCGATGCGTCTCGTGTCTACTCTCAGACTCCCATGTCAAATGTCAAAACCATAATGTATTGAAGTGTCTTATACCTTCGTGTTTGAAAATTCTACGCTCACTTACTGAGCGTATTCTGTACGCATGCTCCATTGATGCATTCCAAGACCAACCTAATACATAATTTTGAAGAAAGTTACTAGAAAAGTAAGATACAACATATTAAAGGTATTGTGCAGAAATAAATGTATTATAATATTGGTGTTCACCCAGTATTTTATTCGGGGTTGGAAAAACCAGCCCTTACACTCAAAACAATGCAGAAAAACAACTTATTATTATTGTTTATTCGGTTTAAGTTGTACAATTTGAACATATGGCAGCAATGAAAAGTACCAGATGACAAACGATCACATAAAGGTGAGCAGTCCTATCAACTGTTGTTTACAGTGCTGCCAATTGCGGGTATTTTACCCGAAACGCGGGTATTTTAATCAGACTGTCGGGTAAAATTGTGAAGCGGGTAAAATCGGGTATTTTCACATAAAACAATTAAAGTTTCCTTTTCTTAACTCGATTTAGTCAACATCAGATATCAATATGTATTTTATTGTCTATCAAATCTAACTAACTCTACAGAAAGATTGTTGATGCATTTATGCAGCAATTTTATCAATTGTTACGCTGTAAAATTTACTTTTGTATTTCGTTCTCGAAAGATTATGTGTCTTTGTTTAAGTGCGTAGAATTTATTGGTCACGAGACTTTTGAGTGAACCCTGTACATCGTTCGTTTCACCGGCTGGAAGACCGTCTGCCGTATATCTATGTGTGTGTGCTAAATCGACTATTGTACTCTTAGAGCCCTAGGTCGCGAACCGTGAGATTGATCGATATGTAATATGTATTATCGAGCAAATACACTCTTTATGTGAAGGAAACTCTGTATCTTGTGAACTAATTCTAATTATCTTATCTCTAGCTTATTTTACCCTACCTGTAGATGCGAATAATTTGCATTTGCAGTTACTTTTTACGCCTTGCTTCAGTTTTTTTTCAATATCTACTTATTTATTACGTCCGATCTCTACGTAGTGCATTTATTTGTGTCTTTAAAATTCTCCGACACATTGGTCAGCCTCGTTGTATTTACTGTCGCCTGTGTTTATGTGTATTCCTAGACATAGAATCACGTCTGAATAATATTTTCCCTCGTATTTATGTCACTGAAAATGTAAGGAGTATTAAATAAGGAAGTGCTTGGAATATGGGGCATACTATTAATTATTTTGCCGATCGCTTGTTGCTCTAACATCGTTATTCTAAGTATTAGGAAGCTTCTGTTAATTCTTCTTTGGAACTGCTGTACGGGTTAAGGGCCGTTGATACGCTGAAATTTATGTTATGGTCGGTCTTTTTTTTTAACCGCCGTTGTAGCGTGATTTAAGATTTTGGATATGTCCATAGTTACCTGCAGTGTCCGCTTTCTTCCGTAATAAAATTGTATCTACGTTGGAAGTTTGTTTTGTTTATTTCTGTCAAACTCTTGGTTATGTCGCTCAGCTGACCGTGCGCGACACGTTTACCAACTGTTTAGTATGTGAATTCCCTCTCGTACTGCCGACTTTATATTTTCTACGTACAATTGTTGAGTATTTCGCTTATTTTCTTTTCGTCTAAGTTATGTGTAGGGTTGCGTTTAATTATATTTAAGTCACGATGTCGACTCCCTTTATTGTCAATTTAGTTGTGTGCCTATGATGTTTATTTGAAATCTCCCGCCTTTCGTTCAGTGATATTTCCGGGCTTGTATTTTGCGTGTAATTGACGCGCATTAGATATGGAAGAGGTTCCCGCTTTTTGACGGCACTTGATAGTCATATCTTGTGTAAGAACAGTGTGTGCAAATTGCTTATCTCCCTTAGTAATTTGATTACATTATCTATGTAGATATTTTCGCGAATGCGGCTTAAATTGGAATAAGCAGTAATTACCGTTACCTTAATTTTGGTTTCTTTCGTGAATTTTTACCGATATACCGTTACCTCAAATTCACGTATGGCCACGTGCTGGTTTTTTTAATCTAAATTTTGCACCCTTGAGTGACTTGTGAAGTCGTATATCGCGGGATCTCCATTTTTCATATTGGGGTAAGTGTTTGAAACTTTGTGTTAATTTTCGGGATTTTATCTTTGTTTCTTTTCTTCTCTAATTTAATAGGATTCTTTTGACGGGCACAAAAGCCCGCAGTAGCCATATTTCTGGCTTTATCACACCGCATTATCGCTGAAGAGCGCGGTGGTTTCTAACGTTCTTGCAGTAGTTGCATCTCCACATCTATCCCGCCTGTTGAAGTGGAATTGTCATCAAGGGGGCCTACGCCATTTTGTTTATCGTTGCGGCCATCCGACGTCCATTTTGTCAGATAAGTGCAACTAATGTTGTAATTTACATCTTAATTTACGACTGATTTTCGACGATTTTATGCCAGAGTGCAGGACTTTATCTTACCTAAATTTGACCTAAGAATTTTGAGTGGCTTTAATAACTATCGCACCACTTAGTTTACTGCAAGGTCACATATTATTCCTAATTAAATTACCGTTATCTTTCTTGTTATTTTTATGTAATATTCAGTTTAATTAAAATTTTGGTTATGTCATTACCGTAATTATGTAACTCTTTGTTGAGTCGAATATTTAATTAAAAACTTATTTTAGTACATTCATTATCATATCCCTATCTCTTTAGGGGAGACAGTATTTAAATTAGTAATATTTCTAGTGTTTTCATACCTTTAGAATAATTGTATGTCTCTTTGATGTGTTGAATTTTAATCTAATTTTGTTAATAATTTTTGCACGTTTTTTTTTGCCGTAAGTTAGAAAATTTGTCTTTCACGTTGTTCATTTAAATTTTCCTGAGCTAGTTAAAGTCATTTCTGTAAGAGCAAATTCTTGTTCGGGAAGCTCAGTGTAATTTGTATATTATAAAATTTCCTTTCTAATTTTATCTTTAATTATTGGACATTTGTTAATAAGTAACCTTAATTTAGATTAATCATGTACATGTAATCAAACCCTGTGTTTGGTATTTAACGAATTTTTCACTTTGTTAGACGAAGTCTTGTGTACTGGTCGATATTAATTTTCTTGTGTATATAACGAATTACATTATGTATTAATATTGCCGTAGTGGCGTTTTCATGATATTTCTTGTATTTATACTCTGTGAGGTAATGAAACGTTTCTGCTACCAACCATCTTCTGCTGCAACGCAGAGTTTATGAATTAGTATTAAGACTTGTTTTTTTATTTCATTAATTTTGCCTAACGCTTTGTTTACATATTATCAAACTGTCTAGTTTTCATTTCATTTCATTTAAATTAATTTCATTCAACGTTTGCTTACTTTTTTTATATTTAAACTGTTCAGACAGATTCGTGACATTTTATAATTTTCTGTTATTCTTAACTTCTTCTTTTATTTTTAAAAAAAAAAACTTACTCAACACACCAAATTTAATTAAATCTTGCTACTTTCCGTAATATCTTTTCTTTTATTTTACCTCTACATAACTCATATAATATTGTGACAAGCACGTACATAAGGTAGGGTGCTTCTTAATATACAGGGAGTTCAATAGGCAACCCGCTGGAGGGACACAGCCAGTGGTAGCTCATAGGAGGCGCAGGTAGGTTATCTTTAGGGTAACATAGTGTCCTGGTGCCCGGACAACGTCGCTAGCGTCGTTGCCGACCGACGCTCTACTTTTAGGTGTTCTAGTTATCTGAACCGTCACGCCGTCTGCGACTGAGTTAGCTCGGCCCTGCGCTATCCAGATTTTATCAACCCCTATTGTGATTCTCCGTTATCTTTTCCTTAATTTAGTCAGTTATCTTAATGCGACGTAGTTCGGGTAGCACAATTTCGGTAACTTTAAAGAGAAAAATGTTTTAGCTGTTGACCACACAAATATTCGCTTGTTTGTTCCCCTTTGCAAAGTTTATTTAGGTATATCTGCCACTGAATCTTTTGAAATGTTGAAAAATTATGCATCCCAAACTGAAATTGACCTATTTCTCAAAAGTTGCTCAAATTTTTATGTAGAGCCCGTCTCTAACATTAAAGCACGATTTGATTTTTCTGATCCAATTTTTAACATTTTAAGAATTCTTGAACCAAAAACGGCCCAATCCTATGAAATAAAATCTCTGCAAAAAACTATACAAGGATTTCCAATAAGTAAAGAAATTACAAATCTTCAAATTTCATTCAAATAGAAGCATAGGTTGTGTAGTTTATTGGAAAATGGTATTTGAATTGAAAAATGCTGCAGATGTTTTTCTTTTCCCCAATATAAAAGTAATGTGTTCCTTACTTTTTATGCTGCCTTTTTCAAACGCATTTGTTGAAAGAATTTTCAGTCATTTGAAGAATATCAAGACAGACCACAGAAATGCATGAGGCACCAGTGGCACCACAACGTTAACGTCTTTAATGGCGACAAAAAGAAGCATTAAAGATATGGGATGTTGTGTAAAATTTGGACCAAGTCAGGAAATAATTAATGCCAAAATTTGGACAAAATGGTTATTGAGGTACTAAGGGTGTGGTATTTATAATAATATTTAGTGTCTTTACTAGTCCTATTTTGTAAATTTTCTTAAATATATATATATATATATATATGTGCATATATATATATAATTAAATTTCTTGGACGATTTAGAGGTCATACTAATTTCAAATTAGTTTAATTGTTAATTAGGTAATTTTTAATATCTTTAAAAATTACCCAGCGGTCCAGGAATCGAACCCGAAATCTCCCGATTACTAGTCAGGTGTGTTAACCACTACACTACCACGGGCTTCGGTCCTGACTCCTTTAAATTGTACTGATATACATATACATATACATATAGCAAGTAACAGATGAATTATTTATATATATATATATATATATAGTTGAAGGGAAGTAACGACCGTCACAACATTAGGAAGAAATAAGTATTGGGGAATGCGGTCAATTTATAGAAACATTAAGTGCTCATTTGTTCTTTATTCCTAATATTTCGTTACAATTTGTAACATCCTCAGAGGAAAAGCTAAAAATATTTATATTTTGTGTGAAAACAATGAACAAGTAAATAATGTTTTGTAATAACTTACAACTTGAGTTATAAAAGTAGTCCAGTTGGTGAACAGAGATATAAAATTTCAAACATTTTTAAAAAAATTGTGTATGTATAAAATGCACTGATACAATTGTGTCATAGAAATAAAATTAAATTACTAAAATTACTAATACATTTAAAAAACATACGAATCACACTTTTTAAAATAATCATACACGTGTCAGATTGTAGGTTAGTTCACTTTCAGGCGGGAGACAAGACTGAGCTTAAAATTTGACCGTTACATTAATCGACGCATGTCAGGTGAAATTGCATCATGGGAACTTCGAATTAATATGAAATACAGGGGCTTGCAAAAATTTTGGTACTGGTGTCATTGCAGCTATGTTACTGTAAGTAATTTCTTAAGAATGTAAGAATAAATGATACTGAGGTTATTAGTGTCAGTCTTAAAATTTACAGTGTCACTTTCGTTCTTTTTAATGTTCCACATTTCAGCAAACAATCTGTTTCTATAGTTTGTCTCTGTGCAAAGGATTTTTACGTTGTCAAAATTGAGACTATGACTGGATTCTTTGGAGTGTGTAACTAATGCACAGGACATTTTGCAAACTTTCAAGTCACTTTTGTGTTGTGTAATTCTGTTTCGTAGCCATTGAGATGTTTGACCGATGTATGTCCTATTGCAATTTTTGCAAGGAACAGAGTACACTACGTTAGATTTTAACACTGATGGTGTTGGGGTCTTAGTATTTGTGAACAGATTGCGAGTTGAAAGCGGGCTATAGGTGACAATCTTTACATTACTCAAACACGACAAACTTGTTTTTATGATTTTAGGGGTGAGTTGGTCTATCTTCATTAAGCGTCTGTATTTTATTTGAATGGGGTTACCATCATCTTGGGGACCAGGTGGGTTTACCTCACTGTATATGATATTGTGCAAAATATTTTTTGGATAACCATTGTTTAGAAATTGTTGAAATAATAGCTGAAGGTTCTTTTTTGCAAATGAGGGGTGGCAAATGTGAATTATTCTATTCTTCATTGCTGTGACTGTGTTGAACTTCTGTCGAAGAGTATGATTAGATTGAAAGTTAATGTATCTGCCAGAGGACGTGGGCTTCTGGTACCAGTCAAGCCACACACTGCCATCAGAGTTACGAATGACTTTTGTGTCCAGGAATGGAACACTGTTCATCACTTCAGTCTCAACTGTGAATTGCAATTGAGAGTGATAGTTGTTAAAAGTATCTAGTGTGTCGAGGATGGCACCAGAAGGCACAGCCATGATGATGTCATCGACAAATTTGAAAATGAAAGGTATCTGAAAATGTAAGTTTGACAGAACGCTGTCTAATAATGTGTCCATCACAATCATAGCAAGAACTGGACTTATCGGGCTACCCATTGGTACGCCAGATATCTGTTTGAAATATTGATCTTTGAACGTAAAAAAGCAATTATTGAAAATAAATTTTAACGATTCTAAAAAGTCATCTACTGTAAAACCGCAGACAGACTCAACTCTCACCCAATGTTCTACTATAATGTCTATGACAAGTTGCAGCGGTATATTTGTGAACAATGAAACAACATCCAATGACACCAACACATAACCCTCGGACACAAAAGTCATTCGTAACTCTGATGGCAGTGTGTGGCTTGACTGGTACCAGAAGCCCACGTCCTCTGGCAGATACATTAACTTTCAATCTAATCATACTCTTCGACAGAAGTTCAACACAGTCACAGCAATGAAGAATAGAATAATTCACATTTGCCACCCCTCATTTGCAAAAAAGAACCTTCAGCTATTATTTCAACAATTTCTAAACAATGGTTATCCAAAAAATATTTTGCACAATATCATATACAGTGAGGTAAACCCACCTGGTCCCCAAGATGATGGTAACCCCATTCAAATAAAATACAGACGCTTAATGAAGATAGACCAACTCACCCCTAAAATCATAAAAACAAGTTTGTCGTGTTTGAGTAATGTAAAGATTGTCACCTATAGCCCGCTTTCAACTCGCAATCTGTTCACAAATACTAAGACCCCAACACCATCAGTGTTAAAATCTAACGTAGTGTACTCTGTTCCTTGCAAAAATTGCAATAGGACATACATCGGTCAAACATCTCAATGGCTACGAAACAGAATTACACAACACAAAAGTGACTTGAAAGTTTGCAAAATGTCCTGTGCATTAGTTACACACTCCAAAGAATCCAGTCATAGTTTCAATTTTGACAACGTAAAAATCCTTTGCACAGAGACAAACTATAGAAACAGATTGTTTGCTGAAATGTGGAACATTAAAAAGAACGAAAGTGACACTGTAAATTTTAAGACTGACACTAATAACCTCAGTATCATTTATTCTTACATTCTTAAGAAATTACTTACAGTAACATAGCTGCAATGACACCAGTACCAAAATTTTTGCAAGCCCCTGTATTTCATATTAATTCGAAGTTCCCATGATGCAATTTCACCTGACATGCGTCGATTAATGTAACGGTCAAATTTTAAGCTCAGTCTTGTCTCCCGCCTGAAAGTGAACTAACCTACAATCTGACACGTGTATGATTATTTTAAAAAGTGTGATTCGTATGTTTTTTAAATGTATTAGTAATTTTAGTAATTTAATTTTATTTCTATGACACAATTGTATCAGTGCATTTTATACATACACAATTTTTTTAAAAATGTTTGAAATTTTATATCTCTGTTCACCAACTGGACTACTTTTATAACTCAAGTTGTAAGTTATTACAAAACATTATTTACTTGTTCATTGTTTTCACACAAAGTATAAATATTTTTAGCTTTTCCTCTGAGGATGTTACAAATTGTAACGAAATATTAGGAATAAAGAACAAATGAGCACTTAATGTTTCTATAAATTGACCGCATTCCCCAATACTTATTTCTTCCTATATATATATATATATATATATATATATATATATATAGAATTATGGGTTCCATAAATTAAATAAAACACATACTTCGATGCTATGTGACGTTTCGGTTTATTATTAAACCTTCTTCAGACCTTTTATAATAAAACAAATGGAAGAACACAAATAACAATTAGTCATTGCAAAAAAATTAATATCTAGTTATATATAACTTACAGGAAGCATCTGTGTTCACATATATATTGTTTTCGTCATATATTCGAGGACATAATTTTCAATTTCAATTAACATTTTAAAAACTTGGTAACAGCACATTTAAAATAATTTGTTCTTTAGATAAAATAATTCATTGTATGGGTCACAGTGCAATTCTAACACCAAAATAACATTCATGTTTGCATCTTAACAAATATTGTATATATTTAAACGATGCATGTATAGGTATGAAATCGTTGACGGCACATCTGTTTTACTTTTTATCGGATATTTTGTGTGATTTAAAATAGCAGTTGTAAAATAATTTCTATTTGGTTTTAACAGGTGCGGATCCAGAATCTACAACTCAGTGAAGAATGCCCGTATATCCCCATGTAGAAAGGCCGTTTCATTACCTCATTATTTTAATTTGGATTTGATTTTGTCAGTCACGTGTGGTATTAGAGCGGAGTAGATGGTACTAAAATTACTACAGTCGTTTCTGTTGTTGATATTGGGACTTATGGTTCGTATGGCCAGGGTTTCCAAGAAAAGTCTCTTTGACAAGTTGCTTTCATGAAAGAGAATTTTAATGTTGTTGAAGGTAATGTCATGGTTTGTGAGGCTCAGGTGGGCAGCTAAAGTACATCTCTGTGGGTGTCTCTTGATGTCGCTTATATGTAGCGCGTTCCGTTCTTTTAGGCGTTGTTTGGTTTGACCCACATAATATTTACCGCAATCACATTGTAAGAGATATACTACATTACTATTTGTTAGAGTATTAATTTTATCTTTCAAAGGTGTAAATAGTTTGTTTACTGTGTTTGTCAATGTATATGTAATTGGAATGTCCCCCTGAAAAAGCATCTTGATTTTATTAGTCAGATTTAGGATGTATGGGATGCTTTTATATTTGGTTTCATGATTATCATCCATCCCTGAAACTATGTCTCTCCCATTGTTTGTGTCTATCCTATTACGAATGTCAGTGGAAAAAAGAATTTTATTTACTGTGCTAGTGGGGTAATTGTTTAGTATTAATATGTTTTTTAAAATTTTTAAGTCTTCCTGCATGTAATCTGTGTGAGTTATTTTCATGATCCGGTTTTTTAAACATTTAATCAAGTTGATTTTAAATTTCTTGGGACAGTTTGAATTATAATTTATAAATCTATTTGAGTTCGATGGTTTTCGGTACCACCTAAGTTTAATCGTGAGGTTTTCACGTATCACCAACGCATCAAGAAACGGTAAAGAATGGTTCTCTTCTATCTCGCATGTGAATTGTAAATGTTGATTGAAAGAATTGAATAATTGTAATGTGAATTCTATTTCGGAAGTAGATGTTATACAAAACAGATCGTCTACATATTGGAAAATCACTTTTGGAGGTGTTCTACTATTTTTAATCACAAAGTCTATGGCTGTGTTCATAACTAAATCTGCGATAATTGGAGATAACGAGAGTCCCATAGGGGTACCCAGTATTTGTTCGTAAAATTGATTATTGTAAGTAAAGTACACGCTGTTAAATAGCCATTCTAAGATAGACACAAACTCTTTTTTTGGGATGCTGGTGTAGGGAGTCACAAGGTTCCAATTTTCTGAAATCAACTCTATGACCAAATCAGTGGGAATATTAGTAAAAAGGCTTGTGACATCAAATGACACAAGTACCTCTCCCTCTAATAATGTGAAGTTGTTTATGTTGTTAGCAAAAGTAAAAGTGTCTTTAATTTTATATCTATTATATTCTTTAAATGATTTATCGAGGATGTCAGCTATGTATCTGGATAGGTGTGTAGCATGGCTTTGGACACATGAAACTATAGTTTGTAGTGGACAGGTTGGTTTATGTATTTTGGGGATCCCGTAGATGCGCGGAGAAGCAGAATTGTGTTTAATGAGTTTTTTGTAAACTGTTTCATCAATATATCCTTTTGTTTTAAGATTTTTAATTATGCTATTTGTTTTCCTTTCATATGTATATGTTGGATCACGAGTAAGTTGTTTGTATACATTGTTATCGTCTAATAGTTGTAACATCTTGTCATTATAGTCTTTTTTGGATATACATACTGTCACATTACTCTTATCTGATTTGGTCATAATGACATCTTGGTTTTCTTTGACAAATTTGCGACATGTTTTGTATGCCTCATCAAGACGGTGGGTGGGTGCAGCTTTTTTGAGATAGTCCGTAACATAGTAAGCTATTTCCGCCATGTACCAATTTTTTTTTATTGGATCAGCGATTTCTAAGAGAATGCATTCACAGTCTGCCAACAACCTCTCTATTGAAATGTTATTTGGCGTCGTGGGCAATGCAAATTTGGGGCCTAATGCAAAAATTTCTTGTATCTCAAGAGGTATCTCTTTATCTGTGAGATTTATACAGATTTATATGTTAATTCAGTATATGGAACATATATCATTATCTATATATATATATATATAAAGTATAGAATTTCATGGGGTAACTCCGCTCAAAATGCAACTGCGGACACGTGTTTCGAACTACTTGGTTCTCGTCAGCGCAGTGTAGCCAAGGAATAGGATGGGATAACCTTGGAGCTGAAAAACATCAATCAGAGACATACACAAGGGACAGCCTACCAATTGAGGCTTCAGCTAGAGTGTCCTCGATACTGAGAATGAATCTAACGTCGCCGCGAGGTAGACATTGTCCACCTGCAAGCCATCTGAACCCACAGGATAACAATAAAGAAAAGAAATATTGCGGATTATAGAATAATAAAGTATAGAATTTCATGGGGTAACTCCGCTCAAAATGCAACTGCGGACACGTGTTTCGAACTACTTGGTTCTCGTCAGCGCAGTGTAGCCAAGGAATAGGATGGGATAACCTTGGAGCTGAAAAACATCAATCAGAGACATACACAAGGGACAGCCTACCAATTGAGGCTTCAGCTAGAGTGTCCTCGATACTGAGAATGAATCTAACGTCGCCGCGAGGTAGACATTGTCCACCTGCAAGCCATCTGAACCCACAGGATAACAATAAAGAAAAGAAATATTGCGGATTATAGAATAATAAAGTATAGAATTTCATGGGGTAACTCCGCTCAAAATGCAACTGCGGACACGTGTTTCGAACTACTTGGTTCTCGTCAGCGCAGTGTAGCCAAGGAATAGGATGGGATAACCTTGGAGCTGAAAAACATCAATCAGAGACATACACAAGGGACAGCCTACCAATTGAGGCTTCAGCTAGAGTGTCCTCGATACTGAGAATGAATCTAACGTCGCCGCGAGGTAGACATTGTCCACCTGCAAGCCATCTGAACCCACAGGATAACAATAAAGAAAAGAAATATTGCGGATTATAGAATAATAAAGTATAGAATTTCATGGGGTAACTCCGCTCAAAATGCAACTGCGGACACGTGTTTCGAACTACTTGGTTCTCGTCAGCGCAGTGTAGCCAAGGAATAGGATGGGATAACCTTGGAGCTGAAAAACATCAATCAGAGACATACACAAGGGACAGCCTACCAATTGAGGCTTCATATATATATATATGACGTTGTGGTTTTCCGGGTTTGGAACCGCGTAGTATTTGCTCTATAGTCCCAAGAAGGACTGCTTGGTCGACGTTTCGATGAGATCTCACTCATCTTCTTCTGGACGATCGTGTTCGAGTTGCAATCGGAGAATCATTCTCCGATTGCAACTCGAACACGATCGTCCAGAAGAAGATGAGTGAGATCTCATCGAAACGTCGACCAAGCAGTCCTTCTTGGGACTATAGAGCAAATACTACGCGGTTCCAAACCCGGAAAACCACAACGTCATACTACGACCGCGGAAACATCCGAACAAATATATATATATATATATATATATATAAAGATCTTAAATTCGAATTATTTTAGACTACTTTCAAATTTGGCGCTTTCTATTTAAAATGTCTGGTAAAAGCGGGTATTTTTCATTCGCTTATGCGGGTAAGGCAGGCGTATGCGGTTATGGCTCTGGCAGCACTGGACTTGTGAAGTGAACGGTTGGAGCGGGAGCGGGAGCGGTTCCCGATCAGCCTGCTGAATGAAAGCATTGTTTTATTGTCGCTTTTCTGTCTATTTCAAGATAATATACCTCGTATACCATGCCTTTTACGATACAACAAGATAGGTTTATCGTAATGTCGCATTTTTTGGGATCGTGTTTTCAGCAATTTGTAAGGAAAGATGGAAATCTGGAAATAAACTCGGATACATTCACTTCCATCACAATAGGGTGATTGAAATGTTTAAGGAAACGGGAGTGTTTGTAAATGTAAACCTGAAAAAGTACCAACGGTTTTAACTGAAGATGTTGTCGCAGACATTAGGCAGTGAATGGATGTTAGTCACACAAAGTCTGTACGAAAGCTGTGTGCTCAAACTGGTAAAGAGATCTAATTAACTTAAACGTAATTTGTTATACAGCATTATGTATTTAAATTGTAGGTATTTCCTACGGAAGTACTCACAAGGTACTGAAAACAAACTTACATATGCACCCATATAAAGTTTCTGTACCACAACATTTACGGGGCAATCACTTTGAGCAGAGATTGAATTATTGCAACTGGTTTAATGAAATACTACGTGAAGAACACTTGAATCGCACTCTCGGATGAAGCTTGGATCCATTTGTCGGGGTATATCAACTCTCAAAATTAGCGTACCTGGTCAACAGAAAATCCACATGTTCTTTGTAAAATAGTCTCCATCCTATCAAAGTTGGTGTTTGGGTTGCCATGTCGAAAAGACGGATTATTGGAGCAATTTGTTTTCATGATACAATTAATGCAACACGATACTGAGAACAAATATTGGGACCCTTCACGAAGATGAATTAAACCTGGGGTACTTCCACCAAGATGGGGCAACTGCACATACTGCGCAACAAACTATTTTTTATTTGCAAGGATACTGTGGTGACTGATTGATTAGTCAAAATCGATGGCCAGCCAATTCACCTGATTAAACCCCACTGGACTTTTTTCTCTTTGGCCATCTAAAAAATAAAGTGTTTCTGAACAGATTGCATAATCTCGATGAACTTGAAGAGGCAATTAGAATAGAATTACAAAATATCACACCAGAAATGCTCCAGAATGTGTTCAATAATATAAGAAGACGTGTCAATCTATGCATTGAGAATAATGGTGGACATTTTGAACAACTTTTGTAAAATGTATTCATTTTGTGAAATAATTATGGAATTATGTTTTACAGTAATAAAATTGTAACGTATTTATTATTGTTTATGATATAAAAAATAAAGTGCAATTACTATATTTCTACAAAAATTCTTTCATATAATTCTACTTAAAACTAACCCTATTTCATTGACATATATCACAGGAAATTTTTAAATAGTAAACCTAACCACAAAAATAAATAAAAAAGGCTTGTCAATTACACTGTGTTTCCAAATTAAAATCAGTATGGTAAACTCAGGACAGTTCAAAATGATCACTTTGTATATATTACCTATATCAAATAAAAATGAAATTCTTAAAATGTGTCTAATTACAATCACAATTTTATAAATAAAAATAGTTGATTGACTCATCATGAATGCACAGTTGTCTTTATACTCGTATTTCTTTAAACAAATATAAAGTCAGTGGTGTATTAAATAAAATCAATACTAGGTATAGAAGAAATCTATTAATAAAATACATAATCCAAGTTAACCCATTTATGCCTAAAACTCATCGGTCACGAAATTATAGTTTTTACTAAACAATATCGCAATATAGGCTTACATGTTAGCATGTAAACCGGAAATGTATTTTCTAGCTAAGGGAAAACTAGGTGGAAAATGGTGTACTAAATGTAGGACACTAGGCATAAAAGGTATGAACATTGTTTGAACTAGTTTTAATTAGAAGAATATAAAAATATAAAGCTTAACGATTAGTGTGAAAAATAACAAAGCATTTGACATGTAACCCAATGTCACATTTCCTACAACGTGTAGTTGTTTTCGTATGGCATTCAGCGCATCTCGTTTGTTTTTCTTGTGGAATAACATAATGCTCAATAGCATCGTACCTTAGTGCGTCGTTCTGAATAGCTGCAATGTCTAGAATTAGTCAAGAATCAAATGATAAATATACTTTAGTTACCCGTAGCGGAAGCGTGGCTTTTATTGTAGTTCTTCCGTTTTTTATGTTGAGATAACATTGTAATGGCAATGCTGCGTCGGAACTTCAAAAGATCATGTTCACCGCCCCAAACTCTATGAAGTAGCCAAGCATTATTTATGGCTAAGTCGATGCAGTGAGAAACAAGACTAAAATACCACTTCTTGCCTCTAATTGAAATTCTATATTTGGCAATATTTTCATCGGACCTGTCAACACCGCCCATATTTCTATTATATAGAGAAATCACATGCGGTTGAGAGATTTGAACAATTTTTTTATCTTTCCTGGAATATCGTTTAGTAGAATGAATAGGATTTACGCCTGCTTCGTTTGACAAACAACATACTATATTATTGTCATTCCACTTCAAGGCAATGATGTTGGAGCCTTTAATTTTTTGGTAGTCGAAGTAACCCCGGTTTTGCTTTTTCATTACTTTATTATCAAGTAGAGGCTTCCCTGGGAGACGATTCTCTCTAACAGTACCTGTACCAAATAATTTACGCTTCGACAATTCTTCTAATAAAGGTACAGAGGTAAAATAGTTATCAAAATACAAGTGAAAAGCGGTATTAGGCCACCGTTCTTGTAAGACATTGGCGTAGTTGAGAACTACTGTTGCTCCAACGCCAAAGTCTGAAGTTTTCTCTATAGAAGCTCCTTGATATGGGTCAAACCATACGACATACCCTAATCTGGTCGTTCCTGCCCAAAGCTTGTAACCGTATCTTATCGGCTTTCTGTGGATGTATTGCTTACACCCATGACGGCCGTAATACGGCACCATGGCTTCATCGACAGAATGATCTTGTTCAAAAGGAGCTAGCTCTAAAAATTTTTTATTCAGATGTTCAAAAAGAGGTCTCAGTTTGGCAAACTTATCTTGTTGGTTCAAGGCAGCGTTATCAACAATATGAAAGTTTGATAAAATATATTCGAACTTGTCTCGCGTAATTGCATCGCTCACTAAGCTATTGTGAGCGTCTTTTTCTCGTTCCCAAAACATTCTAAGTCTCGGAAGTTGTACGTATCCACTGAGGATTAACACGCCAAGAAAAGCTTTTAGCTCGGACATTTCTATGAGTTGTGTACGGTTTTTTGTTTGAGCATAATACTGAGTTTTGTCCAATATTAGTTGAAGTAAAGTATGATCAAAAAATAAAGAAAATAAATCGATTGGTGTCATTCTATTGGCTACTATAGTTTCATTTTCAAAAGTGGACGTCTCAGGAGTCAAGTCAATATGTTCCCAGTCATATTTTTTCTTATCCTTAGCATTATTATTTCTAACATGTTTGGAAGATTTTATAAAAGTAGATAAGGGTACATCATCATCAGAAGACCATTCATCGTCAGAATGAAATTTTACATCAGATGCGGCACCAAGTTGAGATCCCGGCAAATTATTGAGAGAAAAATCAAATTCGTCTCCGGAATCCTCATCTGTTTGATCTTCACATGCATTTACTGGAGGATATAAAATTATTTCTTCCGTATTTCTACAAAAGTCTTCATCATCTTCAATCATAGACAGTGCTTCCTGAAGAGTAAGTCCTCTAAAATAAAAAGAGACTTAGATCTTACATGCCTAGAGTACTATATGTAGGACGCCTACGTTTGACGGAAAAATAAAGGTATTTACAGTAAACGTAAGTAAAAGAAATAAATGACTCTATAACATACATCATTTATCTAACTTATTATAAAGAAAAGTAAAAGCAAATATTCTTTTATAGATGAAATAATTACATACCCTACAAATCGTACGCCGCAATCTTCCATCTTGTGAAAATACACAAACTTATTTGTTTATAAAACACTTGAAAGGATTGTGTTCACTTTGCCATCTACTTCATACAAAAGCTAGCGCAGTACTAAACTCAAACACAAACTGTGTCGTCAATAGACAAAACAGATTTTGCAAGTTGAAACACGATTTAGCCGTACTACATATAGAACACTAGGCATAAATGGGTTAAAAAAAGACAAATAAATATGTATAAATCAACAAAATTGAGAAAGTTTATATACAAAACCATGCGTAATAGCGCCTTGTTTTTCCCACAACTAACGGTTTTGTACAGAAAGGTTTATGCTGTGCTGTTATCATTGATCTCATATATTATATACAATGAGATCAGTGGCTATTATACATCTAATACTATCAGTGTTGCCAGACGTACGGTAATTACCGTACATGTACGGTTTTTTGATCAAATGTACGGTGTACGGTCCAATTGCTATTACCGTACGTCAAAATACGGTAATTTCGACAACAAACCATTTTCCAAAAAATATGTGTTGTTTTAATATAATTTTATTTAAATATATATCGAAAGGGAAAATATCTGCAAAAATTTGTTAGAATATTCAACAGATGTCGCTTGTGTATTTGAATTCCCCAAGAACAAATTGTTTTTGTAAATACCCACAACACATATGAGTTAAAGGTACCATTCGTCGACCACTTAAGACTTTGTACTACTTTTAGAGATGAAATAAGATAATATCCTTTGCTATGGTGTAATAAGGATTTATTTTTGAGCATAAAATTGTATAAGTTAACATTTAAATTGAATAGCCGATATACTTTAATCGCATATATATATATTTTTAACATGTATATGTTTTTAACTTTTGAAAATGTCTGTTTGGGACAACTCACTGAAACCATTAATGGTTGTTTACTTGCCAAAGAATGCATAACCCGCCTTGGAAACTGCACGAATTTTCTTCCAAATAAAGCCATGAAGAATATTGCATTTTTATTTAATTCATTTTGTTCTTACTTTCTGTTATCTATATGTAAATAAATTCTAAAAATACATATTTTATTTAAACATACAGTATTATTCCCCATAAATCTGTAGGTACGGTATTTTTATTGCAAATATGGTAATTTATACCATGAAGTACGATATATTACTTTCATACGTGTGGTGATATTATAGAGGTGGGTCGTTCGCGAACGAACCGGTTCAGTGAACCGAATCCCAGCAGGGAACCGAGGGAGCCAGTTCACTAAATTTCAATGAACCGGATCTCGGCTCACTTGGGTCGTTGCTTAATTTGTATACAACAATTTGATAATTTGTCAAATTTGTGTGCATTATAGCTTTAAATAAATTGTTTGTCAAACATTTTGTATAATTGGTGTGCGCGCAGCCTAAATAATCCCGGTTCGTTTGAGCCGACGCGACGGCGCCGAGTATTACATGTCCTACACGCAAGGATTGTATAAGAACATAGGATAGCCAGATCCCTATACCGGCAGTGTTGTTCGCATCGAGCCGTGACTCCGCCTCCTGTGACGTCACAAACGGACCAGTCGCACCTTAAAGTAAAGTGTTTTAATTTAGTTTTCGCCGTTACCCTTTGTAAATTAGCGACTGAAATGCCGGGACGTCGTTGTGCGGTAGTTGGCTGTAATAACAGTCGTATTTCTACGAAAATTACCAATAGAGAAATCGTTTATCACAACTTTCCAAAGGCGACAAACTTCGAATCCGATACTGTCCGTAAAGAATGGATAAGACGAGCAGATAACTGGAATCCAAATACTAGCCAAACTTGCTCAATCCACTTTAATGCAAACGATTATGAACGTGATATGCGCAACGAATTATTAGGTAATAAATGTATTTATACGTTATGAGATAAATTATTCTAATACATAGTAATTATTGCTAGGTTACCTGTACGAAAACAGCTTAAATACACTGCTGTGCCTAATGTAAACCTTCCACAAATGTCCAAAGACATAAAGAAAGTTGCGACAAGAGGGGAAGCATATTTAAAAAGAAAAAAGGAAAATGAAAGGAAAGAAGAAGTAAATAGATTGATTGCCGAACAATCGATAGCTTCGTGTTTAGCGGCAAGTGAGCTGTCAACAGCGTCTTCAACAGCAGAATTTAAAACCGATAAGCCTTTAACTGTCCCAGCAGAAAATATATTATCTAAACAATATGCGGAGCTTCGTGAAAGTCACACTAAATTATCTACAGAGATGGAAATTATGAAACGCAAATTGAATTTGCAGAGAAAACAACTTTTATACTATAGAAGAAAGAACAAGCAAGATAAACCTGCACAAAAACAGCGATCACGCCTACAATTTACCCTCATGGGTACAACAGCTCTCCTTTGGTGGTCTTATTAAGCCCTCAACAGATTTCTTAAGTACCATTAAACAGTGGAACAAATATTTTGAGATATATCATGGCGATAATAAACTACGGAAAGAAACACTGGTTATTAAAAGACTAGCTTTAAAAATTAAAAAGCGAGAAAATTTTTGCTTTGTTATTATAAAATTATTTTGTAAATTAAGAACTGTTATCCGTATGAATTATTTAAATACAAAAAGAACCCTTGACAATGCTAAAAAATCGAGTAAACGTAAGCTTTCTACTAGTACACCGTCAGACACTCAACGAACACCAGCTAAAAAAATGCGAAAAACCACTACTTGATTCGTTTTTATTTAATTACTGCGTAATAAAACATTGCTATATACTGACTCTTTTAATTGAAGAATATATATTTTTTGCTTTGTATAGAGAATACATGCTCATCGGCTTTCTTTATTTATGTTTACGTACCTAATAAATGTGTTTATTTGAAGTTGGAAAAGTTTTTTTTTAAATTATAACCCAAAGTATAACCTTATGGCAATAAAAACGTGTATTATATTTATAACAGTACACTGACGGATATGTTATTATCTAATGAAATATTATATACCATAATAATAGCACTAATATAACTCGATAATTAATTGTTGTAGTAGCTAAACACATTTTATAAGGTGCTTTACAGTAGTGAACGCGTTCAACCTGGTCCGTTTGTGACGTCATGGCTCCCCACTACGCGGCGAAAATATTGCGGGATCGAGCAATCCTATGTTCTTATACAATCCTTGTCCTACACGTTCCTAACGGTATGCTATTACGGATCCACACGGTTCAACTGAGCCGGTTCCGGGACACGGCTCACAATGAGGAGCTGAACCGAGTGAGCCGGGTCAATAAAATGAACCGTTTTGCCCACCTCTACTAATAATATAGTAGAGGTGGGCAAAACGTGTAGGACATGATGGGATGATAATTTAGGCTGCGTGCACACTGTAGTGTATCGTTTGTTGAGGGAATGGAAAGGAAAGACAGTTGGCAACGAACAAGCGCATGAAGTTAGTGTGATTTTATGATATAGATAGATGTCAATAAACAGATAGTAAAAACAACAACCTTGTGTTAACTGTGTGTTATTTGTGTTAATTAATCGCTTTATGAGAACATACAACACTACATTTGGCGACGAGAATGTGTTTCTAACAAAAGAAATATAACGAACTACACGCAAACAAAAGAAAATGGCAGAAAATATTCTAACAAACATTGATAGTTTCAACGTCCATTCAGGCATGGAAAACATAGGTGCTAGATGGCAGAAATGGATAAAGCGGTTTGATAACTTCCTTATAGGCGAGGAAACTTTTGAAATTTACTGTTCCCTTCCTGATCCTACCAATACACAAACAAATCTATCCAAGTATGAAAAAGCTAAAAATAAGTTAAATACTCATTTTGTACCCAAAATAAATGAAGAGTTTGAGATCTTCAACTTCAGACAAGCTAAACAGTTAATGAATGAACCTATCGATGAATTCTATGCTCGATTATTAAAACTTGGCAGCAGCTGTAATTTTCCAGATAAGGATAGAGAAATCAAGTCTCAAATAATACAAGGTACTATCTCAACAAAGTTAAGAAAATACGGTTTAGCTGAAAACCCATCGTTACAACAATTGTTAGCCAAAGCAAAAGCTTACGAACTCACAGAAACACAAGTGCTAGAAATGGAGAAAAACTCTGAATTTGTAGGAAATATCAACAAAAGGAAAATACTCACAGGTAAAAACAACCAAAACAATAAAATATGCAGAAACTGTGGCAACAAATGGCACTCAAACGGCAGACAGTCATGTCCGGCAACACATGTTAAGTGTAATTTTTGTGGAAAACAAGGTCATTTTCGCAAAGTATGTCTAGCAGAACAAAAGTTGAATCAAGGGAGAAACAAAGAACAACAGGAAACGGTAACAAAACTAGAACGAATCCAAAATAAAGGTAAATATGGACAATTTTCGAACAAGAAATATGTAAATCACAATGAAATTGCAAACGACAGTTCAGATAGCTTAGAAGAACAATCCTTTTATCTAACTGTGAATAATATAAGTAACATTCCAATAACAGCAGTTAAAATAAATGGTCATAAAATTGAATTTATCATAGATACAGGCAGTTCAGTCAACCTTATTAGTGAATCTACATTGTCAGAACTACCCGAACAAACACTTGTAACTGATTCAAGCAGTATATATCCTTATTGTTCTACAAACCAACTAAGGATCATTGGTGAAGAATAAAACGCTTTGCACAGGTTTTTATGTAAGATATTTTATTCAAACAAAGCCATTACGCAGTTGACACTTTTTCACAACGACCATCATCTTATCTTCTATCTTATATCTAGTTATACCAACTTAAAGTTACCAAAAAACAACTAACGATTCTTAGCGCATATTCTAACACCCCCCTTCGCTAAAATCGCTTAGACCAAAAAGATTTCTAAACTTAATAAATAAATTGCCAGATAATCCTTTCGTAAGTATATCTGCTTGTTGTCTAGCTGTATCAATATAAACCAACTTTATAAGCCCGTCATTCATATGTTCACAAATAAAGCTGAACTTGATATCAATGTGCTTCACTCTACGATTGTTTGATGGATTTTCTATCAATGCCAAGCATCCCCGATTGTCCTCATAAAAGGTTATAAATTTAAAATTTACATCCATATCCAATAATAATTTTTTCAACCATATTCCATCACACACCGATAAACAAAGTGATACCAATTCCGCCTCTGTTGTAGATAATGACACACAAGTTTGTTTCCTTGTTGTCCAACTTAACGTATTATTAAACATTTTAAAAGTGTATCCACTAACGGATTTTCTATCAAGAGTGTCACCACCCCAGTCTGCATCAACAAAACAACACAAATCCCTATTATCGTTTCTATGATATTCTAAACCTAAGTAAACTGTGGACTTCAAATATCTCAAAACCCTCTTAAGACTGTTCCAAGCCTCATCAGTGCCTCTGTCCTGAAATCGACTAAAAAAGTTCACAGAAAAGCATATGTCTGGACGTGATCCCAACATTAGGTACATGAGACAACCCACTAATTCCCTGAAAGGTTTATTTGTTACATGTTTATCATTACTTAAATTAATTTTTAATTTAGGATCTATTGGAATAATTGAGCCATTGCAATCGTTCATACAAAAACGTTTTAAAATGCTCTGAATATATTTTGATTGACTAATTCTTAAAATGCCATCTTCCCTGTTATAATTTATTTCCAGTCCTAGAAAGTGTTTTAAAACACCCTTATCTTTCATTTTAAATTTTGCCCCCAATTTATCTTTTATCTCATTTATTTGTGTCTCATCTGATCCACATAAAATTATGTCATCAACATAGATTAAAAGAAAAACTTTGTAACACTTATCAGAGTTAAAAACATATAAACAGAAATCGTTTTCAGATCTAACAAAACCAATTTCCAATAAAAATTTATTTATTTCATCATTCCAACATCTGGAAGATTGTTTCAATCCATATAAACTCTTTTTAAGTTTGAAAACCATGTTTGGTTCAGAACTGATACCTTTTGGTGGATAAACATAAATTTCTTCAGTTAAAATTCCATTTAGGAATGCAGTTTTTACATCCAGTTGCCGAAAGTGACATTTAAACTGATTACCTACTATTAATAAAGCTCTTATTGTTGTCATTTTGGCTACAGGCGAATAAACATTGTCATAATCTTTATTTCTTTCTTGAGCAAATCCCCTTACTACTAATCTAGCTTTAAATTTGTCATTTTCATTTTCTTCTAATGCTTTGAATGTAAAAACCCATTTAGTATCTAAAACATTAATATTATTCGGTCTTTGAATTTTTTCCCATGTTTCATTCTCATCTATAGACTTTAATTCTCTATCTACTGCCCTTAACCACTTTTCCTTATCAGGTCTATTCTCTAACTCCTCAAAACTAGCCGGTATATTTTCTACAAAACTATTAGCATCAAATGCCATATAAAGTTCATAGTCATCAAATCTACTAGGTACTTTTACACTTCTTTGAGTATGTTCCCTAGAACTCCCAACCTCATTTAAACCCCTATTTGAAACATCACTAGCATCACCCTCATCTGTGACTTTACCAGTTTCATGCATTATGTCTGATAATTCATTTTCTATATCATTATTTAATTTTATCTCTCCCCTTTTGAACCAAAAATCATTTTCATTAAACTCTACATCCCTAGCATTAATAATTTTTTGTTTTCCTATATTCCAAAGTCTGTACCCTGTTTGAGAATAACCAACCATAACACATTTCTCAACTTTTGTATCAAACTTATTTCTAAACTCTTTTGGAATATGATTATAAGCAACACATCCAAAAATCCTAAAATTACTCACGTCAGGACGTATTCCATACCAAATTTCCGCTGGTGTAACATTGTCTAGGCTTGCTGATGTTCCCCTGTTCATGATGTAATTTACTGTTCTTATTGCTTCACCCCAAAATTCCTTCGGTATTCCCGATTCTTCCATAATTGTCCTGCTTCTTTCTACCAAACTTCTGTTTTTTCTTTCAGCTTTGCCATTCTGCTGTGGACTGTAAAGTACATTGTAATCCAAAATGATCCCTTTCTCTACACAAAACGTTTTAATATCTTTTGAAATATATTCACCCCATTATCACACCTCAATTTTGATATCCTCTCATTGAATTTTGACTCAGTCATATTTACATATTCTTTAAATTTATCAAATACCTCACTTTTCTCTTTAATTAAATATACTGCACAAAAATTTGAAAAATCATCAATAAAGGTAACAAAATATTTTTCATTCTCAAATGTAGCAGGTGTAATAGGCCCACAAACATCGGAATGAACTATCTCTAAAATCCTTTTACTTCTAGTTCTAGAACCAAATGGAAATCTAGTTGTTTTTCCTTTTATACACGGTTCACAAAAATCATTGTCTTGTACTGTTACTTTTTCTAATCCATTGACCATCTGTTTATTTATTAATTCTCTAAGCCCTGAAAACCCAATATGCCCATATCTTTTATGCCACTTTGTAAAATCACTGTCAATATTTCCCACATTCATTGATTCAATTTTTGGTAGTACAAATGATATCTCATACAAATTTTCTCTAGTTCCCATACCTATCAGGCTATTATATTTGTTTATCAATTTAACCCTTCCACCTTCAAAAATAACCTTAATATTTGATATTTCCAATTTCTTTACACTCAAAAGATTCCTTCTTAAATTAGGTACATACAAAACATTTCTAATAGTACAATCTACCTTTTTACATCCTACATTACTCATTACATTTATGTTACCAACTCCCATAGCCAACAAAAATTCATTATTCTTTGCTACTGCTATTTTAATTGGCTCTTTGAGCATTATGAATTCAGCAAAGCAATCCCTTCTATTGACCATGTGATCGGTACACCCCGAGTCAACAAAGAAATGTATACAATCCCTATCATCCTGGGAATTTTCACTTTTTGTTTCTAACATGAAACACGCACTTTTGTCACTTTCTGGTTCTTCTTCTTTCTCTTCGTTTGATGTATAGTTGCTCCTCCTGTCACCTTCTCTATATCTACTAAATCTATTTCGGGAACCACTTGAACCTCGATCTGAACTAAAACCACTGAAATTGCTTCTAGAGCTTGATGTCGAAAGTCTATTTTCACTGTTTGTTTTGTCCTTTTTTCTCCATGAGCCATGTATATTCACACTGCAGTCTCTTTTAAAATGTCCCTTTTCACCGCATCTGTAACATTCCCACTTTTGTGCTTGAAATGCATAACCTGTACTTTGTGAGTTTTCTTCCTTTTGCCTATTCAAGTTTCGTTTTTCATATTCACTTACTAGCTTCTTTTTAACTTCAGAGTAAGTTAAGTCCTTGGAATTTTCAATCACTGTTACAATTGTGTCATAGGACTTGGGTAAACTTAATAAAATATTACAAATATGATCTTCATCTTTCATATCTGCTCCTGATATTTTTAATTGTCTCACTACTTCATCGAATTCATGCAAAAATTCTTCCATTGGTTGTTTTTCTGTTAATTTCATAGAAAGCAATTTTTTCTTTAAATAAAGCTGTCCAGGCAAGCCTGTTTTCTCATATTTCTCCTCTAATGTACTCCACATTTTGAATGCTGTATCTTTGTCACGCAAATATTCTAACTGTGAGTCCTGCACACCCTGAATTATTAATGATTTAGCCTTCGCATCTTTTTTAATCCAGTCTTCCTTTTGTTGTTCAGTAATTTCTGCGCTTATAACCTTTTCTTTTGTTGCAAATTCCAGTAGGTACTCCGTTCTCACCTAATATCATTTCCATACGAAATTTCCAATTGTAATAATTTTTACCATCCAACGGTTCTATTGTATAACTCCTGGTTTGCGACATTTTTCACTGTTAATTTCCTCTTTCCTTTGTTTAACAAAACCACCTGTGCATACGCCCTGTCGCACAAAAACTACCGCCAAAACTTTAACCTTACTTTTTCCTTTTTGTTTGTGCTGGCTACTACCGCCGTTTTTTCGTTGTTTTCTCTATACTTAATACTTCTTCGTGTCCTTCAGCCTGTCTGGGCACATAACCTGAAGAATAAAACGCTTTGCACAGGTTTTTATGTAAGATATTTTATTCAAACAAAGCCATTACGCAGTTGACACTTTTTCACAACGACCATCATCTTATCTTCTATCTTATATCTAGTTATACCAACTTAAAGTTACCAAAAAACAACTAACGATTCTTAGCGCATATTCTAACAATTGGAAAATTTACCGCCACACTGAGTCACGCGAACAACAACATTTCAACAGAAATACATGTTGTAAAAGGTAAGTGTCACAATTCACTTAGTTACGATACATCAAAGAAGCTAAATCTAGTAAAAATATTTGCAAATAGTATTTCTCAGAACATTAACTTAAAGTATGTGGAACACAAATATCCAAAAATATGTACTGGAATTGGTAAAGTAAAAAGCTCAGAAATAAAGCTTCATATTCATGTGAATATTCAACCAGTCGCTCAAAGACATCGACGTATACCATTTCATTTAAGAGAGAAGGTTGAACGAGAACTCGAAAGATTAGTTCAGCAAGACATTATTGAAAAAACAGATGGTCCAACACCCTGGGTATCACCAATGTGATAGTTCCAAAACACAACAACCCAGAAACAATTCGAATATGTGTTGACATGAAAGCACCAAACAAAGCTATATTAAGAGAAAGACACATAACACCAACAATAGATGATATCATAACACAGTTAAATGGATCAGTAATGTTCAGCAAGATAGACCTAAAGGATGGTTATCACCAGCTTGTGCTATGTCCAGAGTCGAGGTACATAACTACCTTTTCAACACACACCGGTCTGTACAGGTACAAACGACTTAGGTTTGGTATCAATGCAGCCGCTGAAATATTTCAAAATACGATTCAGAAACTTTTGATAAACATACCAGGAGTGCTCAACTTTAGTGATGATATCCACCATTAGAACACAATATTGCTCTTGAGAAGACACTAAACAAACTAACAGAATCCAATTTAACCATCAACAAGGCAAAGTGCATTTTCAGTGTACCAAAGATAGAGTTTTTTGGTTATGTGTTCTCAGAAAAAGGAGTTCATCCAGACCCAAATAAAGTATCTTGCATAATCAATATACAACAACCAACAAATGCAAGTGCAGTTCGCAGTTTGTTTGGAATGATAAATTACATAGGGAAATTTATACCTAATTTAGCTGAAAACACGAAATTACTTAGAGAACTAACTCTGAAAGATGCTGAGTGGAACTGGACGACAGATCACGACAAAGCTTTCGACGTTCTGAAACAACAACTCAAACGGGTCACCAATCTAACCAGAAGGTCTAGGAGCAATTTTATCACAAGATGATAAAGTGATTGCTTACGCCAGTAGGACACTCACGAGCACAGAAAAAAGGTACAGCCAAATTGAAAAAGAAACGTTGGCTTGTTCATGGGCTATACAACATTTCCACATATATTTATACGGCTCAGACTTTACTTTACACAGTGATCACCTTCCGCTAGTGAGAATCTTACAAAACACGAAGCCTTCGCCTAGCGCTCGAATTGAGAGACTATTATTACGCATACAATCGTACACATTCAAGGCGGTTCATCAGAAAGGAAATTCCAACCCTTCTGATTATCTGTCTCGACACCCAATTCAAGAAACAACTTCTCACGACAAATTAGAAGAGTATGTAAACTTTATAACGATCAATGCGCTTCCCAAAGCAATGACGCTTGAACAAGTTCAAGAGGCTACTAGAAATGACCAAATGTTAAAAAAGTTAATTGAGGCCCTCAACGTTGAGAAATTTATTTCATGGAAAAATACGCAACTAAGTTCTTTTGACAAGATCAGAGATGAGCTATCAGTAACAGATGGCATAATTTTGCGGGGTACACGAATAGTTCTTCCAATGACATTACAAAAACGAGCCATAGAGCTAGCGCATAAAGGTCATCTAGGAATCATAAAAACCAAGCAACTGTTACGAACAAAAGTATGGTTTCCTAACATTGATGTCCTAACTGAAAACTATACAGCACGTGTCAATTTTCATTAGCCATAGGCGATTAATCCATACAGTATGTGGCAACATAGTATACCCCTTCTTTCCTTTCCAATGTCAGCGCGACCGATGCATGCTCGTAAGTAAATACAAGTTAGCGTGGTTAGCAGTATCTCTTCGACCAGCAGGTTGGATGTTTGTAATGCGTTCAGAGATATTTACGAGCTACAAGGATTTGTTTTTCTTTTTCCTTTTAGTAAATGCAGAGAATTATTAAGCTGCGTTCACGCTGCATGACACAAACAAAAGCGTAATTCTAATAAAATTGAAAATAAGGTAAATAAAAAAGGATTCTGAAAATAATAAATTACTAGATCAGAAGATCGCGGCGGCCATTTGATGTTTCCCGTTCCAGTAATAAGACGGCATTGCAGATTAGATCGCAACGTATTCGCAGCTAACATTGAATGTAAAATCTGGTCGGGAGAAGTGGGAAGATCGGAGAAAGTCGTTTTGATGTCGATTGTTTCCGGGATTGGTGACGGACGCTGTGGGGTGGCACGTTGCCACATATTACTTGTATATGTATAAATCGCATGTAAAATTGAATCCCTATACCTAATGAAAATTGACACATACGGTATAAGAGCATGCTCAGCTTGTCAAGCAGTTATCAACACAAAACAAAGAGACCCAATCATCTCAACACTGCTTCCTAGACAACCGTTTGAAAATCTTGACATTGACTTTGCAGGACCTTTCCAGGGCAAGAAACATATTTTTATTCTGGTTGACGAACATTCCAGGTATCCTATAGCGGAAATAGTACCATCAACTAGTTTTCAATATATAAGACCCATATTGGAAAACATTTTTTCTACATTTGGAATACCAAAGCGTATAAAATCTGATAACGGTCCCCCTTTTAACAGCTACGAAATGAAAGAATTCCTATCCAATTACGGAATAAAACACGTCAGGATAACACCTTATTGGCCTGAAGCAAGTGGATTAGCAGAGAGATTCGTGAAAACCTTCAAGAAATCACTAGTATGTGCAAATTTGGAAAATAACAAGTTCGACTCTCAAATTTAACAATTCCTGTTAAACTACAGAAGTACACCACATTCCACAACGATGATGTCACCCTTCGAACTCGTGTTCGGAAGAAAAGTAAATAATTTATTACCAATGATGGATGGAAATAAAGAAGAAAAGGATTTTGTCAATCACGACAAATTCAACAAAAGAAAACAAAGGGAATATGCAAATGTGAAGAGAAAAGCTAAACAACATAAATTTAAGGTTGGAGATATGGTATTATGCAAACAACCTAAGATTAACAATTTAACACCTACGTTTGATCCTGATCCATATGAAATAATAGAAGTTCGAGGTACAAGAATAAAAGCCAAAAGAAAAAAAAGAATAATACAAAGAAACTCGTCATTCTTCAAAAATTTCTTACCAAACCAAAGCTCTCTTTCTAAACGTCAATCTCAGTCAAAGGCAACTCTTTGCCTACCCTCAAGAACCTCTACCCAAAACATCCGTTTCCGGCTCAATGTTACTCCTAAAACACATGGTATTCATCTCACACCTATCAATGACCAAAGTGCTATAAACGACATATCAATGCTTACGCCTAATACTGAACAAGCTGATCTAACCGACAACTCTGTGGTATCTACGCCCGAGAACCAGCAACCATCTGAAGTTGGAGCAGCTGAATCCTTCGACAATCAATTAAAAAGCTCGACACGACCAGGAACAAAAGAGTGAGAATAGCATTTCATCCGACATCAAGACAGATGGCGACCAGCGCGAGAAACACAATCTACGTTCAGGGGATAAGCTGAGGAGACCTCAACACCTAAAAGATTACATTAGTGATTATGATTTTCAATGACTTTCAAGGGGAAGAATGTAGTGTATCGTTTGTTGAGGGAATGGAAAAACAGTTGGCAACGAACAAGCGCATGAAGTTAGTGTGATTTTATGATATAGATAGATGTCAATAAACAGATAGTAAAAACAACAACCTTGTGTATTTTATTTGTGTTAATTAATCGCTTTATCAGAACATACAACACTACACACACCAATTATACAAACTGTTTCACAAACAATTTATTTGAAGCTATAATGCACACAAATTTAACAAATTATCAGATTGTTGTACACAAATTAAGCAAAATATACCTATGTAAAACTAAATTATACATTCATTTGGTATTTATAATTATTGAAGAGAATGTGCCAATTCGAACAAAAAGTAATTAAAACTTTTCATAGCATTATTATATATATATGGCAATTATGATTATGATGCAGGTGTAATAAAAATATTTGTTAGAATTTTGTAACCCACAGGCAACTAATAAATTAAATATTTTATTTTATTATCCAAAGGAATATTTTTGAGAACTATATAAATAACAATTAAGTACTGTTATGCGTCTTTGACCG
This sequence comes from Amphimallon solstitiale, assembly GCA_963170755.1. Lineage (NCBI taxonomy): Eukaryota > Metazoa > Arthropoda > Insecta > Coleoptera > Scarabaeidae > Amphimallon > Amphimallon solstitiale. Next base: position 38,012,888 of record OY720685.1, on the reverse strand, counting down.
ACATAGAACAGGTAAAAGAATTGAATTTGATAAATACTTAAATGAACCGATAATCAATAGACAACAAGATCCACTAAAATGGTGGCATCAAAGAAAAGATCTATCTATTTCAGAGTTTACGAAATAGTAAAAAAACGTTTGTGTGTCTTGGCTATATCTGTTCCATGCGAGCGCATTTTTTGTAAATCTGGGAACATTATTCCTGACAGGAGAAGTCGACTAACAACCGCGAAAACATCACAAATCATTTTTTTAAATTATAATTTGTAAATTACCAATGTAGAATTTAGATTTATACGTAAGCTGTCTCGTTATTTCTACATTTTGATATTCAGTTCAGTATATTCATTTTATATATTTATACAATATGCTGTTATGTTGTACAAAAATAAATATTTTAGTGCGTACCCTATCTGTTATATAATATCAATTTTTATTTTTCAATCCATCCTGCGACCGTATTCCAACTATAATTTCCAAATTATTTATTATCCTTTATGGTTTTGATTCGTTCGCGACCGAAGCGCATAAAGTTACTGCCCAAGTGAGCCGAGATTCGATTCATTATCAATCGGTTCTCGGTTCGCGACCCAAGTAAGCCGAGATCCGATTCATTATCAACCGGCTCTCCCGGTTCGCCAAGTGAGCCGAGATCCGGTTCATTGAAATTTAGTGAACCGGCTCCTTCGGTTCCAGAAAAATAACAGTTCCAAAATAACGTTACTTTGGAACGACGGTATTTATAATCGACGCGTACTCGTCTATCGCACATAATTGGGGAACTAATCGGTAACGTAGCGGCCTTGTTTATTAATACTATAGTTATACAACTGAAGGTTAGTTCGGGTAGGTAGCCAACAGAGGGGTTGGGCAGTAGGATGTGCCCATTCATAAATTTCTCCCGCTAAATTTGTTATAGTAAAAGCAGTCTTCTCGTTGTAGTAAAGAGAAGCCAATGGGAGCTTAAAGGAAGTGAGGCAATTATCCAATTACACCAATCGTGTTTGTTACAATTTTGTAGGCGTTTTGCTTATGATAAGTCTACTGACACTAATTTTTCTAATTCTAAAAATAAGTGATGATGTGATTGTGGATGTTAAATGTTATTCTAAAATACATATTGCAAGACGATGTAACGAAGAAATGTCATTTTTCCTATATATTTTATCTTATAATCACAGCTTAGAATCAAATGGCGCAGTCAAGCCAAAATTTTTATCCGCGGTTTGTATTGCGTGAAGGCCGATATAGAAGGCGCTGGCATCAAAAAATTACAGTTTTCAATAACACTAAGCAAATAGCGGGCGATTCAAAATGTATTTGGTAGCGGGAAATTCAAAATTAAGTTTATTAAAAATTAGGGTTTAATACCGCGAGATCAAAAATATATTGATAAAGGTTTGCCATGGAATGTAAAAATCTTCTAATGCAGTGTGACACTTAATGACATAACTTAAGACAGACTTGTACATTCCATAGCAAACCTTTTTCAATATAATTTTTGATCTCGCGGTACATGATCACAACACTGTCATCAAATTGCATACTATTTACTAGTTCCCGTAGTAATGAGGAATCATTGCTAAGGAAAACAGTATGCAGTACGATATTCAATTACAATGCTGTAACTACACAATAACGTTTTAAAGAAAAGAATTACTTAAATAATTACACTTTAATATTGCTACGTAGAAAAGGTACAAAGTACATTTATGAATATTAATAACTAACATCTGACACGTATGTTTTAGTTAAATTACCAGTACAAAAATAAAGTAACGAAGAATAGCATAATCTACCAAAAGTAGAATATTCGACTAACAAACATATTTTTAACATTAAGATAGAATTTCTGTTGAAAAAGCACAAGTAACTACTCAAAATACTACAAAGTGGAAAAGGTATACATTTATGATTACTATTAAAAAATTATAACTAACATCCAACATGTGTTTTAGTTAAATTAGTACAAAAATAAATTAACGAACAATAGCATAATCTACCAAAAGTAGAATATTCGACTAACAAATATATTTTTATTAATAGAATAAAACACCTTTTTCACAAAAAATAGTTTAATAACTAGATGTCACATTTTGTGTGCACTGCACACATCGTCAGTAATAACAGTTACTACTGACGATGTGTGCAGTGCACATGAAATGTGACATCTAGTTATTAAACTATATTTTGTGAAAAAGGTGTTTTATTGTATTACTATTTCTATATTTCACAAGTGTTCAACATATATTACTACAAAGATAGTTTTAACAATAAGATAGAATTGCTGTTGAAAAGTACAAGTACCTACTCAAAATACTACAAAGTAGGTAATTAAACCCGATAGATACACAATGACTTAAGCCCATGTTTATTACCACCATTTACAAAATCTTGTATTACATAAATGATGAACATAAAATAAGGTGACATAAATAAAAATATGGATACATAAGATACCTAACAAATTTAGTAGACGTCTTTTCATCAATATATAATTAAAAGAGTGACAATTAGGGCTTAAAAACTAAATAATGTTAATTACATGGCTATAGAAGAAAACAAAAAAATTAAACCTGCAATAACTAACACCAAATTGGTTAATTTATTGTTGTCGTAAAACAAATGAGACTTCCAATGATATGGCTGCCTTAAGCTCCATGGGTGGCCTCATGGGATGGAGTGTCGGCACTGCATTTCTGTTGAGGTGTACTGAATGAGGGTGTGCATAGTATGTTGTGTCAAAATGTAGGCTGCAAAGTTTCTTATTACATGTTGTACTGGCATCTAGCACAGGTTTCATGCCCATTTGCTGTTGCCAAGTTTCGCTCCTGAATAATAAAATATAATAATTACAACTGTATACTAACAAATATCAACGATAGTATAAAGGCACATTTTCATTATAGGAAACTGCACAGGAAAATCATTAAGAAAAACCATAAATGCTTCTGTACCAAGAAATCTGAAGTGTCTATTAACACTGCTAGCTGCTGATTGCTTGTGAAAAAACATAATATAGAAACTTAAAAACAAGTAGTAAGTTTTTCGTGTAGTTTAAAGGCTTTCTTATACACCCATAGGGTTAAACTGCAGTTGAGGTGTCGGGCGACTAGTGTACCTTATAGAGAACCTCTAATTGAACACCTTTTTCTTATAAAATTATCAATGCAAACATAGAGAAATGGAGATAAAAAATAAATTAGGTACTGAGCAAGTCAATTTTGCAGGTTACATCTTATGTAAGGTATCCCATATAGATCATTGAAATCATGAAAATCACTATAATTGATGTTTATTTCACATAATCACACACAATTTAGGTCAATTTGTATGTTTTCTTATGACTTCTGCGATTTTAAAAGCACCATCAAATGTCAACAAAAACAGCTGATATCATGTGATCTCGTATTTACAATTTTGCTAAAATTCAATCAAAGAACGTGGAAATCAAAGGTAATTGTTGTGTTGTGAGCCTAAATAAACATCATTTATTGCGATTTTCATTATATCAATGCTCTATATGGGATATCTCACATGGGCTGTAACCTGCAAGATTAACTCGGTGAGTACCTAATTTATTTTTTATCTCCATTTCCCTACATTTGCATTGATAATTTTGTAAGAAAAAGTTGTTCAATTAGAGGTCCTTTATAATGTATACTAATCATTTTGTCAAAAATCGCCTGACATCTCAACTACAATTATTCTCACTTATATTATACTCCTAATAATTGCAAACTTTAATTGGTGTAATCGGAAACCAACAAAATCCTTGCTACAACCAGGTGCTCCTTGTTGCACTTAGAATCAGAACTACAAACAAAAAATCTCCAGCTCACCTTCGGGTTATATGTCAACTATTAGTGCCATTAGTTACTTGTTCGCATTCTCGGAAAATATGCATCGCTCTTGCTTCTTGCTTGTACGCCGCACATACAATGCACCAGCTTCTATCCATATTTTAAGTCTAAAAATGCATTATGTCAACTTAATAAAATTATCATATTACTCTTTACAAAACTTACGGTACGATTATAACACCACTAACTAAGTAGTAATAAGAAAAATAATGTTTAGCAACACACACAAAATTTGTTGGTTAACGGCCTGTACGCGCTTGCATAAAGTGACAGCACAGTAGTAGCGACATCTCAATTATTCGGTTAAAGTCATGATTCAAATTTACTTCTAGGTCTCTTGTTTCTAACACCGTGGCGCCGTTTAGGTGCGCCTGCATTAGGTAGATTAGGCGGCAAAACCCCTCATTTAAGTGAACCATCCGATAATCCGTGCTTATAATTGACAATGAATATTGCAGTACAAGCTGAAAAAGGTTCAAAGTACTAACCTTTAATAAAATCTTTGCTTGGTTATGAATTAGTTTGTTTGTATAACTTGGGTATGTACTATCCTCAACAATAATTGATGATTATTCATTCAGACTTGTATCATGGCAGTTGTTACGATTCAGGCCTAGATAAAATAAAAATAACTAGAACCATAATAAAATTAGTAATGTCAAAGCCGAGTACATTTAAGTGTGTATCTAATTAATTTTTATGAAGTGATATACCTTACTTCAACCAGTATGAAGGTTAAAATTCTACATATATAACACAATAAATTCCATGAAGATTTCAAACAATTGCAATTGAACGTGGGTGAAAGAAAAATTTAATAGTAGAAATATAAGTAAGCTAGTGTAATAATGACATGTAATATCGAAACTGCAGTTACATAGTGATTAAAATAAAGTGAAGTTATTCAAATTTAATTGAGTGTTTTATTTTACATATATCCAGTATCATGAATCTTCACAAAGTAACAGCCGAAAGTGTTATATATTTTAAACTAGTTTTGTTTGATAACCCCAACCCTTGTTTATAAATACTATAGTTATACAACCTAGAGAAAACTGTAATTATTTCTTGATAAAGTAGATTTAAGTAAATGTTTTATTGAAGAATCGTAGTATTACTATTTTTTTCCCTTATTATACTCACAATTACCCTTTTATAACATAATCAAAAAAAAGACATACAAAAGGCTTTTTAAAAAACGTATTCATGTTTTTTAAAGAAATAAATCTAAACATAACCTATATAGCTTAACTGTGATAAAGTAGATTTAAGTAAATGTTTTATTGAAGAATCGTAGTATTACTATTTTTTTCCCTTATTATACTCACAATTACCCTTTTATAACATAATCAATAAAAAGACATACAAAAGGCTTTTTAAAAAACGTATTCATGTTTTTTAAAGAAATAAATCTAAACAAGAAAACGGTATTAAAAAGTCTGCATTTTTTTTAAATAGGTACTCACCTACATGAAATGTCAGTCTGTTTCGGGTTCAGAGTTTGGGTTATTCTAATTTGTTTCTATGTGTTCAACAGGTATGTCCGAACCACAACATTTATTAAGTTGCTTTGCATGGTTTCATCAACTTGACTGGTTTATGTGAGGCTTTCAAACCAGTAATGTAGTACGTTTTACAAAGAAAATGCATTATAAACGCCACATTATTTTAAGGTTTTGGTATCTTCAGAATTTAGAAATTTAAATGGTTCACAGCCAATCATTTATCACTTAACCAGGATAAATGTGACACAATTTATTTCACTAGTAAACATAGATCAAACATATATTCTACGAATTGAAAGTTCCTTGATATTAGACTATAGACACAAGATTAATATGGAAGCCGCAGATAGTTGAATTACTCAAACACTTATCTTCTGCTACTTATGCAATTAGACGTATCAGATTTATAACTGATAGTCTACTGGAATAACGACATACTATGGACTATCAAATCACATATCAACAATGTTTAACCAATGTGGGGTAAGTAGGCCTATGTAGAAAAGGTGTTCATCCTGCAGAGGAAGGCTGTTCGAGCAATTGTCTGTGTTTCACAAACTATTCGCTGCAAACCTCTCTTCAGAGAACTTATGATAAGTCCATTAGCCTAGACACATATTCTGCAACAACTAAGGAGGGCTTTGAAAAAGCTGTCACACCTCATGACTAGGGGTGAGACTACAGAAGTCTCCACCCCTCATCACCATTTGCTGCACATCCCGCATTACATAGGACAAAAGCCACTTCAGTACAACACGTCACTGGTAATTATTTAACAAAATCAAAGTTATGTGTAGACATCTTTCTACTTTCGTATCTAAAGAGAAAATAAAGGACATTCTCCTTCAAGAAGCATTCTACAATGTCAATGACATAAATTAGCCCTGTGTTGATGTTATCATTACATTTTTGCTTGATGTGCTATTGTGTAAACTGTATGTATATCTTATTATTGATATAATAAATTTATTATTATAATAGAAACACTATCCTTCTTACTGTAGAAGTGTTATAATTAATCCTGCTTTTACACCCACAATACCTCAGCTCGTCAGGGAAGTCGCAGCAACTTTCATTATACATTTACATTCTTGGTAATTATCAATATAGTAAGTACTGCCTACACATGGTCTGTATATGGACGTTTCTTCAATTTGTATTTACCTGCGATTTTAAAAATTGCTTTCAATAATAGTAATTCCTAATAATTGAAGTTACGTAGGGGTTATCAAACAAAACTAGTTTAAAGTATGTAACACTTTCGGCTGTTACTTATACATAAGTAAAATAAAACACTCAATTAAATTTGAATAACTTCACTTTATTTTAATCACTATATGTGACTGCAGTTTTGACATTACACGTCATTATTAAACTAGTTTACTTATATTTCTACTATTTAATTTTTCTTTCACCCATGTTTAATTGCAATTGTTTGAAATCTTCATGGATTTTATTGTGTTATATATGTAGAATTTTAGCCTTCATACTGGTTGAAGTGAGGTATATCACTTCATAAAAGTTAATTAGATACACACTTAAATGTACTTGGCTTTGACATTACTAATTTTATTATGGTTCTAGTTATTTTTATTTTATCTAGGCCTGAATCGTAACAACAATTGCCATTATACAAGTCTGAATGAATAATCATCAATTATTGTTGAGGATAGTACATACCCAACAAGTTATACAAACAAACTAATTCATAAGCAAGCAAAGATTTTATTAAAGGTTATATAACTGCAATATCCATTGTCAATTATAAGATAAAATATATAGGAAAAATGACATTTCTTCGTTACATCGTCTTGCAATATGTATTTTAGAATAACATTTAACATCCACAATCACATCATCACTTATTTCTGGAATTTGAAAAATTAGTGTCAGTAGACTTATCATATCCCTTAATTCGAAATATTTTAAGATATTTAAATCTAAAGCAAAACGCCTACAAAATTGTAACAAACACGATTGGTGTAATTGGATAATTGCGTCACTTCCTTTAAGCTCCCATTGGCTTCTCTTTACTACTACGAGAAGACTGCTTTTACTACAACAAATTTAGCGGGAAAACTTATGAATGGGCACATCCTACTGCCCAACCCCTCTGTTGGCTACCTACCCGAACTAACCTTCAGTTGTATAACTATAATATTAATAAACAAGGCCCCAACTTCAATTATTAGGAATTACTATTATTGAAAGCAATTTTTAAAATCGCAGGTAAATACGTATATACAAATTGAAGAAACGTCCATATACAGACAGGGCTTGTTTATGTCATTGACATTGTAGAATGCTTCTCGAAGGAGAATGTCCTTTATTTTCGCTTTAGATACGAAAGTAGAAAGATTACCAGTGACGTGTTGTACTGAAGTGGCTTTTGTCCTATGTAATGCGGGATGTGCAGCAAATGGTTATGAGGGGTGGAGACTTCTGTAATCTCACCCCTAGTCATGAGGTGTGACAGCTTTTTCAAAGCCCTCCTTAGTTGTTGCAGAATATGTGTCTAGGCTAATGGACTTATCATAAGTTCTCTGAAGAGAGGTTTGCAGCGAATAGTTTGTGAAACACAGGCAATTGCTCGAACAGCCTTCTTTTGCAGGATGAACACCTTTTCTACATAGGCCTACTTACCCCATATTGGTTAAACATTGTTGATATGTGATTTGATAGTCCATAGTATGTCGTTATTCCAGTAGACTATCAGTTATAAATCTGATACGTCTAATTGCATAAGTAGCAGAAGATAAGTGTTTGACTAATTCATCTATCTGCGGCTTCCATATTAATCTTGTGTCTAGTCTAATATCAAGGAATTTTCAATTCGTAGAATATATGTTTGATCTATGTTTACTAGTAAAATAAATTGTCTCACATTTATCCTGGTTAAGTGATAAATGATTGGCTGTGAACCATTTAAATTTTTAAATTCTGAAGATACCAAAACCTTCAAATAATGTGGTGTTTATGATGCATTTTCTTTGTAAAACGTACTACATTACTGGTTTGAAAGCCTCACATAAACCAGTCATGTTGATGAAACCATGCAAAGCAACTTAATAAATGTTGTGGTTCGGATAGCTTTTAATTACTTTTTCTTCTTTTACATAATATATCTAGTCATACCGAATATATAGAAGACTGTTTTAGACATACCTGTTGAACACATAGAAACAAATTAGAATAACCCAAACTCTGAACCCGAAATAGACTGACATTTCATGTAGGTGAGTATTTGTGGTATTTAATAAAAATGCTGACTTCTTAATACCGTTTTCTTGTTTAGATTTATTTCTTTAAAAAACATGAATACGTTTTTTAAAAAGCTTTTGTATGTCTTCTTTTTTTTTATTATGCTATAAAAGGGTAATTGTGAGTATAATAAGGGAAAAAAATAGTAATACTAGGATTCTTCAATAATACATTTACTTAAATCTACTTTATCACAGTTAAGCTATATAGGTTATGTTGATATGTAATTCAAGGGCAAACGATGTGAAAAGGAAAAGCAAATCAAACAAAATATACTCTTATGACTCTTATGTAAAATTTATTAATAGAAAATATCAAAATATATTTACATTTTTTATAAACTTCCGGATTAAATTGTGGGAGTGGCGTTGAGAATATTTCATTGGCTGAGCACTTTCATTCATTCGTATTAATCCATTTGAAAGATATCAGAGGACGACACTTTACTACATAAGAAATATTTACAGTTTTCTCTAGGTTGTATAACGCGGCATATGAGAACAAACACGGAAAAGTTTGATTTAATATAAGTTTTAATGTAAGTTAATTACAATAACATAGGATAAGAAGGAATATTTCATTCTCCTGATTTTTAAAAGAAATAACATTGGCACATTGTGTGTATGAAAAAAATTCCATAAATTAAATATACAACAAAATCTTAACAAAAAGCAATTTTACAATTTGTTTATTTTAAATTAATAATGCGTAATTAACAGATGAAGATCATTGAGCAATATTTAAAATTTCTTAAGTTTTGGCTTTATTTTGCAATTAATTTAGAAATTACATAACTTGTTTTATTTATACAACAGAAAAGTTATTTAATGTAAATATTAAATTATACTTTATTATACTACATTTGAAAAAGAACATTGTTCGACATTTTATATAAGTTCATTTATTTGGAAAATAAAGCCGAAACTCGCGAAATTTAAAATTGTAAGTTATTTATTATTAGTTTATCTAATTAATATATTGGTATGTTTTGTTTTCGTCATGTTATTTGTATTTGTTTTTTGTTTTTAGAATTTATATATTGTGTACCTATATTTTATTGAAATTTTAAATACCACGCGATCATTTAAATTCTAAATTGACAATTCAAATTGTAAATTAGTACTTATATACCAACTTAATTTAAATTTCACAGCCTGCTCTAATTTAGAATTTAAATGATCGCGCGGTATCTTTTATGTATAACCACTTGTTTTTTCTATCCTTATAATTTCCTAAACGCAGTCAAATTCGTTTGTATATATCTATTATGATATTTGTGTATCGGTCTGTAACTAAATATATCGCGATCCGTGACATAAACTTGTCGGAACGTTCCGCTCATCGTTCGTTTCGTTGAGATCAGAGAAATAGAGTAGGGGAGAACGCGCTTAAAGATGCGCCAACTAAGTTAAATTGAATTCCGCCATTTTGAAGGTTGCTCACAAGCGGTTTGAGGATTCTTTTACCGGCGCTGACAATATAATCTTCCTTACAAAAATGTTTGGAACAAATAACTTTATTTTTGGACCAGGTCCACGTTTCAACATTTTTTCCTAGCACATCTAACCACATTTTCAATGAATCACCCCGTGGAAATCTACAAATAGTGCAGAATTAATCGCGCTCTTAAAGATGCAATTCTTTCATTCTATTACGGTAATATTTATACCTAGCTCAACAATTCGCATGTAAAGTTCATTGACTTAGAAAAATGTAAACAAACTTACGTGTGAAAAGAAATGCCTTCCGGCTTAAATCTTCGACTGTTACTGCAGCCCAACACAGAGCACGACATGTTAATAACACACACAAGTCCTTTTTAATACAATTAATTAAAAATAACCTCCAAGCTTGACAATTACAACAACACAAGTGCCAATTACCCTGCAAAATGGCGACCACAATAGCGTTTGCTTAAAACTGGATGCGCACTCGTCGAAGCGCGTTCTCCCCTACTCTATTTCTCTGGTTGAGATACGTAACCAAAACTTTGCCTCGTTTCTCGTTTCATATGTTCCTAGTTCCGAATTACAGCGTTTCGTTATTCGTAGCGCTCGTTCTTCAATCGCAATCGTTCCATTGTAACATTTGTAACGCGTTATTTAGCAATCGAATAACGTTCCGAGACGTTCCGGAAAAATAACCGTTCCTAAAGTAACAACACACCACTAATTATTAGATCATTGTTGAATGGTTGAATGTATATTAATTGCATTTGGTCGTATTGTACGTAAATAATTGTGGTTTTAGATACAGAATCCTTTGCTTTGTTAGTGTTTTAAATCTAAAAGAATATAATATTGTAGATACAAGTAGATGTTATCGGACAACTTACAAAAAACAAGACAGAACATAACCTACATGAAACAGTCGAAGAAAACTTACTTGTCTTTCCATCTTTATTTTCAATATTTAGATATATTGTAACCTCTATGCTCCACACATAAATCAATCATCGTCCGATTGTATGTTGTATATACTATACACCAGCGAGTATACACCATAGGTTTACATATTTAATTAGTAGTTGTGATGGCTGATCAAACTGAAAACTGTAATGTGAATACAACATTGCTTTCGTTAAATACATATAGTACACAGGCAATGGACGATTTTGTAGATGATAAAGTCCACATCTCGGAAACTGTTATTATTCCAGACAATTTTGAATTGCAAAACCACATGAAGTGGCATGATAAGATAGAATACGAGGCATCCACTATTTTAGACAATATTAAGACAGAATTACCACCATCTGAAGGACAATATAACATAATAAATGACCATGTTAAAATTGAAGATGAAATCAGTGCCAATGATATAAAAATTGAAGTCGATAATGGACTTCTCTGTAAGTAAAAGCATAACTAGGTTTACCACAAAACCATTTTTAGCCTTTCATCGCATAATTAATAGTAATTATATAAACTGATTGAAGAAGGTGAGAGATATGGTGACTGTATACTTTTGTTGTATACATATTGAAATAATGTATGACCATGTTCTATAAAAATCAAACAAAATAAGTTTCAGTGGAATATCAATAAAATATGTTCTTGTAATTTTGAGACTAATTATGAAAAATTACTAATTAAAGTTCCGAAATGCTAAAAATGGTTTTTAAATTAAGAATTTTAGGTATAAGTTAGTTTATAAATTTATGGCCAAGAAAAGTTAACCAGGAATGAAACTTGGAATGAAAACATGTTTATTAAATAGGAAATCTTAGCTTATTTAAATGAGCAATAAACTCTAGTTTCTTCCTGACTTATGCAAACATATTACCTGCTTCTTAATCTGTTTAAATTTTATCAACAGATTGTGAAAATTGTCAGGCATATTATGATGACTATTGCATAGAATGTGGAATGCTTGTACATATTTTGAACAGAAATGCTCCGAATAATTCAGAAAACAGAACACAAGATGAGTTACCAAATGATATTTTAGAAATTGAAAATATGTTTGGCCAGTGTGCAATATTGGCTTTAAAAGTTATTCCTGAAGGTGTAAAATTTGGTCCTTTCACTGGACTTTGTAGAACAGAGTGTGCTTGGAGAGTAAAAGGAGGAAAATTTGTAGTTGACAATGATAAATCGCATTTCTTAAATTGGATGCAGTACATTAACCCTGCCAGAAATGCTTTTGAAAGAAATTTAATTGTCGCGCAATGTGAAGATTATCTATATTATCGAAGCACTCGTCAAATTCAACCGGGTGAAGAATTACTTGTATATTTTGGTGAAGACTTCACAGACAGCTTGAATGAAACTGTTGAAATAGATTTTGTTCCTACTATGGAACACCTCATTAAGGATATATTTGCTTGTACATTTTGCTGCCTTGGATACAGCTCGAAATCATGTTTGGCCAAACATAAAACAATTTGCCTAGGGGATGCAGGTAGCAACTTTTCAATTCAAGGTATGAAAAAAATCAAATCTTCAAACAAATTTTCAAAGAGATATTCATTTTCTTGTTTACTTATTCTTCTAATTATAGTTTCTCTGTTGAAATTAGTTGTGTCAACTAATACAGTTTACTAAGTTAATGAGTACAATTACTGAAGGTTCATGATAAAAAGTAAATTAAGATGTTACAATTGTTTCGCCAACACAGTCGCTTTATCAGACAAAAATCAACAAACTGTGCCACTGTTTTGGTGAATAAATTGTGTCACTTTCATGTTAATAATTTGTGTAGGATTTATTTAGTTGTTAATTTTATTATCAGAAAATAATTACTTTTGATTGTATTTCAATGTATTTTTTGTGATTTCAGATCTTACGCAGTGCCCATTTTGCAAAATCCATTTTGGTCGAAATGAATATTTGGAACATCATTTTGCTTACTGCTCTGCAAGAAATGTCAGGTATTATTCGATTTCATATCATTTTATTAACGTAGAACCATACATCAATTATGTTTTGTAACGAACAATTAATCATAAGTAATTACAATCTGCTCTCTCTTAAGCACACCTCCAGTCGCCTAAAATTTGACCTCTTAAAAGACGTGTCCCTTTAAAAGATATTTGTGAAAATGTGTATGTACATACATACATGTGTACTACATATATGTATCATATACATACTTTCCAAACTTACTGTTAGTTCTCTATATACCTACATATTTACACAGAAGAATTGAAACAGCGGGAATATGTATTTATACACTTGGTTTATTTAACATTGAAATGCATACATATGAATCTACATGCGTACTTTTAAACTTAAGAAATCTAAGATTCTCGTTTGATATAAAAAAAAATTTAGAGTGTTGTCTAAATCAGACACCAACTCAAAACCTTTCATATCGCCATTCCTGGAGGAAAATGTTTTATGCTGCGTAAAATTGGTATTGTAACCTCTTCATCACTATCTAGCATTTCCTCATTAGAATCAGATTCTTCTTGCTGCAAGATTCCACCAATGTCAACGCTTCTTTCTATCTATATTTAGGTCTTCTAGAGAATTAACGGTGTGCATTTTTGCTAAAATGTGTTTTAAGATTATTGATCTGTACCAACCAGGTTTTAAAATTTTTGATAATTATTTCATTTAGTGGTTGACAAACGGCGATTGATTATTATTTTGATATTTTTTAGTGTCAAATTTAGTGGATGAGATGCAGCATTATCGAGAAAATTTCTTAATGAATTCTTGCAAAAAATCTGTCATCATTTCACATGTCATCCGTGCCTTTTTTTTTATTAAATCGCCAAACTAGGATGAAATGTTCAAATTAATTTTCCGAAATGCAGGAGGCCTAGCAGATTTAGATTAGATTAGATTACATATATTTTATTATAATAAAAATTACAATAATGGTCAATAAATATATAAAGGCCAATAAATGTATAATATCATAGAACATTCAAACAATAATACAACACACACATTGTATATTACGAAGGGTACTAACATATGTCTCCACAAAAGATTCTACATAGGGCAGTCCATGAATTCCTTCACGCTATAGAAGGCGCCATCCATTAGATAGCTTTTCAATTTTCCCACAAATTTCCTAGTTGTTAGACATTTCATTGCTTCCGGAATGTGGTTGAATATTTTAACACCCCAATAGTCCGTTAACCTTTGGGTAGCTTGCACTCTGTGGTATGGTATTCGAAGGTCCGTTCCATGACGCGTATTATATGCATGGCTGTCGTCATTTCTACTAAAGAACTCCCGGTTTTATGTATATACTTTGCAACGGTAAGTATATATACACTTGGCATAGTTAGTATCTTCTCACTCTTAAAAAATTGCCTACATGTTTGGCCAGCCCTCAGATTACATAGGGCCCTCATCGCCCGTTTTTGAAGCAGAAGGATACGTCCAGCCTCGGATGACAACCCCCAGAACTGAATCCCATAAGTCGCGACACCGTTGAAGTTTGCAAAATAAGCCATATTCGCGGCCTGATGAGTAGACACGGCCCTTATTCGCCGAATACTGTATACTGAAGCAGTGAGTCTCCCTGCCAATTCATTTATGTGGTTGGACCATGTCAGTCTGCTATCCACAAACAATCCCAATAGCTTGATACTGGAGTTATTATCATTTCTGTTTAATGAGAAGTCAAGATGTTGTGTCTTATTAGTTTTCCGCTTCTCTCACCACTACTTCTGTTCTCTCCAGTAGTTTACTCTTGGTGCCCTCCCTGATTACGAGAGACGTGTCATCAGCATAGAGACAGATCGCCTGGGCTGTTATGTTTGCATGCAGGTCATTTATATATATTGTGAACAGCAAAGGCCCCAATACAGACCCTTGTGGGACACCACGGTTCACAACCTCCTCTCGGGATACACGCGACCCCGTTTCTACGTACTGGTGCCTCCCAGAAAGGTATGACTTCAGCAAGTCATTATTTCCACGAACACCATAATAGAACAGTTTTTTTATCAAAAGCTCATGATCAACGGTGTCGAACGCCCGACTCAGATCGCAGCAGGTCAACCGTACACATTCCTGGTTATCCAATGCAACTTGTATAGCCTGTATAATTTCTGTTAGTTCAGTTGTTGTGGATTTACCCTTATGGAATCCATGTTGCGTATTACTAATGATATCGTGTTTGTCTAAGAAGCTTGTCAGTCTTTTAGCGATAACTATTTCAAAGATTTTTGAAAACGTCGGTAATATAAATATTGGTCTATAATTTTCAGGTTTATTAACATCACCATTTTTATGTACTGGCACAACTTTTGCGATTTTCAGCTCTTTCGGGAAAGTTTCCTCAACAAGACAGCTATTTATTACAAGAGTTAGCGGATTAATAACACTCTGTCGTTTTGCCGTCAGAAGTTTTGTGGAGAACCCATAACAGTCCTGTGAAGACTTGCATCTCATTCCATCAATGATCCCTATGATCTCATCGGAATTCACTGGACCAAGATAACATGAACTTGTTACTCATCTTGTTCAGCTTTGACATTAATTCAATAGGATCCACTGATATTTGGGAAAATGTATGTTTACCCTGATTTATAAAGCATTGATTCATATGATCAGGTAGTATTTTTGTATTGCACTCTTGTTTGCTTTTTCCAGACAGTTGGTTGACTATTTTCCAAATCGTTTTCTGTCTGTTATGTGCTTCCCAATTGTCTGTTATGTGCTTCTCAATTTTGTTCTTATAACTGTTTTTGGTTTCATTCTCCAGAGTTGTTTTGTATATTTTTTTAAGATTATAGTATTCCTGATATATTGTGCAATCCTTAGTAATTTTCGCAACCGTTGGAAGTGCATCTAACTTGTTTTTAAGATTCTGGCTAAATTCACATAAATATTGAATTTTCTTGCTGTTATTAGTTACCTTCCTTTTAGGGAAGCATTCCTCATAATATTGTAAGATTTCGAAGAAGACATTTCACCAGGTTTCCTATTACGGAGTACATCTGACCATTGGCAGGTATTAAGTCTGCGTTTGAATTCTTCTATATTGCTGTTACTGAATATTCTAGTACCTGTAGTTACCTGTTTTTCATCCATTTTTTCCGTATCGTTATATAATACTATCTGTGACAAGTGATCGGCCATATGAAGGTTTAATGTGTCTATATGGTGCTCGCTCACATCAACATCCGTAAAGATATTATCTATACATGTCTCACTCGAATGCGTTATCCTAGTTGGCTGCATTGTCATCGGTTCTAGATTGAACGACCGAAACAAATCAAGTAGATTGTATGTATTACTTGTCTTATTTAAAAGATTGACATTAAAGTCCCCAGCTATGAACATCCTCATATCGTATTTCATTATGTTGTTCAGGAGATTCGACAAGGCATTCATAAATATTTCAAAATTTCCATCCGGCGATCTATATATTGCGACTACTGTCACTCTTGATTTGATTAGTTTGACTCCTGCAATCTCTATATCAACTTCAATCGACATTTTACCAATATCATGCAATACCTCATGTTCAATATTACTTTTTATCAGTATTAGCGAACCACCGTGTCTACGTTTTTGCTTACAGTACGCACTAGCTATCTGATAACCCCCAACCATAAGGCTATAGTATTACACTTACCAAGTTATTGACCAAGAACTTGATCAAGTTAAAATTGACGACAAGTCCTGTATTACACTTGTCAAGTCGACTTGATCAATTTCTTGGCCAAGAACTTGGTGGCTTAGAACATGTTCTATTTTTCTTCTCAACTTGATCAAGTTTTTAGTGATTTCTAGTAATATTCATGTTATAAAGTTTTTTTGCCAACTGTGTAAAATGTAAACACAAATTCCATTTTAGAATATCCATTAAAAATGACATGTTAATTTGATACTTCTTGAAAGAATTGCATGCGTAATTTATTTATTTTCTTTTGTATCTCTTGTGCAGTAATTTTTACATTCAATATCAAACACAAATCTTCGGTAACTTTATTAATTTTTGTATTTCGTACTTTTGCACTATTGGTACTGCTAAATTCACTTAAAAACTTGGCCAAGAAATTGATAAGTGTAAAACAGCCAAGGTCAACAATAACTTGATCAAGAACTTGCCGACAATTTCTTGGTCAAGAACTTGATAAGTGTAATACAGCCCATATACCTATTACCAACTGTTTTACTCAGCCAGTGTTCAGTTATGCATGCGATGTCAATGGCATTCTCCTTTAACTCGATTTCGAGTTGTTCAATTTTATTTGCAATGGATTGTATATTTAAATTCATTAAGACACTGTTATCTGTTTTGTGTGTTTCAAACAAACTATCCTCGGTTAGGTTTCTTTTCCCTCGGGGTTCCGTTTCTGAAAATTTCGGTAGGGCTTGATAATAACATTCCTCGGCCATAAACCTCCGTCTAAAACTGTTTCCCTCAATTCTTCCCTAACTGTCAATTTAAATGCCGCTCTATTTTTATTCAACCGATCACAAGTAGCTTTTCTGATTGTCCTGCCATATTCACACAATGTAAATTGGTTAACCACTTCTTAGCCATTTTCCCCAGCACACTTTTCTCTTTTAAAGGTGAAAGTTTTGTTGGACAGAGCACGAAAAAGAGAGGCCCGTCTCGACGGCATTATAAACGTCTCGACGGCATAATCGCTTGTTAATTATAGCCGGTACTTTTGCTTGAAAATTGTTAACTTCATCAACATCAGCACTTCACTTTCTCCTGGTATTGTTTTAAAAGTAATATTGTGCCTGTCTTTAAAGCGTTCTAACCAACTAGAAACATGAGGCATTCAAGTTTTGATATTCCAATTGCTGAGCTATTTCCATTGTTTTTGACCCAGATACTGGAATATTTTTGTTCCTGGCTTTTACAAACCATTCGTAGGTAATTTATCACTATTATACCCTTCACTTTTAAAAAAGTTTCTTTTTTGTTGAATATTGTCACTAGAATAAAACTTATTCAGTAATTCTGCCTTATTCTTTAATATTAGCTGCCTGTGTTTTCCCAATTTAAATTTTGCTCCTTAAGCACGAACACTAAGTTCCTCTTTGTTGTAGACATAATATTAGTTTTTCTTGAAGCGTAAGAACGCGTTTTTGATATTTTTCAGTAATTCTTATTAACAATAGCTTTTAAATAGAACTCCACGCACCAAATAGTAAAATGTAAAATAAAACCAAAAATGTATACGTACTTGAACACTACACTACCGTTACGCAACGACTAAAGTATGCGTTGAAGCGAGAAGACATAATACGGGGAACTACCGGTATCATTTCGGAACTACATTCATTTGTCGGGGTAAGAGGAAACAGGATCCTGAAACTTGCTATTATCGTGTGTCCGTGTCCGTGTCCGGTTAATAGCCAGTCCGCGTAATAGGAAAATTTTGATATGTAAATCATACAATTTCTTTCGGTGCCCGACAATCTGTCCGCTTATAAGAGGTGTCCGCTAAGATAGAGTACACTACACGCAGCCCATCGTATAAGTGTGAGCTGTGCAACTACCGGACAAAGTATAAAGCAGATCTCAAGAAGCATACCAATAAACTACATTACAAAGTTAAAAGGTTTAAATGTGGGATTTGTTGCAGACGATTCGAGGCAAAAGAATATCTGAGGTTGCACGAAGAAAATACACACATCTCTGTTGGTGTAAAGGAAGACCCAGTACATTCCAGATGTAATTATGAGAATACATGTATCAAAGGAGAACAGTCAAACTTACATGGTCAATGTAGGCTCCGAACAAAACACAAACAATCTTTGATAAGACATATGAAACTGAAACATTTGAAAAAAAATAGTTATAAGTGTGACTCATGTGAATATAGAACAAATAAAAAAGCTGATTTGAAAAGACATATCAAATCAAAACATTTGAAACCATTCGATTATAAATGTGATTTGTGTGAATTTAAAGCAAACCGTAAAGATCAGTTAAAAAATCATAATAAATCAAAGCATATGAATGAATTTGAATTGAACTGTGACCCGTGCGAATTTAAAACAAACCTCAAATCTAATTTAGAAAATTATATCAAATCAAAACATTTGAAAGAGTTTGCTTTTAAATGTGACGCCTGCGAATTTAAAACAAACTTCAAAGCTGGTTTAGGATATCATATCAAATCAAAACATTTGAAAGAATTTGATTTTAAATGTGATTCGTGCGAATTTAAAACAAACCTCAAAAAAAATTTAGAGCGTCATATCAAATCAAAACATTTGAAAGAATTTGATTTTAAATGTGTTTCGTGCGAATTTAAAACAAACCTCAAAAATAATTTAGAGCGTCATGTCAAATCAAAACATTTGCAAGAATTTAATTTTAAATGTTACTTGTGCGAATTTAAAGCAAACGTCAAACATAATTTAGAGTGTCATATCAAATCAAAACATTTGAAAGAATTTGATCTAAAATGTGATTTATGCGAATTTAAAACAAACATCAAATCTAAATTAGAAAATCATATCAAATCGAAACATTTGAAGGAATTTGATTTTAGATGTGACTTGTGCGAATTTAAAACAAACCTCAAATATCATTTAGAAAATCATATCAAATCAAAGCATTTGAAAGAATTTGATTTTAAATGTGACTCGTGCGAATTTAAAACAAACCGCAAATATTATTTAGACAATCATATCAAATCGAAACATTCGAAAGAATTTGATTTTAAATGTAACTCGTGCAAATTTAAAACAAACATCAAATGCATTTTAGAAAATCATATAAAGTCAGAACATTTGAAAGAATTAGATTTTAAATGTGATTTGTGTGAATATAGAACAAATAAAAAATCTGATTTGAAAAGACATATCAAATCAAAACATTTGAAACCATTCGATTATAAATGTGACTTGTGTGAATTTAAAGCAAACCGCAAAGATCATTTAGAAAATCATAATAAATCAAAACATAGTGCTGTGATCTTGAGTTAGTTGTATATAAATATTCTCAAGATCATAACTAGTTTTAAGTTAATTTAATTTTATTTTATTTCTTTTATAATAGCCTTAGTTTAAAATTAAACAATACACATTGTCTATAAATATTTATTGTAAAATTATAGGTTAGGATTCAGTAAATTTATATTAGTTTAAGTAAAACAGTATAACAATGTCATTATAATTTTTATATAATAACTAATTGTTTATCGGTAACTTTTGCGTGAAAATATGCGACGCCCGATACCAATCGATGAGTGAAATCTCATGATGGGGCCGAAGTAAATATTCCTTCACATGATGCTGTCAAACCACGCATGAGTATTGCCTTTATTTCCTATGAGAAAGAAGACAAGGAAAATTAGAATTAAGTATCCAAACAACATGCGGGTGGTTTAAAAATCATAAGAACAGTAATAAGGAAACTGATAACCTTATTTATGAATGGCAGTGATGCATTCACGTTTTATACTGTAAATGATGTGTTAGATGTTGGAATATTATTGTACTTACCTTGTCTAATGGAGATATAGCAGTAATTTGCACTTTCTCATACTTATATACTGGCTTTTTCTTTACATTTTGTATATTAAATTAACACAATCACATCGATTTAAAGATGCATTTGTTTGTTTACATTTTTCAAGCAGTAATGTATTTACACGCCGCTAGTGGCGATGCTAGTAATATACATCTTTTTGAGTGGGAATAATACACTCACTAGGCATGCCTAGATTTCTTTATTAAGAGTAATCTTTATAAAAGGCGTTGCAAGGGAATTTTGGTGGATTGTTCTATAGCAAGTGAAATATCGCTTTATAATACAAATAAACATTCGGTGTCTGTATTTAGAATAATCTTAAATAATATCTGTAGGGACTGTTCAATAAACGATATTGTAAGATATTTTCTGTATTTTATGTAATGTATCGGACCTGTAGAAAAGCTAAAGAGTACAACCCTTTGGAGAAAGGATCTTTCTGCCCCCTGTGATTTCATCAGTGATTCCATTAGCTGAGCTAGTAAACTGCGACATTGCCTAACCCACATTTTTGCAGAACTAATAAGATCTCAGAATAGCATAAGGCTAATTTCTTGAGATATATGCGTGGGCCTTCATACTTTTAAGAATATAGAGCTTTAATAATTTCGTTGTGTAATTAATTTGCAAGTGTCACAGCAATATGAATCAATTTGAGTTGAAGTGTTACTCGGGCGAATTTAAAGTAAACCTCAAATCTAATTTAGAAAATCATATCAAATCAAAACATTGTGTGTAGATATTTCTTAGACAATACTTGCCCGAAGTGCTCTTTGAGACGCTGCAGGTCCTGAAATCTAGATAAACTAAGTTCTGTTGGCCTTTGCTCTAAATTCCAAATACCTTCCACACTATTTAAAATTCTTGAATATTTCATACATCAATATCGGATTTGGCGAAGGAAATTTATTGACGAAATTATTTCCTGACTTTTTTTTCACAATTTCTCATCGCTCTGAATTCATTTTCTTTTATATATTTACGCATTCATATTATGGGCATATGTAAATAATATACCTATTTTGTGTTCATGTGTGTGTGTAAAGCACAGACAAGGGAGATGAGAGATAGCCGGTGTATATGGAGACATTGGCAACACAAAGAATAACCATAATTCATTCCAAAAGATGGCGTATCAATGTAGAATTATTGTATTTTCATGTTTATTCCCAAGGTATTTAGCGACACTTGCAGATAATTAGCAGGATAAATTTATTGGATAAAAGATGGTACTACTATAGGTTTAACGTGTGTCTTAGATTACAATTAAATTATTCAGAAGCACAACACCCATTGCTGCCAATTGCGGGTATTTTACCCGAAACGCCAGCAGTTTAATCAGACTGTCGGGGTAAAATTGTGAAACGTGTTGAATCGGGTATTTTCACATAAAACAAAGTTTCCTTTTCCTAACTCAGTTTGGTCAACAGATATCAATATGTATTTTTATTTTCTATCAAATCTAAACGCTACAGAAAGATTTTAGATGCATTTATGCAGCAATTTTATCAATTTCAGTGACTTGAAACAGAAAAATGTTTTAGCTGTTGCGAATATTTGTGTGATATTCGCTCTCAGAATCAGTGGCGGCTGGTGAGTACGTTTTGGCAGTGCATGTACAATTGCTTTCTTTTGAAATGGCCGGTGTAAATTGAAAATAGATCCCCAAGTTCTACGATAGTAACATTCTAATGTTCGAGTCAAGAACGGGACAAGCAAGAAACATGCGTCGTAAATCTTATATAGCATGAATAAGCCACTGTACTTAACATGAAAGTGGTTTATATTTTCCCAAGTTTTTAAATACTTTATTCTTCAATTTGCACGAATATACACATGTCATATACCGTAGTCGACAAATTTTAATTTCTGATACGAAAATAGAGAGAGGAAAAGAGCATGACAAAATAATGTAAAGATAAACATATAGCGAGGCTGCCAAATACAGCCGGCGAACGTTTCATTAGAAATGTGAGAATCCCCCGACATACGTCGCTTCTCCCACCACTGTTGGCAAGTAGGCATCGCTGCATATTATAAAGTCATCTTCTGCATGGGATAGATAGCTAGTATTGCTATAAACCGAAATTAAAATTTGTCGACTACGGTATATAGTAACGAATGAAACATATTTTGAATGCCTTGCTTATAAAATTATATATAATTAAATGTTAAATACAATTAAAAGAAAAAGATTGTATTACGTTATGTATTAAATTGCTTTGTAAAAGAAACTACATCGGCCTTATACTACATATAAGCCAATATATTTGAAATATTTGTGTTTATTCATAATAATTTATTGTCTGATAACGTTCATGCTAGGTACTATTAGAAAATATCATTTTTATGTTCCTCAATATCTTTCTGGCTTTTATTTTATTCTTTGGCATTTTATTTTACTTTCAACAGGGAGATCCACTATTTTTCATTAAAATCTTGGTTTTATGGAATTTTGGACTTGTTACTATTCTTTCTGGGAGTGATTTGTATTTATTTTAGATGTTGAAGCTTTTTATTTATAATAACAACGTTTAACTGAAAACTAAAATAATACTTAAACAATTTGGTATTATAACAATCCCTGTTTTTCTTATAAAGAGTAAAAATTGTTATATTCTCTAATAAGGGAATGTTTAGAATTATTTAAAATTATAATTTTCCCGATCAACACTGATATTTTGAATTAGATTAAGGGACTCAGAGTGTCCGGTATTTAAACGGAAGTTACAAAACGCCAGAGATAAAGTTGATTTTTTAGAATAAATCGTAATGTTACGACAAAGCAAGATGAGGTAATTTATTTGAATGTACAGAGTTTACTTGCAAACTTTGAGCAAATAGAAAATTTGATAGAGACATATCGCCCGGCTATCCTTCTGCTTAGTGAGACGCGTGTTACATCTGATGTCCGGGAGTCAGAAATAAACTGTAGAGGTTACTCGGTTGCGAGATGTGATTCGCACAGCAGACACACTGGTGGTGTTACAATTTACGTAAGAAATGACATCAATTATAGTGAAAGTTGCAACATAACAGTAAATATTGCTATGCTAAGTATAAGTGTTTCGGTCGGGTTTGCTAGGGGTATTTATACAGTTTTATATCATAGTCCTAGTGCAAGCAATGTGGAGTTTTTGGACTTTTTTGAGGCCTGGTGCGAGGAAACTTTCGATGGAAGGGATATGTGTACTATTTTTGGTGACTTCAATGTGGATATGTCCAGGGATTCAACCTATGCGACTAGATTGAAAAATATCATTACTGCAAGTGGAATGAAACAAGTGGTTGGTGATTATACTAGGGTAACAAGCAATTCGAAAACATTAATTGACCTAGTTATAACAAATGAATGGAATGCGACGGTAGAAATTTGCGATTGCAAAATTTCCGACCACGAAACATTATTATTAAAGTTTACAAACAGCGATTCGATAGATATGATTCAGCGCAAAAAAATATTAGACAAAAGTGCTTATACAGATTATGACTTGCGAAACATGCTGATGCTACGTAATTGGAAACAGATCGATAAATATAATTTACAAAATCGGACATTGTCACTAGTAAATGAACTAAATGCAAGTTATTACAACATTGTCAACAATAAAACAATTGCTGTGGGTCAGGGTAACCCATAGTTTAATCATGAATTAAAATCATTGCAGAAACAAAGGAACGCATTATACAGAGTTTTTGCTAATTAATTGCTATACCGAATTGTTTAATATAATAAACGGTTAAAGGATCTGTTAATCAAACATCTACCAATCAGCAACGGTACTGGATGCGAGAACAGAGTAATTAACCCAGTAGAACAGTCTGCATCCAGTATCCCAGGGTCGTTTACTATTTATTACTGCAATGAATATATATGACTAATAATTGAAGAAGGAGTGAATGAATGCGTATATCTAATTTAATGACAAAACTCACCTACCTTAATCTTATGCTTCACAATCCCCAATCAAAAGTTCCTCAGGTAACCGGTATTGACTCTTTTAGATAGCTAACTGCTTACTTGAATGATCTTGTGATTATTTATAACGTTATTACTGGACGCCACTTACTTTGATTAATATGATCATAATTTTATTATCACTAGAATTAGCATATCGTGGCTCTAGATATGTTAGTGAAAGAAAGTAAGAAACATTCACTGAGCTTATTAAATTACCTCAAGAAACGAAGGATAATTAATTTAGAACACAAGTGTCGTAAACTTAACAATATTTATTACATGAAATAATTGAAAGCAAGGTACAATAAACATTTAACACTAATAAACAGAGGTTTCATTTCCACATTTTACATCAGATTACACAATTCTAAACTTGATAATCTGGCCAGACAGATAAATTATTGTTACACAAAGATTGACACAAATAACGTATTACAATATCTTCGTAAAACAAATACAAATGGTAAATTAAAATCGGATATTACACAAAGATTAACACAAATAACGTATTACAATATCTTCGTTAAAAATACAAATGGTAAATTAAAATCGGATATTAAATTTTGAACAAAATGCAACAACTAATGTATGTATTAATTTGACAAAGTGAATAATTCGTATTGGAACTTTTAAAAGATTAACTTAAGGTTATGATATTATAGGCAATAGTACAACGATTCTAACAACGAACTCGAAATTTCAGATTAATACCATTATTTACAGTAGTGTAATTATTCTAATAACAATGTGAACAAAGAGATATGGATTAATCCTCAAAGCTATTTTGACGCTATCCGACGGAACTATATAATACAGATGTATTGTTACAGAACCAGAAGGAATGGTCTTTGATTTTATTCTAGCGACGGTACAATATTTTTTAAGCGCTCTGAGACATAAGTAATACTTTAATTACCTTGAAGTGTGCAGATACGATAATAATCGTGGTTGGCGGGTATGCGACGGGTCGATGACTCCGCAAGGTAAGATGGATTTCTTCGGTAGTTTGACAGGAAACGGAATCCGACGGCAACGGTCCAGTATTAAGATTGCTTTAAATTCCCATAAGGTGAATTATCGTGATCGGCCGAATCTTCTCTTAGACTGGACTAATGATCGTTTGATAATTTTAAAACCACTAGGCACGTTAAATCGTCACTTGACTAGCTTTTGACACTGCTATATTACGTACACTGTGGTAACAATCTCAACATTTAAATTGCTACTGGACTATGCGTCAAACATCTGATAGTCACCGACCGTTAATGGTCTATACTTAAAATTACTTAGATGTGTCGACTGTCACTAGTGGTTAACAATTATTTTTATTTTTAAGCGTTCTTGCCTTTTTATTCGTACCGTTGGAGTGGGAATAAGGAAGAAGCTACGTCATTTCCACCCTTCCAGAATCTTCGAGAATGCTCTAAGATGGAATTTCTGCACTCGGCGCATACGATGTAATAGATTCAATTGCTCGTTTCCCAGGGTACTGTTAAATAAAGGGGCTATTGATAACACGAGCATACTCGTGGCGCCGAAATCTAATTTTCATCGTGTCATACAAAGGGGTATTTGAGAAAAATTGTACGTGACTATGATATTTGCTTTATAAAAAGAATTTTACTTTAGATTATAAAGGTTGTTATTCAGATGTTATTTTTAAGAAATAAGTATTTGAAAATAAAATATAACGAATGATCTCATCACAAATTTGAACAAGCTTGGCTGTGGAATTGCAATACATGTATTTTAACTTTTGAATACATTTTGCGTATTAAGATTAATAATATTGTACAGTAGGAGCCAAAAGAATGATATTACAATTAATTTGGAATTCTTAAGTAATTTAATAATTGCTAGTTTAAGTAAACAGATATTATTTAATATTTTGTAATTAAATTAGTCAGAAGTGCCGAAAGCACGCAACAAGTCCCCCCTTAAGTGCCCTAGGAAAGTTACTTCAGTAACTTTCCGATTAAGTAAAAGAAAGCACCAGGGTATTATGATATAAACAAAAGTTCCCAAGCATAAAGTTAGGCTGAAGGCCCTAAGTACATTTGTAGATAGACACGACGAGCAAACACATGATTTCCAACGGAACACAAAAGAGCAGACGGTAATCCACAACTGAAGGTTAAGTGAAGTTAAACAAGAGGTTAGGTGAATTTTGAAAAATGATGAAAAAGAGAAAAAAAGTTTCTTACAACTAATAACACAGGCTGACCTGAACAGAACCTATCAATGTAGACAATGCTACAATGAGAGCTAATAGAAATATCCAAACGGCGTTACATAAATTTTGATACAGGGTACATGTTAAAATGCAACCGAAGTTACAAAGAAAACTGAAAATATCCGAAAGGCGTTATATTAATTTTGATACAAGGTTATATTAAAATGTAGGCAGTGCACTACAATAAAAGTTAATAATTTAGGCCGAAAAAGGTTCAATAAATTTTGACAAAAGATAACAAATAAACCAACCGTGAAATTCCTTAAAACTAAGTAAAGTTGTACTATCGACCATAAACAAAATGATTTCCCTATAAAAGTTGAACAAAAGTAAAGATAAAATTTACAAAAGTATCGTGCACGAGGGTCATCACAAACCAAAACCAGTAGCTAAACTACAATCATGAGTAACAAGTGAGTGGCACAAAGTAGCTAAACTACAACACAATAGAGGGGAAGGGGACTTTATACCCCGACAACACCTCAAACCAAAACGTCATCTTAAATGACAAAACCTAACACTTGTACACGAATTTTAACAACAACAAGATGACACTCTTGCACACAAAGGGACAAAATCGAGAAAAGTCGAGTATTAAAGGTCATAGGCCATTCACTCCACCAGATAAATTTAATCAAAACTAAGATGTATATCAAGTAACAAATTCAACAAAAGTATTAAAAGGAAAATGTGGAATGAACAGCAGGTCGAAAACATCCTATGATGGGAGATTGTATTATTGAAAAAAAAAACACTAATAATAGAAAGGGTATATTAAAGATTGCATTAAGATGGTGGTTGCGCAATATATTGATCCATTTAGGAGACTTTTACCCCACGCTGGTTACACGGCTGTCGAATTCTTATAGACCCCAACAGCAGGTCAAATATCCAAAGATGAAAAGATTGCATTAAGATGGTGGTTGCGCAATATATTGATCCATTTAGGGGACTTTTACCCCACGCTGGTTACACGGCTGCGGAATTCTTATCGACCCCAACAGCAGGTCAAAAATTTTTGTCTAGTCTGGCGGGTGTGCCTTTAGGTCTTTGATATGCCAAGTAGAAATTCGATCTTGGTCATCAATAAGTTCATACGCCCAGGGCGACACAACACGAACTATCTCAAAGGGTCCTGAATATTTAGGGGCAAGTTTGGCAGCAAACTGCTTAGTAGCATCAGACAAAACTTTATTCTTTCTCCAAACTTGCTGTCCTACTACAAACTTAATAGGTCGTCGTCTGAAATAGTAATCATGAGCACTGCGCAAATGCGCTTTCTTAATACGGGCCTGTATGTCTTTATACAGCGCGGCAAAAGCTAACTTCTTATTATCAATATTTAAAATAGGTGTTTCGGCTTCATTCGGAACAAAATTATCATCATTGCCATTTAAAGTGACTTCCCTACCAAAGTTAATGAAATTTGGAGTTACCTTAGTGACTTCGTGTTCAGATGATCTGATGGCATAACCGATTTTTGCTAAATACTGATCCGAGGTTTTGTGATTATTTTTAACATACGCAGTTAACATGGTTTTAATTATCCTGTTGACTCGTTCTGTAGGATTGGCTTGTGCATGATAAAGCGCAGTGTAGGCTACTCGGATATTATAATTCTGGGTCATTTTTTGAAAAATCAACTATTAAATGAGAAGGGGCCCCAAAAAGAAGTATCACATGATCCTCAATAACTTTAGTGACACTAGCGCCCGTAGCGGTTCGTAGGGGAAACACTAAGGTGGCCTTACTAAAAATATCACAAACAGCTAAAATATATGAATATCCTTTAGTGGAACGGGGCAAGGGTCCCATTAAATCCGCAGAAATTATCTGCCATGGTCTGGTGGCAGTAGGTGCTTTACTACGCAGGTGTCCTGCAGGTGGTTTATTTTCTGATTTAATACTGAGACAGGTCCCACATTTCCTGACATATTTGGCAACGCTGCTGGCCATTTTCGGCCAAAAATATTTTTGGGAAACACGGGAGATGGTCTTAGAAATTCCAGGATGTCCACAAGTAGGATCGTCATGACAAGATTGAATGATGGAGGTGCGGCGTTCTCGTGGAGGAACTAATTTCCACTCCTGACTGGGATGACTAAGTTCGGAGTAACGAGGTTTGACATATTTAAACAATTTATTGTTTTCCACACGCCATAAGGGATAACGATGGGGTTTATCCTGCACTTCTTGAATCATCTTAAGATACCAACGATCGATGGGAGGCAAGGGATCTTCAGCTTGAACTAAATCAACAGTGGTACTGACGAAGCGTGACAAAAAATCAGGGACGGCATTTTCCTAACCCTTTCTGTGAATCATCTCGAAGTCATAGGGCTGCAGTCGCAATGACCACCTGGCCAGGCGACCATGAGGGTCCTTTAAATTATACAACCATAATAAAGAGTGGCAATCCGTAATTACCTGAAAGTGATACCCCTCTACATAGTGACGCACATGCTCAATAGCCCAAATAACACCCAAGCATTCACGCTCAGTAGCACTATATTTTCGTTCCTGAGCAGTCAGAGAACGAGACATATAACAAATAACTTTCTCCCCATCGTCATATTGTTGGGTGAGCACGGCCCCAAGGCCATAAGCTGAAGCATCAGTTTGAAGAATAAAGGTCTTAGAAAAATCAGAACAAACTAGTAGTGGAGATGAAACAAGTTTTTCTTTTAGCTGTTTGAATGCCATCTCGCATTCATTGGTCCAAGACCATGGAGTCTTTTTTCTAGTAAGATTGGTCAAAGGTGCAATGATGGTGGAGAATTGTGGTACGAAACGTCTGTACCAAGAAGCAGTTCCGATGAATCTTCGTACTTCCTTGACATTCTTAGGTGGTGGGATGTCTAAAATGGCTTGTACTTTTTCAGGATCTGGGCGCAATCCCAGTTCATCAACTACATAACCCAAGTACTTTAATTGAGGACGGCAAAATTGACTCTTCGCAAAATTCACTGTAAGTCCTGCATTATGAAGACGGTCAAAAACTTCATTTAGAGTGGCCATATGGGATTCAAAGGTTTGCGAAATAATAACTATATCATCAAGATATACAAAAACAGAAGGTTGGCGGTCAGCTCCAAGAACAGAATCCATGAGACGCTGCCATGTGGCAGGCGCTGCTGTAAGACCATACGGCATGCGTACAAAACGGTATAAGCCGCCACGCACACAAAAGGCAGTGCAATCACGAGAACTTTCCGCGACAGGAATTTGCCAATACGCACTCTTGATATCTAAAGAACTTAAATATTTAGCATCTCTTAATTGATCCAAAATGGTTGAAATATAGGGCAAGGGATACGAATCTTTTTGAGTGACAGAGTTTAATTTACGATAATCAACACAAAAACGATAGCTATTATCTTTCTTTTGAACTAGACAAACAGGTGAGGCCCAAGGACTATTACTAGGTTCTATTATTCCTTGCTCTAACATTTCTTTTATCTCCTGGTCAATAGCTTGTTGTTTGATGGGTGACGCAGGATAATATCGTTGTTTAATAGGTTTTATATTTGGCAATAATTGAATTTCGATACTAAATGAGTTTTACCTAACGTTTTGCTCATGAGTACTGTTTTCTCAGCGACTAATTGGTCTAATAGGTTCTTTTGATCAACGCTCAAAGAAGTAGCACTAGCTATACTATTAACATGAATTACAGGGTCCTGTTTACTAAAGTGCCAAATGTTCTGACGTAAGTCAGGTACTATGTTCATGGCCATCCAAAAATCTACTCCTCAAATTAATGTGTGTGGCAAGTCAGGCACAACTAAAACATCAATTAAACAAACTTTGCCCTCTAGGCAAAAAGGTACAGTAACAAATCCTGCACTTACACACACCTGTCCGTTCGCAACTGTACACTCAACAGCTTGCGGTTTTAGACAAAAACCCAAATTACTCAAAATTTGATAGCCACGCGAGCCAACCAGTGTTCTAAAGGCTCCGGAAACTAATAAACCTACTACAGGATAACCCTTTACTTGAACTTCTAAATATGGACGTTGATCTCCAGAAACACGAGAAATGACATAATCCAGAAAAATTTTACCGGTATCTGATAATACAGAGGCTGGGGTCGAGGAAACAGCAACGGGGACGACCTCTCGACCTACGATCGTCTCCCCCTCGCGTTTTCCGAGCATCGAGGACATGTGCCTACGGTCACGTTAGGTTGACCACATTTATAACAAAATTTCTTTCGGGCTTTCTTACAGTCATCTTTAGACACTTTGTCTGATATTGCTTTTACGGAATTTACTGCAGGTTTATTTACTGCTCCGCGCTCAACACCAGATGTTGACACGAAAGCAAAATCTGGCTCTACATAGGTGTTACGCCTGCGTGCCGGTGGATGAAAACTATCTGCCCTAAATTTCTTTTTCTCAAGCTTGAGGCATTCATCCTCAAGCTCCGCCAATGTCGTTACTGTTGGCAATTGCATAATATAAAAAGGTGATAAATTTTTAGAAATAATCCCCAATTGCACATTCTCTGATGCTTCCCCATAACGTCTAAACATTGATAACATGCATGAAAAATAGTCTATGAATGACTCAGATGGATCTTGAGTTCGTGACAAAATATCTTGAAACAATCTAGATTGATAATCAGGAGGCTCATAATGCTTACACAGTAATGCCGATAAAGTCGGCCAACTGTCAAATCTATGTCTGTTGGACCTGAACCACAGCAAAGCTTTTCCTTCAAATAAATCAATGGCAGATTCAAACAAATCATGTTCCGAAATTCCGCGTGCAATTCTTAATTCATTAACTCTTTCTAAAAATTGATGCAGCGTAAATTGTCTAGAATCCCTATTAAATTTTAAGTTCCATTTCCTAACTGGCGAGAAATCACGCGACGCGCGCGAAACGGTAATTGGACTAGATGCTTGTGCTGTTGTTCCACTAGCATTACTTGCTGCACGCGTACTCCCTAATGAAACACCCTGTAGATCATCAGTGACCAGATCTACTTCAATTGTATCTAAGTGTTGTAAAAATTCTAATAGAAATTGAGTACGTTTTTGAAATTGTTCCGCGTTTAATTGTGCAAGAGGTAACCGATTGATTCTATTTATACAATGATGAAGGCGAGTTTGAATGGCCGCAGAACTACCAGTCGGTGACAATGCGTAGTTTTCCATTGTTGGTTTAAGATCTTTGAGCTTGGCTTCAAGCTCCGTTAATTCTTTGTCGATGTCTACCTGATACTCCGGGTATGACAAAGATTCTTTATGTTTTTCAAGTTTTAACAATGGTCTCAAAGCCTTTCGCAATTGTTCTACCGTATCATCGTTCGTTGTAGGTAAACCTCTTAAGCTCAGTTCATAGACTAATTCGTCTTTGCGTAAGTAGCTTACATTAATAGTTAATGACGCCATGTTAACAAAATTAACAGCCACTAAACAATCAGATTATAGTATTTACAAGATCAAAACTGAATATTAAAATTAAACGTCAAAACAATTTCACAAAATTATTAAAATTGAAAGAAAAAAGCAAAGCGTACCTTCCCCAACCAATCCAAAATGAAATAAAAAATTTTAAGAAATTTTTATTTTCACATAACATATAATGAAATAATTTTAAAATAGAAAGGAATGACAAATAAGCAAAATAATTTAATTTGATTATAAGTAAGTGTTGTCACCAAACATACGCATCACTCTGTATACAGTGTGTTTTGTCATTGATAGAAGTTATAATAAAAATATGTACACTTACGTTAATTACTGCGAAATCCATTGAAATTTTTTTTTTTAAAAATCTTTGTTTTTTTGTAAATATGCGCGACGTTTGTAGGATGAACATCATAGTAAGTGTTCGCACCGTCCACTTCAATACATAAACGCGCCCGTCGTAAAAGTGAATCACGCACTGCCGGTAACAGATTGCGTTCGCGGATACGATGTTTTTGTACACTGATACAGTGACGGAGTGCGTCAGCGGTATCAACTTCGGTGTGATAAACTAATTGTTTTAAATGACCCCAAAAGTAGAAATCTACGGGATTTAAATCAGGGGACCGATGTGGCCAAGGCACCGGTCCACTACGTCCTATCCAGCGATTGGTAAATGTTCTATTTAATTGTTCGCGTACGGCGCGCACAAAGTGAGCTGGTGCGCCGTCGTGTTGATACCACATCCTAGCTCGAACATTAACAGGGACATCTTCCAATAATTCTGGTAGAATGTTGTTCAGGAAGTTAAGGTACACGTGCCCATTCAGTCTAGGTGGTAAAAAGAATGGGCCGACGATGGTATTATTAACTATTCCCGCCCATACATTCACAGAGAATCGATGTTGGTGGTGAGAACGGCGTATCAGATGGGGATTTTCCGTGGCCCACTCATGACTATTATGGAAATTAAAAACACCATTGCGAGTGAAGCTCCCTTCGTCCGAAAATAAAATCCCACTTAGAAAATCGGCATTTTGTAAATGTTGCTGTAGTATCTATTGACAAAACGCATTTCGAGCGGGATAATCTTCTGGAGAGAGTGCCTGTACTCGTCGGTAATGATACGGGTGCAGCTGATTTTCGCGTATGGTTCTCCAGACAACATAATTTTAGATACATTGATTTGTCGAGCTAGCTGTCTAGTACTAAAAGTTGGATCGTTTTCAATGGACTCTAGTATGTCATCTTCTGTATTCACTGTAATAGCATTTCTGCCGGGCCCTTCTCTGCGTGTGGGTTGTAATTGTCCGGTATCGCGTAGACGTTGCACAACACGCACAAAAGTTGCAGGCGTCGGTATCCGCCGAGTTGGAAACACATCCGCATATGTGCACAATTTTGCTGGCTTTCGCCATAAATAAGTATCATGTCCACTAATTCATTGTTATTAAACGCCATAACACTAATTAACAACTATGTATAATCAACAGAAAACCAAATTATTCACATACCACAGCACAGGCGACTCACCTACAAATGTGACAATATTTCAAACACAGATTTGAAAATGTAAACAACAAAAACCCAGATGTTGTGGCGCCAGGCAGGTACTTATGTCTAATTTATGACATGTGATAAATGCAATACTTGGTCGAAATCCAAACAAACAGACGCATAGCTAGGTCAGGTTCATTCAATCATTCAATACAGTCCATCTCAAAAATATTGACTGCACTTTTCAATAATTTTTTCCGGCGTTAATTGCAAACATTTATATAATTTTTTTTCTCCCATTACTTTGTAATAATTGTGAAGTATGTCACCTCAAAGTCCTATCGATCATTGACCAAACATAGTGTATATGTAAATTAAATTTTTTTTAAATAATCAGAGAAAATTTGTTTTATTTTTCTTTAAAAAGGTGGGTGGTAATTTTACAACACATTATATACATATATTAATATTAATATTTAAACAATTAACGTTGGGCGCCAAATTGTTGCTAATTAATTGCTATACCGAATTGTTTAATATAATAAACGGTTAAAGGATATGTTAATCAAACATCTACCAATCAGCAACGGTACTGGATGCGAGAACAGAGTAATTAGCCCAGTAGCACAGTCTGCATCCAGTATCCCAGGGTCGTTTACTATTTATTACTGCAATGAATATATATGACTAATAATTAATTGAACAAGGAGTGAATGAATGCGTGTATCTAATTTAATGACAAAACTCACCTACCTTAATCTTATGCTTCACAATCCCCAATCAAAAGTTCCTCAGGTAACCGGTATTGATTCTTTTAGATAGCTAACTGCTTACTTGAATGATCTTGTGATTATTTATAACGTTATTACTGGACGCCACTTACTTTGATTAATATGATCATAATTTTATTATCACTAGAATTAGCATATCGTGGCTCTAGATATGTTAGTGAAAGAAAGTAAGAAACATTCACTGAGCTTATTAAATTACCTCAAGAAACGAAGGATAATTAATTTAGAACACAAGTGTCGTAAACTTAACAATATTTATTACATGAAATAATTGAAAGCAAGGTACAATAAACATTTAACACTAATAAACAGAGGTTCCATTTCCACATTTTGCATCAGATTACACAATTCTTAACTTGATAATCTGGCCAGACAGATAAATTATTGTTACACAAAGATTGACACAAATAACGTATTACAATATCTTCGTTAAAAAAATACAAATGGTAAATTAAAATCGGATATTAAATTTTGAACAAAATGCAACAACTAATGTATGTATTATTTTGACAAAGTGAATAATTCGTATTGTAACTTTTAAAAGATTAACTTAAGGTTATGATATTATAGGCAATAGTACAAAGATTCTAACAACGAACTCGAAATTTCAAATTAATACCATTATTTACAGTAGTGTAATTATTCTAATAACAATGTGAACAAAGAGATATGGATTAATCCTCAAAGCTATTTTGACGCTATCCGACGGAACTATATAATACAGATGTATTGTTACAAAACCAGAAGGAATGGTCTTTGATTTTATTCTAGCGACGGTACAATAATTCTTAAGCGCTCTGAGACATAAGTAATACTTTAATTACCTTGAAGTGTGCAGATACGATAATAATCGTGGTTGGCGGGTATGCGACGGGTCGATGACTTTCCCCGAAGATAAGATGGATTTCTTTGGTAGTTTGACAGGAAACGGAATCCGACGGTAACGGTCCAGTATTAAGATTGCTTTAAATTCCCATAAGGTGAATTATCGTGATCGGCCGAATCTTCTCTTAGACTGAACTAATGATCGTTTGATAATTTTAAAACCACTAGGCACGTTAAATCGTCACTTGACTAGCTTTTGACACTGCTATATTACGTACACTGTGGTAACAATCTTAACATTTTAAATTGCTACTGGACTATGCGTCAAACATCTGATAATCACCGACCGTTAATGGTCTATACTTAAAATTACTTAGGTGTGTCGACTGTCACTAGCGGTTAACAATTATTTCCATTTTTAAGCGTTCTTGCCTTTTTATTCGTACCGTTGGAGTGGGAATAAGGAAGAAGCTACGTCATTTCCACCCTTCCATAATCTTCGAGAATGCTCTAAGAAGGAATTTCTGCACACGGCGCATACGATGTAATAGATTCAATTGCTCGGTTCCCAGGGTACTGTTAAATAAAGGGGCTATTGATAACACGAGCATACTCGTGGCGCCGAAATCTAATTTTCATCGTGTCATACAAAGGGGTATTTGAGAAAAATTGTCGTACGTGACTATGATATTTGCTTTATAAAAAGAATTTTACTTTAGATTATAAATGTTGTTATTCAGATGTTATTTTTAAGAAATAAGTATTTGAAAATAAAATATAACGAATGATCTCATCACAAATTTGAACAAGCTTGGCTGTGGAATTGCAATACATGTATTTTAAATTTTGAATATATTTTGCGTATTAAGATTAATAATAGTGTACAGTAGGAGCCAAAAGAATGATATCACAATTAATTTGGAATTCTTAAGTAATTTAATAATTGCTAGTTTAAGTAAACAGATATTATTTAATATTTTGAAATGAAATTAGTCAGAAGTGCCAAAAGCACGCAACACCATTCGAGATATGAATGCACCAGAAAATAAAGGAGATCTGAAACGATTTTTGGGCATGGTAAATTATTTGTCCAAGTACATTCCAAATTTTGCAGAAATAAATGCACCCTTAAGAGAACTATTAAAGAATGATGTTGAATGGACATGGCTGGATAATCATACGAAAACATTCAACATGTTGAAAGAGACACTTTGCAAAGCTCCAGTGTTGAGATACTATGATGGGAAAGTACCTTTAGTTTTACAAACAGATGCATCAAAGAATGGTCTAGGCGCTTGTATAATGCAAGTAGAAAAACCACTTTCATATAGTTCTAGATCCTTAACACCGACTAAAAGAAACTTTGCTCAAATTGAAAAAGAGCTACTGGCTATTGTATGTGGCATGGAAAGGTTTCACCAAAATGTTTATGGCACAAAAGTGACAGTCCAGACAGACCATAAGCCTTTAGTCTCCATATTAAAAAAGGATATAACGAGAATTACGAGTCGTCTTCAGAGGATGGTTTTGAAATTACTGAAGTATGAGATCGATATAGTATATGTTCCTGGTAGTAAAATGTATATAGCGGATACTTTATCTCGAGCATATTTGAGGGATCCGGTGAAAGATGATCTAGAACTCGAAAACATCGTTCACATGATAGCAAAACAACTAGCAGTCAGCCCATCCAGGAGAGTAGAGATACAAGAAGCGACACATGACGACGATACATTGAAATATGTAATCAGCTATTATATGGATGGATGGCCTCGGATTTATTGGGAAATACATGAGTTGGCAAAACCATATTGGAAGTTCCAAAATCAAATGTCTGTGGCTGATGGTATGTTATTTATAGGTGACAAGTTAGTAATTCCCCAGAAACTACGATCCAAGATTGTTCATGATTTACATGAAGGACATCAAGGGATAGAAAAAATGAAATCGAAGGCACGGCAGCTTATATATTGGCCTAACATTGGTGACGATATCGAAAAAGTAGTTCGAGAGTGTGAAGTGTGTGAGAAATAC
Source organism: Amphimallon solstitiale (assembly GCA_963170755.1). Lineage (NCBI taxonomy): Eukaryota > Metazoa > Arthropoda > Insecta > Coleoptera > Scarabaeidae > Amphimallon > Amphimallon solstitiale. The sequence continues at coordinate 37,975,583 of OY720685.1, read as the reverse complement.
CGATGCAGTAATCAGAAAGAACCGATGATCTCGCATTCAGTACCAAACAGAGCTTGGGAAAAGGTGGCGTCCGACGTTTTGGAATTCAATGGAGTAAGTTATTTACTTGTTATTGACTATTATTCTAATTGGATTGAAGTAAAAGAACTTAAAAGTAAAACTGCCTATGGTATAATTACTCAACTAAAAGAAATGTTTTCAAGAAATGGAATGCCGCAAGAGTTGATTTCTGATTATATGCCCTATAACAGCGAAAACTTCAGAGCATTTGCAAAAGAGTGGGACATAATATTAACTACGAGTAGTCCGCACTATCCTAAATCTAATGGTCTTGCAGAACGAGGAGTGCAGATCATTAAGAATATGTTGCGGAAAGCATTCGAATTAAGGGATGACATATATACAATGTTAATGGAATATCGGAATTCGCCATTAAAAAACATAAACAAGTCACCAGCACAGTTAATGCTCAATAGAACATTAAGAACGAAGATACCGATTACAGCAAAGTTGCTTAAACCGAAAATTGAAAAAAATGTAAAAGAAAGGAAAGCATTAGAAAAAAAGAGACAAGAAGAATATTACAATAGAAATGCAAGAAAATTGCCTACCTCACGGCCAGGACAGCCAGTGACTATAAAGAATGGAAGACTTTGGGAAAAGGGTAAGATAATAGGAACACATGAAACACCGCATTCATACTTGGTTGAAAAGAATGGTTATACTTTTCGTCGAAACAGATATCACCTAAGACCGTCCTACACACAACAGTTCTCCAATATCCATAATCCTACTATATAAACAATTATAACAATAATGTTAACAAATATGTTTCAAAACAAGACACGAACAGTAATCATGACACTAATGACTTTATGAGACAAGACAACAGTAATCTTGACACTAATGACTCTCTAAGACAAGACGATAACATTACTAATACTAACGAAACTCCAAAACAAGAAACTAGTGATCTTGCTCAACCTAATAATGGTAATGTCAGACCCAAAAGGAATGTAACAATTCCTCAAAGATTTCATGATTATAATATGTATTAAAAAAAAAGAAAAGGAGATGTAGTATATATAACACACTACATTACCGATATACGGATATCGTGTTATATACAGGGTGTCCAGGAACTCTCCTGACAAACGAAGACCGGAGATTCCCCAGATAATTTTAAGACAATTTAACCCAATTCACCCTAGTCCGAAAATGCTTCCTAAGGGAGCTAGAGCTCTTTGAAGATGGCGCCTTGTAATTAGTTTTTTCTTAATATCTTCCGAACGCTTCTATTTAGAAAAACAAAAACTGGTATGCTTATTTATCCTCCAGAGATGAATCGATTCCATCAATTGCGAATTTCTAGTACCGGTCATAGGCGTCCGTTTTGGGTAGGTAAACGGTTATTTTAACGCATAACTTTTTTGTCTTTAACTTTTAAGCATTTGTGGCACTAGATTATTAAATTTTCAGGTATTCTAGTACTAAAAGGTACTCTTACTTTAAGTCGGTAGGATACACCGTTTTCCAGAAAAATCGATTTGAAAATTTTTCGTTTTTTCGTCATTTCATCTTTCGTCATTTCAACTTCGCGAACTGAAAACAATATGACAATTAAAAACGTAGGTTTTATTTCTGTTGGCAGTTCAGAGCGAACTAGTGCAAAAAATAATAAATTGAATTTTAATGACGAAAAAACGAAAAATTTTCAAATCGATTTTTCTAGAAAACGGTGTATCCTTCCGACTTAAAGTAAGAGTACCTTTTAGTACTAGAATACCTGAAAATTTAATAATCTAGTGTCACAAATGCTTAAAAGTTAAAGACAAAAAAGTTATGCGTTAAAATAAACATTTACCTGCCCAAAACGGACGCCTATGACCTTAGGAAGCATTTTCGGACTAGGGTGAATTGGGTTAAATTGTCTTAAAATTATCTGAGGAATCTCCGGTCTTCGTTTGTCAGGAGAGTTTCAGGACAGCCTGTATAGAGATGGTCTTAACGGTGATTTTTCATTCACCGTTCTAAAGCAAACGGTGATATTAAACAGCTCTTTTATCACAGTATATAGCTATGTAATAGAAACAGTAGTTTCTCTCGAGGGAAACAATTGTCCACCGGCAAACCGACGCGTGCGGACCAATTTCTGAGTGCGCAGTAGTCAGCTATCAGCTGTTGAGTCGTGACGGAATTATTTTGTGTTGTACGTATAATGTATTACATTTTAAATGCGCGTGTAATATGTACTTAATAAAAAGAAAGTGTTATCCTCATTTTTTGTATTATTGATATAGCTTTTTCATAATTTTAAAAATTGATTAACATAATTTTCTCATAAACGATTTGGTTCTGACGCCACTGGTTTATTCCTGAATAGAAGAATTGGTTGCACGGGCGTGAAAGCGCAGTACCATTTTGGGACACAAACATCAAAGGTGCCGACGGCGAGAGAAACTACTGTGTTTTTATTCACAGCGAAAGCAGGAGCCGTGTATTTTCACCGTTTGTTTTCACCGTTTATTTTCACCGCGCATGGTAAAGGGTTCTTCCGAGCTGTTTACCGTGAGCGGTGAAAATAAACGGTTCTTGCTTTCGCCGTACGATTTTAAACAGCTCTTTGAGCTGTTTAACTATATGCGTAGTGAAAATATATTCGCGGTGAAAATAAATATCTTAACACAAATTCGCGTTATATAATGGAAATTATTGATTTGTTGATAAATTACGGGGGTTATAAAATATTAATATACGCATATTAGGTATATCAGTAGGTATTTGCTTTTAATTTATGTTTTATAAGTATGTATGTGCGAAAAGATTTAAATTAATAATACATGATGAATTGTTTTTAGTTATATAGATGATCATGTATGTACATAAATATTTGTACAAAATGTGTATGGATAATAATTTAAATATAACTTACAAAACAGAAAATAAGTAAAAAGTAACTCCAAGCAATGAAGTATATTTTATTTATTATTTGTTCAGTTTAAAGTACCTATATGCAATAATTAAATACATTTCAGTTTCTCTTCTAATATTATATTTATTAAATATAAAGTTTACTTGAGCACTTTTTAATTATTAATTTATTAAACTACATTATTAATGTTATTATGAAACGTAGGTTAGAACGTAATCGACTTCACCTATCCGATAATTAACATTGAAAATAATATAATTGCTACGTTACAGCTAGCACAGACTAAACAATCCAGACCGGCAACTTAATCCTAGATTTTATCCAGAGTACTCATCCTTGTTTAGCAAGCGTAAATTTCAATACTCTACTATCTTTGTCAGATTCACTGAACTTGGAGATGAGATGGCGCTAGCGTCAATTGAAATGTTTGTTATGCTGTGGTTATATGTCATTCAAAACTACATTTCAAGTTTGACACGTTTGACATATTTTTGCAATCCTTTGTCTTACATCGTATTAATTATATGTTGATACAAATATGGTGTCCAAGTGTTTAGTGTGCGGATTTGGGCACGATGAAGTTAACAAAATGCACAGGTTTCCTCTAAATATCGACTAGTGAGTATAAATATTGTAAAGTTGTGCTTTAAATATGCATATTACAAAATTTCTTAGTCATCATATTAGGTATATTATATTACAAGATTTGTATTATTTTTGTCTTCTCGTTACTGGTTGTGTAATTTAATTTTACTATGTATTGTATAAGTATATGTATCAATAAAAACTATTACTATTATATCCCTATGTTTTCCTTGACAGTTTTCACTTGATTATTATATTTCTTTTAATCTTAGTAGTTTATTGTGTCTAATAGGTCACCGTAAGAGCGATGTTATAATACATGTAAGTAAAAGATTAATATTTATATTTCGTATCACATATTTAATATGTAACACCACAAAATTACACATAAGATGCTCAAACTATGGCTATAATTGTTACAGTAAGTAATATTTATTACCATAGTTTTAGTAACTTTTGTGTATGTTTCTGATACATACATAACGTATTTAATAAGCGTATTCTAAAAACAAGTTCATTTCAAATTCCGCGCCAATATGCTGCTAGCGCCATCTTCGTACTAAGTTCACTGATGTGTGACAAGGATAGAAGAACTTGGATATTTTTTTTTCAAGTAGTTGCCGGTCTGGGTTGTTTAGTCTGTGCAGCTAGTGTGAAACATATTTATGTCAAATTGAGTATATTATTTAAAGTTAAGTAAATCTTAGAATCGCAGACAGAAATATTTCTTTACATGAAAAAGATATTTATTTGCCCATATTGAAAAGAAGCCTTTCCATCATAATAAATACGAAAGTAATCACTGTGATTCCACGGATTTGCAAACGGTGAAAACAGTGATTAGGAAATGTCAATCCTAGTAATATAAAAATTGAATTTGATAATGGACTACTATGTAAGTAAATGCCTAAATAAATTAACTACTTGAACTGCTAAATAACTGTTTCCATTCTATTGAAAGTGCAATTAAGTTTTAAATATTACTGTTTCATTGTATAATAAACTAAATAATAACATATTTATTTTCAAAATTCACATTTATATATAAATTAGTAAAGTCTAGCTTGGTTGAATGGCCAAATAAGCTTTTGTTTCTTGTTCATATATGTGAATATTGTATTGCCTGGTTTTTACTTGATTTAAATTTGACCACCAGATTGTGAACATTGTCGGGCATATTATGAAGAGTACTGCATCGAGTGTGGAATGTTGGTACATATTTTGAACAGGCATGCTCCTGACAATACCAATAACAGAACCAATGATCTAATACTATTATACTACTAGATGCGTTGTACGCTATGTCTTGCTGATTAGGAAGTGACCCACACCATAAGACAAAGAAGGAAAATATATGAGCGTCGAAAGTTTGACAAGAATGAACAAAATTGACCGTTTTATGTGGGCAAAATTCAAATATGTTGCTATAGCTTGTAATGGCTTATAATGTTTAAAAGTATTATTTTGTTAAAAATATGCTATATTAAGAGGAAAGTAAAGGTATTGCAACTTTAATAATCAAAAAGATAAATAATTAAATATACATTATTAATATGGTATTAAATATATTCTGTTTAATAACATTTTAAAGGTATCTATGCTAGTTGCCATTCTTCATTAAGGAAAGAAAATTAAATAAATATGACTTTTAATGACTATGAGATAACTATATGATTTTGTTCTTCTAATAATACCTATTTTAGCATGTTTGATGATCATTCAGTTTTTATTTAAAACAGTAGTAGTAGAAAAATATTTTAAAAATCACTACAGATATCAGTTGGAAATTTTGAATTGACCACTACAATTTTTCAAAATATTATGTTCTGAAAAAATAAATATATAAACTGACAGCTTTTCTTAGGTGTTCCTTACAACTTCTGATATATTCAAAATAAAAGACAATTAATGCTTAATTTTTTATTAAAATATATGTACATATAATTAATATGGATTAACAAATACGTGAATGGTAAATATGTATGTGATCGAAGAAAAATGGAGAAAGAAATATTAAAAATACATAAAGCTAGAATAACAACTTGTATTATTTCGTGAGGTGTTTTTTCTGTGACTAATTCAAATACTTCGACATTAGTTACATTTGGGGATTCTGAGCTATAAGGTAAATAGAACATTAAAAATATCTAGGTAGAATAATAACTACAAATAGAAATCTTACTTTAACAGTTCTTTGCTTGGTGCATCAGTAATTTTTAATCATTGAGATCTGCTATTACAGGGAACTTTTCTCAAGTGAGCAGGAAAATTGAAAATACTTTGAATTGCATTTTGGGCCAAATATTTTCTTCCATAACTTATAACAAAATCTTCAGGAGCAAAATGCTCTGAACACAATCTTGAATATTTTGATGGCTTAAAATCCTTTCGTTTAGTACAAATTATCCTCTGATTGCATAGTACTTGATTAGATGGAACACTAAAAATGTTTATATCAAATCTACAAATCATGTATTTTAGTAAGAATAGTTAACCTGTGAAATGATACGTTCATTCCCCTTTCTGCCCAGTTAGTACAACCATACGCTGCACATGACATTACCATTGTGTCTTAAATATGTGACTCCAAGCACTGCCAAGCTGGTAAATATAATATTCAACAATTTAAAATATTTATTTCTAATTTTATTACTGATAATAGCACTTTTAAACAAATATATTACACTAAATCCATGAGAACACTGTTAAATTATAAGCTAAAGTTAACATTTGCCAATATTCTTGATGATTCTCAATTTATATATATTACCTATATCAAATAAAAATGAAATTCTTAAAATGTGTCTAATTACAATCACAATTTTATAAATAAAAATAGTTGATTAAATCATCATGAATGCACAGTTGTCTTTATACTCGTAATTCTTTAAACAAATATAAAGTCAGTGGTGTATTAAGTAAAATCAATACTATAGAAGAAATCTATTAATAAAATACATAATCCAAGTTAAAAACAAGATTGGATTTTCACTATTTAATATTCGAAGTAAAATTTGACAATTGTTTCGCCAACACAGTGGCTTCTTCAGAAATGAATAAAAATATTACACAAACACTTATATATCTAACAATATAGCACAATTTATGTAGAGGGGGTGATCTATTGAACAGTGTACATTATGAAAATAAATTTATTAAGGGGGAGTTATTTGTTTCTAACTGATCGTTAAGTAAATTATTAGAGGGTCTATTTTTATTAATTTCAAGGGATTCTAGTAGGTTTAATTTAACACCTTGAAATTAATAAAAATAGACCCTCTAATAATTTACTTAACGATCAGTTAGAAACAAATAACTCCCCCTTATTAAATTTATTTTCATAATGTACACTGTTCAAAAGATCACCCCCTCTACATAAATTGTGCTATATTGTTAGATATATAAGTGTTTGTGTAATATTTTTATTCATTTCTGAAGAAGCCACTGTGTTGGCGAAACAATTGTCAAATTTTACTTCGAATATTAAATAGTGAAAATCCAACATTTGTTGTTTATTTAGTAATTAATACGATGGATCTTCATCAAGTAAAGACCGAATTAATACAATATTAAAAACAAGGCAAATAAATATGTATAAATCAACAAAATTGAGAAAGTTTATATACAAAACCATGCGTAATAGCGCCTTGTTTTGCCCAGAACTAACGGTTTTGTATATCTGTCTCCTTTGTATGTAGAGGTCAATTCCTCTGTTCTATATTTTTAGATCATTGAGTGATTTTGCTACTAGGGATACCACAGTATAAAAAAAAGGTTTATACTATGCTGTCAGTGGCGGCTCGTGCTAAAAATTTTAAGGTGTTCTGCAAGTTTTACAAAAAAAATTACCTTGCACGGGCAGTAAGAGGTTGTCTCCCATCGATCTTATCGTGCTTTCTTCGCCTTCCGCACTGAAGTAATGGATTTCTGGAACGATTGTCAATTGTCACAGAAAAAAATAAGAGTCACTAAGCACTACTTTACTAACAAATTATTTCTTATAAATTAAATCTATTCTACGTTCTTTTCGATTTGCAAATTTTGTTATCACTTTGTCATTAAAATTGTCTATTTCGGAGATAAACTTTTTTTCGATAGATAGCATGGAAAGAGATGTTAAACGATCTTCGGTCATTGAATTTCTGAGAAACGTCTTAATTCGATTTAGTGTTGAAAAGCATCGTTCGGCCTCTGATGTTGTCATGGGAGTTGTTATTACAATTTCTAATAATTTTCTAGTCTCTTTCAACGTATCTCCCAGATTGTTTTTTATTAAAAATTTTAGAAGAGGTAGTGCGCCTTTTAAAGATCTACAATCAGTTCTTGAGTAAATAACAGACAATTCAGTTCGTAATCTTTCTTTATCAAGGGTGGGATAATAGGAGCATGCGGAAGTGAGTTTGTCCTCAGGAAATTTACTGCAATACTCTCCAAAGCATTCCGAAAAAAAAAGTGATGCCACTACTAGATGCTCTTTAAAATGAAATCGATCTTTTGCACAATTTAGAATAACATCACACACCTCTAAAGCCGAAATTCGATGATTAAATCTGCTGTTATTTGGACGTTTGCGTTTTTCTGGTGGTGGCTCATCGCTTATTAAATCTGATGCTTCACTTATGATGTTGTCAATATTATTTCGAACTTGGCCTATACCGCGTTCAAAATTTTCGATAGCGTCTTTTACTAGAGTGGGTTCAATTTTTCTTTGCTGCAATTGATTAAACAGGATATCTACATGGGGCATTACATGATGGTAAAAAGTCAGCCAAAAATTGAAGATCGGATCATTTAATGTACGGCGAATAGAGGCGGCTGCACTACAGACTGTGTTGTTGGAGAATTGTTCTTCTATTTCTTCCATACACTCAATGAGAGAGGCCCTATTTTCGTACACAACATTAATGGTCCTGATATTAAAATTCCAACGGGTTGTAGCGCCGTGGGGGATCCTTCTGTTTACAATCTTGTTTAACACTTCTACTCGTTGGGGTGAATTATTAAAAAAGCCGGGAATGTCTTGTAGATTTCCAAAAAATACACGTACTTGCGAATTTGCAGAAGCAGCTTTAGACATAATTAAATTTAATTGATGGGCATAGCAATGTACATAGTGCGCAAAAGGGTACTTTTTTTTAATCAATGCTTGAACGCCTGCGTGTTGTCCGCTCATCACCGCTGCTCCATCGTAACTCTGTGCAATCAGTTTGTTAGGTGAATTTTGAATTAAAGGATCTATAACACTTAAAATTGTTTTGCTAAGTGTTTCTGCATCACATTTTTCAGGAATGACGTAGTTCCAAAAACGTTCAATTGGCTCACCATCACGAACATATCTAAAAATAACTACCATTTGAGTTTTTGCAGCAACATCCGTTGTTTCGTCCGCCATGATCGCCAAAAACGGAGAATTATTAATTTCCTCAATTATTTGTTCTTGACAGACTTCAAGTATGCACTGTAACAGATCATTCTGTATTTCTTTGGAAGTGCCTTTAAATACCGAACAATTTTTTAGGTGCTCACTTAGAGTTGCATCTAATTCAGCCGAAAAATTAATAAGTCCACGAAATATCCCCGGATTCTCGGAAGTATCGCTCTCATCATGTCCCCGAAGGGCCAATTCAAAAGCTCCACAAAATTTTATACAATTAATAATTTTTGATAAAATATACCGATTCTTTGACACATTTTCATTATGTCTCTGTATATTTACCCAATAAGCAGAATCTAGTTGAGCCATAATATTAGTTGACCCTAGTAACGCAAATTCCATAGAATTATGAAGATGGCTTTTAGAATTCTCATGTCTTTTTATTTTCAAACTCAAGTGCTCTAGATCCGTGACCCCTATTTCAGTCCAAGCTTTATCACCACCAAAAAGTAAACAGGGAAAACAATATAAAGCATTTTTTTTGTTGCATCCACAAATCCATTCGTTTTTTGAATAAATATCGCTACTAAATTTACGTGTATAATTTTTCCCTCTACTTACACCAGTTTTTTCAATAGTGATATCTACTAATGGCCTGCCTCTTGCTTTTAATTCTAACTTTTCTTCGTATGAATATTTAAAGAATCTCTTCACATTAATTAAATTAAAGACCACCTCCATAATACACAGAGTTTATATAAATTGTCAACAATACACAAAAACAGAAGCACGCGCACTCTAATATTTGTTTTTATGTTAAACACGCCGCACCGACTTTTGTCGCGAAAAAATTAAATAAACCGAATCATGTGGCCGTTCTCGCTGCACTCAATGCAGCGAATTTGTCTGGTAAATCAGGCATTAGTTTTAGACAGCCGCGGTGGTAGCGGGGTGGCGCGCGGGTGTCTGTATGGGCTCTGAGCGCCCGTTCGTGTGGACCAGATAAGGAACAAGTGAGCGATCGCGCGAATTAGATTGGTTATTCCACTGGTCGCCTATTGAATATTATTTGTACATTTTATGTTGGAATTTCCGAAGCGAATATCCCGGCTTCTACTGATCGGATTTTGATGATTCAGATGTCAAATTGTAGGGTTTGATGTCCTCTACAGGATGATGTAGAAAAATATGCAAATTTTTTGATATACAGGGGGAGAATTTTCACAACAATATGTTACGCTTTTATAAACATCAGAAATGTCGGAAAAATTATGTAAAAGAAAACTAGTTATAACTAATACAGGTTCGCCCGCCCAATTTTTTGGGAGCTCTGCAGCACTGCAGCGCTTATGCGCCAGCCGCCACTGTATGCTGTTATCACTGATCTCATATATTATACAGTGAGATTATTATACAATATATATATATATATATAGTATAAATATTTAATCTTTCTTGGTCATTTGTTAATGTATTAATTCATTTTTTTTCTTGGTATTAGCGACCATTACTACTCCACACATATCAGGACTTCGTCAATACAACTTTTTCTTAAAAAGGAATTTAAAATACTCGGTATGAGTACCATTTTAATTTTATTTGTTTTGTGTCACCTTATTTATGAACAATTAGATTTTTATTTTTAAAGTGTAACAATTATGCATACATAGTCATAGTTTAAATATTGCATGTCAATGAAAACGATTTTAAAATAAAATTTTATTTTAAAATCGTGTATAACACATACAAACATATTAAAAATTCTTTCGAATATTAATTAATAATCCACACATATCAGGACTTCGTCAATACAACTTTTTCTTAAAAAGGAGTTTAAAATACTCGGTATGAGTACCATTTTAATTTTATTTGTTTTGTGTCACCTTATTTATGAACAATTAGATTTTTATTTTTAAAGTGTAACAATTATGCATACATAGTCATAGTTTAAATATTGCATGTCAATGAAAACGATTTTAAAATAAAATTTTATTTTAAAATCGTTTTCATTGACATGCAATATTTAAACTATGACTATGTATGCATAATTGTTACACTTTAAAAATAAAAATCTAATTTTTCATAAATAAGGTGACACAAAACAAATAAAATTAAAATGGTACTCATACCGAGTATTTTAAATTCCTTTTTAAGAAAAAGTTGTATTGACGAAGTCCTGATATGTGTGGATTATTAATTAATATTCGAAAGAATTTTTAATATGTTTGTATGTGTTATACATCAAAAAAAAAATACTGAAGAAGACAATTAAAAAATTTTGTCGAAACGTCTAAAAAAATGTGTTTTATTAATGTTTAATTAGCTGGTAAAGTAATGGTCGCTAATACCAAGAAAAAAATTAATTAATATATATATATATAAATCACAAAAAAAGGAATTAATCGCGGATACATAAAATACAAGAAAAGGAAAATTATCGGGTAAATTCCGTAGAGCAACCGTAGACACGTGTTTCTGACTCATTGGTCGTCGTCAGTACGGTGTAGCCAAGGAATAAGGTGGGATAACCTTGGAGATGTAAGCTACACGGAAGACCATCAGGTGACAGACCGCCATTTGTAGCTTCGGTTAGAAGAGCCTCGGTTTTGAGGATTCACATCCAACCTCGCCACGAGGAAGACAATGCCAACCTGCGTGCCATCCGAGACCCAGGAAAGATAAATCACAAAAAAAGGAATTAATCGCGGATACATAAAATACAAGAAAAGGAAAATTATCGGGTAAATTCCGCTGTAGAGCAACCGTAGACACGTGTTTCTGACTCATTGGTCGTCGTCAGTACGGTGTAGCCAAGGAATAAGGTGGGATAACCTTGGAGATGTAAGCTACACGGAAGACCATCAGGTGACAGACCGCCATTTGTAGCTTCGGTTAGAAGAGCCTCGGTTTTGAGGATTCACATCCAACCTCGCCACGAGGAAGACAATGCCAACCTGCGTGCCATCCGAGACCCAGGAAAGATAAATCACAAAAAAAGGAATTAATCGCGGATACATAAAATACAAGAAAAGGAAAATTATCGGGTAAATTCCGCTGTAGAGCAACCGTAGACACGTGTTTCTGACTCATTGGTCGTCGTCAGTACGGTGTAGCCAAGGAATAAGGTGGGATAACCTTGGAGATGTAAGCTACACGGAAGACCATCAGGTGACAGACCGCCATTTGTAGCTTCGGTTAGAAGAGCCTCGGTTTTGAGGATTCACATCCAACCTCGCCACGAGGAAGACAATGCCAACCTGCGTGCCATCCGAGACCCAGGAAAGATAAATCACAAAAAAAGGAATTAATCGCGGATACATAAAATACAAGAAAAGGAAAATTATCGGGTAAATTCCGCTGTAGAGCAACCGTAGACACGTGTTTCTGACTCATTGGTCGTCGTCAGTACGGTGTAGCCAAGGAATAAGGTGGGATAACCTTGGAGATGTAAGCTACACGGAAGACCATCAGGTGACAGACCGCCATTTGTAGCTTCGGTTAGAAGAGCCTCGGTTTTGAGGATTCACATCCAACCTCGCCACGAGGAAGACAATGCCAACCTGCGTGCCATCCGAGACCCAGGAAAGATAAATCACAAAAAAAAGGAATTAATCGCGGATACATAAAATACAAGAAAAGGAAAATTATCGGGTAGCTTACATCTCCAAGGTTATCCCACCTTATTCCTTGGCTACACCGTACTGACGACGACCAATGAGTCAGAAACACGTGTCTACGGTTGCTCTACAGCGGAATTTACCCGATAATGTTCCTTTTCTTGTATTTTATGTATCCGCGATTAATTCCTTTTTTTGTGATTTATCTTTCCTGGGTCTCGGATGGCACGCAGGTTGGCATTGTCTTCCTCGTGGCGAGGTTGGATGTGAATCCTCAAAACCGAGGCTCTTCTAACCGAAGCTACAAATGGCGGTCTGTCACCTGATGGTCTTCCGTGTAGCTTACATCTCCAAGGTTATCCCACCTTATTCCTTGGCTACACCGTACTGACGACGACCAATGAGTCAGAAACACGTGTCTACGGTTGCTCTACAGCGGAATTTACCCGATAATTTTCCTTTTCTTGTATTTTATGTATCCGCGATTAATTCCTTTTTTTGTGATTTATCTTTCCTGGGTCTCGGATGGCACGCAGGTTGGCATTGTCTTCCTCGTGGCGAGGTTGGATGTGAATCCTCAAAACCGAGGCTCTTCTAACCGAAGCTACAAATGGCGGTCTGTCACCTGATGGTCTTCCGTGTAGCTTACATCTCCAAGGTTATCCCACCTTATGCCTTGGCTACACCGTACTGACGACGACCAATGAGTCAGAAACACGTGTCTACGGTTGCTCTACAGCGGAATTTACCCGATAATTTTCCTTTTCTTGTATTTTATGTATCCGCGATTAATTCCTTTTTTTGTGATTTATCTTTCCTGGGTCTCGGATGGCACGCAGGTTGGCATTGTCTTCCTCGTGGCGAGGTTGGATGTGAATCCTCAAAACCGAGGCTCTTCTAACCGAAGCTACAAATGGCGGTCTGTCACCTGATGGTCTTCCGTGTAGCTTACATCTCTAAGGTTATCCCACCTTATTCCTTGGCTACACCGTACTGACGACGACCAATGAGTCAGAAACACGTGTCTACGGTTGCTCTACAGCGGAATTTACCCGATAATTTTCCTTTTCTTGTATTTTATGTATCCGCGATTAATTCCTTTTTTTGTGATTTATCTTTCCTGGGTCTCGGATGGCACGCAGGTTGGCATTGTCTTCCTCGTGGCGAGGTTGGATGTGAATCCTCAAAACCGAGGCTCTTCTAACCGAAGCTACAAATGGCGGTCTGTCACCTGATGGTCTTCCGTGTAGCTTACATCTCCAAGGTTATCCCACCTTATTCCTTGGCTACACCGTACTGACGACGACCAATGAGTCAGAAACACGTGTCTACGGTTGCTCTACAGCGGAATTTACCCGATAATTTTCCTTTTCTTGTATATATATATATATATATATATATATATATATATATATATATATATATTATACATGTACATCTAATACTAAAACCACAGTATATAGCTATGTAATAGAATCAGTTGTTTCTCTCGAGGGAAACCGACGCGTGCGTGACAATTTCTGAGTGCGCAGTAGTCAGCCATCAGCTGTTGAGTTGGCGGGATTATTTGATGCGACTTCTCGGCATGCGGTTTGTGAATGGCCGTTAATGTAAGTTATACTGGGTGTACACCAATTATACAAAATGTTTGACAAACAATTTATTATGAACACTAATTTTACAAATTAATGGGTAGTTGTACACAAATTAAACAAGGCATATGTAAAACCAAATTATACATTCTTTTGGCATTTATAATTAACGTCAAATAAATTTATTAACACATTATTAATTTAGAATTTGTGTTTAAAATGTGTCAAAAATTGTTGTTTGATTATTGTGCATTTCCTTGAAACATTTCCATATAATTTAATGGATGCTGCCGTACTTCTAACATTTTTGACAAACAAATTGTTTTTTATAATTAGTGTGCACGCGGCATAACGTTTTATCAATAATTGTAGTGTTTCGTTTCGCGAATACTTGGAACAAAAATGCCCCATTATTGTTGTGCACCTCGGTGCAAGAATAGTTCGAACAATTCTAAATTAAGCTTTTTCAGGTTTTCGAAAGAACCAATGCGGCAAGATCCCCAGGTGCATTAAAATGTCCTCAACTGTTAAAATGTGCATATTGTTTATTGTAGTTGTGAATAATTACTCAAACTTCATGACAAATCCACCACCACCAACGCAAAATTTAATTTTCGAAGATTGATTACCGACAATGGGAAAATATAACTGAACAAAATGCCTTCACTTATTTTGTAGGTTATTTGGGACACAAATGTTTTGAAAAGCGCAGTTTTCCAACAATTATACGTTTAAAACACAAAAATGAATGAATTCAAATTTTACACTTATTTTAAGGCATGTCCTAACTTTGTTAAACAGCTTTACTAATTTGGCAACGCCCGACCATAATTTCAGTATACCGTAGTCGTCAAATTTTAATTTCGATTTACACTTCCATCGCATGCAGAAGATGAGCTTATAATATGCAGCAATGCAGTGTCGATGTCGGGGGACCCTCACGCGAGTGTACTGTCTTGGCAGCCTCGCTTATGTTTATCTTTAGTTTATTTCGTCGCGCTCTTTTCCTCTTTACTTTCGTATCAGAAATTAAAATATGTCGACTACGGTATATATAAACACTGCATTAGGAAAAAGCCTTCTGTGAATTTTTTTCTTCATTTTCCTTCGAACCAAATGTTAGCTTTAAATTAAAACAGAAGTTGGAGGAAATATCATATAAACATCCCTGCGAAAATTTTTCTATTGAATTTTTGATAAAGCTATTTATTCGTGTAAGAATTTTTTACGCTTTGAAATTTTGCATTAGAAATTTCAAAGTTAGTGGCAATTCAAATAAAATAACAATTTTACAACACAATTGATGAATTGTGTCAAGAAATTTAAGTAGCCTTTTTTTGTGTTGTACGTATAATGTATTACATTTTAAATGCGTGTGTAATATGTACTTAATAAAAAGCAGTGTTTTATCATCGTTTTTTGTATTATTGATATAGCTTTTTCATAATTTTAAAAATAGATTAACATAATTATCTCATAAATGATTTGGTTCTGCGCCACTGATTTATTCCTGAATAGAAAAATTGACTACGCCTCTGGTTGCGCGTGCGTGAGGTGCGCAGTACCATTTTGGGACACAAACATCAAAGGTGCCGACGGCGAGAGAAACTACTTACTGTGTCTATACAGCAGTGGCACCTACGTGTGTCATAGATATCTATACATCGACTTCTGTCTACCTAATTCGTACCACGTGTGCATATCTACATAGAAAGCGATACTAATTCTCGCCTAAATATATCGCCTTCAAGCGACAGCATTGAGGGTCTCGCCTTAGACAGAGACATCATTGCTTGCGTATTTAGCAATGTATAAGAGCGAGATATGATAAATGGGAGTTAAGGCGGTAATAAAATATTTCAAATGTAAGCATAAAAAAAACGGCAGATCATAATAATTAATTATATGATATGATAAGTAATAAAAATTTAAAGATATTCGAAAATGTCTATTCATTTGTAAATAGTACTTCGTCCTGCTGGTAAGTAATAAGACAACTATATGAACTTATTGTGCATAATGTGTATTGTAGAATTATATATTTTTTCATTTTATTTGTAGGTATTTTCGATAATATAATTAGGTAAGTCAATTAGGTACTCAATAAAATTAAAATGAAGGTGATCAAGACCATTGGAAAACATTCCTAGATTTTGCAGAATAATATCCAGTGTTGTTAACAAATAAATTCTACACAGCATTTGGAAACTATGTGGCATCATGTCAGTGAACAATTAAATAGTTTATGACATAGTAGGAAAGTTATAGAAAAGTGGAGAAAAAGTAAAACATTCATATTTAATATTTATGATGACTTCATAATTTAATTTAATAATTTTCTGAAACTACAATCACAAGTTCTTCAAAATATAATGATATACTAATTATATTATTATCCAGTTTATTAATATGCATTATATTGAAGTAACAGTGTGCAGTATTAACTGTTTTATAGTCTGTGCAATGTAAAAGCTAAAGCTGCCAAAATTAATAAGAATGCAAGCATTACAGCTGGTGAAGCTGTAGATTATCTTCATCTTACAAATGCAGATAACCGAGTACTAAAAATAATTGGAACAAACAGCATTAAAGGTGAACCAGAGCAAAATAAAATTGGTAATTGAAGATTGTACTAATTAATATCTTTTTTTTAGTCACAAGAACTTATAATATTGCTTATTGCTTATTCGATTGTATTGCGAATGCCCTCAACAAGTGCGTTAGAAGAAACCAATGTACTACGTACTAGGTACCTGCTCACCAATATAAATATTGTTGTTTTGGAGTGTCTGACAAATTATTAAAATTAAGTGACAAATCACTCGATGTAATAATAAATATTGATAACTAATTACACACTTAATTCTATCTTAAGTAATTTAACGAATGTAATAAATTCCATAGCTCAGTCTATGAAAATGCTGGCAAAAAATTGTAATGTTTACTTTAAATAAAATGAGTATATTATTCAAAATACAATTTTATTAAATTGTGTTGTACAACATTCCCCTCGTTAATAATATTTAGGTACATTATGGTCCATCTTCATCATCTAGTGGTATATCATAATTGTTTTCCAACTAGGCATCTACATATTTGTATATATACCTTATGTGTCAATTTTCATTAGGTATATGGATTCAATGTTTACATGCGATTTATACGTATACAAATAATATGTGGCAACGTGTGTCACCCCTACTATCCGTCACCAATCCCGACAACAATCGACATCACAACGACTTTCTCCGATCTTCCCACTTCTACATTAAATGTTTAGCTGCTAACACGTTGCGATCTAGTCTGCAATAAAAGCCGTCATCATCAAATGGCCGCCGCGATCTAGTAGTTTATTATTATTTTCAGAATCCTTTTTTATTTACCTTATTTTTAATTTTATTAGAATTGCGCTTTTGTTTGTGACATGCAGCGTGAACGCAGCTTAATAATTCTCTGCATTTACTGAAAGGAAAAATCCTTGCAATGCGTAAATATTATTTCTGAGCGCAGTACAAACACCCTAGTCAATAGTCCAACAGCTACTGCTAACTCACGGATTATCGGATGGTTCACTTAAATGAGGGGTTTTGCCGCCTAATCTACCTAATGCAGGCGCACCTAAACGGCGCCACGGTGTTAGAAACAAGAGACCTAGAAGTAAATTTGAATCATGACTTTAACCGAATAATTGAGATGTCGCTACTACTGTGCTGTCACTTTATGCAAGCGCGTACAGGCCGTTAACCAACAAATTTTGTGTGTGTTGCTAAACATTATTTTTCTTATTACTACTTAGTTAGTGGTGTTATAATCGTACCGTAAGTTTTGTAAAGAGTAATATGATAATTTTATTAAGTTGACATAATGCATTTTTAGACTTAAAATATGGATAGAAGCTGGTGCATTGTATGTGCGGCGTACAAGCAAGAAGCAAGAGCGATGCATATTTTCCGAGAATGCGAACAAGTAACTAATGGCACTAATAGTTGACATATAACCCGAAGGTGAGCTGGAGATTTTTTGTTTGTAGTTGTGATTCTAAGTGCAACAAGGACCACCTGGTTGTAGCAAGGATTTTGTTGGTTTCCGATTACACCAATTAAAGTTTGCAATTATTAGGAGTATAATATAAGTGAGAATAATTGTAGTTGAGATGTCAGGCGATTTTTGACAAAATGATTAGTATACATTATAAAGGACCTCTAATTGAACAACTTTTTCTTACAAAATTATCAATGCAAATGTAGGGAAATGGAGATAAAAAATAAATTAGGTACTCACCGAGTTAATCTTGCAGGTTACAGCCCATGTGAGATATCCCATATAGAGCATTGAAATAATGAAAATCGCAATAAATGATGTTTATTTAAGCTCACAACACAACAATTACCTTTGATTTCCACGTTCTTTGATTGAATTTTAGCAAAATTGTAAATACGAGATCACATGAATCAGCTGTTTTTGTTGACATTTGATGGTGCTTTTAAAATCGCAGAAAAGTCATAAGAAAACATACAAATTGACCTAAATTGTGTGTGATTATGTGAAATAAACATCAATTATAGTGATTTTCATGATTTCAATGATCTATATGGGATACCTTACATGAGATGTAACCTGCCAAATTGACTTGGTCAGTACCTAATTTATTTTTTATCTCCATTTCTCTATGTTTGCATTGATAATTTTATAAGAAAAAGGTGTTCAATTAGAGGGTCTCTATAAGGTACACTAGTCGCCCGACACCTCAACTGCAGTTTAACCCTATGGGTGTATAAGAGAGCCTTTAAACTACACGAAAAACTTACTACTTGTTTTTAAGTTTCTATATTATGTTTTTTCACAAGCAATCAATCGATGTTTAGCAGTGTTAATAGAAACTTCAGATTTCTTGGTACAGAAGCATTTATGGTTTTTCCTAATGATTTTCCTGTGCAGTTTCCTATAATGAAAATGTGCCTTTATACTATCGTTGATATTTGTTAGTATACAGTTGTAATTATTATATTTTATTATTCAGGAGCGAAACTTGGCAACAGCAAATGGGCATGAAACCTGTGCTAGATGCCAGTACAACATGTAATAAGAAACTTTGCAGCCTACATTTTGACACAACATACTATGCACACCCTCATTCAGTACACCTCAACAGAAATGCAGTGCCGATACTCCATCCCATGAGGCCACCCACAGAGCTTAAGGCAGCCATATCATTGGAAGTCTCATTTGTTTTACGACAACAATAAATTAACCAATTTGGTGTTAGTTATTGCAGGTTTAATTTTTTTGTTTTCTTCTATAGCCATGTAATTAACATTATTTAGTTTTTAAGCCCTAATTGTCACTCTTTTAATTATATATTGATGAAAAGACGTCTACTAAATTTGTTAGGTATCTTATGTATCCATATTTTTATTTATGTCACCTTATTTTATGTTCATCATTTATGTAATACAAGATTTACTAAATGGTGGTAGTAAACATGGGCTTAAGTCATTGTGTATCTATCGGGTTTAATTACCTACTTTGTAGTATTTTGAGTAGGTACTTGTACTTTTCACCAGCAATTCTATCTTATTGTTAAAACTATCTTTGTAGTAATATATGTTGAACACTTGTGAAATATAGAAATAGTAATACAATAAAACACCTTTTTCACAAAAAATAGTTTAATAAAATAACTAGATGTCACATTTCGTGTGCACTGCACACATCGTCAGTAGTAACTGTACTGTTATTACTGACGATGTGTGCAGTGCACACAAAATGTGACATCTAGTTATTAAACTATTTTTTGTGAAAAAGGTGTTTTATTCTATTAATAAAAATATATTTGTTAGTCGAATATTCTACTTTTGGTAGATTATGCTATTGTTCGTTAATTTATTTTTGTACTGGTAATTTAACTAAAACACATGTTGGATGTTAGTTATAATTTTTCAATAGTAATCATAAATGTATACCTTTTCTACTTTGTAGTATTTTGAGTAGGTACTTGTGCTTTTTCAACAGAAATTCTATCTTAGGGCCGGTTTTTCCAACACCGGTTAAAGTATCCGGTTAACTAATCATTGATTACGCTTAATCGTTGATTATCTCTAACCGGCGTTTTTCAACGCCAAGAAATACGCCGGTTACCTGATCAGTGATTAAGAGCTTATTTTAGAAGGTTGGTAACAAAAATGCTCGTACATTTGATCTAAATTAGCATATTTGTTATAATAATATTGGCGCTATTTCCTATATTTGAATTTGTTCTTTGTGCTTTTTGTCTTTATTTTTTTAAAGATTATATTCTTTATATGTAATTAGAAATTTCATTTTAGTAAATAAGGTTTAAGTACTTATTTTGTGAATATTGCATGAGAATTTCTCTGTACATAGCACATATTTAAAATTTCTATTATTCAATAAATAACAAATGCCACAAACTTGAAACTGAAATAAATTTATTGATTACTTATTGCTATTGAAAAATACAAAAATTTTGTAAAAAAGAAAAAACTAATACAATATACGTACATATATGAAATTAACAGTTACCAAAATTATGTAAAATATATGATATGTAACAAAATCATAAAAATAGGAAGTTTGCTGAAAAAGAAAAGTCTACATCTAGGGTCTTAAGCTGGATTATCAGTCACACTATAATAATATAGAATATTGTACTTTGCATTGCCATATCTGAGATAATTTAACTTTCACCAAATTCCTGTGGGGTGAATAAAGCCAGATATTTTTACTGAAAGATCATACATCAGCTGTTTATTAAGAACAATGCATTCTAACTAATATTATGTCCATTAATCAAAGAAGGTTTATTGAGAAAATCTTGTTTCCAAATTGGTTTACATGATTTCAACATAATAAATGTTATGTTCTGGAGGAATCGGTGTGAACTTGACAGTGCCTGTAATAATTATTAGTGCAGAAATTAACTGCACGTCAACTTTACAGGCATGTACATTATTCATCCAAACCCAGTTCAGCTAAAAGAATTTAAAGTGTCTGCATATAATCTCAACGTAAACCTGCCAGCTTCTCTAGAATTTCTTCCATATTTTCAATTTCATTTGTAATTTTCAGTATAGTTTAATATGTTAATGACATATCTAAAGTGAGTCTAAAATATGTTCGACTAAAATGATGTTTTCACAAGGTGCTATTAAATGCAATTACAAAAAAGGGAATGAGCAAATGCAAGCATAAATTGCCCCAGGATCTTAGAATCCACACGAATTAAGGTAAAGTCCCAGAATTGTAGTAGAATAGAAAAACTTCCAAAGCTGTATCATCCTCATCAGAGAAAAGAATGTATTCGTAGTTATTAATTAATTAAATTTCTGTAGTAAGCTAAAAGTTACACATATTTAATATTATGCTATTTTTATACTGTTCATTACATTTATAGAAGTAACAATACCATTACTAAATCACTGATGTAAATAATTGTTAATTAATTCCAAAAAATACTTTTATACAATAAAACAAATGCATATGAAAACAACAGCTGTCAGACAGAAATTCAAATCTTCTAGGTTATGCGCATGTGTATATAGGCCTAATCACTGTTTAATATTGTATCAGGTATTTCTTTCGCCGGTTAAAATTTGGTCGATTAACGACGTTCTTAATCAACGATTAGAGTTAACCGGCGTTGGAAAAACGCAAATTTGTCCTAACCGATGTTTTAATCAATGATTACGCTAACCGGCGTTTTAATCGGAGTTGGAAAAACCGGCCCTTATTAATGTTAAAAATATGTTTGTTAGTCGAATATTCTACTTTTGGTAGATTATGCTATTCTTCGTTACTTTATTTTTGTACTGGTAATTTAACTAAAACATACGTGTTAGATGTTAGTTATTAATATTCATAAATGTACTTTGTACCTTTTCTACGTAGCAATATTAAAGTGTAATTATTTAAGTAATTCTTTTCTTTAAAACGTTATTGTGTGGTTACAGCATTGTAATTGAATATCGTACTGTATACTGTTTTCCTTAGCAATGATTCCTCATTACTACGGGAACTAGTAAATAGTATGCAATTTGATGACAGTGTTGTGATCATGTACCGCGAGATCAAAAATTATATTGAAAAAGGTTTGCTATGGAATGTACAAGTCTGTCTTAAGTTATATCATTAAGTGTCACACTGCATTATATTTTCTCTTAAAATGACAAATATTAATGACAGTATGACACGTAATGATATAACTTAAGACAGATTTTTACATTCCATGGCAAACCTTTATCAATATATTTTTGATCTCGCGGTATTAAACCCTAATTTTTAATAAACTTAATTTTGAATTTCCCGCTACCAAATACATTTTGAATCGCCCGCCATTTGCTTAGTGTTATTGAAAACTGTAATTTTTTGATGCCAGCGCCTTCTATATCGGCCTTCACGCAATACAAACCGCGGATAAAAATTTTGGCTTGACTGCGCCACTATTTCTAATCTGTGTGCTAAATTGAGCTTGTATGGGTCGCGCTCGCATTGAAGAGGAAAGGTGGGGTGCCACGTTGTCACGTATTGCATGAATTAATCGCCTATGGCTAATGAAAATTGACTCGTGCTGTATACAAATATGATGCAATATAGAGCACATATTAACAATTAAACCAACTTTAATCGAGGCGTAAAACTTTCTTCAGCAGTAATCACATTGATGTGAATAAATGACATCTAATGGCCGTTTGCACCGTTGTTGTTAAACTAAGTTTAACGCTAAACTGTAGTTAAAGTGTAAATTTCCCTTGCGCCGTAGCCAAAACTAGGATTAAATTAGTATAAACGAGGTTTAAATTAAACGGTCAATTTTGGCGGCTTAATTTTTATTTCTAACCTAATTTTGTTTTATTAATTTAAAAAACTTATGTATTATAAACAAATAAATACATACTGTATTAACCTCAATATTATCATTGCTATAATCTTCAATAGTGTTATCTTTGTATTCAAATACTACATTGCCTGTGGTTTGATTTTGTGAAGATTTGTTAAGGTATATTCCATCTCCATCTAATCCATCATTGTCTAATCCAAATACTGATTTGGTGTTCATAATGCATAACACCATATCATGACATGGATCCTTTTTTATTATTTTAGGTAAGCCACCTCCGGTACGAAATGTTTCCTTTCTTCCTTCGGCTGCAATTTTTCTAACTTCTTTTTTTTTAATTCTCACAGAATCGTCGCAAACAATCCGCCGCTCTATATGTACCATTCGGTACAGCTGAATTGAATTTTTTGGCAATATCTAGCCACGTATTCGCCTTCTCCTTTGATGTAACCTGGTCGGTCCTCTTATTTTCAATTACATGCTTGTATTCCAAGCAAATATTTGCGATCAACATTTTTTCATCACTTGAAAAATTAGATGACCTACTTTTTTTTTTTGTTCGTTATGGACTTGATCCATTTTGTTTCACGCCCAAAATAGAGGGAATATGAAGGATGAGGAAAATCACAAATCGGGCGGGTGACGTTGAGTGACGGATTATTCAGAAAAATAAAACAAGAATAACCTTAAAAAAACATATTTACATCGCATGTGAAGTTAGTTGCGAATTTTTTTAGGGCGTTGCCAAATGTTGCTTTTCTTTAATCTTGGTTTACTTAACTGGCGAAAAATATTATACGGTGCAAATCAACCGAAACTTAATCCTAGCGTAAATTTAAACAGGGATTAGTTACACGCCGTTTAAATTACAAACGGCACAAATGGCCCTAATAAATGGTAAACACTACACTTGTAATAAGTATAAGATATTTCTCCACTTGTCTTGAATTTATGTGAAAATAAGGTTAATACTCCAATTAAAAAAGGACTTTTGTTTTTATTATTTTATTTTATTCAAGTATAAATTTGAAATTTTTATTAAAAGACTTGGTGATTTTAACGGCTTTCAACTTTAAGACGTAATATTTACTAAAAATTGAGTCAATACTTTTAGAAAACGTAATAACTAACCGAACATAACCGAATGCCAAGCGATAGTCAGGCTAGAGACACACATGGTACCAATTTTTAAAACTCTCGCCTGAAAGTGTAGCTATCTACAATAGACAAGGATCGCTTTAAGTCGATCGCACACGTAGAACTGCAAATTCTGAGAACTGGTAGTTCAGTGTTCGGTTGTGGTTCGGTCTTCAGTCTTCTAGTTCTGAAAGACCGAACACTGAACTACCAGTTCTCAGAATTTGCAGTTCCAGAACTGCATGGTCCGAACAGTCTATTTCTTAAATGACATGCGCACTAGTTCTAGAACCGTTAAGAACTGCAGGTTCGAACAAACCTCATATTTAGTAGGCTGAAGGTCATCAAAACGAGGTACCGCAACATCACAGGTGCCGACACGTTATGTCCTTACCTTCTGTGATCTGTGTCTCGGGTTGTTATCGCTTACGGCCGGGTTCAGACAGTTTAATTATTATTAATTCTTAAGTAAGCCCGTGAGATGTCTCTTCGTTGGACATTTACGGTCGATCGGTAAAACAATTCGCGTATATACTTACCAAGTTGTTTTGCTTTTACTTTTTCGCCATTTGCATTTGCCTACTATCATTGACGTCTTACCTATGGACTGCGCTTGGCCAATACTACGCTATACACCGGCTGTTGTCAACATGGTTATGCAACCACCAATTCGCGTTAGTGGCAAAATCCATATTAGTTCTATACGAAAAGTAGTGGCAAATTGAATTTAAACTGTTAAACAAGTCTCCATAATAGTATAATTTCCTTGGATTATGAACAATTATTAATTATTTTGATTGTAATATAGTATTTAAACATAATATCTCTCATTATCATACTAGTTTAGTATATTATGCCACGATAGATTTTCTGACTAAAATTAAAACCGCCAAATTTACTACCACATTAAAAACTAAAAATTGGATAAAAAGCATAGAAAATAAATAAAAATCAAAGTTTATTAAAACTACATGAAATTAGCCCTTACATAGATAATAACAATTTTCATTGATTTTTAAATAAAATTAATTTTGAATAGAGATGTCGAATTCTAACTGCACACTCATTTCTTTTTTTGTTAATGCTGTGAATTCTAATTGTAAAATATATTTTTAACAGAATTTGAACTAATTGCAACAAGTGATTGTTTAAAGGGTCGTGGTTCAAAATATGATCATTTAGGTCCCTAAAAAGTTCTGAAGTATTAATTTCCGACATCGCAGTTGTTATCATTCTATTAATGGAAATATTATTTGACAGAGTTTCAAATAATCTAACAACTCTTTCTGCACATTTACAACACTGGCAGAAGCTTTACATAGACCACCGCGATTTTTTATATTTAATAGAATCGATGCTGAATGTGCAGAAAATAAACTGTTACAGCAATGACTGCAATTCACCAGTCGTGCAGCTTTCCTAGAAACAAATCCACTTATATATTCAACATCATCTACATAATTCGAACAATTGGCAAAATCCCCTTCAACAAAATAATCATTATCCAGAGATTCTGTGTCTAATAATAAATTGTCAATGGCTGGCTTACTTCCACTAGAAACCGATAATATACTGGTGCTGTCTTGAGCAATACAATTAGCTCCTGATGACGAAGATATTTCTGCATGCATCAAAAGTCGCTTGTACGCTCCTTCAAATTGAGCAGCAGTAGGATTGTTGTTGAATCCTCCTCTTGACCGTATTGCAGAAAAAAAAAGCTCAATGTGATCTTGGCTCAGTTTGTAGGTAAGAATATAATTTAAATAATTGTTATTTTTAACAATATCATCAAATAAGTTTTCAACACTATGCATAGAAATTAATAAACCCAAAAAACCAGTTTTTCTTGGACTGTACAATACACTGCAGCCATTAGTTGTTCTAAGCGATCTAATAAATGATTTGGACTCTTTTAAATAATTTTTTATTTGAATTTCATTTTCTAATGAAAATGGTTTACTCCAAGGATTTTTGGCCAAAAAGTTTCTAATATTTAAAATGTCAAAGGTATTATTTAATATTCTACAAAAATTTGAAGTAAACTGTGAATTTTTGAAGTTTTGTAAATTTAAATGAAAATTACAAAAATCTAGTGCATCGGCCACACTATTGCTAAATAATTGTACTGCCAACTTCACTTTCATTATTTCAGATTTAAAATTCAGATGTCTTCTAGTCAGTTTATTGGCAGCATGTAAGCCTGCTTTTTCCTGTAACTCTACAAGTTTTTCAAAAAAAATCCAGTTTATCATATTTCCGTCCATGTCCATTATATCTTTCCATAGATGAAAAGCATTTCTGATAAGTTTTATCATATGGCATACGTCCAGAAAAATGTGGACTCTCTGGCCTGTAAACGGATTTATAAACCAAGGGTTCAGATCTGCTGCTTCTAATTTAGCACCCAATATTCGACCGACTGCAAAATTTGTAGCAGTACCATCAAAAGTTATTGATACAACTCTTGCACCAGAATCATGAGTCATTTTTAGACATCCATTAACTAAATTTGCTTTTGCTGAAGCCTCCAAACCATCAAGCAAAAAATAAGCAATTGGTATTTTCCATCTAGTATTTAAGCCAACTAATAAAAATACCAATGCTTCTTTGGCTTCCGGAAGTGCATCGCTGTCTAAATTTGTGCCGAAATCTACAAAACCCAAATATCTTTTCCCATTCCAATGAATATGCTTCTTTATTGCCATTTCGTCCATAATTAATCCACATATCAATTCTTGATTCTTATCTCTTAATTCTGCAACTTTTAATTTAATGGCCCTGAGAGATTCTCCGGTATACCCTGGTGATCCATCCACAGAAGATAACCATTTCCTTATGGTGCAAGCAATTATTAAAGGTCTTACGTACATAATTGTATGCAGAAGTCGAGTAGAAATTCAATGTTAACGCAAAAGACCGAAGTCGAGGAGGGAATTTTTTTTGCTGTTGACAATTTAAGTTGTCTCAACAGCAACTCCTTTTCACTTTCAGGAATCGTATCCTAAAATATAATTCAGAAACATCTGCAATAAATTGTAAATACTCTACTATAAAAGTGACCCCCAAACTTCTGAAAAAAAAGTTTCTTCTTAAAAATAAAATTAAAACGTATTCTTTTTCAAAGGCAGTTGCACCTTAAACTTGTAAGTACACGCACTAACAAAAAAAAAGCTAATCATTTTCAAGCACATGCAAAAGCAATAATTATTATTTAGAGTTCGTGCCAGTTGCAAATGTCTGTTAGGTACCATGTCTAGCAATAAAGAATGCATGAGGCGCGACTACTGTAATTCTTCATGCATCAAAATCTCCGTTCGATTTTCTAAGTACACTTTGGGATATTATAATATTTCTGTTACCTGCAGGAGGGATAAACAATCATGTGATATTTTGTTTTCTCCTTCAAATGTTCAAGTAAATTTCTTAGCGTTTTTACTTGTTTAGATAATCTGTAATTTCTCATCCGTAAGATTTTAATTTTCTTTTTTTGTAATAATATTTTATTTGTAGCTGCTTGAAACATCATTTTTGCATCGCTTTGAGAATTTAAATGTGTTTCATTAAAATCTCCAAAGTATTTGCATCTAATTCTTTTGGTAGTCATTTTCTTTGCATGTATTCTAGGCTTATGGCATGTAGTAATAAGTGTGGATCTTGAAGTGGTACTTGCTGAAGAAATAATTGTAGATAAAGGAACCGTTGACGATCTATCAACATATTTTCTTTTCTTTTTTTTGTTTAATAGGTGTTGAGGAAAGTCAAAAATGCTTGGTACGGCATATTCTTTTAATTGCCGTTTGCCAAAATAGATTTTAAAATCCTCCATCATAAAATGATTGCTGCATAAAACGGTATTTTTTGAAGGATTAAATTTATCTCTTTTAGTAGCAATGATCCATTTTTGTCGTAATTCTTTGTCATTTGGAAACCTATAATTAAGAACCAATATCTAAATATGCACAATTCAGTATTTTAGCTGCTGTATAACTTTGGCGCCAAAATCTATCCAGATAACCTAATAATAATAACTCGACGAATTCATGAATATACCCACCTGTGGAACGATATTAATGAATTTTTGGAATATCGTTCTGTGCAGGCAAAAGCGGCGCATGATTTCACCATATCGATTATTATAATTTATAACAATAACGTTCGAACTCTCTTAAAAACCTCACTTGCTTATATCAAGCCCACATAGAAAGCTTGTATTTTGCCACTATTCAGTTTAATGTGTTGCCTACCTATGTTGACAACAGTATTTTCAACTCAGGCGCAGTCCATAGGTGTCAAGTCATTCCGTGCGTTCAGGGAGTTACGGCGCCGCTAGCGCTGAGATGTGCTAGCTCGAGCGGTGTCCTGAACGCGACTGCTGAGTGCCGGCGCTGGAGCTAGCGGTCGCCATCTTGCCTAGCGAAAATAAATTTCGCTCGATGACCTAGCGGCGCTAGAAAAAAGTTGGGATAAGCGGTGAATATTCAAATATGAATTTAGAAATTCAAACCCGCGGATTAATAAACACATTAATTGTAGTAGTAAATATCATTTTTACGGTTGCTGTTGTACTTGTTGTTATATTTAATGTTATGCGAAAGTTATAGGTAAATTTATCATATAAAATAGATATTGATAAGTGAATATCTTTTTTCTACTTGAAATAGATTATTTATTTCTAATAAACAAATAACTGTTAGTGAATCCTAAGTAATATATGAAAATAAATTTGGCTCGATGACTTAGCAGCGGTAAAAGAAAGCGGTTAAAATTCAAATTTGAATCTTGTGAATAATACGATCAATAAAAGCTTCAATTATGTTGCACAGTAGATCTTAAATAGTGCCTAATAAGTCTTTTTGATATGTTTATATAGATATTGAAATGTATTTTGAAATAGATATAACTAACAAGTAATGTCAAACAGCATAATTCCTTCTAATTTGGCACTAAATTTAATCAAAAATATTAAGAGCTGCTACTGAAACTAATGAGCTATATATATAATGTAGTGTATTCAATAAGTTAAGTTGGCAACGACACCCTGGCGGCAGCGTCAGGACATGGATGATGGCGCCAAAGTCAGTGACAGAATGACATGTAACTCGTAGATAAAATGAATGAGTAAATATTAATAAACAGTGAAATAATATCAAACTGAGTATTATTGGAATCATCAAGACACAACAGTGGCGACGAGGTAAACACCAAAATGGCACTAATAGGTGCGATTCCCGGGTTTAACCTGAAGACCGACAATTGGGTACTATATCAGGAACAATTGGAACAGTTCTTTGAAGTAAACGACATAAAGGACACAGAAGAAGGGAAAAAGCGCGTAGCGGCTTTATTAAGCCTTATTGGACCAGAAACTTATAAAATATTGAGAGATTTGTGTACACCCAACCTCCCAAAAACCAAGTCATATGAAGAACTTTGCAGCTTATTGAAGGCACAGTTTGCACCGAAAACATGCCCCTACAGGGAACGCATGGAGTTCTACGAAGCCAGGCAAGAAGAAACCGAAACAGTGAACGAGTGGTACGCAAGAATACACAACCTCTCATTAAATTGTGAATTCGGCAATGATCTGCAACATTCATTAAAAGACAAGTTTGTGTGTGCAATGCAAAAAGGACCAATTCGTGAACGACTATGCGAAGAAGCAACAACAAAAACCCTGAAGGAGTTACTGGAAATCGCACTAACAAAGGAAGCGACACTGCTGTCAAGCAAGGAAGTGAACGTTATAAACAAAAGGTCATCGGGAAATAGAACAGGTCAAAGAGTCGGCTACAAAGATAACCAGACATCAAAAGAAAACACAAGGCAAGAAAGAAGAAAATGCAAATGTTGTGGAAAAAACCACATAGGTATCTGCAAGTACTCAACCTATAAGTGCAACACATGTAACAAAACGGGACACTTGGCAAAGGTATGTTGGGACACCAGCAAACAGAATGCGTTAGAGGTGGAGGACAATATAAGTTTTAAAGATCAAAATCCAATACATGTAAACATAAGAATAAATCGGGTGGATTTATGCATGCAAATAGATAGTGGGGCAGGGCTGTCAGTCATTACCAAAGATTGTTATGAAAAACATTTAAGTGATTGTAAGCTTTTTGGTAGCAGTGTAACTTTAAAAGGTTACACTGGTACTAAAATACACACATTAGGATATATTAAAGTAGACATTAAGTATGAGGGTAAAACATGCAAAGACTTTGCCATACACGTAGTAGAGGTAGGACGACAAAATTTGTTAGGCAGAGATTTTTTAAGCAAATTTAAATTTCAACTAGTTTCCGAGACAGAAGTACTAAACATTAGTAGTAAGATTGATAAATTTCTTAATGATGTAAAAGAGATTGTTGATCTAGGTTTAGGATGTTATAAACACAAAACGTTCACACTAAAACTGAAAAATGATGTTAATCCTATATTCCTAAAACCCCGTCCACTACCGTTGGCACTCAAAACAAAAGTAGAAGAAGAATTGAAGAGGTTAGAAGAAGAAGGGGTAATAACACCAATTGAATCAAGCGAATGGGGGACCCCACTAGTACCCGTCAGGAAACAAGACGGAACCATAAGGTTATGCGGGGAATACAAAGTAACAGTAAATAGAGGACTAGTGAAGGTGGAGTACCCGCTTCCAAAAATAGAAGATATCTTCGCGAAACTCAGCGGCGGTGAGTCGTACACTAAAATAGATTTGAGCAACGCATACAATCAACTGCAGGTAGATCAAGAAACAGCTAAGATGTTGACGTGGTCAACCCACAAAGGGTTGTACAAAGTAAACAGACTACCGTATGGTGTGACTCCGGCAAGTGCGATATTCCAGAAAACGCTGGAACAGACTCTACAAGGGCTAGATTGTGTTGCAAACTTTGTCGACGACATAATAGTGACCGGTAGAACAAGAGAAGAACATGAGCAAAACCTAAAAGCCACATTTCAGAAACTAAAAGAAGCGGGATTTAAAATCAAACTATCCAAATGTGCATTTTTCCAAGAAGAAATAAGATACCTCGGGCATAGCATTTCAAAAAAGGGCCTATGTAAAAATGAAGACAAGGTCAAGGCGTTGTTGGAGGCACCAAGACCAAGCAATGTTACACAACTAAAAAGTTTTGCAGGATTAGCCAACTATTATAGCAAATTCGTACCCAACATGGCAGCGCTAATGACACCGTTGTATAGGTTGCTCCAGAAAAATGTAAAATTTAAGTGGAACGCAGATAGTGACAAATCTTTCAACAGAATAAAAAAAGAAATAGCATCAGAACAAGTGCTGGTCCATTTCGATCCAAGTGCACCAATAATTCTGTCAACGGATGCAGCTCAGGATGGCATTGCTGCAGAACTTTCACATAAACTGTCAAACGGCGAGATAAGACCCATCACATTCATATCAAGAACATTATCAAAGGCAGAAAAAAACTATTCTGTACTAGACAAAGAAGCCCTAGCGATTTATTGGGCGGTGAAAAAGTTATACTATTACCTTATGGGTCAGAACTTCTGCATAAAAACCGATCACAAACCACTGCTGGCATTATACGGGGAAAACAAAGCTATACCACAAATGATATCCAGTCGACTGCAAAGGTGGGCGTTATATTTATCCGGATTCACGTACAAGATAGAATACATACAAGGAAAGGACAATAAAATGGCCGACATGTTAAGTCGGCATCCGATAAAGGAGACGTCAGAGGAAGAAGAAGATGAAATAGACATCAATTTAGTCATTTCAGAGGCTCTTCCAATCGATAGTAAGAAAATAGCCATTGAAACTAGAAGAGACAATACATTGAGCAAAGTACATGAGTACGTTAGCAAAGGATGGCCAGAAAATGAGCAAGAGGTGGAAGAAAATGTCAAGCCATATTTCAGAAAGCGCGAAGAAATCTCTTGCGAAAAAGACTGCTTGTTATGGGGATACAGAGTACTAATACCTAAAAAATTCAGGAAACAGCTACTAGATGAATTGCACGCCAGCCATTTGGGAACAGTTAAAAATGGACGAAGAAATTGAAAACGTAGCTAAATCGTGTATTTCATGTGGAAAAACATCATACGACCCCAAAAAAGCGATACCGACACCATGGTACAAAGTAAATAAACCAGGTGAAAGAATGCATATGGACTTTTTGGGACCAGTAAAAAACTATTATTTCCTCATATTATTAGATGCACATTCAAGGTGGCCAGAAATTTTTAAAATGACAAGCATAACCTCGGAAGCGACCATTGCAAAAGTAAGAGAAATCTGCACAAGATGGGGAATTCCAGAAGTATTAGTATCAGACAATGGAAAACAATTGGTATCAGAGGAATTCGAAAGATTCCTAAAAAAGAATGGCATATGTCATATAACATCACCACCGTATCACCCAGCCAGCAATGGTTTTGCAGAAAACGGCGTCAAAAGTTTCAAGAAAGGACTTCATGCTGCCTTAATAGATCCCAGAAACAGTAAAACACCCATAGATCTGTTGATCTGCAGGTACTTATTAGCGTACAGAAACGCTAAACACGGCACTACTGAAGAAACGCCAGCAAAGCTAATGATTGGAAGGAAGTTGAGAACCGTATTAGATTTAGTAAAACCAGGCATAACTCCAAGAGAACGAAAAGGGCAACCCAACAATAGTCAGCAAGCTCCGGTCAAGTTAAAAGTTGGAGACAAAATACTAGCACGAGATTACAGAAACATAAACAAAAAGGGCTGGGTAGAAGCTAGAATAACTGAAGAAATAGGAAACAAAATATACAAATGTAAACTGAAGGACGACAATTTGATATGGCGAAGACACGTAGACCAAATAAAAAAAATCACAGAAGCAATATACAAAGAAGACGAAGAAAACATAAATGAAGAAACTACAGCACAACAAGGACCACGCAGGAAAACTCCAAGCAGCAACGCGAGAAGCCAAACAGACATCAATGCTACACCAGCAACAAACCCAAACCAAAACGTTGCAACATCCAGCTTTCGATGGGTAAACGAGAACACGGTACGAAAATCATTCATAACAAAAGAAAAACCCAAAAAGACCTCAACACTGAAATCCCGAACCTTCCCAGTACGTCATCCAGTACCTCACCCGAAATCGACACAGGCAGACCAAAACGAAAGCAAATCATGCCTAGAAAATTACAAGATTACGAAACCGCGTAGGGGATATTTAGGAAATAAGTTTTATATCATGTAATTAGGTAGTTTTAATCTAGAAGTAGGGATATATGTAGTGTATTCAATAAGTTAAGTTGGCAACGACACCCTGGCGGCAGCGTCAGGACATGGATGATGGCGCCAAAGTCAGTGACAGAATGACATGTAACTCGTAGATAAAATGAATGAGTAAATATTAATAAACAGTGAAATAATATCAAACTGAGTATTATTGGAATCATCAAGACACAACATATAATAATGTTTGTTTTTGGGCCTTATCTTCTTATTATATTTTCGTGTTCTAAAACACATTAGTATTGTATGCATAAGTATAGATAGCTACATAGTCTATTAGGTAACGTAACTTAAGACTTTTACACAAGATCTACCATCAGATTCCAGTACGATAAATGTTGGAATAATATTGCTTCTTCAACCACAACAATAAAACAAACACACAATGTTATCAGTTTATGTCATATTTATTTATCAATAGGATAGGCGAGTTATTTATTTATTTATACACTTATTACAAAGTAGCATTCAAAAAATACATCAATTAATTAAAATTGAAATGAACAATTATTCACAGTGCCGATAAATATCTCAGCCAACACTGCTAATATAATAGTGTTAATCGTTACATCATCTTCAACTAAAACCTCAAAACATTCCAACGAATTTGCTAACATCAGATTTCAATAAGTTAAATATTGGAAGAATATTGTTTTTACAACTACAGTAATAAAATAAATACAAAAAGTTATTTCTTTGTAATAAATTTATGTATCAGTTATAATTCTGTGGTTATACCTCCTCTTACTGCAACATTAGCATTCAGAAAATTCATCAACTAATGAAAATTGAAATGAATACTGTTTACAGTGCCGATAAATATATCAACCAAAACTGCTGATATAATATTGATAATAGATTACGCGATTACGCCAACTTCATCGAAAACTTCCACATAATCCATATAATAATACACTGTAAAATGTAGTATTAAATATTTAGACACACTTTATATATATAATCAATACTAAAATAAGGATTTTATATTGCTATCATATATTAATTACAAACCAAATACGTTGACTTTATTTTTAGTTTAGATTTTAAAAGTACGTATGTCACGTCTTCATACTTCAAACAATAATAATAATAATTAAATTAAATAATAATAAACTTCACAACACCATATTGCCGCTGTCAGACTTCAGAAGTAGTAAAAGTACGCATGTCCAAGCAACAATTTTAAAATGTTTGCTACTGTGACCCGTTCAATGACTTCAGGCGCTGGCCACAAGCTCTAGCGGTATACGCTTCCAGCGCCGTAACTCCCTGAACGCACGGATTGCCTACTATAGCTTGTGCAGGTTATATGTTTGTGTTCATCGTTCATTGTTTTACTTTAATCAATACTTGTTGTATGCTGTTTTTCATTGCTTTTATCATAAAGTTATATTTCACTGTTTGGCAGCTTATAAGGTACCTAAGTAATAATGGTTTTTTTATTATTTACGTCATGTTAACAACAATAAAAGCATGAAAATGCGTATGTTTCCAAATGATGCAAATGTAAGTTATTAAATTAATAGAATTGTAAAATAACTTTTTTACTTAAAATGGTATAATATATTTTAGTTATTCAATTTATGGATGCAGCAAGCTATAAAAACTCCGAAACTAGAATTGCAAGCACCTACTGAAGTCCGAAAGAACTATAGTGTTTGTGATATACGAGTATGTGATATACATTTTGCTGAGCAAGATAGACACAATAGTGCAAATTTGAAGAAACATAGTGTTCCATGTCTATATTTGCCATATACCATTGAAGGTATGATTTTATTCTATTGTGTTGCTGTATGAAATAAAATCAAATGTTGATATATAGAGGAAACATGTTACATTCAATTGTACATCATACTAGATCCATGATGTCTTGTTTATGTTGCTGGATTTATTTTTATTTCTGTCAGTGATATTTGATATAACCAAAGAAAATATGTATTAACAATACAATAACTATAACGTAATATATTTTGTAATTGAAATGCTCTAAGACTTTAGCCTT
This sequence comes from Amphimallon solstitiale, assembly GCA_963170755.1. Taxonomy (NCBI): domain Eukaryota; kingdom Metazoa; phylum Arthropoda; class Insecta; order Coleoptera; family Scarabaeidae; genus Amphimallon; species Amphimallon solstitiale. Next base: position 37,940,222 of record OY720685.1, on the reverse strand, counting down.
TCTCAACTAATTTATTATATAGAGTTAGATTGTTGAAAAACCATAAATGTTTCATTCATAATAAAATTTAAAATAACCAATACTTATGCTATTCTCATTAATCAGATGATTATACAAACGTTTGTAAAAAGCTTCGGCTGTTTACAGAAACATTTTGGCATATATTCAAAGGACGCAAATAGATAATAAACACAATGTACTTCTAAGAACTGTTTTTATACAATTCATATCAAAGCAAAAATAAACACGCAAATTTGACAGGCAAAATATACACAAAGGCAAAAAATACACAACACATGCCTTTTTGACAGATATGATTTATCTGCCAACACCAAATTGAACTATTAGTCTATTAAAAATATGTAAGGCAGAAATTTAATATTGAAACGAAAATTATGTGTTTATTTGCCATGAATGCATATATTACGATCAATGTATACATTTTCTATCTAAACTAATGAAATAAAAGCTCTCAAATATAATTTAACAAAATAACTTTAAGTTTCACTAATACAGTTATGACAACATGTACATGTCATCAATGACGTGCAATTGAATATAACTTGTCTCCTCTATAAGTAATTTCAAATGTGTGATGCATGATACCGGAAAGACTTTTATAAAATTACTTATTCAATTTCATTTATTTACCTACACAAAAAACATTATAAAGTAATGAAAGGAAAAACACTCACTGTGAAATCAACAGACTCACTGAAATTACTTGTGCGAGAACAATGCTTTCATTCAGCAGGCGGATCGGGAACCGATCCCGCTCCAACCGTTCACTTCACAACAGTTGACTGTTAGCTGGACAGGACCGCTCACCTTTATGTCATCCTCTGTCATCTGGTACTTTTCATTGCTGCCATATGTTAAAATTGTAGAGATTAAACCGAATAAACAATAATAATAAATTGTTTTTCTGCATTAAGTTTTGGCGTAGTTTTTAGTGGAAGGGCTGGTTTTTCCAACCCCGAATAAAATACTGGGTGAACTCCAATATTTTAATACATTTATTTCTGCACAATACCTTTAATTTGCTGTATCTTACTTTTCTAGTAACTTTCTTCAAAATTATGTATAGGTTGGTCTTGGAATGCATCAATGGCGCATGCGTATAGAATACGCTCACTAAGTGAGCATAGAATTTTTCCGCTCACAAAAATGGCGGCCGCTCCTGAACATGTTCTGAGTGAGCGCTCATCTTGTGGATATGATCACTGAACAGTTGCGCAACTGTTGTGTCTGCTGAATGAAAGCAATATATTAAACACAAGAAGTTCTTCATAAAAATTAAGAATACTTGATTATGTACATAATTTGTTATATATTATTATTAGTTATACACATGTATGTATTTGTATATCTATCATTTATTTGTAATAAAGTAACTTCATCATGTTTGAAATTGTTTTTATATAAGATTTCCTTTTTTATTATGTCTTTCTAGATCTATTTATCACTACAATTGTACAATATAATGAGAAATTATGTTTGAATTTGAATTTCTGTTTGATTAAAAATATATTGTACTATTGTGATGGGTGGAAATAAATTAAAAAGAGAGTATTCTTGTCTTGCAAACAAATTGAATGTGTTAATTTTCATCCGACTTTAAGATGTGCATTAAAGCGAGGTGAAAATGAACACATTTAATTTGTTCGCATCCGAAAACGATAATTTACATGTTTGAAAATATGGATAGGTATATGAAAGTAATACGTGACTAAGCCCGCAGGAGGGCAGTTCCGTAAGTACTCAATTTATATACAGTGTGTTTCCCATTTGTAGTATTCCTTTATCTATGGCCTTGTTTATAAATACTATAGTTATACAACTGAGGGTTAGTTCGGGTAGGTAGCCACCAGAGGGGTTGGGCAGTAGGATGTGCCCATTCATAAATTTCTTCCGCTAAATTTGTTATAGTAAAAGCAGTCTTGTCGTAGTAGTAAAGAGAAGCCAATGGGAGCTTAAAGGAAGTGGCGCAATTATCCAATTACACCAATCGTGTTTGTTACAATTTTGTAAGCGTTTTGCTTTTGATTTAAATATCCTAAAATATTTTGAATTAAGGGATATAAGTCTACTGACACTAATTTTTCAAATTCCAAAAATAAGTGATGATGTGATTGTGGATGTTAAATGTTATTCTAAAATACATATTACAAGACGATGTAACGAAGAAATGTCATTTTTCCTATATATTTTATTTTATAATTGACAATGGATATTGCAGTATACAAGCTGAAAAAGGTTCAAAGTACTAACCTTTAATAAAATCTTTGCTTGGTTATGAATTAGTTTGTTTGTATAACTTGTTGGGTATGTACTATCCTCAACAATAATTGATGATTATTCATTCAGACTTGTATCATGGCAGTTGTTGTTACGATTCAGGCCTAGATAAAATAAAAATAACTAGAACCATAATAAAATAAGTAATGTCAAAGCAGAGTACATTTAAGTGTGTATCTAATTAACTTTTATGAAGTGATATACCTTACTTCAACCAGTATGAAGGCTAAAATTCTACATATATAACAGTAAAATCCATGAAGATTTCAAACAATTGCAATTAAACGTGGGTGAAAGAAAAATTAAATAGTAGAAATATAAGTAAACTAGTTTGATAATGACATGTAATGTCGAAACTGCAGTCACATAGTGATTAAAATAAAGTGAAGTTATTCAAATTTAATTGAGTGTTTTATTTTACTTATATCCAGTATCATGAATCTTCACAAAGTAACAGCCGAAAGTGTTATATATTTTAAACTAGTTTTGTTTGATAACCCCAATGTAACTTCAATTATTAGGAATTACTATTATTGAAAGCAATTTTTAAAATCACAGGTAAATATATACAAATTGAAGAAACGTCCATATAGAGAGCACGTGTAGGCAGTACTTACTATATTGATAATTACCAAGAATGTAAATGTATAGTGAAAGTTGCTGCGACTTCCCTGATGAGATGAAGTATTGTGGGTGTAAAAGCAGGATTAATTATAACACTTCTACAGTAAGAAGGATAGTGTTTCTATTATAATAATAAATTTATTATATCAATAATAAGATATACATACAGTTTACACAATAGCACATCAAGCAAAAATGTAATAACGTCAACACAGGGCTAATTTATGTCACTAACATTGTAATGAGAATGTCCTTTATTTTCTCTTTAGATACGAAAGTAGAAAGATGTCTACACATAACTTTGATTTTGTTAAATAATTACCAGTGACGTGTTGTACTGAAGTGGCTTTTGTCCTATGTAATGCGGGATGTGCAGCAAATGGTTATGAGGGGTGGAGACTTCTGTAGTCTCACCCCTAGTCATGAGGTGTGACAGCTTTTTCAAAGCCCTCCTTAGTTGTTGCAGAATATGTGTCTAGGCTAATGGACTTATCATAAGTTCTCTGAAGAGAGGTTACTAGCGAATAGTTTGTGAAACACAGACAATTGCTCGAACAGCCTTCTTCTGCAGGATGAACACCTTTTCTACATAGGCCTACTTACCCCACATTTGTTAAACATTGTTGATATGTGATTTGATAGTCCATAGTATGTCGTTATTCCAGTAGACTATCAGTTATAAATCTGATACGTCTAATTGCATAAGTAGCAGAAGATAAGTGTTTGACTAATTCAACTATCTGCGGCTTCCATATTAATCTTGTGTCTATAGTCTAATATCAAGGAACTTTCAATTCGTAGAATATATGTTTGATCTATGTTTACTAGTAAAATAAATTGTCTCACATTTATCCTGGTTAAGTGATAAATGATTGGCTGTGAACCATTTAAATTTCTAAATTCTGAAGATACCAAAACCTTAAAATAATGTGGTGTTTATAATGCATTTTCTTTGTAAAACGTACTACATTACTGGTTTGAAAGACTCACATAAACCAGTCAAGTTGATGAAACCATGCAAAGCAACTTAATAAATGTTGTGGTTCGGGTGGTTCGGACATACCTGTTGAACACATAGAAACAAATTAGAATAACCCAAACTCTGAACCCGAAACAGACTGACATTTCATGTAGGTGAGTACCTATTTAATAAAAATGCAGACTTTTTAATACCGTTTTCTTGTTTAGATTTATTTCTTTAAAAAACATGAATACGATTTTTAAAAAGCTTTTTGTATGTCTTTTTTTTGATTATGTTATAAAAGGGTAATTGTGAGTATAATAAGGGAAAAAAATAGTAATACTACGATTCTTCAATAAAACATTTACTTAAATCTACTTTATCACAGTTAAGCTATATAGGTTATGTTGATATGTAATTCAAGGGCAAACAATGTGAAAAGCAAATCAAACAAAATATACTCTTTTAATGTAAAACTTAATAGAAAATATCAAAATATATTTACATTTTTTATAAACTTTTGGATTAAATTGTGGGAGTGGCGTTGAGAATATTTCATTGGGTGAGCACCAATGATCTAATACTATTATACTACTAGTTCATGATTATGTACTAGTTCTATATTATTAGATCATTGGTGAGCACTTTCATTCATTCGTATTAATCCATTTGAAAGATATCAGAGGACGACACTTTACTACATAAGAAATAATTACAGTTTTCTCTAGGTTGTATAACTATAGTATTTATAAACAAGGTCTATGGTTTGTATTGTGTCTGTGGTTGTGGTCAGTGTTGGGATTGCTATTACAATTGTAATAAATCTATTACATTTCCATGTGTTTTATTACGTCGTTACGAAACCACATAAATCTATTACGTTTTCGTGGTTTTTTTTTTACTTTAATTCAAGTCTTGTAACCTGTAATTTCGGAACAGTATCCGTAGTAGCAAAATCACTATATGCACACTTGTTCTGCATTAGCAAATTTATATTTTCATCCTTCTCTAAAATTGTGATTTTGCTGCTTGGGATAATACCTGCGCGTGTGATAATTACTGGCGATATGGTGACAACCCACTTGGCAAAATCACAATTTTAGAGAAGGATGAAAATACGTATTTGCTAATGTAGAACAAGTGAGCATATAGTGATTTTGCCAAGTGGGAATAGGGAATGTGCATACATTTTATTAATTATTATTTATATCATTTTCGGATAATACTATAATTTTAATTTTCAATGTTTTCAAATATTACTGAAAAATATATGTTATTTCTGAAATAATAATAATTAAATTTTATAATTTATTCAAAATAAATGAGTCATTTTAAAAAGCCACGCCATTGGTTGAAAGCGTAGTGACGTAGAAAATCAGTAAACATATTTGACAGTCGTCAAGTCAGTTGTGTTTGGTGTTTATATTATATTCGTTTTATATTTTAAATCAAACCAAGTTTATATTCAATCCTATCAACATGGTCGACATCGGTTATTCCAAGGCGCAATCGGACAATTTGCCAAGAGTTGACGCATTTATGGTGGCACAATTTTTAAAAAATAATTTGTGCTTTATGTCAAGTGAAATGAAAGGAGTTAAAACACAGAGGTGATTATAACATAGTATATTTATCCTTCTTGGTAAGTGAAGAAAACAAGTTATTTATACAGCTTTAATTTATTTAGTGCATCAAGAGAACAATATGGGGATTCCGCTGTTGGCTATGTGCAACTTAAAAGGGAGCACACAAAATGTATTGTTAAATGCAAAATTTGCCCAGAGCATAAAGTACATACCAAACAATATAATGTTACTTTATGTGTGGATGAAGTGAATGAAATTGTTGAGATTGTACAATGCCATGATTGTGCAGCATCAGCAGGTAATATAACTGAGTTTTGTAATACATATATAGTTATAATAGAAATATATAATTATTGCAGGTGGATGTAAGCATGCTATAGCTTTTTTGATGTGGATTCATCGTAGAAGTGAGGAACCTGCCACCACTTCTGTTGAAAGCTACTGGAAAAAATCTCGTCTTTCAAAAGTGGGAACATCATTAAAATATTTAAGAGCTAACAAATTTGGTCCACCTAGATCTCCCAAACTAACTTCAAATGTTTCTCCTTTATTTTGCCAGGTACTCAAAGAACTTAAAAAGAAGAAAGTAAATGCTCAAATAATCAAACACACAATAGAATACGAACTACCAAATGTTCTTTTATTATCGCTTCATCAAGGAATGATTGCATTTGTGAAAAATGGAGGTTCTTCCTTTGATGGTTTTCTTCAATATTTAAAAGAAAACATCAATTATAGAATCTGTACAGAAATTGAGAAACAGACAAAAATGCAACACAAATGTGAACTTTGGCATGAAATTCGATATGGTCGTCTATCAGCCTCGAAAGCATTTGATGTCATGCATTGTAAGACACCAGATGGTTCTTTAGTGGAAAGTATATTAGGTGCTTCTAAAGTGCCTGATACCAAAGCAATGCAGAGAGGAAGAGAGTTGGAAAGTAAAGTACTTTCAGAAGTAAAAAGAAAGTTGGATATCAATATTGCAAGTAGCGGAGTATTAGTATGCCAGGATTATCCATTTATTAGTGCCTCTCCTGATGGTATCGGAGACAATTTTGTTGTTGAAGTTAAATGTCCCACATCAGTGAAAACCTACAAAAACTATATTTCCGATACAAATAAAATAAGTGCTAAGTGTAATGTACAGGTGCAGTTGCAGATGTATGCCAGTAAAAGGTCATATTGTTTATTTTGTGTGGCTGATCCCAAATTTGAAGAAAATAAAAAAGTCAACATCTTATGTATTAATTATAATGAAAATTATGTAAATGAAATATTAATAATATTAGAAGAATTTTGGAGAAAATATATTTTTCCAAAAATTTACAACAGTGTAAAACAAATTTTGTAATATATATATATGCATTTAGTTGTACTGCATTTTTATTTATAATATAATGTTGCTTCTTAAAGCTCGAGAAACAGATGGGATGAGATATATTTCTTGCAAAACAGTAAATATGTAGTGTAGTTTGTTTCTTTATTGATACTACATGGCATAATATAATACAAAAATGAAAATTTAAATTGTTAAAAGTAAAGTATTTATACTTGTACACTTTAAACATACACACAATACAAGCAGGAAAACAAATATATTTTCTTAAAATACTTAATATTCAAAGTCAAGACAACATCAAACATGTATATATACAGCAAAAGTAAATATCAGTGAACATATTTTATCTATTTTTTAATTAGTGGTCCCTGTAAATTTACTAAAGCTGCAGCAATAGTTACAGCACTATCTATTTGTGAAACTAGTTTATTATTAATACACGAGTGTGGTTTTAATAATTTAAACTCCCTAATTCTTCGGATAGTACGTTCTATATGAATTCGCAAGCTAGCAATTCTTTTTGTTTCAAGCACTTCTTTCTTAGATGGCTTCTTGTGTTGTTCAACACTAGGAGGTCTAATTAATCTACATCCCATACTTATCAGTAAAGGTTCTAGATGCTTAAAACCTCTGTCGGCCATAACTGATGCTCCACGAGGTAATACTTGCAAATAACCACATTCTTCCACAAGCACCGTATCTGATATTCTCCCTGAAAAACCTGGTGATATAAAATTAATTATGCCATCTGGAGTAGAAGATATCAGGTATTTTATCGTGTTACACTTCTTGTACTCTGACCAAGAAAGGGACTGCTTTACAGGATCAGAAGGCTTTTCAATTTCTATTTCAAAAGCATCAATTATGGACTCCACATGGCTGTAGCGTTTTCTAAATGGTATTGGTAAATTTTTAAGTATATTTTCGGATTCTGGCCAAAATACAAAATACTTTAAGTGGTGTGCAACAACTGATATATATTTACTAAATACTTTACTTGATTGTGAAGGACTTATGTCAAAATCATCGCCAAGTTCCACAAAGCTGGTATTCAATCTAATTTTTTTTTAAATTAATAATATATTATTAATACTAATATTGGTAATATTGCTCAACATTTCAACTACAAAATAACATTTATCTGGCAACCCAATATAATGTCGAGAATTTCTCTTTATAATTTGAATTGACTTAGCAGCTGAGCTGTTTTTTAATTGGTCTTTCTGGTGAGTGCTTGAACTATCACTTTCACTGGCTGCAAAGGATTGTGACTCGGAACCTTTTGTAGTATCCATGGAAGAACTGCTGCTACCATATGTTATTTCTAAGTCTTCTACTTTTGGGAAAATTCTTTGAACATGCGACAGTGGAGATGTTGAAACTTCGACAGTTTCCACTTTAAATGGGGAAGTGGCACTGCTTGCAGTAATTGATGTAGCTTGCACATATTTACTTCAATAATGAGGTATAATATTCACTTGAACTGCAATTTCTTTTGATGTTGATCCTGAATTACTGCATGTTATACTTTCATTATGGCTACCTATAATGTTGTCACTACTTCACAAACAACACTTTCTTCATGTTTAACATCCAGAACAGATGTTTTTTCTACAGCTTGCTTCACAGTATCTAAATGTTGACGCTTTAAAAAAGCTTGACGTGGTGGTGGTGGGGAAGCAGCCCTTTTACGGTCCCCTTGACATGTAAATTTATGAGGTACAACATTCTTCTTCATAATTTTTTTTACACTTCTGTCTAAAAGATTGAATTTTACCCAATTTTCCATATCTTTCGGCAACTAAAATGATAATACAACATATTAAAGTAGGTATATAATATTTCTTTAAAGGTAACTTACATCAAAATGATCTTCACAGCAATAAATTGATGTTGTAGGAGATATTTGTTTTGGATCTCTTCTTGAAGCTTGGAGCCATAACCTTCGTGTTTTTGGATCTTTAGGTACAAGGATAAATATTTTTTCTGGTGTTTTAACCGATGTATTTGTACAACAGGGCACAATACACCAGTAGTAATTTGTTTTGCTTTCCATCTTTATAACTCTGTTTTGAACACTATGTCGATAAGGACTACACACGTTTAACAGTACTGGTAGGTCCCGTGTTTACTGACTTACTACGTCATTGCCGTCAGCCATATTGAATGTTTCGTTTTCGCGCACTTGCGATTATTTTGAATTTAAATATTTTTTTTTATTATTAAAAACATAATTTTAATTCATAAAAAAATATATGCGCAATATTATAGCACTCGAACTTCTCAAAAAAAATTATATCAAAAAATCGGAATATCCCCTATTGTCTTGATAGATTTTACGTTGGTGTTCATGCCGTTGTTGGTGGCAAAAGTTGTAATTTAAGATACCGATCATACAGATTATTATGACGGTGTAGACATAATTTACGAATTAAAAGAAACTACACCAGTGATCCCCGAAATGCTATAAACTCGTGATTTGCGGTCGATGAACACTGCACAGAGGCCACCGCGACTAAAATGTAAACAAAAACACATTTATTTTATTTTTAAGAATCTATTATGTTTTGTTCTGAGAATATTCTCATGTATCATTTATGTTAAATTTTTATTAGATTCTCTAAAATAAATAATTGTGTTTTTCTATACCTATACATATATATTTTTAAATTTCCCGCCCATACGATCTATTACATTTCTATTACATTATACAGACACCAAGTCAAGTTTTAGTACAATCTACCAACACTAAAATCCCAACTCTGGTTGTGGTAGTACCAAAGTACCAAAGACACTCTAAAGTCGAAGTGGTGTTCAATGTTGTGGGGGAGTTATTTCAAAGTCTTACCATCCTTTGCTTTATTAGTGTTTTTAATCTAAAAGAATATTATAATAGATAGAAGTAGATATTATCAGACAACTTACAAAAAGCAACACAGAACGTAACATACGTGAAAACAGTCGAAGAAAACTTCTTTGTCGTTGCTCCATCATCTTTATTGTCAATATCTATATATAGATATATTGTGACCTCTATGTTCCACAGATAAATCAAGCATCGTCGGTTTGTACGTTTATATACTATATACCAGCGAGTATACACCATAGGTCATATTTAATTAGTAGTTATGATGGCTGATCAAACTGAAAATTGTAATGTGAATACAACATTGCAGTCTTTAAATACATCCAGTACAAAGGAAATGGACGATTTTGTAGATGATAAAGTCCACGTCTTGGAAACTGTTTTTATTGCAGACAATTTTGAATTGCAAGACCACATGAAGTGGCATGACAAGATAGAATACGAGGCATCCACTATTTTAGACAATCTTAAGACAGAATTGCCGTCATCTGAAAGACAATATAACATAATAAATGACCATGTTAAAATTGAAGATGAAATCAGTGCCAATGGTATAAAAATTGAAGATGAAATCAGTGCCAATGGTATAAAAATTGAAGTAAATGGACTTCTCTGTAAGTAAAAGCATAATTAAGTTTGCCATAACTGCAAAATAACTCTTAATTACTTCTTATTGTAATCATACTCTGCAGGTTCTTTAGACTTTTCCATTTTATTGAAAGTGCAATTATCTTTTTAAAAAGTGTTTCGGGTCCATTAAACCAAGTAATAAACATTTTTATTTTTAAATTAAAATACACATATATAGAGGAGACGTGTTATATTCAATTGCACGTCATTGAGGACATTTACATGTTATCATAACTGTATTAGTGAAACTAAAAAAGTTATTTTGTTAAATTGTATTTGAGGGCTTTTATTTCATTAGTTTAGATAGAAAATGTATACATTAATCGCAATATATGTATTAATGGCAAATAAACACATAATTTTCATTTCAATTTAAATTTCTTTCTTACATATTTTTAATAGACTAATAAATAGTTCCATTTGGGGTTGTCAGATAAATCCAATTTGTCAAAAAGACGTGTATTGTGTTTATTTTGCCTGTCAAATTTGCATGTTTATTTTTGCTTTGATATAAATTGTATATAATAAACAGTTCTTCTTAGAAGTGTACATCCTGTTTATTATCTATTTGCATCTTTTGAATATAATGCCGAAATATTTCTGTAAACAGTCGAAGCTTTTTACAAACTTTTCTATAATCATCTAATTAATGAGAATAGCGTAAGTATTGGTTATTTTTAATTTTATTATGGATATGTTATGAAACATTTATGGTTTTTCGACAGTCTTAGAGCATTTCAATTACAAAATATATTACGTTATAGTTATTGCATTGTGAATAAATATTTTCTTTGGTTATATCAAATGTCACTGACAGAAATAAAAATAGATCCTGTTATGTTGGGTAATTGAAAATGCCATATGTGTTTTTATTATACTTTAATGTTGATGCACAATGTTAGAGAGCTGGTGTCGTAACTACTACTGCTTTGTGTAATGCTATAAGTGGGGATGATAGATGTCGCGCAGGCGCAATACAACAAATACATTATGTTGCTCTAAACGCATATACAACAGATCCGTCAACAAAAACAAGACGGGACGTCATGGATCTAGGATGACGTACAATTGAATGTAACGCGTTTCCCCTATACATAATTCCTTATAAACTGATTACTATGGATTGGCACTCAGATTTACATTGCATGTCTGGACTTAATAAATAATGTAATTTGAAGTTGGGCACAGTAGTAGTAATATTATAACTTAATATATTAATGTAAAATTGACTGGCGATCCCTATCATAACTTGTAATGTTGTGATATCGTCTTATCAACCATAAATTATAAAAAAATTAAAAGTATAAATTAAAAACCATTTTCACATAATTAATAGTCTTTATAAAAATTATGAGAACTTATAAAAATTATATAAACTGATTGAAAAAGGTGAGAGATATGGCGACTGTATACTATTATTAAGCCGTATGCTTTGTGGGCCGGAAGCCCCCCCCCCACCCCACTTAATTTATGTATACTTTTATTGTATACATATAAAAATAATTTATGGCCATGTTCAATAAAAATGAAACAAAATAAGCTTCTGTGGAATATCAATAAAATATGTTCTTGTAATTTTGAGACTAATTATGGAAGATTACTAATTAAAGTGTCGAAATGCTAAAAATGCTTTTTAATGTATATTTTTAATTTTTTAAAAATTTATGGCCAAGAAAAGCTTACCTTGGAATGAAAACATATTTATATAAAACATGAAATTTTAGCTTTGTTAAATGACCAATAAACTCTCATTTCTTTTTGACTTATGCAAATATTGTGTTACCTGCTTTTTAATCTGTTTAAATTTTATTAACAGATTGTGAAAATTGTCAGGCTTATTATGAAGACTATTGCATTGAGTGTGGAATGCTTGTACATATTTTGAATAGAAATACTCCGGATAATTCAGATAACAGAACACAAGATGAGTTACCAAGTGATATTTTAGAAATTAAACATATGTTTGGCCAGTGTGCAATATTGGCTTTAAAAGTTATTCCTGAAGGTGTAAAATTTGGTCCTTTCACTGGACTTTATAGAACAGAGTGTGCTTGGAGAGTAAAAGGAGGAAAATTTGTAGTTGACAATGATAAATCGCATTTCTTAAATTGGATGCAGTACATTAACCCTGCCAGAAATAATTTTGAAGGAAATCTAATTGTCCTTCAATGTGAAGATTTCCTATATTATCAAAGCACTCGTCAAATTCAACCGGGTGAAGAATTACTGGTGTATTTTGGTGAAGACTTTACAAACAGCTTGAATGGAAATGTTGAAATGGATTTTATTCCTACTATGGAACACCTCATTAAGGATATATTTGCCTGTACATTTTGCTGCCTTGGATACAGCTCGAAATCATGTTTGGCCAAACATAAAACAATTTGCCTAGGGGATGTAGGTGGTGACTTTTCACTTGAAGGTATGAAAAAATCAAATCTTTAGACAAATTTTTAAAGAGATATTCATTTTCTTGTTTAAGTATTCTTCTAATTATAGTTCTCTGTTGAAATTAGTTGTGCAACGAATACAGTTTATTAAGTTGATGAGTAGAATTACTGAAGGTTCATGATAAAAATAAATTAAAATGTTGCAATTGTTTTGCCAACACAGTCACTTTATCAGACAAACACCAACAAACTGTGCCTTTGTTTTGGTGAATCAATTGTGTTACTTTGCTGTTATTAAATTGTGAGGGATTGTTAATTTGATTATCAGAAAGTAATTACTTTTATTGTACTTCAGTGTATTTTTTGTGATTTCAGATCTTACGCAGTGCCCATTTTGCAAAATCTACTTTGGTCGAAATGAATATTTGGAACATCACTTTGCTTACTGCTCTGCAAGAAGTGTCAGGTATCATTCGTTTTTATATCATTTTATTAGCGCTTTACATCAATTATGTTTTGTAACAAACAATTAATCATAAGTAATTATAATGTACTCTCTCTTAAGCACACCTCTAGTCACCTTAAATTTGTCCTCTTAAAAGAGGTGTCCCTTTAAAAGATATTTGTGGAAATTTGTATGTACTATGGTGGACTCCCCAAGGTGGACACCTAATGTACCCTGTGTAACAAGTACTTAGTACATTACATTGGTATAAGTCAAAGTGACACAACTGACTGAAACGCCACTAATTGAAACCATATTTACAACACATAAAAATAAAAAAAATACTATAGCAACTAAAAGGTGTCCACTTTAAAAAGTCCACCGTTGTACATACATACATATATGCGTATTATATGTATTATCTACCTTCAAAACTTACTATTAGTTTTCTGTGTACATACATATTTACACAGAAGAACTGAAACAGTGGTAAAATGTATTTATACGCTTAGTTTATTTTACATTGAAATGCATACATCTGTATCTACATGCGTACTTTTAAGCTTAAGAAATCTAAGATTCTTGCTTGATATACATTTTTCTTTTTAAAAACATATTTTCAGAGTGTTGTTTTAAATCAGACACCAACACCTTTTGTATCGCCATACTTGGAGGTAAATAGTTTTATGCTGTGTAGAATTGGTATTGTATCCTTATACGTTTTGATTGTATCCTCTTCATCATTTGCTAGCATTTCCTCACTAGAATCAAATTCTTCTTGCTCCAAGATTCCACCAGTGTCAACGCTCATTTCTACATTTTTATCTTCATGGATCAAGTTTTTATCAACTAATGTTTATTTATCAAAATCAACGTCATTTGCTTCAGATTGTGAAGCATGTTATATATTTCTGCCGTACTAGATAAAGGTAGCTCATCTTCAGGATCAAAATCGCTATCAGTTTGAGAAATTTTGGAATACGTGAACCCAGCTTTACGAAAACAGTTTTGAATTGGTACTGAAGTCACTTGATTCCACGCTCTTATAAAATAACGCCTAGAACATGAATCCACTTGGTTAGGTCTTCTAGAGAATTAACTAGTGTCCATTTTTTCTAAAATGTGTTTTAAGATTCCTGATCTGTATGCAGTTGTGTTTGGAGGAAGAACAATTATTTTGATAGTTTTTAGTGTAAAATTTCGTTGATGAGATGCAACATTATCGAGAGTATTTCTTAGTGAATTCGTGGTAAAAACTCTGTCATCATTTCACATGTCATCCGTGCCTTTTTTTTTATTAAATCGTCAAACTAGGATGAAATGTTCAAATTAAGTTTCCGAAATGCAGGAGGCCTAGCAGATTTAGATTAGATTAGATTACATATATTTTATTATAATAAAAATTACAATAATGGTCAATAAATATATAAAGGTCGATAAATGTATAATATCATAGAACATTCAAACAATAATACAACACACACATTGTATATTACAAAGGGAACTAACATATGTCTTCACAAAAGATTATACCATAGGGCAGTCCATGAATTCCTTCACGCTATAGAAGGCGCCATCCATTAGTTAGCTTTTCAGTTTTCCCAAAAATTTCCGAGTTGTTAGACATTTCATTGCTTCCGGAATGTGGTTGAATATTTTAACACCCCAATAGTCCGTTAACCTTTGGGTAGCTTGCACTCTGTAGTATGGTATTCGAAGGTCCGTTCCATGACGCGTATTATATGCATGGCTGTCGTCATTTCTACTAAAGAACTCCCGGTTTTATGTATATACTTTGCAACGGTAAGTATATATACACTTGGCATAGTTAGTATCTTCTCACTCTTAAAAAATTGCCTACGTATTTGGCCAGCTCTCAGATTACATAGGGCCCTCATCGCCCGTTTTTGAAGCAGAAGAATACGTCCAGCCAGACAACCCCCAGAACTGAATCCCATAAGTCGCGACACCGTGGAAGTTTGCAAAATAAGCCATATTCGCGGCCTGATGAGTAGACACGGCCCTTATTCGCCGAATACTGTATACTGAAGCAGTGAGTCTCCCTGCCAATTCATTTATGTGGTTGGACCATGTCAGTCTGCTATCCACAAACAATCCCAATAGCTTGATACTGGAGTTATTATCATTTCTGTTTAATGAGAAGTCAAGATGTTGTGTCTTATTAGTTTTCCGCTTCTCTCACCACTACTTCTGTTCTCTCCAGTAGTTTAGTCTTGGTGCCCTCCCTGATTACGAGAGACGTGTCATCAGCATAGAGACAGATCGCCTGGGCTATTATGTTTGCATGCAGGTCATTCATATATATTGTGAACAGCAAAGGCCCCAATACAGACCCTTGTGGGACACCACGGTTCACAACCTCCTCTCGGGATACACGCGACCCCATCTCTACGTACTGGTGCCTCCCAGAAAGGTATGACTTCAGCAAGTCATTATTTCCACAAACACCATAATAGAACAGTTTTTTCATCAAAAGCTCATGATCAACGGCGTCGAACGCCCGACTCAGATCGCAGCAGGTCAACCGTACACATTCCTGGTTATCCAATGCATCTTGTATAGCCTGCATAATTTCTGTTAGTCCAGTTGTTGTGGATTTACCCTTATGGAATCCATGTTGCGTATTACTAATGATATCGTGTTTGTCTAAGAAGCTTGTCCAGTCTTTTAGCGATAACTATTTCATAGATTTTTGAAAACGTCGGTAATATAAATATTGGTCTATAATTTTCAGGTCACCATTTTTATGTACTGACACAAATTTTGCGATTTTCAGCTCTTTCGGGAAAGTTTCCTCAACAAGACAGCTATTTATTACAAGAGTTAGCGGATTAATAACACTCTGTCGTATTGCCTTCACAAGTTTTGTGGAGAACCCATAGCAGTCCTGTGAAGACTTACATCTCATTCCATCAATGATCCCTATGATCTCATCGGAATTCACTGGACCAAGATAACGTGAACTTGTACTCATCTTGTTCAGCTTTGACATTAATTCAATAGGATCCATTGATATTTGGGAAAATGTATCTTTACCCTGATTTATAAAGCATTGATTCATATGATCAGGTAGTATTTTTGTATTGCACTCTTGTTTGGTATTTCCAGACAGTTGGTTGACTATTTTCCAAATCGTTTTCTGTCTGTTATGTGCTTCTCAATTTTGTTCTTATAACTATTTTTGGTTTCATTCTCCAGAGTTGTTTTGTATATTTTTTTAAGATTATAGTATTCCTGCTATATTGTGCAATCCTTAGTAATTTTCGCAACTGTTGCAAGTTCATCTAACTTGTTTTTAAGATTCTGGGTAAATTCACATAAATATTGAATTTTCTTGCTGTTATTAGTTACCTTCCTTTTAGGGAAGCATTCCTCATAATATTGTTGCAAGATTTCGAAGAAGACATTTCACCAGATGTCCTATTATGGAGTACATCTGACCATTGGCAGGTATTAAGTCTGCGTTTGAATTCTTCTATATTGCTGTTACTGAATATTCTAGTACATGTAGTTACCTGTTTTTCATCCATTTTTTCCGTATCGTTATATAATACTATCTGTGACAAGTGATCGGCCATATGAAGGTTTAATGTGTCTATATGGTGCTCGCTCACATCAACATCCATAAAGATATTATCTATACTAGAATCGCTCTCGCAACCGACATGCGCCACCAAAATTAAAATGGCGTCAAATTTGAGACGTTGCAAAATTTGATCTGTCAAGTAATATTAATTTTGATACTATAACCCTAAATGATCAATTAGACTTGTGGTTTTAGCACTACCGACAATTATTCTAATATGTAACTATTAATTTGATAATAATTTTGCTTAAGTACTATTGAAAAGAAGAATATAATGATTATTTTATATTTGTATGAACTTGTCTGCTGTTAGTAATTAGATATAAATATAAAAAAGGTTAGATTTTCAGAGAAAATTGAACTTTTGAAATTCATTTAAACATTCAGGAATGTATTTAATAATTATGTTCGAGTTAGTTTTACTATACAGACAATAAAAATATTTAGTAGCAAAGACAGTTGTACAGCAGTATCCTTACTAATAGTGCATAGTCCATTAAATGCATCAAAATTAAAGTATTTTTACATGCAACAACGAGAAGGTAAGAAAAGTATTACACTAATTATAAAAACATTTGTTTGCCAGATTCTTTCTGTACACAATGATTATTACCATTATCACTGCTGTACTAAAAGCAACTTGTTTGAAACATTTCTCGTAGGTATACCTATCATTGATTACAACATAATTTTTGCATGCTAATCAAACATTTTTGATTAAGCTAAACACATCATTATTATTTCCTTAAGCTTTAAACTAGTATAAATTTGTTGTTGTTAAAGATTATGTTTAATGCAGAATTAAACAATTCAAACGTATTTTAAAGTATTTCAAATGTTGAGTATTCGTAAGCTGAATCTTTGCTACTGATCAGAATTTAACTTACCAAGCAACTTTAAATTATAATACAATAATGAACAAGTATTTTTACTATCCCAATTTATAATGTACTACATTAATATTATTACAATACTATCGCATATTTTTGAAATTATATAATCTTAATTCCATTAATAACAATAAATAATTACAAAATTAAAGTCCTACAGAAAATATACAAAGGTTATTTTAAAAAAACTATAAAAATAATATAACATGAATATGTATTTAACTGCATCCCCCTATGCAAACGCTTATCTTGTTATCACATTAATAAACTCGATCATTATTTTATTCTGAAATCAATCATCCACCATTCCCCTATTACATTCAACATGGTTATACCTTCTTAAATTTGAAAATTTGCTAAACAGTATTACTTATGTGATCTTCAAACAGTTATTTTAGTTAGAGTCATCTACTTTCTCGATTAGACAGAGTTCTTTCTTCAACTGATCAATATAAGTACAAATTATTTTAACTATCGTAATCTTCTGCCGAAGCATTCTGAACAAATATATTAACAGGTTCCAAAATCTGTCTTTGACTTTTGATATAGATACTGAATTTAATCCGTCTCCAATCCTGTATAAGCTACATTCGTTTTATCAGTTACGTGATTATTCTAAATAACAAAGCAATTACAAGTAAAACCAAACATTTCTGTTGAATAAAACTTACCTTCTCGTATATAATTTGGTTTAGATCAATATATTTGACTTTAATAACTTTCACAGTCGCTGCTACCGCTATCATTAATACAAAATATTTCTGGATTAATATCTGTTTTATCAATTTCTATTTCCCTATCCCACGACGTCTTTATTTCTTGTTCAATATGAGTGATGGTAGCCCAAGTTTCATGTGTAATTGTTCGAAAAACGCTGTACTGAATACTAGTCACCTGCTTGTCAAACGCTACGCTTGTCAAGTGTTATACGCTCCGTGAAAATAAAAATCTGACAACAATGCTCAGAATAGCCATGTATCAAATAAAATATTGATATAGAAAAGTAATACTTAATAATTATATCTATAATATTTAATTTCTAACTGATTTTCATGTAATAGTATTTTACTAGCCGTAGCTATTTATCCTAAAATATTAATTAGTTGGTTGAATTTTATTGTTCTAAAATTGTTCCGGTTGATTGGAATTTGTAGTGGTATTGAATCAGCGTTTTTAGTTCGTACTTTTGCCGTGTCGGTTGCGAAAACGACCCGACTATATACATGTCTCACTCGAATGCGTTATCCTAGTTGGTTGCATTGTCATAGGTTCTAGATTGAACGACCGAAACAAATCAAGTAGCTTATATGTATTACTTGTTTTATTTAAAAGATTGACATTAAAGTCCCCAGCTATGAACATCCTGATATCGTATTTCATTATGTTGTTCAGGAGATTCGACAAGGCATTCATAAATATTTCAAAATTTCCATCCGGCGATCTATATATTGCGACTACTGTCACTCTTGATTTGATTAGTTTGACTCCTGCAATCTCTATATCAACTTCAATCGACATTTTACCAATATCATGCAATACCTCATGTTCAATATTACTTTTTATCAGTATTAGCGAACCACCGTGTCTACGTTTTTGCTTACAGTACGCACTAGCTATCCGATAACCCCCAACCATAAGGCTATAGTATTACACTTACCAAGTTATTGGCCAAGAACTTGGTGGCTTAGAACATATTCTATTTTTCTTCTCAACTTGTTCAAGTATTTAGTGATTTCTAGTAATATTCATGTTATAAAGTTTTTTTGCCAACTGTGTAAAATGTAAACACAAATTCCATTTTAGAATATCGTTAAAAATGACATGTTAATTTGATACTTCTTGAAAGAATTGCATGCTTAAATTATTTATTTTCTTTTGTACAGTAGAACCTCGATTATCCGTGCTCCACGGGACCGGACGAGGCACGGAAAATTGAAAAGCACGGATAATCCGAACATTTATTTCTTATATGTATGCATGTATACATACTAAAAAGATAACAAAATAAAAAACAGAATTCTACATAAGTAAACTTTTACACTAAATAAGAAAAAATAAACTCTACATAGGTAGGTTAACTTGCATTTATGTACATAAAGCAGATGAAAAGCGAATGATTCTCAGGGATTCCCCTAGTACACTGCTGGCGATATCGATATTGCGTCATCCATGCGTATGGCACGAATAATCCGCAGCCCGGATAATCCGCACACGGATAATCGGGGTTCTACTGTATCTCTTGTGCAGTAATTTTTACATTCAATATCTAACACAAATCTTCGGTAACTTTATTAATTTTTGTATTTCGTACTTTTGCACTATTGGTACTGCTAATTCACTTAAAAACTTGGCCAAGAAATTGATAAGTGTAAAACAGCCAAGGTCAACAATAACTTGATCAAGAACTTGCCGACAATTTCTTGGCCAAGAACTTGATAAGTGTAATACAGCCCATATACCTATTACCAACTGTTTTACTAGCCAGTGTTCAGTTATGCATGCGATGTCAATGGCATTCTCCTTTAACTCGATTTCGAGTTGTTCAATTTTATTTGCAATGGATTGTATATTTAAATTCATTAAGACACTGTTATCTGTTTTGTATGTTTCAAACAAACTATCCTCGGTTAGGTTTGTTTTCCCTCGGGGTTCCGTTTCTGAAAATTTCGGTAGGGCTTGATAATAACATTACTTGGCCATAAACCTCCGTCTAAAACTGTTTCCCTCAATTCTTCCCTAACTGTCAATTTAAATGCCGCTCTATTTTTATTCAACCGATCACAAGTAGTTTTTCTGATTGTCCGGCCATATTCACACAGTGTAAAATGGTTAACCGCCTCTTAGCCATTTTCCCCGGCACACTTTTCTCTTTTAAAGGTGAAGGTTTTGTTGGACAGAGCACGAAAAAAAGAGGCCCGTCTCGACGGCATTATAAACGTCTCGACGGCATAATCGCTAGTTAATTATAGCCGGTACTTTTGCTTGAAAATTGTTAACTTCATCAACATCAGCACTTCACTTTCTCCTGATATTGTTTTAAAAGTAATATTGTGCCTGTCTTTAAAGCGTTCTAACCAACTAGAAACATGAGGCGTTAAAGTTTTGATATTCCAATTGCTGAGCTTTTTCCATTGTTTTTGACCCAGATACTGGAATATTTTTGTTCCTGGCTTTTACAAACCATTCGTAGGTTAATTTATCAGTATTATACCCTTCACTTTTAAAAAAGTTTCTTTTTTGTTGAATATTGTCACCAGAATAAAACTTATTCAGTAATTCTGCCTTATTCTTTAATATTAGCTGCCTGTGTTTTTCCTATTTTAAATTTTGCTCCGTAAGCACGAACACTAAGTTCCTCTTTGTTGTAGACGTCTATAATATTAGTTTTTCTTGAAGCGTAAGAACGCGTTTTTGATATTTTTCAGTAATTCTTCCCTGATTAACAATAGCTTTTAAATAGAACTCCACGCACGAAATAGTAAAATGTAAAATAAAACCAAAAATGTAAACGTACTTGGACACTACACTGCAGTTACGCAACGACTAAAGTATGCGTTGAAGCGAGAAGACATAATACGGGGTACTACCGGCATCATTTCGGAACTACATTCATTTGTCGGGTTAAGGGGAAACAGGACCCTGAAACTTGCTATTATCGTGTGTCCGTGTCCGGTTAATAGACAGTCCGCTTAATAGGAAAATTTTGATATGTAAATCATACCATTTCTTTCGGTGCCCGACAATCTGTCCGCTTATAAGAGGTGTCCACTAAGATAGAGTACACTACACGCAGCCCATCGTACAAGTGTGAGCTGTGCAACTACCGGACAATGTACAAAGCAGATCTCAAGAAGCATACCAATACACTACATTACAAAGTTAAAAGGTTTAAATGTGGGATTTGTTGCAGACGATTCGAGGCAAAAGAATATCTGAGGTTGCAGGTAGAAAATACACACATCTCTGTTGGTGTAAAGGAAGACCCAGTACATTCCAGATGTAATTATGAGAATACATGTATCAAAGGAGAACAGTCAAACTTACATGGTCAATGTAGGCTCCGAATAAAACACAAACAATCTTTGATAAGACATATGAAACTGACACATTTGAAAAAAAATAGTTATAAGTGTGACTCATGTGAATATAGAACAAATAAAAAAGCTTATTTGAAAAGACATATCAAATCAAAACATTTGAAACCATTCGATTATAAATGTGATTTGTGTGAATTTAAAGCAAACCGTAAAGATCAGTTAAAAAATCATAATAAATCAAAACATATGAATGAATTTGAATTGAACTGTGATTCGTGCGAATTTAAAACAAACTTCAAAAATAATTTAGAGCGTCATGTCAAATCAAAACATTTGCAAGAATTTAATTTTAAATGTTACTTGTGCGAATTTAAAGCAAACGCCAAACATAATTTAGAGTGTCATATCAAATCAAAACATTTGAAAGAATTTGATCTAAAATGTGATTTATGCGAATTTAAAACAAACATCAAATCTAAATTAGAAAATCATATCAAATCGAAACATTTGAAGGAATTTGATTTTAGATGTGACTTGTGCGAATTTAAAACAAACCTCAAATATTATTTAGAAAATCATATCAAATCAAAGCATTTGAAAGAATTTGACTTTAAGTGTGACTCGTGCGAATTTAAAACAAACCGCAAATATTATTTAGACAATCATATCAAATCGAAACATTTGAAAGAATTTGATTTTAAATGTAACTCGTGCAAATATAAAACAAACATCAAATGTAATTTAGAAAATCATATCAAGTCAGAACATTTGAAAGAATTAGATTTTAAATGTGATTTGTGTGAATATAGAACAAATAAAAAATCTGATTTGAAAAGACATATCAAATCAAAACATTTGAAACCATTCGATTATAAATGTGACTTGTGTGAATTTAAAACAAACCGCAAAGATCATTTAGAAAATCATAATAAATCAAAACATACTGCTGTGATCTTGAGTTAGTTGTATATAAATATTCTCAAGATCATAACTAGATTTAAGTTAATTTAATTTTATTTTATTTCTTTTATAATAGCCTTAGTTTAAAATTAAACAATACACATTGCATATAAATATTTATTGTAAAATTATAGGTTAGGATTCAGTAAATTTATATTAGTTTAAGTAAAACAGTATAACAATGTCATTATAATTTTTATATAATAACTAATTATTTATCGGTAACTTTAGCGTGAAAATATGCGACGCCCGAGACCATTCGATGAGTGAAATCTCATGATGGGGCTGTAGTAAATATTCCTTCACATGATGCTGTCAAACCACGTATGAGTAATTCCTTTATTTCCTATGAGAAAGAAGACAAGGAAAATTAGAATTAAGTATCCAAACAACATGCGGAAGTGGTTTAAAAATCATAAGAACAGTAATAAGGAAATTGATAACCTTATTTATGAATGGCAGTGATGCATTCACGTTTTATACTGTAAATGATGTGTTAGATGTTGGAATATTATTGTACTTACCTTGTCTAATGGAGATATATCAGTAATTTGCACTTTCTCATACTTATATATTGGCTTTTTCTTTAAATTTTGTATATTAAATTAACACAATCACATCGATTTAAAGATGCATTTGTTTGTTTACATTTTTCAAGCAGTAATGTATTTACACGCCGCTAGTGGCGATGCTAGTAATATACATCTTTTTGAGTGGGAATAATACACTCACTAGGCATGCCTAGATTTCTTTATTAAGAGTGATCTTTATAAAAGGCGTTGCAAGGGAATTTTGGTGGATTTTTCTATTGCAAGTGAAATATCGCTTTATAATACAAATAAACATTCGGTGTCTGTATTTAGAATAATCTTAAATAATATCTGTAGGGACTGTTCAATAAACGATATTGTAAGATATTTTCTGTATTTTATTTAATGTATCGGACCTGTAGAAAAGCTAAAGAGTACAACCCTTTGGAGAAAGGATCTTTCTGTCCCCTGAGATTTCATCAGTGATACTATTAGCTGAGCTTGTAAAGTGCGACATTGCCTAACCCACATTTTTGCAGAACTAATAAGATCTCAGTATAGCATAAGGCTAATTTCTTGAGATATATGCGTGGGCCTTCATACTTTTAAGAATATAGAGCAGTGGTTCTCAACGTGGGCGGTAGCGCCCACCAGTGGGCGCTGGAGGATTTTGGGTGGGCGCTGTACGGTGTAAAGGTAAAGCTACACTACACAGTAAAAAATTAGTAAAATTATACAAAAATGCAAAATGTTTAATATCCGCGCTCACCAATGTTCCTATCCCCATCGTTGCTATGGTTACGTACATGCTGTTTCTATTTCTGTGCTTAACTATGTTATTGTATGTATGACGCAACGCGCGGACTCTGTGAGACAACGTGAGTATAGTGGACCGCATCTCGAATGTTCCAAGGTCGAGAGAGTTCGACTTCTAGAGAATTCCATGCAGTGCGGTATATATAGCGAAATCATTATTCGCATGATTCATTCTATTTACGATAGTCAGCGATAACGTTCGAACAGAGACAAATATTCAGTGTGCGATAATTGTGTGATTAATTAACAGAGTGTTAATCAAAAATATTGTACATTTAGCACACACGGTTCTGTTATAAAATAAACAATATATATTTGAGCTGAATTAAAAGTAGGTAGAGCAATTTTTATAATCGAAAACCGTTTATTACAGGTAATAATCATTTATTGATGTTGGTAATGTTTTTAATAACTCAAATTATTTTAGAAATCTAACATATACAAAATACTTTAATTATATTGCTCCAACCAAAATTGTTTAACATTGTTTAACATCGGTCTTTTTTACACGACAGCAATGGCACCTCCAGGCAAAAAGCAGAAGGTGGTACGCCAGTATTCGGTCGACTATATAGCCTTCGGTTTCGTACCAAGCCCAGCGGATCGCACAAGACCGATGTGCCTCATTTGTTCCAATGTCTTCTCAAATGAAGGTATGAAACCCTCTCGTATGCGTGACCATCTAGAAAAGATGCATTCGGACAAAAAGAACAAGCCCGCAGAATACTTCAAGAAACTGCGTGATAACAGGGAGAAAACTACCCCGTCCATTTCGTCTGCTTTTGCCAAGGTGACAGAGATTCAGCGTGATGGCCTGCTGGCATCGTATAACATTGCATATATGATTGCAAAGGCTGGCAAGCCGCACACTGTGGGGGAAACACTGATTCTGCCTGCCGTGAAAGAGGTGATTTCGACTGTCTTACATAGGAATGCGACAGAAATAGTGAAGGCTATCCCCCTTAGCAACGACACGGTCTCCAGAAGAATAGATGAGATGGCAAGTGATGTCGAAATCCAGTTGGTGGACATTCTCAAGAAGACCAACTTTTCCATCCAGCTTGATGAATCGACTTTGAGTGATAACACTGCCCATCTCATGTCTTACGTGAGGTACTTCGACGAAACTGGGGAAACAAAAGAGGACATGTTGTTTGCAGAGTCCTTACCCCTTGACACAACTGGTACATCCATCTTTGCTGCTGTCAAGAAGTACTTTGAAGAAAAGGAAATCCCGCTAATCAACATTCACTCCTGCGCAACAGATGGAGCACCAGCAATGCTTGGGGGATACAAGGGGTTCCTTGCTCTTCTTACGAAGGAGCATCCAGATATCATCTGCATACATTGCGTAGCGCACAGAGAGCATCTTGCAGCGAAACGGCTGACCCCCAGCCTTCATGACTCTCTCAATCTCGTGATCACGGCCGTGAACGTAATAACAACAAATGCAAAAAGCGATCGACTATTCCGCAACCTCTGCCAGGAAAATGACGAGATCTACAATCGGCTGCTGCTTCACACCGAGGTGAGATGGCTCTCTAAGGGCAACTGCTTGGCTCGATTCTGTGAAATGTTCGATTCAGTTGTCACGTTCCTGCAAGTCAAACATGAGAAGTTGGCCGGTGAGCTGAAGAAACACAAATTCGACATTTTCTACTTGGCTACAATCTTCAGGAAACTCAGCGAGTTGTCTCTCCAGATTCAGGGTAAACTGGTGACACTCATCGACTGCAAGAGCGCAGTGACCACCTTTATCGACAAGCTGGCCCTTCTCCGCAGTAATATCGTTAGGAAAGAACTTTACCAATTTAGTGAAATTAATCAAATGACAGAGACAACCACAGATGAAGATCTTCTTCGATATGGGGCTCATCTTCAGCAACTAAAAGAGGACCTTACATCGCGCTTCCAAGACCTCATCGAACTGGATGTACCTGCCTGGATCACTGACCCGTTTGGAGTCGTGCTGGAAGACGTTGACGTTAAATTGCAGGAGGAGTTGGTGGAACTTCGCAACAACGAGGATTGCAAAGTCCGAATCAAAACAGGCTTCAAGAAACTCTGGCAGAACCACAGCATGGCAGGACTATTCCCTACAATGTGGGGAATTGTTCACAAGCTTCTTCTCACGTTTCCGACTTCATATTTAGTGGAAACCGGATTTAGTGCGGCTACATTTCTGCACTCAGACAAGAGGAAAAGGCTGGACATGGTCAACAGAGGGGACTTGCGGCTTTATTTCTCTCTGCTGACTCCTCGCGTGAAAGAGCTGGTGAGCAAGCACCAACCTCAAGGATCGCATTAGTGAAGACTGCATGGGTTGGGCTCACAAATTTATTAATTTAATTTTGTTAAATCAAATTCAATATTTCAATAATAATTTTTGTTTGTATTAATTAATATTTTTAAATAAATTTAGAGGTAGAATTTATTACTTCTTGTTTTAATTACTGTGCCCAGGTTAACTAGTCCATAATCCATAGTCGTAGTCCATGACGTGTCCCTTCGCGATTTTCTGCAGTGGGCGCTGGGATCTATACAAAATCCAGTAAGTGGGCGCTAGGCGAAAAAAGGTTGAGAACCACTGATATAGAGCTTTAATAATTTCGTTGTGTAATTAATTTGCAAGTGTCACAGCAATATGAATCAATATGAGTTGAAGTGTTGCTCGGGTAAATTCAAAGTAAACCTCAAATCTAATTTAGAAAATCATACCAAATCAAAACATTGTGTGTAGTTATTTCTTAGACAATACTTGCCCGAAGTGCTCTTTGAGACGCTGCAGGTGCTGAAATCTAGATAAACTATTTAACTTGAGTTCTGTTGGCCTTTGCTCTAAATTCCAAATACCTTCCACACTATTTAAAATTCTTGAACATTTCATACATAAATATCGGATTTAGCGAAGGAAATTTATTGACGAAATTATTTCCTGACTTTTTTTTTCACACTCTCTCATCTGTGGAGACATTGGGAACACAAAAAATAACCATAATTCATTCCAAAAGATGGCGTATCAATGTAGAATTATTGTATTTTCATGTTATTTTCCCAAGGTATTTAGTGACACTTGCAGATAATTAGCAGGATAAATTTATTCGATAAAAGATGGTACTACTATAGGTTTAACGTGTGTCTTAGATTACAATTAAATTATTAAGAAGCACAACACCCATTGCTGCCAATTGCGGGTATTTTACCCGAAACGCGAGCAGTTTAATCAGACTGTCGGGTAAAATTGTGAAACGGGTTGAATCGGGTATTTTCACATAAAACAAAGTTTCCTTTTCGTAACTCAGTTTGGTCAACAGATATCAATATGTATTTTTATATTCTATCAAATCTAAACGCTACAGAAAGATTTTTGATGTATTTATGCGGCAATTTTATCAATTTCAGTGACTTAATATGAAAGTGGTTTATATTTTCCCAAGTTTTTAAATACTTTATTCTACAATCTGCACGAATATGTACATGTCATACCGTAGTCGACAAATTTTAATTTCTGATACGAAAGTAGAAAGAGGAAAAGAGAACGACGAAATAATGTAAAGATAAACATATAGCTAGGCTGCCAAATACAGCCGGCGATCGTTTCATTTGAAATGTGAGGATCCCCCGACATACGTCGCTTCTCCCACCACTGTTGGCAAGCAGGCATCGCTGCATATTATAGGGCCATCTTCTGCATGGAATAGATAGCTAGTATTGCTGTAAACCGAAATTAAAATTTGTCGACTACGGTATATAGTAACGAATGAAACATATTTTTAATGCCTTGCTTTTAAAATTATATATAATTAAATGTTAAATACAATTAAAAGAAAAAGATTGTATTACGTTATGTATTAAATTGCTTTGTAAAAGAAACTACATCGGCCATATATAGTATAAGCCAATATATTTAAAATATTTGTGTTTATTCATAATAATTTATTGTCTGATAACGTTCATGCTAGGTACTATTAGAAAATATCATTTTTGCACGACCCTTGCATAATAGGCACGTTCACTCCCTTAAATGAGGGAGTGAAGTGACTCTTTTGCTCCCTTGGTATAAAAAACATAGCCAACTCAATTTATGAATTTAATCGTTTATTTAATATTAATATTGACATTAATGTTAGTACCACCATTAATAGTGAACAAAGATGTTAATGGACTAATCACACGTTGCTTAAAGCCGCTAGAATTGGACAGTCGATTTTCTTTTACATTAATATCCACTTGATTTGACCCACTGGAAGTTGACGGTCGATTTTCCTTTTCCGAGTCTTTTCCGATTAGAATTTTTTCGGAAATCAAATTCTTATTAACTAATGAATTTTCAATATATCCCTCTGCGACAGTATCAGATTTCCATCCGCCATGACGTTTTATAACTCCAATTTCAACACCTGAATCGGCCAGAAAAGATGTTGATGAGCGCCGAAAGCAGTGGCCGGTGTAGGAAGATGGATTGGGTAAATTGAGGTATGAAGCTATTTGCTTAGGCAATCCTCCAAAAGTATTCTTACCTACGGGTTGTGTGGAACATTTGTTATTTCTGTAACATACAAAAAACCGTCTATGATCTGTGTTTTCTTTCCGCAGAACCATATATTTTTTACAAATAACAACAAAATCAATTGCACAGTTTTCTTTGGAGACTATCGTAAATGCTCTATTTACATGATTTTTGGTATTGTTTACAGATACCAAAATAGTTGATCCCAAGTCTTGGACATCATCTACTGTCAATTTTACCAGTTCATCCGATCTTAAAGCCCCAGCAATTCCCATAATCATTGCTACCTGAAATCATAGTGTATAATTATCTTAAATTAGAAACATTAACTTTTTTAGTTTACCTTAACCATCAAGTACTTTTCTTCTGGAGCGTCTATTAGAAATTGATGAACTTGCTCCTTAGTAAGAATTTTTGATTTTTTTGCCTGGTATCCAGTATTTTGTCTTTTAAGGAATGCTACTAATCGTGAGTACTTGCTGATGTCGACATTATTTTTCACGCTAAGAGTAGCTTTTATCATTGAATAATGTGACCACAGTGTTGAAGCCTTAAAATGCTTCGCCTTTTCGGCAAAATATACCAGGAGCACACTCTCGCTATGAATTTCATCTACTTCTTTTACCAGACACCAATCACAAAATTCCTTGAAGCACTTTTCGTAGATCTTCCTAGATTTTTCTGGCAATAAATTCACAACTATTTTTGAAGCCGTTTCTTCAATAGTTTCGTCACACATTTTTCCAATGCTTATTTAACGAAGCGAAGAAAATACGGGCAGTTTCTCGATATTCACAAAAAACCAATATGGCTACCCTTATTTATCGGTCGTCAAGGGTTTCCATCAGAACCAGCATGATTTTTGCGTTCGACAACTGGAAACGTCATGTTGACAATTTTTAAAAAAAGTTAGATTTCTTCAATTAAAATCGTTTGGGTCGTGCAAAAAATAGTATATACACCTCGGGAGTGAATGAATTTCTCCTCGGTGCTTTGTAGAGCCCTCGGGCTTCGCCCTCGGGCTACAAACTGCACCTCGGAAAAAAACATCATTTCACTCCCTAGGTGTATAATATACTATTTTATGTTCCTCAATATCTTTCTGGCTTTTATTTTATTCTTTAGCCTTTTATTTTAATTTCAACTGGGAGATCCATTTTTCATTCAAATCTGGGTTTTATGAAATTTTGGACTTGTTACTATTCTTTCTGGGAGTGATTTGTATTTATTTTAGATGTTGAAGCTTTTTATTTATAATAACAACGCTTAACTGAAAACTAAAATAATACTTAAACAATTTGGTATTATAACAATCTCTGTTTTTCTTATAAAGAGTAAAAATTGTTATATTCTCTAATAAGGGAATGTTTAGAATTATTTAAAATTATATTTTTCCCGATCAACACTGATATTTTGATTTAGTTTACTTCACTAACAACTAAGTTTAGAGAAATTTCTAAAGAATACAAAAGTACTAAAATGTGAATTTTAGAAAGAAGTAGGTCACCATATCTTAGCAAAAACCGGTTTTTAGCAAATATCTTACAAATTATTGATTCTTTACAGATTTATCTAGAATACAAAAATATTTAGAGCCCGAATTGGAACAACTTTTATATAAAAGAAATTTTAACATTTGGACCGGAAGTAATGCTTCTACTCATCAAATAGCGGTTTTTTGGAAAATCTCACAAATTTTGCATTCTAGTTAGATTTATTAAGAACACAAAATTGTTTGAGCCACATTTGGAATAATTTTTATATAAAAAAAAATTCAAAATTCGGACCGGAAGTAACACTTTTACTTTATTTTATTTTTTTATTTATTTAACTAAAATAACGTAGAAGTATTTGATTGGCCGGCATAATCTCCATATCCGAATCCCATTGAAAATATGTGGAGTGCTATGGTACCGAATAGGAATGCTAATAATGATAGAGTTCAACTTAATATAGAAAATATTACTCAATATGCACAATCTGTATGGGAGCATTTCAAAGGAAGAAACTTATGTGAAACTTTAATAAATTCTATGCAATCAAGAATGCAAGAGTATATGGACGATAATGGATTTTATACGTCGTACTAAGGTTTTTATTATTGCGAAAAGGAAACAAACTATAAGACCAAAATCACATAACCTTTTTCTTTAATTTCTTTATTAATTAATTAGTATTATATATTAATTATTAAAAACTTGATATCTGCTACAATTTTTGTTTTAATTTATTCTGGTAAAGGTTAGAGAAATTAATTTTACAATCCTAATTAAATTTTATTACATGATTACCCATTAATTGCATAGTTCCAACTACACCAGACTTTAATTTTAATAAATCAAATTTTGTCTAAGGTATTCTTACTTTCAATAAAATTTTCGATAAAAGATGTATGATTATTAATTTCACGATATAATATTTACGATTGCAGCGATTTCTATAATGAATACAATTCTTTAAAAGAACTATTTATTTTGGCTAATCAGTTGCAGAAAAAATTTGCGATGCTACTAATGATATACTTTCACATGTGCACAAACACCTTTGATGTTCAGCATGTTACAATGCAACAGTCTATTTAAAAAATTGTGACGTGACCGCACATTTTCTTCACAATTTTATTAAATGTCCTCCCCCGTCTACTTTAATTTTATTTTAAATTAAAACTTTTCGTTTTGAGAGTTTGTGAGAAATTGAACACAGAAGTTCAAGTATGGGACCTTGTCACCCCTACTGACCGTCACCAATCCCGGCAACAATCGACATCACAACGATTTTCTCCGATCTCCCCACCAGATTTTACATTCAATCTTTAGCTGCGAACACGTTGCGATTTAGCGTCTTATTACTGGAACGGGAAACATCAAGTGGCCGCCGCGATCTCCTGATCTAGTAGTTTATTATTATTTTCAGAATCCTTTTTTATTTACCTTATTTTTAATTTTATTAGAATTACGTTTTTGTTTGTGTCATGCAGCGTGAACGCAGCTTAATAATTCTCTGCATTTACTGAAAGGAAAAAGAAAAACAAATCCTTGCAACGCGTAAATATTATTTCTGAACGCATTACAAACACCCAAGTCAGTGGTCCAACAGTTACTGCTAACTTGAGCTTGTATCGGTCGCGCTGGCATTGGAGAGGAAAGTAGGGGTGCCATGTTGTCACGTATTGCATGAATTAATCGCCTATGGCTAATGAAAATTGACACATGCTGTATATATATGAGCCGCGTTTGTTTTATTAATTTTATGAATAATGATATCTTTTATATAATTTTGTTAAGGGCGTAAATTAATTCAAGTTTTTGTTAAACTGCCAAAAAATAAATCTATAAATAAAATTATCGATGTTTAAAAACATCGATGTTTAGTAGTCGATATTTTGCAACCATCGATGTTGATCAACGATGTTAACATCGATGTTTGATATCGATGTTTACCCACCGATGTCCCATCCCTTGTTACGCTCTATTTTCGTTTTTGCAATGTCCCGTAAGATTTTAGCATATCGCAATGTGTTATACTATGATTTTATTTAATGACCGTACCTGGTATGCTAAAGTTATCTAAATTTGACGTGACTCATGACTGTTATGAACATACTCTCTTACTTAAAAAATAGACATCTCAGAGTAAGGTTATAAATTTGTTAGGCACTAAATCATTTAGACTGCTTAATCGCGTTTTTCTTAAGAGTACGAATTGGAATGGGTAAATATTGACATGCTCTGTACCGTTCCTATGAACACTCTTTTACATAAGGCTAGATTTATCGAGAATTTAATTTTAGGTTTTTACATGCATTCAGACGTTAAAATTTTCTATATTTCTGAGTTTTCTTAAGACTACGTTTTGTAATGGATAATTCCTGAGCCTGTTAAACATTTGCTTAGGCTAGCCTACCTGTTTTTACCCTGTTGATCTAATTTTGAATGAACGCTTATTGTTTTAATCGACATGTTGTACTTGCAGTTTACGATATCTGCGTATGCTTGATTGTATTCATTTTAGTTTCTTTCTGCTTTCATGTAGCCTTGTTTGTGAAGGAGAATATTGTTTTAGGATACTCTTTCAACGCCTTATCTACATTTGTCCCAAATAAATCATGTATTGTGGCCTTCAAAAACTTTCCTTAGCTTTTATGATTTGTAGTTTTGCTAAAAAAAGGTTTATTTGTAACTTATGATCAGCTTATGCACTGTACATACTTATTCTCTTCTTTTACGGGCATGGTCTTGGACGTAATAGGGAAGCTTCGGTTGTATTTCATCGTTCGAGCCGTTCCTGGAATCTAACCTTCCGGACACTCCATCTGAATGGATGTCTAATTTCATTTACCTGTAAGATCAATTATGGTCGGAAATACCCGCCGATATTCTGTGAGCGTTGATCCTTTGTAATTAATCTATTTACCTGGGTGTTGATCATTTATAATTTGTGGATAACTGTTTACCGCTCCGGGCGTGGTTACCGGTCTGTCAGTTCGCATAGTACCAACTTCTTAGACCTAAAGTTGCATTCTTCGTTTTCTATATAACAATGTAATCTTGCGTTCGTTGCAAGTTTATTTTAAGTTAATTCTGTCATCATTTGGAGTTCAAAGGGATGTTTGTGTTTTATTATTAAGTTCATGCTACTGTTGATTTACTTGCGGGATAGTTTTAGTGTTCGTGAACTTTTAAATTCTTCCCGCCTGTCTTAGTTCTTGTTTCCCTGTTCGAGAAATGCGTGGAAAATTCGACGCGGCGTATCAACGGAAGCACGCTATCTGAATTCACTTTCAAGTCATTCGTTGAGAGAAGAAGACAAAGTACAAAACTACATATCTTCATAATTTATATTGTGTGTCTATGAAGACAAATATTGCTTGGCAACTTTAATGTACGTAATTTCCGTCACCCTAAGTTTTGCTGTACCACGAGGTGGGCTCTAAGTTTTTTTGTGCTTTTGTGACTTTTGAAGTTCGGTTATCGTGTTCTCCGAAAATCGGGGTAAGTCTGAGAGAATTTCATTATGTTAATTTCCAGAGTTTTAATCTCTGCATTTCTTTTTTTTTGGGTCTCTAGGAACCCGTAGTACGCTACTGTTTCTACGGTATCCGCTGTCGACATCCCGGCCGTATGATATTGTTGAGGGATCACTGATTCCCGTTTAGTTGAATTACCTGTTGTACCTTCTGCAAACGACTTGTGCATGTTAAGAGGTGTGAAGCTACCATCTCAGAGTCTTCTGCGAGGAATATCATCTGAAGGTCTAGAAGGACTCCGTTACCACATCTCCAGCTAGTGAGCCTTTCTTCACACCTGATTTTGCAAGTTAAGTACCGCACCAATTATAAACTACGATTTTATATCACGACTAATCTGTCAGGATCTTGTGCCAGTTAAGCTGGTCATTTCACATGTTTTAAGAACTAACAAGTGAACTGCAAATTTTATTACAACCACCTTTTCATGTTCTAGGTCTCAGTTACCGCTGATTAAATTTTGCTTATTTTTAAATTTGACTTCGCTGTATACTGGGTGAGACCAGTAGTATTAATGTTAATGCTCTGATTTACTACGTTCTTTGGTAACAACCTGAGGTACGACTCAGTATAATTTTCTGGAATTAATTCTTTACAGTAAATTCATTAATTTCTTTTTATTTTTTGTTTGTCATTCTATTTTACCTATGTCTAAAATGTGCTAATTAAATATCAATTGTAAACATAAGCATTTGCGAATCACGTATTTACCTATCTCAAAATTTTGATTATATAAATTTAATAAATTAATTATTTTTTTATTGTATTTGAATCGCCGTAGTTTGGCGAATTATCTAAAATCGCATGTAACAAATCTGTAAGGCTTATGAAACGTTTCTATCGCCGACCTACCTCTGGTAATTAGTGCGGAGGTTATGTCAAAGTTTTCTTTCTATTCTTATTTTATTTTGTTAAGGTTATGACTCCATTAGTAAGCATATAATATTATTAAAAATTCAAAACTCTATACATTTATCTACATGGAAAATTCCTGAAATTAACCTTAATAAAAAAAATTTAAGAAATAATTATTATTGATCATTTTGTTTTGTTTATTTTATGACTGAATAATATAAAAAAATAGATATAAATTGCAAATTTAAATTTAATTATAACCTTTTGAATAATTTCATATATGTTAATTTACATGCTGTTAAATGATGCTAGTACAACAAATTAGAAACTGGAAGACCTAATTAAATACATAGAATACTGTCCATCTATTTTTTTTTATTGGTTTTGTTATCCTTATAATTTTGTGTCGTAACTAGCGCATGGATAAGGTTTGTGTAGTTGGTCCTCATACAGGGTGATCCAGTGGCGTATCCCGCTGGAGGGACACAGCCAGTGGCGTTATATAGAAACCGCAGGTAGGTTACCTCCTAAGGTAGCGTAGTGTCCTGGTGCCCGGACAACGTCGCCGCCGACCGACGCTCATTTCATTAAGTTTAATTTCTTGAACCGTCACGCCATCTGCGCCTTGAGTTAGCTCGGCCCTGCGATTTTCAAATACTTCCACCTCGCTACAGTGATCTCCCTATACCGGAACTTAACCAAAGTTTTCTTTTAATTCCGTAGCGACGTTGTTAGGCCCGTAGCACCCTAGTAGCTAGTTATTGCTGATTATTGTTCTTATCGTCGGCATCTTGATTCTTGATCATCAACAGTATATACAAAAAGTCTTGGTCAAACGATCAAGTACGAGTATTAATTAATGAATATCAAAAGCATCCTTGTTTAAATGCGGTGAAAACCAAAGACTATAACAATTGACATGCACGATCCCACGCACTTAACTACTTCATTTCCCTCATAAAGGTTTCTTGTTTTGTATTTTTTTTTAATTAAATTAAATAAATCGTTAAATTGTACACTTGTAAGTCTATGAAAATTTCGAATCCATGACTTTTTTATGTTTTTTATCACGGGCCGTTACAACTACGGTTGTTGCGATTATTATAGTAGTAGCTAGACGTAATAAACTGTCGTCTACTGCGTCCATATAACAAATCCAATAGTGTCCAATATTAATTTAAAAAAAACAAACCAACATAACCATAACCTCAAATCATAATATTTAGTATCTAGTGCGCATTGTTTAATTATAAATTTGTTAGCAAATTTTATGCAAAAAGTTGCTGTGTGGCAAACAGGCATTTCTACTGAATTCACATGTAAATTTGTAATTAAATTTGTTATCAAAAGTTTCTGTATGATACTGTGATAAATTTACATGTAAATTATGATGTAAATTTAATTCCTAATTTTGTATGAAATTTACGTAAGTGTCAAACGGCCTGTAAGTTCTGTAAAGAGTAATATGATAATTTTATTAAGTTGACATAAGGCATTTTTAGACTTGAAGGATGGATAGAAGCTGATGCATTGTGTGGGGCGTACAAGCAGGAAGCAAGAGCGATGCATATTTTCCGAGAATGCGAACAAGTAACTAACAGCACTAATAGTTGACATATAACCCGAAGGTGAGCTGGAGATTTTTTGTTTGTAGTTCTGATTCCAAGTGTAATTAGGACCACCTGGTTGTAGCAAGGATTTTGTTGGTTTCAGATTACACCAATTAAACTTCAAATGACAAGTAAGTAATTGGCAGTTAATGGTATAATTATTAGGAGTATAATATAAGTGTTTAAGAAAGCCTTTAAAGTGCACGAAAAACTTACTACTTGTTTTTAAGTTTCGATATTATGTTTTTTCACAAGCAATCAATCGATGTTTAGCAGTGTTAATACAAACTTCAAATTTCTTGGTACAGAAGTTTTTATGGTTTTTCGTAATGATGTTCCTACGCAGTTTCTTATAATGAAAATGTGCCTTTATACTATCGTTGATGTTTGTTAGTATACAGTTTAATTATTATATTTTATTATTTAGGAGCGAAACTTGGCAACAGCAAATGGCCATGAAACCTGTGCTAAATGCCAGTATAATGTGTAATAAGAAACTTTGCAGCCTACATTTTGGACACAACTTGCATGCACATCCTCAATCTGTATGCCTTTACAGAAATGCAGTGCCGTCACTCCATCCCATGAGGCCACCCACGGAGCCTAAGGCACCAATGTCATTGGAAGTCTTGTTTGTTTTACGACAACAATAAATTAATCGATTTGGTGTTAGTTATTGCAGGTTTATTTTATTTTGTTTTTTTCTATAGCCATGTAATTAACATTATTTAGTTTTTAAGCCCTAGTTGTCACTCTTTTAATTATATATTGATAAAAAGACATCTACTAAATTTGTTAGGTATCTTATGTACGGAGTCAGCTGGCACACCAGGTGGCGGGAATAGCGCAGGGAAGTGTTCTGGGACCGCTGCTCTTCATTATTTTTGTAAACGACCTCACCTGCGGTGCGGGTGCGCACGTGGTACAATACGCAGATGACACTGCGTTTGTAACATCGGGTGCAGATGTGGACAGGGTGAGGCGTGGAGTGGATGAGTCTGCTGAGTTTGCAGAGTACTGGTTCGCTGCAAATGGTTTAGTGATGAATAAAGAAAAGACCGTGAGAATTAACTTCACCTCAAATCGGCGTCTTACCGAGCTGCATGGTGGCAGGGTTAAGTACCTTGGTGTCACGCTGGACGGCCTCCTGACTTGGGAGGCACACGTGGAGAATTTGGTTGGCTCTCTGCAATCCTCAATATACGCTATAAGAAGAATCAGCAAAATCGTTGATACAACTGCTGCAAAGCTAACTTACTACGCTATGTTCCATGCTATAGCTGTGTACTGTATTTGTGTGTGGGGACACTCGACTCATATACAGAAGGTTATGCGAGCTCAAAAGAGAGCTGTTAGGGTGATTGTGGGTGTTTCGCCATACGAAACTGCCAGACCAATATTCAAAGCACATAAAATAATGACGATACCTTCTGTCTACATAGGGAAACAACTGAAAAGGGTCCACGCAGAAAGAGGGCACCTTGCACGAAGATGTGACATCCATAGCTACAATACGAGGCAACACTTTGACCTTCAAGTGGACTACTTACGGCTAAATTCGTCCAAACATATGAATCTGGGGCGCAAGATATATAATTCCATACCGACCGATTGGAAGCAACTGACAAATAAAAAGTTCAATAGGAGGGTGAGGGAGCATCTGCTGCAAAATGCATTCTACAGCATAGAAGAATTTATGGACGACATGGCCAATATCTAATAATGTATAATACGATTCTTGTACTGACGTGGGCTGTATCTTTGAGCACTAATAAAGATTATTATTATTATTATTATTATCATTATCATCCATATTTTTATTTATGTCGCCTTATTTTATGTTCATCATTTATGTAATACAAGATTTTGTAAATGGTGGTAGTAAACATAGGCTTAAGTCATTGTGTGTCTATCGGGTTTAATTACCTACTTTGTAATATTTTGAGTAGGTAAAATTCTATCTTATTGTTAAAAATATGTTTGTTAGTCGAATATTCTACTTTTGGTAGATTATGCTATTGTTCGTTAATTTATTTTTGTACTGGTCATTTAACTAAAACATACGTGTTAGATGTTACTTATTAAGAATCATAAATGTACTTTGTACCTTTTCTATGTAACAATAGTAAAGTGTAATTATTTAAGCAATTCTTTTCTTTAAAACGTTATTGTATGGTTACATAATTGTAATTGAATATCGTACTGTATACTATTTTCCTTAGCAATAATTCCTGATTACTACGGGAACTAGTAAATAGTACTAGCTGTCCATCAATCTCTTCGAGGTTGAATCGCCTTTTCGCGTCCGCTTACAGTTTCTTCACAGTTTCCTGTAAAAATCAATCAGTGTCATGGCTTTTTAGAATGTCCGATTTTATTAACTTTTGAAGCACCCCTGTATATACACATATCTTGTGAAGCCAATAGTATGTTTTATTTAAAATGCTTCTCGAACTGTTTTTTACACAAACCTCTACACACTCAAGAGCGAGAAAGGTAATTTAATGTTAACATAGTTCATGTTAAAGTATTTAAAGAAACAATGAGCTGAAAGAGCACAACATTTTCATCGGGACAGTTTACAATACTATTTTGATGTGATAGTGGAAAAGCACGTCAACCTTTTCGAAGTCTCGTTAAGAAAAAAGCACAAAATAATAATAAAAGTAAAAAGCCTTTCCTGTAAAAAACGCTTTTTAGAATGTCCACTTTTATAAACTTTTGAAGCACCCCTGTATATACATATATTTTGTTAGGCCAATAGGATATTTTATTTAAAATTCTTCTCGAACTGTTTTTGACATAAATCGGTACACACTCAAGAGCGAGAAAGGTAATTTAATGTTAAACATAAGTCGTGTTAAAGTATGTAAAGACACAATGAGATCAAGAAGCGCAACATTTTTATTAAGAAAGTGTACAATACTATTTTGATGTGAAAGCGTAAAAGCCTGTCAACCTTTTTGAAATCCACTATCGTTAATAAAGGAGCACAAAATAATAACAAAAGTGAAAAGCTCAAGTTTTAAATAGTAGCGCCTTTCCTGTAAAAAGAGATCACTGGGATGAAGCTTTTTAGAACGTCCACTTTTATACACCTTTGAAGCACCCCTGTATATACATATATTTTGTTAAGCCGTTTTATTTAAAATTCTTCCCGAACTGTTTTTAACACAAACCGGTACACACTTAAGAGCGAGAAAGGTAATTTAATGTTAAACATAAGTCATGTTAAAATATCCAAAGAAACAATGAGCTCTCAAAAAGCGCAACATTTTCATTAAGACAGTTTACAATACTATTTTGATGTGAACGTGTAAAAGCCTGTCAACCTTTTCGAAATCCACTATCGTTAATAGAGGAGCACGAAATAATAACAAAGTAAAAAGCCCAAGTTTAAAATTGACGCGCTTTTCCATGACGCTTTTTAGAATGTCCACTTTTATAAACTTTCGAAGCACCCCTACATATATTTTGTTAAGCCAATAGTATATTTTATTTAAAATTCTTCTCGAACTGTTTTTTACACAATCTGGTACACACTCAAGAGCGAGAAAGGTAATTTAATTGTTAAACATAAGTCATGTTAAAGTATCGAAAGAAACAATGAGCTCAATGAGCGCAACATTTCCATTGAGATAGTGTACAATTCGATTCTGATGTTTGCGAATCTACTATCGTTAAGAAAAAATGAAGTGTTAAATTTAAGCCCTGTTCAATCATGTTTCCAAGAATCGCCAAATTGAAGACGTAATAAGCGACCACAAACACTCCGGTATCCAAAATTTCACAAACATTCATCAATTTTCAAAAAGCTCTTCCGCCATTTTGTTTTTTTTTGACATTTTGACTATGGATTCGTGATCGGTGACCTAAGACACCCCCGTATCTAAAATTTAACATTCATACGTCAATTTTCAAAAAATTCTTCCGCCATTTTGTTTTTTTTGACATTTTGATTTTGAATTTGTGATCGGCGACCTAAGACACCCCCGTATCTAAAAGTTCACATTTATACGTCAATCTTCAAAAAATCCCTCGGCCATTTTGTTTTTTTTGACATTTCGACTTTGGATACGTGATCAATGACACCACAAAAACTCCCAAGTGCCGAATTTTACTTTAATCAGAAGAGAGAAATTGATTTCAGCTAGCTCCGCCCACTCTGCATGTATGCGTAATCGTTTAAATAAAATATTACATAAGGGCACATCGATGTTAAAAGTAATCCTTTTCCCCATTAAGGAAACGGGACATACGCGTTCTGGAATTAACGTGTTTTAATTCAAATCATTATTAAAATATTAATCTACAGCTCCTGTATAGATGAAAATATTAAATCAAGCGGGACCGTTATGTATTGTGTGGAGATACAGAACATTCGCCAGACCGTAATATATTGATCGCCAGTGCACATGAGAATCTGATTATATTTTTCGCCCGTCTGGAATGCATTGATATCAGTGCACGTTGAATCGGCCATTTTTTCACCAAATCCTTCTGCAAACGAATTTGAAAGTGCTCGTGCCCTTAATTGCGTACGACTGTCGACTCGAAATAAGCATGTTAAGATCCCGAGAAGCCCGTTCTTTAAGACCCCGGGTCTTGTTGGACCCTCGCAACCTTCAAAATTCCGTATTTCACGCTTAAATATGAATCTGTGGACACAACTCAGTTTGACGTTTCTCGAGATTTTTATCGCTTGTCACGGGAAACGTAAGCCATTTTTCTGTTACAAAATGGAATGCACGCTCCTCTTCAATGGACGATATCTCTGCACACGCTCCACTAAAAAGGAAAATCTCTCCGTCCACCGGAAATTCAATGTCGCTCGTAAGCCCACCCCAAAGCACAGCCTTTAATTCCCCATATCCAGAGAGGAGTTCTTTGCAAAGATTTGCCGACTTTTATCTATTTTGATAGCTCCGAAAATGCTCGGTTAAGCTCTTTCAACTCGGGCGATTAACAACAGAGGTCTGTGCGCTATTATACAGGGTGTCCAGAAACTCCTGACAAACGAAGACCGGAGATTCCTCAGATAATTTTAAGACAATTTAACTCAATGCACCCTAGTCCGAAAATGCTTCCTAAGGGAGCTAGAGCTCTTTGAAGATGGCGCCTTGTAATTAGTTTTTTTTTAATATCTCCCGAACGCTTCTATTTAGAAAAACAAAAACTGGTATGCTTATTTATCCTCCAGAGATGAATCGATTCCATCAATTGCGAATTTCTAGTACCGGTCATAGGCGTCCGTTTTGGGTAGGTAAACGGTTATTTTAACGCATAACTTTTTTGTCTTTAACTTTTAAGCTTTTGTGACACTAGATTATTAAATTTTCAGGTATTCTAGTACTAAAAGGTACTCTTACTTTAAGCCGGTAGGATACAGCGTTTTCTAGAAAAATCGATTTGAAAATTTTTCGTTTTTTCGTCATTTCAACTTCGCGAACTGACAACAATTTGACGATTAAAAACGTAGGTTTTATTTCTGTTGGCAGTTCAGAGCGAACTAGTGCAAAAAATAATAAATTGAATTTTAATGACGAAAAAACGAAAAATTTTCAAATCGATTTTTCTAGAAAACGGTGTATCCTACCGACTTAAAGTAAGAGTACCTTTTAGTACTAGAATACCTGAAAATTTAATAATCTAGTGTCACAAATGCTTAAAAGTTAAAGACAAAAAAGTTATGCGTTAAAATAACCGTTTACCTACCCAAAACGGACGCCTATGACCTTAGGAAGCATTTTCGGACTAGGGTGAATTGGGTTAAATTGTCTTAAAATTATCTGAGGAATCTCCGGTTTTCGTTTGTCAGGAGAGTTTCTGGACACCCTGTATATTATAATGTAATTTGATTACAGTGTTGTGATCATGTACCGCGAGATCTAAAATTATATTGATAAAAGTTTGCCATGGGTTGAAAAACGTCTGTATTAAGTTATATCATTTAAGTGTCATACTGTCAATATTTGTCATTATATTTTGTCTTATAATGACAAATATTGATGATAGTATGACACTTAATGATATAACGATTTATATTCCATGAAAAACCTTTATCAATATAATTTTTGATCTCGCGGTATTAAACCCTAATTTGTAATAACCTTTATTTCGAATTTCCCGCTACCTAATTCATTTTGAATCGCCAGCTATTTGCTTTCTATTCTTGAAAACTGTAATTTTTTATATCAGCGCCATCTATATTGGCCTTCAGGCGATACAAACCGCTGATAAAAATTTTGGCTTGACTGCGCCCTTTATTTCTAATTTTAATTTTAATTTGTGAGTGCCCGAGAGCCGACAAAACACGAGTCGGTCTAGTTAGTGTGAAACTGAACCGTATTCCCCTATCTCACCCATGTATAATGGGAATTAAAGGGAACTTGTATATTTTACAAATTATAAAGAACCATTTTATATTATCAAGCTTTACGTATACAGTAACATATGGATGAGAACCGCTCTACTCTTTGTTGAATCGTCTCATTTAAACTCTCTTGTATTATAATTTAATTTTTTATAATCTCTGTAGTATGGTGATTATCGGTTGTTAGTTTAGCAATTATTGTATCTGAACAGTTGCGCAACTGTTGTATCTGCTGAATGCGACCATTGCGAATGGAACTTGTTATCAACCGTCGACTGATTGTTGTGACATGTTTTGGTACAACGCTGGATTTGCTTAACTACAAATGAACTACAGGTAGGACAAACAGTTCTTATCCTTTTCTTTACTCATGATGGAAACATATACAATTCAAAAAGGGTAATAAAAGATGGTAGTATTTGTATTTACCGCGCCAGTACCTTCACACGCATCATCACGCATGCGTTCTAGGGAAGAAAGTCGTTTCTAGGTATGAACCTGGCAGTGATTTTTTAATAGCTGTGATCACAGTAACAGTAATTTTAAAATATCAGTGAAAATTAAAGGTGCTCACTTGTTCTACATTAGCAAATACGTATTTTTATCCTTCTCTAAAATTGTGATTTTGCCAAGTGAGATATTTTTAAGCGTGATTGTTATTGACGGTGATCGCAGTTATAATTCACTGCTACCGTGCCGAATCGTTACGATATCGATCTGACTGCCGAATATCAGTCTGCATGTACCCGCCCACGAGGCAAAATCACTATATGCTCACTTATTCTACATTAGCATACTCTCCGCTGTGGATTTTTTGGTTCCCAGATACGGTACGCGTTCAAGCGATACTTTTGTGGTGGCTCGAGCTAGGTCAAATGTTTTTGCTAAGGCACCTCTTACGCATATGGCAAGGAACGCTAACGAACTATGCCCTGATCCTTTTCACTTTCCTTTTATTCAAAAGCCTCACTCTATCGATAAATGAATATGTCTTTCGATTTGACTCAATGCATATGTCTGTAACACTGTTTATTTTAATTTAATCTGAACGCATTGCCATGATGTACTAATTATTAAATATTTGCTTCTTAGTCTAATGTGCTAAGGTTTCTACTCATTGTTGTTATTGTTATTATTGTTATTAATACAATATGAACTACTGTATCAGATTTTAATATGGCTGTATGTAAATCTCACTATATTACTCTGACGATAAAGTTAACCGCAAACAACTGATATTATAAGGGAATTAATAAAAATAGTCTATTTTAAAAAAAATCCATTCATGAAATATACATCCTTTTAACATTCAATATTGAGTATTTTTAAAATCTCTCTTGCATGGCACCAAGTCATTAAAAAAAATAACCGCAAGAAATTTCTGAAATATAAACAAAATAGGTAATTGTTCTGAATAGCGACATCTTCAGTGTGATAAATCATTTGACATACCCCCCACACTACAGAAACACCAACACAAAAATCTTCAAAGCTCTTCGATGACTATACAAAGCCCTTTAATATCTGTGTAAGGCTCTGTAATAGCTGTAAAAGTTCTTTAATACCTATACAAAAGCTCTTCAAAGTATATCTGCAATACATTTCTCATTATTAAAATTTACACATGAATCACATATTGTTGAGATATCTAAAATCAGTTAAATATGGTACACATATACATAAGCTTCAAACGAATTTTTAATATATGGAGAGCAAAACATGGCGATGCATTATCAAATTCAATTTTATTTCATTGGCAATGTGAACAATCTCCTCTAAGCATGATCAACCCCCTCAAATC
Source organism: Amphimallon solstitiale (assembly GCA_963170755.1). Taxonomy (NCBI): domain Eukaryota; kingdom Metazoa; phylum Arthropoda; class Insecta; order Coleoptera; family Scarabaeidae; genus Amphimallon; species Amphimallon solstitiale. Next base: position 37,896,065 of record OY720685.1, on the reverse strand, counting down.
AAATTATAAATATATGGGGGAGGCGCTTAAATTACTTTGCTTTTTCTAGTGAAACATGGTGATCCATTATCGAATTGCCTTTAAGTTTGTATACATTGTTAAAAGCTATAATTATAACACTGATTTATTTAAATCGTATTTCCTAATACCACTAAGTATATTGGCGGATATTTCAATTTTCATATAATATGGAAGCAGATTTTTGTGTTGATCGAGACAGTTGACCCCGAGAACAGACTGTATCATTTAGAGAATGTCTTCATTGGGAGTATATATGTTGAGAATGTCATGTGAGGAAGAGTCTATGTGAAGATAATTTATGATTTTTAAAATAAAAAAAATATTTTGGTTCATTTTCTTCAAATTCATTTTATTTTCTTCTTCCACAACGTCAATGTAATTGTTTTATCAACTGTTATTGTACATGACGCAGATATTGCTTCCTATTTTTACTGCATACAAACAACCACGGAGTTTTATTAATACTTATAAACAGCTTTTATTAAATCAATATATTTGCATAAGCACCAAATCTATTAAATATATGTCGAACGATTTAAATTACTTTGCTTTCGAGCAACACAAAAAAATTCCTATTATTGTCCCTATTTTGTGGGAATTATAAGTGTAGAAGAATGTGATGTAATTACTGCTATTGAAGCTCATTCGCTAAATTCCATAAATAATATACATAACCTCCAAACCAATTAAATTAACCAAAAACTACATACTAAAGCTCTTCACCCTCTCACTCCCTCACGAGATATTACACCTTGAAGGTCCAGTCGAAGGTCTATTGTTTTATTTTTTAAATTTATATATACATATTCATAGTGATGAAACAATTGTGTTCATTGAATAAAATATACATATTTATATACAAAATGTATAATCACTCAAATCAATTTTCAACTATGCTTTGCTTGCATTTAGGTATGGAGAGGGGTGGGGTGGGGTGATTAGTCGGAATATCCACCCCACCGCGGGGTGGATGGCGGGTGACGTAATACGTTAAGCGCGTGGGCGGGGAACGCCAAACAGCTTTATATTATTTATCACCCGCTGAACAGCTTCTGAAGTGCTTTGAACGGCTTTTGAAGAGCTTTGAACGGCTTTGAAGAGCTGCTGAAGTGCTTTCAACAGCTTCTGAAGTGCTCGAACCGGTTCATCTCTCTCGCGTCAGAGGACGTTATTTTTAGTTTGGCAAGTGAGTGTCAGAGGGCGCCACCTTAGTTGGGTTCGTGGCCGTCAGAGCGCGCGCTTAACGTATTACGTCACCCGCCATCCACCCCGCGGTGGGGTGGATATTCCGACTAATCACCCCACCCCACCCCTCTCCATACCTAAATGCAAGCAAAGCATAGTTGAAAATTGATTTGAGTGATTATACATTTTGTATATAAATATGTATATTTTATTCAATGAACACAATTGTTTCATCACTATGAATATGTATATATAAATTTAAAAAATAAAACAATAGACCTTCGACTGGACCTTCAAGGTGTAATATCTCGTGAGGGAGTGAGAGGGTGAAGAGCTTTAGTATGTAGTTTTTGGTTAATTTAATTGGTTTGGAGCTTATGTATATTATTTATGGAATTTAGCGAATGAGCTTCAATAGCAGTAATTACATCACATTCTTCTACACTTATAATTCCCACAAAATAGGGACAATAATAGGAATTTTTTTGTGTTGCTCGAAAGCAAAGTAATTTAAATCGTTCGACATATATTTAATAGATTTGGTGCTTATGCAAATATATTGATTTAATAAAAGCTGTTTATAAGTATTAATAAAACTCCGTGGTTGTTTGTATGCAGTAAAAATAGGAAGCAATATCTGCGTCATGTACAATAACAGTTGATAAAACAATTACATTGACGTTGTGGAAGAAGAAAATAAAATGAATTTGAAGAAAATGAACCAAAATATATTTTTTTATTTTAAAAATCATAAATTATCTTCACATAGACTCTTCCTCACATGACATTCTCAACATATATACTCCCAATGAAGACATTCTCTAAATGATACAGTCTGTTCTCGGGGTCAACTGTCTCGATCAACACAAAAATCTGCTTCCATATTATATGAAAATTGAAATATCCGCCAATATACTTAGTGGTATTAGGAAATACGATTTAAATAAATCAGTGTTATAATTATAGCTTTTAACAATGTATACAAACTTAAAGGCAATTCGATAATGGATCACCATGTTTCACTAGAAAAAGCAAAGTAATTTAAGCGCCCCCCATATATTTATAATTTGATTTGAGGGGGTTGATCATGCTTAGAGGAGATTGTTCATATTGCCAATGAAATAAAATTGAATTTGATAATGCATCGCCATGTTTTGCTCTCCATATATTAAAAATTCGTTTGAAGCTTATGTATATGTGTACCATATTTAACTGATTTTAGATATCTCAACAATATGTGATTCATGTGTAAATTTTAATAATGAGAAATGTATTGCAGATATACTTTGAAGAGCTTTTGTATAGGTATTAAAGAACTTTTACAGCTATTACAGAGCCTTACACAGATATTAAAGGGCTTTGTACAGTCATCGAAGAGCTTTGAAGATTTTTGTGTTGGTGTTTCTGTAGTGTGGGGGGTATGTCAAATGATTTATCACACTGAAGATGTCGCTATTCAGAACAATTACCTATTTTGTTTATATTTCAGAAATTTCTTGCGGTTATTTTTTTTAATGACTTGGTGCCATGCAAGAGAGATTTTAAAAATACTCAATATTGAATGTTAAAAGGATGTATATTTCATGAATGGATTTTTTTTAAAATAGACTATTTTTATTAATTCCCTTATAATATCAGTTGTTTGCGGTTAACTTTATCGTCAGAGTAATATAGTGAGATTTACATACAGCCATGAATGATTGAACATCCAAAATCTTCATTGATTACCTATATTGTATTAATTTCATAATTGTAATATATTATGGGGAAATAGACAGCGTCACACCTTAAACCAGATGATAGTAGTAGTTTGTTATGTTTAGTATTAGTAAGTCTTGATCTCACGCATACATACAGGAGAGAGATTTAATAAATTATTTAGTGTGGGAATAATTAATGAAAAAAATTTCAGATATAAAACGGAAAATTATTTATTTTTTCTTTTCAAATAACACATTCTATGAATTCAACGAATTCTCCAATAAAATAGTAAATCTAGGTAATGTTAATATGGAAAATGTTCGGACTTCAGTGTAATAATAAGACAACGTTAATGCATAAAATACATAAATTACTAAAACAAATGATTTTATAAAAAATATATATTTATTAATAAAAATAATTGAATTTTATTCTATTATCTTAATAAAGGAAATAAAACCACAAACATATTTTCATTCATAGTTTATTTTTAAGGAAGCATATGATTAAACCATAATGAGATAGAGATAAAGAACAATACATTAAACTTATAAAAGAAATCAATGAACTTAGTGCTAAAATAACAGTCTTTTCTTCTATTTTTTATTAAATTGCAACAGTTTTGTATTAAAAATTTGTTTGATTAGAGAATCATTGACTTTTTCTTCAACTGGTGTCATCGCTTGATGGAGTTGCGTCATCATCGGAAATTAATTTATTAACGTTGGCAGATCCTAGGTCACACTTAAATTTAGCAAATTCAAAAGCCAATATTTCTAAGACACAATCGGTATATTCTGAGCTCCAGATACACTTCTGAATGTCGTAATTGTACTCGTTGAACTGATGACATAGACATTTTTCCATGTACGTCTTAATATCAATTCCGATTTCCTTGTTCGCGGCCAGCGATGACATTAAAGTCTGATAGTAATAGGAAAAGTCTAATAACTCTAATCTGTGGAGTCTGCTTCTAATAGCCAATATAGCATTCATTAACATTGTAATGGATGTCCCATCTAGGATTAACACAATATCTATACGAACCACTTTCAATATGGGTTGCAGACGGCCGCTTTTCGTCAGTCTACGAGTAAATATTAATTTGATGGAATCCCCAATTGACAAGGGTTCTTCGTTGTTGTTGATGTTGGATACACAATCTTCTTCGAACGTCGCTTCATCTGAACACCTTTTGCGCTGGTTTCGTCGAACATTGACAACATAATCTTTTATCTGAGCTTGATACTTTAAAAATCCATAAAACTCGTATTTTGTAAACGATATACATTTTCGACCATTCGCTATTTTGACAACTGGAAAGTAATCTCTTGCTGGACTCAATCCTGTTGATATATAGGTACCATTGTTATTTAATTCATATTTAACTTCATTTATTAAACGATATTCCTTGTTTATATTGTTTTCGTATTTTTGTAGTAAATTATCCATTAAATTGAAAGGATATGATGGATTCATTGTAAACACTTATTACTAGCGATACAAGATATTAATAACTGATTTTTGTTCTTTCACACTTAATTAAATACATTTTTCACCCCCACCATTTTTTCTCCTCCTCTCAATCTCTCCTTTCTCGTGTAAAGTTGTATTTTTTTATAATAAATTCCGGTAAATGTTCTTTGTGTAAGTAGCAAATCAATTCCAATTTTATTAAACATTTGACCAGAGTTTCAATTAATATCTTTTCATCTAAGTATGACTCACATGCCTCGATGGCTTCCTTGTATTTTACACTCCATAGATTACGTTCCTCATCTGACAAATATGATTCGATTCGATTTCCCTCCAGCAGGTTCTCAAACTCCAAATCAATTAACATTTTTGCACATCTTACAACAGACGTCTTCAAGTCTGTTGCTTCCGGATATCTTGAATAGCACATCCACATGATGTTTTATTATTTGTTCTGACTAGTCTTAGACACTCTATGAGATCAATGAATGTGTGTGGAATGAAAATATTATTTTTATTTATACTTCAAAAACATATGCGCAGATAAGTCTATAACGTTTGTTTTTAATGTCTTGACCCCACACTGATAATCACAAAACCACAAAGTAACAATCAATGTTTGTTTAATATATTAGTGTCACCATGATATTTTTAAAAAACATGGAATATATTATTTTTTTCTAGAAACATCTTATGATTTTTTATTTTCCGCACTAAAAAACACACGCGCGGATAAGTCGATATCGTTTTTGTTTTTTAATGTCTGGGTCTCACACACAAAAGAGATTTAATAATTTATTGCTATATACTACGAAAAACAATTAAGCGTTTTTATTTAACGCTTTAATATTGATTAATAGAAACATTTTACCTTTTAACAACTTGATTGTGTCATCTTGAATGTTAAAAGCGTGTATAGGCAACCATCTTAACGAACGGGCACTAGAAGCGATTTGATATTAATATTTTCGTGACTTTTGGTCCATCCTGTATATATTAGTATTTTATTTAATTTATTGGTTTTTGGACAAGTCTGTATATAACTGACACAACAGCGACAACTATAAAAAACGTGGTCGATTTTGGAACTACAGATATCGAATTAATAAATAATAATATAAAGTAATAATACTATTTGTATATCAATGTTACATCCTTCAATTATATCGTTAAATATAAACTTTAAAAAAGTATTTTATTACTACGTTACCATACTGTATATGTATTAACTTTGTGTATTACCTAAATTCAGTGAAAAAACATGCAACGGATGAATCTAACCACATATAGATCATAACAGGAAGTGAGAGATAATGCTGTTTACGAAGTTATTTATCTACAAAATGTTATTCGACACATGCATTTTATACGGTAAACATATTTTTGTTTATTGAAAAAATATCATTTTTTATTATATTCTATTTACTATTGTATAAAATACAGCGGCCAGTATTGTAAATGTCATTCAACACTGTGTTCTACTAGTAAGTACATATTGACTAGTGCTTTTTAATATTTTTTCGAAACGGTATTATAGATATTTCTAAGATGTTTTGAATGTGTCTAGTATTCACAAATATATTTTTTAAACTACTTTTAAATTTACTAGTGTTATTTTCTAAGATGTTTTTGAATGTGTCTAGTATTCATAAATACATTTAAAATTTATATAAAGACATTCAATATGTTAGTTTGTTTCAAATTTCATTTACTAGTGCTTTTTAGACCCGGTATTTTAAATATATTTTAAGTAGATGCTTCAAGTGAATCTTACATTTTTTGTAAGATGTCTTGAATTATTAATTATTTTTAGTTGTTTCTTTGCAGAAATGAACTGCATTATATGTAAAAAATCTTTCACCCGGCGTGATAGCTTGAAACGACATCTACATACTCTCCACCACAATTTTCGTTGTGCTACTTGCGAGGAGGGCGTGGACACATGTGAGCATGTTGCTGGACCACCTAAGAAGATTGTTAAAGTAGATGTTGAACCATCCACAAGTTCTAATAGACTTGCGGATGCTGCTCCATCTACTAGTCGAGATGTGTCTCAGGTAAGCTGCTGCGGGTTGAGTTTCCCTAATAATTCTCTATATAGGGGGCATCTTCGCTCGCAACAACATTTGATTAATAATACACTTATGCTGCAGGATGGAGTGTTTAAAATTAATTCTTCATTCAACAACAGGGTCGCGAGTTACAAAATTCTAGGTAATAAAAATTCTGATATATTAACTTTTTTGGCAGATTTGAAAATTAAAGTGTGCCGCCTGATTAAAGATATTCTGTCTGGGGCTGTATCGGGTATTAAGGTACAGTTAGAGCTATTTGCTCATTATGTTAAAGCGATAGCAGATGAGGAAATAACCGACTTAAAATCATTTAATACTCGATACACCATTGTCACCGAGTGGTCGAACTTGGAGGACGTTTTTGACCAGGCGGCTACTATTATAAAGTCGAAGTCGGAAGAGTTTTCGGAGAGAGGGAGTAATTGGGCATTTAAGATGGTCTCACATTTAGAGGTTAACATCAACACATTTAGGACTATTTAAAGACTAAAAACGCGAATGGCAAGACTGAGAGTTGCAGCCCCTAGGTGATATTGCTAATTGGTATACCAATACTGTTGATTGATTACTCCATAATTGTGATACTAGATAATAAGTTTAATTGTATCTGTTTGTATATAAAAATAAATTTTGTCTACAGAATCTAATCTTTTATTTCCTTACAGCCCTATTTATTTTGGAACACAGTGTATGTTCATATTTGTAAAGTAAATTGAATTTATAATAGACACATAAATTAAATGAGCACCTGCTGCAGCTAAGGCAGGCCTGGGCAGGTTTCCACTACCTATACAGGTGAGTTTGACACCTGGTCGGCCAAGTTTTACACCTGGTCACCGGTATGATAAACGAAGCATTCGAACAGTCAGCAAATTACGTCTTGTTTTGACCAAAAATTGCCTTATCTTATCAAGACTACTAAATTTTGGCCGCCATCTTACTTTTCTAACTTTGAAACGCCCTGTATATTCATATTTGACTGCTACGTCACCGAGCACCATGCTGTATATGTATTTATTTTTATAATTTTGACGGCCATCTTGGATTCGCCATCTTGCTTTTCTGACTTTTGAAACGCCCTGTCATAATTTGAAAATTTTGGCGGCCATCTTGGATTCGCCATCTTACTTTTCTAATTTTGAAACACCTTGTATACGTCACAAAGTATCATACTGTATATGTATTTAATTTTGACGGCCATCTTGGATTCGCCATCTTGCTTTTTCTAATTTTTGAAACACCCTACATTAATTTTAAAATTTTGGCGGCCATCTTGGATTCGCCATCTTGCTTTTTCTAACCCTGTATACGTCACAAAGTACCATGCTGTATATGTATTTATAATTTTGAGACACCCTGTATATTGATTTTGCGCGCCGACCACAGCGCCATTTGCAAATACACGGTGGCCGCGTTCGGAACTAAAATTAGTGGTGGGGGGATTGAGTGGTGGGGGGTGGAGTAATGGTGGTGGGGGGTGGAGCCAGAACTGTCCAATCTACCCTAATTTGAGCGTATGTCTGAATATTCTCGCCGTATGTCTGAATATTCGCGCCGACTAATATTTTGCTTCATTAATTTCAATTTACCAAGAAAAGCCGAAATCACACCATTTGTTTTTATTAAATTAAGGCTGTCCCTTGTAACTGCAAGTTAACGTCATTGAATTTTATGAACAAATCTGTTAAGTATGCAATGTCCGCTTTATATTTGATCAGATTTTCTTTTAAATTCGGTGCTTTAGGCACTCTATCACTGATTCGAAAAGTGAGTAAAATCTCGATAAGCATGCACCTTTCGACAACCGGCGTACTTCAGTATGTAAGAGCAGTCGTTGGAAATCTTCATCATTTTCATCGCACAATAGTGAAAATAAACGGGTATTCAAAGCATTGCTTTTTATTTTATTAACTGCGTTAATCACAAATTGAAGCGATTGGTGCAATCTATCACTCAAATTTTTCGCTACAAGGTGTTGTCGGTGGATGACACAGTGAATTGCAATTAGTCCTGGTATTATTCTTTTAAGATGGCTTATAGACCCACGATATCGCCCGAACATGGCAAGAGCACCATCTGCTGCCACCTGAAATAATGTTTGTAAATGGAATAGATTTTTCTGAAAAAAAATCACTCAGGACATTAAATATCGATTCGCCTTTAGTGTCCGACTTCAAAGTTTTTGCGAATAGCAGCTCTTCATGGATTTCTTCGTCCATAACAAATCGAACATATGCCAATAATAATGCTTCATTACCAGGCAAAGTAGACTCGTCCAATTGAATACAAAAATGAGTGGTTTGCAGATAATTACATAAGAAGCTTTCTATATCAGATCTCATTTCATCAATACGTCTTTGTACAGTGTTGTTACTTAAAGGAATTCTTTTGAGTACGTCAAATGGAGGTTTGTGCAGAACAGTTTTTAAAACCTCTTCAATAGCGGGTAAAATTAACTCTTCTCCGATGGTGTGCGGTTTTCCAGATTTCGCTATAAGCAACGAAATATTGTAAGATGCCCGCAAGCCATCATCGTTACTTTGAGACGTTGAAGCAAACATACATTTTACGGTAGGTCTCTTTTCATATTTATCCTTCAATGTTTGAAAGTATTTCAGATCTTTACCTATTTTTTCAGGATGACACCTTCTTAGATGGTCCTCGAGCTTAGATGGTTTCATAGAGTCATTGCTCAGAACTTTGTTGCATAAAAGACACATGGGCAATCGTTTGTCTGCCGTTGATGGAAGAAAACCAAATTTCAAATAATCAACACTGTACTATCGACATTTCTTCTTAGATTCAGCCATTTTCCGTATCAGTTGTGACCTGTAAAAAAATATTTGTTTTTGAGGCGATTTTACCAGAATATGGCTATTATAACACAACAGAATAGAATTATTGCAATAAAAAAAAAACAAAATGCCCGCGGAAACACCGCTCTTTTAATTAATCGCCGTCGTCACGTAAATATATATTTTTAAACAAAAAAGTCTTCCCTGGCTTTTTATTCTTTTATAGAAGTTTTGAATAATCTCTAGTATATAATTTTTACTACATAACTACCTACTACACTAAAATAGTAAAACAAATATAATATGATTGATAAATTGCAATATACAATAAAAATATGTATAACAAATAGGCAGATACTTGCTTTTTCCGGCACTGCAAACACTGACATCGATTCACACAGTCACACTTTTATGTTCAAAATCCGGGAAACAAATGAGTAACGTTTTGTTCTTGGCATTCGTATTTATACTAATGTAGATTGCAAGCACAGCGCAAGTCGCATTTCATCCCTTTGCAGGTCTCAACAAGCATCCCGGACGAGCGGGCGCACGGGCGGCACTTTGCAAGTCTCTACGTGTGGTGTACACTTGTACTATTATCTATTGTTCTATTCAATTCTGTGTTTGAACTGAGTCTCGAATATTTTTGAGTACATACCTAGTGAATGATGCTACCTGCCTACGTTGATAGGTAAATCCACGTCAAAATTTTTGTTCTTTATTATGAAAACCAGAAAATTTTTCGGTGACCCCCACTTACAACTTGTGAACCCCTGTTTTCTTTTTACGTCTACGTGGACCCCCGTGTGGTCTCCTATGGACCCCTGGGGGTCCACCTGGACCACTTTGGGAACCACTGCTCCAGATGTTTCATCATTTCTTACAAACAACACAATCAGAAACTTCTAATGGAGTTGCATCTATTAGAAGTTGTCTTGCCCTGAAACATTACCAATGCAATGTCGGAAGCAACAAGAATTTTCTTAACATTCCATAACAAATTGGTGATATAAGATTATCAGCAGTATTACCAAAGATGTAGTTGTAAATATAAGTAATATTAAGAAAACAATGTTCGTAAATATGATTATGATAAAAATTCTAATCTATTCTCAAAGAACATCAATAGTTGACAGTGATGCACACAAATCATATTAAAATACAAGAAAACAGTGAATTATATGAATGCACATACATATTGCTGTGGTATTTTTCTGCATAAATAAATAAATAAAGAAATCAAACAAATAAAATGCCAACAAAAAGAAAATACCAGCACATTTATTTAAATAAATATAGGTTTACATATTTGATATAAATTATAATTTAATATTTCATCAGATATAAATATAGAACAATCCATTAATTTATATAAATATATATGATTTAAATTATTGCATGACAATAAATATTCGAACTGATGAACATGCAATAGAATACACATCAATGCAATGTGGGTTGCACACCCGTCAAGAGAAAAACAAAAATGAGAGCATTGAAATTAAAAGTGTTGACCCCAATTTTAAATAAATTAGAGCACAAAAATTGTGTTAAATATCATACAAAACATGATGTTCAAATACTGACCTCAGTCTAAAAAAGGATATGTAATGATTTAAACATTATTATTAGTAATAGAAGCCTGCATTTAACATATTGCGATAATAATAAACACTACGGCAAGAACAAAGGTCTTTATACGTAGATAAATATATTCTACTTATTTTCTCAATCACTATATAAGGATCAATTGTATTTTCTTCCGTATGGGACATAGAAATGCATATAAAGGTATATGATTTATTTGTTTTCTATACACCAACACATAGAAATGCATATAAAGGTATATGATTTATTTGTTTTCTATACACCAACACATCCAGAATGTAAATATTGTGGCCTGGTTCACTATTAAAAATAAAACATTATGTTGGGTATGCGATTTTTCACTGATATCTCCAGAATAACAGATATTATTGAATGTACATTTAAATATGCGATTAATACATAATTTCCTTCATATAAAAATGCTTCAAGAGATTCCAAGCTAAAAACAAATAAAACATTAGTCAGTATGTAATATAGCAGCTCAAAAATACCTACCAATCGATAAAATCAATCGATGTTCATTAGATATGCAAATACAGGATATGTAAACAACAACGGTAACATGGCGGAAGAAAGATCACGTGATCACATGACATCGATAGTTACCATAACAAACACGGAGGGCGCAGTAGAAGAAAATTTAAATTGAACAAAAATAATTTTGAAACAAAATAAAGCGTTTGTCAATTGTTGAAGGGTATATAAACGCGTGCATTTGCAGAAAATAAGGAAGTCCATCCGAAGATCTTCAATACTCAAGAAGAAAAAGAAAAAGTTAGTCAGCAGTCCCTTAAACTTAAACCAGTGCTTCAAGTGTTGTAAAATAAAATAAAATAAAATCTAAAAAGGCATAAACGCTTTTAAGATTTAGACGTTGTGAAATAAAACGTGTGATACGTTTTTCAAACGATAACTACGCGCTAAATACAGTAAAGCGCGGGATATTATTATTCGACTCTATAAAGCCCGCCATAATAAATTTTCAAAGGAATGGAAGGCAAGAATTATGAAGAAGAATTCGAAATGATATACAGTCAAGAAAAGTAAGTACACGCACTATTAAATAAAACTCCATCTTGCAATCTTATAATAAATAAATAAAGGAATCTTCATGTGTGTGATATAAAATTACTGGATAACAACAATTTTAAGAATATTATTTAAATATTTAATAAATCCTTCTTTGAGTAAGCCTTGGGTTGACGTGACAATCTCAAGTTAGGGCGACTCAACGAAGCATTAACGTTTTCATTTGAATAACAACAGTTTTGAAATATTATGGAAACATCTAATAGGTTCTTCATTGTTTAAATCTCGATTTTGACGTGAAAATCTCAGGTCGAGATGATCCAATGGGGATACGTCGGCAAAAGGTAAAGAAAGTGAATTTAGTAATTTCCTTGATTTGTAAGCATACATGAAGAAGTAATTCAGTAGACTTTTACAATTTTCTTAAAGGAACAAAAGATTTGCAAGGTGCTTGTACCATAACTAAGCAGAAAACACATCTAAAAAAAATAAACTAATGTATTGTACAATAATAAAAAAATATTTTCCATGTTTTTGTAAATCTATACTGTAAATAAATATAAGTTGTGCTGACACTCACTATTTACTTATTTACACCCATCCCAAAGGAGAACATTAGGAAAGTAAACATCACAATCACAGCTAGAACTCACAATAAGGAAAAGCTGTGACATTTTCTTTTTTCATAAAAAAAAAAAAGAAATCTACCTTTTTAGACCCTGAGATTATTAAAGAATATTAATTTATTAATTTGACTATTGGTTATCAACCATAGTACAGCAGGTCACAGCAATATGTGTAAATAGAAGGCTTACGTTGTGCAGAATCCAAAAATGTAGGTTCATTGTAAGCATGGTGGTAGATAGTATCAATTTTTCATCATAAAAAAAACATATCAATGATAAAAATCCTGATAATGTAATCAACACTTTACAGTTCTGTAGAACGTAAACTTTCTATTTACAAATTATTCATTGCTTGTATTTTTATATTATTTGTCTAAGCGTCATTCTATAGCTTAGCTTTAGACATTTAGTGATATTTACTTACAAAGTAGTCCATTATCAATTTCAATTTTGATATCATCAGCATTAATCCCGCCTCCAATTTTAACGTTGTCATTTTGTTCTTCAGTTACTGAAAATGATGGCAATTCTATTTTAATATTGTCCAAACATGTGGACTCCTCATACTACTTTATTTTGCCAAAGCGTATGGGGCCCTGTAATTCAGCATTGTCTGTAGTAATAGCAGTTTCAGAGATACACACTTTATCCTCTACAAAACTGTCTTCTTGGCACTGTTCTTCCTTTATACTAAATATATTTGCGGAAAACATAGCGTCATACATATCAACTTGGTCAACATGATCACTTGTGTGAAATTAGCTCATAGAGCACATTACATTATGTAGATAGCAGGTCATATATAGATGAATAGGTAAAAAGGGTTTTGAACGATTATTACTCAATAAAAATATACGCAATATGCAACAATGATAATTAACAATAAATTCAACTAAATACAAAATAATATACCCTAATTTATAGAACATGGTCTGAGAAGCAAATGTAAAAAACATTACACAAAATCTTATATTTCTAAACGTGTCGGAACGAATTTAAAAATTTGCTGATCCTAAACGAGTGTGTGTGCACAAATTTCGACATACAGGGTAATGTTGCAGTAACCTCTTCTACAAAATAGATAGGGTGTGATCATTTGTCAGGCCGTCAAAGGGGTGGAAATTTCATGTTGAATATAAATTACGGATGTGTCGGAACGAATTTAAAAATTCGCTGTGCCTAAATGGGTTCGTGTGCACAAATTTTGACATACAAGGTGTTATTGCAGTATCCCCTTCTACCAAGTAGATAGGGTGTGATCATTTGTCAGGCCGTCGAAGGGGTGGAAATTTCATGTTGAATGTAAATTACCGATGTGTCGGAACGAATTTAAAAATTCGCTGTGCCTAAACGGGTTCGTGTGCACAAATTTTGACATACAGGGTTTTATTGCAGTATCCCCTTCTACCAAGTAGATAGGGTGTGATCATTTGTCAGGCCGTCGAAGGGGTGGAAATTTCATGTTGAATGTAAATTACCGATGTGTCGGAACGAATTTAAAAATTCGCTGTGCCTAAACGGGTTCGTGTGCACAAATTTTGACATACAGGGTTTTATTGCAGTATCCCCTTCTACCAAGTAGATAGGGTGTGATCATTTGTCAGGCCGTCGAAGGGGTGGAAATTTCATGTTGAATATAAATTACGGATGTGTCGGAACGAATTTAAAAATTTGCTGTGCCTAAACGGGTTCGTGTGCACAAATCTTGACATACAGGGTGTTATTGCATTATCCCTTCTACAAAGTAGATAGGGTGTGATCATTTGTCAGGCCGTCGAAGGGGTGGAAATTTCATGTTGAATATAAATTACGGATGTGTCGGAACGAATTTAAAAATTTGCTGTGCCTAAACGGGTTCGTGTTCACAAATCTTGACATACAGGGTGTTATTGCAGTATCCCTTCTACAAAGTAGATAGGGTGTGATCATTTGTCAGGCCGTCGAAGGGGTGGAAATTTCATGTTGAATATAAATTACGGATGTGTCGGAACGAATTTAAAAATTTGCTGTGCCTAAACGGGTTCGTGTGCACAAATCTTGACATACAGGGTGTTATTACAGTATCCCTTCTACAAAGTAGATAGGGTGTGATCATTTGTCAGGCCGTCGAAGGGGTGGAAATTTCATGTTGAATATAAATTACGGATGTGTCGGAACGAATTTAAAAATTCGCTGTGCCTAAACGGGTTCGTGTGCACAAATTTTGACATACAGGGTTTTATTCCAGTATCCCCTTCTACCAAGTAGATAGGGTGTGATCATTTGTCAGGCCGTCGAAGGGGTGGAAATTTCATGTTGAATGTAAATTACCGATGTGTCGGAACGAATTTAAAAATTCGCTGTGCCTAAACGGGTTCGTGTGCACAAATTTTGACATACAGGGTTTTATTGCAGTATCCCCTTCTACCAAGTAGATAGGGTGTGATCATTTGTCAGGCCGTCGAAGGGGTGGAAATTTCATGTTGAACGTAAATTACGGATGTGTCGGAACGAATTTAAAAATTTGCTATGCCGAAACGGGTTCGTGTGCACAAATTTTGACATACAGGGTGTTATTGCAGTATCCCCTTCTACCAAGTAGATAGGGAGTGATCATTTGTCAGGCCGTCGAAGGGGTGGAAATTTCATGTTGAATGTTTAACAATTTATATCACAGCAAAAATAAACATGTAAAATTTGACAGGAAGAATATACACAACGCACGTCTTTTTGACAGATATGATTTATCTGTCAACACCGAATTGAACTATTAGTCTATTCAAAATATGTAATAAAGAAATTTAATATTGAAACGGAAATTATGTGTTCATTTGCCATGAATGCGTATATTACGATCAATTTATAAATCTTCTATTTAAGCTAATGAAAAAAATGCCCTCAAGTATAATTTAACAAAGTAACTTTTTTAGCTTTTTGAAGTTTTCCAAAGAAATAATATATAAATAAAAAATTAAGTGTGGCCACCACACTACTTTCTTATACGTATGAGTGTTTCAAATTATACAATTTTAAGAATTTTTTTATACAAAAATTATTCAAAATCCTATTACAAGTATAGAATGCGTATTTTGCGAAATATTCGAAAAAGGTGCTACTCGCTGAGAGTGAAAGTGTTACTTCCGGGCCAAATTTTGAAATTTCCTTATAATATATACAAAAAATATTCAACATCCAGCTCTGAATACTTATGTACTCTTGACAGATATATATAGAATGCATAATTTACGACATATTTGCAAAAAAATCGCTATTCGATAAGCGTAAAAGTGTTACTTCCGGTCCGACTTTTGAAATTTTTTTATACAAAAGGTATTGAAAATTAAGTTCTAAATACTTTTATACTGGTAAACAGCATGAATTGCAAAATATTCGCAAAGATCTCATTTTCGATGAGGGTAAAGGACCTACTTCCGGTAGGATTTAAAAAAACTTTTGTAATAAATTGTTCTCAAATTTAATTCTGAGTACATATGAATTTTAATTTTTTTATAAATTTGTTTAAACTTAGTAGTTGACGAAATATTAGCAGAATACGATTTTTGTCACTGAAGTAAACTACTACGTCCGGTCTACCGATTTTACTAAAAGAGAGAGAGAGAGAGAGAGATTTTTTTAAAACCAATTTTTCGGTATATAATCTCCTATATTGAATAAATTTGCTGTGTATCTAATATCAAACTTATAGTTATATTATGTAAGAGTACCTACATAAATCTCGAGGTTCTGATTGAGAACGTCATTTTAAAAACTCTTGTAAAAGTGATTATATTTGATAATTTAACTTGAAGTTACAACTTAGATATTTTGACAATTAATGAAATTGACATCAATCAAGTGTCAAAAATTACATTAAATCGATAAACACAGACATAATAAAGAGTATTGTCCAATCTGTATGAATTATCAAACTTTTGATAAAATATCAGTATTTAACGTAAATTTTATATCAAATAGTGTTTGAAATTGTCATGTTCTCTTTTTCTTTTACTTATTACACTATGAATATATGCGAGAGGTACAGGGTTATTGACTATATTTGGACCAATAGATAACTTTGTTATTTGAAGGATTAGAAAAACGTTTAAATTAGGAAAGTTGTAGGATTTCACTCAAGGCGCTAGAATTTGATATCAGAAAAAACAAACGAACGTCGTAAAGCCGTCAAAAACGGCTAACTTAGTTTTTTTTTAAATGGAATACCCTATATAATGTTACATAATCTGATTCTAAATAAAATTTCGAGTATATTCCATTTATATAACATATACCTACATTCAACTGTTTTCGCGCTATCGCTGAAAATCGTACTACTAATATGTTTTCTACACCCTTCGTATATGAATTTACGTAAGTCATTACGGGGTTTCTATGGAAACATAGTAGTAGTACCTACGGAGGACTACATACTAGGAGGCGACACGACGTATCAACAAAGTGTACCCGTAATAGAACTTAAAATAAAGTTCCGAGCGCGTCGCTGGGTGGCGCAGTTGTTCCATTCTCGACTACATTTCAAAGGAAGCAAATGGTCAGGACATTGTTTTTAATTTATTAAAAGAAAAACAACAAAATACAAAATCAATAAATAAACAAATATTATAATTTAGATTATTTTCTTTATTCTCGGCTACATTTTAAAGGAAGCAAAAGGTCAGGACATTGTCTTTAATTTATTTAAAAAAACATGAAAATACATCATCAATAAATCAACAAATATTATAATTTAGACTCTTTTCTTAATTTTCTAGTCTTCTCTGTCTTAAATCTCCTAGCTTCATTAAGGGTTCTACATAAAAAAATCTTATTTTTTACAGTAGGTGATTATGATTATAACTACTACCTTATTTTTCAGTCGAGTGTTTTTTCGCTTAATGCACTTTAAAACTCCCTGAAGTTTTTCATATTTTTTTAATATGTTTGGCAAACGATCTTTTTTTAGGTGTCTTCGACAAGTTTGCTGACAATTGACACAGTTGTTTGCTAAAATTCCTTAAATCATGAGAATGCTGCAAATGAGTCTTTGTCCATTTCGTTGTAGGTAAAAGAAATTGGTCGAAATTGTCCATCGTACTTTGAAACCAGCTTTTCCTAGATTTTCCAAGACATTATTTTCGGTTTCATTGTCTCTAATCTCCACACTTTCCTCAATACCAGCAACTGCATTATCTTTATTTTGTTTTTGTTCCATTTTTCCAGCGATTTTTCTTATAGTTGGAGCTTTTCATTCTGCTTTAGGGTTGGACAAGTAATGAGGCAAGTTAGGAAATATGCAGGGAATTGCATCGCAATTTAGTTTGTGTCGTTCTCTTTCAATTTTATTAATTTCCCTATCATTTATTTTCGTTTCAAAGCATTTTGAAATGTCTGATTGCAAAAAGTGCACTTCACAAACAACATCATTTTCAGCTAATTCTTTATCCGCTCTTGGAATAGCTCTGTTCCATTTATTAAAAATAGTCTTATCCTTAAATTTCAGAGAGGTATTCATAATAATAATTACGTAATAACGATTAAAAAGTAACTTACCTTTGGCGCCTTAAATAAGCTTGTATTTTTTATCCCATGCAGTTTATTATATTTCCGTGTCGATGAATAACCGGCTTTACACCCCGGCACAAAACAACTGTTTTTACTTTTCATTTTCTACAGCTCTATCCACCAGTTCTTTTCAAAACAATCGTTTAAATTACGAGGAGCCCCATTAAAACACGTGCAAAATGTGGGTGAACGTAGCCGCGCTACCTATCGTTGCGACACTTGTGGCAGTTCGTTCAACTAAAGTAAGGTGGGTACGCAAAATTCAGATATTTGCATAAGCGTTTCGCCTCCTAGTATATAGTCCTCCGTAAAAGTACCGCAATTAGGACGCCATATTGATTCCAATACCAACTGAAATGTAGTGAGTAGCGCGATTTTTAAATGTCCAGTTTTAGTGACTTTATGGAATTGAGACGATTTACGACGATTTTCAATATTATTTATTGTTTAAATTTGTTTTAGTAACTATAAATGCATTTGTTTGTAAATAAAACGAAATATGTTTTACAATATGCAATATAACTACAACAGGTAAATAAAGTATTTCAAATTCATACCATGACATAAATCATCTAATGTAATATTGCTAGGGACATTTTCTGCAAGTTCTTCATTTATACGTTTCCTTTTCCGGCCTGAAGTTACACCAAATGAACTTGCTTCCGTTATTATTGTCTCATCGGTGTTGTAATGTAAGGAATTAGATGAACGTTCATTTTCCGTTAATAAATCTGGAACTGCATCTGGACGTAACAGTTTTCGATTATCCATCCGTTTTTGTTCGAATTGTTTTTCCGAAAAATGAATCTAAATGTTTTCTAATCAAATTAAACGATATATTAGGTTACTGAGCACTGAGCACTTACCTCACAGATCATAGACATTGGGCTTAAAGGGGGGTTCACACTCATGCAATTAGTTGCAGCGATTTCTCGCATGTGAAAAGTTGCACGAGAATTCGCGTTCACACTATGCAATTAGTTGCAGCAATTTCTCGCATGTGAAAAGTTGCACGTATTAGAGCGTGTTCTAATTTCTGTAAAAGTTGCATGCGATTTTTTAGTAACTTTTACGCTGCCAACCTGTCTTATGAAATGTACCAAAGCACACGTATTATTATTATTCTTAAATACTTAACCACACTTCATCATAGTATAGTTCAGTATAGTTGGACATAGTTGTTTGGTAAATTTTTGTTCGTTTTAACGCCATTACAAAATGTCTTCCAAAAATAAGTTTTGTTGGAATAAAGAACTGACGCTTAGTTTAATTGAATTATATCACAATTACCCAGTGTTATACGCAGTGAGACACTGCGATTATAAAAATAAAACTAAAAGACTGGCAGCTATGAATGATATTAAAGAACAATTAATAACAGCAAGTACTTTTGCCGCAAATCAGTGTTTGGACACTGAAGATATTAAAGTAAAAATTCATAACTTGCGGACGCAATTTTTAAAAGAAGCAGCGAGATTAGCTTCAGAAAAAAGAAGTGGTGCGGCTGGTGATATAAAACCCAAATTCTGGTGCTATGAACAATTAACATTTTTAAAGGATTCGGATATTGTTACACCTAGTACCTCTAATGCAGATGTAAGTAGTATTTTTATTTGAAAATGTGAATTTACTGTTACACTTTCTACAGGATTATAATACTGAAATGGATATCAATTTAGAAAACGAAGTGATATTTGAAGGCAATGTACAAGATATTGAAAATGTGGATACAGGAATCCTATCCCCAGTTTCAGAGCAGTCCACATCTTCTACAAAAAAGAGAAAAAGTAACACCAACGATAATATCGCTAACTTAATTGCTAGTGCAACCAGCACACTCGAAAAATGCACCTCACCTGGTATACAAGATGATTTATACATTTTTGGCAGGTTAGTCTGTGTGTTATAACTACTTATCATATTTCTCACATATTGTCTCTTCAGAACTGTTGAAGCAGAGTTACGTGGTATAAAAAAGAAGAACATTCTAAGAAATACAAAGAGAAGCATATTTATGCTATTACAGGATGCCAGAGATGAAGATGATGATTCATAAAATAAATTAGTTTTATATTTTTTTATTTCTATTTTATAAATATATAAAATACAATATTATTATGCTATTTTAATAATTAGAAAGATAAAGAAAAAAAGATATTCTTATTTCATTTATATTAAGAAGTGTTATTACTAACTTTTAAATACAATTACTCTGCCAGTCGACTGCACCAGTACCATTCACATATAACAAAAATTCCTGTCTAATATCTAAATATCTTTGCGTTGCTCTATTACTATTACTTTGTCTACTTAAACCATATTTAAAAGTAAAGCGCTTATCAAGGGCAGCGTCAGAAGGAAGTTTTGTTCTCAAAAAATTGTGTAGAGCTACTGCTGCTAGTGTTATTAGCTCTGCTTTCTGTGGTGATAAATTCATTATATTTAATAGTACACGGAATCTATTACATAAGATTCCAAAAGCATTTTCTACTACTCTTCGGGCTCTACTTATCCGATAGTTATATATTCTTTGTTCTATAGTCATATTTCTAAATGGAAAAGTCTTAATTATATGTTCTGATGATGGAAATGCTGCATCTGCTACGATTACAAATGGAATAGGCTTTATTCTTCCAGGTAATGGAGCATCTTCAGGAAAATTTAATGTATTGTTTTTAATTAAGTCAGCTAACGTGCTTCTTCTAAAAACACCTCCATCTGATAATCTACCATTTTTTCCAACATCCACATATAAGAATTTATAATTAGCATCAACTAATGCCAGTAACACTATACTGTGGGTTCCTTTATAATTAAAAAAAACAGAGCCGTCTGCCAGTGGAGCTTTAATCTGAATGTGCTTCCCATCCAATGCACCAAGAATATTTGGTAGGTTCCATTTTTCTTTAAATTCCTCACTTATGTTTAACCATTCTGCTGATGTGCATGGCATCTTAAACATACATATAGTAATTTAGTAAGCATAAAACTAATTTAATTTTATGTACTCACCTTTAAGTATTTGTCTTTTAATTTTTTATATATTGCACTACACACGACTGGTATCATTTCAGAAATAGTTGACTGTCCTATTCTGAATGAATAACTTAAACTCTTGTAAGATTCGCCCGTAGCTAAAAATCTTAGGGTAATTATCAATTTATCCTTTGCTGAAATCGCATCCTTTAATCGTGTATCTTGCTTTTTGATATCACTTTCTATCATGGCTAGCAATTCATCAAACACTACTTTAGGCATCCGTAAAAAATTGTGGTAGCTAGTAGGGTCGTCATTTAGTTCAAAATTTATCAAACTGAAATTTCCCCTTGAATTTCGCTTTCTAATCCATGGCCTAACCCACCACTGTCGTTTTGGTTTCATTAGCAGTGCAGCAGCACCTATTATTAGTGCAGCTGCTGCAGCTACTTCTAAACGGTCCATTATCTAAAGTATAAAGTTCAATTTTTACTGAATTCTCAATCCACAAATAACACTGAACCGATTTTAAATAAATGAGTTACGGTCACCATACGACTATATTACGTATTTATGGCCCGAATTTCAAAAGCTGCTCAAACTTAAGGTCACAATATGAGGTCGTAAATTTTCATAAATTATAAATGCACGATAAATGGTAATGATGACATATAATTATTTTATGTTGGTAGTACCAGAAATAAAAATAGCATTTGTGAAAAATTGCATGTACTTCCTGATCAGTGTGAACCAACCGTGCAACTCTAAAAAATTGCACGGTTCATGCAACTTTTCACATGCGAGAAATCGCTGCAACTAATTGCATGAGTGTGAACCCCCCTTAAGTCACCTTGTCCAATACATTTCATCCATACTTCTTTCCGTTGTGTGTTACGTTTGCCTTATTGTCAAAACAAATAAGATAATATAATAACAATTAGACAAAGTATGTACATATATATTAAATACATTGCATTTATAATTACATACCACTTGGCAATCAGAACAGACGATTTCCATTTTCGCTTCTGCTTTTTGTTGGTAATAAAACTCCATAGTACATAGTATTTCCTTATCTGTGAATATAGTTACAAGTAGTGTAGTTTATGGTAAATAAAGAATGTTAACACAGCCTCAAATTTATTATTACTTTTATTAATAAGTACTGAAGTAATTAGTCTCTGCTCTTCAGGTTATGTGCTCAGCTTGTTTGGAACTATTAATAAGAAGTACCTAGTGATAAATACATTCGTTGTAAAGTTCGGTATAAGTTATCGAATAAATCTCGACAGTTTGAGGTTACGCGTCGGTTAAAAGAAAAAGGCGGGCAAATAATGTGTATTGTGTATACACAAATAAAATTTGTACAAAAGAACAAAAAGTTCGTCGCTTTGTTTTTAAAGTTGTGTGTTAACTGAAAAATGGCTTCAGGAGGTGATGTGTGGTCATCAATAGAGAAACTCCGTGGCAATGAAAATTATCATACTTGGACTTTTGCAATGAAAAGCTTGTTAGAATTGAATTGTCTAGAGAAATGTATAATTAGTGGTAATGATGCTGAGACAGATACAGAAAAAGTTAAAAATGGTAATACAGTGCAATTTGATGCAGATGGTTGTGCAATTTTTGATAAACACGGACTAGAAATAAGTAAGGCTAAACCTGTTAATGGTGTATACAGACTTCATGTAGAAAAACCTAAGTGTATGTTAACAGCATTAACAACTAAGAGTGCTTTGACATGGCATCGAAGATTAGGGCACATGAACTATAATGATTTGTGCAAGATGAGAGATGGAGTTGTTAACGGGATAAAATTCACTGGAGGTGCTTATGAAATAAGAGCTTGTGAAGTTTGTATGGAAGGTAAACAGACAAAATTATCTTTTGGTCACAGTTCAAGTCATGCTGCAAATGCCCTGGATCTAATCCACTCGGATTTATGTGGTCCAATGGAAACGTTATCAATTGGAGGAGCAAGGTATTTTCTAACATTTATAGATGACTGTTCACGAAAAATGTTTGTATATTTTCTAAAGTCAAAATCAGAAGTATTTACAAAATTTAAAGAATTTAAGCAACATGTTGAAACACAAATGGAAAGAAAGATTAAAGTAATGAGAACAGATAATGGAACAGAATATTGTGGTATTGAGTTTGAGACTTTTTTGCGAAAGTGTGGCATTCTTCATCAAACATCTACGATATACACACCCCAGCAAAATGGAGTAGCCGAAAGAGCTAATCGTACGCTTGTTGAAAAAGCTAAATGTATGATTTTTGATGCAAAATTAGAAAAATCATATTGGGCTGAAGCAGTAAACATGGCGGCATATGTTGCAAATCGATCAGTGAATTCTGTATTAAAAAATCAAACTCCACAAGAAATATGGACAGGTAAAAAAGTAGATTTGACGCATCTAAAAATATTTGGTTCGCCAATAATGGTACACGTACCGAAGCAAAAACGAACAAAATGGGACCCAAAATCACAAAGAATGGTATTTGTCGGCTATGGTGATGGAACAAAGGGTTACCGTTGCATTGAACCAAATACCAAAAAGTTCAACATCAGCCGAGATGTTGTGTTTATGGAAAAAGATCATGAACCAAATGTCAACATTATAAAGAATTTGGATTCAGTGAGGGATCAAGAGGGTAGTGTTACACCTGATAGACAGAATGAAGATTTAAAAAGTGAAAATATAGAAAAGGAAGATTCAGTCTAATTAGTAACAGAGGAGAATTCAGAAAATATGGAGGATCCTAATTTTAACCCGGGATTTGAATTGATACCAACCGAAGAACCACGTCGATCAACGAGAATCCCGAAGCCGAAGGAACTAAATGATTATGTCACTTACTCGGTCAAGATTTCAAGGCTAGAAGATGATCCAAAGACTTTCGCCTCAAATTTATTATTACTTTTATTAATAAGTACTGAAGTAATTAGTCTCTGCTCTTCACTTTTGCATCGTGCAACACAGCAGCCAGTTATTGTCACAACAAATACAAACGTTTCTTACTATGTATAACACCAATTATAACACATTACATATAAATAAGCGATTTCGTGATTTTGTATTTTTACAGTAATAATATGACAGCAGTCAAACGGCCATTTTGTTTCCAAAATATATCTTTCTCTCTCTTACTCATGGTCCTTACCAATTGCGGTACTTTGTTAGATATAGTGACTTTACCCAACTAGGAGTGCAGGGCCGGCCCCAGGGTAGGGCGATCCGGGCGGCCGCCCGGAGCGCAATGATCTAGGGGCGCCAAAATCATGGAAAATGAAAATAAACTGATAAAAAAAATAAGTTACAGGCTTTTATAAAATGTACTAAAAAGTAAAGAATATTTTTTTATCATTCTGATATCATATCAATAAATTATTTTTCATAATATTGCATTGTCATCGGACCCTTGTAAGTATACCAAATTTCATTGAAATCGGTTCACGGGAATTTTCTCAAAAACGCGTTGCAAGATTTGACTGATAGTTGACAAGATTGAGAGGCGGCAGGCGGAACAACACGACTGTACAGGAAACAACAATTTTGAAACCAAGCGAAACAAGATCTAACAGCCCTTTTTAACTGCATATAAAAAGGAAGTAGACTTAAAACCAGGGCTTCGAACCGGAACTGAACCGAAAACCGAAAAAAACCGTTATTTTGGTCGGAACGAAAACCGGAACTGAACCGAAAAAAAAATATCTGTTTACTTCAGTTCAATATATCTTCAGTCATTTTGTTACTGTAACCAACTTATCAATATTTTCTAATTGAACGTCAACCCTATAATTATGATCACTATACGTACATTGCTTCTCGATTTCCTGTTTTGATGTTCACTAGTACTTTTTTGTTTCAGCTTCGCATACTTTACTTGTAGAAGGCAGATTTAATTCAGTTGAATGGACTTGGTCTAATTTTTTTCTGGACTATTCTATATTTGTTCCTTCAAATATATGTTATCACTATCAGTTATATAAATTTCAGTGGGGTTCACCCACATTTTTCAATAAAATGTTTAGAACAAAATTACCGTAATTCTCGGAAGAAAGGCCGCATCAGTAAACGCTGCACACGAGGAAAATGTCGCAAAAAATACCAAAATTGCACAGAAACAGCGTAAACGCCGTACTAGCGCGTGGCATCGCTGTAAACGTCACAGTCGCAAAATTTTGCCCTAATCAAGTGCTGGTCAAAAAACGCCCATTTCAATGAATTTATTTGTAATGCTCGAGGATTGGTGAAAAAGTTACGCATTCCATCTCTTATATTAAAATTTAAAGACGCTAATATTAAAAGGCCAATTTTGGATTACTACAAAAAAGGGAACAAAACTGACACAAAAATCACAATATCTGGAAAAAAAACATAGTTAATTAGTGTCAGAAATTGCAGATCAGAAACTGACCGGTTTCGATCGCATAAAATACAGCGATCTTCTTCAGAGCAAAAAGACGTAGCCGTTGTTTCAGATTTCTTGTCTGTAATGGCTACGTCTTTTTGCTCTGAAGAAGATCGCTGTATTTTATGCGATCGAAACCGGTCAGTTTCTGATCTGGTTAGTTAGAATTTATTTATATGTGATATTAGTTTAGGTAGACTTACTACATTTTAATTTTTGTTATTTTGCCTTAAGTGCTAAATTGCTTATCTTGTTATCTGATGATTGAGTTTTTAATAAAACGTTTTTTTTTATTTTTTTTTTCAATGTTTTATTGACTTTCTCATATGGTCGCATGAGATTTACTAAAAAAAAAAAAAAACGGGGGGGGGGGCGCAAAATTAAGGTTTTGTCCGGAGCGCCAAAATGTCTAGGGCCGGCCCTGCTAGGAGACTCGCAACAACTGCAGGTGGGGTATATGGGGAATTGATACATTGCCAAGCGATTATAGTCCTTAAGGAAATTCAACGGCGTGCTGTCATTCGTCGAAATGTCGTGCTCGTATTTGGTTCGTTAATTTCGTTAAATTCTACAAGCATTTGTTTTAAAAGTGTTTGTGCTTTGTGATATGTAATAACGCGAATTAAGTACTTTTAATGCGAAATACATAGAAAAAATGGTGAAATTGTGTTATTTGTGTAAACATCGATACGAAAAGGCATCGGTCCCATTCAGCAGACGCAACTGTTGAGGAAACGTCTACTGGATGCATATGCTACATCGAAATACGTCACGATTACATCGACTACTTTATGGAGCGGACGGCCATCTTTTGTAGCGTATTCTATTCGAGAATGCTCTTGAACCACTGGGCTGCGTTCATAAACGTCACACTGCGTGCACTCTAGGGTAAAATTTCACACAAAGCCGTTCAAAAACAGTTGAGTGATTCAATAATGTACGCGTGTAATGTGTTCATAAAGTCCGCTCTCGAATCACTCGAGCGTTTGAAAAACGCCGGATTTGAAACCACGGTGAAGAAGACTCGACATGCGCACATGGAAGTATGATTGTAATTGCCGCTTCTGTTATGTGGGGTTATATGACACATGTGCTGTCATACTTGTCACCACAATAAAACCGTTCATAAATACCAAAACGCTCTGTCAACACTCCAGCTGCAAAGCAAATTACTCACACGCCACACACACGATTATAACCAATGATCTAATACTATTATACTACTAGATGCATTGTACGCTATGTCTTGCTGATTAGGAAGTGACCCACACCATACGAGAAAGAAGGAAAATATATGAGCGTCGAAAGTTTGACAAGGATGAACAAAATTGACCGTTTTATGTGGGCAAAATTCAAATATGTTGCTATAGCTTGTAATGGCTTATAATGTTTAAAAGTATTATTTTGTTAAAAATATGCTATATTAAGAGGAAAGTAAAGGTATTGCAACTTTAATAATCAAAAAGATTAATAATTAAATATATATTATTAATATGGTATTAAATATATTCTGTTTAATAACATTTTAAAGGTGTCTATGCTAGTTGCCATTCTTCATTAAGGAAAGAAAATTAAATAAATATGACTTTTAATGACTATGAGATAACTATATGATTTTGTTCTTCTAATAATACCTGTTTTAGCATGTTTGATGATCATTCAGTTTTTATTTATAACACGCGTAGTATTAGAAAAATATTTTAAAAATCACTACACATATCAGTTGGAAATTTTGAATTGACCACTACAATTTTTCAAAATATTATGTTCTGAAAAAATAAATATAGAAACTGACAGCTTTTCTTAGGTGTTCCTTACAACTTCTGATATATTCAAAATAAAAGACAATTAATGCTTAATTTTTTATTAAAATATAATTAATATGGATTAACAAATACGTAAATGGTAAATATGTGATCGAAGAAAAATGGAGAAAGAAATATTAAAAATACATAAAGCTAGAATAACAACTTGTATTATTTCGTGAGGTGTTTTTTCTGTGACTAATTCAAATACTTCGACATTAGTTACATTTGGGGATTCTGAGCTATAAGATAAATAGAACATTAAAAATATCTAGGTAGAATAATAACTACAAATAGAAATCTTACTTTAACAGTTCTGGTGCATCAGTAATTTTTAATCGTTGAGATCTGCTATTACAGGGAATTTTTCTCAAGTGAGCACGAAAATTGAAAATACTTTGAATTGCAACAAAATCTTCAGGAGCAAAATGCTCTGAACACAATCTTGAATATTTTGATGGCTTAAAATCCTTTCGTTTAGTACAAATTATCCACTGCTTGCATAGTACTTGATTAGATTGAAAACTATAATTTTTTATATCAAATCTACAAATCATGTATTTTATTAAGAATAGTTAACCTGTGAAATGATACGTTCATTCCCTTTTCTGCCCTATTAGTACAACTATACGCTGCACATGACATTACCATTGTGTCTTAAATATGTGACTCCAAGCACTGCGAAGCTGGTATATATAATATTCAACAATTTAAAATATTTATTTGTAATTTTGTTACTGATAATAGCACTTTTAACCAAATATATTACACTAAATCCATGAGAACAACACTGTTAAATTATAAGCTGAAGTTAACATTTGCCAATATTCTAGATGATTCTCAATTTATATACATTACCTATATCAAATAAAAATGAAATTCTTAAAATGTGTCTAATTACAATCACAATTTTATAAATAAAAATAGTTGATTGAATCATCATGAATCCACAGTTGTCTTTATACTCGTATTTCTTTAAATAAAAATAAAGTCCGTGGTGTATGAAATAAAATCAATACTAGAAGAAATCTATTAATAAAATACATAATCCAAATTACTAAAAAGACAAATAAATATGTATAAATCAACAAAATTGAGAAAGTTTATATACAAAACCATGCGATATCGCCATGTTTTGCCCACAACTAACGGTTTTCTATATCTGTCTCTTTTGTATGTAGAGGTCAATTCCTCTCTCTCTACAGTCCATCTAGTAGTTCTATATTATTAGATCATTGATTATAACGATTCATTTATGAACGCAGCCCAGGCGCATCTAATTTTTACGCGACGCAATGATAGCCGCCATTTTGACCCAGGTATGTCATGAGTGGTTTTGTTTTTGTTTATGTTTATCTAGGTTATGTTTGAGGTGTATTACGAAATTATTGTGATTTTGATTTTGACTTTTAAATGTAGTTCTCAGACATACTTGCAACTGATTGGCTATGGTCAGAGAATAAATATGTTTGTTTAGAACATTTCGGAGATGAAGATTATGTACCAATGGAACATCAGCGATTTCGATTGTGTAACAATGCTGTAGCATCTTTGAAAATAATACTGGAAACATCTGCTGTAGATGAAGTTTCAAGTATTAAGTAGTTTTGCTGGTGGTAGTGGACAAAATCTCGCTGATGAATCGTTAGCAGGAACACATGAAGTGCCTTCATTAAGTTCTGCAAAGGAGAGAGCTTGATCGGATGATCCCATTAGACCAAGATTAGATAGAAAATTGAGAGCACTAAAATGTAATAGATTAATTAAAATGATTATCAGATTAAGTATATAATAGCACACTTTTTCAGAATGTTTTCTGGTTATGAGACTTGTTCTGACACGAGCTGCAGGAAAAAAAGGCAAAGTTGACAAAGACTTTTCATAATTTTGCAAGTTTTTATATTGTATTTAAGAAATATTATGTAAAACAAAATCAATTTATTTTTATGGTATCTCCTGGTAAATATAAAAGAAAATATGAAGCTTGGAAAAGAAGTCAAGCAAAATCAAGAAAGAAGCTTTATGGCACAACACGAACTATGAACAACCTAAACTCTTACCTGTGTTGCAATTAATATTTTGTAGTTTCTTATTTTATTGTAGATTATTGCAGCTATTGTATATGGATATATGCAGGAAGTATTTAATTGCAGTGTAAAGATAAAGTGTTTAATACCTCAAAAGAAATATCTTTAATAAATATAATATCTATAATAAAAGCAATAAGTATCGTTTCATATTGTTATTAATAAAAACTTGTAAATATGAACAAGTATTTTTATTTCACAAAACATTACACAGAATAACAGAAAGCATGAAGAGAAGAGAATAAACAGTACATTTATAATTGTCATTACAATAATTTAAAAAAACACTAAAATTAACTCTTGCACTACTGTTATTTGCACCAACTTAATGTCAAAACTTGAATGTTGATCATTAAAATTACATGTTTTCAAGATCGGATATTGTCAACAATATTTCAGTACTATACACTTTTTCTTCTTCCATATTGACATGATAAAATCAGCATCAACCATGTTTAATCCTAACAACAAATTCTGGACTCTGTGTCTAATTTAAATGAATTCTTATTGGCAGTGACATGATGTTCAACTTGAACCCATACAAGTTCGATGAGGTGATATGGAGGTAAATGCAAAGCAGAACAACCTCTTTTTCATACTATATCATTAACACCATATAAAGGTAAATGAAAGGTTATTTCTCTGCAAGCTCCAGTCATTCAGATTTTAGTATACTGCTGTCAGCAAAAATTCCTCGTGGTAAAAGTTATTCAACCTTTCCTTTGACATGTTCGTTTTATTGGCCATAAGCCACCATTGGTATTAATAACTTAGAATCAAAATACTCATATATAATTTATATGATAACTCACAGAATATGCACATATATATTAACTCACATTTATCTACAATTTGGTAACTCATTCCTGAAGAAATAGGAAAGCACATGTCGTGCAAATAATTCTTTTATGCTTCATCCAAGTTATTGTTTTTCCTTAATATTCTTACTACTACCCACTTTGTCTGCTGTTTGATTGACAGTAATTGTTTTAGACATACTATATATTTATGCTTAAAATACACATTATAAGCCATTTGCCTTTGTCCAAACCTTATACCCCTTATACGTTTTCCTTTATGATTTTTTGTAGGACCCAGTAAAGCGCTACCACCATACTTTAAACTATTAGCGATTACAAAAAGAAAGCTAATGAAAGTGACAAAATACCTTCATAAAGGGAATATTTTACTTGCGCCTTCTAAAAAGGAGAACTATTTTTTAAGTATGTTAATAATAAACATTAAATAAATGTTTGACAAAATAAGCAAAACGCTATTACTTTGCGGTTTAAATGCATAAACCAATCGCCCGAACGTTTCTTTCCACATTCCTTTCTCATCTTTTGTTTGAAAATTCGTTCTTTCAAGAATGCGTATGATTGGTGCTCTTTGACAACCCTAGGTCAAAATGGCGCACATTATCATTTGCAATAATTCTATCTTTCGCGCATTTGTAAGAGCATATTCTATTACTGCTACGTATCGGTAACACGTTGAGTAAGATGGCGCCGAACTATATGAATTTAAAAATCAATTGTATGAAATTACAGATATGGATGAGATTAACAATAGATTAGCGTCGGGTAGTTGTTTTATCGAAGGTAATTTTATGTAAATCTTAATGACTACTAGTTTTTACAGATGAAGAGTATTTTGCGGATTACATAAAACGTAAATGTTCTCTTGACTGTAATGTATCACCAGTGGTGACAACAGTCAACAGCCAAGACTAATCAAAACAAATAATAATAATCTTTATTTTGCAGATGCTATTAAAATATACAAATATTTGTAAATAAGAATTCAAAATGTAATTCGCGGTTAAAGCGGGATGCCAAGGCTGCAGCGTATTCGCTGCAGCCTTGGCTTAGCGAGTGGTACCGAGTCTGGCTTTACCTTGAGTCATTTCATTTGAGCGCGTGTCGATCACTGATCTGTATAATATAAATGGATAAGCAATAGCATGTTAAAAATTGTGATCAAATACGAACTGCGCACGGGGCTGACGCACATGCGCAATAACATAAAATAAAGGCGCTAATTTGAAATGCCTAAAATCTTTGAAAAGTATTTAACAGAACATGAACTTTAAAATTAAAATCTGCATCTGAAGATAATGAAATACTTATTTATTAAGGGAAATTTGAAAAAACACTCAAAATAAACAATACATTCCTTTTAAAATATTTACTAGTTATAAAAAAGTGTTAATTAAAAGAGAAACGTGACTTTCATGTAAAATAGATGAATCAAACATATGTGTATCTAAGGATACAAAGTACTTATTTTCTACTAACAAGGTAATAGAAATTGAACGTACAAATAGCCCAAAAACACTGCCTCTACAGAAAGTTTTGTATAAGAATATGGTGTAATTGGACATCTTTTTCTATTCAAAAGATGAAAACTAGCATTATAGACAGATGTTTGTGAGATTTCTTCTAGTACGGACACACATTTAGCACACTTAACAATGCACTTCAATTGTTAGACAACAAAACCAGAAATAACGACATTTTGGGATAACAATGTCTATGATGGTATGTCGGGAATTTTATAATTATAATCCTTTTCAATGTCTAATACTCCAAAAATATAAACAAAAAGCTAGTACCCCTAGTAGCAAAATCACTATATGCACACTTGTTCTACATTAGGAAATATATATTTTCATCCTTCTCTAAAATTGTGATTTTGCTACTTGGGACGTCTATTGAAATCGGCGTTCGGAACTTTAGTGATTTCACACTATGATTTCACATTCGAATGTCAAAAGACTAGGGACTGCGCATACTCGTAGGCTCCGCGTTGAGTATTCAATTTGGCATAAAAATTCCACGCGCATCCTATTGCATTACTTATCCATTTATATTATACAGATCAGTGGTGTCGATGCAATATTGTAATGGCGTCTCGTGACTCTTGTGTCTCGTGAAGAAAAAACGCGCTAAAAGTGTGAAAGTGCTATTTACAGCTTTTCATGCATCCATTTTTTTGCTGCACAGGTAATAACAACATAAACTACCTATGAAAAGTTTGTGGTTTGTGTACATTTATTAGGTGATTTTATAAAATGGCTTATATTGGAATAGAATTTGAAGACGAAGGTGAACTGGGGTATCGTTCATTCGACATGGTTGACACCTCGTAATCCATTCCGAAAGCAACACCAATTTGATAAAGCGTTATTAAAACATGAGCAACCTGAAGAGGAATGGAAAATTTCGCGTCTTTTTTAAAAACAGGTACGTATTGCTATCGTTTTTTCATAATCTATGAAAAATTTAAGATATATATATATTTTCTTGTCAAATTCATATTTCTGTGTGATGAATATTTTGATTCAACCGATATCTCATTTTCTGTTATATTATTTTGAAGGTATAATAATCTTTTGGAAGGCTGTGTATATTATTATTTATTTTATTGATTGTTAATTAATAGGATAAGATGCCGAAGGATTATTTATGTTTGTTTATTAGAAATTTAAATTTGTTTAGAAGAAATTTTATATCGATCGGGTTATTGGGACGGGGATTGTGACCTTCATAGGCCTAGCATTCGAGATAGATAGGCATTAAATCTTGGTCTCCGGTATTATAATGATGTTGTTTAAGAAATATATTTTGATAATTGAATATTAATGTTAAATTTGTAAGAATTCATTTGATATTGGAGCTGAGGTTTAATCAAGTTTTAGTGATTTTGTTTTAATGCCACAAATCACGATTCCTGACGGGAAGATTGTTTAGTATTTCTTTTCTGAGGGAACCTGAGATAAAGAATCCTGTTCTCTGAGCTAGTTATGGCACCATAATAAAAAAATTAAATATACTAATATCATAGTAGTATGTTACATTTTTGTTATTGTTATAAATTAATAATGCATCACTAACTGTAAACGATTGTGCGAGGGCAAAGAAGAAATTAAAATTAGCAGAAAATGTGCAAAGTGAATGCGAGGACATAATACAAACTAAACAAAAGAGAATATGTAGACCATCACGAAAATTTCTGTCTAGTGATGAAGAAAGCGATGACGGTAGAAGTAGCAATCGCCCACCACGAATTCATCCGGTGCTTCCAGTATCATCTAGTAGTAGTAAGTTTGGACTTTTTTACTATTAAACATTGACATTGTTATGTTGGGTAATTGAAAATGCCATATGTGTTTTATTATACTTTAATCTTGATGCACAATGTTATAGAGCTGGTGTCTTAACTACTACTGATTTGTGTAATGTTATAAGTGGGGATGGTAGATGTCGCGCAGGCGCAATACTACTATTATGTTGTTCTAAACCCATATACAACAGACATAATCTTGTTTTTATTTTAGGCTGTCCAAGTACGAGCAGCTGTTACATACACTATAGCCTTCCTAAGAAACTTTGTAACTTCTTTCAGGTTTTTAAAACAAATGTTATGTGTGAATCCTATACTTTTTATTAACCTCATCTTTTACATTAATATAACGTCTGATTTACGTAATAGTAAGGTAATATGTACGTAACAATACTTACGTAGTTTTGACGTAAAAATATGAAGTCTTTGGACTGTGACATTTTCCCATCTTTACGTGTGATTGCTATGTCACAACTTAGACATTTATCACGTAATAAGTCACCAGTTATGTACGTAAAAATAACGTCACTCTGCTCCCTGGGGAAGATGATGTCATTGACTTACTTGAGTCTCATTCACGAGAATTACTTCTCCTATTATGAATGAGGAAAACCTAATGGAAAACTGTTATAAACCAATAAAAGGGCCAAAATATACATGTTGAGAAAGTAAAAAATATTCACATTATGAATAAAAACTATAAATGTGCATTAAAACTTAATTTTATGCAAAATATGTAATTTTTTTAAACCGTAGATCGCATTATGTCAGTATAGAATGGATATATCCAAAATATTGATATTCCCAATAATAAAAAAGATTTTTTGCATAAAATCCTAACTCTATTGATGATACACAGGACAGTGGGTCTTCTGTGTTTTGCTCAAATTATGGGTTACACTTATATTTACCGCATGCATTGTGAATTGTAGAATCACTTGGCACTTTAAGCTTATTTAAAGATTTACAAAAATCCAAGTGCATGTGGAGATATAAATGCAATTTGGTACACAACACTTGTACGGCATTTTACAATGATCTTCAACAAAAATCGAGAACGAAAACAATGTATGCTCGAGAATTAAAACAGCGATACCGTACTGTAAAGATCTAACGTGGCAATATGTAAGAAAGAATTCCTTTCAGTCCATGGATTGCAACACTCTCAAAACAGAATTCGGCTATTACAGCAGCAACTCAGCAAAAGCTGAGAAAGAAATTATAAATCTAATGAAAAGAACCCACTTACGGATTGATAATTTTAAAACGATGAATATTGGCACAAAAGAAGTTTGAGAAAGTTATCCGTAACCGATAATTTAATACAAAAATATACAG
Organism: Amphimallon solstitiale; assembly: GCA_963170755.1. Classification (NCBI taxonomy): domain Eukaryota; kingdom Metazoa; phylum Arthropoda; class Insecta; order Coleoptera; family Scarabaeidae; genus Amphimallon; species Amphimallon solstitiale. The sequence continues at coordinate 37,861,261 of OY720685.1, read as the reverse complement.
AACCTGTTAACTGAACGAAGAAAATTGAAGAATTTGTTTCTATTCCATACCAGAAATAAATAACAGTTTTTACAACAGAATAGGTGCTTAATAAATTGATCCCTAATATGACACATTTTGTTCTTGGCGATAAATTCAGTTGACTCTAATTTTAAAAACTTTCATTATTATTCGTTTTTTGTTAACCTTAGATTTTTAAATTTTTTTTTCTTATTGCGACATTCGTTCCTTGTTAGAGGGTTGGACGTTTAGTAAAACACATATGGATGTTGGTGATGCGCTTTTATTTCGTATGGACAACTACATATTACATTACTATACAACTATACACTATGTACATAATTAATTACTTAAAACTGAATGTTCATAAGACTTCTCTTTTATATTAATTATATTATCTTAACCTATTTCAGTGAAGGATTAATAAGTAGTTTTCTTTGATTGTGTTAATGTATGTAGGCTTTGTCTATATAACGAGACCCTGTATGATGACCTTCTACTACTTTTGCAATATTTCATGTTCTACATACTGCTGTGACCTGCTGTACTATGGTTGATAACCAATAGTCAAATTAATAAATTAATATTCTTTAATAATCTCAGGGTCTAAAAAGGTAGATTTCTTTTTTTTTTTTTTATGAAAAAAGAAAATGTCACAGCTTTTCCTTATTGTGAGTTCTAGCTGTGATTGTGATGTTTACTTTCCTAATGTTCTCCTTTGGGATGGGTGTAAATAAGTAAATAGTGAGTGTCAGCACAACTTATATTTATTTACAGTATAGATTTACAAAAACATGGAAAATATTTTTTTATTATTGTACAATACATTAGTTTATTTTATTTAGATGTGTTTTCTGCTTAGTTATGGTACAAGCACCTTGCAAATCTTTTGTTCCTTTAAGAAAATTGTAAAAGTCTACTGAATTACTTCTTCATGTATGCTTACAAATCAAGGAAATTACTAAATTCACTTTCTTTACCTTTTGCCGACGTATCCCCATTGGATCATCTCGACCTGAGATTTTCACGTCAAAATCGAGATTTAAACAATGAAGAACCTATTAGATGTTTCCATAATATTTCAAAACTGTTGTTATTCAAATGAAAACGTTAATGCTTCGTTGAGTCGCCCTAATTTGAGATTCTCACGTCAACCCAAGGCTTACTCAAAGAAGGATTTATTAAATATTTAAATAATATTCTTAAAATTGTTGCTATCCAGGTAAAATTATTGATACTCCGTTGAATCGCCTTACACGTCAACCCAAGGCATACTCAAAGAAGGATTTATTAAATATTTAAATAATATTCTTAAAATTGTTGTTATCCAGTAATTTTATATCACACACATGAAGATTCCTTTATTTATTTATTATAAGATTGCAAGGTGGAGTTTTATTTAATAGTGCTTGTACTTACTTTTCTTGACTGTATATCATTTCGAATTCTTCTTGATAATTCTTGCCTTCCATTCCTTTGAAAATTTATTATGGCGGGCTTTATAGAGTCGAATAATAATATCCCGCGCTTTACTGTATTTAGCGCGCACTTATCGTTTGAAAAACGTATCACACGTTTTATTTCACAACGTCTAAATCTTAAAAGCGTTTATGCCTTTTTAGATTTTATTTTATTTTACTTTACAACACTTGAAGCACTGGTTTAAGTTTAAGGGACTGCTGACTAACTTTTTCTTTTTCTTCTTGAGTATTGAAGATCTTCGGATGGACTTCCTATTTTCTGCAAATGCACGCGTTTATATATCCTTCAACAATTGACAAACGCTTTATTTTGTTTCAAAATTATTTTTGTTCAATTTAAATTTTCTTCTACTGCGCCCTCCGTGTTTGTTATGGTAACTATCGATGTCATGTGATCACGTGATCTTTCTTCCGCCATGTTACCGTTGTTGTTTACATATCCTGTATTTGCATATCTAATGAACATCGATTGATTTTATCGATTGGTAGGTATTTTTGAGCTGCTATATTATATACTGACTAATGTTTTATCTGTTTTTAGCTTGGAATCTCTTGATGCATTTTTTTATATGAAGGAAATTATGTACTAATCGCATATTTAAATGTACATTCAATAATATCTTTTATTCTGGAGATATCAGTGAAAAATCGCATACCCAACATAATGTTTTATTTTTAATAGTGAACCAGGCCACAATATTTACATTCTGGATGTGTTGGTGTATAGAAAACAAACAAATCATATACCTTTATATGCATTTCTATGTCCCATACGGAAGAAAATACAATTGATCTTTATATAGTGATTGGGAAATAAGTGGAATATATTTATTTACGTATAAAGACCTTTGTTTTTGCCGTAGTGTTTATTATTATCGCAATATGTTAAATGCAGGCTTCTATTCATTGATTATTATTGCTGCTAAAGAATGTATTACCGAATGACCTACTTTCTATTAATTACTAATAATAATGTTTAAATCATTACATATCCTTTTTTAGACTGAGGTCAGTATTTGAACATCATGTTTTGTATGATATTTAACACAATTTTTGTGCTCTAATTTATTTAAAATTGGGGTCAACACTTTTAATTTCAATGCTCTCATTTTTGTTTTTCTCTTGACGGGTGTGCAACCCACATTGCATTGATGTGTATTCTATTGCATGTTCATCAGTTCGAATATTTATTGTCATGCAGTAATTTAAATCATATATATTTATATAAATTAATGGATTGTTCTATATTTATATCTGATGAAATATTAAATTATAATTTATATATCAAATATGTACCTATATTTATTTAAAATAAATGTGCTGGTATTTTATTTTTGTTGGCATTTTATTTGTTTGATTTCTTTATTTATTTATTTATTTATTTATGCAGAAAAATACCACAGCAATACGTTACACTGTAACAAAAGTGCAAACCACATATTTTTGCACATAGACTGTCTACGCCAAGACCTTCAATTGAGGTGTCCTAAATTCACTTTAGATTGATAATCAAATTACTTCATATTTTTAATTTTTATATGTCTTTTTAAATCAGTTTTGATGTCTGTTCCAAATTTACAAGAATCACATTTATAATCAAATTACTTCAAATGGTTAGTTTTTATATGTCTTATTAAATGATTTTTGCTGTTTGTTTCAAATTCACAAGAGTCACATTTGTAATCAAATTCTTTTAGATGTTTAGTTTTTACATGCTTTTCTAAATAATCTTTGCGGTTTGTTCTATATTCACAAGAATTACATTTGTAATCAAATTCCTTCAGATGTTTAGTTTTTATATGTATTTCTAAATAATCTTTGCGGTTTGTTCTATATTCACAAGAATCACATTTATAATCAAATTGCTTCAAATGTTTAGCTTTAATATGTTCTTCTAACATAATATATATTTGTGGTTTGTTCGATATTCACAAGAGTCACATATATAATCAAGTTGCTTCAAATGGTTAGTTTTTATATGTTTTTCGAAATAATCTTTGCGGTTTGTTCTGTATTTACAAGAGTCACATTTGTAATCAAATACATTCAGATGTTGAGTTTTTATATGTTTTTCTAAATTACTTTTGATGTTTGTTCCAAATTCACAAGAGTTACATTTATAATCACATTGCTTCAAATGGTTAGTTTTTATATGTCTTCGTAAATGAATTTTGCAATTTGTTTCCAATTCACAAGTGTCACATTTATAATCAAATACCATCAAATGTTTACTTCTTATATGTCTTTCTAAATCACTTTTGTTGTTTGTTCCATATTCACAAGAATCACATTTATAATCAAATTGTTTCAGGTGTTTGGTTTTTATGTGTTTTTCTAAACGACTTTTGAGGTTTGTTCTATATTCACAAGAATCACATCTATAATCAAATTGCTTCAAATGATTAGTTTTTATATGTCTTTCTAAATGACTTTTTTGGTTTGTTCCATATTCACAAGAGTCACATTTATAATGAAATTGCTTCAAATGGTTAGCTTTTATATGTCTTTCTAAATGACTTTTTTGGTTTGTTCCATATTCACAAGAGTCACATTTATAATCAAGTTGCTTTAAATGTTTACTTTTTATATGTCTTTCTAACTGTCTTTTGAGGTTTGTTAAAAATTCACAAGAGTCGCATTTATAATCAAATTCCTGGAGATGTTTAGTTTTTATATGTCTTTCTAAATCACTTTTACCGTGTGTTCCATATTCACAAGAGTCGCATTTATAGTCAAATTCCTTGAGATGTTTAGTTTTTATATGTCTTTCTAAATCACTTTTGCCGTGTGTTCCAAATTCACAAGAATCACATTTATAATCAAGTTGCTTTAAATGTTTACTTTTTATATGTCTTTCTAACTGTCTTTTGAGGTTTGTTAAAAATTCACAAGAGTCGCATTTATAATCAAATTCCTGGAGATGTTTAGTTTTTATATGTCTTTCTAAATCACTTTTACCGTGTGTTCCATATTCACAAGAGTCGCATTTATAGTCAAATTCCTTGAGATGTTTAGTTTTTATGTCTTTCTAAATCACTTTTGCCGTGTGTTCCAAATTCACAAGAATCACATTTATAATCCAATTGCTTCGAATGTTTAATTTTAATATCCCTGCTTATAGATCGTTTATGTTTTGTTCGAAACAGACACAGCGAACACTTAAATATTTGCATTGGAGCTCGTGAGCTGGATTGTTCTACTTATATATTTGTTATGCTATGATCACTTTTAGAATGTTCTTGGTCGTCCTTTCCATTAACATAAGCGTGCGTGTTTTTCACGTGCAGCCTGAGAAATTCTTTAGTCGTGAAACGTCTGCTACTTATCCCACATTTATACGTTTTAAATTTGCAATGCTGGTTGTTGGTGTGCTCCTTGAGGTCTGCTTGGTACTTCGTCCTGTATTTGCACTGCTGACATTTATAACTTTGACGGGGGCATCTCTTCCGTCCGTTTAATGCTGTTGACGCTTGTTTGACCGGTGGTGCCGGTAGAATGCACTTTCTGAAAATAAATAAATATTTCTAATCTATCATGCTAAACATCAATTTAAGGGTGGCATTAATTTGTCTAATGCCCTTTAATGAGGCAGATAAAGTCCTCGCCCATTGATTATGTATAAGTAGATATTCCAAGTCCGTAGACAATCAAAATACAGTGAAGTCCGGATATAGTGAACTAGAAAAATGAATCAAAATTGGTTTACTATATCAGAGGTTTACTATAAAAGAAAAATATACTTTTGTACACACCTGGTGTTTGCCTGATGAAGGGGGGTTATGTATATGTTTGTTTTATAAAAAAAATACCTTGATGTACCTTCGTTGTTTAAAGTTAGGTAAAGTTTTATTTACGGAACATATGTAAATCACATTCTGTAAAAATACCTGACCTTAATAAACAATAGTAACAAAGACACTAAAAGAACCTACTCTTTGATATTGTACTCGTTTATTTTGGTTTGTACAGGTCTGTTAGAAAAACTATTGTTACTTATATAGCTTTCAAGGTTGCAAAAAGAATTCCAAACTTTTTCGGGAACTTCGCGTGATTGCAAAAACGTGCGAATCTCTACCATATTTTGTGTCACCATTTTCACTGAAGGAACACTGACCATGACATGTTCCTCATGTGCCTCCTCGTCCAGCTCCTCATCACTCAATTCTGCATTTGTCATTGAAAAAATTACATAAATCAGTCATCATTCTAATGTTTCATTTTATGTTTATGTACATACCTGTTAAGACTGACTGAATAATTTGGTCTTCCGTCAAAGACTCTGTTGGAATAACTTGATCGTCGACTGAAACGTAGTGTTCAAAGTCAAAATCTTCAATTCTATTCCTCATTTCTGTTTCAAGAACTTTTTGGGTGTCGGAATTTTCGGAATCTCCTGCTTGTTTCTTGAGCCACTCATTTAGAGGCAATTCGTCATCGGAGTCAAAGTCATCTTCTGCTTCAAGAAATCCTGCATGTTTGAAACAGTTTGCGATGGTTTCTCTGCTAACTTCCTGCCAAGCCAGGTGAACAAAATTCACAGCATCCAAGAGGCTCACTGAAAACTCTTTTCCATTATCAATTGCTTCTATCATTTTCATCAGCATAATCTTCCTGTAGCGACACTTCAGAGAATGAATTATCCCTTGATCCATGGGCTGCAGCTTTGAACTGGTATTGGCTGGCATAAAAACCAGTTTGATTTGGTCCAGCGGAACATTGGGATGTGCTGGGCAATTGTCGACTAAGAGAAGAATTTTTCTGTTTTTACGCTTACACTCTGCATCCCATTGGAGTAGCTCTTCGGTGAATAAATTAGATGTCATCCATGCTTTGCTGTTTGATTTGTATTTGACTGGTAGGATTTTGTTTTTGAAACATCTGGGATTGGCTGATTTGCCTATAACAAACAGTTTTCTCTTTTCTGTCCCAGACATGTTTGCAGCGACCAAAACTGTTATTCTAACTGTAGACATTTTCCCACCTACACAGCTTTCTCCTTGGAATTTCAGTGTTTTATCAGGGGTCAGTTTGTAGAAAAGGCCGGTCTCGTCGGCATTAAAAATATTGTCAATGTCATAATTTTTGCGAAGATCAGGCCAAACAGTTGTAAGCCAGTTATTAACAACATTCATATCAACTGATGCAGATTCACCAACAATTTTTCCTCCAGAAATACAATTTCTCTTCTTAAAACGTTCAATCCAACTTCTGGAACACACAAAATCTCTTCCTTCAATTTTACTTCCTATTTCACTTGCTTTTTGCTGAAGAATTGGGCCACTCATGGGAACATTTTCTTGTCTTTTTTGGGTGAACCACTTTAATAGTCCCTTATCAACACTTCATGAGCTGATTTTCTCAGCCTTTTACACCTTGCGTTCACTTGACCATACGACGAAAAAATCTCATCTTTTTTTTTCCAAATGATGGAGACAGTTGATTTCGGCAAATTCATTTCACGACAAATATCACTTTGTTTGATACCATTTTCTATTTTTTGTACGACATCATATTTTTCCTTTAGAGTTAACGCTTTACGTTTTTGTTTCTCCATTTGAAAGTCTGTCACTGTACAGTATAACCGTCAACCAATGTTCGCAACGAAGTCTAAAACGCAACTGAAAACAAAACAAAGACGAATGTGCTCAGCGCTTCTGTCTCTAAGTAAAAATCGGGGAATCCCCAGGGAATCCCCGAAAAAGTTCACTATAAACGGAAAATTTAACTTAACCTTTATGAAATTTGGTTCACTTTATCCGAAAGTTCATTATATCCGAGTTCACTATAAACGGTAAAAAATTACATTGGTCTTATGGGACATTTTATGGGTATTTGAAAAATCGTTCATTATAACCGAGTGTTCTCTATAAACGGGTTTGCTATATCCGGACTCCACTGTAATTACAAATGTCAGCGGAAGATGTCGCCAAACTATGCAAAATATCAAAAATTGCAATTTCGCGCATGACTGCATTCAAGTTTAAAACCAAAGCACATTGACTCGTTGCGCTATTTCGTTCGTGTGACATCTATTATTTTACGTATGAACTATTTTCAAGAATTTTTGTTATATTTACTCGTTTTAATAACTCAAGAAATACATTTAATAATTGAAAAAATCTTTATTAAAAATAATTTAATACAAAGATCGATATTGCATATATCAAAAAGTCTTTGGATCGCTATTGCTGTGGAATTTATGTCAATCTATGAAATTATTTACTTTTATTAATTTTGACATTTACTTGACAACTTTCAAGTCAGCAGGTTACAATCAAAATGTTTCAGGTAGAACATAAAGTTTTTATTATTAAATCATACTACAGTAATGGAAATATAGGTGAAAATGGTAATTGGGTTTATTCATCTCGTTTATGTTTGAATGAGTTTCGTGAGAGATTTCCTAACTTCGCAATGATTGAACGAGATTTTTTTTCGGCAACTTCAACGAACTGTGGGCAAATTTGAAGAAACTGGTAATATCAGTGATAGTGTTAGATCTGGAAGAAGTCGGGTTAGAAATGATGATGTTATTGATCTGGTTAGGCAACGTATGCAGGAAGAACCTACCTTATCCTTGCGTAGGTTAAAACAAGAAACCAATTTAAGTTATGGGACGTGTCAAACCATTGTTAAGCATGACTTGAACATGTTTCCTTATAAATTGCAGATGTTTCAGGAGTTACTGCCACCAGATTATCAGAAGAGAGTATCGTACTGTATACCTGGTTTAATGACCATATGAATAACGATATCCATGACTTAACATTTTTTACAGACGAATCTTATTTTTACATATCTGGATACGTTAATAAACAAGTTATGCGTATGTGGAGCGAGAATAATCCTAATTTTCATAGTGAAGCTTCTTTATATAGTCCTAAGATTGGTGTGTGGGTTGCAATGTCCCGTAGACGGGTAATAGGGCCAATATTTTTTCAAGGTACCATAAACGCTGAAAGATATATAAATCAAATACTTAATCCTTTCATCAATCAAATGCACGATGATGAGCTGCTTCATAATGAATACTTTCAGCAAGATAATGCGAGACCACATGTTGCTCGAGTCACCATGGAATATTTACGTCAATTTTATAACGAAAGATTAATATCAGATGGACGTTACCCACCTAGGTCTTGTGATTTGAGTCCCTTAGACTATTTGTTATTCCCATTGCTTAAGAATACCATTTTTAAAAATCCAGTTCAGACTTTAGATGTATTACAAGAACGTATTGTTGAAAACTGTCTTGCAGTAACACCTGATCTTTTAATTAAAGTTTTTAATAACATGGGCCAACGTGTTAACCTATGTATTCAAGAACAAGGAAGACATTTTCAACATCTTTTATAATTTTTTATTGTAAAAGTGTACTTACCTGAATGTTATTGATTCATTGTTGGAGTTTTTTTCTTAACTATAATTAACCTTATTTTTTTATTAGTTATTAAAGCTTTGTTTATTTATAAATGCATTTTGTAATCTCTATAAATGTTATTAAATATACATAAAATGCAAATAAATATCATAACCTAAAATCTATTTTATTTGTGACTTATGTATACTTCAAAGTCAAGAACCACAGAAGTACATAATTCTATAGATACCTTTACGTTTCATGGCTATAGCGATCCAAAGACTTTTTGATCATACAATAGGTAACATTACATATTTAGAAATATTATAACATATTGCTGTGGCAACATAATTATTTCGTATAAAATAATTATAGTATTGCCATACGTTAGGCATTGCCAAGTAGATTATGCTGTGTGCTGTTCCAGCAACATAATTAATAAAATAGTGATAATTTTTATTATGTTTTATATGCTCATTTATTTTCTTAACAGCACGTACTTTATAAGTATACGTGAATTCTATCAGTGTATCTAATACTTCTTTTCTCCTGACAAATCTCTTGTTTTTCCTTTATAGGGATAAGGTTATAGCTTATATTAAAGAAACATCAGAAACTATATAAAACATAAGTGTATATTTTATTCAACATTATTTTTTATGTAATAGATAGCATCGCTATACTATATTCATCAAAATTTTATAAAAGAAAACATAATTGAAAGAAAACATTTGTACCATGTTCTCGGTTGTAATGTTTTATGGAACCAATATATCGATAATGCTTAATCAAAAATAAAATTGTATTATCCTGTTTCAAAACAAAGAAAATTCAATTAATGTTAGTATTTTATTGATATTAGGCTAATTCTATTCCATCAGAAACATTATATTCGCACGTAATGCTCTGATAAACTTAGAACTTCGCAATGGTCAATGTTCGGAGAAAAAGCTTGAATTTGACCACTGGCAACAATCATTTGCACGAATTGCGACCAGCGTTTCAAAATCTGCCATCCAGAAACACTTGCCTTTTGAAATATCTATTTTGAATTTTAAAATTTTTGAAATCAAAATTTATTTATTGTGAGAATTAATGATGCTGCCGGGCTGAAGTGAAGCAGCATTGGCACACTTTATCTGGTCACTAGTATTGACAGTAAGTCTGAACATGTGAACTCTAAGATACTTGGCGGCTGATTTAGTACAATTTTAACGAAGTGGGTTTATTGTGAATATTTCTACACTGTTAATTTTTGTTATGTAATTAGACTTGCACCTATTGGATAAATAAAGACGCCATAATTATAATTAAAATGCTGTAATTATTACCAATAATGCACCTTGCTATCATCGTAAAATTGAAATGTGCCAGCTAGAAAGTGATTTAGCAAATTGTAACAGTGTCAAACTGGAAAAAGTACATCAAACATGTAAAAAAATACGAAAATTGAATGAGTTAAGAGAATATTACTTTTTTAACCAGTGTTGTTTGGAAATATCCTAAATTTCTTTTAATAAATGTATGTATACGTAATGTATGAACATCAGTTTATATTAATATTTCAGTACACTGTACAACAAACCATTCCTTTTGGGTTCATTATTCTACTACTAGATGGCGTTACATTAGGGACGACATTTTGAGGTTAGCAGAAACAATTTCAACAATGTAAATCAAAGTTACGTTACGGCCTTAGCATCCAGTTGGCCATGTAAAAAACAATGATAATAATTTATTAGATAGGTAAGGTAAGTCCTGGGCATTTATGGCTTGTACCCATTGAATATTGCAAAAATATAACTAATAATAATGAAAGAGCTTTACTACCAGAATAACTGAGGTATTTAAATTATTTGCTCTCCTACTTATTTCAGTTCAAAGTGTAAAATAGTAAACTGCTTGGTAAGAAAATGTCATTTCTGTCACAACCTTCTCAACTATAATCATATAAGAAGCAATCGTACCTGGCATTCCTCTCGTAGCAGAAGGTCATATGGTGTGTCAAATATTCCTTCAGATCCAAGTGGATTTTGCAAAATTGGCACTGTGCAAGTTCTGGAATTGCGTGAAAAACACAACAATTAGAATTACAATAGAAAAATCCACAAACATCAAAATGCAATATTTACAATACCTGCAATTGAGAAGATTCCAGTTTTACCCTCAACACAAATGGTCTTATGTTCTTATGTTTAGCTAAATGCAATTTCGAGCTGAATCCAAGGCAGCAAAATGTGCAGGCAAATATGTCCTTGGTAGTTTGCTTCGTAGTGCTATCAAACTCCAGTCCGACAATTTTATTTAGGTTGTTTTCGTATTCCTCACCAAAACACACGAATAATTCATCACCGGCTTGGATTGGACGAGTGCTTTGATAATATATATTATCCTCAAATTGAAAGACACTCAAGTTTTTTTCAGAAGTATTCCTGGTAGGATTAACGTACTGCATCCAATTCAAATGTGTCGATTTATTTCTGTCCAAAACAAATTTCTCACCTGTCATATTCCAGGGAGATTCTGTTGTTGTGAGTCCAGTGAAAGGACCAAAGTTTACACCTTCAGGAATAATTCTTAAAGCATATATTCCAATTTGTCCAAGATAATCTTGAATTTCTAGAATATCATTTGGGATATCTTTTCGTGCTCCCTTATCTGCATTATTTAAAGCATGTTTGTTTAAAATATGGACAAGCATTCTACATTCAATACAATAGTCTATGTAATATGCTTCACAATCTTCACAGTCTGTTGGCAAAATATATACAGATTAACAATCGTAGCATTTACTACCACCTGGTGACTTTTTTTTTGAAATAAATACAGAGTGATGAAACATATATTCATAATTCTCTCAAAACAGCCAAGTAATATAATACATAAGAATGATAAAGATTTAATTGGCAATTGCAAAGTTAAACCTCAGTATTTCAGACAAAAACAGGTGTGAAACATAAAATATTTAGCTTTGTGTTTGTAATGGATTGAGATTAGGTTTTTCGATAAACTGTATAAATACTAAATGATCTCCAACTCTTCTGTGTTAGAGTTGCGTATTTTATATTTATGTTGCAGATGTTTCATCAGTTCATACAAACAGCACAATCAGAAACTTCTAATAGAATTGCTTCTATTAGAAGTTACGTTGCAATATTTACTTACAAAGTAGTCCATTATCTAATTCAATTTTAATATCATCAGTATTGATCCCTCCTCCTATGTTAACGTTGTCATGTTGATCCTCAAACGATGGCAATTCTATTTTAATATTGTTCGAACATGTGGACTTGTCATACTGCTTTATTTTGCCATAGCATATGGGGCCTTGTAATTCGGAATTGTCTGTAGTAATAGCAGTTTCAGAGATGTATACTTTATCCTCTACAAAACTGTCTTCTTGACACTGTTCTTCCTTTACACTAAATGTATTAGCCGAAAACATTGCGTCATTTATGTGCACTTTGTCAACATTGTCAGCCATTACTAACGTTTGTTGTGATTTGAGGAGATGACTCTGGCCCACAAATTAGACTCAAATGGTGCAGTCAAGCCAAAATTTTTATCCGCGGTTTGTATTGCGTGAAGGCTAATATAGAAGGCGCTGGCATCAAAAAATTACAGTTTTCAATAACACTAAGCAAATAGCGGGCGATTCAAAATGTATTTGGTAGCGGGAAATTCAAAATTAAGTTTATTAAAAATTAGGGTTTAATACCGCGAGATCAAAAATATATTGATAAAGGTTTGCCATGGAATGTAAAAATCTGTCTTAAGTTATATCATTAAGTGTCATACTGTCATTAATATTTGTCATTTTAAGAGAAAATATAATGCAGTGTGACACTTAATGATATAACTTAAGACAGACTTGTACATTCCATAGCAAACCTTTTTCAATATAATTTTTGATCTCGCGGTACATGATCACAACACTGTCATCAAATTGCATACTATTTACTAGTTCCCTTAGTAATGAGGAGTCATTGCTAAGGAAAACAGTATGCAGTACGATATTCAATTACAATGCTGTAACCACACAATAGCGTTTTAAAGAAAAGAATTACTTAAATAACTACACTTTAATATTGCTACGTAGAAAAGGTACAAAGTACATTTATGAATATTAATAACTAACATCTAACACGTATGTTTTAGTTAAATTACCAGTACAAAAATAAAGTAACGAAGAATAGCATAATCTACCAAAAGTAGAATATTCGACTAACAAACATATTTTCAACATTAAGATAGAATTTCTGTTGAAAAAGCACAAGTACCTACTCAAAATACTACAAAGTAGAAAAGGTATACATTTATGATTACTAAAGGGCGGAATATATGCAAAGTGCATATATTTGCATATTTTGCATATTTTAACAAATTTCACAAAAAATTGCATATTTCGGCAAAAATAAAATTTGTGTGCATATTTTTATGTTTTTCGTTTTATGAAAAGAAAAAGTGCGACCCTGTTTAGGAATTTCCAAGTAATCAGCTTGCCTAATGGAGAGCAGATGTGGTCTATTCTTTTATATTTATATTGTATAGTTTAGTTTGTCGATAGATTCCAGTGTGAAAAGAGTGATTTCGAAAATATTTTATTTCAAACGCCTAAAATGCCGAAAGCCACTTCGTGGATTAAAAATTTTCCTGAGTTGGAGTTTAGTGGGGATAAAGTGTTTTGCAAAGTTTGTGCCAAAATCATTGTTTGTGAAAAGAAGTTCCAAATTGATCAACACTTGAAAACAGCTATGCATAAAGCTAAGTTGCAGAAAAATAAATCAGTGCCTGTTCAGCAGTGTGTGCAAACCGCATTTCAAAATGTCAAACCAAAGAGTGAAAAGGAGGTGTTTCATCAAGACTTATGCAAAGCTTTAGTCGCAGCAAATATACCTTTGAAGAAACTGCAAAATACACAATTCAGAGATTTTTTGCAAAAATATTGTAATCAAAACATCCCTGACGAATCCACACTTAGAAAGAAGAATGTGCAAACAGTATACGAAACCGTAATGGGAGAAATTAAAGTTACACTGGGCGATGAACATTTTTATATTATTGTTGATGAAAGCACAGACTCATGTGGTCGATATATCGCACATCTTATGATTGGAGGGCTTCAAGAAAATGAGCCAGGGAAACCATATTTAATATCTTCTAAACAGTTAGACAAAACAAATAATGAGACCGTAACTCGATTTATTCAGCAGTCTCTATCAAATTTTTTTTTACCAAATCCAGTTCCAGTAGAGAAGTTTTTAGTGTTTTTGTCTGACGCAGCGCCCTATATGGTTAAAGTAGGCCAAAACTTAAAAATATTTTATCCCAATATGGTACATGTCACTTGTCTTTTACACGGGATAAACAGAGTTGCAGAAATTATTAGAACAGCATATCCCTTGGTGAACAAATTAATTTCAAATGTAAAGAAAGTGTTTTTGAAAGCACCTCTAAGAGTGCAGATCTATAGAGAGAAATTGCCAGGAGTTTGTTTACCTCCAGAGCCCGTAATTACTCGATGGGGAACATGGATTAAGGCCGCGATATTCTACGCAGACCATTTTGAAGCCATTAAAGACATAGTTTTAGATTTAGAAGACAATTCGCAGTGTGTAGTGCAAAGTCAAGCATTATTCAAAAATGTAAATTTAAGGAACTTGTTTTTATTAAGGTTAATTTTAGTTTTGTACCAGATATAATAACTTCGTTAGAAAGTAGGAATATAAGTTTAAGAGAATCAATTAATATTGTTGAAACTTTTTCCGACAAATGCAAAAAAGTTCCCGGTGATGTAGGAAATCAAGTAAGAAGGAAACTCGAAGTTATTGTGGGAAAGAATGAAGGCTTTAAGTATTTAATGGAAGTCAAAAATATTTTTGATAGTAAACCATCCAACGAAGTAATACCTTGGCCTTATAACTTACTACCCAAATTAAAATATTGCCAGATCACATCGGTAGATGTTGAAAGAACTTTTTCTTTGTACAAACATATTTTTACAGACAGAAGGCAAACATTTTTATTGGAAAATTTTGAAAAATATATCGTTATAAATGCATTTTATACTATTTCAGGTTGAAAATTGTACCTATTATGTTTTTCTTTTAATTTTACTTAAAATAAATAATTTTTGTAAGAGTCGGCGTTTCTTTATTTCCATTTTTCCATGTTATATTCAAGGCATATAATTGCATATTTTGACAAATAAATGCATATTGTTGCATATTTCAGAGAAAAACGATGCATATATATGCGCATATTTTAACTGAATTGACGTGCATATATTCCGCCCTTTAATGATTACTATTGAAAAATTATAACTAACATCCAACATGTGTTTTAGTTAAATTACCAGTACAAAAATAAATTAATGAACAATAGCATAATCTACCAAAAGTAGAATATTCGACTAACAAATATATTTTTATTAATAGAATAAAACACCTTTTTCACAAAAAATAGTTTAATAACTAGATGTCACATTTTGTGTGCACTGCACACATCGTCAGTAATAACAGTTACTACAGAACGAAATGTGACATCTAGTTATTAAACTATATTTTGTGAAAAAGGTGTTTTATTGTATTACTATTTCAATATTTCACAAGTATTCAACATATATTACTACAAAGATAGTTTTAACAATAAGATAGAATTGCTGTTGAAAAGTACAAGTACCTACTCAAAATACTACAAAGTAGGTAATTAAACCCGATAGATACACAATGACTTAAGCCCATGTTTACTGCCACCATTTACAAAATCTTGTATTACATAAATGATGAACATAAAATAAGGTGACATAAATAAAAATATGGATACATAAGATACCTAACAAATTTAGTAGACGTCTTTTCATCAATATATAATTAAAAGAGTGACAACTAGGGCTTAAAAGCTAAATAATGTTAATTACATGGCTATAGAAGAAAACAAAAAAATTAAACCTGCAATAACTAACACCAAATTGGTTAATTTATTGTTGTCGTAAAACAAATGAGACTTCCAATGATATGGCTGCCTTAATCTCCGTGGGTGGCCTCATGGGATGGAGTGTCGGCACTGCATTTCTGTTGAGGTGTACTGAATGAGGGTGTGCATAGTATGTTGTGTCAAAATGTAGGCTGCAAAGTTTCTTATTACATGTTGTACTGGCATCTATCACAGGTTTCATGCCCATTTGCTGTTGCCAAGTTTCGCTCCTGAATAATAAAATATAATAATTACAACTGTATACTAACAAATATCAACGATAGCACAGACGATAGTATAAAGGCACATTTTCATTATAGGAAACTGCACAGGAAAATCATTAGGAAAAACCATAAATGCTTCTGTACCAAGAAATCTGAAGTTTCTATTAACACTGCTAAACATGGATTGATTGCTTGTGAAAAAACATAATATAGAAACTTAAAAACAAGTAGTAAGTTTTTAGTGTAGTTTAAAGGCTTTCTTATACACCCATAGGGTTAAACTGCAGTTGAGGTGTCGGGCGACTAGTGTACCTTATAGAGAACCTCTAATTGAACACCTTTTTCTTATAAAATTATCAATGCAAACCACGGATTATCGGATGGTTCACTTAAATGAGGGGTTTTGCCGCTTAATCTACCTAATGCAGGCGCACCTAGAGGGCGCCACGGTGTTAGAAACAAGAGACCTAGAAGTAAATTTGAATCATGACTTTAACCGAATAATTGAGATGTCGCTACTACTGTGCTGTTTTATGCAAGCGCGTACAGGCCGTTAACCAACAAATTTTGTGTGTGTTGCTAAACATTATTTTTCTTATTACTTCTTAGTTACTGGTGTTATAATCGTACCGTAAGTTCTGTAAAGAGTAATATGATAATTTTATTAAGTTGACATAATGCATTTTTAGACTTAAAATATGGATAGAAGCTGGTGCATTGTATCAATTGTATGTGCTGCGTACAAGCAAGAGCCATGCATATTTTCCGAGAATGCGAACAAGTAACTAATGGCACTAATAGTTGACATATAACCCGAAGGTGAGCCGGAGATTTTTTGTTTGTAGTTCTGATTCTAAGTGCAACAAGGACCACCTGGTTGTAGCAAGGATTTTGTTGGTTTCCGATTACACCAATTAAAGTTTGCAATTATTAGGAGTATAATATAAGTGAGAATAATTGTAGTTGAGATGTCAGGCGATTTTTGACAAAATGATTAGTATACATTATAGAGGACCTCTAATTGAACAACTTTTTCTTACAAAATTATCAATGCAAATGTAGGGAAATGGAGATAAAAAATAAATTAGGTACTCACCGAGTTAATCTTGCAGGTTACAGCCCATGTGAGATATCCCATATAGAGCATTGATATAATGAAAATCGCAATAAATGATGTTTATTTAAGCTCACAACACAACAATTACCTTTGATTTCCACGTTCTTCGATTGAATTTTAGCAAAATTGTAAATACGAGATCACATGATATCAGCTGTTTTCGTTGATATTTGATGGTGCTTTTAAAATCGCAGAAGTCATAAGAAAACATACAAATTGACCTAAATTGTGTGTGATTATGTGAAATAAACATCAATTATAGTGATTTTCATGATTTCAATTATCTATATGGGATACCTTACATGAGATGTAACCTGCAAAATTGACTTGGTCAGTACCTAATTTATTTTTTATCTCCATTTCTCTATGTTTGCATTGATAATTTTATAAGAAAAAGGTGTTCAATTAGAGGTTCTCTATAAGGTACACTAGTCGCCCGACACCTCAACTGCAGTTTAACCCTATGGGTGTATAAGAAAGCCTTTAAACTACACGAAAAACTTACTACTTGTTTTTAAGTTTCTATATTATGTTTTTTCACAAGCAATCAATCCATGTTTAGCAGTGTTAATAGAAACTTCGGATTTCTTGGTACAGAAGCATTTATGGTTTTTCTTAATGATTTTCCTGTGCAGTTTCCTATAATGAAAATGTGCCTTTATACTATCGTTGATATTTGTTAGTATACAGTTGTAATTATTATATTTTATTATTCAGGAGCGAAACTTGGCAACAGCAAATGGGCATGAAACCTGTGCTAGATGCCAGTACAACATGTAATAAGAAACTTTGCAGCCTACATTTTGACACAACATACTATGCACACCCTCATTCAGTACACCTCAACAGAAATGCAGTGCCGACACTCCATCCCATGAGGCCACCCATGGAGCTTAAGGCAGCCATATCATTGGAAGTCTCATTTGTTTTACGACAACAATAAATTAACCAATTTGGTGTTAGTTATTGCAGGTTTAATTTTTTTGTTTTGTTCTATAGCCATGTAATTAACATTATTTAGTTTTTAAGCCCTAATTGTCACTCTTTTAATTATATATTGATGAAAAGACGTCTACTAAATTTGTTAGGTATCTTATGTATCCATATTTTTATTTATGTCACCTTATTTTATGTTCATCATTTATGTAATACAAGATTTTGTAAATGGTGGTAGTAAACATGGGCTTAAGTCATTGTGTATCTATCGGGTTTAATTACCTACTTTGTAGTATTTTGAGTAGGTACTTGTACTTTTCAACAGCAATTCTATCTTATTGTTAAAACTATCTTTGTAGTAATATATATTGGACACTTGTGAAATATAGAAATAGTAATGCAATAAAACACCTTTTTCACAAAATATAGTTTAATAACTAGATGTCACATTTCGTGTGCACTGCACACATCGTCAGTAGTAACTGTTATTACTGACGATGTGTGCAGTGCACACAAAATGTGACATCTAGTTATTAAACTATTTTTTGTGAAAAAGGTGTTTTATTCTATTAATAAAAATATATTTGTTAGTCAAATATTCTACTTTTGGTAGATTATGCTAGTGTTCGTTAATTTATTTTTGTACTGGTAATTTAACTAAAACACATGTTGGATGTTAGTTATAATTTTTCAATAGTAATCATAAATGTATACCTTTTCTACTTTGTAGTATTTTGAGTAGGTACTTGTGCTTTTTCAACAGAAATTCTATCTTAATGTTAAAAATATCTTTGTTAGTCGAATATTCTACTTTTGGTAGATTATGCTATTCTTCGTTACTTTATTTTTGTACTGGTAATTTAACTAAAACATACGTGTTAGATGTTAGTTATTAATATTCATAAATGTACTTTGTACCTTTTCTACGTAGCAATATTAAAGTGTAATTATTTAAGTAATTCTTTTCTTTAAAACGTTATTGTGTGGTTACAGCATTGTCATTGAATATCGTACTGTATACTGTTTTCCTTAGAAATGATTCCTCATTACTACGAGAACTAGTAAATAGTATGCAATTTAATTACAGTGTTATAATCATGTATCGCGAGATCAAAAATTATATTGATGAAGGTTTGTCATGTAATGTAAAACGTCTGTCTTAAGTTATATCATTGTCATATTGTCCATATTTGTCATTATATTTTCTCTTATAATGACAGTATGACACTTAATGATATAACTTAAGACAGATTTTTACATTCCATGGCAAACCTTTATCAATATATTTTTGATCTCGCGGTATTAAACCCTAATTTTTAATAAACTTAATTTTGAATTTCCCGCTACCAAATACATTTTGAATCGCCCGCTATTTGCTTAGTGTTATTGGTTGCATTCAGCAGAAGCACATGCTCCGCTCCATCGGTAGCGTACGCTACATCGACAACAGTTGAGTGAAATTCAAAATTTAATGTTATATTGTTGGATGTGCTACTTGTTACCACACTTGAAAGAAGTCAGCTGATCAGTTCTTGTTGATTTGAAAAATTAAGAGAAAAAGTCATAAATGAAATTGATAATAAGTATGTAGTTTCTGAACCGAAATTAAGAAATGCGAAAATAATAATTGCTGGTGTTGAAGAAGATGTTATTGATCTAAACAATGAAAAAGTGTATGCGATTATTTAATACAAAATGTTTCAAATATGTAGACAAAGACATCTCAACTAAAATTAAAACAGAAAAAAAGAAGTACTTAGACGAGAAAAAGAAGAACTATGGAAATATTATATTATCTGTTCAAACGAAGATGTATTCCAGCATTATAGACAGTGCACAAATAAATATGGGATGGAAAAAATGTAAGGTGTATGAACATTATACCCTCTGCACAACAAATGTGCAGGGTATAATTTTGCTAAAGAATGTAAAAATGCGGAAACGTGGTAATTGGGGTGCAAGTGTGGTCGTTGTGCTGGTAATCATTTGACAAACAAATGTGTTAGCTTAATTATACTTGTATATAAGTACATAAATATGTAAGAACAAATGATTAATTTAAAGTGGATATTGACACACAGTGTTCGATAGAAGTTGTATGAAATACAAACGAACAGTAGGTAAACAAGACTGGTAATTTAAATATATGTAGCAATTAGATAGTAGCAATAGGGTTGATTCACTTAGTAGTGATTAAATTGTAGTTTTTTAAGTGTTAAGAACATCGAATATTTGAATAACTACTCCGTAAGTATAATATAGAAAAAGTTTTAGTTTCTAAGTAATATATTTTTATATTGTAATAGCAACTGCAAAATAAAGATTATTATTATTATTATTATTTGTTTTTATTTGTCTTGGCTGTTGACTGTTGTCACTATTGGTGATGCATTACATTCAAGAGAACATTTACGTTTTATGTAATCCGCAAAATACTCTTCGTCTGTAAAAACTAGTAGTAATTAAGTTTTACATAAAATTACCTTCGATAAAACAACAACCCGACGCTAATCTATCCACATCTGTAATTTCATAGAATTGATTTTTAAATTCATATAGTTAACCGCCATCTTACTCAACGTGTTACCGATACGTAGCGGTAATAGAATGCGCTACAAAAGATGGCCGTCCGCTCCGTAAAGTAGTCGATGTAATCGTGACGTAATTCGATGTAGCGCAAATGTAGCGTATGCATCCAGTAGACTTTTCCTCAACAGTTCCACAACAGTTGCGTCTGCTGAATGGGACCAATGAAAACTGTAATTTTTTGATGCCAGCGCCTTCTATATCGGCCTTCACGCAATACAAACCGCGGATAAAAATTTTGGCTTGACTGCGCCATCTGATTCTAATCTGTGATGCAAACATAGAGAAATGGAGATAAAAAATAAACTAGGTACTGACCAAGTCAATTTTGCAGGTTACATCTCATGTAAGGTATCCCATATAGATCATTGAAATCATGAAAATCACTATAATTGATGTTTATTTCACATAATCACACACAATTTAGGTCAATTTGTATGTTTTCTTATGACTTCTGCGATTTTAAAAGCACCATCAAATGTCAACAAAAACAGCTGATATCATGTGATCTCGTATTTACAATTTTGCTAAAATTCAATCAAAGAACGTGGAAATCAAAGGTAATTGTTGTGTTGTGAGCTTAAATAAACATCATTTATTGCGATTTTCATTATTTCAATGCTCTATATGGGATATCTCACATGGGCTGTAACCTGCAAGATTAACTCGGTGAGTACCTAATTTATTTTTTATCTCCATTTCCCTACATTTGCATTTATAATTTTGTAAGAAAAAGTTGTTCAATTAGAGGCCCTTTATAATGTATACTAATCATTTTGTCAAAAATCGCCTGACATCTCAACTACAATTATTCTCACTTATATTATACTCCTAATAATTGCAAATTTTAATTGTGTAATCGGAAACCAACAAAATCCTTGCTACAACCAGGTGGTCCTTGTTGCACTTAGAATCAGAACTACAAACAAAAAATCTCCAGCTCACCTTCGGGTTATATGTCAACTATTAGTGCCATTAGTTACTTGTTCGCATTCTCGGAAAATATGCATCGCTCTTGCTTCTTGCTTGTACGCCGCACATACAATGCACCAGCTTCTATCCCTATTTTAAGTCTAAAAATGCATTATGTCAACTTAATAAAATTATCATATTACTCTTTACAGAACTTACGGTACGATTATAACACCACTAGTAGTAATAAGAAAAATAATGTTTAGCAACACACACAAAATTTGTTGGTTAACGGCCTGTATGCGCTTGCATAAAGTGACAGCGCAGTAGTAGCGACATCTCAATTATTCGGTTAAAGTCATGATTCAAATTTACTTCTAGGTCTCTTGTTTCTAACACCGTGGCGCCGTCTAGGTGCGCCTGCATTAGGTAGATTAGGCGGCAAAACCCCTCATTTAAGTGAACCAATCGATAATCCGTGCTCTGGCCACTTCCGATGGCTGCCGTCAGGTCAAAGAAAATATTTGCGCGCTAATTTTAAAATCTATTGGCCAATAAGATATATGGCATGTTTTGAATATAAATTAAATACCGACGGAAACATATGTATCACTTCGTTTAGGATAAGAAAAACAGGTTTTATAATGAATATATATTTATTCAAAATGTAAATATTATTATTACTATTATATGCACAACACGCACAAATAAAAATTAGAAACTAGAGAAACATTAACATATTTGAAAAGTGAAACAGCGGATCAGTAAGGGATCCTTAAAACATTCACCATTCATGCTATTTAATATTTATGTAATAACGTAATAATAACATAATACTTATATTTACATTTTGAGTAAATTCATTGTAAAACCTGTTTTTTATCCTAAACGAAATGATACATCTGTTTCCGTAAGTATTTAATTTATATTCAAAACACGAATTATTTTCGCATGCAATATATCTTATTCCCCAATAGATTAAAAAATTACCGCGCAAATATTTTCTTTGACCTGACGGCAGCCACCGAAAGTGGCGCAAGACGCAAGACACACCCACAGCCTTCTTTACTTACGGCTGTGACACAGGTGACACACCTCAATTTACAACAAACGTAATGGCTGATCAAGTTGACCAAGTTCATATAAATGAAAATGATACAATGTTTTCCGAAAATACATTTAATGTAGAGGAAGAGCAGTGGGAAAAAAGCTTCGTGGAGGATGATAAGGTGTATATCTCTGAAACTGCTGTTACTACAGACAGTGCTGAATTACAAGGCCCCATATGCCATGGCAAAATAAAGCAGTATGACGAGTCCACATGTTCGGACGATATTAAAATAGAATTGCCATCATTTGAAGTAACTGAAGAACAAAATGACAACGTTAAAATAGAAGGAGGGATCAATGATGATATTAAAATTGAGGTTGATAATGGACTACTCTGTAAGTAAATATTGCAAGGCAACTTCTAATAGAAGCAACACTATTAGAAGTTTCTGATTGTGCTGTTTGTAAGGACTGATGAAACATCTACAACATAAATATAAAATACACAACTCCTAACACAGGAGAGTTGAAGAACATGTATACTTTTTATCGAAAAACATAATGCCATTCCATTACAAATACCAAGCTGTAATATTTTGATTGTAACACCTGTTTTTGGCTGAAATATTGAGGTTTAACTTAGTGCAATTGCCAATTATTTCTTTCACATTCTATGTAGTATATTATGTGGTTATTTTGAGAGCAGTATAAATATATGTTTCATCACTGTACTTATTTAAAAAATCACCAGGTGATAGTACGATTGTTAATCTATATATATTTGGCCAACAGACTGTGAAGATTGTGAAGCCTATTACATAGACTATTGCATTGAATGTAGAATGCTTGTCCATATTTTAAACAAACATGCATTAAATAATGCAGATAAGGGAGCACGAAACGATATCCCAAATGATATTCTAGAAATTCAGGATTGTTTTGGACAGATTGGAATATATGCCTTGAGAATTATTCCTGAAGGTGTAAAATTTGGGCCTTTCACTGGACTCGCCAC
Organism: Amphimallon solstitiale; assembly: GCA_963170755.1. Lineage (NCBI taxonomy): Eukaryota > Metazoa > Arthropoda > Insecta > Coleoptera > Scarabaeidae > Amphimallon > Amphimallon solstitiale. The sequence continues at coordinate 37,837,605 of OY720685.1, read as the reverse complement.
AACAAAATGTCCCTGGGAAACGATAGGCGGGAAATTTGTTTTGGACAAAAATAAATCGAAGCATTTGAATTGGATGCAGTACGTTAAACCTACCAGGAATACTTCTGAAAAAAACTTGAGTGTCCTTCAGTGTGAAGATAATATATATTATCAAAGCACTCGTCCACTCCAAGCCGGTGAAGAATTATTGGTGTGTTTTGGTGAGGAATACGGAAACAACCTAAATAAAATTGTCGGACTGGATTTTGATAGCACTACGAAGCAAACTACCAAGGACATATTTGCCTGCACATTTTGCTGCCTTGGATTCAGCTCGAAATTGCATTTAGCCAAACATAAGACCATTTGTGTTGAGGGTAAAACTGGAATTTTCTCAATTGAAGGTATTGTAAATATTGCATTTTGATGTTTGTGGATTTGTCTATTTTGATTTTTCTATTGTAATTCTAATTGTTGTGTTTTTCACGCAATTCCAGAACTTGCACAGTGCCAATTTTGCAAAATCCACTTGGATCTGAAGGAATATTTGGCAGACCATATGACCTTCTGCTACGAGAGGAATGCCAGGTACGATTGCTCCTTATATGATTATACATGAGAGGAGTGTGACAGAAATGATGTTTTCTTACCAAGCAGTTTACTATTTTATACATTAAACTGAAATAAGTAGGCGAGCGAATAATTTAAATACCTCAGTTATTCTGGCATTGAAGCTCTTTTAATATTATAAGTTATATTTTTGCAATATTCAATGGGTTTAAGCTATAAGTGCTCAGGACTTATCAGGTTTCAATTTCTGCAAAAGTTAAAATTAACATATTTTAAAGACTACTATATCTATTGTCAGTTCACGGGTTTTAAATATGGTTTAATGATAGACGTTAAATTTTGAAGCTGTTGTGGTGAAATTATAATATTAAATTTTACCATTATTATTAATAAATAAGTGAACATGTTTTCCATGGAAATAGCGAAACGAGTTACTGTGTTTTTTTGCTTTATGACAGGACACTAGTGGTGTGCAAAAAGTATCTATTCGACACTTTGTATCGGATAGCTAGAGGGAGCGAATGTATCGTATACCGACAATGAAAATTATCGGATACTCAACGTTTATAAAGTTTATTAGATGTACTTGCATTTTTCTGATGTATGTTTGTCTACAACTGGAAATAATTTACTCCTTAGGTACGTTCTTTTTTTAAAATAAACAGTATATCAACTGACTATTGAAACATAATTTACAAAATATGCATGTATGGATAGAGTCATAATTTGTGCCTAGACAAAATATTCCATTGGTGGTCATTTATAATTTAATCTCAAATAAATAATCCAAATTGACAAATGAGATGAGCTTTTACTATTCAGCATATAAACAATGTTATCATTGATGCTTGTACAATGTACCTACTATTTTACTAATACGATCCTTTTCTTATTAATTGTAGAAATATATGTGTTTGTATATTTTGTATTTGTTAAATGTTTAGAAAGGAACAGCGCTGTTTCAAAGTACGGATGAATCATAAAGTTCGAAATGATATACATCTATAGCTCTATACACATACATAATTATGTGTACATACATGTACAGTCACATTCAGAACTCATGTGTCCTCAATATATCGGCGTGCGCGAATAGTATATCTACTTTAAAATGTAAACAATTTCCGGAGAGCACTTACGAAATCTCGAAACGAGTTATAGTTCTCACTACTTATCACAACAACCAAGAGTTTGCCGTTCTGCTTTATTTCTTAGTTCCTTAAGCAAGTAATAGTTGTGATTAACGTATTGTAACGAAAACAAGTCCACAAGAAAATAGAAGAGTAAACATTGCCGCGACGCACCGTAAATAAAGTCATAAATCATCCACATATATGTAATGCCTAAGCGACAGACAGTCTGCATTTTCTTCTAGTATACTCCCGAGCTTATCCAGAGTTCGCTCGCACCTTTTAGACCTTTTGTCTGCGCGTATATATAAATGCCGCCGGTGGGATAAGGAATTCATTCATTCTGTAATATTCGAACAGTTTAAAATAAATATAAATAGAGTGATGCAGTGTTTATGACAGATTGTTTCAAAGCATTTGCACGAGTTGTTTATTGCCAACCCGAAAACGCAACAGTATATTCATCATTATTTGCAAATAATAATGGCTGAAAATCAGCGTCGTGGAACGTCGTTAGAAACAAGGGGTAAAATTATTGCCCTTTGGCAATGTGGTTACAGTAAGCAACAAATTGCGGATGAAGTGGATTTATCGGTAAGCAAATGTCATAGAAACCGACAGTTCATTTGTTCATTAGTTTGTTGCATTTACAGACAAGACAAATTCAGCGTTGGTTTTCTCGTTGCCGGAACAACAATGTTGAAGACAGACCACTTCGGAATTTGCCACGTACCGGCCGGAAACCTTGTTTAAGTCAGCACCAAATTGCTCAAATAGAACAGTGGGTATTGACAAATCCCTTCACTACAACAGAAAAGATCAAAGAACAACTTGGGCTGGGTTGCTCAAATGTTACAATAAAACGCCAGCTAAATAAAATAGGTCTCCTGTGTAGAAAACCAGCGCAAAAAATAGAATTGACGAACGAACACGCGGAAGCTAGAGTACGTTTTGCGAGAGACAATTTAAACAGAGATTGGCATAACGTAATATTTAGTGATGAAAACATGTTTTTAACCTCTGAAGATTCTCCAAAAGTTCTATGGCGGTGTAATTTAACAAGATATCAACCCGAATATGTTCAGCCTACTCGAAGAAGTGGTCGAATAAGCTGTGCATTTTGGGGTTGGATGTGTACTGCTGGGCCTGGAGAACTAGTCGATTTCCCAGCGAAGAATACGTTACCATATTAGAAGATATTTTGCTACCAAGTGCCAGTACTTTTTTTCCTGATGGTCCCATATATTTTGTTCAAGACAATTCACCCATCCATACTGCGAACATCGTAAGAAATTGGTTTGCGTATCATGAAGAAATTCATGTTATACCATGGTCTGCCCGATCGGCGGATCTTAACCCAATTGAAAACCTCTGGGGTCCAATGGTCCGCAATTGGTCAGATGATGCAAACAGAAATGTAAGGAATGTAGAAAATTTAACTCGAAATGTGACGGAAGTATGAGACTGCTTGCGTGTCCGTGAATATTGTGAACATCTGGTTAATTCTATGACTGAGAGACTACAAGAATGCGTTCAAAACAACGGTTTTTATACAAGATATTAAAACCTTAAACTCACACATTAGAAATATTTCTTTATTAAATTAGTAATAGTCTTCCTTTATTGAGTTATTAATTTATTTACACAAGTTGCTATTTTGTTTAATACATAATTTGGAAATTATATTGTTTATTGTGGTATTTAATTACAGAATAAAATGTTTGTTTTATATTTGTGGTATTATAACATATCTTTAACCAATTGGTGCTGTATAATCAGCAATTATTAAAAGGATAATAATCGTAAATTTTGATTGATTTGAAGACCTGCGTATGTTTGGATAACTTTTTAAACCATAAAATAAATTTCACAGAGATATGATAGTTAATAACTGAATACTTTTTCTTTTATGATAAAGGCGTTTCTTCAATGATATTAGAATTTTTTGCAAATGAATTTGGAGCAATAATTATGTATACGCACATATTTACAAATATTTTCGTTCAGTAAACAACCTTTTAAAAAGGGAAAACAAACATATAATAAAAACACACAGTGTTTTTATAACTACGCAGGCGAAAAGAATACACAAGCCACTGTAATATATTTTAAAGTAGATATGCTATTCGTAGATACCAGTTTATTAGGGAGACATGAATTTTAAATGTGAGTGTACATATACAGATTGTCGTAGTTAAAAGTTAATATGCATCTTCAAATACACACACATAAACATGTACCTATGTATAAGACCGGTGGTGTGGGGAGATAGTGGGGAGATCGAGAGCGGGGACAACACATTCGTTCCGTAACTTTAGAGCGTGAACGTACATACATTTTATCTGAGCAAACTCGCAAATATTAATACCGCTGAAGGAAATAGAGCGATTGATTTGGATGGCTTAAGAGAACAAATTCTTAACGCCATACAAATGATTACTCCTGAAATGCTATCGAATGTACGAAATGGGTTTTATAATCGTTTAGGGTACTGCTTGATGCAAGAGGGACAGACATTTGAACATCTTCAACATTAAATTTTGTATAGTTTATTAAGTATAATGTTTTGTTTCGTTTTAAATGTGAGAATTTTATTTAATTTTTTATAAGAATTTTATTTTAGTTACAAATTTTATAGAGTTTTGTTTCAGTTCAATGTTAATACATTATACATCAGTTACCAAAATATTATACAAAAGCCGTAAAGAGCGTAGCAATTCCTTAAAGCAAACGTCTACATACTAGCTTTCAACGTTTTGCACTAAAGCCTGGGTACTGGGTACCCCGGTGTCCCGATATGAACTCATCTGTACTCCCCTACTATCGTACCCCTCCATTTCATGTTTGCATGCACATGTGTGCGTGTCTGTATTTCCCTATATCTACTTTTATTTCAGTCAAACGGTATATTGCTCTGGACACTAAATATAAAGACATCTCTTATATTAAATAAACAATTCTATATGTCTTCTGGAATGTGTTGTTAGAATAACAATTCCAATAAACAGATTTGTACTAGCACGAGTATATAAGTACATATTTCATTAGAAAATATCAAAATAAGAATCAGTACCTTTCTTGAACTTTGAAAGAAGGCTTCGTGGTGTATTATCATTTATTATTACAGAAAAGTTTTAACGTGCGCGTTTAAGTTAAAATATAAACTTAAAATAGATATGGCAGAAAAGTCAAAGAAAAGTAGTGTGTGGCTATATTTTACCGTTATTGATGAAAGTAAAGCGAAATGCGATGCTAGCAAATCAGCGCTATCTTATAAGGGTGGTGCTACTTGTAATTTAAGAGAGCTCTTAAAAGCAAAACATCCAACGATTGAAGTTGAGCGGTCAATTTTTAAGAAACCAAAATCTAATATTACTGACATTACCGAAGAAGAACCTCCTACTACTTCATTAGATCCAGTAGCTAGTACCAGTATTATTGTGTCCGAACAACCTCTAGATGTACAACCCAACACCAGTGAAAATTTAATTATAAAAAAAAAGAAGTGCAAAGGCGTATTTCGTCATACACTGTAAGACCCATTTCCGTCACACGTCAAAAAAAATTACAGATTTAATACTAAATATGATAATTAAGGATCTTCAGCCATTCTCAATAGTTGGAGATAAAGGATTTCAAGAATTAATAGCAGGTATAGATCCTAGTTATAAATTGCCTTCAAGAACCACATTTAATAGGACTTTGTTGCCTCAAAAATATGATACGGTTTTAGCTGAAATAAAAACTAAAATAAATGATGCTAAGTGGATCACAGTAACAACCGACACTTGGACATCAGCAACAACTGAAAATTATATGGCGGTGACAATACATTATATCAGTAGTAACTGGAATATCAGCTCTTTTTTGTTAGTCTGCTTTGATTTTGTTGAATCACACACCGCGGAAAATATTAGAAATAAGCTTCTGGAAATATTACAGTTTTGGGAGATTTCGGATAATATTCACGTAATTGTCACTGACAATGCTAGCAGCATTACAGCTGCAGTACGATTAACAGGCTGGAAACATCTCCCTTGTTTAGCCCATACGCTAAATTTAATTGTTCAAGGCGCTCTCCGATTAATTTCAGAAATACATAAAAACGTTAAATCAATAATTGAATATTTCCATGGAAGCACCACAGCTGCCCAAAAATTAAAAGAATTTCAAATACAGTCACGCAGTCAATCTCTAAAAATGACGTTGTGACCAGATGGAATTCCACATATTATATGTTCAAGAGAATATGTAAAGAACAAGTAAGTGTGGAAGCTACTTTAGGAATTCTGCATAACCCGATACAAGTTCTTTCCTTAGAAGAATGGAATATTTTAAAAGAATTGTGTGCACTCCTAAAGCCGTTTGAGCAAATAACTGTGGAGCTTAGTTCTGAAACTAATGTAACTCTCTCCAAAGTGATACCTATTATATATACGATGGTATTGCTAAGTGGTTTAATCGTTTAGAATATAATTCTATATTAGCGAAAGCCACATTCATAGACCCACGTTTCAAAAAAAATGGATTTAGTGATAACGAAGCCATTAAACAAATTAAAGATCAGATAACAACTGAAATAGCAGCACTTATTCCAGAGAATGAAACAACTGATGATGCTACTGAGTTTGATTCCAGTTTGTCAATTAAAAGGAGTACACCTATATCATCGTCTATAATAGAGCTCCGACATTATACAGATGAGTCTAATATTAGAAGACAAGAGAATCCGTTAAGCTGGTGAAAATCACGTGAAATGGTATATCCTCGATTAGCTAAATTAGCTAAAAAATACCTGGGAATTGTGGCAACATCTGTTCCAAGTGAACGGGTATTTTCTAAAAGTGGCCAAATTATATCTGACCGGAGAAATAGACTCAAACCACAAAATGTACAAAAATTAGTCTTTGTAAATGGAAATATGTAATATGTATATATAAGTAGTTTTTTTATTATACTTGTATCTAATATATTTTATTTTTCCTATTTATTTATATCCTGTTTACAAACATTTACATTTAAATATTTTTTGTATTAGTTGGGTCCATACTTTAGGACGAACCTGTATATAACAGATCGTCAACGGTATCGTATATGTATACCAAAGTATAGCAAAGATGAAATACAAGTATAGTTATCGACTTGAGTTGAAAGTAAAGTATCAAATATAAAAGTGTAAGGTATTGGTATGTATTCGATACTTAAAAGTATTTATTTTGCACACTACTACAGTACACATTTCCTTTCTAACATCTACAAATGTTTTATGTATGAATAGCTGAATAAATCTTGTTCCTAAGTTTTCCCCCAAATCGGTTTCTTACTAGAAATGCAGGTGACGTAATCAATGAAATGAATTTGAAAATAGAGAATAACTTTATTACATGCCTTTACCAAATAAGCCGCCATGAATGTTTGTTTTTTATAATTTCATGTAAGATTGAAGGTTTTGTTATTGATGAAGTTTGATATTAAAATTTTGAATTTAAATAATCTGCCACCTTGATGCTATACGGAAAACGAAAACATTCTAGAAGTATACTTTCAAGTCACAGTTGTGAATAAATGAGCAGATTGCATACAGTATAATAATTGGTAAAACATGCTGGACAAAGTATGGAAAGAGTAGGTGTTAAATTGTAACATTTTTGTTCTTTGTTTTTGGAGGCCCGTAAGTGTTTATTTGAAATTGGAGTGTTAATTTTTAGTTTTAGTTTCACCTTACTTATTTAATAAACATTTATTACTATTTTTTTACATGGCCAACTGGATGCCAAGCCCTTGACCTAACTTCGATTTACATTGTTGAAATTGTTTCTGCTAACCTCAAAATATAGTCCCTAATGTAACGCCATCTAGTAGTAGAATAATGAACCCACAAAGAAAGTTTGTTGTACAGTATACTCAAATATTACAATAATACAATAACATTCATACATTACGTATACATTCATGTGGGATTGCAAGAGCGAGAAGGGCAAGAAGTAAGCGGGGATGAGGTAGCAGACGACAGTATATCATTAGGTTCGGTACGGATTACACGCTACCGGGGCCAGAAGCACGTACAAACATATTAATTTCACACTTTTATATGTCATCAATATAGTTTAAATATCTGACTATAAATCTTTTATTTAATGTCCCACAAAATATGGGGGCTCGACCGAGATTGAATTAGCAATTAGAACAGGACATTAAAAACGACAATTAGAGTAGTGTGTACATTTTGTGCGTGTGTATATTAGTGCGTAGTTATTGCAGCTGAATATCGGGGAAAAGAAACGTTGCCGTGCGTGATATACTCGTCAAAGAAGGACAGAAAAGTTGCCGGTACGAATTTTAGCATGTGAGAAGTTGAAGGTCGCATAGATGTAAACAAAGAAAAAAGTTATACATGTTTATTTTTAATATAACGTGTCGGACAATTAAGTGGAAAAAATTAAATTAAAGTTGGACAGTTGTAAAAGTTGATGACAATTAAGTGGAAACAATTAAATAAAAGTTGATACGTCGTAAAGAAAAAAATAAATTTAAGTTGAACGTTGAACAATCGTATAAGTTGTGAAAAAGAAATTTAAGTTGACAATTAAATAGTTGTAAAGTTGTTAAAGAAGAAATTAAAAGTTGATAAGTTGTTAAATAAAAAATAAAAGTTGATAAGTTGTTAAAGAATAATTTGAAGTAACAGTCGATAAATTTTTGTGCTGTCGATTTGTTTATAATATGATTGATTGTTGTAACCCGACACTACCTCACTCCGAAAATGATGTAGAACTACGGAAGGAAAATGCTGACCTTCAGCAGCCACTAATAGAAACAGCTACACGTAAAAACGTGAATGATAACAAGGGATTTAAAAGGGTGATTCGTCGTAGAGATAGAGGAGTCGTGGTCGGGACGGCCGCTAACTCGACACTCAAAGCATCCGCTCGGTGTGGATTTTTGCATCTTTACAACCTGCAGCCGGGGACTACAGAGGAAGAGGTAATAAATAAAAAAATATTTTAAATGTGCAATGTGAGTCTATAAAGTCCAAATACCCCGATAAATATGCATCGTTCAAGCTGACGGTCCCTTTCGAAAAATTAGAAGCAATTAAAAATCCGGAGCTGTGGCCAACCGGTACAAAAATTAACCGTTTTTTCTTCCATGTGGGACGACCGACATTGAAAACGTAAATAAAACACTGGTACACAAACAAGATAATGTAAGAATAATACAAAACAGTGCGGTAGACAAAACAGTGTATTTCTCACTGTTGCATCAAAATATACAAAGTATGCGAAACAAAATTGATGACTTGTTGATATTTATAGAAAGCCTGGATGCACCTACTTATGTTATAGCATTAACTGAACACTGGCTAAAGTTTAATGAATATCCAATTGTGGATGGTTATTGCATGGCTTCTTGCTTTGCTAGAACATCTGGTCCGCATGGTGGTTCTTGTATATTAGTTCGGTCTGGCTATGAATATATTGAACTTGAGTCTCTGAAAAGCAGAAGCAAGGAATTAGTAGTGGAATGCACTGCTATTAGAATGATCGATCTAAAAATTATAATTATTAACATTTATCGGCCTCCCTCTGGCAGCATGGAGGAATTTATGCAAATATTGGACGATATTCTACAGGAAGCTTGTTCTGAAATTAAATGGTCTATATTGCTGAGTGGTGATTTTAATATAGATTTGAATAGGCGAGACGCTGTCTCGGAAATGTTTTTGGACAAGCTGAGAACTTGAGAACACGGTTTGAATCAAACAATACATGGTCCCACGAGAATAACCGAGAGGTCGCAGACACTTATTGATAATATATTTACAAACCTTGTGGACTACAACAGTGATATAATTGTTTCTGCGCTGTCCGATCATCGTGCAGTAAGAGTTTCCTTCGAGACGCAGGGTGATGTAAATGAGGAGAGTATAAAACTGGAGAAACAACAACTGACACACCATATACTCGAATTAATTAAACAGGAACTGCAGGGGAAATGGCTCACTAATGAAATTAGAAATATGAGCGCTATAAAGAGACAATTGTATGAAGGTGTATTAAGTGGGCGTGTTGACAATGGGGTTTATAAAGCCTACTGTAAAAATTTGAAAGGTGTAATCGACCAGTCCAAAAGGTAGATGTTTTCAACGTATATTAATAATTCCACCAATAAATCTAAAGCAACATGGGAGGTCATCAATCAACTCCAGGGACGATCAAATAAGAAATCTTTCAATTTAGATGATTTCATTGATAACTGTGAAAATGAAAAGGATATACTAACATCAATTAATAACTATTTTATAGATTTCCCAAGAAACGTCAAAAAAGATGACGAAAGTTTATTAAGCCATGTGAAGCGTGTTCCGGAATCCTTTGTATTATACTTGACTGATCGAGAAGAGGTAATTAGCGCTATATACAAATTGAAGGATACAAGGGCGACTGGTGTAGATGGGGTTCCGGTCTCTCTGCTGAAACACTGTGGGGAATGTCTGGCGGTTCCGATCACACATATTATAAATATCAGCTTTGGATTTGGGGGTTTTCCTGAGCGTCTGAAATCCACAATAGTGAGACCTATTTACAAAAAAGGAGATAAAACTGACTTTAACAGCTACAGAATGGGTTTTTAAAGAGAAGGTCTACAACTCGTGCTACGTTTCAGTTGATGGAAGAAATACTGGCAGGATTAAATAACAAAGAAGTAACAGCTTGCGCTTTGGTGGATTTGACCAAGGCTTTTGATAGTGTGCACCATCATATACTTTTGCAGAAGCTTGAATGCATGGGCTTTAGGGGTGTGACTTTGGACTTATTGAGATCTTACCTCACTGGTAGGAGGCAGTGTGTGGCTGCCCGTGCGGCGTCTGGGAGACAGATTGTCTCGTCTTATCGCTCTATCATGTATGGAGTCCCGCAGGGTTCCATCCTTGGACCACTTCTGTTTTTACTATATGTGAACGATCTACCTGAAATCATGGAGGGCCTGACGGTACTATATGCGGATGACACCTCGTGTATTGTGCGCGCACAAACTTGTGAGAGAGTCAAACTCAGTATGGAACAAAACTTCCGGTTAATGGATGAGTGGTTTGAGATGAATAACCTAAAACTTAACTCTGGAAAAACGAATATTCTAACTTTTAATGTACATCCGGAAGATCTGGTCATTGAGCACAAGGATGAGTCACTTCCATGTGTCGATAGGGCGCGTTTTTTTGGGCGTGGTGGTGGACTCTCGGCTGTCTTGGACACCTCATATTGATGGTCTCGCGAAGACATTGAGTGGCTATTGCTACAGTTTGAGGGTTGTGGCTCGGAGTGTTGATGCTGAAACCTCCTTAAGTGTATACTATGCATGCGTACAGTCAAGACTACGGTATGGTGTTATCTTTTGGGGAAATTCACTGGATGTGGAAAGAATCTTTAAACTACAGAAGGCCTGTGTGAGAGCTGTTTTCCAATTAAGATCTAGAGACTCATGTAAATTAGTGTTCAAGGACTATAATATACTTACTCTCCCTTCGCTGTACATATTGGAGTCTGTTACTTTTGTAAAAAATCATTACGAAGAACTCTTTAAGAAATACGAACTTGAACATGGTCACAGTACTCGGGGTAAGGCCTCTTTGCATTTGCTTCCTCCACACACTCGCTTGGCAGGGATACAGAAACAAACCATCTGGCAATGCATTAAATTATACAACTGCTTACCACAAACTCTGAAAGTCTTACCGCCACAAAAATTTAAAGCGACATTAAAGAAATATTTGACGAGTAAGGCCTTTTACTCAACTAATGATTTTTTTAACTCTAATTATGTATCATGATTTTATTTATTTATTGTTTGTTTGTTTGACTCTAAATGTTTTTTAAACTTTGTGCATCTACTATGTTTATATTGTAATTTTGACGTGTTCTATGCTCAGCAATATGGAATAAACTATATATTATTATTATTATATTATTATTATTAATATTTGAAGATGGCTCATAATGCAACAATAGGTTCGTCCGAAGAGGACGGTAAATCGTTCGGCAATGAAACAAATCAGGTGGGCCAGGATTTATTATTGTCAAGAGAAATGCACATCCTACGGCAAGAAATGGAATTGCTAAAGCGTGAGAATGAATTATTACAGCGCGAACAAGCAGTGTCCAGGGTTGGATTTGGTATTCAAGATATTAAGAGTAGTTTGCCGACGTTTGGCAATAGTGAAACGTACCCGATTGAGAAATGGATAGCCGATATCGAAGAAAATTGCACACTATACGGATGAACGCAAACACAAATGCTGTTGGGTGCCAAAACATTGTTATACGGCACAGCCAAACTTTGGTTGGTGGCACAACCAACCATTGCAACATGGGCCAAGTTCAAAGAAGAAATTATTGAGGAATTTGGAAAGAAATTTAATAGTGCCAAAGTCCATCAGCAGTTGGCCAAAAGAAAGAAGACAAGAGATGAGTCGTATCAAGAATATATTTTGAATATGGTTGCCATTGCTAGACAGGGTGATGTAGAAGATAAGGCCGTAATTCAATACGTTATAGACGGAATAGAAGACATAGAAAGCAATAAAATTTTATTGTATTCCGCGACAACTATAAAAGAATTAAAAGTACTAATAGAAACCTATGAAAGAATTAAATCTAAAATGGGTAGTAACCAAGAAGTAGTAAAGCCAATGAAGAAATTTGAGAAAAGTTTTAGACTTAATAAAAGAGTAAGCCATTGTTATAAATGTGGCGACCCAAGTCACCAATTACGCGAATGCAAAGATAAATCAAAGGGCACTGAATGTTTCTCGTGCAGTGAGTTTGGACATATAGCAAAACAGTGTCCGAAAATGCAGGACAGGCGTAGCATGCAGGTTACTAATAGCGAGACAGTGGACAAAATGTTCAAATCAGTTAAGATAAATGGAAAAGACAGTCAGATGTTTGTAGACACAGGAAGTACAGTCAATTTGATAAGATATACGGAATATTTGCATGTCGGCGCTCCATAATTGAGCAACGAACGAATCAAACTGAAGAGGCTAGGTGCAGGTGAGATCGAGACATTAAGCAAAATAAATACAGTCATAGAAGTAGACGACGACAGATATGATACCGTTGTGCATGTAGTATCCGACGACGCCATAGCAATGAGTGGCATATTGAGTAATCCTTTGCTTAAAGAGATGGAAGTACTGATTACGCCAAATGAAATTAAATTAAGGAAATGGACGAATGACGACTTCACGATGATGATAGAACTGACCGAACAAGATGAAGATGAATGCGAAATTCCATTAAACCATGTAATGGACAAGAAGATAATCAACAACATCAAAGAAATAGTGAGAAAATATGAACCAAGTGCTACTAAACAAACAAAAGTCCAGACTGAAATAGTGCTAAAAGATGGCACACCCATATCACATACTCCGAGAAGGATGTCATTTGCTGAAAGAGAAGAAGTGGAAAAACACTTGAATGAGTGGTTACGGAATGGTATTATCCGCCAAAGTTCTTCGGAATTTAGCAGCCCAGTGGTCTTGACAGAGAAGAAGGACGGTACCACAGATAGTATGTTGTCACGAGTAAGATTGGCTCAAAGTAAGGATGGTACTCTAAAATCTATTCTTATGCTATTGAAGAATGGTGCTTACGAAGATTATGTTGCACAAAACGATGTTTTGTACAAATGTGTGAATGGAAATGAGTTGCTTGTCATACCTAAAGGCATGCAAGGTGAAATAATAAGAGGAGTACACGAATCAGGACATTGTGGTGTAAGAAAAGTAAAGGAAATCGTTAAGAAGAATTATTGGATACCGAATTTGGAAGAGAAGATTGCATACCATGCATAGTAGCAACAGCCAAGTCGGGCAAACAAGAATCTTACCTGACACCAATAATGAAGGAGGCTCCGCTCCATACTTATCACGTTGATCATTTGGGTCCAATGCCTTCGACTCACAAGGATTACAAGCATTTGTTCGTAGTGGTTGACGCTTTCACTAAGTTCATGTGGATCTACCCCACCAAGACGACAGCTGCTAAAGAAGTAGTAGATAGATTGAGACAGCAACAGTCTGTTTTCGGCAACCCCACTCAGATTGTGTCAGACACGGGAACAGCCTTTACTTCGCAAGAATTTATCGAATATTGTGACAACGAAAACATAAGACATTTGCTAATAGCGACTGGTGTACCTAGGGGTAACGGACAGGTTGAACGAATGCATCAGATAATAATATCAATGTTGACGAAATTGACAATCGATGACCCAAATGAAGTGGTACAGACGCGTACATGACGTACAGCGTTTCGTAAATTCATCCTACCAACGCAGTATTGGCAGAACACCCTTTGAATTGTTAGTGGGTACGAGAGATGAAGAATAAAGAAGATTTACGATTAAAAGAGCTCATGGAAGAAGAATACCGAACGATGTACGATAAAGACCGAGAAGATGCGAGAGACGAAGTCAACGTTCAGATATCCAAAGTGCAGGAAGAGAATAGGAGAAATTACAATAAGAAAAGAAAGAAGCCCAGGAAGTACCAAGTAGATGATTTAGTAGCAATAAAGAGAACCCAATTTGGAGTAGGACTTAAGCTCTATCCCAAGTACCTAGGGCCTTATACAATAAAAGCCGTAAAACCCCATGACCGCTACGAAGTGATTAAAATCACTCAAGGGGAAGGACCTGGAAGGAAAATGATGAAGAGATAAGTTCATCCGAGAGCGAGAAGGGCAAGTAGTAAGCGGGGATGAGGTAGCAGACGACAGTATATCATTAGGTTCGGTACGGATTACCGCCGGTACCATTGGACCAATGGTACCGGCGTGGGGGGTCGACTGGTGCCTGAGGCTATGAAAGTAGTCGTCGTCGGTTTTAGGATTAAAATATTAGTCGTCGCTACTCGTTGTTGACGCAAAACCTTTTTCCCGCTCATTTGCATACGAAGCGAGCATTCCAACAAGTCTTTACACTATATAAACACCAAATTTCAAAGTATGAAGTAGTTCTATCTGCCTGCCCCAACGAGAAAACGTTGCTATTGTCAACTAAGATATTGTGGTAATTATTACAACATGAATAATAATAATCAAGTTTTTCTAGACATACAATATCGCGAATCAAATTTTGCAAATGAAGAAATACGAAATTATTTTCGCGAAACATTAAGTATCGAAGCATATTCTAAAGTTAAAAATATTTTTCGATTACCTAATACTCAATTTTGTGCATTAAATCATGACGATTTTTATGTTTAGGAACAGGCTGCAATGAAATTAGTAATATTCGTACATTCTGATTGTAGTAATAAATATAATAATCCACAACGTTTGAAATCGCATAAATTTAAAATGTGGAACTTGGTCCCTCGTCTGCACAGCAAACCATTACTCGAACAACATGCAATATATCGTGATGATTTATTGTTGTTACCCCGTTGTGCTATTTGTCACGAAGCCATTCAATACCGAATTTTATCAATTTTGTGTGAAGCTTGTGTTGAATTCAATCCAGAAATGCATCCGGCATTACACGAGGCATTAGATCAAAATCCATTAATAACATCTCGCAATTTTGCAGCGGCTGCCGTTGTAGAAGATCAAGCACCTGATATCTTCCATAATAACGATTTAAACGTTTTCCAATACGAAAGTTCCGAGAACGAAAGTGACTCCGATCATTCAGAAGAAGTAGATTATCCTCCTAACAACGAAAACCAGTATGAGTGATCATTCATACAGTGCACCTACAAGCGATTCTAACGTATCCGACGACCGATGGAAGACATTGATCGAATTCTTGCAGATTGGACTCCCACTACTAACGAACATCATTGTTGTTTGGGTAATGATCATAATTTCATATTTGATTTTCTCGCGCCATATATACATGGGTGAGTGCGCATGTGCGGGTTGCGTGCGCACACATAGAAATAAGTAAAAACAGATGCACACTGCGTGCGCATACACATAGAAGAAGTAAGAAAGCATGTGATGCACGCTGTGCACGTACACAATTGTAATACAGTCCACAATTAAAGTTATTCAAAACACAAGTTTATAAATAGTGTTTCATTCTGTTGTCAACAACCCAAAGAATAACACAAGTTTACAACATTTGGTCCCATCGAGACGGATGAACATTTGGTCACATCGAGACGGATGAACATTTGGTCAACCGAGACGGATGAACGTGCCAGTGTCCATGACAGGAGTAAACCGTAAGTCCAATATGTAATTCATTTACATTCCTTCTATAACTTGTATCCTAACCTTACCTGCACTCAACGTATTCTGATACACGCATTCATACATACATACATTAATACATTATGGCGGACGAACAGATAACAACGTTAAGGAAGAGCAGGGGGCAACTAAAGGCTCAAGTGACAAGATTTACAACCTTTCTGGAAGGAACAGACATTCAAAACAAAATTACGGAAATCACTACTAGAATCGAAAACTTACACACATGCTTTAACACATACAACGACATACAAGGACAAATAGAGGAGTTGGATGCATCTGCAATAGACACACATGAAATGAACAGAAAGGAGTTTGAACATACATTTTACGCGGCAATAGCAAAAGCAAAAGACATAAGAAGCAGCAGTAGAATCGGTATCAAGTCAGCAAACACGCACACATCGGGCGGTACACATATACAGGATACATATATTCCGCAAAATACCCACATACATGTAAAGTTGCCGCAACTAACGATACCAGAATTTCGCGGGCATTACGATAAATGGACACAATTGTGACACCTTCCGGACATTAATTCACGAGAACGATACTTTGTCAAACATTCAAAAATATTATTATTTACAAGCATCATTAAAGGACGAAGCAGCTAAAGTAATCAGTTCGCTAGAAATTTCGGATAGTAATTGTAATTACGATACTGCATGGAAATTACTCAAAGAACGTTTCGAAAACAAAAAATTTATAATCAAAACACATATCAAACAAATTTTTGGATTACCAACAGTAACTAAAGAGTCATATTCGTCACTAAGAGAATTTCTAGATAGCTTTTTAAATCATTATCGCGCATTAAAAAATCTTGATGAACCGGTTGAACAATGGAGCACAATTTTGATATATTTGCTATGCTCAAAACTTGATAGTACATCTAAGCGCGAATGGGAAATAAAGTCACAAGCTGAGAAATCGCCAAATATGGAGTTTTTCACTTTATTTCTTACAGAAAGAGCGTTGTTGTTGGAATCAATAGACAAAGGAACACACACACACACACGAATAAGACTAATGTACATTTAACCACGAATTATGAGGGTAAGATTGATAAATGCTTGTATTGTAGTGAACAACATAGAATCTTTCATTGTCCAAAATTCTTACAAATGCCGGTATCGGGTAGATACAACACAATTCGTGAATTAAAAGCATGCTTAAATTGTTTACGCACGGGACACATAGCGGATAAATGCAACAGCAGATCGTGTAAAAATTGCCGAAAGAAACATAACACGTTATTACATTTCACACAAGAAAATAGCAAATATGCTGAAGGACGTGAAAATACCGAAACATTTTCAAGAAATCGCAGTCGTTCGCCGAATACTACGATAAACCAAACGGGCATGTCACCTACAAATAGGTCACACACACACATTATAGCAACACATACTCAAAATTTAGACTGTACACTGTTATCAACTGCTTTGATATACATTCTTGATAATGCTGGTAAAAGAATAAAATGCAGAGCTTTACTAGACAGCGGCTCTCAGTCCAATTTTATTACACATGGCTTATGCAAAAAACTAAAACTACAAACAAATAACATTCATTTACCAGTGACTGGTATAAATACTCAAACAACATATATTGATGAAATGGTTCAAATATGGATACAATCTTGCGATGATAATTACAAGGTCAAACTTTCGTTTTTGGTTATATCCAATATAACAGATGATGTACCACAACAAAGTTTTAACAACAACAATTTTAATATTCCCAGTAATTTACAATTAGCCGATCCTACATTCCATGAAAGTGGAAACATTGATATATTATTAGGAGCGAGTATTTTTTACAAATTGTTATTACAAAGGCAAATAAGCTTGGGTAGGGACAAACCAACCTTACAGAAAACAAGACTGGGATGGATTGTTACAGGCACACTGAACAATGAGAATTATATACAGAGTGTATCTTGTAATTTCTCAAACAATATGAATCTCGAAAACAAGGTAGAAGCCTTTTGGCGCATCGAAGATAATTTGGCAGAGAGGAATATCTATTCCATAGAAGAAAAAAGATGTGAAGAACATTTTCGTGAGAATTATTATCGAGATGATATGGGACAGTTTGTAGTTAGGTTGCCTTTTCGAGATAATTTGAGTCAATTGGGAAGTTCTTTGGACATGGCAGTTAGACGCTTTGCATCGATTGAAAGGAAATTCTCAAATAACCCCACGTTGAAGAAACAGTATACAGATTTCATGCAAGAATATATTGATTTGGAACACATGTCGCCTATCAATGAAACTGAAAGGAAGGATATGGCTTACTATCTTCCGCATCATGCAGTATTTAAGGATTCTTCAGTGACTACCAAACTACGAGTGGTATTTGATGCGTCAGCCAGACCTGAAGATGGATTGTCATTGAATGATGTATTACAGGTAGGACCTTGTATACAGAATGATATTTTTAACATTACGTTGAGATTTAGAACTCACCTCGTAGTATTTACAGCTGATATAGCGAAAATGTATAGTTGCATTAAGATTGATCCGGAAGATCGTAAGTATCAAGGGATAGTTTGGCGAAGTGATGTGACGCAACCGCTTCAGCATTTCAAATTGAATACTCTCAGTTACGGGACGGGTTCAGCTTCGTTTGTCGCTACTAGATGTTTAAAGCAATTGGCCATAGAATGCGAAACGACATTAGCTGAAGCAAGCAAAATAATAACCCAAGACTTTTACATGGACGATTTAATATCAGGCGTAGATAGTGTGGAAGCAGCCAGAAAAATCATTAGCGACATAAATCACGTTTTGAGCCCAGCGGGATTTTACCTGCGACAATGGACTTCTAATGAAGGAGCGCTTTTGGACACACAGTACTCGAAACATTCCATACGCAATACGCGATCCTCAGTGTTCAAATAAGACATTAGGGCTAATATGGAATCCCACATTGGATTATTTTACGTATCAAACAAGCAAGCACACATTCAAAGTTCTAACAAAGAGAAACATATTATCGGTAATCAGCCAAATTTATGACCCATTAGGTCTAGTGGGGCCTGTTATAACCAAGGCAAAAATAATATTGCAATTATTGTGGCAATCCAAGATTGATTGGGATCAGGAGTTACCACATGATTTAAGGACTCTATGGTTCAGATTTTATGATAATATAGAGACATTAAATAAAGCGAAGATTCCTCGTCAACTAATATTAGCCAATAATATTCTGATAGATGTTCACGTGTTTGGCGATGCATCTGAAAGGGCATATGGTGCATGTCTATTTGTGAAATCAGTGAACGATGCACGTGTTATTGATGTCAATTTAGCATGTTCAAAATCTAGAGTGGCTCCATTAAAGATATTAACTGTTCCAAGACTGGAATTATGCGGAGCTGTTCTCGCAGTAGAATTGTGTAAGAAGTTTTTGAGTTCAAATAAATTAGAAATTTGCAATATCACCTATTGGTGTGATTCAAATATCGTGCTTTCTTGGATAGCTACTGATACAAGCAAATTAAAGACATTCGTTGCCAATCGTGTTTCCAGGATTCGGGATCTCACAAATACTTCACAGTGGCGATATGTACAGTCTAGCGAAAATCCAGCAGATATAATTTCACGAGGATTGAATCCAGATCAGATTTTGGATTCTAATTTGTGGTTTAAAGGACCAAAATGGCTTTCAAAGGAACCAGAGAATTGGCCTGATCAAGCTAGTGTCACTATTCCAAGTGAAGAAGTTCCTGAATTGAAGACTTCAATCGCATTAGCAGCTACTCACGTACCGACTGAAAATTATATTAGCCAAATTGTGCATAAATATTCGTCTTATGGTAAACTTTTACGTATTATGAGTTACGTCCTACGATTCAAAAATAATAGTCGTTTGAAAAATGAGTTACGTCAGCGAGGTTATACTACTAATCAAGAAATGGACGAAGGTATAACAATAATTGTCAAACACATTCAACAAGATGTTTTTTCAGCAGAGATCAATTGTTTGAAGAGAAGACTAAAATTACCTAATAGTAGCAAATTAATATCGCTCGATCCGTTTTTGGATAATCAAGACCTGTTACGAATGGGCGGCCGGTTAGAACATGCGGAGCTTTCTTTTGACAACAAGCATCCTTTAATATTACCAGCCAAACATCATTTTACAACGCTACTTATTCGACATGAACATTACAAAAACTTACATGCAGTACCTCAAACGGTTCTAGGTATAATTAGAACTAAATTTTGGCCATTAAATGGAAGACGGGAAATTCGAAGAGTATTAAGAAAATGTATAGTATGTTTTCGTGCAAATCCACATCATTTCAATCAGAAAATGGGAAATTTGCCTGCATCTAGAATAATTCCTTCCAAACCATTCAGTTCATGTGGAGTGGATTACGCAGGACCCTTACTAATAAAGGATAGTACTGTGCGAAACAGGAAAATATTGAAGTCATACAGAGAACCAATTGTCTTTTTATATGTTTTGTTACAAAGGCAGTGCATATTGAACTAGTAACAAGTCTTTCATTGGAAGCCTTTTTGTGTGCTTTCAAACGTTTCGTCGGCAGACGTGAATTAAGCTCACATATTTACTCTGACAATGCTACTAATTTTGTTGGGGCAAATAATCGACTCTTACGAGAATTTAAGGTTTCAACTGAAAACCCGTTAGCTCGTGATTACTTCTTAGAAAATAAAATAACATGGCATTTTATACCTTCACGATCTCCTCACATGGGCGGCTTATGGGAATCAGCTGTAAAGCTAGCAAAACATCACTTGACACGTATAATGCATAATGTTTCATTTTCATACGAACAATTTTATACTGTCTTAGTGCAGGTAGAGTCTATTATAAATTCCCTACCTCTCATTCCTCTTACCAACATTCCCGAAGACTATACCATATTAACACCTGGTCATTTCCTTATTGGCAATAATTTACGAGCTGTACCAGAAGCAGCTGTTCCACAAGAGAGAGCATCATTAGTGCATCGTTATAAGCATATGCAGTTGCTTATACAACATTTTTGGAAAAATTGGTCTCGTGATTATCTACATACTCTGCAGCAGCGTTCCAAGTGGAGATTTGCGGTGAAGGACGATGTACTCGAGGGAGCATTGGTGTTGTTGAAGGAAGACAACTTGCCTACCATGTTGTGGAAAATGGGCCGAATCATCAGCTGTTTCCCTGGAAGTGACAATATAGTGCGTGTGGTGGAGGTACAGACTGTTGGCGGCACATTCAGAAGAGCAGTTAATAAGATTTGTTTATTGCCTACCGATGAAACTGTATAGTCTTATGTTTGTTAAATGAAATTCGATATCTTAAATTTTCAATTCTTTAAAATATATTCATTGTTTTCAGTTTGTTACGTTTTAGTTATGTATTTAATGTACTGTATGGATAGACGTTTTTAGCATTATAATATTGCCCGGCACGTCCTGGCAAGGGGGGCGGCATGTTTGGGTAATGATCATAATTTCATATTTGATTTTCTCGCGCCATATATACATGGTGAGTGCGCATGTGCGGGTTGCGTGCGCACACATAGAAATAAGTAAAAACAGATGCACACTGCGTGCGCATACACATAGAACAAGTAAGAAAGCATGTGATGCACGCTGTGCACGTACACAATTGTAATACAGTCCACAATTAAAGTTATTCAAAGTACAAGTTTATAAATAGTGTTTCATTCTGTTGTCAACAACCCAAAGAATAACACAAGTTTAAAACAATTGTGTTCAAGATTCCTCTTCAACCGGAGGCATACAAACTGTTTTTGACGACGATTCGTCAACAATATTTAAATTACATGGACCAGCTAGAGGCAGCGGTCGATGCGAATTGGACATCATTCAAGACCTTCTTGCAAACAAACATCTCATCCATTCCGTACATGAGTCAGGAGGAATTCATGATAGTCTCCAAACAGCTGACGATATTATGCACCTCAGTCAATCATTGCGAAGTAGACAATTCATCATCATATCTGTCCACCGAGAAGAAACTGAAAGTCGGTCCCATCTCCATGTCATCCACGCATGTTCATGGTCAAACAGATCGTGTCGATGTAAATTACTCGACGGACGTATTCGAACCAACTACAGGCGCACTGCCGGAAGGGACGTCACAAAGGCGCACACCCGAAATCTTGTGCGCTACCTGCATACATTCCCACGATTCATCCACTACTTACATGTACCCGGTTCGAGAGGGGAAGTATTACATCCACATGAAGGTTTTTCGCTTTGCCGATGCAGTGAATGCGCCTCCAGAGAAGCTGTGGACGAAAACGACTCAGGTGAGAAGTGCTATTCTATGTTAACATATTGTAATGTTCGTCTTTCAGGAATTGAAGTTTGTGGTGAACGATACGCCAGGAGAACCAATAACCGAACTAACAACTTCTTTGATTCAACAAGTACAAATTCAAGCCAGAACACATCCAGAAGTACAAACGCAGGTAAAGAGGAAGAGATATACGAATTGGTAAAACAGCTGTCGACAACACCCATAAATAATTCCGTCTTACCTATCCATTGGTTGAACAGTCCCTTTAAGTTCTTATCTCGGAGCTCTCAACTTTTACAAACTGTATTTAATACTTGGTCTCGTGAATTGAAACATTGTTCATTTAATGATTTACGTAATCAATACGAGACTTGTAATCCTTTTTTCGCGTGTACATCAAAAAGTATTACCGATTATTACTATTCACGAGATGAATCGTTGCGTCGTGTCGAAGAGTTATTAACGTTTCAAATTCCGGATTTAGATGTACGTGTAATTTTTTTACAAAATTTATATTTACCATTAGAAAAATGCAATGGGAAAAAGAATACATTTCTTATTAATGGACCGCCCAGTAGCGGAAAAACATACTTTATCAGATTTGTTAGTAACTTCTTCATATCAGTTGGTCAAATAAGAAATTTTACACGTAATGATCCTTTTCCGCTCAATGATTGTACCGACAAACGTGTTCTACTATGGGACGAGCCGAACTTTACAGGTGAAAATCTGGATACCATCAAGATGTTATTCAGTGGCGATAACACTCCAGCTAACGTTAAATATGAAAATCAGGTAATCATTGAAAAAACTCCAATTCTGGTCACAACGAATGCCGATCTGTTTCCTGATAATGATGTCTTTCGTTTGAGAATGAATCGCTGTACATGGTGCACTCTTCCCGTTACTTCGGAGCATCATAAACAACTATATCATTTAGCATTAATTGATTTATTTAGTAAATACAATATTTCCTAGAATATGTTATTAGTAGGTGAATGTTCATGTGTAACAAACGTGTATTACTTTGTTAAAAATAAATAAAAATACAGTGGTGATTGTAAAAATATATTGAATAATAAAAGAATAATACAAGAAATTTGTTTGTTTAATATTTCAAATACATATACATTATGTTATTTTTACTTTCTTATACGTAGTATAAGGAAGTATTGTGATGATGAAAATTTTCGACCTCGAGATTTTTGCAGATGTCCACGTTTTGAGGTCCCCTGATACCAAAAAAGTGGATTTTAAAAAATGTCTGTGTGTCTGTCTGTCTGTCTGTCTGTGTGTGACCACGATAGCGGTCAAACCGCTGGAGATATCAATTCCAAATTATGTATTTACGTGTATAATCTCCCTCTTGAGATCTGATTAGTTTTTCACTAAAATCGGTAGACCGGAAGTAGCAGTTTACTTCAGTGAAAAAATCGAATTTTGCCAATATTTCGTTAAATACTAAGTTTATACAAATTTATAAAGAATTCATATCTACTTAAAATTAAAATTGAGAACAATTTTATTTAAAAAGTTTTTCGAAATTCCTACCGGAAGTAGGTCTTTTACTCTTATCGAAAATCGGTTTTTTGCGAATATTTCGCAAGTCAAGCTTTTTAGACAGGTACCTTACGTGTATAAAAGTACTTAAAACATAGTTTTCAATATCTTTTGTATAAAAAAGATTTCAAAATTCGGACCGGAAGTAACACTTTTACTCTTACCGAATAGCGATTTTTGGCAAATATGTCGTAAATTATGCATTCTATATATATTTATTAAGAGTACAAAAGTATTTAGAGTTATATTTGCAATATTTTTTGTATACATGAAATTTCAAAATTCGGACCGGAAGTAGCACTTTTACTCTTAGCGAGTAGCACTTTTTTTCGAATATCTTGCAAAGTATGCATTCTATAGCGATTTATTAAGAGAATAAAAGTACTTAGAATAGGATTTTGAATAAGTTATGTATAAAAACATTCTTAAAATTGCATAGTTTGAAACGCTCATACGTATAAGAAAGTCGTGTGGTGGCCACACCTCATTTTTTTATCATGTGTTACAACCCCGAAGGTATGGTAGTTATCATAGAATTTGTTTGCTCTATCGAGGTCGGACTGCAACGCATTACACTGACCAGCGGAACCGTAAGAGGCTGCGACCGTCGAAGGATATACGGTATCCAATCCGAATGAAATGATGAATTCAGTTTCGATTTTCCAAAAAGCACAGGCATTGACAAATTCTGGTGTAGAGCCTGCATCGTCGGGTGCATTAGCTTGAACGGAATGTAATCCAACGTGTAAAGAAGGTTGAACATGATTATCAAAATGAGAGCCACCGATCGTTACTGTGCTGTAATTTTCAATTAATTTATTATTATAACCACTTCGAGTGGTATTTAAAGAAGTTGAATAGTTCTTACTCACTACCGCGTCTTTATCATTAAATTGAATACCTTTATGGCGATCGTCTTTATTGGTATAAGTAGTATATTCATAATCAGTAGTATTGAGATTAATATTTATAAATTTCTGGGGTTTCAAAATTTCATTGCGTGGTTTATAATGATACTTGATCGGCTGGCCTATCATGCCAAAAAATTGCCACATTTCGATATGTTGACTGAGATCAGGATAGTAAGTGTTTAAACGTTCGAAGCCGGGCACTGCCCAAGTTGCATACCAAGGCATTGCACGGATGGCTCCCATAGTGCATGCGAAATGTGAAACATTACATGGATCACCCCATAATCGTTCTTCCCAATGTTTTTGAGCATCGCATGCATCAAACTCAGTTGGTTTCATATTGAAAGTCGCATGTCTCGCTTTTATTTTAGCATTAGTTGAAAAGCCAGTTTTATTTAAACCAAACGCGGACATACGAAATATTGTTTGTGTTGAATTAGTCCATTTCGTAGTTGCCTCGTTGGTGGAAAAACATACTTTACTGCCAACTGGAATGACGGCACTGCAGCAAGAGGAAGTAAAACACTATCGTGGAGTTTCTTATTTGTAATTTTTTTAACATATTCATTAGCCCATGATGTCATAATTCGACTTCGTCGCTAAGTTACACTGGTTCCTTCGACGTTTGTATTTAAAATTGTGATTGGTGCACCTGCCACCGACGATCCTTGATTTCCTGTTGTGCTTTTGGCGGTTGCTTGGTCTTGTTGCATTTCTGTGTCCATTTGTGTTTCCGGTATTATTTCGTCTGTTTCATCGGTATCTTCTACATCTACTGGTAGTGGAGTATTGACGGCTCGTTGTTCTCTGGAAGTAGACGCTTCTCCTTGTAGTGGATGAGTCGATGGACCTGCCTGATTTCCTGCTCCTGCGTAATAAAGGATACGTGGTCTTACAACATTATACGGATTGAATCGAGAACGACGCAAAGAAAATGGATACGGATTACGACTTTTAGGCGAAGGTGTACGATTTGGCATACTTACGTTGACGATATTTATCTGCCCATAATTTGGAACCGTAATTATAATACGGTTTACCTTTTCGATTATAACCCCAAGGGACGTTATAATTAGGTACTTACTTGTTTATCTTTGGGCATACCGTACAACACTGTACCTGTAACTGTTTCAATTGCGTCTTTTACACCTAAGCCAACAAATCCAATGACGTCAGCACTTTTTCCTGTTTGTGCAAAATCGTATGCAATTTTTTTAATAGCTTTTCTATCTGCGTGTATTATATGTTGTGGTTTTTGTGCGATTGCGTAAGAATAATCATGTTCTTGAGCAATGGCATCTGCACTGTCTACAGGCGCACCTTATTTAATTTATTACCCGGACCTAGGTATTGATAACCGATTAATGTTAAGTGAGGCATACTGATATTTGCGAACTATTATTTCTTATGTGATATACAAATTATATAACCTTTAGTCAAGGAGATTGTCGCTTCGTATGCAAATGAGCGGGAAAAAGGTTTTGCGTCAACAACGAGTAGCGACGACTAATATTTTAATCCTAAAACCGACGACGACTACTTTCATAGCCTCAGGCACCAGTCGACCCCCCACGCCGGTACCATTGGTCCAATGGTTAACCGGACTAGTCCAATGGTTTACCGGACCGGTACCGGCATATTAATTTCACACTTTTATATGTCATCAATATAGTTTAAATATCTGACTATAAATCTTTTATTTAATGTTCCACATACCTTTATTAAAACAAACATTTTGCACTATCATGTTTGAATTATATCCATTGTTGATATACAGGTTCGGTCTGCTTTTACCTTAAATGCGCGCTAAAAGTCCGTGTATTGCAACGAACGTTGTTGCCAATATTAATTTATACACATGCGGGCAAGTACTGGTCGACGCTAGACGACAGGCCGATATGATCATAAAATTCCAATATAATGCATGTGTGCATGTTGCAGGGGTTGTTATTTTCATTTTTAGGTGCTATTCACATTCGTAATATTCTTAAAAAAGTATCTTAAGTTAATATTATAAGAATTCCTTCAGATTTATTATTTTTATGATTGAATTTAATATGGTTTCGCTGAAGGTCTACTTGTCGGCTCGCGTATGTATATCTGTTAGGTATACGGTTTGGCAACTCTTTTCGTGTTATGTACGGAAAGCCGCATGCAAGATAATCGTAGGCCAAACCTGTATATACATACAAAATCTATTTTGAATTTTTACATTAAATTTAAAATGTTTGTAGGGACGAATAACATTTTATAAACATGTTAAAATAAAACAATAGTGATTATAAATATTAAACAAAACGGCCACATAAACTAGTCTGAATCACTTATGCTAGACAAGTATGAGTCACTTTCGCTATCACGGTTTCCGACACAAATAATAAATGGTTCCACAATATCATCCACTAATCCATCTAAGTTCCACAATCTCTGTTCTACTTCAATTACATGGTCGATACAATTGCTCCAATTATTTATTGTAACATTTCTAATTGCTTCGGTTAAAAGTTCTCGCACATGTGACATTTTGAAAGTTGTATTTTTGGCAGCAACTTCACCTTTTATTTGGGCCCAAATCATCTCGATCGGATTGAGCTCACAATGATATGGTGGTAACTGCAATATAGTGTGCAGCAGCTGCCATTTCATCAATAATATAAGTATTATATTGATCTTTATGTAGATGAACTAGATGCAATAATTCAGCACGTATCGTTTCTGCATTAAACGGAATATATTTGGAATGTAACCAGTCTTGGATTGCAACTTCTTTCCATGATGACGTAGGCAGCCTTTCCACTCTGCATGAATGATAAGATGCATTGTCCACGACTATTACAGCATTATCTGGCAACTTTGGAACCATGTTTCGAAAATGTTGCTGTTCATTTCATCATGGTAATCATCAATTTTCTTCATTCAAAAAGCAATAGTCCATCCTTCACAAATCCCAATACAGATCCTATATGTAGTATTATTAATCGCTTGCCTTTACCAGTAGGGTTTCTTAATCCTGTTGATAAACCTTCAACGAAAGCTTGCCGTGCACTGATTATTACTGTGTCAATCCAAACTTTTCCCTTGTGTGTCCCTCGTTCAACCATGTTTTATTTATGTAAAATATCGGATGACGATCATCTCTGTATTGTTTTATTCTTCTCAGGTATTTTGTTCTCCACCTGATAATTTCATCTTTTTCTATTAGAACATTTTTCTTGTTATGTTTAACATATCTGAATATAACATATACAGCAAGAGCGCGCGAGGTATGATCACCCGATGGTATACGTAAACTCGCATCTAAACGTGGTCCGATAATACATTCATATTAGAGTAACGGCACAACATACTAGCATTGCCTGCTCATATTCGAACTCATAGTGATCTGATTATTTTTTTGCAGATTGACAAAAAGAACAAATTAAATTTTCTCTTTAAGTGATGACGATTGCTTAGATAACTAAGTCGATAATAACGCGAAGATTGTAATACTTATAACGTAATTATGATTATCCTAATGAAATTAAATAATAATGTAGTTGTGTACAAAGTTATAGCAGTACAACTGGGTTTTAGAATGAAATAAAAACAACCCGCCTGAAACATCTGCAGAATAAACTAAGATGTCTAGAGAAAAATAAATAAATAGAAATTTCATGGTAAAAAAAAAACTATAAATAAGTATAACAGGAATACCATAAAATAACATAAAAACGACCCTTGAAATAGAAATTAAAATTAGAGATTCGCTCCAGTAAATATAACGAAATAACTACTCTGGAAAAATAAATCTATATATCTATATCTGGCGAACACAGCTAGCGGAGATCATTTGCCGAATATACGTCCGAAGAATATCGACTAGCATCGGGTGATCATACCTCGCGCGCTCAAGCTGTATATGCACATGTTGTAATATGATCAGTGTTTCATTAGCACTTACTTGAAATTGATGAGTTTCAAGAATCTGTGTAGAATTGCTCGGCTCATTTTTGGTATGGACTCATCCATAGTTATATCTGTCATAATTTTATCAAGGGTTGGAAGTTCGTTTTAAAAAAAGAAGCTGTGCACCTTCTGTCGTACAGATTTGTTTACAGATTCATCAAATTTATGAAGTATCGAATGCCTGCCTGCTCGTTCTTTAGGAGGCCTTAATTTGCCTGTGTCTTCATTATCCGATGTAGAGTTGACTTTGCCAACCTAAAATACATATTTAAAATATATTGTTATTGAAGTAATACTTATACCTTACTTAATGTTCTGGAGATGTTTATTATCATTTCTCCCATTCTGGGAATTTGTACCGTTAATATTTTATACATATTATATATCTATAGACGGTTTGTTTTTCGTGATGTGTTAGATGTCCTAATCGATCACGCTGTTTGGGCGGCGAGATGGCAGATCACTCATGTTCATGTTGTACTTAAAAGTACAGATTTTACTTAAGAACAGTTAAATGTGATATATCATGCAAAATCGTAGGTTATAAACATAAAATGTCGGAATGGGCAAACTTATTTTTGCATATTAAACTTGCCTGCGCAAGAACCAATGAAATCTCAGAAAGAATTTACAATTTTGGCGCGATATTTGAATCACTCCTTCTTATTCTGAGACAGGGTATAATCTATTTTAGTAATTGTTTTTATAATGTTGACTCTAGCTCGACATTGAGAAAAATGTGATCTCGAGCCGCACTCGACATAGTGTAAAGTACTGGTATCAGAAACAGTGGTTAGAATATGTTTTGTATAAATGTGAACCCTTACTTGTGGCTGGTACTTTATCTGCCTCATTAGGCGGCAGTCCCACTGCATACACAACCATTGAGCGCCAGTAACTGACATCGACATACATCGACTAAAATTTTGTGGTACGGTCTCACTGGGAAAAGTATTCAAACAAAATTTAAGTTTCGCGCGCAAAAATTTCATTCAACAAAACTGGCAGGACATAAACTATAAACACAAACATAACCTCAGACGTCATAACTGGGATCTTTGTCCCACTTCTTTAATTAAAAACGTCAACTAATTCTTCTTCTTCTGATACTGAAAGCATAACAGCTTACCACTGGTATAAGAAAAACTGTATAAAGCATAGAAAAGTGTGGGTACGTCAAATATTTGCAAATAGAGAGGATTTAGGAGAATTTCACCGTTTAATCCCTCAACTTTTAAATCATACAGAAAAATTCTACAATTTTTATAGAATTAATATTCAATGTTATCGTATCTTAATTTCAAAAGTAGAACCATTGTTTCATATTTCTGTTTATATTTTAAAAAAACAAACCAAAACACAATCAACACCCTTTCTGCGCATGTGCCCAGTCGTCGATCATCAACTAAAATTAGAACCTGTCGAAAATTATAAACCGATGCATGCCGGTTGTTGTTGAACGATCGCCGTTAATCGATGCAGTCGGACTGCTGCGGATACTTTACTCATAACCTAATTTTAATCGATGACCGTCGGTGGACATCGCTTTATCAGTGGGACTGCCGCCTTAAAGTGCATTAGCCAAATTAATGCCACCCTTGCATTGATGTTTAGCATGAGATTAGAAATATTTACTTATTTTCAGAAAGTGCATTCTACCGACACCACCGGTCAAACAAGCGTCAACAGCATTGAACGGACAGAAGAGATGCCTTCGACAATTCTATAAATGCGAGCAGTGCAGGTACAGGACGAAGTACCAAGCAGATCTCAAGGAGCACACCAACAACCAGCATTACAAATTTAAAATGTATAAATGTGGGATATGTAGGAGACGTTTCAAGACCAGAGGATTCGTCGGGCTGCACGTGAAAAATACACACGGTTCTGCTGCAGGAAAGGACGACCAAGAACAGTCTAAGACTCATTACAGCATAATTAATTTAGAAGTAGAACAACCCAGCTCACGAGATCAAATGAAAATATTTAAGTGTCCGGTGTGTGTGTTTCGAGCAAAACATAAACGAACTATAAGCAGGCATATTAAAACTAAACATTTGAAGCAATTTGATTATAATTGTGACTCTTGTGAATTTGGAACAAATAACAAAAGTCATCTAGAAAGACATATAAAAAGTAAACATTTGATGCAATTTGATTATAAATGCGTCTCTTGTGAATATGGAACAAACCTCAAAAGTCATTTAGAAACACATATAAAAACTAGCCATTTGAAGCAATTTGATTATAAATGCGACTCTTGTGAATATAGAACAAACAAAAAAAGTAATTTAGAAGTACATATAAAAACTAAACATTTGAAGCAATTTGATTACAAATGTGATTCTTGTGAATT
Source organism: Amphimallon solstitiale (assembly GCA_963170755.1). Classification (NCBI taxonomy): domain Eukaryota; kingdom Metazoa; phylum Arthropoda; class Insecta; order Coleoptera; family Scarabaeidae; genus Amphimallon; species Amphimallon solstitiale. The sequence continues at coordinate 37,806,596 of OY720685.1, read as the reverse complement.
TGGAACAAATAAAAAAAGTCATTTAGAAATACATATAAAAAGTAAACATCTGAAGGAATTTGATTATAAATGTGACTCTTGTGGATATGGTACAAACCTCAAGGATCAGTTAGAAAGACATATAAAAACCAACCATTTGAAGCAATTTGATTATAAATGTGATTCTTGTGAATTTCGAACAAATCACAAAACTGATTTAAAAAGACATATAAAAACCAAACATCTGAAGGAATGTGATTATAAATGTGACTCTTGTGAATTTGGAACAAATAACAAAAGTCATTTAGAAACACATATAAAAAGCAAACATTTGATGGTATTTGATTATAAATGCGACTCTTGTGAATATGGAACAAACATCAAAAGTCATTTAGGGACACATATAAAAACTAACCATTTGAAGCAATTTGATTATAAATGCGACTCTTGTGAATTTGGAACAAATAGCAAATGTCATTTAGAAAGACATATAAAAAGCAAACATTTGATGTTATTTGATTATAAATGTGACTCTTGTGAATTTGGAACAAACCAAAAAAGTGATTTAGAAAGACATACAAAAACTAACCATTTGAAACAGCTTGATTATAAATGTGACTCTTGTGAATTTGGAACAAACCAAAAATGTTATTTAGAAAGACATATAAAAACTAATCATTTGAACCAATTTGATTATCAATGCGGCTCTTGTGAATTTGGAACGAACATCAAAAATCTTTTAGGAATACATATAAAAACTAACCATTTGAAGCAATATGATTACAAATGTGACTTTTGTGAATATAGAACAAACCTCAAAAGTCTTTTAGAAACACATATAAAAACTAACCATTTGAAGCAATTTGATTATAAATGTGACTCTTGTGAATTTGGAACAAACCAAAAATGTTATTTAGAAAGACATATAAAAACTATTCATTTGAAGCAATTTGATTATCAATGTGACTCTTGTGAATATGTTACAAATCGCAAAAGTGATTTAGAAAGACATATAAAAACTAACCATTTGAAGCAATTTGATTATAAATGCGACTCTTGTGAATTTGGAACAAACATCAAAAGTGTTTTAGGAATACATATAAAAACTAACCATTTGAAGAAATTTGATTACAAATGTGACTCTTGTGAATATAGGACAAACCACAAAAGTTTCTTAAGAATACATATGAAAACCAAACATCTGAAGGAATGTGATTATAAATGTGACTATTGTGATTTTGGAACAAATAGAAAAAGTGTTTTAGGAATACATATAAAAACCAACCATTTGAAGCAATTTGATTATAAATGTGATTCTTGTAAATTTCGAACAAACCACAAAACTGATTTAAAAAGACATATCAAAACCAAACATCTGAAGGAATGTGATTATAAATGTGACTCTTGTGAATTTGGAACAAATAAGAAAAGTCATTTAGAAATACATATAAAAAATAAACATTTGATGAAATTTGATTATAATTGTGACTCTTGTGGATATAGTACAAACCTCAAGAATCAGTTGGAAAGACATATAAAAACTAACCATCTGAAGGAATTTGATTATAAATGTGACAAGTGTGGATTTGAAACAAACATAAAATATAATTTAGAAAAACATATAAAAACTAAACATTTGAAGTAACTTGAATAACAATGTAACTTATGTTAATTTTGAACACACCTCAATTGAAGACCTTTTGTTAAGATTACTGTGCCCTCTGTGACTGGTTTTGTAGTTAGAACAAGTGACATTAAAAGTGTTTTTCTTAATATTTATTCCATTAATATAGCTGTTTTCATTCATTTCGTATTAAGTGTTCTAAAGGCGAATTTGAACGCATACTTAGAGGTTTCCTTACAGTAGCTTATAATTATAATTAGAGATTTTGCACTCGAAATAAAATAGAATTTTCTTTACGTTTTTTAATGCTGGAATACCTATATTAAATACATACATACCTGGTGATATAAATTCTCAATGTGTTCATGAAAATTTGGCAATAATGAAGCATTAGCTACCAGTGCTTGTGCTTTTATGATTGCAAGGTTAAAGTCTTCTTATAAAGAAGCTGTGCATATCTTACCCATAAATAAGTTAACAAGTGAGACATTACATTCATCTCAGAAAGAAATGTGACAGGTCCACACAGTATAGGACTTGATGTGTTATGGCTGGTGTCAGATAATCACTAATCACACAGTAAATAAAAAAGCCGTATCTTTATTTAGTGATACGCCTGAAATAAAAATTACATACAACCACCGCACATACTAGCAGCTCTTTGTATTTTGTAATTGACACAGTGAATATTCTCAAATGCATACGGAATAGGAAAGACGATCTTCTGGTACGGACTGTCTAACCACATGTATCTGATCACCACGGACAATTAATTACTCTTGGACTTTCTAACTGTTTAAACCCTGAAAAGAAAATCTTTTAGAGAGTAAGATGGCACACAGACGAATTAAAACAGTTGAAAAACAAATTAGACGCACTAAATGGTTTCCATGTTTCTTCATGGTACTTTTCCGATGGAATAGAAAAGAGCTAAGATTCATCTAATTTGTAAAACTGGTCAATAGGACGGTCTCAACAACTATAGGCCAAGTTTCATACTGCCAACAATTTCAAAAATATTTGAGCAAGCAATTACAAGTCGCTTAGTTAAATATCTTGAAGAACATTTATTTAGTGAGGCACAGCATGGTTTTAGAAAGCAACGATCTACAGTCAGCAATAACTGAACTTGTAAACGCAGTTGCAGAGGCCTTCGACCAAAAAGAAAACGTGAAACTAATCTGCTGTTATCTGTCAAAGGCATTTGATTGTGTTGATCACGACCTTCTTTTGGGGAAAATGGAACATTGCGGAGTACGTGACATTCCTCTCCAGCTATTAAAAAGCTATTTCACCAACAGAGAACAACAGGTGTGCTGAAATGAACAACTAACAGAAGCGGAGATAGTGAATAGAGGAGTGCCGCAAGGATCCATATTGGGGCCAGTGTTATTCTTGCTGTACATAAATGATATTCTTGCAAATGTCCACTGCCATTAGACCTTAATGTACGCATATGATGCATCCTTCCTTTTGCGAAACAAAGGTACTAGTTTGACGCAGGATACAGAAAATGTTCTGGCGGAAGCTGGGGAGTGGTTTGGCGCGAATAAGCTCAGTATCAATGCGCAAAAGACCTAAAATTTGGTCTTTTCCACAGACAATAACCAAAAAGGATCAACGAAATTCTTGGGCATTTTCTTCCATTCAAGGTTAACATGGGCCGACCAAGTCACCAACTTGCAGAAACAGCTTTGCACTACGAAGAATAAAGAAAATAGCGGGAAAAGATGCTGCACGGCTGACATACTTTAGCAGTTTTCATGGTAGGGCCACTTATGGAATTCTCTTAAATTTTATTGATATGTATATGTTCTATGAATTATATACTCAATTTTTATGTATACTGAAGATTTTAATCTGTACTGTGTCTTTTTATATATTTATATGTTGTATGACAATTTCTGATGCTGTGACTGCCAATCTGTGTTTGTACACTATCTCGAAATAAAGAATTGATTGAATAAAAAAGCCGTATCTTTATTTAGTGCACATACTAGCAGTCGTTTGTATTTTGTAATTGACTTAGTGAATATTCTCAAATGCATTAGGAATAATTGGTTAAATAAAGAAAAGTAAGAGTTTATATATTCAAGAATTGCCGGTGCCCAATCTTGAAATGACATTAATCATCAAAATAATATATACCAATGTAAAAGAATGAAGTGGCACGGCAATTAGTTTTTTAACGTATTGCGGGTGTATTGAAATAAACAAGGAAACTACTAAAATCGTTCAGAGAACTTATTCTTATATTGATGTAAATCATTGTGTTTTCATGTATTTTGGGAATTTTTGCAGAATATGGGTGCAACCGATTTTTGACAAAAAAATACTAGTGTACCTTATAGATGACCTCTTAATTGAACAACTTTTACTTATAAACTAATCGGCGCCAACGTACAGGAACGGAGATAATTAATAATTAAGGTGCTCACCGAGTGAATTTTTCCATGTCACATTTTTAGTCGTATCTGTTATATACACCGTTGAAATTATGAAAATCGTAAAAAATGATGTTTATTTCACTTTACCACACAACAATTACATTTCATTTTTATGTTTTTTAATAACATTTCTGCGATTTTAAGATTCTAACATAACCCAATCATAACAACAAACCTAACTTTAAACCACCTAGTGGAAAAACCCCATTCCAAGTTTCATTCGGATTCGGACCAACGACTGTCATCCATAGAGTTATATAGTAGATGCTCGAACAAATCTCTTGTATTTTTCAATATTTATTAGAAAATTAGTTATATGCAAATCAGTAACAAAAGACGTTATAAAGTGTATATTATTTATAAATTTGTAGTTTATTTCATTGATTTTTTAACATGCCGTTTAAAATATATAATATCCTGTAAATTAGTACGGAATGATATAGAGAATATTTATGTTTCTTTCATTTTTTCAAATATTTATAATTCTCTTTTTGCACATTTACATGATTTATACTGCAATCATTGCAATGATTGTTCCCTTAATTTATAGATTTTTTTACTTCTTTACCATCTCCCTTCCTCGCACCTCTAATTCCGTTAATTTATGTTGTACTTTTCGTGCTTGCCGCCCCTTGTCCCACCCCCGCGCGTTTTTACTTTTCGTGTTTGCCGCAGAGATATAGAATAGAGAGGGGAGAATGCTCTTGAACCACTGCGCATCTAGTTTTTACGCGACGCAATGATCGCCGCCATTTTGACCCAGATATGTCATGAGTGATTTTGTTTATGTTCATCTAGGTTATGTTTGTGTTTGTGGTGTATTACTAAATTATTTTGTTTTTGACTTTTAAATGTAGTTCTCAGACATACTTGTTTCTGGTGAATCGTGTGGAGAAAGTAGCTGTGGAAGTAATATTTCTTTCATGTGCTCAAGTGTGGGGTTTCATTATTGTGTAAATCTAAGTGTAAGTTTTCACAGGTTTGATGGCAAGATTATTTTCAATTTGTTGAAATATCAAAATTATTTCAGATTTTCAGGTGTCTTGTTACCGATATGCTTGAAAGCCTTGAATATAACAACTGATTGGCTATGGTCAGAGAATAAATATGTTTGTTTAGAACATTTCAGAGATGAAGATTATGTGCCAATGGAACACCAGCGATTTCGATTGTGTAACAATGCTGTAACATCTTTGAAAATAATACTGGAAACATCTGCTGTAGATGAAGTTTCAAGTATTAGTTTTGCTGGTGTTAGTGGACAAAATCTCACTGATGAATCGTTAGCAGGAACACGTGAAGTGCCTTCATTAAGTTCTGAAAAGGAGAGAGCTTGATCGGATGATCCCATTAGACCAAGATTAGATAGAAAATTGAGAGCGCTAAAATGTAATAAATTAATTAAAATGATTATCAGATTAAGTATATAATAGCACACTTTTTTCAGAATGTTTTCTGGTTATGAGACTTGTTCTGACACGAGCTGCAGGCAAAAAAGGCAAAGTTGACAAAGACTTGTCATAATTGTGCAAGTTTTTATATTGCATTTAAGAAATATTATGTAAAACAAAATCAATTTATTTTTATGGTATCTCCTGGTAAATATAAAAGAAAATATGAAGCTTGGAAAAGAAGTCAATCAAAATCAAGAAAGAAGCTTTATTGCAGTGTAAAGATAAAGTGTTTAATATCTTAAAAGAAATATCTTTAATAAATATAATATCTATAATAAAAGCAGTAAGCGTCATTTCATATTTTTATTAATAAAAACTTGTAAACATGAACAAGTATTTTTATTTCACAAAACATTACGCTGAATAACAGAAAGCATGAAGAGAATAAAAACTACATTTCTAATTGTTATTACAATAAGTTAAAAAAACACTAAAATTAACTCATGCAATTCTACACTACTGTTATTTGCACCAAGTTAATGTCAAAACATGAATGTTGATCATTAAAATTACATGTTTTCAAGATCTGATATTGTCAACAATATTTCAGTACCATACACTTTTTCTTCCATATTGACATGATAAAATCAGCATCAACCATGTTTAATCCTAACAACAAATTCTGGACTCTGTGTCTAATTTAAATGAATTCTTATTCTCCAGTCATTCAGATTGTAGTATACTGCTATCAGCAAAAATTCCTCATGGTAAAAGTTATTTCACCTTTCCTTTGACATGTTCGTTTAATGGCCATAAGCCACCATTGGTATTAATAACTTAGAATCAAAATATGTACTCATATATAATTTATACGATATATCTCACAGAATATGTACCGGGTGGCCAACTAAGAATGGCCGCCGGCTATATCTCAGAAACCAGTAGTCATATTGCTTCCGGGTAAAAAAATTTCAAGTAAAAGTGCCCAAGAGAAAATGCTGGAAATTATTTTGGAGTTTGTAAAATGTCCGCAAGGGGGCGTAACAGTCAGGGTCAATGTTAGAATTTAGAATTTCTTCATATTTTTACTAATTAAGGGGTATTGAAAGTTTCTAAATTTTATTCCTTGCACATTCTTTAATACTTTTAGTCTTGCACATTTTTCACTATCTATTGAAATAAAGTGGTGGGGGCAGTTCAGATGTTTTTTTAAATAAACTAGAATTACTCCCGTTTCGCTCAACCGATTTGAATAAGTTTGATCTCATTTAAAAGAGTCTTGTTTGCTCTACAAACTGAACTTGCGTTTTTGTATCTCGGACTTATGCTGTCACCGGTAGATGGCGTTATCTGAAATGTAAGCAAATATTAGGCTTTTTTTCAAAAAAGTTAAATACAATGATAAGTTTCTTTTTACATAAGCTAATAAAGAATTAAATCCTCTACATTTTGGTAAAAAAACCAAATTTGTATGTTTTTTAGACAAGGAGATATTGACAAAAATAGATCAAAATCCATAAGTTCTCCTGTTTTACTGGCCTTTTTTTTTATAAAGCTAACAATTTTGAGCTACATATATTATTATCTAACATATTATTATTATCAAGAAAAATGTTATACCATTTTGAAAGACCCTGTTTAATAAAGCAAGATTATTTTTAATACTTATTTTAATCCAAAAAATATACCACTGAAAACAAAAAAGTAAGCTATGAAAAAATAAACCAATAACTCTGTGTGAAAACGACCAATTGTGAAAATAATAAATATTATTGTCAGTTTTTGATTGATTCCGTTTACTTTTTTGTAGTTCCCTGCAGTTCCCTGGAAGACGACATTATGCGAGCAGTGTTTTTCGTAGGTTAGTGGAAAGGCTTAGGACCACCGGAAATATTAATCTTCCGGTGTATAGAAGGCAACCTACTGGTCGAACCGAAGAAAATGCTATAAAAGTATTAGAATATATTGAATTTAATCCACATGTAATGACCGAAACCACAAGTAGAGAGTTGGGCATTTGTAGAAGTACGGTCCCAAATATATTGAAAGGTTTAAGTTAAAAATAAAACAAACTTTATTTCGAGATTTCTTGTAAGGCCTTTGTTAGATTTGCTTTATCTCCTACAGTTTGTTTTAATACATTTAAGCATTAATCATAACAGTTGTTTTTAACGTTCCGTACTCGGTTCCCTTAAGTTTATTTTATACATTCATCTGCCTATTTATTGTCTGTTTACCGGTCACGGCCATTTATATCCGATACCGTTTATATACACCACAGTAATACTAAGTTACCTAAAATAGTGTCTAACAAGTTTGGATAAATTTGATCTCACAGTTCACGTTTGCCATATTATTTTCAGGATGGATCCTTATTACATCGTTCTTCATCAAGCTTTAACGGCTGAAGATTTCGATCGCCGAATTGACTATTGTCAATGGCTATTAAATATGGTACCGGAAACCCCGAAATTCTTTCTCGCGTCCTATGGACGGATGAGGCAACATTTAATAGCAATGGTGGTGTGAACTTGCACAATATGAACTATTGGTCCAGGACAAATCCGCGTTGGATGCAGGAAGTTTAGCATCAAGGCCGCTGGTCGGTAAACGTGTGGTGCGGTATTCTAGGAGGTAAAATTATTGGACCCGTTTTCTTTAACCGACATCTCACTGGAGAGGTTTATTTAATTTTTTTTATGAATGAGCTGCTCCTTCCAACAGAAGATGTCCCTCTGGACGTTCGTCGTGATAAGTTTTTTCAGCACGATGGGTGCCCGGCGCATTTTGCGGCAAGCGTCCGGGATTTCTCAGATCAAACATATCCTGGCAAGTGAATTGGACAGGGTAGTATATTTCCCTGGCCCGCCATGTCACCAGACCTCAAAATCCTAAATTTTTATTTTTGCGGGAGAGTTAACGACATTGTTTTTGAAAACCGGCCTACAACAAGACAAAATACAATGAAGAAAATTATAGCAGCAGAACGAAACATATCGGAGGCGGAAATTGAAACTTCTGTTTTATCCACGCGGCAAAGGTTGCAGGCTTACATTAACAATGATGGGCGCCATTTTGAACAATTAGGCCGTCATTAAAAATTTTGCGAACCAATCTTTACAGTAATGTAATTGTAGTTATTTTAGTGTTTAATATTAGTTTTATTCTGATAGTGTTAGTATTAATTGTTAGTACCTATAGTAAATTATAGTATATGAAAATTTGAAATACATGATTTTCGAACGTTTACATAAAATTACATTTATGTATATCTCGGTTAACATCTGATAGCACCTGGGATGCGCAAAGGTGTGGCTTAAATATGTATCATGTACGTTAAAAACATCAGTATCGAAAGCAATACACTATGATAGACAAAGTTGCAACTAAATTAAATACGGACTAATGTTTTCAAGTCGGTCCTTAACCCATCATATGTAGCGAAATCTATGTCTATCTCACTCGTTTCATGCTGCTTTCTCCTTTTTTGTCTCAAAATCATCATCCACGCAAGTGCCAGCAGGTCTTAACCGAGCTATAATTTTGGTTTCTTAAACAGGAACTAACGAAATGTTATACATTTTTTTTATTTAATATATTTTTATATATTTTGCATCGGTTTTACAGGAATGCCTTTCAAATTTCTTCCGCTTTTGTGACATTTTATTATTTGGTCTGCGTGTAAGAATTTTACTGAATTTATTATATATATATATATATATATATAATAAATTCAGTAAAATTATATATATATATATATAACAAAAAGGAGACGATTTAAGCAAGAGAATTCATGCATTTTCATCTATTTTTGCCAATATCTCCTGTTCTAAAAAACATACAAATTTCGCTTTTTTACCGAAATGTAGAGGTTTTAATTCTTTATTAACTTATGTAAAAAGAAACATATCATTGCATTTAACTTTTTTGAAAAAAGGCCTAATATTTGTTTATATTTCAGTTAACGCCATCTACCGGTGACGGCAAAACTTTGAGATACAAAAACACAAGTACAGTTTGTAGAGCAAATAAGGCTCTTTTAAATGAGGTCAAACTTATTCAAATCGGTTAAGCCAAACGGGAGTAATCCTAGTTTATATAAAAAAACATCTGAACTGCCCCCACCACTTTATTTCACTAGATAGTGAAAAATGTGCAAGACTAAAAGTATTAAAGAATGGGTAAGGAATAAAGTTTAGAAATTTTCAATACCCCTTAATTAGTAAAAATATGAAGAAATTCTAAATTTTAACATTGATCCTGACTGTTACGCCCCCTTGCGGACATTTTACAAACTCCAAAATAATTTCCAGCATTTTCTCTTGGGCACTTTTACTTGAAATTTTTTTACCCGGAAGCAATATGACTACTGGTTTCTGAGATATAGCCGGCGGCCATTCTTAGTTGGCCACCCGGTACATATATATTAACTCACATTTTTCTTCAATTTGGTAACTCATTCCTCAAGAAAAATGAAAGCACATGTCGTACAAATGTTTTTTTTATGCTTCATCCAAGTTATTGGTTTTCTTTAATATTCTTACTACTACCCACTTTGTCTGCTGTTTGATTGACAGTAGTTGTTTTAGACATACTATATATTTATGCTTAAAATACACATTATAAGCCATTTGCCTTAGTCGAAACCTTATACCACACCCTTTACGATGTTTTGAAGGACCCAGTAAAGCGCTACCACCATACTATAAAATATTAGCGATTACAAAAAGAAAGTTAATGAAAGTGACAAAATACCTTCATAAAGGGAATATTTTACTTGCGCCTTCTAAAAAGGACAATTTTTTAAGAATGTTAATAATAAACAATAAACTATGTAAAATACAATAAATAAATGTTTGGCAAAATAAGCAAAAGGCGATTACTTTGCGATTTCAATGCATAAACCAATCACCCGAACGTTTCTTTCCACATTTCTTTCTCATCTTTTGATTGAAAATTCATTCTTTCAAGAATGCCTATGATTGGTGCTTTTTGACAACCCTGGGTCAAAATGGCGCACATCATCATTTGCATCATTCTATCTTTCGCGCATTTGTAAGAGCATTCTCCCCCTCTCTATATCTCTGGTGTTGTTAGTTGTTATGATAAGAATAGATATGTCAACAACTTTGTGTATTTGATACGTATCGTAAAAGCTCTATCCGAACACAGAACCCTAGACTAGGTAGTAAGGAATTATAAATGTGCTTATATAGGATATTTGTTTGAATTTTATATATTCGAAACTTACAATCTATATTATTTGCAATATTTTTCAAAAATGTGTTTAAATGAAGAAAATCTCTTGAAATTGCATCTAATATGAATTTTTAGATATCTACAGATCGACTTCTGTCTACCTAGTTCGTACCACGTGTGCATATCTACCTACGATAGAAAGCGATACCGATTCTCGCCCAAATATATCGCCTTCAAGCGTCAGCATTCAGGGTCTCGCCTTAGACAGAGGCATTCTTGCTTGCGCATTTACTCGTGTATAAGAGCGAGATAAAATAAATGGGAGTTAAGGTGGCAATAAAATATTTCAAATGTAAGCATAAAACAAAACGGCAGATTATAATAATTATATGATATGATAGATAATAAAAATCTAAAGATATTCGAAAAATGTCTATTCATTTGTAAATAGTAAATCGTGCTGGTAAGTAATAAGTAATAAGACAACCATATGAACTTATTGTGCATAATGTGTATTGTAGAATTATATATTTTTTTCATTTTATTTGTAGGTATTTTCGATAATAGGTATGTAAGTCAATTAGGTACTCAATAAAATTAAAATGAAGGTGATCAAGACCATTGGAAAGCATGCCCAGATTTTTCAGAATAATATCCAGTGTTGTTAAAAAATAAATTCAACGCAGCATTTGGAAACTATGTGGCATCATGTCAGTGAACAGTTAAATAGTTTACGACATAGGCCGTTTTCACATTAACCGACACCGACATCGACACGACATCAGCACAGCACCGATACCGGCACGATATTAGTAGAGTAGTTGCACATTAAACGACACGACATATGTAGTTGTCGTTTGTCGTTCGAGGAAACGTCATGGCGGGAGTTAGCAAATTGTATTTGCTTTATTTGTTAAATTTAAGGCGCAAAAAACGAAATAAACAAAGGCAGATATGGGTACATCCAATTATAAAAGTGAGATATTTAGAAGGTACCTACTATACTCTGTTTGATAAGTTGGCTAATGACCCAAAAAAGTTTTTTAACTATTTTCGTAGGAGCAAAAATACATTTGATTACATATTATATAATATAATTAATAAGATCAAGAAGCAAGATACTCAATTTAGAATGTGCATACCACCAGAAGAAATGCTATGAGTGACAATAAGGTAAGGTTTTTGCCATCATGTATTGGAAAAAAAATCGTTTTATTTTAAGTTATATATAAGTTTATTCAAAAACCATAGAAACTTATTATTTTATGATTAAAATCAAACAAAAAATAAATAATAGAAGTGTAACGAAGTTCCTCGTTAATTGTACAAATTAACATTTTTAAGTCCATAATTAATTTATTTGTCAATATTAAATTAAATGTATGTGTGTTATTTTGTTCAAATATTAATATTGTATAAAGTGATTTGGATGGACCTGTATATATATTCAGTTGTAATAATAATTCATGTTATTTACTTAATGGAAAAATACCGAATGTCTACGTCATGCTCAAAGTCGCGCGTTTCGTGTCAGTATCGTGTGCAAATTTGATGTTTTGAATAGGTTTTTACCTACCTACGTAGGGGGATTTTCATATATAAAAGGCCCCATTGAGCGTGCCTCGTTCATTTATTTCTCTGATCCGTCCGCTACCCTACACCTCTCTCTATTCAGCCTTCTAATGGCGTGGAAGAGTCTGGTTCAAATCCTTAGAAACGTACTACTTTAAGGTCTTTTGCATCGTGAAATAGTCGTTTCAAAAATCCGCTAATTTCGTCCGAATGTGTCTCTTTTACTCAGACCAGGAGTCGTGGGAAAAGCAACATATTACCGCTATAACCAGAATCCCGTCTAAGTCAGACTTTCGATGTCGTGACTGTATTAAAATCCGCATTTAATAATAATTCTTTATTTCAGAGATGTTAAATTTCCAATATTATGTGTAAACGCGCCGTAAATTCAAATAAATTATCGCGCCATCCGAACTGCGATAAATGTAGTTGTATTAGGGTTTCACCGTGTAGCTATTGAATTAATATCCGAACTCGTACCGATTTAATAATTTAATTCACGATAAATTAGTAAGATTCTTCCTGCGAGCATGTCGTAACATGGAAATAATTTGTATTGATCTGATTGTGCCTTTTATCTCAAATTAACCGATACATATCATATTTCTTGTTTATTTTTGTTTTATATTAATAATAAAATGCACTGGGATTTGTAAATAATAGTTCAGGGGCTAAAGTTGTATATATGTACAGCCTTAATTTTAATTACGATACAAAGAGGTCACTGATGTGAATTTATTATTATTTAATTATGTTGACATTAAGCAAATTTGTGTATGTATATAAATTGCAAATTGTAAATAGGAATAAATAAAACGTGTATAAAGTTTGACATTGTTTCAGTAATAATAAAGACTAGTTATTCTTACTTTTCTCAATAAGTTTCTATGCGTGTTTTCTTTTCTTACCGCCCAATAATGAGTAGAAGGAATGTAGTAGATTCAAAAAAAACATTTGGATACATTAAAACAAAAAGAAGTACTCACGTTTTCCACTGTGTTAGTCGAAGAGCTTGTAGTCTCATGCCACAAAAGTCACAACACTTCAACCGCCATATTTAACAATATTTAAATAGTTAATGCCAACCGGACGAATGTCATTCCGCTAGATATTCGCGATATTGGTGCCTGAGTATATAGGCAACCCGAAGTGCTGAAATATTTCGGTGGCATGCAAAAGACTTGTCTTGTAACGTTCGCTTGTATTACATGTTATAAGTGAAGCAAGCGAGCAGGTTATAGAAGAAATAGTAAAAAATTAACTAATTATTTGATGTTCCTTCAAATAGTTCTTGAAATTTGTTTGCTCCTGTATAATTTGTCAAAAATCTTTGAGAAGATAGTTCTTGTTGTTGTTCCACCTGATTCGAAGGAGGAGGCAATTGATAATCAAAACTTTGGAGCGAGCTTAAGTAAGAATCTGAGGCTCATCGCAGGCGAAGGCGGCGGAACATTAACAAGCTGCGGTTGAAAAGATTGTTATTTTGAAACACGTTGTTGTTTAATTTTTTTTATACACGTTAGCACTCCCATTTGCAAATCCATCAATTCTGTCTCACTCATATCTCGTATATATGGAAGAAAGGACAATAGCAACATTTCATGGTCGGATCGAGGATGATGTGAACATGGATCAACTGATTGTTTTCCTCTTTTTAGTTCTAATAGGATTTCACGCTCTATATCATCCAATTGCCTTTTAGACTTTGGCCGATATTGACTTGGAGTTGATCGATTAGTTAATGGAGAGGGCTGTGTCTGCGACGTTAGTTTAGGTTGATATCGCGTAGATGCAGCTGGCAGCTGTGAATCTGTTAGCTCCTCAACTTCAATGCTGTCTTCTTCTGTTCCAGCCCGACTGAAATTGCTCTCTGTCTCATCTTTCTGTGCTATCTTCCGCAAAAATTGGAGATGTTCGCCGTATATATAACTTCTTTTTGCTCCTTGGCCACTTTTTGTTTTCAAAGATCTCAGAAAGGAATCCCTTATATTAGACCATTTAGACATAATAATGTCTCCTGCAGAAAAAAAGAAAAACAAATAAACTAAATAATCTTTTATTTTGTTCTAGATATTTAGCTGCCGGGTGCACGCTGACAGATTTGCATTATAATTATAGAATTGGAATATCTACTTTAAGCAAAAATATAAACTTTTTGTGTAGCCAGATATGGAACACTTTCAGATCCATATATCTCAAAGAAATGACACAAGAGGACTGGAGAGAAATTGCCAATAAATTCCAAACTAAAGCCCATTTTCCTCTGTGCCTTGGAGCTATTGATGGAAAGCACATTCGGATTGAAAACTTTCCTCATGCGGGATCGATGAATTTCAATTACAAGAAATATTACTCTATAGTCCTTTTGGCAATTGCCGATGCAGATTACTATTTCTTATTCGTGGATATTGGAGCATATGGGAAGGATTGTGATTCCTCAATTCTTAAAAATACTGAGTTTTGGAGAAGACTAATGGACAATGAATTAGACATACCAGAAGCAAGACCTTTAACACCAGAAATGGGCCTAAAAGTTCCTTATGTTTTTGTTGCCGATAATGCGTTTGCAATGAATGAGCACATTCTAAGAGATTTCTCAAATCATAGTTTAAGTATTAAACAACGTGTATTTAACTATAGACTGCATAGAGCTCGTAGATATGTGGAATGCGCATTTGGAATTTTAAGCAACAAATGGAGGATATTTCACAGAGCAATAAATGTTTCCAAACCTCTTTCAAAAAATATTATAAAAACTTGCATTGTATTACATAACATAATACGAAAAAAAGATGGATATCGCACGGAAGATTTGATTATTTCTTCTGGTTCCAAATTACAAAACATACCACCTGTTAAAACACAGTCAACAAATAAAACTGGGCAAGGTGTGCGCACGTGTTTTGCAAATTATTTTGTTAGTAAAGACGGACAATTACCCTGGCAGTTAACAAAAATTTAACTTATGTTAAATAAAATAATAATAATAATAATACTTACCTGTCTTTTTCTTTTCCGCTTGGGATAATTGCTCATATCCATGCTCTAAAAATATAAATATTTCCTGCCAACTTTTGTCCCGTAGTATTTTGTTTTTATTATTTTCATTCGTTTTATCCCAAATACAGGGTTTCGATTCTACAAGTTCAATTAACGTAACAATATCATATTTGAAACCGGACATTTCTATTTAAACACTAACCAGCAGTCGACGACACGAGTGGAGTGACTGCTCCTCTCCGACATGTCGTCGCCTATAACGACACGGTGCCGACATGTCGGCGAATGTGCAAGCATTCCCATTTATTTACATGAGATTACGCGTCCACCGGCATCGTTATCGTTATCGTGCCGGTGCCGTGTCGGCCAGTGTGAAAACGCCCATAGTAGGAAAGTTATAGAAAAGTGGAGAAAAAGTAAAACATTCATATTTAATATTTATGATGACTTCATAATTTAATTTAATAATTTTGTGAAACTATCATCACAAGCTGTTTAAAATATAATGATATATATATATATATATATATATATATATTGAGGTAGTACTAGGTACATACCGTCAATATCAATATGTATTTATAATTAGGAATAATATTATAAAGAGAATAATTGTTTATTAATTTTTTTATATTTACAAATGGTGCATAGTTGATTCTATATAGTTTGTTGAGTAAGGTCCATGGTTCGTCAAATGACACAGAAATCTGTAAAATAGAGAATTTGTAATTAATTGATAATTCGATATGTAATATAAATTTGTAAAAACTTGTTCAATTGAATTTAATGAAGAGAAATGGTATTAAGAGGTAAATTTTATTATAAGGCATTGTCAAAATTGATTATAATTTCCCGCGTTAAAATATTTGAAGGAACTGTCAGTGGTTGTCAATGTTGACATTTTTACAGAATAGTTATTTGAGAATGTGTTTAAATGGTTCTGAATACATAAATTTAATACTAAATTCATGGATAAAATTATCAAAATAAGAGTACTGTTATATGGAAAGGTATTTTAAAAAAATATTATCGTAATGGAATTTATATTGAGCATAATTAAGAGGTGGATAATGGAGATTGGTCAATTTGAAAAATAGGCAGTATCACTAAGGGAATGGGATAAATAAATAAAGGATTCGAAAAATAATTTTTGCAGAGAGAGTTTATGAAATTGGCGAAAATTTTATATTAGCCATAATTTCATAAAATAAAGATAAATAAAAGTGTTGTTATATTGGAATTTAATATTCAAACATTTGGAAATATTATTAGTAAAGAATACGAAGTATTAGTGTGCTGAAAAAATAAATGTTAGCAGTTTTAACTAAACTGTATTAGTGGAAGAAGTTTGTAGTGCATAAAAGCAGGAATATAATATAAAAAAATACTTACCAGCAAAGAAGTATCCATTTTAAGCGAGGTCACAGAGAAATTGGAGTATCATATTGCTGTGGTATTTTCTTGTAAATAAATAAATAGATAAAAATAAAGAAACCAAACAAATAAAAATCAACAAAAATAAAATATCACTGTGTTTATTTTAAATAAATATAAGCTTACATGTTAGATATAAATTATAATTTTATATTTCAATAAATAAATATATAATAATCCACTAATTTATAAGTAAAAATATATTTACATAATTCAAATTGTACAATAACGATGGGTATTTACTCATTCTTAATAACTATGCAGTGGAATACACATAAATGCAATATGGGTTGCATACCCGTAAAAATAATAGCACACAATTAAAAATAATGTAAGAATTTAAAGATATTAACCTCAATTTTAAATAAATTAGTACACAGGAATTACATATTCTATAAAACAATATTCAAATACTGACCTCCGTTTAAATAAAAAGGATATAATAATTTAAAGCAGTATTACTAGCAGTCAATAGAAAAGTAGGTCAACCGGGCAATACATTCTTTAGCAGCGATAATAGTTCAAAAATAGGAATTAATCACCAAGAATATCAATATTATAACCACCAACATTGTCAAGAATAAATGTTATGTATCACTATACACGTTTCACTTATATTTTCTGTATAAAATATTATTGAGTGTACGTAAGGGGCACGATTTGTTTATTTTCTTCTCTACACGAATATATTCCAAGAAAGACCAAGCTAAAACCAAAAATACAATATTAAACAAAGGTCTATATACATAAATAAATATATATACCACTTATTTCACGGTCACAAGATCAATTATATTTTCGTCCGTAGGGACACCAAAACGCATACAAAGATATATGATTTACTTGTTCTCGAGATACACCAACGCACCCAGAATGTAAATATTGGGGCCTAGTTCATCATTGAAAATAAAACATTATGTTGGGTATGCAAATTCACTGATATTCACAAAATAAAAGGACATTGTTGAATGTACGTCTAAATATGCGATGGTACATAATTTTATTCACGTACAAATGCTTCAAGACATTTAGGCTAAAAATAAATAAATAAAGCATTAGTAAATATAATAAAATACAATAAAAGGATACCTACCATTAAAATGAAATCAATCAAGGGTCCAAAGAATATAAAATATAAAAATGTAGAATAGGTAAATGACAACAACAACAAACATGGTGGAACAAGGTCACATGATCACGTAATTTCGATAGTTATCGAAATTAACACGGAGGGCGTAGCAGACGAAAATTCAAACTAAAAGGAACGATTTAAAACAAAAATAAGCCGTTTGTCAGATGTTTATCGTTATAAAAGGCGACACACAGGCGAAAATAGGGCAGTCCATAGGAAGTCCACCAGAAGCTCTTCAAACTTAAAAAAGAAAATAGTTAAACCAGTGCTCCGAAGAAATAAAGGATCTAAAGGCATAAAACGCTTTAAGATTCAAACGCCGTAGACGTAAAAAGCGGCAACGATAACTGCGCGCCAGATACATATAAAGGCGCGAAATACCAGTGTTGGACCGTACAAAGCTACAACAATAAATTCAATAAAAAAATGAGGTGTGGCCACCACACGACTTTCTTATACGTATGAGCGTTTCAAATTATAGAATTTTAAGAATTTCTTTTACAAAAATTATTTAAAATCCTATTCTAAGTACTTCTATTCTCTTAACAAATCTCTATAGAATACATACTTTGCAAGATATTATCAAAAAATGAGTATGAGCGTTTCAAACTATACAATTTTAAGAACTTTTTTATACAAAACTTATTCAAAATCCTATTCTAGGTACTTTCATTCGCTTAATAAATCGCTATAGAATGCATACTTTGCAAGATATTATCAAAAAAGCGCTCCTCGCTAAGAGTAAAAGTGCTACTTCCGGTCCGAATTTTGAAATTTCATATATACAAAAAATATTGCAAATCCAGTTTTAAATACTTTTGTACTCTTGATAAATGTATATAGAATGCATAACTTACGACATATTTGCAAAAAATCGCTATTCGATAAGAGTAAAAGTGGTACTTCCGGTCTGAATTTTGAAATTTTTTTTATACAAAAGATATTGAAAATTATGTTTTAAATACTTTTATACCCGTAACGTACTTATCTAAAAAGCATGACTTGCGAAATATTCGCAAAAAACTGATTTTCGATAAGAGTAAAAGACCTACTTCCGGTAGGAATTTCGAAAAACTTTTTAAATAAAATTATTCTCAATTTTAATTTTAAGTATATATGAATTCTTTATAAATTTGTTTAAACTTAGTAGTTGACGAAATATTCGCAAAATTCGATTTTTTCGCTGAAGTAAACTGCTACTTCCGGTCTACCGATTTTACTGAAAAACTAATCAGATCTCAAGAGGGTGATTATACACGTAAATACAAAATTTGGAATTGATATCTACAGCGGTTTGGCCGCTATCGTGGTCACAGACAGACACACAGACAGACAGACAGACAGACACACACACACACAGACATTTTTTTAAAAACCACTTTTTTGGTATCAGGGGACCTCAAAACGTGGACATCTGCAAAAATCTCGAGGTCGAAAATTTTCATCATCACAATACTTCCTTATACTACGTATAAGAAAGTAAAAATGGAAGGACTAGGCTACCAGGAGGAATTCGAGATGTTATATAACCAAGAAAAGTGAGTACAAGCACTATAAAATAAACTCCATCTTGCAATTCTAAAATAAATAAAAGAAAGAACCTTCATGAGTGTTTCATAAACCACGGGCAACGCAATTTAGAACATTTTTTTTTAAATAATAAAAAGATAAATTCTTCTTTGAACATGCTTTGGATTGACGTGCGAATCTTAGTCCAAAGCGGTTTAACGAAGCATTAATAAAATTTCCGGATAGCAATAAAAATTTGGAATCTTATTTAAATAATTTAAAATAAATTCTTCTTTGGACATGCTTTGGATTGACGTGCGAATCTTAGTCCAAAGCGGTTTAACGAAGCATTAATAAAATTTCCGGATAGCAATAACATTTAGAATATTGTTTAAATAATTTAAAATAAATTCTTCTTTGAATGTGCTTTGGATTAACGTGTGAATCTTAATTCAAAGCGGTTTAACGAAGCATTAGTAAACTTTCCGGATAGCAATAACATTTGGAATATTGTTTAAGTAATTTAAAATAAATTCTTCTTTGAGTAAGCTCTGGATTGACGTGCGAATCTTGGTTCAGGGCGACTCAACGAGGTATAACGCTTCAGTTGAATAACGGCAATTTCGTAATATGAGCATACATGAAGGATTAGAGCAGTGAATTTTATTTTTATTTATTATTAACAATTTCATAAAGAATCAAGGATTGCAAGGTGCTTGTACCGCAGATGAAAAGGGCTGGATATAATAATAATGAAATGAATAATGTATTGTATTGCATAATAATGATATTTAACAATGTCTTGTAAATATATATATATATAAAAATAAAATAAGTTGTGCTGACATTCTATATCTACTTATTTATACCCATCCCAGGGAGATCTAAGGAAAGTAAACATCACAATCACAGCTAGAACTCACAATAAGTACAAGGCTGCGACACATCATCCGTTATAAAAATATAATAAATTCACACTTAGACCCTGAGATTACTAAAGTACATTAATTTATTAATTCAATTTTTGGTTATTAACCAATATAGAAGAAGTCACAGCATTATTTTGGCGCCCAACGTCCTAGGCTTATCGTTGGCCAAGATTTATTTTGGCGCACAACTGGTAAGGGCTTATCGTTGGCCAAGATTTATTTTTGGCGCCCAACGTCCTAGGCTTATCGTTGGCCAAGATTTATTTTGGCGCACAACTGGTAAGGGCTTATCGTTGGCCAAGATTTATTTTGGCACCCATACGTAGTAGGCTTATCGTTGGCCAAGATCAACCTTAATTTGGCACTTAACGATAAAAGGCTGTGTGAATTTACTTTCCTTATAACGCCATAAGCACAATATTCTCCTATTGGGACAGGGTGGATAAGAGATAGAATAAAAACAAAAATAAAAATGGCTGATGAAAACAACAAAAATAAAAGCGAAAAACCTGAAAAGGTTGAAGATAAAGAAACAAGACCACAGTTTACCAGATACAGAGATAATTCTCGTAGCAATCGTTCAACCTCTAGCTCAGAATCAGAGAAACAAGAGTTGGAAGGTGATCAAGTGGAAGAACCGATCGTTGGAAGTACATCTCTCAAGAGAACAACCGAAAAATCATCGGAAGATAAAATGGATAATTTGCTTCAAGTCCTATTACAAATGAAATCAGACAATGAAAAACTAAATAAAAAAATGGACCAAAACAATGAGAATTTGAAAGAAGAAATCAAAGCAAACAATGAAAACCTAAATAAAAAGTTGGACCAAAATAAAGAAGAAATCAAAGCAAACAATGAAAATCTGAATAGAATCAATCAAAAGATTGACAAGGGATTCCAAGATTTTAGAACGGAGATGCGTCAGATAAATGCCAATCTAGAAAACAAAATAACAGAGTCTGTGTCAGGTTTAACGAAAGTAATAAGGGACAATACAAGAAGGTGTGAGAATATGTACAGATCACTGATAGACGGAACAAATGACAGAATGGACGAAACGAAAGGACGATTTGACGAAGAAGAATCATTAGAAAATAAAATAATAAACACCAACAACGAAGAAATTACGAGGAATATGCCAACCCATGAAGATGGTGCACAAATAGAAACAAAAGTCAAAGAAACCTCCACAATAATACATACATGGAGAAGAACCAAATACATGGACTCCAATAAGAAAATTTTGAGAACACAGTTGGACACGTTGCTATATGAAGAAGAAGATAACAAAATTTCACATCTGTACATTTCACGGCAAACATTAGAAATACTCATAGGAGCAGAAAAATATACAGGCTCATGGAAACGGCAGGCACTTAGTATAAAAATTGGAAAGGTTATAATGACACACAAAGAAGTCAACACACTGAGGGGGACCGAAGAAGTTGCACTGATAGAAAAGGGAAGGATAAGTATAGCCACAGAAATAAATAAAGAAAATAAAGTATCACTTTACCATTCAATAAATACACGTGCAAGTAATCAAGAAGATAGGGAACTTAGAACACCAACGACGTACCTCGAGAATATACTTCGACATAACAAAAACATTATTGACTTTCGCCTCAAGATTTTGGGAAAATAAATTCCCAATAATAAAAGGAGCACGGCGGAGGATAAATTGGGGACCTCCGATGGGACATGGCTACCCTACTCCTACCTTAGCCAACGAAGACACCCCAATCAAGGAAAATGAAACGAGACATATACAAATAAGAAGATCCAAATGAAAATAACCACCGAACTACCACACATATCAATCGAAATTGGGGAAGAAAAATAAATAAAATAAAAGCTACTCGACTACAGCGTCATAAATGAAAATTTAGGGAAACAAGGACGATATATTCCAATAAAGAAGATTAATTTAATTACAGCAAATAAAAAACCTTTGGTAACCATTGATAAAGCTTTCTGCGTTAATGTAAAATAAATAAAATAAACCTACTGACAGAATTTGTAGTAGTAAATAATTTGAATTGCAATTGCATATTGGGAATGGACTTTTTAAGTCAATATAGCACAAGACTAGATATGAAGGACAAGACTTTTCACATAAGAAATATGACAATTTCATGGAGCGAAGAAGCACCAGTAAAGAAATAAATAAAATTAATTAATAAATTATATGTAGAAGAAATAGAAGAGGAACTCACGCAAGAAATGATTAACGATTCATATGACAATAAATGTACGCATCTCGTGAAGCATCCAAAGAATAAGGACTTCACATTAAAAAGGGATGGTACAAGTATAAATTGCAATGAAAAGTGTAAAAATCATGTGAGCAATCTTTTAAATAAGCACAAGAGACTAGTCGACGACAGTCCTGGCTTGGTAAGAAATTACGAGCATAAGCTCGAGGTAAATGGAAAAGGGACCCTTCTATGTGAAAATCTATCCATATTCCCAATAAATATTATTTAAGTGAAATTATAGAAATAAAAGAAATGCTGAAGAACAATATAATGGAAAAAGCAGAAGTGAACTTTATCAGTCCAATTGTCGCTGTAAAAGAGAAAAATATAGAAGATCCAAAGGAAACATTATCAATGAAGCACACAGATGCCCAGTGGTTTGCTACGATAGCTTTGAAAGATTCTTTTGGGCAGGTAACATGAAGAAAAAAAAAGAAAATACTATTTATTCAAGATAAATTCCCCGACTGATATGTGGAAAATAATAAGATTTTATATATATGAATATCAATTGTAGGCTTAATTGATGCCACGCAAAAGATATTGAACCCACACGAAGAAGATATCTCCAATTTATTATATATTTGTATATGTTTCACTTTAAATAAATTAAGTATCACTTTCCGATTGTAAATGAAAGGTGTAAAAAATTCAAACAAAAATGAAGGGAGGAAAGTTAAAATATAAAACTCATACGATGAAAAATATGAACCCATGAGGAAATAAAAAGGGACAGCTCCCAAAACTATACTATTTAAGTTGTATATAAATATTAAAAAGACAAAGAGGGATAGCTCCCAAGATTACATTATTTAAGTTATGTAAATAAGTATTACAAAAATAAAAAGGGATAGCTCCCAAGATTATATTATTTCAGAAATGTAAATAAATATTAAGAAAATAAAAAGGGATAGTTCCCAGAATTATATTATTTAAGCTAGATAAATAAGGTGTTAAAGTAAAAAGGGATAGTTCCCAGGAACACATTATTTAAATTATGTAAATAGGTATTAAGAAAATAAAAGGGATAGTTCCCAGGATTATAGCACTTAAGTTAGAATAAATAGATATTAAGAAACAAAAAGGGATAATTCCCACATAAAAATATAGTAAATCTAGATGTAAGAATTTTAGTTAAATAAAAGTTTAGAAAATACCATTAAGTAAAGAAAATGCAATACGCGCATATTTTTCGTAGTCAACTATGGCATATTGACAGTTTCTTAACTTGGGATATGCTGTGGTATTTTCTTGTAAATAAATAAATAGATAAAAATAAAGAAACCAAACAAATAAAAATCAACAAAAATAAAATATCACTGTGTTTATTTTAAATAAATATAAGCTTACATGTTAGATATAAATTATAATTTTATATTTCAATAAATAAATATATAATAATCCACTAATTTATAAGTAAAAATATATTTACATAATTCAAATTGTACAATAACGATGGGTATTTACTCATTCTTAATAACTATGCAGTGGAATACACATAAATGCAATATGGGTTGCATACCCGTAAAAATAATAGCACACAATTAAAAATAATGTAAGAATTTAAAGATATTAACCTCAATTTTAAATAAATTAGTACACAGGAATTACATATTCTATAAAACAATATTCAAATACTGACCTCCGTTTAAATAAAAAGGATATAATAATTTAAAGCAGTATTACTAGCAGTCAATAGAAAAGTAGGTCAACCGGGCAATACATTCTTTAGCAGCGATAATAGTTCAAAAATAGGAATTAATCACCAAGAATATCAATATTATAACCACCAACATTGTCAAGAATAAATGTTATGTATCACTATACACGTTTCACTTATATTTTCTGTATAAAATATTATTGAGTGTACGTAAGGGGCACGATTTGTTTATTTTCTTCTCTACACGAATATATTCCAAGAAAGACCAAGCTAAAACCAAAAATACAATATTAAACAAAGGTCTATATACATAAATAAATATATATACCACTTATTTCACGGTCACAAGATCAATTATATTTTCGTCCGTAGGGACACCAAAACGCATACAAAGATATATGATTTACTTGTTCTCGAGATACACCAACGCACCCAGAATGTAAATATTGGGGCCTAGTTCATCATTGAAAATAAAACATTATGTTGGGTATGCAAATTCACTGATATTCACAAAATAAAAGGACATTGTTGAATGTACGTCTAAATATGCGATGGTACATAATTTTATTCACGTACAAATGCTTCAAGACATTTAGGCTAAAAATAAATAAATAAAGCATTAGTAAATATAATAAAATACAATAAAAGGATACCTACCATTAAAATGAAATCAATCAAGGGTCCAAAGAATATAAAATATAAAAATGTAGAATAGGTAAATGACAACAACAACAAACATGGTGGAACAAGGTCACATGATCACGTAATTTCGATAGTTATCGAAATTAACACGGAGGGCGTAGCAGACGAAAATTCAAACTAAAAGGAACGATTTAAAACAAAAATAAGCCGTTTGTCAGATGTTTATCGTTATAAAAGGCGACACACAGGCGAAAATAGGGCAGTCCATAGGAAGTCCACCAGAAGCTCTTCAAACTTAAAAAAGAAAATAGTTAAACCAGTGCTCCGAAGAAATAAAGGATCTAAAGGCATAAAACGCTTTAAGATTCAAACGCCGTAGACGTAAAAAGCGGCAACGATAACTGCGCGCCAGATACATATAAAGGCGCGAAATACCAGTGTTGGACCGTACAAAGCTACAACAATAAATTCAATAAAAAAATGGAAGGACTAGGCTACCAGGAGGAATTCGAGATGTTATATAACCAAGAAAAGTGAGTACAAGCACTATAAAATAAACTCCATCTTGCAATTCTAAAATAAATAAAAGAAAGAACCTTCATGAGTGTTTCATAAACCACGGGCAACGCAATTTAGAACATTTTTTTTTAAATAATAAAAAGATAAATTCTTCTTTGAACATGCTTTGGATTGACGTGCGAATCTTAGTCCAAAGCGGTTTAACGAAGCATTAATAAAATTTCCGGATAGCAATAAAAATTTGGAATCTTATTTAAATAATTTAAAATAAATTCTTCTTTGGACATGCTTTGGATTGACGTGCGAATCTTAGTCCAAAGCGGTTTAACGAAGCATTAATAAAATTTCCGGATAGCAATAACATTTAGAATATTGTTTAAATAATTTAAAATAAATTCTTCTTTGAATGTGCTTTGGATTAACGTGTGAATCTTAATTCAAAGCGGTTTAACGAAGCATTAGTAAACTTTCCGGATAGCAATAACATTTGGAATATTGTTTAAGTAATTTAAAATAAATTCTTCTTTGAGTAAGCTCTGGATTGACGTGCGAATCTTGGTTCAGGGCGACTCAACGAGGTATAACGCTTCAGTTGAATAACGGCAATTTCGTAATATGAGCATACATGAAGGATTAGAGCAGTGAATTTTATTTTTATTTATTATTAACAATTTCATAAAGAATCAAGGATTGCAAGGTGCTTGTACCGCAGATGAAAAGGGCTGGATATAATAATAATGAAATGAATAATGTATTGTATTGCATAATAATGATATTTAACAATGTCTTGTAAATATATATATATATAAAAATAAAATAAGTTGTGCTGACATTCTATATCTACTTATTTATACCCATCCCAGGGAGATCTAAGGAAAGTAAACATCACAATCACAGCTAGAACTCACAATAAGTACAAGGCTGCGACACATCATCCGTTATAAAAATATAATAAATTCACACTTAGACCCTGAGATTACTAAAGTACATTAATTTATTAATTCAATTTTTGGTTATTAACCAATATAGAAGAAGTCACAGCAATATGTAATTATCCTAAAGGAGTATCCATATTAAGCGAGGTCACAAAGGAATTGAAGCACCATACGTAATTTTCCTGAAGGAGTATCCATTACAAACGGTGTCATAAAAGAATTGGAGCATCGCACGCTGTTTAATTAATCGAAGAACTTCCTGGACGGAGTTATTAATTCATTGGAGTATTATTTAAATACATCAAGAGAGAAAATCCAATCTTGTTAGGACCATTTTCCATTGTTCCTGTACCGGCAGTCACCTTTACGAGGCACAGACAGCTGTTTCATTGTCCGAATAAGTAATTGCTGTAGGATTCTAGTTCATCTGAGGCTACAAAGTAACAAGAATATACTAAAAGGAGCAACGAAATAAGAAAATACTCTGATATAAACGAAGGTTGTATTGAACTATTTTTATTCTTCATTTGGATTTTGCTATTATTATTTAAATATTTGTGGAAGAGTACAATTAAATAAACCACATGACAAACTATATACAAAAATTAGTAAGAGATCATAAATAATTGCATAAGAATATTATTCATATAAGTTTGTAATAATTCTCATAAATATAAAGCTAAATTTATTAAATAACATACCTTTTAAAAAAAAGAGGTTAACACCTGTTCTTTTCATAACCATATAACTCTGACATTGAACAAGTTTAGATAGGGTGTTTGTATTAATTTTGGCATTTTCATCATAGTACCAGAAATATTGTTAAATTCTTTATCAAATCAATATATTGTTTGTTAGTTTTTCTATCCTTGTTTTACTGGTAATATAGAATATCTGTTAGAAAATTACTACATTATAAAATGTTGGAATTCGTAAAAATAAAAACATCAGTTTAATTTATGGCTATATATCATATCCGATAAAAAAAATACTTACTCTGAGATTAAAGGAGATGTTGTGCAGTAATAAAATAAAACTAATTATATAGATTTTGTATCGAAAGAAATTAGTTATTAGAAATCTAGTCATAATAATTTCCAACGTGAAGCGGTACTATCGTTCAAGTTCCGAGTTACCAACTTTATCAGAAGATATATCACTACAAGTATATAATTTGCTAAGTAAACTAAAAGGTACAGGTTCGGACTAAGGAATATTATAGTTAAAGAATATATAAAAGTTGGAAAATGAAAGATGAATATAATTGAAAATGAAATGTTAGATTTATGAAATCAGTATTGTATGGAGTATTGTTGAATGTGTTAGAAAGGGATATCAAAGTACATAGAGATTATACGACTGAGTTAGTTACGGGCAAATTAATAATTCATTTTATATCTTTATTGGACTGAATATTAAAAATACATATCCATTATATGCCTACTAGTACATTGATATAGTAGCATATTGTTAAATGTAATTGATACACCTGTAAAAGGGGGTATTACTACAATATATATATATACTAATTATATTATTATCCAGTTTATTAATATGTATTATATCGAAGTAACAGTGTGCAGTATTAATTGTTTCATAGGCTGTGCAATGTAAAAGCTAAAGCTGCCAAAATTAATAAGAATGCAAGCATTACAGCTGGTGAAGCTGTAGATTATCTTCTTACAAATGCAGATAAGCGATACCACAAATAATTGGAACAAACAGCAATAAAGGTGAACCAGAGCAAAATAAAATTGGTAATTGAAGATTGTACTAATTAATATCTTTTTTTTGTCACAAGAACATATAATATGGATATTGCTTCATTCGATTGTATTGGGAATGCCCTCAACAAGTGCGTTAGAAAAACCCAATGTACATACTTCATACTACCTGCTCACCAATATAAAAAAATTTGATAACTAATTACACACTTAATTTTATCTTAAGTAGTTTAACGAATGTAATAAATTCCATAGCTCAGCCTATGAAAATGATGGCAAAAAATTGTAATGTTTACTTTAAATAGAATGAGTATATTATTCAAAATACAATTTTATTAAATTGTGTTGTACAACATTTCCCTCGTTAATAATATTTAGGTAAATTATTGTCCATCTTCATCATCTAGTGGTATATCAGAATTGTTTTTCACGTAGACATCTATATGTGTATATATATAAATATGATGCAATATAGAGCACATATTAACAATTAAACCAACTTTAATCGAGGCGTAAAATTTTCTTTAGCAGTAATCACATTGATGTGAATAAATAACGTCTAAGTGGTAAACACATATACACTTGTAATAAATATAAGATATTTCTCCACTTGTCTTTAATTTATGTAAAAATAAGATTAATACTCCAATTAAACAAGGTCTTTTGTTTTTATTATATTCAAGTATAAATTTGAAATTTTCATTAAAAGACTTGGTGATTTTAACGGCTTTCAACTTTAAGACGTAATATTTACTAAAAATTGTGTCAACACTTTTAGAAAACGTAATAACTAACCGAACA
The DNA here is from genome assembly GCA_963170755.1 of Amphimallon solstitiale. Taxonomy (NCBI): domain Eukaryota; kingdom Metazoa; phylum Arthropoda; class Insecta; order Coleoptera; family Scarabaeidae; genus Amphimallon; species Amphimallon solstitiale. Next base: position 37,777,835 of record OY720685.1, on the reverse strand, counting down.
TAACCGAATGCCAAGCGATAGTCAAGCAAGAGACACATGGTACCAATTTTTAAAACTCGCCTGAAAGTGTAGCTATCTACAATGGACAACGTAATATATACATAATTTGTGTTGCTATTTTTGTTTTATATATTTAGTATTTTTTATTGTGTTAATAACTATTATTTGACGGCGAACACGCTGCTGTAATATTTAAATAAATAGATAACAACGGTGCACGTACGTGACAGCTGACCGTGCACGTTCAATACACCATACGTTGTGACTGGGCAAATGGAACCGAGCCGGCTCGGCAAGTCGGGCTGGCGGGCCGAGCCGAGCCGGGCCCGGCCGACGGTTATGCCGAGCCGGGCCGGGCCGTAATAATGCCAAAAACGCCCACCTCTACTTGCGGGTGACTTCAATATTAATTCGCTCCCTCTCTTTTCTAGCATTTTGAATATTTCCACTCCAAAATTTGTTGTCAATTTATTTTTTTTGTCTCCCTTTACTATCACTGAATCCCCTTCTGTGACATCGTTTGCTTGTGCATGTAGTTTTCTATCTCCATACAGTTTTCCTTTTTCTTTCAATAATGTATCCTTATCTCTTAAGGGGCCCACACACTGCGTTTTTGTTCGACAGTTTTGTTCGATGAACAAGTCTGTGGAACAAAAACGACGAATGTGAGTTGCCCACAGACTACAGTTTTGTTCGGCAAAACGTTGGTTATGAACTATATAGAACTACACCACTGCAAAAAATCGTCGTCTTTTAAAACTGTTTAACCCACACACTTCTGATTTGTTCGACGGACATAAACAGGCCGAACCAGATTATTTTCAGCAGCTTTGTACGCCAACATCAACGACGGATTTCGACCCACACACTTCGGTTTTGCGTCGTTTTTGTTCGAACAGACTTGTTCGTCGAACAAAAACGCAGTGTGTGGGCCCCTTTACCCCTTCATCATCCAACATTCTTGTTATAATTTAAAGTACTTTGGTTCGAATGCTTCTCAAAACAGATAAACTTGCGGGTTCCTTCATTGTGACTGAATGTGGTGTTGTATGATCACAGCCGTCTTTACTTACAAGCCGTGAAGTTAAAATTGGCAATACCGCCTAGTTGCCTTCAAGTGGGTCTACTCGTGGACTTGAGCAGGGGCTGAAAGTGAGATAGATTAACCGCGTACCTAATCTAAAATAAGTTTTTTGGTAGTTAATTCTGTCTTTAAATTTAGGTGGTAGGTATAATGTGACGAAGAAAGGATGTATAAAAGGGAAACATATAAAACACATTATTAATACTTCAACATTTTTAATATCATTCACGTGGTAATTTCCTCGTTTGACCAATTTTTTCATTGGTCTTCCACATTCACATACAACACTAAAATCAATATAAAAGTTATCAGACTTTATACACTTTTAATTGCTAATGAGGTTAATATCTCTTGATGATTATTTTTGCTCAATACTTGTTTTTCAATTTTTATATTTTTTGTTATAAAAGCAAATATTGCACATAAGTGAAAATACACATAACCTACTTCATCAGTTGCTGCACAAAGTCCGCCTCCTGCAGATAACCAAAATAAGCATCACCAAACAAAGCACCATTACTTTTCACTGCCAAATTTGTACAATTCACACACTTAATTTTCATTTTAATTGAAGGAACAGCATAACCACTATGTATGCTTGTAATATTCAGCGTTTATACATAAATCACTGAAAAAACTACCTAGATATATCTTGCTAACAAATTTTGTAACTGAGACCAACGAGTTAACTTACGGGATTCAGGGGACACCCACATAAGATTATTTGATGCTAATTTGGTATTATTAACGTAAACTGTAACTATACACTATTTATTAATAACGATACTTGAAACCATTTTTACACTTTCACCTTCCTTGTCTTTATATGACTCAAACCGTTGTATTTCACCTTCATCAAAATGTTTACAGCAAACCACTGAATTCCCTGTGGCGACGAAATTTTCTCTATTAATTGCTCGTACCACTTTTTACGTTATTAATTTTCCTTTGAAAATGAAAAGGTTGTTTGTAGATCTTCCTGTTTCAGTGTACTCTTGTAGTTCGATTTACACAATGAGAGACAGCACAATCATGGAATCTAAAACATCACACAGTTGTAAAAAATGAACAAAACTAGTAAATGTATATTGTTCTTACCATCCATCTCAAATATATTTTTAAAAACTTTGTCACAGTCTAATTATCCTATATGTACATAAAACAAAATTATTGAACTACGAATCTTCTACTCTTGTAAAGAAAATTTAATTAAAAACGTAGTGTTATATTTAACAAAAAAAAATAAAAAATTATTATTATCAGACTATTCGATTTATCGAAACAAACACTAAAATGTTTTACCATAACACACGGTTTAATGACCTTGCATATAAAAATAAAACATTCTAGAAAAAAAAAAAATTCAAAGTCCTAATTAAATAAAACTGTTCCGAACATAAATAATTATTTCCGAAAATAATTACAAGTTCCAATGTAAATCAAACTCCGAATTAAAATGATATCTAATTCATAAAAGTATTCTAAGTCCCACTTCAGTCTTAAAATTCATAAATACAATAAAATTATTATGAAAATATTATAAGTTCCAATGCGTGAACAAATTTCTAAGTTAGAATAACGTTTCATCTATATGATATTACAGATCCTAAATTTTATTCAAAATTTTTCTAAGTATCGTAAATCGGTTTCAGAAAATTATTCTATGTTCCAATTCACGAATAAACTTCTAAGTTAATACAACATTTTATGTTTAAGAGGAAGAAGAGGTTTCCACCTACTTCTTGTTTTTCTTTTGAGAGAGCTGATTTTCACCAAGCATCTAACGTTTTCTGATCGTATGTCGACTTATATGCAAATTTTTCTTCACAAAAACGTACGGTTATCTTCGGTACGATATCGATTCCACCTCCAGAAATACATAGCTGCAGTGCTGCACCACCCGGGAAAGCAGCGCATTACTAATCTTTCAAAATGGTAAACAAATATGTAAATATAAACTGGTTTACACATTCATGATTTGTCCAATGCATCTAGCGAAGAATATTGTTTTCGCCGGGCCAATCTGTCGATCTCTCCCGGTCATAGTATTTTTCGTGCGGGAAACACTTTCTTGTTATAATTTACTTAATATTTTATGCTTATTCTAATATTATTTTACGTAAATAAAAATTAAATTTGCCTTAATATTAACTCAATGAATATCTATATACACATAATGATAAAATAAATAAAATAGTAATGAATTAAATTAAATCTTGAAGTGATCTTGATTATGCCTATTTATAATTTACCACCAAGCTCAAGGTCACTGCAATATGTATAACAAACAAAGAAAAATATAACATAATAAATCATTTATGAAAACTAAACACAAAATTCAAAATAAATAAACAAAAAATTAAACAAAGTATTAGTTAATGCCTAGCAACCAATCGTCATCACTATCATTATTGCGAACTTCTATTTCATCTGTATCTTTTTCTTTTTTTGTTTGCAAATGATACATATCTTTTGTTAATCTCATGTAATGTGCTTTATTAAATTTGAAATTAAAGCATGGCATTTTTTTACTCAACAAATCTAAACGTATCCGTACTAATGCTGTTAGAGTGTCAGTTTTAAATTTATTTTTTTTTGTTTTAATTTCGTTAATAATAGAAAAAGTTCTTTCTACATCCGCGTTACCGTGCGGTAAGCTTAAGACATTTAATGCCAGCTCCGAAATATTTTCAAATATACCTTCTTCATTCCAATTTTTCATGGATTTTAAATTTTCCCAAAATTCAAGTATATCCATTTTTTTTAATTGTCAATTTCCTGGTTATTAAACGTTACTTTTATATTTAAATATTCTCTTAGACATACTTCACTATTTTTTATGTCAAACTGTTGAAAAACTGGCTTTAAATTGCACGTGCTACCTATATCTAAAGCCTTATCAGCACACACAAATTCTAAATTTTTATAAAATTCGTTTAAAGGAAATCTCTCAATACATTCTTGAAATGCCGTTTGGTAAAACTTTAAACAATTCAGAACAAATCGTAGTCTGAGTGGAAATTAGAAATTAAATTTAGTGTCTCATCCCCTAATACTATTTCGTCAATCGGTTTGAGATTATCAGGATGCAGAATATTCATTTTTAAAATTTTTTGTTCTGTAAGATTCTCTGATTTGACAAAATTTATTGCAAGCGATTTTAAAAATGATAAGCATTCCTTATATAGTAATGTTACTTTTTAGGAGGAGAAACCCCTATTATAAATAAATTAAATTCCCAAATTCCCAGGGTGCAAGATAATTGTGTGAATCAGTACATTCACTTACTTTAATAAATAATTATTAATCGCTTATGATTAATAATATTTCCTGATGTTGACCTCGAAGTTGAACCATTGATGTTATTAAATCTGTGACCCACCCTGTATGTCTAGCTCAGATTATTATTAAGAGTATGAAATTACTCAAAGATGTTAACTAATGCCCGTTGCGCCACCCATTTTAAAATAATATGGCGGGGTCACTGTTGTTAAAGTATTGCACAATTAAAATGGGAACTTGCACTAACTAATACTAGACCTACCTCAAGAAAACAAATGAATAAAAACATTAACAATTTATTTAATAAAAACAAGAGAAAATGGATATAGCAAATTGGATACATTACTATTACCTTATTAATTGAAATATTGCTCAAAAGAAATAATGAAGTCAAAATATAAATGATTGTTGAATATAACTTAACTTTGTTAAAAAAAATGACTCAATCTACACTAAATTTCAGTTAAATTTAATAATTACAAATGTAATACGAAAACAAAGAAAACTAAATTTTAGAGAGACGGTACAAACAAAACAATAAGAACAGGTTTGACAGATAAATAATCTTAATAAAATTTAATTGGTCAAATTCGATAGAACTAATTATCAAACATGATAATACTAATTGATCAAACATGGTGAAACTAATTAGACATATATGGTGCACCATTTACCTTAAAATTTTACATAAACTGGAGATTACAGATATTAAAAAAAAACTCTACAAATATTTAATACTTCAGAATAATTTGACCATCCATACGATAAAATAAAATAAAATAATAGTGACTATTACAACACACACAGATTTAAAGGAACATATACTAATTTAGACAAAAAACACAAAGATTTCATGAACATAACAAATTTAGACAAATAAAGTGCCTTGTGCACAATAAACTTTATTAAACAAACATATAACTGTAAAAATTTCCAACAGCCCGGTAGTTGTATAAATATCTTGTCACATGTAGTACAAGAATAAAAACTCAAATAGTACCTGGAAATGTAGTGTTTTCGTACTTCACAAAGATTGTTCCCGGACGCCTATCTCTGCTACCTGGTGTTTAGCGGGCCCTATGTTGATGGTAACGATAAGATGTCCCCTAGATCCGGAACTACGCCGTAAATTGAAGGACGATAAATACTCCAACAATTTTATTGAGGAATCGAGAATTAAATCACCCTGAGCGGTGTATCCATACTGGATAATAACATCTCGTTCCCTTGGACATCCTCATCGCAGGGCTTAGCACTCAGGCCTTCTCCGGGACCGGAGTTAAATCAACTACCACTTCACTGTTTAATTGTACTGAACTTTAAATTAAATGAATGTAATACTGATGTTTTGGTGAATGTTGTAATAGTCATGCCATGGTGTTGGTGAATGTTGTAATAGTCATGCCATGGTGTTGGTGAATGTTGTAATAGTGCCTGATCCCAGATGCGCTTCCCCCTTATAAAACCTCGGACGTGTAGAGGGGTATTTTTGAAAGAAATTGGCGACAGTTGGATGACGCCACCAGAAAATTCCAGAAACAAACTATGAGAACATTTAGATAACTTGGACAAAGAATGCATACGTCGCCAATCTTAAATTTCAACAAAGAGTCCTTCATAAACTAAATATTTCTTATCGAATATTATAAAACGCAATAATATATGCGACGCAGATTTTAATGTTGAAGAATTTTAAGACGTAATTTATTTGGAATGTGAAATACAATTTGAATTAATACGGAACTAAAAATATTTAACATGGAATATACAGGGATTAATGAATAAATGTTCGCCGCTGCTTTTTAAACGTAACAGTAAATGGATCAAAAATTTTTCGGACTGAAAGAATCTGTTAAATTTATTAAACATGGGTAGGATATACTTCAAGAAAAGTAAGTATGCTTTAATTAATTATTGGATTTGACATGCAATTAAATATTACTGTAGCAACTTCGCTTTCTTTTTCAAAATCGGCAACGCGAAACAGCTCTAAGAGAACATCCCACATACTTAAAATGCGTTCAACGCAGTTTGATAAAGCTAACCATCTTGTGGCTGATGGTTTTAAAATTTTGAGCTTTTCACGATTCGTAAAATTTTGGAACTCTTCTAATACTTGTTGTCATTTTGGGCTTCTGGTAAAATATGTGCTAACATTTTGTAAGAGATTTTCTACATTATCTGGTATGTGTTTTGGTGCTGATACAACCACTAAATGGATTGTATGGCATATGCAACCATTTGATATCAGTGACTTATTACCGCGAAGAAGATATTGTTTCACACTCTTTCGAACCCATCATGACACTTGCATTGTCAGCACAATAACCAATAATATTTTGTACATCAATATGAAACTGATTCAAACAATTCTGCAACAACATAAATAATCCTTTTGCAGTGGCATCATTCACTTCCACTAAATCAAGAAGGACAGTTTTAAGGCCAGTTGACTCTACATACTTTACCAATATAGCTAACAACTTCTTACAGCTTATATCTGTGCTCTCATCAAGCAAAATCGAATTTTTTTTATTTTTTACCGCTTCTGCTAATTCAGTCTTCACTACCTCGGCAAGAACGTTTTTGACGATCACTGTACATTTAGTTCGCTTTAGTATTAGGTACATTCGGAGCAATATTTGAATCCTTGAAATTTTGTTTTTGTACTTCTACTATGTGATTAATTGTTCTAAAACTGACGTCGTGTTCTACAATTAAGAGACAGCTTCGTAACACAGCATTTTTAACTTCTACATCCTCATCAGCTTTTTTTGCCAAAGTCTCAAACGCTTTACAATTTGTCTTGCACACTGACGACGCTTTTTTCTGGTGACTTACTGATCGTTGATGAGAGATCAGAACACTGTATTTGCTGCACATGATTTTATTGCAGAGTAAACATCTAGCTTGATCATTACGATGAGGTACTCGAGAAATCCAATGTTTTAATTGTCCATCACGCAGCCATTTCTCAGAAAAACTTTGGATTCGTGTAGTTTTTAATTTCCCACGTTTTCTTTCCTGTTCAACATCATTCTCATTGCTTACATGACTAGATTCAGACTCAGACGACATACCGATTTGAGACTGTTATTAATTCTAATTGCACCGTGCTCAACAAGTAACTTAAATAAAAAAAAATATGGTAATGTAATTAATATGATTGATTAGTGATTACCTACTTATTAAAGTACCGCGCGATCATTTAAATTCTAAATTAGAGCAGGCTGTGAAATTTAAATTAAGTTGGTATATAAGTACTAATTTACAATTTGAATTGTCAAAGTGACGTTTCAAAATGTTAATTAATCAATAATTGACATTCTGGACAACCTAATAAAAAAAATCCCGCCTGCTATAATTTAGAATTTAAATGATCGCGTGGTATTTACTGGAGAAAGTAGTGTGTCCGAGAGTCCCTTTCAACGTCCCATCCATTAAATATTAAATATCCCTGCTTCCTTGCTTTTCCGCGACATAAAATTTAACGTCAACTGTCAAATGTAAATTCGAATTATCAACTGCCAAGAGTGTCAATTGACGCAACTGACACAATCGGTATTACCATCAGCGTCAAGGCGTCGTCAACCTAATCAAAATTTAAAAAAAAACTCCAGTGCAGTTAGGGATTATTGTAAAAACAATAATTTAAAAAATATGCTACCAAATAGATAATAATGCTACGGTGCTACACCACTTAAAATTATGCAACAAAAGCATAATTCTGCTGCGGTTGGCAACACTGCTTGTAAGTAGAGGCGGCTGTGGTATGATATCACCACTGTGGTATGATATCATTAATTTTTCTTCTGTGGGATGTTAGGACTCATCATTGTGTTGATATTGAGAACATTGTCCCTCCTTCTCTTTTATTGTTTTAACACAAGGAAGATGGCATTTTATGCCATGTTTCGAAAAAGTTATAGAATAGGGGCGAAAAATCGCCTGAACCCATAAACTGCAATTATTCTAATTAACAAACTGTGCACAACACGCACAAAACCCTTAAGTACATTCACTATTCATGCTATTTAATATTTATGTAATAATACCGTAATAATAATAATATTTACATTTTGTTTTCTATCCTAAACGAAATAATACATCTCTTTCCGTCAGTATTTAATTTATATTCAAAACACGAATTATTTTTTCATGCAATATACATATCTTATTGCCCAATAGATTTTAAAATTAGCGCGCAAATATTTTCTTGGACCTGACGGCAGCCAACGGAAGTGGCGCGAGGCACGCCAGGGCACGCCTCAATTTACAACAAACGTTATAATGGCTGATCATGTTGACCAATTTTATATGAATGACACAATGTTTTCGGAAAATACATTTAGCGCAGAGGCAGAGCAGTGCGAAAAAAGCTTCGTGGAGTATAAGGTGTGTATTTCTGAAACTACTACTACTGCAGAAAATGCTGAATTACAAGACCCCATATGCCATGGTAAAATAAAGCAGTATGACGAGTCCACATGTTCGAACATTATTAAAATAGAATTGCCATCCATTGAAGAACAAAATGACAACGTTAAAATTGAAGGTGGGATCAGTGCTGATACTAAAATTGATTTACTACTTTGTAAGTAAATTTTGCATCGCAACTTCTAATAGAAACAATTCTATTAGAAGTTTCTGATTGTGCTGTTTGTAAGAACTGATGAAACATCTGCAACATAAATATAAAATACACAACTCTAACACAGAAGAGTTGGAGAGCATTTTGTATTTATACTTTTTATCGAAAAACAATCTCATTCCATTCCAAAAACACCAAGCTGTAATATTTTCATTTTCACACATGCTTTTGACTGAAATACTGAGGTTTAACTTAGTGCAATTGCCAATTATTTCTTTGACTTTCTATGTAGTATATTATGTTGTTATTTTGAGAGCAGTATAAATATTTGTTTCATCACTCTGTACTTATATAAAAAGTCACCAGGTGGTACGATTGGTAATCTGTATATATTTGGCCAACAGACTGTGAAGATTGTGAAGCATATTACATAGACTATTGCATTGGATGTAGAATGCTTGTCCACATTTTAAACAAACACGCTTTTAATAATGCAGATAAGGGAGCACGAAAAGATATCCCAAATGATATTCTAGAAATTCAAGATTGTCTTGGACAAATCGGAATATATGCCTTAAGAATTATTCCTGAAGGTGTAAAATTTGGTCCTTTCACTGGACTCACCACAACAGAATGTCCCTGGGAAATGATAGGTGAGAAATTTGTTTTGGACAAAAGTAAATCGAAGCATTTGAATTGGATGCAGTACGTTAATCCTACCAGGAATAATTCTGAACGAAACTTGAGTGTCCTTCTTTGTGAAGATAATATATATTATCAAAGCACTCGTCCAATCCGAGCTGGTGAAGAATTATTGGTGTACTTTGGTGAGGAATACACAAACAACATGAATAAAATTTTCAGACTGGATTTTGATATCACTACGAAGCAAACCACTAAGGACATATTTGCCTGCACATTTTGCTGCCTTGGATTCAGCTTGAAATCACATTTAGCCAAACATAAAACCATTTGTGTTGAGGGTAAAACAGGAAACTTCTCAATTGAAGGTATTGTAAATATCACATTTTGATGTTTGTGGATCTGTCTGTATTGATTTTTCTATTGTAATTTTAATGGGTGTGTTTTTTACTCAATTCCAGAACTCACACAGTGCCAGGTTTGCAAAATCCACTTGGATCCGAAGGAATATTTGGCAGACCATATGGCCTTCTGCTATGAGAGGAATGCCAGGTACGATTGATCCTTATATTATTATACATGAGAAGAGTGTGACAGAAATGACGTTTTTTTACCAAGCAGTTTACTATTTTACACGTTGAACTGAGATAAGTAGGAGCGCGAATAATTTAAAAACCCGATTTACTCTGGTATTGAAATTCTTTCATTATTATTAAGTATATTTTTGCAATACTCAATTGGTTCAAGCTATAAATGCTCAGGACTTAAAACGTTTGAATTTCTGCAAAAGTTTAAATTAACATCTTTAAAGACTGCTGTATCTAATGTCAGTTCACATATTTTAAATATGATTCAGTGATATAAGTTAAATTTTGAAGCCGTTGTGCTCCTAAGACAGTGGTGAAATTATAATATTAAATTCTATTTATCATTATTATTAATAAATAAGTGAACTTGTTTCCCTTTGAAATAGCGAACCGAGTTGCTGTGTTTGTTTATTGCTTTATGACATGTCACATTTGCTTACATCTAACATCTACAAATGTTTTATATACAGATAGCTGAATAAATCTTGTTGCTAGTTTCAACAGTTCCCCCCCCCCAACCCAGTTTCTTACCAGAAATGCAAGTAATATAATCAAAGAAATTAGTTTGAAAATAGAGAATGACTTTATTACATGCAACCGCGAATGATTTTTTTTTATGTAGGATTGTGTGAATATGGAAGGTTTTGTTATTGATGAACTTGACAAAAATTTTGAATTTGAATAATCTGCCACCTTGATGCTATATGGAAAACATTCTACAAGAATACTTTCAGGTCACACTTGTGAATGAATAGGCAGATTGCATACAGCATAATAATTGGTAAAACATGCTGGACAAAGTATGAAAAGAGTAGGTGTTAAATTGGTACATTTTTGTTCTTTGTTTTTGGAGGCCCGTATATGTTTATTTGAAATTGAAATGTTAATTTTTAGTTTTAGTTTCACTTTACTTATTTAATAAACCATTATTATTATTTTTTTACACGGCCAACTGAATGCGAAGGCCGTGACAAAACTTCGATTTACATTGTTGAAATTAATTGATTCGGCTAACCTCAAAATATCGTCCAAGGCCAACTGTATCTAATATCGCTGCGCGATATAAGACCGTCACATAACGAGATTTTTCTGATTCTTATAACCTCAAAATGTTTATCCGTATGTGGCGCCATCTATTCAAAGCACAATAAAATGCTTGGTATTCGCTGAGCATTTTTAAAATCACGTGATAAAAATATGCAATATGATTGGATTATATCAAATCTACTGTTATTGACATTTGACTGATATGACATTTATTTAAATACTACACATATTGAATCCTTTCATTTAATGTGTGCTACATATTTACTATCAATATATTTTGGAAGTTACGTCGAGTACCAATAGAAAACTATATATCCAGTTTTATCACGGAAAAGAACGTTGCTGCTCTGGGTCATTTAGTTCTTACCAACATAGTCTGTGATAAAGGGCAAGTAAACAAGTACTTCGGAAAATGAGCATTGAATATTCAAAATATAATATAAGGATAATTCTTGGTAAATAGCTATAATTTTTGCATTTTCAGGTTAAATTTATATCTTAATATTTGTAAATGTATAAAATTCTAATGGAAAAATTGCAGGGCTGAAGTGAAGCAGATGTTATTTGGTCTTTAATATTAACATTACGTATGTGAACTCTAAGGTATTTGAGGGCTGAACAATTTTAAAAAATGAGGTGTGGCCACCACACGACTTTCTTATACGTATGAGCGTTTCAAATTACAGAATTTTAAGAATTTTTTTTACAGAAATTATTCAAAATCCTATTCTAAGTACTTCTATTCTCTTAATAAATTTCTATAGAATGCATACTTTGCAAGATATTATCAAAAAAGTGCTCCTCGCTAAGAGTAAAAGTGCTACTTCCGGTCCGAATTTTGAAATTTCATATATACAAAAAATATTGCAAATCTAGTTTTAAATACTTTTGTACTCTTGATAAATTTATATAGAATGCATAACTTACGACATATTTGCAAAAAATCGCTATTCGATAAGAATAAAAGTGGTACTTCCGGTCAGAATTTTGAAATTTTTTTTATACGAAAGATATTGAAAATTATGTTTTAAATACTTTTATATTCGTAACGTACTAGCCAAAAAGGCATGACTTGTGAAATATTCGCAAAAAACTGATTTTCGATAAGAGTAAAAGACCTACTTCCGGTAGGAATTTCGGAAAACTTTTTGGATAAAATTATACTCAATTTTAATTTTAAGTATATATGAATTCTTTATAAATTTGTTAAAACTTAGTAGTTGACGAAATATTGGCAAAATTCGATTTTTTCGCTGAAGTAAACTGCTACTTCCGGTCTACCGATTTTACTGAAAAACTAATCAGATCTCAAGAGGGAGATTATACACGTAAATACAAAATTTGGAATTGATATCTACAGCGGCTTGACCGCTATCGTGGTCACACACACACACACAGAGAGAGAGAGACATTTTTTAAAAACCACTTTTTTGGTATCAGGGGACTTCAAAACGTGGACATCTGCAAAAATCTCGAGGTCGAAAATTTTCATCATCACAATACTTCCTTATACTACGTATAAGAAAGTAAAAGGATACAAGTGGATTTATTATGAATATTTGAACATTGTCAATTTTTGTTCTGTAATTAGACTTGCGCCTGTTGAATAAGTAAAGATGCTATAGTAATTTTAAAATGCTCTAATTATTACCAATAATGCTCCTTGTTATCATTGTAAGGTTGAGAAGTGCCAACAAGAAACTGATTAGTGTTATAAGCAAATTTAGGTCTGTCTTGAAGTGTGTGTGTAGAAATACTAACGGATTTGGTATAGGCAGCACCAAAGAGTGCATCACTGTAAGTAACTAAATTAGAAAATTGTAATAGTGACAAAATGGAAAAAATGAGGTGTGGCCACCACACGACTTTCTTATACGTATGAGCGTTTCAAACTATACAATTTCAAGAATTTTTTTATACAAACCTTATTCAAAATCCTATTCTAAGTACTTTCATTCTCTTAATAAATCGCTATAGAATGCATACTTTGCAAGATATTCGAAAAAAAATGCTACTCGCTAAGAGTAAAAGTGCCACTTCCGGTCCGAATTTTGAAATTTCATGTACACATAAAATATTGCAAATTCAACTATAAATACTTTTGTACTCTTAATAAATATATATAGAACGCATAATTTACGACATATCTACAAAAAATCGATATTCGGTAAGAGTAAAAGTGGTACTTCCGGTCCAAATTTTGAAATTTTTTTTATACAACAGATATTTAAAATTATAATTTAAATACTTTTATACTCGTAATGTACCTGCCTAGAAAGCATGACTTGCGAGATATTCGCAAAAAACTCATTTTCGATAAGAGTAAAAGACCAACTTCCGGTTGGAATTTCGAAAAACTTTTTTAAGATAATTTGTTTCAAATTTAATTTTGAGTACATTTCAATTCTTTATAAATTTGTTTAAACTTAGTAATTGACGAAATATTGGCAAAATTCGATTTTTTCACTGAAGTAAACTGCTACTTCCGGTCTACCGATTTTACTGAAAAACTAATCAGATCTCAAGAGGGAGATTATAGACGTAAATACAAAATTTGGAATTGATATCTCCAGCGGTTTGACCGCTATCGTGGTCACACACACACACACACACACACAGACAGACACACACACAGACATTTTTTAAAAACCACTTTTTTGGTATCAGGGGACCTCAAAACGTGGACATCTGCAAAAATTTCGAGGTCGAAAATTTTCATCATCACAATACTTCCTTATACTACGTATAAGAAAGTAAAAGTACATCAAATATGTACCGAAATACACAGAAAACAGAGGTTACTGAATATTACCTTCTTAACCAATGTAATTTGGAAATATTCTATATTTCTTGTAATAAATGTACATGCATGTATATCAGTTTATTGTAATATTTGAGTATACTGTACAACAAAGTTATTTTGTCTTAACAATATCATTTAGTTGCGATTCTGTAGACCACATGTTAAGCTTAAAGGAGGTGCAAATTATAGCACCGATGCCGGAGTGGCTGAATATTTTTTAAGGCAATGAATATTGCGATGTGGAATAGTAAAACTTCAAAATCTTCGAATACTGTTGAAAGCGGCGATAACGTTAAACAAACACTTTTCAACGTAATTGAATCCTAATTAGTGTTCCCTTTTGAATTGTTATAAAAACATAGAAACGTAAGTAAAATTGTAATTCTTGACACTACCCAATAATTATATTATCAGCAACACTTTTTTTAATTATTTTAAAATTATTATTATTAATTACCCAATTTAAAGTTAATGTTTAAAGTGTTTAAAGTTTATTTCAATAAAAATTCAGAAATTATTTCTTTTGGGTACTACTAGATGGCGCCACATACGGATAATATGGGGATATAGTGCGCCACATACGGATAATATTTGGAGGTTACAAGAATCAAAATCATCAATGTAAATTGAAGTTATATGACGGCCATTGACGGCCTTATATCGCGCACTTTGTGTAACGCCATCTAGTAGTTGAATAATGAACCCGAAAATAAAGGTTAGTTCTACAGTATACTCAAATATTACAATAAACTAATATTCATACATTACATATACATACATTTATTAAAAGAAATATAGAATATTTCTAGACAACACTGTCTTCGTATTTTTGTACATGTTTGAATCTGCTAGTTTTGTTACTTGCAGTGACAAGTTTTGGTGTTTCCTGTACTAAATCTGTTGAATGTGATCTATCACTTTCGTGTTGGCACATTTCAACTTTATGATGATAGCAAGGTGCATTATTGATAATAATTACAGCATTTTAATTATAATTATAGCGTCTTTATTTATCCAATAGGTGCAGTCTAACTAATTACATAACTAAAATTGATAGTGTAGAAATATTCATAATAAACCCATTTCCCAGTAAATATATAGCATATACCGGTTGTGTAATGCAACACTTGATATAGCAAGTCCAAAATACATCAGAATTGCAACGTGGCGTACTATATCCCCACTCTCGCTGCATTTAACGGTGAAGCATCGACTGGCAATATTGCAGTTATCTCTACTCTCTCTTGTCTTTCGTCGCACTCCCAGTACGGCCAAAGAATACGACGTTGCAATATTTACCTGATAATATCAAGTGTTTCATTACACAAGCTGTATATAATGAAACGGATAAATGTTCGTAGTATCAGAAGGATTTAAGTAGAAAAACAAGTAAAATGTCAAATCATATTGTATATTTATACAATGTGATTTTAAAGATTATTACCAAATAAGTTATGATGGAATTTTTCGCTTAACAGAATCAGCAAAACCTCATTATTTTACGGTCGATTCTTGTTTTTCTTTCTCGATCGTTAAAATATTTGGTAATGAATCTTGTGGATATTTTATTCCTGAGTGTGGCTGAATACTTTGAACCCTTGGTTTTCTTCCTATCAAGTAAGAGCATTCTCAGGAGGCTCCTCAAGTATCTAATGGGAGGTGGTGCAATTTTCTATCGTCGTTTTAGTGAATAACTTACCATAGTTGCCCCTACTTATGGCGACGGAATAGCAAAGTGTTTACATTTTAGTTTGGTTTTCTTGTAGAAGTAAGTTAATAGATATGAGCAACATCATGACTGAAAATGATGGTTATTGACTACGATACTTGGCAAATATAGAAGCATTAGGAGTGGGCTTCGATAAGTCAGCCTGCAGGATCTTAATCAAAGTATTGCTATATTTACATATCTGTTACATTCACATGTTCTGTGCCAGTTATGTGGCCACAAGAATTAATGAATTTTATTATTATTGTTACTTAACCGTTTCACTCACTCCTTAATTATTTATTTGTTTATGTATTACCATGACAATTTCAGTCTTTATGTATTACAAAGTATTTAAAAAAACAGATTTTAACATATTATGCCCTGTCTCAGAATAAGAAAGGGTGATTCAAATATCGCGCTAAAATCCGGAACACAGCTTAAACATTTAGTAAAATTAAATATAACATGTTATATAAGATTAAGGCGAGAAATAGTGCATTAGATAAGAATTGTAGAACCGTATCATTTTTAACTAAGGATTTAGCTCTTTGGGTTTCATTTTCTATTGTACCATTCGAAGCAGCTATAAGAGTGCAAGGCAATTAGATACAGAGAAAAGTTATAACCACAAGCAGGTACATACATCTATAATTTGATAAACATTAATCTTAACATTCAAATTTGTTGATTCTGGGTTTTTTTAAAAAAAAAGAAGCTATTAGAAGGTATGTATGGTTAAAGACAATACATAAGCCAAATGAAAATAGTAAACTTTGTTCTGAGCGTTTTAAGGATTACTATTATAAATATATAAGTACTATACTTCTTAGCAAATGTGTTATAGGAATACGAAAATTGTGAATTAAGTCTGTTATCAGATATGTGTACCAGAGAGGAAGAGTGTATCAAACCTCTCATCAAGAGGCCCTCAAGAATTTGCGAAGAAGCTTTTGCATATTATTTTATATCATAAATAATATAAGTAAAGAAGTTATACAAATAAATCTTTGGTGTTACTGTGGTAAACCTTGAGTAGATGAATTCAAGCAATTACTTTTAGAAATATGAATCTACATACAACAGTAATAAATATAATAATTAACATATGTAAATATGTATGTACTTACTGTTATTTAGTTTCAATAACATACGCGTACATATTTAGTTATCATTTATTTAGATCTAGAACGTTGTTTATATTACTTTTTCTGATATGAAAATGAATTGTCAGTGATTCCGAAATTTATTACAAATTAGAGCGGGTTCTAATTCGACAATTCGTGAGTTTATTTGGCAAGAAAAAATTGATGACAAGTTAAGTGTTTACACGCTCCAATAAATTCAAGGTCAAAAACTTCATGAATTTATTTGGCCGTGTAAACACGGCATAACTTTTGTTAATGTTAGAAAGATTATATATTTAATTATTTTAAGCCACTAAAATATGTAACGCATTTCTTTTGAAAAGAAATCAAAATTCGTGTTTCTAAAGCGTTATTAATGAAAAGGTAAGTTTAATTTAAAAAAGAAGAATTTATATAGATTTTATTAGTTTATGTATACAATAACCCATCAAGTCTGCAATATTTTCACCACTTCAGTACCGCACCGGGCTTCAATCTATTTGCCTTCAAACTATCACTATGCTCTCTATGTATCTTACTTACTCTAAGGTAAAATTAAACTACTTTTAAAATATAATATGAAATAAAAGATATTTATTCATTTGCCAGTGGTATGGAATATACATATAAATAGTAGATATAATAGTAATAAATTACAATAACCCATGCCTGAATATCCCCACGAATTACCCGGATCACCATCGGCAATGCGTTATTATTATTTATCTGAAGTACAACTTCAGTGGTAATCTCTCAGCATTCGCTACAGAATTGGGAAAAGCTACAGCAATATATATCCTCATGAATTTTGCTGTAGGAAAAAGAATATTAAGCAACATTTTATAATAATAATAATTAGTGTGGTGTAATATGCTTATTGCACTGCACTTTATACACTACAAAGTTCAAGAGTTCATTTTAAAGAGAGCACTATCATGTTTGAATTGAATCCATTGTTGATATATATACGCACAAATATACATATATTAAAATCTGTTTTGAATTTTAACATTCAAATTAAATTGTTTGTAAAGACGAATAACATTTTATAAACATGTTAAAATAAAACAATAGGGATTATAAATATTAAACAAAATGGCCACATGAACTAGTGTGAATCACTTTCGCTGTCATGGTTTCCGACACAAATAATAAATGACTCCACAATATCATCCACTAATCCATCTAAGTTCCACATTCTGTGTTCTACTTCCATTACATGGTCGATACAATTGCTCCAATTATTTATTGTAACATTTCTAATTGCTTCGGTTAAATGTTCTCACACATGTGAAAGTTGTATTTTTTGCAGCAACTTTGGGCCCAAATCATCTCAATCGGATTGAGCTCACAATTATATGGTGGTAACTGCAATATAGTTCTATGTGCAGCAGCTGCCATTTCATCAATAATATAAGTATTATATTGATCTTTATGTAGATGAACTAGATGCAATAATTCAGCACGTATCGTTTCTGCATTAAACGGAATATATTTGGAATGTAACCAGTCTTGGATTGCAACTTCTTTTCATGATGACGTAGGCATTCTTTCCATTCTGCATGAATGATAAGATGCATTGTCCACGACTATTACAGCATTATCTGGCAACTTTGGCAATATTTGTTGGAACCATGTTTCGAAAATGTTGCTGTTCATTTTATCATGGTAATCAGCAGTTTTCCTTCCTTCAAAAAGCAATAGCCCGTCCTCCACAAATCCCAATACAGATCCTATATGTAGTATTATTACCTTTACCAATACGGTTTCTTAATCCGGTTGATAAACCTTATTTATATTTTAAAGAATTTTGTTCTCCACCCGATAATTTCATCTTTTTCTATTAGTAAATTTTTCTTGTTATGTTTAACATATCTGAAATATAACATATATATTATGCACATGTGGTAATATGATCAATGTTTCATTAGAACCTAGTTGAAATTAATGAGTTTCAAGAATCTGTGTAGAGTTGCTCGGCTCATTTTTTGTATGAACTCATCCATAGTTATATCTGCCATAATTTTATCAAGGGTTGGAAGTTCGTTTTAAAAAAAGACTCGACATAGTGTAAAGTACTGGTATCAGAAAGAGTGGTTAGAATATGTTTTGTATTAATGTGAACCCTTACTTGTGGCGGGTACTTTATCTGCCACATTAAAGTGCATTAGCCAAATTAATGCCACCCTTGCATTGATGTTTAGCATGAGATTAGAAATATTTATTTATTTTCAGAATGTGCATTCTACCGACACCGCCGGTCAAACAAGCGTCAACAGCATTGAACGGACGGAAGAGATGCCTCCGACAAATCTATAAATGTGAGCAGTGCAAGTACAGGACGAAGTACCATGCAAATCTCAAGGAGCACACCAACAACTGGCATTACAAATTTAAAATTTATAAATGTGGGATATGTAGCAGACGTTTCAAGACTAAAGGATTCCTCGGGCTGCACGTGAAAAATACGCACGCTTGTGTTGTTATAAAGGACGACCAAGAACATTCTAAGACTAATTATAGCATAACAAATATAGAAGTAGAACAATCCAGCTCACGAGATCAAATGAAAATATTTAAGTGTCCGCTGTGTGTGTTTCGAGCAAAAAATAAATATACTATAAGCAGGCATATAAAAAGTAAACATTTTAAGCAATTTGACTATAAATGTGACTCTTGTGGATATAGTACAAACCACAAAACTGATTTAAAAAGACATATAAAATCTGAACATCTGAAGAAATTTGATTATGAATGTGACTCTTGTGAATATGGAACAAACAAGATAGGCAATTTAGAAGTACATATAAAAACTAAACATTTGAAGCAATTTGATTACAAATGTGACTCTTGTGTATATGGAACAAATAACAAAAGTCATTTAGAAATACATATAAAAAGCAAACATTTGATGGTATTTGATTATAAATGCGACTCTTGTGAATATAGAACAAACTTCAAAAGTCATTTAGAAAAACATATAAAAACTAACCATTTGAAGCAATATGATTATAAATGCGACTCTTGTGAATATATAACAAACAACAAAAGTCATTTAGAAATACATATAAAAACTAAACATTTGAAGCAATTTGATTACAAATGTGATTCTTGTGAATTTGGAACAAATACAAAAAGTGGTTTAGTAATACATATAAAAACTAACCATTTGAAGCAATTTGATTATAAATGCGACTCTTGTGAATTTGGAACAAATAAAAAACGTGGTTTAGGAATACATATAAAAACTAACCATTTGAAGGAATTTGATTACAAGTGTGACTCTTGTGAATATAGAACAAACCACAAAAGTTACTTAAGAAGACATATGAAAACCAAGCATCTGAAGGAATGTGATTATAAATGTGACTCTTGTGAATTTGGAACAAATAAAAAAAGTAATTTAAAAAGGCATATAAAAACTAACCATTTGAAGCAATTTGATTACAAATGTGATTGTTGTGAATATAGAACAAACCACAAAAATGACTTAAGAATACATATAAAGACCAAACATCTGAAGGAATGTGATTATAAATGTGACTCTTGTGAATTTGGAACAAATAAAAAACGTCATTTAGAAATACATATAAAAACTAACCATTTGAAGCAATTTGATTATAAATGTGACTCTTGTGAATATGGAGCAAACCGCAAATGTGATTTAGAAAGACACATAAAAACTAAACATCTGAAGGAATTTGATTATAAATGTGACAAGTGTGGATTTGAAACAAACATCAAATATAATTTAGAAAAACATATAAAAACTAAACATTTGAAGTAACTTGATTATCAGTGTAACTTATGTGAATTTTGAACACACCTCAATTAAAGACCTTTTGTTAAGATTACTGTGCCCTCTGTGACGGGTTTTGTAGTTAGAACAGGGGACATTAAAAGTGTTTTTCTTAATATTTATTTCGTTAGTATAGCTGTTTTCATTGATTTCGTATTAAATATTCTAAAGGTGAATTTGAACGTATACTTAGAGGTTTTCTTACAGTAGCTTATAATTATAATATTTAGAGATTTTGAACTCGAAAGAAAAAGGAATTTTCTTTACTTTTTTCAATGCTGGAATACTTATATTAAATACATAGATGCCTGGTGATATAAATTCTCAATGTGTTCAGGAAGGAGAACAAGTATTCACTGCTAATCACATTATTTTATGTGCAATTACAAAAAATAGCAAAATATTCATATATGTAGCTTGTGCCTACAAACAAGTGCTTTACAAGCCAATCCACATGTTATTAAAGGGTCTCTTAATATAAACAAGGAATAAGTAAGTGTAACAAAAATGCATTTTAGGTACTTGCAGAGCGGTCAATGTAAGCATACATCAGCTACTTTCATTTTCTGTAATAATATGTAGTAAATACATACTTTGATTTGTTTATTGAGCTATTCTGTTTCACTACTTTATTTATCGAGTTTAAATAAACTACATATAATTTCTGAAACAGATATTGAGCGCCAATGGTCAACTCAAGAACAGAGACACCTATAACCTGTTACCTTGTTATTTATTGTTCATATGATAAAGGAATGATAACAATAGAAATAACCTATGATTATATGTACAACAGAAACGTGCTATTTACCGTAAAAACAAAATATTTTGAAAATATAATTCCCAGCATATGTACACATGATAAATAAATATATTGTACCGCTATATTTTTATGGACTGATAAACAAAAATTAATAATTTAAACTTCCTGCTTTTACTTTAAATACTCACTTAAATTATACTCGGTCAGTAGAACATGGTTAATTATAAACTTTTCATCTCATAAATTTGGATTCCTAATCTATAAAAGTTACTTTTCTATAATGTCAAATTAAATACTTGTCAATCATTCTTTACATGATATACCAAATTAGTCAATGTTATTAAAGCTCGTTTTACATCTATCAATAAATTGAACTTAAAATTGAACTAGAAATCGAACATAAAATTCAAGGTAACAAAATTGAACTAGAAATTCAAGGTCACCAAGTTGACAATAAAGCGTTTTACACTTGTCAATTATAAATAACTTTCTGAACGTCAAATTGACAAATAGATACCGATGTGTCATTCCATAAAAATATTTCGGTGAGCTTAGTTGTATATTTGTAAATAATGGAACATTCTTTTCCAAATAAATATCGAATAAAACGTATATCAATGGAAAGCTAACAGTCTTCAAAATCAAAAAAGGTAGTGTTTATTTGCATAAAATGAGGGCGATCGTCTGAACTCTTATTGTGAGGTTATGGTATACCATGATTTGGAGACGCCAAATACATAGTTTCAGTTATTCTTTGTCTGAATATACACGTAATTCTAAATAAATAAATATATATAAATCTAATAATCTTGTATTTATTTGATATTTGTTGGTCGTCTTTGGCAACTGGAGAACTAAAAATTATGTTTAAGTACGTATGTTGTATGCTCCTTCATTTAGAATTAGTGTAAGTATTTTTGATTTAGGAAAAGAAATTCATACTGATGTAAAGCAAAATATGTTATTTTTTTAGATTATAATGGTGTATTATTTGATTGCTTTTAACAAAACTGCAAATATTCAACTATATTGTAATAAACTGAAGTATACCGGGTGTCCACACGAAAACTTTATATTGAATTATTTCTGGTGTTTTTGAAGACAAACACTTGAAATTTTGGGTGGTTGTTTAGGATATATTGGGACAATGAATAGTGTATTTCATACCGCCCCATCGGGTCACCCGCCGCCGCCGGCCACCCCCATTCCAATATTTTAAATGACACCCTGTATTTTTTTTTGGTGGTTTTGAAAGAACACAATTTTCTTGATATTCCTATGTGAAAAAACTAGTAACACACATTATGACATTTATGAGATATTTAAATTTAAAAGTTTCAGATATCAGTAATTATTAACTCCGAAAAATCATAAGTTAGTCATGGAAATAGTTTGCTTTAAATTAGAATTGTCAAAATTGTGACTTTTGTGTTTCATTAATATTAATACTTGTAAAATTGTTCTTAAAGTTTCGGCTTTTTCGCTGAAATGGTTTATACTCTTGAAGAGAGAACTGAAATAGTGATTTTGTATGGGATTGCAAACAAAAATTATTCCCAAGCGGCGACGTTATTCAATGAAAACCATCCAAACAGAAACGTATCTGTTGCTTATGTCAGAACGCTAATAGAAAAATTTTTGCAAACTGGATCTGTAAATAATAAAAAACGGAATACAAATAATTGTGGTGTACTAAATGAAGCTATGCAACTAGCAGTTCTTGGGCATATTAATTTAGACCCAGAGCTTTCGTTGAGAAAATTATCCGAAGTTTCGGGAGTGCCAAAATCAACCTGCCATAAGATATTAAAATTAAATAAAATGCACCCTTATAAAATTCAACTTCACCAAGAGTTGGGTGACGGTGATTTCGACAGAAGAGTCGAATTTTGTGAAATAATGACAGATATGATTCGGCAAAATGGAAATGTTTTGCGAAGTATTTGCTTTAGTGATGAAAGTTGCTTTTACTTAAATGGTATTGTGAATAGACACAACTGTCGATATTGGAGCGACGTAAAACCCCATTTTTTCCGAGAAGGCAACACACAATATCCCCAAAAAATTAATGTATGGGCTGGAATTCTTAATAACCAAGTAATTGGCCCGATATTCTTCCAGGAAAATTTAAATGGACCTAAGTACTTACAATTTTTGGAAGAGCTTATACATCCTCTTATCATACAGTGTCTAGAAGAAAACTTGAATGAAATAGAGGAGGAGCAATTATATTTTCAACAAGATGGAGCTGGGCCACATTACTGTTTAGACGTTAGGAATTATTTGGATAATATTTTCCCAGGACATTGGATTGGACGTAGGGGCTCTATTGAATGGCCAGCTCGCTCCCCCGATTTAAATCCCCTAGATTTCTTTTTGTGGGGACATTTGAAGTCTGTTGTTTATAAGACACCGCCACAATCAATAGCTGAATTACGTAATAGAATAACACAGGAATGTCGAAATTTAACGCCACAAGTGTTCGAAAATGTTAGAAATGCTTTTGAAAATAGACTTTATTTATGTTTAAATGTAAACGGTGAACAATTTGAGCATTTAATTTAACTAAAATGTTGTGAATAAATCTTGTTTTAAGTATTTCCATGACTAACTTATGATTTTTCGGAGTTAATAATTTCTGATATCTGAAACTTTTAAATTTAAATATCTCATAAATGTCATAATGTGTGTTACTAGTTTTTTCACATAGGAATATCAAGAAAATTGTGTTCTTTCAAAACCACCAAAAAAAAAATACAGGGTGTCATTTAAAATATTGGAGTGGGGGTGGCCGGCGGCGGCGGGTGACCCGATGGGGCGGTATGAAATACACTATTCATTGTCCCCCTATATCCTGAACAACCACCCAAAATTTCAAGTTTTTGTCTTCAAAAACACCAGAAATAATTCAATATAAAGTTTTCGTGTGGACACCTGGTATAAGCATAACTAATACAGAAATACATATTGCAGTGATCTTGAATAAATAATAATATGTAAATAAATGGTTTTCAGATCACTTGCAATTTTATGTTTAGTTAAATAAGATTTTCTTTTGTGTGCGTTCATTTTATATACATAAGTGATTAATAAAGGTAAGAATTTTTCTTTATTTATATTTATTCACATTTATATCTATATGTACATTGGCATTTATTTATTTAAGTCAACAAATTCCTCATGAATAATAATAAACTAGGTAATGTAAACGTGATCTGTATAAATTAAAGTGACAGAATAAATAAATTTTACACAAGTAAGCAATCAATAGGATTAACTTGGAGTACATGTAATTGGTAACCAGGTTATGTAGGGAATGGAATCTGTTATAGGCCAGAAAAGCAGATGAATGTATTCCCGGACGTGAGGGATTCGCCCGACTTCAGTGCCTCGGTGCGTCGAGCCTTTTCTATCTTGGGCCGGGATAGTTTGACGCTCGGGGTACCCTGTCGCAAGGCTCGACGGAGGCAGCGGGTCATGCTGTTAGATGGATCCGTCATTCGCGTATCGAACGAGACGGCGTGCAGGATGGCTGCGGAAGGCATGATCCGGCCTGTCAAACAATGTTAAGGGGCCTCCGTCGAGGCCGAAGAGGGTAGCAGAATAAAATAACTTTGAGTTCAAGTAATGCTTCACTTAATTTCACTTTGTACTCTTGGATGTCTATGTCTGTACTCGTGTATATGTGTGTTTCTTGATTGTCCTAGTATAATCTGTATGATGATCAAATAACTGATACAACATTTATACTTCAATTTAAGATGTCAATCACCAGGAACGATAAGCTGGGTGAACGCGTATGATGATCCACCTGTCAACAATACATCATCGTTAGAAATTGAAAAGGTAAAAGGGGTTCATGATAAATTTAACCAACGTATACCGACGATCATGAATGTTTTCCCTTTATTTCCGAATGTGAGCAAGACAAAGAAAATACGACTAAAACTTCCCAACAATGCGAAGAGATGGTTCAAGAATGAAGTGAACAACAATCAAGAAATTTACAACATAATAAGAATGTGGCAATGAACTTTAAGTTGTATTTAAAAATTGTAAATAGTGTTATTCACTTACCAATTCAATGTTTGATAGATAGCATCCTGTGCATTATATCTGTATTTCACTATTGCTCACATTGATATCAATTTTAACTTTTTACAAATAACAAATGCAGACGTATCACTCCAAGTTTTATTTAAATTAATTTTTATTTTATTCATTTTTACCTTGATATGTATAAATATTCACTATATTGATAATTTACTAAAACTTTATTTTTATTTAAGTAAAACAATAAAAGAATCTTAATAAATTTTTATAAGGTTATAATTTTAAGACGTATTAAATGTTACGGGTAAAGCATCGAGCAGGTGTTTCTCGCACAAACACGTCTGGCTTTGGCAGGGATCGACCGGGTGGACCGGCGCAAAAAGTATTGTTTATCAGGTGCATGGCTGAGTCATAAACGTATAGACGAATTTATATTCGCATGTTTGTTTACCTTTTTCAAGGATTATTAATACACTGTTTCCCCATGCGACCGATAAGAGCAGCACCGTCGATATACAATTTTGGAGGTGGATTCGTGTTTAACGAAAGTTGCCGTATGTTTTTATAAAGAGATTTACGAATAAAAGAGCGGACGGATAAAATTTCCGGGATTGCTTGGTGAAAACCGCAATATTAACTAGTCTAAAAGTAGGTGAAAACCACTTCCTCCCTCCTCTTTAATAGGATTATTTTAAATTCCGGACTTAGAAAAATTTTGAGATTTTCAATACTTATAAAATTTTTACAATATTCTACACTTATAATAATTTTATTTTAAACATGCAGCGCGTATTACATTAAAATGTCTAGATGTATTCGAATAACTACCTATGTATGAAATACTTTTATTTTATGAACTCGGTTTTTGAATTTATTTAATTTCATTTTATTTTCTTCTTTCTAGAGAGTTTTGTTTTGCATGTAGGGTACTATGCCGTACGTTATGACAAAACCTTCTAGCATTTGTAATGATAACTTTGAATAGCATAATCATTTTTCTTTTCCGTATAATTTATTTTTCTTTTAAAATTTATTCATCCTACAAAGGATATTTGGAATTAATAATTTTGTTTATGTGTATATAGGTTATATATTAAGTGAATAAAATATTCATTGAGAATTATGGAAGAGTTTAATACGATGTATGAAGAGTTAAGGTGATTAAACAATATTTGTTATAAATGTGTGTATAGTGGCGTCTCAAAGTTCTTTATTTGTAGTGGTGTTTTTTGTATTGGAATTTCGTGAAAAAGGTAAAGTTTATTTTCTTTTAATGTATATATATTATTTCTTTTGATATGAGAATTAAATGTGTTTTGTAGTATTTGGGTGTTCAATATTAACGTGTTGAATAATACATCAGGGATGTGTGAAATGAATTATGTCATTATTTAATTCATAGCATGGAGTCCTGGTGAATTTGAAATACACGAATTGGTCTTGGTGGTACTGCGTTTGGGAGCGAGAAAAGGCACCAGGCAGAACTAATCAGGGCTGAGTTAATTTATTGAATACGCAGAGACGTTGTTTTATTTCACTTTATTTATTCAATTAAAAATATATATATTCCTTAAGGAGTGTGCACATGATGATGTATGTTCGGGTTGTGTCCGACGAGCTGAAAATGACATGCTCGTAGGGTGGAACTTTGGGATACTCTTCTGTGTGAATTTGTTATCTGATGGTACTGTGTTGGGAGCGAGAAAAGGCGCCGGACAGGACTAATTAGGGCAAAGCCACTTCCTTAATGTCTATATTTTGTTAGCAAATTGTAGACCGCACAAATTTTTATTTTTATTTTAAATTCCAGTACAATTCATCACGGTTAATTTATTTTATTTTTGATTGTTTACATGTATCTATGACAAATATTAATAATAATAATCACGTTCACATTTTAGATATAAGCTTGCACGACATGATGATTTCATTTATTCTTTATTTCTTGTAATATTTTATTGTTTTCAGTTACGTATTAATTAAGTAAATTTAATTTATTTTATATATCTATAAATTTGTAAGAGTCACAGCAATATGTCTGTCTTATAATTACTTTAATGCACTTAGCACAAGAGAAATACAATACTATATGTAAACAATATGCTACTGTTATATACTTTATTTTTTATTTAAGTAAACTACAAAATATTTGACAGGCAGTTTTTTTTTGAATATACCTATTATTATGATTACGATCTATGTCTATAACTTGTACAATAACTTCCTGGTCAAGTGTTAGAGGATTGCCCAACGCCTCTAACATGCCTTAAGAAATATCTTTATGTGCCATCTAAAGCATGACAAAAATTCAGATAAAAATTTCTAGATATCAAACCTGTGACATAGATCGATAAAATGGCTTAATAGCCAAGATCTACAGTATTTTCTTTAATGTTGCACAGTACTGTAAATAATACGGGTAAACTAAAGGTGGAGGGTTAGATCATGGTTGTTAAAAAAAAAAAGAGGCAATATAAACCCAATCAATGAGGGCTTTATGAAAGACAACAATTTAAAAAATGTTACGAATGAATAGATTTAGAATACTTTTAATTTTAGCATCTAATTATAAAATTGACATTAAAATTTTATATTTCAATTTAAATTGAAAAATGTTTTTGACAATTTATTCTTAATTTAACCAGCTCAACATGCTGGGATACCTTGACGTAATAATTGATAATTTTCACAACAACCTGAGTGAAATATATTTTCTAGGTTTTGTTTTGCAAAATGAGGCAGTAGTACTTCAATGGCCTAGCTCAACACATAGTCCTAACATATTTATTAGTTGTGCATTTAAAATGGAATGTACAATAATTACATGTTATTAGGTAAGATGTACCCAAGTTTTTATTTGAATGTGTATGTCTAGGAAATAGTGTCTGTAATTTAAGAAGGTACAATCTTCCATCGCTACTAATCCCTGTAGGATTACACCTCAACAATATACTGAGTCCCATATTAGAATTAGCGTTATTATAGAAAATGCATTCAGTAATGGCTTATGGAATATAATGTGTAATAACAAATGTGCTTGCACGTATAATTGCCACTACAGTGTTACCCAACATTTGCTGAAATATGCAAGATCCTAAACCACCATGTCAAAGAATCCAAACCAATTAAATTTACATTATTCAGCAAGGCTGTATCCAAACATTTTTTGTTGAACAGTAATATTTCTTATAAACACAACTATCAATTGATAAGATGAACAAGTTTGACTGTAAATAATTGTTATATGTTATTTACATTTCAACGAAAACTACACACAAATACATTTAAAAGTTACTAGAAAATGCAACATTAACAATTAACTTATTAGAAACTCATAAAGCATCAGTCATTTAAGCCTTTAATATGTAGCCCATGTACAATAGGATTTTCTATGTCACAAAAAATTAACTACCACTTTACTAAGGACTACTTTTAATGAGATGTGGTGCAATCGGGTATTAAAGACTAAAGCATACTTTATGTTGAGGTACACCTAAATACAGAAAGATCAAAATGACTTTCTACCCTGCCTCATTAATATATAACACACTTTAAGCATGTGCAGCATTATTAGACTAATATTCTAAATTTATCGGTACATATGATTATACATTACATTGGATTTCTTCTTGCATGATAACAGCAATTCATACTGCCAGACACGAGACAAATCAGTTTTATTTTATTTGTCTTCAAAAGATGCCGGTTTTGAATGTCACTAATAAAAGAAATGTGCAAGAAAAGTGAAAGCGTTAAGTTGGAGATTCTTACTTATCGACATTTCTCAAACCAATTAGTAGAAAAGGCAGAACATACTTAGTATGTCACATCTTTGAAGCAGGATAAGACAATCTTTTGAATATCTTTGTATAAGCACAGCAAAATGTCACCTTTCTTAAATATTATAGTATGCCTTACTTTTCGTTTACATTCATGATAAAATATCCTATTTTTTAATAACGTTTACAATAGTATTAAAGTTTATTTTCTGAGTTATTGGTTTCTTATTTCTTCATATATTAAACTTAGAATCCTTAGTTTTATATTATACACACTTTTGGGTTTTTCACTCGCCATAACTCTGATGATACCATTCTACAAGTACAATTCAACAAACACCATAAATAATATTATTACTAATACATTCTACCTAAAAGCTTGCAAATGGTCAGGTTCTACATTTTTTTCATTGTTAAGAGCAGCTCCTGCACTCACTAATTAATAATTCATTAGTGTCCTGCAGCACATGACGTTTCTTACTTTTAGCACTTGTAGATGGGGTTTTTGTAAAAGGAGAAGACACCTCTGATCTAGTTTCCTCTGGGATATTCTACGAATACCAATCTTCTACAGGACCATCATACAGTAATTCCAAATTCTATAAAAAGAAGAACTTCTAGAAAATTTATATCCTCTTGAGCTTCCACTTTTTCTAATAGGTGCAGAATTACTGAGAAATGCTAACACACTGAAACACCAACAACTTGGAACATATATCGCATCACTTCCGACACTACTTCACTCTTATTTTTTTCATGAAAATATTGCGTTCTTAGCTTATTATTTTTTTTATTCACATCAGTCAGTGTGATAGTAGTACTATTTAATAATCTGTACAACAAACAATTCTATATATAGATAAATAGATATTTCATGAAATAGATTCCATTCGGCACTATCCTACATTTATTCAACTTACTGAATTTTACCTGTATAATTCATCTGCAATATTTTTAAAAGAGTCTAGTCTTGCATTTTTGTTTCTGTACAATGATGTACTTACCATGTACAAGTTAGTATGTTGCTCATATAAAGATATCAGACCTTTGGTGCATTTCTTTCAAAGATAAATGGCATATTTATTTTTATAAATGTAGTAGTAGTAAAAGAAAATAAATATCTAGATGGATATTCGTCTCAATACAAGAAGGCTTGACCGAGAATTAATAGTATTTGAGGAAAAAATCAAAAAGGAAAAGTTTATGATTGATGCATCAACATATAACTTCAACGCATCAGGAAGTAAGAACGTTACTATTGGAGTTAGTCCAGCTGCGGGCTACATTCCCCTTGCAAAGATTTGTGCAAGGCATGCATGTATTTTTTTTACACAAGAGGAATGGTTGCTGTTTTGGCAAGATGATTGTAATGTAACTCATAAAGTACAAAGTTCTTCCTACAGACAGTTAACAATAATACGTATCTTAAGCCGCAATTCAGAAATTACCATGACATCAAAGAGCTATCTTAACTTCTATAAACTAAAGGATTTAATACATGAAAAATTCAAAGCATTGTGTAAAAACAACTTTTTAGATGTTTATAGGAAAACTTTACAATTTTGTCTGAATGCTAATAACGCCTTACTTGAAGATGCAAGAAAATACATATCTTCTCGTTCAAACTGCTTCTTTATGTTGGAATTCCCACAGTTCTTTCCTCAAAATATGTATACTGATTTTCAAAAGTTAGAAAAAAACAATCAATCCTAACGTATTGTAATGCTTATGAAATAAATACCCTTTCACCAGCTTTAAATGTGTTTTATTATAATATAGAGTAACAGTGCTACATCTAACAAAGTTTAAAAAATAATACAAAGTTTACATGATTCACTAAATACACTTAAATTGTATTATTGTAGTCGTATTACCTCCAACTTCTTCTTCTCTTAAACAAATAAATCCATATTTGCCATTAGAAAATTCAGCAATGTTCTCTTCCGTGAAAAAAGCATTATATCGTTTAGGTAGATAGGTACAATTATTTTCTAGATCACATTTTATGGCATCCCCATATTTTGCTTTAAGTCTTGTAATACAAACAATATTGTGAATTAAATTTTTTTCTAAATCCTTCAGCTTCACAATTGGTTTTAAGTTGGTTAGAGAATTAATGCTCTCTAAAATGCTCATACTAGGAGGGAAAAAAGAAAAAAAAGGTATTAGACAAATCACTGAATACACAATTCAAGAATAGAAAAAACTAGAGCGTTTACTCACTTTGTTTTAGACTTAAGGCTATACGCCCGGCCTCGAAATCGTTTTTCCCATTTCCTAATCGTATTTTTCATGAAAACCTTACTCGGAATTTACACGCTAATTTAAGAAAAAAATGCCTTTCAATGAATAAATCGTAATTTCTTCGAAATTGTCCAAAGGGCCCTAAATAAAAATAAAAATGTAAGAAATTTCAAAAAACCAGCCTTTATTTAAAATTATGTAACACTCAACAGCAATACATAAATTTTATTTTTTATTAATTTTTAAAAATAAGGTCACGAAACGGAAAACAAAATTTTGAAATTTGGGCGAAATTCACTGAAATCAAATAGAGTATGTGGTACGCTCGCACATTGTGTCGAGAGGTAGCTCCGCCTACCATTTCGGGCAGTTTCTACGCAGTTTGTAAAATACTTCTGAGATCGGTGTATGTTAAGAAAGTAATCGTTACTCGGACATTATTTTATCGAAACCGTTGATATTTTCTTTACAATATAGTGTACATATACAGTGTCAGCGTCACAATACTTCCTTATACTACGTATCAGAAAGTAAAAGCAATATCTCTTCCCGTCCCTAACGCTATACCTGCTAGACGCGCATGCTAGGACTCACACGGCTTGCGGGCAGGGAGTATAATTATTATATTTGACTCGCAATAATTTGCTTCTGAAACGATCTAGAAATTTATTTCTTACACAAAAAATAATTTTGGAATGTTGGCTTTATTTTGTTTCACATATATATGGGTAAATTCTGAAAAATAAGATTAGTTACTCGATAGCTGAAAAATATCTTACACAAATTGGTGGTCTACTAAAACTTTTTTTTTTTTTATAAAATTTACACACCATAAAGAAATATCGAAAACACTAGTATCATCCAAATACTTTAGGGTATAACCTTAAAAAAACAGATCCCTAGCTCTCTGCATTGCTGAGATATCACGAGATAAGTATTAATAATTGAAGAAAATGAAAATTTTAAAATTTACACAAAAAAACGATTTAGGGGCGGTTGCTTCCCGACTGCCAAACATGTGCGCCAACCGGCGATTATCTGAGACCATAACGCAGCCATAAATTACCTGGCAGATTAGATTAGGTGACAAGTTCTTTTCTCTATCTTTTTCCTCAGCATAAGACAGAGCACGCGAACCCTTAAACATTTGTCTTTTATTTACATTTGCACGAAAAGCAGTGGTACGCCTATTTCAAATCGAACTCAGCTTGAAGCGGGCGTCCAGCCTTAAGACTTAACGGTAACTAAGACAACGCAGAAAATGACTTCTATAAATAGGTAACTTCAAACAATTTGAAAGTATTATTTACTTCAAATATAGTCATAAAAATGTTATGTTCTTATTTATGATACATGCATTATTATGTATTTAAATTTATACTACATATGAAAAGCGAAAGCTAGGACGGGGCATTAGTTTATTACCCGCTGGAATGCTCCAACGCTCGATCGCGAGAAGCAGTTATAATGTATGCGCCCACATACACACGTATAATATTAGTCGCCAAGAAGCAGTTGATATATACATACGTATGTGTATGATGCACCGACCTAACACACACACACACACACCATACGTATACACAAATTTCATATAGCAAACGTTACTTAACACGTGTGGTATGTAGGCCAACTAGTTCTAAATTTATGCGCAACGAGCTATAATGTAATAAATATGTATCAAGTAAACATTCTTACACCATTATATTACGCAACTAATGCATATGTTATTTAAAGGAAATGCACATTTACATTAGGTATATAATTAACGCCAGAATGTAAAGTATTAGTCGTAAAATATGATTTGAAAAAATATTCCTCCAACTATACCAGGAACGTATATGTAGCGTAGTATGTTACATAGGAAATACATAAAATTGGGATTTTGCCATGTGTAAAGTACCTATATAAGCTTTCCACAAGCAAATCTTGTCAGACAGTTCCTTCTGCTATTGTAGACTATATTATTACATAAAAATGTCGTTTGAAGCTAGTGAAACTAAACATACTTTGTTCGAAGCTGCCCTAACGAAATTTGTACACAGTTATTACTGTAAAAAGACGCGATACATAACAGTGTATTATGGAAGCATAGAAAATGCTTTCAAAAACATAGCCATAAAAATTCCGGCTAATTATACCGACTCACCAAATGTTTACAAGTATACATTTACGACTAAATTATGTTTAGCTTGCGGTGGAGCTATCTATCCTTTAGATAGATTGGATAAGGTAGAACTCCACAAGACTATCATAGCAAGTGGTATACCGGAGATAAATTCGTTTAAGTGTTATCTTTGTAGTAAAGTCCTAGAAGTGCTAGTAGAAGGCGTGAGCTGCGATGAATGTACCGAAGTATATAAGAGTCGACGAGCACCTTATGACTTTAAGGAGTAGAAATGTAACGAAGCGTAAGTAGCTTCAACTTTTTTATGCTAAACTTCTTTCTTTTCTTTGCAGGCTGCTAATATAACTCAATTTATAATTTTTATAATTACAATTTATCATTTTGCTAAATATGTTACTACAAGAAGATAATAAAAATAATTACTAAATGTAACAAATCTCTTTCACTTACTTTTAGTTGTGTTTTTAAAAATTAATGTAACAAAATATTAGTATTCTCCCATTAGCGGATTCATTCCACCACCAGTAGATTCGTTTATCTTAGCAACTATATAAAAGCAAGCAGAAACCTGGTAAGCCACAGTAAATGAAACGATCTGCGTTACAACATTCATTAGTTCAAGCGATTTCAGGTAAGTTATTTTTCACACTTTAATATTAATCAATGAATATCAGTTTTGTAGAAGTAAGTAATGGTAAACATATGTCCTATTTGCGCAAAAACATTTACAAGAAAAGATAATGTTAGACGTCATATCAATACAATGCATGCAACGTTTCTATGTGAAAAATGTGCATTAAAATTAACCGAGTGTAAGCATGTACTGGAACCATCTATTAAGAGACCCAGGGTTGCTTCAAAGACAAACAAACCTAACGAGAAGCCTGAGGTGGCTGTTAGCAACTATAATTGCTGTGACCAAAGTTTTTGTTCTGTTTTACAATACCGAGGTCATTTAAGATCGCAGCAGCATATTGCAGCTAACAATCAGGCTTTGGGGGGTGGTGTATTTAGAATAAATTCGAGCTTTCGCAATCGTGTAGCGAGTTATAAAATTGAAACTACGAACAAGAATGATATACCAACATTTTTAGAATCAATCAAAATGCAAACTTGTGAACTTATAAGAAATGTCTTGAAGGATTTTCTCAATATAAAATTTCAGTTGGAATTGTTCGCTTTTTATACTAAAATTACTGATAAAGGACAGCAAACGGAATTAAAATCATTTAATACTAAGTATATTATTGTTAGTGAATTTTCGAATATTGAGGAAAATTATGATCAATTAGCAGAGGTTATGATAAACAAAAGTGGTGAATTCCAAGATCTGGTTTCAGCTTAGTCAAAATTTCTCATATGGAAATTAACGTAAATTTATATGAACCGTTAACGGGTTCCTCTTACATTCGATTACCCCCTATCATCGAATCTAAAAAAGCTTGCATTAACATTCATTGTCAGGATATGTGTTTAGCTTGGAGTTGAGTTGCGGCGCTTTATCCTACTACCAAGCACTCTAATCAAATTACATCATACCCCCATTATAAGAGCGTTTTAAATTTAAAAGGAATCAACTTTCCAGTCAAAATAAAAGACTTACCGAAAATCGAAGAACTGAACAATCTGAGTGTAAATGTTTACGGTTTAGCAGGTGATTCTAATTTCAGTAACAAAGTAGAAGTTGTTGGACCATTGTATTTAACATCAAAAAAGAGTCCGGTTCATGTAAATTTATTATATTTAGAAGAGGGTGAAAATTCTCATTTTGTCTTAATAAAAAATCTATCGAGATTAGTTTCATCTCAGATTTCTAGTCACCTACATGCGGTTTACCTTTGTGACGGTTGCTTAACAAAATTCTCATCACAAATACATTTAGAAAACCACTCTAAGTTTGATTGTAATAAAGTTTATACAGTACTTCCTTCTAATGACTTAAAAAAGACTAAATTTGGAGGCATGATGCCAGAAAATATTTTAAAATTTACACAATTTCATCGTAAGCTTTTCGTAGGGTTTACGATCTATGCTGACATTGAATGTCTACTCCAACCAATTGCGAATTGTGAACCGCCTCCAGAGTTCATACACAGTAAATACACATGTTCATGTTCCATACAGTTTTGGGTATAAAATTATTTGTTCTTTTAATCAAAATTTGAATAAATACGTTACCTACACTGGTTTGGATTGTACAAAAGTGTTTATCTCCCGATTAATGGAAGACGCTCACTGGATTTACGAAAATCACTTAAACGTAATTAAACCAATGTTACCGTTAACGCGGGAAGAAAAAGCGATTTATGATAATGCTGAAAATTGTCACATTTGCGAATTGCCTCTATTAGAGAGTGATGTTAAAGTTGCAGATCATTGTCATTTAACAGGAGCTTTTCGAGGGGCAAGTCATTCTTTGTGCAACTTAGGTTTTAAAATTAACAATTTCATAACAATTTTTATACATAATTTAAGCGGGTATGACCTACATTTATTTATAAAAGACCTTGCTACTGATGATCAAACCATTGAAATTATTCCTCAAAACAAAAGGAAAGTTATATAGCAGCTATTAAAGCTATTCTTGTAAATAAATATACTGATAAAAATGGAGTGGAGAGAAATGTGTTTCTTAAACTTAGATTTGTAGATAGTTTTCGTTTCTTGAGTAGTTCGCTCGATAAATTAGCAAAAAGTTTGTCAAACGATCCATTCAAACACACCCGATCATATTTCCCCGATAATGAAAAATTTGCTTTAGTTCGAAAGAAGGGAATCTTTCCTTATCAATATATGAGTACTTTTGAAAAATTATATGAAACAAGTTTACCGAGCAAAGAAAATTTTTTAATTCTTTAACAAATACTCATGTGAGCGATGCAGAGTATCAGTATGCTCATACTATGTGGACTACGTTTGAATGTAAAAATTTACTCGATTATTCTAATTTATATTTACAAACAGATGTTTTACTTTAAGCAGATGTATTCGAAAACTTTCGAGAAGTTAGCATGAAAACTTATAGTTTAGACCCCGCTCACTACTACACTAGCCCCGGACTAACTTTTGACGCGATGTTAAAACACACTAAGATTTCTTTGGAATGGCTAACTGATATCAACATGCACCACTTTGTAAAGAAAGCTATTAGGGGAGGTATTAGTCAGTGTTCGCTCCGCTATAGTAAAGCAAATAACAAATATATGAGTGATTACTATAAAAATAATCCCTCATCTTATTTGGCTTATATGGTTGGGCTATGTCTCAGTATTTACCGTATTCTGGTTTTAGATGGCTATCCGACACTGAAATTCAGAATTTTGATATTTTAAATACTTCAGATTCAGCTAATATTGGATACTACGGAGAATATTACACCACCAACCTCAAAGTTTCAGACATTTAAATTAATTGCGAACTTGCATAACATGGACGGTACGTCAGTCATTGTCAGAACCTCAAACAAGCTTTGCAACACGGTCTCAAAATATCTCGAATTCATAGAATATTAGCGTTTCAACAATCTGATTGGCTTAAAAATTATATAGATCTCAACACAAGTCTTCGTCAGAAAGCAAAAACCGATTTTGAAAAGGATTTTTATAAATTAATGAATAATGCTGTGTTCGGAAAGACAATGGAAAATATTGATAAGCGTGTAGACGTAAAATTGCTAACCCATTGGAATAATCTTGGTCATAAAAGGGGTGCTAGTTCTTTTATTGCGAAACCAAATTTCAAAAGTCTATCAATTTTTAATGAAAATTTAGTTGCTATCGAAATGCAGAGGTTAAAAGTGATCTATAATAAACCTATTTACATAGGCTTTGCGGTTTTAGAAATATCTAAATTATTAATGTACGATTTTTATTATAACTTTATAAAACCATTTTATCAAGATCGGGTAAAACTGTGTTACATGGATACAGATAGTTTCATTCTAAACATATTTACCGAAGATCTTTATGAAGACATGAAGAAAAATTTATCAAAATTTGATACCTCAAATTTTCCGTTAGATAATATGTTTAATATACCATGTCAAAATAAAGCTGTCCCTGGCTTATTTAAGGATGAGAATGGTGGTAAGATACAACGAGAGTTCATTGGGTTGCGATCAAAAATGTATTGCAATAAGGTTGAGGATAAAGTCACAAAGAAAGTAAAAGGTGTGAAAAAGTATGTAGTGAGAGATGACATTTCTTATGAAGATTATAAAACTTGTTTATTTGACGAACAAACAATTTATCGTAAACAAACGCTTTTTAGAAGTAAATTACATGAAATGTTTACGATTGTTCAAAATAAATTGACTCTTTCACCTGCTGACGATAAACGCTACTTTAAACCAGATTGTGTAAATACCTTAGCTTGGGGTCATTATTCTATTGAATAGGTTTCTTTTAGTCATTCCATTTCATGCAAACAATCGATAATCATTAACTTCACATTGGAGCCTAAAGAATGTACGTTTGAAACGATTAAAAAGGTTAGTTCATCAACAACACTTCTAACTCTAATAAAATTTGAAAATGTTTCAGGTTGCATTGCTGATATGTTATACCCCATCTTCAGAAGTTGCTGACAATGAAAGCGATGTAGATAATATCGATATGAACATATGTTATTTACCAAGACCTTATTTCATCTTATGTCGAGGTGGCAAGTATATTTTCCTATGCTGCAATTGTAACGAAATTGGGAATCCCTACGCAGATAGGTATGAGGAATTATGTTTACCACAGATGTTTGAATTAAATGAGTTTCATAACTATGTTCACACCTGGAACGATACCTACCACAGTGCATTCATTGTGCTGGAGAAATATATTCTATTATTTCAACTAATACTTGTATAAAGTGTAATAATGCCTCATAATGTATTTAACTGGATAGAATACGCATCTTTATGATCACTAAACTGAAAATTTTTACAATAACAGAAGGAACTGTCACGACATATTTGTTTTATTCATAATTAAAATATGTACATTTACGAACATTATGTTACTAATTATTACCTATACAATATTACATAATATTTTCCTTATCTATCCAAGAATTTGTTTTTAACTCCAACCATTTGACATACACTTTATCACCTTTTCTACGTGAAACTTTCTCCACAAGATATACATCTTTTTATGTTTAGCTTTTTGCAATTCTTGGTCGTAAAAACTGCCCAAAATAGGTTGGCCATTCATGTCTTCTAGATTATATGTTGCAGGATTTGTTATTTTAGCTTTAACAATTTTGAAGAGTTCTGTGGACCAGTTTGGCATGTATCCCTTCTCGAACAGGCTTTTGTGTTTACTTATACGTACGACATCGCCCACTCGAAAAATTCGATGACCACTTATTTTCACATGATTATAAACACTTTTTAACAATCTCTTTTCATTTTTCTTGTTAACATCACGAGGTAGCATTTTAATCGTTCTATGTTTAGCACTGTTATAAGTATTAGTTACTGCTGGTAATATATCCATCCACTTATATTTACCACTCATACTAAATTCCTTATACAGCTTTTCCTTGAGTGTACGAATTACACGCTCTGCAATAGATGCCTTTATTGTACTATATGAAGAATAATGATTTATCTTATACTCTTTCATAAGTTTTTGAAATTGCGTGTTATAAAATTCACGTCCATTATCCGATTGTAAATTTTTAGGCTGTCTAGGTCCTTGTAGAATTTTCTCCATAGCCTTCCTTACCTCTACACTTGCTTTACTTTTTAGAGGTTGGGTCCATAGAAATTTTGAGAAGCAGTCTATAACCACGAGTATGTATTTATAACCTTTATTCTCACGGACATAAGGAAGAAATTCCATCAAATCGACCTGCCACAAGTCATCGAGTCCTTTAATGATTACACGACGTCTTTTGAATCTTCTTCGAGCTGGTCTATGTAACTCATTAACTACATCTTGCTTAAGTTGACTCAGTATCGGTCTTTAATTTCTTAATTTTATTATCGATTTTGGTTTCCAAGTTTGTCAATAATTTTTTATATGATACATCATTTCGTTTTATATTACCTTCAACGGCATCCAATTCAAGTCTGAACTTGTCGTCCAAATTGCTAAGCTTATCTACTTTATTTTGAAACGTATCAAACACTATCTTTAGTCGATCTACGCTATCCATCAGCTCATCAGTTTTGCTGGTGACGTGGGTTTTCAAACGTTTTAAATCATCAACATCAGTCTGCAGCCTGATAAACTCTGTAATTTGGTTATAATACGGTGATTTAGATTTTTTAATGACTTGATCAACATCTTTAAACTTTTTGTCAACATAACCTTTATTTGCACAGTCATCAGCTTCTACTGGTGATTGAACATTACATAGTCGCTTATTTTGAAAATTGTAATGTCCATCAGCACTAGTTTCCAAAATTGGATGAAGATTATCTATCGGTATAGAAATTTTTCTTTTTGATTTAGTTAAATGTCGACCAAATTTATCAATACTATCCATATTGGTGTATATATTTAGACTGATACACTTCGATTAAAAATACTCTAATTATATTCAATAACACCAGCTTCCTGGAGCTCTTCTATTATTGAGGCTATCTCATTAGCATGACCATTATGGCCTGCAGTTTTCGAAGCCATAAGTAGACGTAGACGATCAACAAGCTCGTTTACATCATCCGAGTAAACGTACTGGTATGGTTCACTTCTATATATTAATTCTTCCCCCAGATGGCCAGTACCCTCAATACGTCCACTTGTTGATGCATGTCGCTCATACTTGTAACTCTTACTACCTTGCACCTGTTTATTAGGATCATATCCTCGACGATGTACATTAGTCTG
The DNA here is from genome assembly GCA_963170755.1 of Amphimallon solstitiale. Taxonomy (NCBI): domain Eukaryota; kingdom Metazoa; phylum Arthropoda; class Insecta; order Coleoptera; family Scarabaeidae; genus Amphimallon; species Amphimallon solstitiale. The sequence continues at coordinate 37,737,368 of OY720685.1, read as the reverse complement.
TTTTAAAATTGCACGATATCGATGCCCATCGTCTTTAGTAAAACCTTCCGAACGGGTTTTAAATATTAATTCGTAGAGACCACCAGTTCCTCTATATCGCACAGTATCGATTACAATATCTTTACCGTCGATGGTTAAAATGGAGTTGCCAATTTTAAATTTATTTGTTATAGGATCGAAGTGAACACCTGTTGTTAAATCATATTCACCGGCGGTATCCGCCAATAAGCCATCCAAGTAAGTCCTTGGCAGTATCTCATACTGTTCCAGATAGTCATCAACGATTTCAGGTGTCCTTCTAAGCATCTCCCTATATTCAGTACGATACTGCCGAAATGATTTCTCAGGATCCACCTCGATTGGTGTTGTGTCAAGCTCAAATACACTATCATCATGTTGTACACCTTTATCGATACCGGCGGGCTGTACTTGAATTGCACGATCATGGGTTATCCTCGTTTTAGGTGGTGTCCTTTGGTTCCATCTGTTTCACTTTTAACTGTTGGTATAACAACATCTTTCAACACCTTCCGAAGGGGTTCGGTAACAGGTTTAAAATGTTCTGTTATTAACTTATCATAATCAGAACGACCTGATTTTAATGCTAAATGTTTCCTTCTAATGGACTTGGTAGCTCGTATTATTTCCGATGTAATTCTATCACTATTATTACTGCTCTGTGTAGCCATATTTAAAGATTTTGAACAGCTTTTGAAGTGCTTTGAACAGCTTTCAAACAGCTTTGAAGCGCTTCGAACAGCTTTGAAGTGCTTTGAACAGCTTCTGAAGAGCTCTGAACAGCTTCTGAAGGGCTTTGAACCGCTTCTGAAGAGCTTTGAACAGCTTCTAAAGAGCTTTGAACGGCTGATGCATATTTTGAAGAGCTCTCTATAATGTTCAAAGTTGTAATTTGATGTTATCACTGTAGCTTGTCCTTAATGATTAATAGAAAATACATAGTAGAAAAGTTGAAATACATTCACAGAACAAACAACAGATGTCACAACAACCTACAAGTGTATCATCGTATGCTTCCGGTACTTCTTCCATTCTATCACGTCTAACACGGTTGAATATCAATACTTGATTGACAAATTTATCTTCATTTACAAATATATAAAGCAATCAAACATTTTTCGATAGCGACCCTCACTCATGTTACTATCCTTATCAATTGTGAGAAAGTCATATTTATTTTTCCAACACTCTGCACAAACTGATTTGAACTGGTCGAAAGTCATGTCGGTGCCCACATGATCGTCATATATATGTCTAAGATTTAGATCGTCTTGTTTAAATAAAATAATAAAATTAGCATTGTCTCGAATTAAATGTTTAGGTATGCGAGTATATGTTTGACATAAGTAGAAAGAATCAATGGCCTTATGTCGCCCCATACTAAAATACGATCTAATTTTATCTTGCTTGTCACACACCACATCATCGAAAATAAATATAGAATTTTCTAATGCTTCATTAGGATCTAGAATATTATCGTTTTCGGTATACTTGAAATACTTTATACCTTTAACATTATTGATCACCCTCTCCAGAAACTGATATTTAGGCTGATACAGTGACTTGGAGTACACATAGATATTATGAAACTGGAGACCGTTTTCTTCAATAATCAGACTTATCAGAGCATTTGTTTTTCCACAATTGGACGGTCCGCATATTATACATCGAATTGTATTGGGCAGTAGTGAATTATGTCTGCGATATAAATTGACAGGCAGTAATTCATTGTCCAAATTTTTCACTTGGAGATTAAGCTTCTGCTTGACAAGACGCATGATGCGATACTGAGTGTATTTAGGGGGCTCATCCAATCAAATATCATTCACTCAAATGTTAACGTTCAAAGAAGGAGGTGGTGTCCTAAACACACTTATCAACAATCTTCCTGTAGAATTACACGTACCAGGTTATCAGGTATTTATTTGTTTAAAGAAATATTCCATACCAACACTGTAAATCGTTTTATGTATTTATAATGGTTCTTATTGTTATTAATAGTTTTGCGGACCGGGCACGCGTTTAGAGAAACGATTGAGTCGAGGAGATCCTGGAATAAACCCACTAGACGCCGCTTGTAAAGAGCACGACATTGCATACTCTATAAATAAGGATATTAAAGATCGTCACAAGGCAGATCAAATTCTTGAAGAAAAAGCTTGGAATCGTGTTAAGTCAAAAGACGCTAGTCTTGGTGAGAAAGCAGCCGGCTGGTTGGTGACTAACAGCATGAAAGTCAAAAGAAAACTGGGGATGGGTATCAATACACAAATGAAGAGAACGAGCAGTAGAAAGCGAATGAGAGGAGCTGGTATTAAGAGTAGAAGAGTTCCGTTCAGAAGGGGTGTTGTAGCACATGCAAAATCGGCTCTGACGAATTCAAAAATTAAGGATTTTGCAGAGCAAGCAAAAATATCACTCGCCGCTGCTAAAATTGCGCTTAGAAAGAATGGAGGTAGAAAAAATATCCGAACACTAAGGATTATACCGATACCGAAAACTGGTGGTTTTATACCTCTAATACCACTATTTGCTGGTTTGAGCGCTTTGGGCACTCTTGCTGGAGGAGCTGCTGGAATTACACAGGCGGTGAATAAAGCAAAGGCCTCCCAAAAATTACTGGCTGAAACACAACGACATAATAAAGCAATGGAGGCTGTTGCATTGGGGAAACATGGTCAGGGTCTGTATTTGAAACCGTACAGGAAAGGATTAGGCCTATATTTAAAACCACAGTCAAAAAACTACTAAGCAGACTGCCACGAAGAGCTCTCACAGACAAAGATATTTTGAAGTTTGGAAAAAATATACGTAACTTTCGCGGTGTCTTTATGAGAGACAATTTGCCTAATAAACCGAGGAAGAGTGAGTGTGCAGTCATTAATCTTGATTCAATATCCGGACCGGGAACCCATTGGGTTGCGTATTGTAAGAAGAACCGTACAGTTCATTATTTCGATTCATTCGGCAACTTATCACCACCTTTGGAATTGATAGAATACCTTAAAAACTGTCAAATTACCTATAATCAGTCGCGGCTTCAAAATTTTAATGTTTGTGGACATTTGTGTCTAAAGTTCCTATATAGCTGTGTGTAGAGATTAGAATGTCATTAGTATCATGTCGAGTACGTTCACGCTCAGCAGCACGAGTAATGTGCTCACAGCGGATTACTATCCGCCAATTGAATTGTATAGTCAACACGAATATGCAATTGGCCTTATAGGTCTGCATACATACAACACTATCCCAAACATATATGAGGGACACAACAAATTTTATTACGATAATCACGTGTTAGATATACCTACTGGTTCCTATGAAATAGGCGACTTGGAGGCTTACCTGCAGAAACAAATAATTGGTGACGTAACCGACAAAAACAAATTGCTATCCATAAAGCCCAACAACAATACACTAAGATGTGAGATACAGAGTCAGTATACCATTGATTTTACGCCAAATGATTCTATTGGACGAATGTTGGGATTCAGTAGTCGGAAATTGATTGCCGGACAAAATCATGAATCGGATCTCGCTGTACAGATTATAAAGGTTGTCACTATAAGAATCGAGTGCAATATCGTAACGTCTACGTACTATGACACACATCTTGCACACACATTATTTGAATTTGCACCCTCTGTGGAACCGGGTTTCAGCATTAACATTGAACCACGTAATATTGTTTATTTGCCGATCAATACGAAAAGAATTAGTAATATTACCCTCACCTTATTAGATCAAGACTCTGACCCAGTAGATTTCCGTGGCGAGCAGATAGTTGTGCGTCTCGAACTAAAGAGATTGTCGTGAGGTGGAAAATGGGGCTGTCATTTAATAATCAAAACAATAAAACGGACAGATCTGACGAACACACATTCATTCAGTCGCGTGCGCGCCATCGATTAACACCGGCTAACATTGCTTTTCTAAAATCTATTGGTTTGAAATTGATTGAGAAAAATGGAGAAGTTGCAGATATTCCAAGGATTAAAATGCGATGATGCCATAGTGAAGGAGCAATATGGTATTGCTCCTTCACTAGACATGGTGTCTACTATCCGCGCGCAAATAACTTTAACCTAAATGATGAAATTCGCATCCCCATTCAACATCAGGATATTTACACTCTACCAAGTGAAAGCTTCATTCACATACAGGGCAAATTCAACGAGCAGACTACCGGAACAGGTAGCTGTAAACTAACAAACAATGCATATGCTTTTTTATTCGATCAGATGCGATATGAAATTAACGGTGTGGAGATTGATCGTTGTATGAAGCCTGGTATCACTTGTAATAGTAATGCCCCTTCGAGCCCCTTAGTTGGTCGACATATGTAATAGTAATTGTTTAAAATATAATTAAAATTACTCAAATGCCCCAAGGTTGGGCACCATATGTAATAGTAATGTCTTTTCGAGCCCTTAGTTGGGCACCATATGTATTAGTAATGCCCTAGAGTTGGTCGACATATGTAATAGTACGACCCTTATAATTACATAAAAATGACTAAAATGCCCCAGAGTGGGGTGTTCATATGAAATAATACAGATTTAAATAATATAATTAAAATGACTCAACTAAATAAAATGACTTATTGAATGCTCCGCGTAATTAGCTCAGGTAAATAGTTCGGTTTAGCATAAGACTCTTAATTTCAAGACGGTTCAGGTATTTAGACACTAAGATTATTGTTCTGCACGTACTATTACTTCTATTTTGTATTCCAAATTTCTTATAGTAAGGTAGACAAATAATACGCAAAAGGATATTTAAACATTATTAATATATTGATTATGAACACCATCAACACAGATCAAGTTACAAACAAAGGTTATAGAAACAAAACACAATTCAAATGGTACAACACAATACAAATTACGCATTAATTACAACATGGGCAAATATAATAAACAACAATGCAATGACGCTTTACCTATACAGTATACCATGGATTTAATTAAATGCTAATTGAATTGTTTTATAAAAAAAACATGCATGATATAGGCCTTTAATTCAAACAACGTTGGGTACCTTTATACGATGCTGTGACGCCGCTGGACCGGTATTTTCACGGGCAGCTTTCCCAGGGTAGACTGAAATCGTCGTCTTCTTTGTCTGGAGATACGGCACACACTTAATTATTAATAGAACTTTTACTTCACTTGACCCACTATTTGTTTTATTAAAACTTATAACAGTTTTCTCACTAGGCTTTTTCTTTTACTTTTTTCTAGTGCGTAGAATTACTTGTATTCGCACTGTTAGCCTGTGAGAGATCGTTCCCTTTTCTTGGGTGCGGTCTAGTGTTATTCTACTTAACACGACCTGCGAACCTATTCATGCGCCGGCTAGGGAACGTCTGCTTGCCTGCTCCTTGCTTAAGGCATGTCACACCGTATTCTTGCTCGGGGTTTCCCCGGGCCACCTATGTACTTTACATTTCTTCATTACATTCAAGGTTCCACGTGTCGGTTGCACACAAACGGTTTCTTATCTATGTCGCATAACTTCCTGGCTTACTCCGATATCATTGCAATAATATTGACGCCACTTGTGTTTTTCTTCCTTTCACACCGATACACCTACGCACTATTTCTCTTTTACGTATACAGAATTTATATAGAAACATGTTAAACAGGAATATAATAATTTAATACAAATAAATGAATAATACATGTTTCCCGATCTGTGTTGATTTATTATTTACCTTAATATAAATATTTTGGATGTTATATTATATTTATATTTTATTCATTATATACAGGGCCTACCGTTACACACTACTACAATGAAGGCATACGTTTCTTACAATCCGAATGAATCTAAGATGCTTGAAATGGCAGGTTGGTGTTCGTTCAAGGCTGAACAACTCACCTTCTCCGTAAATGAGTTCAACGCCGTTTTGCCTGCCAAATTTTGTTTTGGAATATTTGATGATTACAAGCAGATAGTAATGAATGTCAGTCAGGAATTGATACTGAATCGCAGTAAAACTGACGATAATTGTTATAAAAACAATTTGGAGGATGGTACGAAGAAGGCAACCATACAAATTGAAAAGATTGAATGGTATGTGTTACACGTTACTGTAAACGATAAGACTCGTCTGAAACTGCTACAGGCTCTTCGAGAAAACAAATCGATATACATACCATTCAGAAAGTGGCAATTGCACGAACTACCATCATTGCGCACTACGAAAAATGATATATAGCCCATCAAAACCAGCACAAACTTGGAGAAGCCTCGTTATGTTATTGTGGGATTTCAACTTAAGAAGAAGGATAATCCCCAAGCAGATTCCTCCGACTTTGACCATTCTGCAATTACTAATCTAAAATTATATTTAAACTCGGAGAGCTATCCTTACACCGCTATGAATTTAAATATGGGGCTCAAACGATATGCTATTGCATATCACGCGTATTCAAATTTCCAATCTAGCTATTACCGTCGTCAAAACCAACCACTTTTGGATTATAACCAGTTTCATGATTATGCTCTCTATTTAATCGACTGCTCCAAGCAAAATGAATCATTGATTTCCTCAAGCATTGATATCAAGCTGGAGATAGAGTGTCAAGAACAATTTAAACCAGATACCGTAGTGTATTGTCTCATTTTGCACGATAATTTGGTGGAATATCAACCTCTTACGGGAACAGTGAAGAAAATAATTTCATAATGGATAATTTTGATGATACAACGTCAGTGCATGATTGGTGTGAGTGTAGAATATCTACAGCTGATACCGATCGATTTCAACATAGGATTGAGAATATTGAGACTAACTTAAGCACGAATTTATTGCAACGGCATTCATACGTAATTATTGATCTACAAGGATTTCAGCTGAAAAATGGATTTATGCTTAAGGAAATGGTAATCAGTGATGGTGTAAAAATGGGGCATTTCATTTTTACACCATCCATTTTCAAACCTAATGTGTCCTACAATAAGCTCACACGTGAAGAATATGTCAGGTGTTATGGTTAAAGGAAAATCATCATGGTTTATGTTATAACGATGGATATATATCCTACTCCAAAATAGGAGAGATTTTAAATAGATTTGTTCACTAAAACGACTGCATTTATGTTAAGGATCATCAGAAAAAAATGTTTCTAAGAAATTACTTACCTAATTCTGTAATAATTAATTTAGAGTGTGATAAAAATACTATTAAGTTAGATAAGACTAATTCAACTTGTATGTTTCATACTAAGGATTACTGTATTTGTGCATTACGTAATGTTAGACTATCCAATTTTCTCAAATAGTTTATTGTAATTTTAAGAAATTAAAGATTTATATTAGTCTAATTTATTATTTAACTGTCTCCGTTGAGAAAAATAAATTATGTCTAAACAATTTAATTTTTTTATTTCGAAAAATGCCCGCCATCCTCCAGGTTCCCGCTTCAGATGAATCCCCGGGCCCCCCGCTAACCGCCGAGGCCCCCGTAAACTCTGATGTTAAACTCTACGAGCGCTCCCCGCAGCTTACACAGTAAAACTTTAAGAGCGCTCCCCGTACTACGCACACATTAGTTCGAAACCTCGCCAGCGGCGATTTGCAGGGGCGCCACTGCTGGGGAGGGGGCTGCTGCTCGCTTCTCAGGCTAGGTGAAAGTCGCTGAATTTGAGGAGGTTCCAGAATCGGCTATCTTACTCGTAATATATTTAGTACCTAATTGAAATTGAGAAAGACTTCAGTCTTTCTCAACTTATTTATTATATTGATTTAGATTGTCGAAAAACCTTAAATGTTTCGTGTTCGGGATACACACATACATTAAGTGCCATTGCCGACAATCGAACGCACAGACACCGGTGTTTCGGCCTTTGAGGCCTCATCAGTGCACGTGGAGACTGTTGACAATGGCTTTAAAACTTAAAACGCTACTTATGTCAGTTTTGCGTGGTAAATGCAGTAAGAGTATCACAGCGACATCTAACACCCAAAAGATGACACAGAAAAAGCGATGGCTTCTGACGGCATGTTCTGCTGTACATAGGCCTGTATGTTAATAGTGTATCCCGTGTAATAGAGCCTTGATATAACTGCTCATTACTACTCGTTAGCAGGGTTGCCAGCCGTGGGGAATTTTCCTCATGTGGGGAAATGCGGTGCCTGGTGACACCTAGTGAGGATAAATTGAGGATGTGGGGAATTTAATCAAAATGTGAGGATTTTTTCAATAGTTTTCTTATATTAAATTATTATTTACCGTTCCAATTAAATCATCTGTTTGCGATGTTATTGGTTTTATTTATTGGTTTACTCGGGTTTAATAGTAGAACATGTAATTTCAAATAAATTCTGTTTGGATATAATCTACGAGTAAAGAATAGAACAGGAGAGAGTCTCCTTAATAATAATATTTGTCCAAATTTGGTAACTCAATATGGCCGCCGCAGTGCCTAGGCGTGCATAAATATTTTGTATAGGGTATATGTACACTTCCTGTGTTCTCGATAATCATTTAAAATAGGTTGTTAGTCCAAAAATAATTAAAGAAATATCGTGAGTGTATTATGTTTTCAATTCTTTTCTTCTTTTTAATATATTATAAACGGGTTTAAATGAAATCTGCGTCAAAAATATGACAAATATTAAATGACTTGGATATATATGTTACGACACTGAAGACATAATCAGACATGTCAGATACATATATGACAATTTATTTAAAATACCTCTTATTAAATTATTATTGCCTATGTTGAATGCCAATGAAATAACTTACCGATGAAGAGAAAAATTAATATTCTTTGTTCTTGCCGTTTTAGAACGACCACAAGCCACACAATTGTAACTCCGTCTAAAAAATACCTATTTCCCCACCACGTTATGCTATCTCCTGTTCTATTCTTTACTGGTAGGATATAATACTGGTTTACTCTTGCCATCTAGTGAGAGGAATTAAATCAATGAAATTATTTCCGCAGCATTTTTTAGTTTAAGTTATGTACTTTCCCGAATTCTTTACCAAACACCTGAATATAAATTAACGTCGAGCTATAAAATTATAATATAACTGAGTCATTTTAATGAACAAGTTTCGAGAAATTGTACCCACAACGTAATAATATTTAAATTGTGTTAATATTTTAAATAATCTTTAACAAACAAGTAGGTACGTTATCTTTATACATTTTTTAAATTTCAAAATAAATAATTTTGTTTTAAATTATTTGTAACTTAAATTGCAGCTGCACGTGAACATAAGGCAGCGCAAAACGAAAAAACAAAATGGAAAAGAAAATTTGTCCATAAATACCAATCATCCTGGGAATTACACAAAGACTTCAAGGGGTGGATTAAACCCAGCACCAAAGGGGATACATTCTTCATTTGTAGATTTTGCGGTAGTGATTATACTTGCGGAAAATCAGAAATTTTAAAACATATGAAAACAAAGAAACATGCCACAAATTGCGTCTCTGTAAAAACTCGAAGAACGATTGAGCAGGTATTTACTTCAAATAAATTAGTTCAAACAGAATACCTAATTAAACAAAATGAAATCAAATTATGTATGTTTCTCATTGAACACAATTTGTCATTTAATGTAAGGGATCATTTAGTTGAATTAATTAAAAGTTTAAATTTGGACAAAGATGTGGTAAAAAAAATGGCGCACTAAAGCTACTGCAATTATTAACAATGTTACAGGTAAACAGGGAAAGGAAAATATAGTCAATATTTTGCAAATGACCAAGTTTTCATTAATGATTGATGAGTCAACAGACGTTGATTGTACAAAGCATCTTGCTTTAATTGCACGTTTTTTTAAAGATGGGAGAACTCAGGACGCATTTGTCGGAATTATGACAGTACCGGAAGCTGTCATAGTTTTGCTTTGTGTGCATCATATGCTGCAGCTAAATTACCTTCTGAAGTTGAGAATTTGGCAAGACAGATATTTTGCTATTTCAAATATAGTTACAAACGCCAACAAGAATTTAAGCAATTTCAGGAATTTGTGAATCTTAAACCTCATAAGATGCTACACCCAGCACAAACACGTTGGTTCTCATTAATATCGGTAGTTAACAGATTACTGGAACATTATCCAGCCCTTAAACTATACTTCACAGCAGAAGTATACGATAAAAAAAAAAGAAGCTGAAATTATTTTTAATCAGTTGGAAAATAACTTTAACAAACTATATCTCACTTTTCTTTCATATACCGGGTGTCCCGTAAAAAACGCCAACAATAACAACTCTGTTATTTATTGTCCGATTTTATTCAAACAAAAAGAAAGTTAATTTGCATCAAAAATGCTACAAAAAAGCAGTGTTTTGTTTGTTTTCAGTTGTTTTTATACATGTCAAACGACAGTCAACTTTTTTATTTTAAATGGAAACAGATATATTTTTGGCTATATTCGGATTGGATTTTTTTTTCTGAATTTAACAATGTATAAAATGTCTATTTTTGATAAACAATTATTGAAAAAAAATATAAAACACTTAATACATTTCATCTTTGTATTCCATTATTTATAAATTTTGGAATGTGCCATGAAAAAACAAAAATGCGATAAACGTCAATAAACGTCAGTGTGAGTGTCTATTAAGTCTTATTTATTGTTCTGCTTGAACGTTTTGCCACAAAAAAAAGTATATTCGTAAAAATGAATAACAATGAGTTAACAAACATGTTGCAAGTGTTTTTTGAATGTAATAAAAATCGTCTTCAAGCAGTTCGGCGTTACAGCGTTCGTTTTCCGGACAGAGAAGTTCCAGATTCGAAAATATTTCAGAAAATTGAAACGAATTTGAGGAATTATGGATCATTTAAAAAACCTAAAACACAGCGACGTAGATTCGCCGAAAATACGGAATATGATGTTCTTCTTGCACTACAAGAAAATTCACGAACTTCGACTCGCGAAATTGCTCATAATATTGGGGTATCAAAAACTACAGTCCATAGTATTCTAAGAAAATACAAATTTAAACCGTACATAGCTCGAAAAGTTAATGCATTAGAACAAAATGATCAACGCCGAAGAATACAGTTTTGTCGACTTTTTTTAAATGCATTAGAACAAGACCGGAGTTTTTACAGAATGATAATTTGGTCTGATGAATGCGCTTTTAGCAACAATGGTATTTTTAATAGAAACATACATCGACAATGGAGCCAAGACAATCCGAGATTTGTCATTGAAAATAATTTTCAAAGACGTTTCAGCGTAAATGTTTGGCGTGGTATTTTAGGCGATCAATTAATTGGGCCGTTTTTCATAGATGGTTGCTTAAATCAAGAAAAGTATCACACTTTATTAAACGAAAATCTCCAAAACTTTTTAGATGAATTACCTTTGGCAAATTTAAATAGAATATTTTATCAACAAGATGGGGCCCCCGCTCACAACGCCAGAGTAAATACTGATTGGTTGAACACTCAATTTGGAAATAGGTGGATAGGAACATCCGGTCCTATCGAGTGGCCTGCGCGTTCACCTGATCTTTCGCCCCTAGATTTTTGGTTGTGGGCTTATCTACAAGATCGAGTTTATTTGACACCTCCAGAAAATGTTGACATTTTAAGACAAAGAATTATTATCACTTGTCAAGAAATACCTGCCGTTTGTCTTTTAAATGCGACTCGTGGAGTAATTAGGAGATGTGCGTTATGTATTGAACAAGGTGGCGGGCAATTTGAACAATTATTGTGAAGTGTTTTGTTTTGTTTTTTAGAATAATACTTATAATACTTACGTTTTCAATGTTTCATAGCACATTCGAAATGTTATACATAATTTATTAAAAACATGGTCAATTTTAATAAATGGCTTTCTTTCAATAATCGTTTATAAAAAAATAGACATGTTATACATCGATGAATTCAGAAAATAAAATCCAATCCGAATATTGCCAAAAATATATGTTTCCATTTAAAATAAAATAGTTCACTATCGTTTGACATTAATGAAAACAACTGAAAACAACTAAAACACTACTTTCTTGTAGTATTTTTGATGCTAATTAACTGACTTTTTGTTTCAATAAAATCGGACAATAAATAACGGACTTATTATTGTTGGCGTTTTTTACGGAACACCCGGTATTTTGCCACTAATAACAAATTTAAACAAAGAATTTCAAAGTGAAGAGCCTAAAATCCATTTACTATATGAAAGAATTTCGCAAGTTTATAAAACTATCTTAGACATGTATATTAAACAGGATTATCTAAAAGCTGTAGAGTTGTCAGTGACTCAGTATAGAAATCCAACAAATTTTCTGCCAATAGAGGAAATATACTTAGGCCCTCTTGAACATACTGCTCTTCAGGACAGCAACTTAAAAAAGCAAGAAATAGAGAGTTTTAAAATTAATTGCCTAAATTTTCTAATAGAAGCAGCTCACCAAATTTACATACGTTTTCCTTTAAATTCAGAATTTTGTAAGACATAAAAAACATGCAACTAATTGATCCCAATTACTTCTTTAAAAGTCAAGTAATTTCAATAGCCCCATTAGCTGTACAATTTCCCAATATTGTTACAGATTTGAATCAAACGGATTTAGAATTTAGACTTTTAAGAAATGAACATAATTTGAATTCAGAAAACTTAAATATATTTGAATTTTGGAATAACATCGAAAATATCTTTATTCCTGATAGTACACAAAAATACGGAAACCTACTTGAACTAGTTAAATTTGTATTATGCCTTCCAAACAGCAGTGCTTCAACAGAAAGATTGTTTTCTGTAATTAATCTAAACAAGACTAAAATAGGAAATAGACTTACTACTATACCCTGTCTCAGAATAAGAAGGAGTGATTCAAATATCCCGCCAAAACATGGAACACAGCTTAAAATTTAGTAGACAATTTGATGTGACATCATGACAATTGAGGTTAGATGAACTATATTAATACTAACTAAAGATTTAGCTGTTTTGTGTTTCATTTACTACTTTCATCAAAATAGATGGATGTGCCGCTTTTCATTCTACCAGTCAAAGCAGCAATACGAGTGCACGGCAATTGGAAACAGGAGAGTAAAGTTATAAACACAAGTAGGTGCATACATCTATAATTTGATGAATATAAATCTCTTAACATTCAAATCTGTTCATTCTAGTTTTTCAAAGAAAATCATTAGAAGAATCTATGGATAAAGATATAGGCCCAATTTACAAATGAAAAGAGTAGACTTTGTTCTGAGCGTTTTGAGAAGGATTGCCATTATAAATATATAATTACTGCACATTTTAGTGAATGTGCTATATCAACATGAAAATTGTGAATCAAGTATATTTATTATTAAATATTTGTATCAGCGAGCAAGAATGAATCAAACCTTTTACCTTTTATCAAAACATCCTTAATAACTTGCAGAAAAAGTTTATGCTTATTAGTTTCTATTGTAAATATCCAGTGTTGTTAAGTATTTAACTATAAGTAGTTAGAAATGTAATTAAACTACTTTTTATGTATCTAAATATATATTTAACTATTTTTTTCTATGCGTTAACTTAATTACAAATAATTACATTTTTCCTATCATTTAACTACAGTATTTTAAATACTGTAGTTAAATGATGTTAAATACTGTATTTAACATCGCCTAGTCCAGGTATATTACTTCGAAAAGCTTTCACTCGTTAATTAGTCGTTATAGATAACAGTGCGGTTCCTAATCCCTACACCAGGGATTATAAAATAGTCATTAGGAAAGTCCCGAAAATATGTGCATGATGCAATCTAATGCCTGCAGTAACTTAAAATTAAGCATGTTATTGGTCCATGGATTGTGGTATTAAATTTGTGAGTTTACCTGTGCGCAAAAATTTGCAAACGTTTATTATTTGACAAACGTTTCTAGTGGAGTAAAGTGTGTTTCAAAGTTTATTAGTGTCGACCTGAGCAGAAAATGGAGAAGAATGACGAGAAGAGTTTACCAGCAATTTTCAAGACTAGTATTTTTAAGATCATTGAAACCAATGGTGACAAAATTAAAGCAAAATGCAAGTTATGTAATAATAATAATAATCATAATAGTTAAAAACAATAAGGTTTGAAATGTCTTATCGCACAATATTAATATCACATAAATTCACATAATAATAAAAAATAATAGGAGTAATAGTTTGTAATTATTGTAAGTATTAGTATTAAGTTTATAAACAGTAAGTACCTATGTAACAAAATTATAATTTTTTTATTTTTGTAAATATAATACTCGTGATTTGTAACCATCAACAATTATTTTTAATTTTTTCCTATACCCTGCTTTCCTGTGATGTAGTAAATAATGATAACTACATTTCAATGTATATAAAATTTGTAGTTAAATAAGTTTTCAAAAAATGTATTTAAGATACGCTTAGTTACATTTTTGGAAGAGTAGTTGTAGTTGAGCTTAACTTCATTTTAGAAAGTAGTTTTAACAACACTGTAAATATCAATAAAGAACTTGTACAGATAAATCATTCGTATTACTGCTACAAACCTTGAAGAGGTAAATTCAAGCAACTACTCTTGGAAATGTGAAGCTGACATAGAACAGTAATAAATTGAAAAATTTACATCGGTTGAAGTTGTTTACACGACCTGCAAAGATAATTACATATACCTACACATTACTAATTATTCTTCTCTATTAAAATTGATGTATTTTGAAAATATATAAAGTATAACACATTTTTATTTCTATTATATATTGGAAATTAACAATAATTTAGTGTTCACAAGATTAAAAATTTACATTGTCGGCACAATTTTTCCAAATACTTATTATAACATTTGTAATTGCTTCTGTCAAAAGTTCTCGAATAACTGATATTCTGAAAGGGGATGTTTTTGAAGTAACTTCACCTTGTGTATCAATTCAGAACGTATATGAAGTATTCTTAATTGCCTATCTTTATCGATATGGCTTTTTAATCCTACAGGTTTTCAACAAAGCTTGTCGTGCACTCATTATACTTGTGGCAATCCAAACTTTTTCCCAAATAATCTCCACCAGATATTTTCACCTTTTTCTATTAGTACAGGTTTCTTTACGTTTGACATATCTGAAATATAACATGTATATGAACATGTGGTAATATAATTAGTATTTAATTAACACTTACTTGAAATTAATGCGTCAACTCTAGAATATATGTGAGTTGTTCAGTTCATTCATGGTATGAACTCATCTATAGTTATTTTTGCAATGATATTAATTGTTGGACGTTTGATTTTTGCACTGTCGTACAGTATTTTTGACAGATTCATCAAATTCAAAGTTTTAAATGCCTGATCACTTGTTCCTTAGGTCTTAAGCCGTCTGATCAACTCATGCTCGTGTTGTACATAAAAGTACGGATTTTATTTAATAACACAATAAACTATAATAAACCGAAGTAAAAATGTAAGAGACTAGGTTATGGCTTGACTATAAACATAAAATGACGTTTTGTCAAACTTATTTTCCCATGTTAAACTTGCCTACGCAAGAACCAATGAAATACCTTAAAAATATACGCCATTTTGGCGCGATATTTGAATCACTCCTTCTTATTCTGAGACAAGGTACAAAATTGTAACGAGTTTGTGGCCTCAGAATCGTTGTTAAAAAAACATTGTAACAAAATGTACACAATAAAGAATTAAATCAAAATCTTCTTCTTTTTATATAGCTACATTACCATGTATCATATAAAAATGAAATATTTACATGTCGTACTCGTTTTTCAAATAAAGATGTACAGGTTTCCAAGTTTCCGAACTAAGCTGAAAATGATATTGATGTTATGCTAAAGGCACCCGTTTCTGTACATTTTTCTGATTGGGCTTAAGAGATCCCACGCTTTAAAGTTATTTACATTACAATATTTAATTATAATCTAGAAAAAAGATTCCTTGATTTTAGGTTATAAACGATCTTTTACGGTTCACTTTTAAATACACACCAATTGTACTTACTTCACTAACTTCACATTCTGACGACGAGTGAGGAAAAGTGGGGAATCGTGTTGCCTCCAAGTGGGGAATTTTTTTTTTGATGCGACAGCTTTGCCAACTTGGGGGGTTTCCCCCTAGATTTAGGGGTTTTTTTTTGAGCCAAGGGGGAAATTTGGGGGGTTTTATTTCTTAGGGGTATTTGTAGGGGATGTTGAAAACTGTTATACTTGAGTATTGCATATTGAGAAAGAAATATTTAAGTTTATTTTTATTATGTTATAATAATAGTCATGAGTAATAAGCAGCAAGCACCAGCAACTGTAAATTTTCCTATTTGCAAATTAAGATATATGTATATGAATTTCCTGGAAACATGTATTTGTCTATACAACTAACTGTCACAATAATATAAAGGAGTTACTTTGTTTTTTATAACAATTGATTTACTGGTTTTTAGGCGTTTAGTCATGTAATTTAGGGGTTTTTCAAGCATTATTCAGATCATTCAGGGGCACAGATTAGAAGAGATGGCGCAGTCAAGCCAAAATTTTTATCCGCGGTTTGTATTGCGTGAAGGCCGATATAGAGGGCGCTGGCATCAAAAAATTACAGTTTTCAATAACACTAAGCAAATAGCGGGCGATTCAAAATTTATTTGGTAGCGGGAAATTCAAAATTAAGTTTATTAAAAATTAGGGTTTAATACCGCGAGATCAAAAATATATTGATAAAGGTTTGCCATGGAATGTAAAAATCTGTCTTAAGTTATATCATTAAGTGTCATACTGTCATTAATATTTGTCATTTTAAGAGAAAATATAATGCAGTGTGACACTTAATGATATAACTTAAGACAGACTTGTACATTCCATAGCAAACCTTTTTCAATATAATTTTTGAACTCGCGGTACATGATCACACCACTGTCATCAAATTGCATACTATTTACTAGTTCCCGTAGTAATGAGGAATCATTGCTAAGGAACACAGTATGCAGTACGATATTCAATTACAATGCTGTAACCACACAATAACGTTTTAAAGAAAAGAATTACTTAAATAATTACACTTTAATATTGCTACGTAGAAAAGGTACAAAGTACATTTATGAATATTAATAACTAACATCTAACACGTATGTTTTAGTTAAATTACCAGTACAAAAATAAAGAAACGAAGAATAGCATAATCTACCAAAAGTAGAATATTCGACTAACAAACATATTTTTAAAATTAAGATAGAATTTCTGTTGAAAAAGCACAAGTACCTACTCAAAATACTACAAAGTAGAAAAGGTATACATTTATGATTACTATTGAAAAATTATAACTAACATCCAACATGTGTTTTAGTTAAATTACCAGTACAAAAATAAATTAATGAACAATAGCATAATCTACCAAAAGTAGAATATTCGACTAACAAATATATTTTTATTAATAGAATAAAACACCTTTTTCACAAAAAATAGTTTAATAACTAGATGTCACATTTTGTGTGCACTGCACACATCGTCAGTAATAACAGTTACTACTGACGATGTGTGCAGTGCACACGAAATGTGACATCTAGTTATTAAACTATATTTAGTGAAAAAGGTGTTTTTTTGTATTACTATTTCTATATTTCACAAGTGTTCAACATATATTCCTACAAAGATAGTTTTAACAATAAGATAGAATTGCTGTTGAAAAGTACAAGTACCTACTCAAAATACTACAAAGTAGGTAATTAAACCCGATAGATACACAATGACTTAAGCCCATGTTTACTACCACCATTTACAAAATCTTGTATTACATAAATGATGAACATAAAATAAGGTGACATAAATAAAAATATGGATACACAAGATACCTAACAAATTTAGTAGACGTCTTTTCATCAATATATAATTAAAAGAGTGACAATTAGGGCTTAAAAACTAAATAATGTTAATTACATGGCTATAGAAGAAAACAAACAAATTAAACCTGCAATAACTAACACCAAATTGGTTAATTTATTGTTGTTGTAAAACAAATGAGACTTCCAATGATATGGCTGCCTCAAGCTCCGTGGGTGGCCTCATGGGATGGAGTGTCGGCACTGCATTTCTGTTGAGGTGTACTGAATGAGGGTGTGCATAGTATCTTGTGTCAAAATGTAGGCTGCAAAGTTTCTTATTACATGTTGTACTGGCATCTAGCACAGGTTTCATGCCCATTTGCTGTTGCCAAGTTTCGCTCCTATAAAATATAATAATTACAACTGTATACTAACAAATATCAACGATAGTATAAAGGCACATTTTCATTATAGTAAACTGCATAGGAAAATCATTAGGAAAAACCATAAATGCTTCTGTACCAACAAATCTGAAGTTTCTATTAACACTGCTAAACATGGATTGATTGCTTGTGAAAAAACATAATATATAAACTTAAAAACAAGTAGTAAGTTTTTCGTGTAGTTTAAAGGCTTTCTTATACACCCATAGGGTTAAACTGCAGTTGAGGTGTCGGGCGACTAGTGTACCTTATAGAGAACCTCTAATTGAACACCTTTTTCTTATAAAATTATCAATGCAAACATAGAGAAATGGAGATAAAAAATAAATTAGGTACTGACCAAGTCAATTTTGCAGGTTACATCTCATGTAAGATATCCCATATAGATCATTGAAATCATGAAAATCACTATAATTGATGTTTATTTCACATAATCACACACAATTTAGGTCAATTTGTATGTTTTCTTATGACTTCTGCGATTTTAAAAGCACCATCAAATGTCAACAAAAACAGCTGATATCATGTGATCTCGTATTTACAATTTTGCTAAAATTCAATCAAAGAACGTGGAAATCAAAGGTAATTGTTGTGTTGTGAGCTTAAATAAACATCATTTATTGCGATTTTCATTATTTCAATGCTCTATATGGGATATCTCACATAGGCTGTAACCTGCAAGATTAACTCGGTGAGTACCTAATTTATTTTTTATCTCAATTTCCCTACATTTGCATTGATAATTTTGTAAGAAAAAGTTGTTCAATTAGAGGTCCTTTATAATGTATACTAATCATTTTGTCAAAAATCGCCTGACATCTCAACTACAATTATTCTCACTTATATTATACTCCTAATAATTGCAAACTTTAATTGTTGTAATCGGAAACCAACAAAATCCTTGCTATAACCAGGTGGTCCTTGTTGCACTTAGAATCAGAACTACAAACAAAAAATTTCCAGCTCACCTTCGGGTTATATGTCAACTATTAGTGCCATTAGTCCATTAGTTACTTGTTCGCATTCTCGGAAAATATGCATCGCTCTTGCTTCTTCGACGCACATACAATGCACCAGCTTCTATCCATATTTTAAGTCTAAAAATGCATTATGTCAACTTAATAAAATTATCATATTACTCTTTACAGAACTTACGGTACGATTATAACACCACTAACTAAGTAGTAATAAGAAAAATAATGTTTAGCAACACACACAAAATTTGTTGGTTAACGGCCTTGTACGCGCTTGCATAAAATGACAGCACAGTAGTAGCGACATCTCAATTATTCGGTTAAAGTCATGATTCAAATTTACTTCTAGGTCTCTTGTTTCTAACACCGTGGCGCCATCTAGGTGCGCCTGCATTAGGTAGATTAGGCGGCAAAACCCCTCATTTAAGTGAACCATCCGTAATCCGTGTTCAGGGGGAATCGTTTGTAGTGGGTTGGCAACAGTGGCTGGCGACGCTGGTCGTTAATGCTGAGCCGAGCTCATAAACATTTGACGGTGTTTATTGTTTAATGGCTTGTGTTTTTCAGGAATAAACGGTTTATGAGCACTGAGTTTTATAAGTTCGTGTTGTGCCTGTATAATTATATAAATCGTACGAATATTGTGTATCTTTTACTCACAATTCATAAATTAATAAGTACTAATAATGGCAGATCGTGCTGATACAGGTAGTGTGAGTGATACCTTGGTGTCACAAAATATACTTAATGTGAAGAAAGAAGAATGCCAAGATAATTCTGTAGATGAGAAAGTCGATGTCTCTGAAACATCTGTTGCATACAATGCTGAATTACAAGACTACATTTGCCATGACAAAATAAAACAATATGAATTGTCGACAACTTTGGATAATATCAAAATAGAATTTTCATCATTTGAAGGGAGTGGAGTACAAAATGACAGTGTTAAAATGGGTCAGGGGATCAGTGCTGATGATATAAAAATTGATTTTGATAATGGAATGCTATGTAAGTAAATGCATATTAATGAACAATAATAATATTGTAGTTTTTGATATGATTTTATTATAGTCACAATCTATTATATTCAGAGAGAATAGAAGGAAATTGGTATTGTGATTGTATAATAAAAATATATTTTTGATATAGGCAGTATTATGTTATCTACTGACATGTGCTAGTAAATTAATATGTCGTAAAATTTCAGACATTACATAATTTTACCTGTCCAGTAATATAACTTATAAAAGCCCTTGCGGGACTATCATATTGTAGATTCTTTTAGCAATCGATATTGACCCAGTAACCACTACAGATGACGATGCAATGACACTACAAATGAATACCGGCCAGTAAAATGTATGAACAAATATCATTGCTTTTCTATATCTATATCTTATTTTCTTGTCTATCTGTCATTGTTGACAAATTTGTTCTAAAATGAGTTTTGTAGTACATATAGTCGGGTCGTTTTCGCAACCGACACGGCAAAAGTACGAACTAAAAACGCTGATTCAATACCACTACAAATTCCAATCAACCGGAACAATTTTAGAACAATAAAATTCAACCAACTAATTAATATTTTAGGATAAATAGCTACGGCTAGTAAAATACTATTACATGAAAGTCAGTTAGAAATTAAATATTATAGATATAATTATTAAATATTACTTTTCTATATCAATATTTTATTTGATACATGGCTATTCTGAGCATTGTTGTCAGATTTTTATTTTCACGGAGCGTATGACACTTGACAACCGTAGCGTTTGACAAGCAGGTGACTAGTATTCAGTACAGCGTTTTTCGAACAATTACACATGAAACTTGGACTACCATCACTCATATTGAACAAGAAATAAAGACGTCGTGGGATAGGGAAATAGAAATTGATAAAACAGATATTAATCCAGTAATATTTTGTATTAATGATAGCGCTAGTAGCGACTGTGAAAGTTATTAAAGTCAAATATATTGATCTAAACCAAATTATATACGAGAAGGTAAGTTTTATTCAACAGAAATGCTTGGTTTTACTTGTAATTGCTTTATGTTATTTAGAATAATCACGTAACTGATAAAACGAATGTAGCTTATAAAGGATTGGAGACGGATTAAATTCAGTATCTATATCAAAAGTCAAAGACAGATTTTGAAACCTGTTAATATATTTGATCATAATGCTTCGGCAGAAGATTACGATAGTTAAAATAATTTGTACTTATATTGATCAGTTGAAGAAAGAACTCTGTCTAATCGAGGAAGTAGATGACTCTAACTAAATTAAAAATTGTTTGAAGATCACATAAGTAATACTGTTTAGAAAATTTTCAAATTTAAGAAGGTATAACCATGTTGAATGTAATAGAGGAATGGTGGATGATTGATTTCAGAATAAAATAATGATCGAGTTTATTAATGTGATAACAATATAAGCGTTTGCATAGGGGGATGCAGTTAAAACATATTTATGTTATATTATTTTTATAGTTTTTCTAAAATAACCTTTGTATATTTTCTGTAGGACTTTAATTTTGTAATTATTTATTGTTATTAATGGAATTAACATTATATAATTTCAAAAATATGTGATAGTATTGTAATAATATTAATGTAGTAGGCATTATAAACTGGGATAGTAAAAATACTTGTTCATTATTGTATTATAATTTAAAGTTGCTTGGTAAGTTAAATTCTGATCAGTAGCAAAGATTCAGCTTACGAATACTCAACATTTGAAACACTTTAAAATACGTTTGAATTGTTTAATTCTGCACTAAATATAATCTTTAACAACAACAAATTTATACTAGTTTAAAGCTTAAGTAAATAATTATGATGTGTTTAGCTTAATCAAAAATGTTTGATTAGCATGCAAAAATTATGTTGTAATCAATGATATACCTACGAGAAATGTTTCAAACAAGTTGCTTTTAGTACAGCAGTGATAATGGTAATAATCATAGTGTACAGTAAGAATCTGGCAAACAAATGTTTTTATACTTAGTGTAATACTTTTCTTACCTTCTCGCTGTTGCATGTAAAAATACTTTAATTTTGATGCATTTAATGGAAAAGCAATATAGCACTATTAGTAAGGATACTGCTGTACAACTGTCTTTGCTACTAAATATCTTTATTGTCTGTAGTAAAACTAACTCGAACATAATTATTAAATACATTCCTGAATGTTTAAATGAATTTCAAAAGTTCAATTTTCTGTAAAAATCTAACCTTTTTTTTATATTTATATCTAATTACTAACAGCAGACAAGTTCATACAAATATAAAATAATCATTATATTCTTCTTTTCAATAGTACTTAAGCAAAATTATTATCAAATTAATAGTTACATATTAGAATTATTGTCGGTTGTGCTAAAACCATAAGTCTAATTGATCATTTAGGGTTATAGTGTCAAAATTAATATTACTTGACAGATCAAATTTTGCAACGTCTCAAATTTGACGCCATTTTAATTTTGGTGGCGCATGTCGGTTGCGAGAGCGATTCTAGTATACCTACTTGACAGATATTATTTTGCAACATCTACACATTTAATGCCATTTTGTCATATTGGCAATTGTTAATGTGCGGTTAAGGTTATTTTAAATACAGATACATTTTTATCACTTTGCATACATACATAATGTCTGTCCAGCCTATGTTTGCCACTCTCAATTTCATTTTATATGTATGAATTCAGTCAATACCCCTAGCCAACTTATGTACTCAAGTAGCGAGAAAGACTTCGTTAAATTACTTTTTCTACTCCCATACTTTAATTGTATTATTAGATATGCCGAACCTGTACTATAAAGATGTTCATTACGATACAGATTTTCATTATGTTACAAGTTTATATCCAATAGGAACACAGATTTTTCATTACGATACAAGTTTATATCCAATAGGAATGCGACATTTCAATATTCAAACAATATTCAATATGGCGACTGCATATCTGACAGATATACAAATTAAATAAATGTGACAGTTCTCTGCAATTTACAAGTAAGTACTTAAAATTTGTGCTTTTTTGAAAATATAAACGGTAAAAATGAGGGATAATGACAGTGAAATGTAATAATTGACTCCACCAGAACTTATGGAACAAGCCTTAGTAGCCACGAACAATTTATTACCAGCCAAATTCACAAAAACGTACGGAAAATTTTAACCTCAATTTATGAAATGGATTATTCAAAAAATATGTTTTATTATGGGGTCGTAGAAAAAATAGTGTATGCAACTCGCATTTAATGGCTATTACGACACTCGTACTCATTACAATACTCGCCTTACGGCTCGTATTGTAATTTTTTTACTCGTGTCGTAATAGCTATCATTAAATGCTTGTTGCATAATATACTATTTTATACATTTACAAAAAATAACATTATGTATATTATTATTATGTACTGTGCCTTCAAATACTTTCCGCATTAGAGTAGGCTGTTTTTGAAGTTTTTAAGTAAGCAATGTTGGTGTACATGTTAATTTTTTGAAAACTTCAAATTCTGACAGTTGTCATACGTAAATTCAAGTTATAGATGCCTATTATTATTTACATGGATGTATTAACTATATAGATAGAGTCTATCAAATCAAGCAAGTGTACAGCATTGATTCCAACATTAGAGAGAGAGAGAGATCGTGCGAGTGAGATAGAGCTAGAAAGGGCAAAACATGCATGCACTTCCATAAGATTTACATTGTTATTTTGGTGTTGTCTACGAATTATTCGTTTATCTCGGTTAATATTGATCGGATATCGAGAAAAGTATTTGGATCACGTGGCGGAATAAAAGTACTAAGTTGTAGTGTGTTATTTATTGTAAACACCTAAGCAAGTACCTACTATTAAATAAAATAATGAAAAACAAGTTTATCAGTGCGTTCGAGTATAGGTACGAAACATATGTTAAATCACAGTTAAGTGCACCGCTCAAATAATATGCTTACCTTTTCATGTGTTGCACAAAAGAAGAAAATAATGTCTGGAATTTTCCCCTATAAATTTTGGGGTTTGCTCAACGTCTGGTGGTTCGCAACAGTTTTAGGTCCGGAGAATACGAATATTGACTTTTTAATTGATTAAATAATAATTGTGATGACAAAGTGCATATTATAATTAATAAATACATTTTTAAAATGACAGTAAAAAACATCTATTTTTTTATAAAATCTCTATGTCAAATGAAAGTTATGGCAAAATAAGCAAATAAATTAAGAATCGATATCCTGAAAGTCTATGGCTATACATAGGTACATCTTAAGTGGGTGAAATATAGGTAGATTACAAAGACAAGCAGATTACCATAAAGTAAAGAAGTACATAAAATTTGAATAATGTGAAAGAGGAAATGTGAGAATATCTTCTTCGCTTTGATGGATTTTCTAAATCTTTCTCTTCAAAATCTCCAAAATAATGTGGCTCTGTCCTCTTTCTACAATGCAAGCAAAATATACTCATTTAATTTGTATTATTAGTAAAATAACTAGTTACCTCTTCCTCGCACTAATATTCTTTGTTTGACCATTTGCTGAGGTAGACGCTTTACTGAGCACTTTTCCTACAGGTAATTCAAGCATTGGAAATTGTTTCTCAGGTTCAACATTTACATCTATGTATTGATACATCACCAGTGGTTGAATTTGAGCTATGTTCAATTACTCGTCTGGGTTTTGACAATGATTTACCACATTGTTGTGGAAAATTAAAGGTGCTTGGTATAGAATCTCTCTTTAATATTTCATTACCATGTACATTTATCTCATAATCATTATCAGTAAAATGATTACTACAAACTACTGTTGTACTTGATGGTTCAAAGTTCTTCCTCTTTAAAGCAATAATCCACTTTTTCCTGTAATGTATATCAGTAGGAAACCTACAAAACAAACGTTATCTCCTTTGTCAATCAATAAAATAAAGTTAGCTTACTTATGGTATTTTATACCACCACCTTTAACATAACGATTCGTACATCCAGAAGCGGAACACGAACTCACCATTTTTTACTATATTATTTAACACTAGTTGGGGATTTTTAATAAATAAAACACTACAAGTTATTGTCCTTTTCTTTCACCACGTGTTCTAAATATTTAATTCGGAATCCGATAAATATTACACGAGAACGAATAGTTCCAAAACAACACCAAAATATCAATGTAAACCTATGGAAGCCCATCAATGTTTTGCCCATTCTAGCTCTATCTCACTCGCACGATCTCTCACTCTAATGTTGGAGTGAATCCGTGAACAGTATGCGCAATTCATATACCGCATGTGTCAATTTTCATTAGCCATAGGCGATCAATCCATGGCAACGTGGTACCCCTACTTTCCTTTCCAATGCAAGCGACGCGACAACCGATACATGCTCGCAAATACAAGTTAGCAGTAACCATTGGACCACCGACTTGGGTGTTTCTAATGCGTTCAGAAATAATATTAACGAGTTGCAAGGATTTGTTTTTCTTTTTACTTTCAGTAAATGCAGAGAATTATTAAGCTGCGTTCACGCTACATGACACAGACAAAAGCGTAATTCTAATAAAATTAAAAAATAACTCTAATAAAATAAATAAAAAAGGATTCCTCCCTGCACAGCAAGACATTGCCCTAGGCGGTCGTAGAAATTTACTCTTACGTTTTCTAACATGTGAGCAGTTAGTGGATTAGCAGCCTCAATTATTTTTTCTCTCAAGGCAACTATGTTTTCTGCTCTACCAGCTACATGGGTATAAACAATATTTTTTAAATATCCCCACAAAAAAAAATCATTTGGAGAGAGATCAGTAGATCGCGGAGGCCATTTGATGTTCCCCGTTCCATTAATAAGACGGCCAGGGACCGCAACGTGTTCCCAGCTAAACATTGAATGTAAAATCTGGGTCGGGATCGGAGAATATCGTTGTGATGTGGGTTGTTGTCGGCATTGGTGACGGACAGTAGGGGAACCACGTTGCCACGTATTACATTCATACGTATAGATCGCACGTAAATGCGGTATATTAATACATCCATGATAATTTACATGACATAACCAAACTATTAAAATTATGCACTGTCACCAACCATTAAAAAAAAAGCATGGCCGTCTCTAACGCGGAAAGTATTTGAAGGCACGGTATAAGTCCATATTCTTGAATTCTCGAAGTATTTGAATCTCATACCTTTGACTTTGTTATTTGATACAAAATATACAACAAATATATAACAGCAGCATTTGCGTGATGGAAAATAAAACATTACTTGATACCATTTGGAGTTATCTTACAGACTGCTAGCATCTGTGCGAAATATTTTTCTAAAAATGTTATTCAGTTATTGAAGGGTAACTTTGGAACCAACTTATGTATATCTATAAGCAAGGCTCCTTACATTGACCAAGTCAACATAAATACAGTCGCGAACAATAAATTCTGGTCGTCAATGCCATACAAAATTCTGTCATATTTTGACAAACTAGAAATTTCAGCTGGTTGTTTGTATCTTTTTTTGTCAATATAACCAACAAGCTGTCAAATAACATTTTATTTTGACTTGACAAGAAATTTTCTAAATGTGGTACCAATTTCTTACTTTAATAAAGTTAGAGCTATTTCCTTAGTAGAAACAGAATATTCTGAAGCTGTAGCAGGTCAGTTAATAGGGATGGCAAAAAGTTCGGTAAATTTAATTATTTGGCGGTGCAGAGAGAGAGAGAGAGAGGCTTTCTGGATAGACAAGTGGGTTCTGGACGACTTCGAGCATCAATTGCGATGGACGATCTTATATTGATCAAAAATATTAAAAGTAATCCTTTCTAACAGCAACATTCATCCCAACTTCCCCGCATCCGTTTTCACCGCACGATATCATATTCGGGAAGCGAATTTAAAAATGACGCTAGAAAGATCAAACTTACAGTTAGACACAAAGAAGCCAGATTTGGAGTTGCATTACAGTACCTTGCAAATGACAATAACTTTTGGAAAAACGTAATGTTTAGTGATGAAAATACCTTCCAGTCATTCCCCTTTGGCCAAATTAGAGTATATAGATTAAGAAGTCGGCGGTATGATGCAAAATATACACAAAAGGTTGAAACCAGAGCCGATTTTCAGTAAATATATGGGCATCGATTTCCGCAAAAATTCCTGGGGTATTATTGCATTTATAAGAATGTTTCATAAGTGACGTTTATATTAGGGTTTTGGAAGATGTGGTGTTGCCCTCAGTGATGCAAGTATTTCCAGACGGCGACTTTATATTTCACCAGGAATGATCTTCCACAAGGCTATTTCAGAAATGTATGCTTGTCTATGCCCAACGGTTTAAATAAAATTATTCAATTAAAATGCGAAATGATCAAGTACTAAGATCTTGTTTATGTATTTATTTTTAGTCTAACAAACTCTGTTGCATTTATCATTTATTGTCTGTATTATTATACCAATATTTATCATTTTGACAAGTATCTGACAAATGGAAAATAATGACAACGTTTAAAAAACCAGACATACACTAGAGCGCTGTCAACTGTATTAAGAATGACATTGACGACCAGAATTTATTGCTCGCCACTGTAGGTGTCAATATATGTATTGCTAATAATGTTCAAAAATGTTCTTATCCATTATTTTATAAATTTTATTAAAAATGTCTTACCCGCTAAAAATACGGATGAAGTTAAAGTATTTGCGAATCCCAAATGTCAGTTTGACATTTCAAGCCAATAATTTCAAATTTTGGTTGATTATCGTATTATTTCCGCAGTATGACGAATCGTAGTTATATAAACCAAATTACGCTTTTTAAATATTTTTTATCTCATTTTAACTGCTGTTCAGACATTGAGATATGAACGACGTTTGTATATTATAGTTGCATAAGTTATGGGAAAATCATGGGATGTACAAACAATATGTTTCATCATCCAGTATTAATTTAAAAGATTACCAAACGCTAATAAATGCTGAGATTCTTACTCCCTGTAAATTTTGCCAACAGACTGTGAACATTGTGAAGCTTATTACGAAGACTATTGCATCGAATGTGGAATGCTTACGCATATTTTAAACAAGAATGCTGTGAATAGTGCAGATAAGGGGGCACGAGCAGATATACCAAATGATATTTTAGATATCCAAGATTGTCTTGGACAAACTGAAATATATGCTACGAGAATTATTCCTGCGGGAGTAAAATTTGGTCCTTTCACTGGACTCAGTGCAAGAGAATTTCCGTGGGAAATGAATGGAGAGAAATTTGTTTTGGACAAAAATAAATCGAAGTATTTGAATTGGATGCAGTACGTCAATCCTACCAGGAATACTTGTGACCATAATATGCGTGTCGTTCAATGTGAAGATAACATATATTATCAAAGCACTCGTCAAATCCAAGCTGGTGAAGAATTACTGGTGTATTTTGGTGAGGAATACAGCAACAGCCCAAATAACATAGTCCGACTGAATTTTGTTACCATTAAGAAAGACATCATCAAGGACGTATTTGCCTGCACGTTTTGCTGCCTTGGATTCAGCTCGAAATCACATTTGGCCATACATAAAACCCTATGCGTTGAGGGTACAGCCGGAAGGTTTTCAATTGAAGGTATTTATAGATATCTCATTTTGTGGTTTGTGTCTTTGACTGTTGTGATTTTTATATTTTAAAAGACATTATTTTAAATTGTTTTATTAATAGTTATTTCTCTTTTGAAGATTCTAGTCCAGCGATGGCGAACCTTTTTGAGACGTGGGTCAAATTTTGTTCACTATTTTTTTTTAGTACTAGCTCGTGGGTCACTAAGTGTTTGAATGAACGAGGGGTAAAGAAAATTATATAAAATATGTATATATATGTATTATAACAAAGTATGAACATAAATTATTTAATGAGAAATCTGTTGCTGTTTATTTTCAGATAATTTTTTAATATCAGGTTCATATTTCGTATTCATTAGTTTGACGCCTTTGGCAGTTAATTCCCTTTCAAGTCTATTTCTATTAGAAGATTTTACAAAGTTCATTGAAGAAAACAATCGTTAAAAGAGCATTAGCTAGTTTTTTCTTTGATATAAAATTACTTGGTAAAGAATCCCACACGTTCAATATATTTTAATTTGCACTGTGGGATCAAATATTATCTGCACTACTTTCACACAGCTTTCCTTCTACTTCAGAAATCAAGTCTTCAAATTTTGTTTTCCACGTTGTTTCAAAATTCCATTGCACTAATTCCATTTCTAAGTTATCTATACCTAGCCACATAAATTCGATTAACTCCATTGTTTCAAATTTAGTTTTGTATGGACATAAAATAAACATAAATATATTTTTCAAACATTTAAATTGATTGAATCTCTCCTCAAAAGCTTGTTTTATTTCCCGGAGAATCATTAAATATGTTTTAATTGCATTGTCTTGAATGTTGGCCGTATTTTCCAAAATTATTGTATTTACATAATGTTTTCTTAATTGCGAAAAATTTTTCATAATTTTCATTTCTAAATTCTTACGAAAGATATCAAGTTTTGCCATAAATGTTTTAATATTTTCATAGATGGTTAAAACAATTAATCCTAGCCCTTGAAGTTGTTTATTCAGTTCATTAAAATGCTGAGTGATGTCGCATAAAAACAATAAATCATTTAAGCAATGTACATTGGATAATTCATCGAAACTATTGTCTTTTTCAATTAAAAAGAGTTTACTTTCATCTAATTACGTTTCAAAGCGATTAAGGACTTGACCGCAACTAAGCCATCGCACGTTGTATGTCAAAATGCCAGAATAATTGCATTCAATTTCCTCTAAGAATTGTGCAAATAGCCGTTTATTAAGAGCACTTGCGTTTATAAAGTTGATGATTTTTATTACAACTGACATTACACTGGAAAATGTTTTTAATCCATGTTTCGCACATAAAACTTGCTGGTGTGTTATACAATGAAATTCGATCAGTGTTTTTCCCTACCATACTAGGTAGTTGTTACAGAAACTATTTTCTGAAGGTCAATATTCATTTCTTTATTAAATGGAATATCAAATTCTTTAAAAATATCAAGACCAGTACACTTCCCTTTCAACGTTATTAGATTTATTAACTCTTCTTTTACTATAATTTCTGATTTTATCGAGCAAAAACTGCTAATTGTGCATAACCATTTACATCATTACTCTCATCTAAAGCTATTGAATACATTTCTGCATAATTTAAGTCGTTATGTAATTGCGAAAAAATATTTTTTTCTAATTCTATTACTCGAACCTTAATTGTATTTCGACTTATAGGTAACTCATTTATACGCTTTATAATCAAGTCCTTTTCTTTAAAATCAGCAAACAATGTAGGAGTACATTCTAATTCTTTTGTAAAAAATATGATTTTCTTTCTCCATCTCTGGACATTCTGAGATTAGAATGCAACGTTTCAAAATGTCTTTATATTATACATACGTGAAGTTACTTTTTCATTACAAATAACGCACATAACCATTTTATTCCTTTTAATCACACCATATTTATCAAACCATTCAGTTTGATATGGTCTTGAACTTGTATCGCTTGTTTTTAATTTTTTAACCGCCGACATAGTACAGGGCTACAATTAAAAATATTTATATTTAGAATACAATAATTTCAGAATTTTTTTTTATTAACATACCTAATATACAAACACAATAATACACATTACTTTTAAATGCGTTCGAAATGGATGCCCCTTATGTTAGTTCAGCACTGGTACTGACTGGTGACTGGTACATTCCCCCCACTCTATGAAGCAACGAATGTGCGCGTCAAGTTCCACAGCACAGGTATCGTGATACGATAGAAATAGAAAATCAGCTAGCCCATGTCCACTTGGAAATATTTGTTTTTCATATAAAAAATTAATTTATAAAAACCAATAAGTGGGTCAGTTAAAAAGCTTGCGTGGGTCAATGTCTGACCCATGGGTCATAGGTTCGCCATGCCTGTTCTAGTCCAATTGAATAGAGTCGATTAAATTGAAGAGTGTTTCAAGAAAGTAACTGTTTACTGTTGATATTCAGTTATCCAATGCTTTAAAAAATTATTACACCTGTGAATGCAGGAATTTTAACACTTGCGTCACTTTACTAAATATAATTCCTTAGTCACACGGTGTTAAATCAAAGATTAGTGATTAACACTGCCTTACAAAACATGACATTAAATAGTCATATAACTGTAAGTTCTACTACGAACTCCAGAAAGCAAAGTGCTTTTGTTTCAGAGCATCTCAGAATAAGATTTGCTGGAAAAATTGTTTTCAACCGAGAAAAACAACAAAAATGATATAAAAGCCCATAATTTGACATTGCCATGGTAAATTGGAAAGAAATGTACAAATTAATAGTTATCTAAGGTTATACTCAAACACTTTTACTACTAGTGGTGTTGCAAATGTAACTATCCGTTACTAAAGTATTCGTTACTCGATAAGATCCGAAGTAACGAATACTGGTTTCAAATAATCGTTACTTTTCCAAACAGTTACTCTCATAATATAAACTTTTAGAATGCATACTTGTCCTAAATATTTTATTAAGAAATATAATTTAGAGTAAATAACTTTTGTATAATATATTTGAATTTAACTAATTATTAGTATTACTTGTATTTGGGTAGGGCGATTTCATTTGTTGCAACTTATTGTATTGATGCAATGTAAAATAAATTTTGTGCCATGTACTACATTCTACATTTATTTGTGTGATTTAATATCGAAGTCGAGGACTTTTATGGTTTTATTGTAGAACTAGTTGAATTTTCAATCTCTTCGAGCTTGAATCGCTTAAAACGCGAGCATCGCCTTGATGCACTTTATAATGTCCGGTTTTCTAAACTTTTGACGTGCCCTGTATATAGGTACGTCTAATTTAAATTTTTGCACAAACTGTCATTGCGTCTAAAATTAGTTGACGTTTAACCGTCATTGTTGACATAAGTAAATGTGGCTATTGTGTGTAATTTTTTTGGTATTAAGAAGCGTTTTTATAAGATTAAAAAGTCGTTATTGTTTTTGTTGTACTTACATGTGATAGCTGAAATCCAATTTTCGTAAGACTATCGTCGAAAATCAAACTTCAGTTGGATGTTTTAAGTTTCTTGTTACTTTAAAGTAAAAAATATTCCGCATTGCATACGTAACATTAGCACTTTACTAACTGTTTTTCTTCGGTGTATGTTATTCGGCTACGTTTGCACACAGAAGAATTAAAAATGTGCATATCTTCGCTATAATTTTTGTATGTTTAGTTTACGTTTTGTAGTATAAATACTATATCGTTTTCACTGAAGTTAATGCCCTTTAACGCGTTCGTATTTGATTTTCTCGATCTATATACTCGCCGGTCTTTGATACTTCCAGTTTTTAATAAACGACACCTGCAAGCGTTTAAGACTGTAATTTTTAAATGATTTACCAACAATGTATTCACCTTGTGACATAAATTCTTTGCACCTTACTTTAGGATAGGGTTCGTGTTGCCCGTCTGTCTTCTAGATGTCAATCCTTTGCGCTCATCGTCCTAATAATTATGAATCTTGATACGTGTGCGCGTTTTTTTTTTTGGTAAATTAGCACCGTCCATCGTTATAAGACAGCTGTCAAAATCATACGTTCGTTTGAATTAATCACACTTTCTCGCCAACGCGTCATCGCGAGTTTTTTTTACCGCGTCCCCTTGCAGAAAGGCTTTAAGTGAGTCGTACCTTCGACAGCAACAGACTTGGCCCGTGGACAGTGCACTCAATCGTCCGCGGAAAAGGCCACTCTTTTGGTTTCCAACCCTCTTTCGGCACTCTAAACCTCGACGGCCTGAAATTTCTTCGTCAAAGTGAAATTTCTGCAATTCTTTCGCGTGCCTGTCATATCTGACATTTTTACGATTTTTATCGGGTGTCGCGGGAATTGGTCATAACGTAAGCCATTTTTCTGTTACAACATCGACTGCACGCTCCCCTTTAAAAGCCCATATCTCTGCACACGCTCCACTAAAAAGGAAGATCTCTCCGTCGAGGAACCCTTTAAAGTCGTCCGTACAACCACCGCAAAGGACAGCTTTCAATTTCGCGTATCCAGAGAGGAGTTCTTTGCACAATTTCGCTGATTTTTGTCGATTTTAACGGTCGGTTCGTAACCAAGGCGATTCGGCTTTTAGTATGTATATATCGCGCCTATCCTAAATAAAATTACTCCTTAAAAATACTTTAGACTTTGGCATTTTACTTTTAATTTTGGGTTGAAATATTTTGTGTGATACTTTTAACAAATTTTATTTATTCAACGTAATATATACCGCGAGATCAAACATTATATTGATGAAGGTTTGCATGGAATGTAAAACGTCTGTTTTAAGTTATATCATTAAGTGTCATACTGGCATATGATTGACATAAAATTTGTAAATATATAATGACAGTATGACACTTAATTATATAACTTAAAACAGACGTTTTACATTCCATGGCAAAGCTTTATCAATATAATTTTTAATCTCGCGGTATTAAAATTAGTATATAAGGGAACACTTTGTTTGTACCATATATTAACTATATGTACATATTCCCGCACCGCACATTTGAACGAGTACTCGGTAACGACTAAAAAGTAACGGATATTGAAATCGAAAGTAACTGATAGTTACAAGTACTGAAAAGTAACTGAATTCAACACCACTGCTTACTACATCTCTCGTAGAAATTATTAAAATTTATCCCTGTATCTCATTGTTCGAAATATCAATGCACATTACAAAAGAGGTGAATTGGGTGAAAGAAACGTTAGGAAATAAAGAAATTTTCGGAATTGAAGAATGTTTGATGCAACAGCTGTTAGATACATACAAATCATGTTTTTCATAGTAATATATTGATTATAAGTTGTTAATATTTATCTTTATTTAAAAATCATTTTGTACTTTAATATATAGGGTATTTCCTGATTTTTGTGTTGTGTTAGTTTTTCTTATAATTTAATGAATGTTTTTTCCACGTAATTTCAGAACTCACGCAGTGTCCATTTTGCAAAATCCAGTTAGACCCTAAAGAATATTCCGAACACCATATGCCTTTTTGCTGCGACAGGAATGCCAGGTACGATTCCTTTTTATATGATGTACATGACAAGAGAGAGGCTGAAATGACGTATTCTTACCAAACAGTATATTATTTCCTCGTTGATACGTATAAGAATTTAGGTAGTTGTTTAAATATGATTTGAAGTGTGAGAATATTTGCCATTAATGTAAATATTTCACCTGTTTCATTTGAAGCTCCTTGGTTATTATCTGTTATACCTCTATAATAGTCAATGGATTTAGCCTGTACACTGGCTTGCAATAAATCCCGCACATTCGGTTTTTTTTTTAACTGTTTCACTATTCTATGCAGCCTAACCTAATACTTTAAAGACTACGTGAGTTCATCGATTTTAAATACAATTAACTGATTTAAAAGTACATTGATAGTCGAATTGCATATGAGCAAAATAAATAAACTCTCCTTTTGCTTGTGGCTTCAATGAGTTTATTAGAGACTATATTAGAGTGACCCGATCAAACACAAGAACGATTCACAACGAGTACTCTTAATATTTCTACTGCTCTATCAGATTATAGAAGTTTGTCACTGGTATACAGTTTGGGCACAAGCATAATTTGAGGTATTCCAGAAAAATTAAAGACATGAAAAACAACACTTGTTTATGCTACCATATAAATTTATTTATTTATTCCGAGTAATAATTTAATTTTTATTTTAAGAGGGTCATTAGACAGTGTATAGTTTGCTTTCATTTGAATTTTCATCATACTCTTTCATAAATGTATTCATTTCAATCTTCACACCGATTTTTTAATTCTTTGCATATGTTACGTTAGATTATAGATTAAATAATAATAATAATAATAATAGTAATAATAACAAGAATATATTTTTATTACACAACAAATATACATCTAATTATAAGAAAACAGCAAAAACAATTTCTATAACTCATGAACTAAGCATACAATAACAAGAAAAAGAACAATACCATATAATGCATTAGTTATAAACAAATCATTTACTTATTAATAACAAAAGCGTATAAAAATTGATAGGGATGCACCGGAATTCCGGCGGTACCACTAAATCCGGCCGGGCCGGATCGCTTTCCGAATTTTCGGAACTTTTTGGAAATGTCTAAGTTTTAAATTTTTAATATAATTTAAATTCAAATATATGCAAAAATAAAGAAAATTATTTTAAGGTTTTTTTTAATTGGTGCCTACGTACCTATTGTTAAGTCGTTAATTAATCACAAATAATTTTTTTTTTGAACAAAATATATTTTCTTTCCAAAAATTACAAAACATAAATAGTAAATGAAAACATTATTAACAGCCAAATTCTAACAGCAAAAATAACAGCCAAATTCCCTGTCATGGATAAGTCTTATAAGATAAGTATACAGTTTACATGAAAGATTAGAGTGAGAAAAACTTAGTATTCATAATTTATTTTATTAGGATTATGGTGAATAAATAAGAGCTTTTCGGCATTTTCAGAGTTTAGCCTACACCTATTATCAACATATATACATATTACCAATTTCTGAAAATAGTCGCTCTGAATAGACACTAGTTGCTGGGCTTGATAGGAACTGCCTAACTAAGTTAATTAGATCAGGAAATTTTTCACGGTGCCTGCTCCACCACTCAACTGGATCTGCCTTTCTATCTATAATTGGCATTCCATAATAAGTATCAAGTTGATGGAGTATGTCATATTTTAAACCAGATATAGAAGATGCAAACGTTGAAGCTGTTACAAAGTCATTGTAGCAGTTCCATAATGTAAAAGTGGAATTTGTTGATGAATCAGTTGTTTCATTTATTCTTGCTCGTTTCTGAATTGCAGCTAAAGGCTCATCATCCTTATCTTCGGTAGTAACACTAGTAATTCATCTTCTCGTGTTTCTGCTTCATCAGTGGTACTGCAAGTATCTTTTATTTTTCCCAAAAGAACTTTTTTAATCTCGTCACTTATTGAGTTACTTGAAAAAAAATAAGTTTTATATCGAGGATCTAAAATAGTAGATATTGTATAATAATTTTTAGATTCAACATCGGAGAATCTCTTATTTATTCCCGTAACCAGGCTTTCTTTTATAGTTCCAACACCATATAACTGTTCTATCTTATGGGACAAAAGGTAGCGTTTTAATATTGCAATCGTTGGAATGACTTCTGAAATTATCGATTCTGTGTTGCTCATTAATTTTGTTACCTCTTCAAAAGGGCGCAATAACTCAAGAACCGATTGCAAGAAGTTCCACTGGTTATTTGTTAAATTGTTTAAACTGCTATTTTCAGTAAGGTAAATAGTGTCTCAAATGAAGCAACCTTTCTAACATGTAGAAAGTGGAGTTCCACCGCATTTGTACATGTTGTATAATTTTTTTCCGTTCCATATTTAGCTCTTGTTGTATTTCAATTAATTTACTGCATGCTAAAGAAGAATGATTGAAATGAGTTGCAATTCTGCGGGCAGTACTAATCATATCTGACACAGTTCTTTGAGATTGTAAACTGTCATTGATTATTAGTTGCAGTTTATGTATAAAACACCCCTCACTATTTATTTCTGCATCTTTACATCCTCTCACCATATTGGCTCCACTATCCCTCATCAACAACTGAATTTTTTGTTTGTCAATAGCCCAAGCGTTTGTCAAAGTTTCAAGTTTATCGGCTATTGCAAGTCCCGTATGACTGCCTGCAAATTTATCGCAACACAAAATAACATTTCGTTTGTCCCACTTTTCTGAAATCCAGTGGCCTGTAACACTAATGAAGCTTTCATTTGTATTCGAGCATGTCCAAATATCAGAAGTAAGAGAAATAAACGAAGCTTCACCCAGATCCTTTGAAATTTTTACCCTAACTCTATTATAAATGTCAGGGATTATTTTATCAGTTAAATATTTTCTGGAGGGGGGTTTATACTGAGGAGAAATAGTATTGAGTAATTGCTTAAAACCAGTATTTTCTACCAAGGAAAAAGGTTGGTTATCTAAACAAATCATTTCAGCAATTTTATAGTGAATTTTTCAGCTCTCTTGTCATTGATATCCCATGCTTTGTGAAGTTGTGTAAATTCAGTTAAAGTTGGTTGCCTGGTCTCGACTGAGCCTGTAGCTGCAGATGTAGATGCGGAACCGAGTGCAGAACTCTTGTTTTCTACGAAATAAATTAAAACTTTATTATATTATTATGCGGTCTAAAAGCTAATATTTATTTTACTTCCAATTTGATTCAATCAAGTAATCAATCAAGCTATCGTAAATCATGAAGTAAAATTTTCATTAAGACAGGACCAAAAAAAATTGAAATCAGACTAATCAAATCACTAGACACAAGTTCAAGTCAAAAAATGTTATCTATTGAGTCCGATAAATAAGCGACAAAAAAGTAAAACATTCAACAAACAAAGCTACAAACCCAATCGTTTACCCCAACAAAAAAATATAGATATAAATATATTGTACCTTTTCCTCTAAAGTTATTTGAAAATTCTTCAGGATGATGCCGCTTCAAATGTATTATTAACGGGCTTGTAGATGCCGATTTACCAAAGCCTCCCCTCGAAACCACCATTTGACACAAGTTGCAGGTAGCTTTGTTTTTGTCTTCTTTAAGGACATCAAAAAATTGCCAAACTCTTGACATT
The DNA here is from genome assembly GCA_963170755.1 of Amphimallon solstitiale. Classification (NCBI taxonomy): domain Eukaryota; kingdom Metazoa; phylum Arthropoda; class Insecta; order Coleoptera; family Scarabaeidae; genus Amphimallon; species Amphimallon solstitiale. Next base: position 37,699,431 of record OY720685.1, on the reverse strand, counting down.
TTGACGATCTGTATTAAAGAAAGACAGCAATTAGTTGAATTAGTTTATTTAAAAAAAAACAGGCCATTTTATATCTATGTAATTATAATTATTGATTTTTTTTACTTACTTAAATACACGACACAACACTAAAAATCTCGAACACAAAACACAAAATTCTCAGAAACTTAAAACGTGAACACCAGCAGACATAAATACAAAATGCAAAGAGGGATTTTCTGTGAGCAAATGAAAAATGAAATGACCTGCAGCCCTGTGCCTTTGCTCATGATTAGCAGGCGTCTGGGATTTCCCGACTTTCGCGTCTGTGATTCCCCGACTTTCGCGTCTGGGATGCCCCGACTTTCGACCAGATATACATATTTTGTAATTGGTCAACAGTGATGGGTGTGCGTGTTTCCTTGCCTATGATAGACCGGCGGCTGTGGTTCCCCGACTTCTTTTTAATTTTTTATTTTTGACAGGTGGCTGCTATTCTCCAATTGAATGAGTAGAATTGTTTTAATTTTGTTAATGCTGATTAAAAATTAATATTTAAATAAACAGTAATTTCTATCTCTGTAAAATTAATAGTAATAAACACTCTGCATACTGTAGCTAGTTTAAAAAAAAGTAAAAATAAATCAGCCTCAATATTTTCAATGTTTTACGTATAAAAATAGGCATGCACATACATTTCAAATTTAGGTCCCGATCCGGCCGGAATTCCGGCGATCCGGTCCGGCCAGCGGCCGGAATTCCGGTTCCGGCCGGATCGGCAAAATACCCGATCCGGTGCATCCCTAAAAATTGATATGTAATTCATCCCTGGGTATAACATGAAAGTAAGCAAAAGTACAGATTATTATACCTAAACGTAAATAATAAAATATATTGACCAAGTAATATCAACGAAACAAACAAAATATATTTAAATAAGAAAGTACAAAAAATAAAACAAAACAAACTTTAACTGAAAAAATATTCAAAGTGTCCACCATTATTTTTATACACATGTTTACTAGTCAACGGGTAGAGAGCACAGCTACTTCAATTTAGGAGGCAACAATTGTTGTAGCCGGTAGTTATAGTTACAGACCGGACACGAAAGGTTGATGACTCATCGTCCATGGACGCACTCTTGAAATGTTGTATTTTTAAAGGGGTTTTAATTTTATTTATATAATTGGATAACAAGTGGGTGGTGATCTACAAAATACAAATTACGTTATTGTTTGTTCATTTTGTAGTTCAAGTCGAGTAAAGGAGTATTAATATTTACTAGCAATACTTCCTCAAGGTTCTCTTCTGTAAGATTTGTTCTCTTTGAATTAAGTACATCCTTGTAGATAGAAAACGTCCTTTCTACATCGCAACTGGTTATAGGTGCGCACTGGAAATCTTCTTTTATTTCAGCGTATTTAGCAGTTAGATTTTGTGTCATTGTCCCCATACACAATTGCCGCAATGTTATTAAATCTGGATTTAATCCGAAGTCACTTGGAATACTTTTGAAATTATTAATAGCCACATCTAATGTGGTTAATCCTTCTTTTAATTTGAGGTTTCGATTTTCAAAATATGTGATTAGAAATACTTCGAGTATCGTCATTTAAACATGTAACGAAATTTTGTAAACTATCGAAATTATCTGCATAAAAATTAGTAGCTTCCAACCATGTTCCCCATCTAGGTATTACTGCCGAGGGAGGCAGTGACAAAGATGGAAGTTTTTTCCTGTAAAGAGCTACTCTCGATGGTGCTTTTAGAAAACTTTTTTAAAAGCGGATACAAGTCTATCAACTTCCGGATACCTGTCTCTGATATGTTCACAGATTCTGTGAAGAGCATGTGCTACACAAGTAATATGCAGCATATAAGGATATGTTTCCTTTAATAGTTTGCCTGTTCTTAACATATATGCGGCACTGTCACTAACAAACAAAAGTATTTTTTCCCTGTACCTGTCGTCCGAATGTAGCATTTTGTGCAAATTCCCGTCAATGGTTTTAGCAATTGTTTCCGCATCAACTATATTTATAACTTTAGATGCTAGTACATATGCGTTATATGGAATAGTTGGATGTAGTACACCAGCTACACGATTTACCACACAGCGTCCAAATATATAGACATTTTCGTCGGCGCTTATCCATAGCTACTGATTTGAAAGATGTCTTCTAATGCATTCTACTATTTTCGTCGAGCACTTAGAAACACGATATTTCCATAAGGTGGATTCATCAGGAACATTTCGACCGGAATTTTTTTGGAGGAATGTTTTGAAAGTGGGATAGTCAAGTTTATTTAATGGGATATTAGCCGCTATTAAAGCTTCACAGAGTTCTTCGTTAAAATTGTCAGCTTTCAATGGGTCCAATTTCTATGTATGTTTTAGCGATGCTAAGTGACGTTGTACCTGCACTTTTTGTGCATTCTGTAACTATATTTTACAGACTTTGCAATAAATATCGGGATCACTGACAATTGACATACAGTTAGTATGACCTTTAATCCAATTCGCCATTGTTTCACACATTCTCGACGTTCTTTTATATCATAGTAACATAAACAATGTTCTGTTGTATGCGTATGTCATTGAAACTTAACGAAATCCAATGCACACTTACGCCGAGATAATTGGGAGAAGTAGATTCAATGAAACGGTATTAAACAGGAACTATTACAAAAATTACGATGTACGTAATTAACAATCAAAACAATGAAAAAACGAAACTAACGTAAGTATGAATGGGTATTATACAGCATGTGTCAATTTTCATTAGGCATAGGCGATTAATCCATACAGTACGTGGCAACATAGTACCCCTTCTTTCCTTTCCAATGCCAGCACGACCGATGCATGTTCGTAAATACAAGTTAGCGTGGTTAGCAGCTGTGGCAGTAACTATTCGTCCACCGGCTTGGGTGTTTGTAATGCGTTCAGAAATAATATTTACGAATTGCAAGGATTTGTTTTTCTTTTTCCTTTCAGTAAATGCAGAGAATTATTAAGCTGCGTTTACGCTGCATGACACAAACAAAAGCGTAATTCTAATAAAATTAAAAATAAGGTGAATAAAAAAGCATTCTGAAAGTAATAATAAACTACTAGATCAGGAGATCGCGGCGGCCACTTCCAATAGCCATTAGAAGTGGGAAGATCGGAGAAAATCGTTGTGATGTCGATTGTTGCCGGGATTGGTGATTGCATTACTTGTATACGTATAAATCGCACTTAAACATTGAATCCCTATACCTAATGAAAATTGACACATACGGTATATATATAATTTTATTTATCTTACGAAATAAAAGGTAAATATAATAATTTAAAAACTCGTCACCCTTCTACCTACGCCGATGAAGAAAGAAATTTAAGAGAAACTTGGACTTTTTTGTTGTCATTTTTGCGTCAACAACAGATGTTGCAGTTCACCATATGAATAGTGCTATTCAGTAACTGAGTGTTGTTTACATTATTTATTTGCTCCGTCGTAATTTAAACCTGGCAGGTCCGGTGTATAGTTGTACTATTACCGACCGAGTCTATTTTGTACCAAAATCTTATTTTATGCTTTTTGTGAAAATAAGAATATGAATAATAAAATTTAAAAAGTGGAATGATTTATAATTAAGTAATGATTAGTCTACAGCAATTAATTGTTATAAATCGTAATTAAGTAATTCTAGAAATAAAAAATATAACCAAGGGCATAAGAATACCGTTAAGATAAAGTAGGCATGTTATGCGAAAAGATAGTGCAAATAGGAATAAAGAATATGCTTTTATTTGCATAAAAAGCATAAACTAAATATGATAAAAAACAATATGCGTTCTGTAAAATGCTACTCGCTGACAGTTTATACATTATTCCATAGATAGCACCACCAGGTAAAATATAAGAAATAATATGAGAGGGGAAAGAAACATAAATACCATTTCCTTATTAAAATAAACACAAATTACAAATACATAAATAAAGTATGGAGAAGCAATGGGGACTGGTGCCTTGGAGTCAGTTAGATACCGATATAATATCAAAGTACATTCTATGTGTATGAGGAAAAGAATAGATATATATTTTTTTCTTATTCACTAAAGCATACAACATTTTCAAATTTTAAAATTATTTATTTTAAAAGTAGCACAATCTATTTTTTATATGAAGGAAATACAGCAAGAAAATAAACTAAAAAGATATAAGTACGGTAAATAATAAAATTCTATCATGCGCAATATAACTCAACAAATACGGAAACATGTATAAGTAATGTAGAGGATATTTATAGTTGAAAATAGAAATATATATAACTGCATATGTATGTACCTCTTAAAGAAAACATTTTATTAACAAATAATTAATAATATAAACAGGGGAAAGACAGTAGACCTATAGTACTAATATCTCAAATAGATATGTATATCGAGGCTATAATGCGAAATATACTCAACAGCATTTTGCTGATATAGATATAATAAGTGTATAAAAAAAAATCGGTGTTCTTACTTTTGGACATACCTCAAATTTTTTAAAATATATTATACAGCATTTTCCATATACTTTAAATCTCTCTTGTGACCCTACCTTGCCGAATAAATACAGTTTACCCACTTATGCACCTTTACTGCATACCTGTGCTTTATATCCATTTACAATAATGTGTAAGACGGAAAGAGAAATACGCGATTTGCAGCGAACTCCCTCTCTTACTTTAGAAAACCGATATTCAGTTCGTTACGTGCATGTTCCAGTTCGTTCTACAATTCAGTGAATAAAACAGAGTCTGCAATCACTCCACACCACATCCAAATTTTACCTTCGACCTTGCTACGTCTGCAACCCCATTGCAACGAACTAAAATTTTAATTTTAATGTAATCCGTAGATTTAGCGACATCTATATATATATATTATATAGCATTAGATTTCGAACTCTAGCTAGTTTCATATCTATTGAAATTTTTACCAACCATAACCCAGCCTTAAAGCCTAGTACACAATAGCAATACGTAAGACGCAAGACGTAAAACGGAAAGTCATAAAGATATTCATAGTATGATTTCTAATGTAGTTTTACAGAATAGTCCGTAGTGAATAACGTGAGCCGTAAGTTCTTACGGAAATTCCGTAAGGATGGAATTTTACGTAAAACCCGTAATGATCAACCAATAGAAATCCTTTGCTTGAGACATCCCTACCATTTCGCATGTGAATATATCAAAACAAAACAAACCATAACCTATCTACTTGTGTTCAGTTTGTATATGATACCACGTCGTGATACTGAGTTTAGTATTTGATAATAAGTAAAAGGTCACCTCAAATAATGGATCATCAGGAGTATTGCAGCAATAATTAATGAGTTTGACGCATTAGAAAATACTGTTGAAGAGCTACCCCAAAAGGAGGGTGATGAATTATTAATTGATTTGGTGAAATATATCCGCATTTGTATAATAAAAAAGACGAAAATTTCAAAGATCAAATAATGAAAAATAACTAACGTCAAATCGTTCATGGTTATAGCCTTTCCAATTATGTAATATGTCAACAAAGTCGATTTTCTATTGGTTAACCGTAAACCGTAAAATTAGATTGTGTAAAACAATATTCTTACGTATTGTATTTACGTTTTATGTCTTACGTCTTCCGTTTTACGTATTACTATTGTGTATGTACTAGGCTTTAGGACGTAAATAAATAGTGGCGCTGGTTGGTATCTAACATAAAAATGTAAAAGTTACTAAAACTTAGAACATGTTCTAATTCATGAATTATTTGATAAATGTGAAACAGGCTTAACAGTAGGTTTACAAGAAACAGTCAATCATATCATAACACAAGTACTGCCATTTATTTTGCAATTTTATATTTTAAGCCTGTTTTACATTTAATTTTGTCAATTAATTCATGAATTAATCCATGGATTATTATTATTATTTATCTGTATCCTCTTTTGCCGTTAGGCGTCGAGGCGATCTGCTTTGCAGAATTTTTTCCATCCTATCCTATCCCTAGTCATTTCTTGAGCTTCCCTCCAGGTACTTCCCCGGTCCGTCAGCAGCTGCGCTATCCCCTGATTCCATATTCTTCTTGGTCTACCTCTGTTTCTCCTCTTGTTCCAGCCGGCCTCCCATATTTCTTTTACAGGGTTCGTGTTACTCATTCGTGTAAGGTGCCCAAACCAACTAAGTTGTTTTTCCTGGATTTTTTCTATTGCTGATGTTACACCTAGTTTTTCTCGTATCTTCTCATTTCTGATTCTATCCAATCTGGTAACACCAACTATTCTCTTTAAAATCCCCATTTCGGTCGCTGTTATTCTTGATTTCAGCCTCTTAGTCAATACCCATGACTCGCTGCCGTAGCATAGTGTCGGAAGAAATATTGTTTTGTAAATCTTTGTCTTGGTTTCCCTGCTGACCTCTCTCTTACTTAAAAATATGTACTTCAGTGCATGATATAAACAGTTAACAATTTTGATTCTATTATTCACATCTGCCTCTACATCTCCTTTGTGGTTGATTATGGTTCCAAGATATTTTAAGTTTTCTGTCACCTTTATTGGATAACCATTTATTGTTATATTTGTTTCTTCTTCATCTTTGGAGACTGCCAATACCTCCGTTTTTCTTTTATTGATACTCATTCCAAAGTTCCTTAAAGTTTCGTGCCATACATCTATATTTCTTTGCAGGACATTTTTATTTGGAGCTGCAATTATCAAGTCGTCGGCATACAAGAATTCCTTGGCTATTACAGGTTGAAGGTTTCTGGACCCTACGTAAATACCCTTTGTTAGACTATTGGCACTTCTTGCAATATCGTCCATAACAGTTATAAAGAGAAGGGGACTCAGAACTCCGCGCTGTCTCACTCCTTTAAGTGTGATAAAGCTTCTTGAATATCCGCTTTCAGTTCTTATTATGTTGCTCGTGTTGGTGTATATACTTTTTCCTGCCTTTAGTAGCTCTTTTTTAATCCCTCTCTTCTCCAGTGATGACCATATCCTATGCCTCGGAAGTGTATCGAATGGTTTTTCTAGATCAATTGCACATAGGTACATTTTGCCGTTACTACTCAGAATTCTGTCCGAAATTTGCCTTAAACAGAATATCCAGTCCTGCGTGCTCCTGCCCGGCCTGAAACCTGCCTGATTTTCTTGGAGGGTCGATTCTAAGTTTGCTCTTAATCGTTTCTCTATTATTCTTTTGTATATCTTTCCAGCTACTGATAACAATGAGATAGCTCTGTAATTGGAACATGTCGTATTGTCACCTTTTTTGTGTAAGGGGATTATAATTGCTATTTTCCAGTCCTCGGGGGTTGTTTTCCTTTCCCATGCCAAGTTTATTATTCTAAGTAGTAACCGTGTAGCTTTAACTCCCATGTATTTCAGCATTTCTGGCTTTAAATTGTCAATTCCGGCTGCTTTTCCTGGTTTTAGCTTTTTCACTGCTTCTGTTATCTCACTCAGTTGTATGTTTGATGTTGTCTCTTCAGCTTCTTCAGGCGAGAAATCCTCTGCGTCGACCTCTCCCCCTGTTTCGGCTTCAAACAAATCGCAAAAATATTCATACCATCTATCCCTTATATCCTGTTCTGCGGTTAGAATTCGTCCTTCTTTACTTCTTATATATTGGAGGTGTGTTCCAGCTGACTTACGCAAGGTTTTCAATGTTCTATATAGCAGTTTGGAATTTCCCTTTCCTTGATCTTCCATTTTCGATCCAAAGTCTGTCCAGGATTTTTGTTTTGCTACTTTAATCAATACTTTAACTTGTGTTCTTTTCTTCCTGTATTCTTCATGGTCAGTATTGTTACCAGTTTCTAGATATTTTTTCCAGCATCTTTTCTTTTCTTTTACTGCACTCTTAATTTCTTCACTCCACCAAGGCGTATGTTTTCTGTTTTTTCCGTATCTTGCACTTCCGCATACCTTCTTTGCTGCGTTCACAAGTGTGTTTTTAAGAATTGTCCACAGTCCTTCCATACTTTCTATCTCCAAATGTCCTTGTTCTTTCAATTGTCTGTCTATTTCCTGCCAATATTTATATTTTATGTCGTCCTCTTGAAGTCTGTAACTTCTTATATTTTCAAATACTTTTCCAGCCCCTTCTTTCTTTATCATAACCGTAGAGTCCTTTAATCTTGCTTCGACTAGGTAATGGTCTGAGCCTATTTCGTATCCTCTTTTCACCCTTACATCCAATACCGATTTCCAATCTGCTCGTTTAACCAGCAATAAGTCAATTATAGATTTTTCTTGTCTACTTTTGACTTCCCTGGTATATTTGTGTATATCCTTGTGTTGGAAAAATGTGTTTGTAATAACCATATCATTTGTTAAACAAAAATCTAATATCAGAGAGCCATTCATGTTCTTCTTTTGCTCCCCGTATCTCCCTATTACACCGCCCTCCTTTTCAAAGTTACACCCCACTCGCCCATTAAAGTCGCCAACCACCATAAAATTTTCTTCATTGTCCACCTGTTCCTGTAGTTCCATCCAAAAAAGCTCCTTATCCTCTTTCTTATCATTTTCATTCGGTCCGTATATTATGTAAATCATCATTCTCTTTTTTGGGTTCACTCGCCATTGTATACTCATTATCCTCTCATTAGTCAACTTCCAACTATCAACTTGATCAAAGTTGTCCCTGTGTATCAAGCAACCCACACCTGCCTGTGCCCAGACATTTTCTTCTACTCCGCTGTGAATAAGTATGTGCCCATTCCTCAATTTCTTTACCCACTTTCCCTTGAATTTTGTTTCAGTGACTGCTATTAATTTCATATCAGTTTTCTCGAATTCGTCTATCAATTCTTCTTCCTTCCCATTCATTCCACGAATATTCCACGTACCCATTTTCCATTCTGAATTTCCAGGCTTGACCCGCACACTTTCCCTTTCGCCATTGGGCCGATTGTTTGCCTTGTACATATCATTAGTTGCGACTTCATTTGCCCCTTCCACATTCCAGTCCTTATTTGCTTTCTTCCATTTCTGATCCACGCTTTCCTGATTCATTGCCAAAGTCGTCATCATGTTTCCATACCCTTTTGTTTTGCTTAGTTTTTTGTTTGTGGCATTTCTCTTACTGCTATTTCTAGTCCTTTTGTCTCTTTACTCCACCTGTATTCCACACCATCTCTTATCATTTTTTGATACCCTATTTTTATTCCAATTCCTTTTCCCCTTTCCTCTTTAGCAATACTCCTTATTTCCTTTTGTATAAATCTCTCTTCCATTGTTAAGTCGTTCTCAATATATATTCTCGTATTTCTTAACTTACTTTTCGCTTTCATTATTTCCAGTTTAGTTTCAAAAGACTCTAGCTCTACTTTAATCATTTGGAATTGCTCTTCCTTATTTATTTTATAGGCTTTCTTTATATTAGTGTGTACTTCTAATTTTTCCGACAGAAATTCTCTAATATCATCTTTTATTTGGTTTTCATTTACTTTTATACCTTTTATTATTATATTATTTTTCCTTTGCTGCTTTTCATCGTTTTCTACCTTATTTTCAAGTTTTTCTATTCTTTTAATCAGTTGTAACCTTTCCCTTTCCCACTTCTCTTCCTTCTTTCTCATTTCATGTTTTAGATGTATAATTTCTTCCTTAATCTCTTCCATATTCTGTTTAGAGTCCTTCATCATCTGCTTCATCATTTCTTTCAGTTCCTCCATTTTTTCCTCTTCTTTGTTTCTTTTTATATTTTCCGTCGTATTAAACTTTTGTTCGGAATCTAAATTTCTCTCCCGTTCTATCTTCCTCTGTTCCGGCGATCTGATCGTTTTTTTACTTTTATTAAATATATCTTTTCCTCTATCTGTGTCTTTCTCCTCTCCCTCTCTACCTCGCTTCTTGTCGTTGTTCATTCGTCCCCACCTGGCACGCCCGGGCCTTTTTGTTTATTGTATATACACGACTTTAGAAAGCGTAGCGGTCGACAGTTCAGTTACTAGCCCACTTGAGCGAGCGACAGAATCAACCTCCCGGTCTACCCGTCGAAGAGAGATGATCCTATCTCGCCTGCAGCCTAACTTCAATCAATAAATATATATCGATATACTACTTGTTATTATAATCCTATATGTTTCTTTATGTTTACACTCCCTTAAATCCACTTTTCACACTGTTACGCAGCTACAATTGCTCGTAATAGTTCAATGAATGAATTATATTACGGAGCACGATAGCCACGTGTCACTCACACCAGTTCACAAACTCAATTTCAGTTATCCATGGATTGATATACAAATAAATTGATGACCTTGAATCATTTTACACTTAACAATAAATTCATGAATTTGTCCATGAATATCATGATGATCAACCGTAATTACCTGTAACAGTAAATTTTATATCACTTAGGACGGAAATAAATAGTGGTGCTGGTTGGTATCTAACATAAAAATGTAAAAGATACTAAAGCTTACTAGAAAATTGACGATATTTTAGAACATGTTCTAATTCATGAATTAGTTTACCAATTAATTCACGAACTGGAATTAACGTCGATTTTTGTATTACACTCATCAATTTTTGTTCATGAACTAATTTATGAATTATTTGACAAATGTGAAACAGGCTTAATAGTAGGTTTACAAGAAACTGACAATCATATCATAACACAAGTACTGCCATTTGTTTTGCAGTTTTATAATAAACTTGTTTGATTGACAACAACAGGCAAAAAACATTCCAAATGAATTAAATTCTAATTGTTTTTGAAAGAGTATTTGCTGCAAGCCTCAATTTATAATGTTAATGAGTTTCCAATAGAAATGATTGAGGTATGTTTAAGTTACTCTATTTGTCACATGTTGTTATGTGTTCCTGTACGTTATAATTAAACGCATTTTAACAGCTGACGATTCAATCTACGCTACTAGTTTTTGTTTATTATTTAATCAATTTCTATATTTGTATATATTGTTACGTAGTTAGTTAAGCTACGGTTGCTACCTTAATTTCGCAGTGGTCAACTACATTCAGGGTGAGTTTTTTTTTCATTATTTGTATGGGGATCTCGAAAACCATTAGGTTAAATGGAGAAAGAAATGCACTTTATTAGCCTCATCCAGATACGTTTTTGTCAATTTAAGAAAATGCATGGTTTACTAGATATTTGCAAAAATTAGAAATTCTCCAAAACCTTCTAAGTGCTAAGTGTTCTTCTATTCTTAAAGGTAGAAATTTTTTTTTTGAATATTGTTTTTAAGAAATTCAATTTCAAACAACGACATCTTCTTAAATTTTTAATTTTGCTTAACATTTTTGAGTTAGCAAGCAAAGTCTAATTTTTTTAAATGGAAATCATAGTTGGCTATGACATAATCTAATAGTGCATTTTTTTCTGCTTACAATGATGTAGAACTTATTTTAATAAATAACAGCACAATACACTATTATTATGTTTAACAAAAATCATGTCTTGCCATGGAAAATGCGATATTAATAATTGAAGCATTATGTTTACTTCATCATTGACAGTTCGTTCATTAGGGTGACTATAGTTGGTTTTGTTAGTGATTTAGTTGCTTTACAAAGTTAGTTATGGTGTACACAAATCTTGAGAAACATGATATGATTGAATATTACATTATTTGTAACTAAAATAGTAAAGAAGCCGACGAACCCTATTTTTTATTGTATTTTGATCGCCCTCAACCATCGTTAGACACCTTCAAGAATTTATACAATAATTTGAAAGAGTATGGAAGTTTTGTTAAACCTAGAAATAAGGGTAATATTGGTGAAAACACGCAGATTAATGTTTTAGCTGCTGTTAATCAGAATCCATCAACATCAACGCGGCAAATTGCACAAGGCGCTGCTACCTCACAACGCACAGTAGTGAGAATTTTATCAAAACATAAGTACCATCCTTATAAAACATTAGTTGGTCAAACTCTACACCCTGGAGACGATGAAAGACGATTAAATTTTTGTGCTTGGTTCGTAAATATGTGCCATGAAAATAATAACTTTCCGATGCAGATCTTATGGACAGACGAAACACGTTTTACAAACTGCGGCATGTTCAATCGCCATAATGAACCCCTGTCGGTGCAAATAAATCTTCACCGTATAGAAGAAAGGCAACCACAGATTAGGTTTGGCTTCAATTTATGGTGTGGTGTTATTGGTTCGCAACTTGTTGGGCCATTTATTTTTAATGAAACTTTAACCGGAAATCGATATTTGCAATTTCTTAGGGAAGATTTCGACAATATCCTAGATGAATTAAATTTACAGACCCGTACAAATTTACGGTGGTTTCAACACGACGGTGCTCCGCCTCACTATCAGGCACAGGTCAAAAGATATTTAGATGAATTATTTCCAAACTCGTGGATCGGCAGAAATGGTCCTGTTTTATGGCCTGCACGTTCCCCAGATCTTTCACCGTTAGATTTCTTCGTCTTTGGAGCAATAAAAGATCTCGTATATGAGCGATTATATGCAACCCAAGAGGAGCTATTGGAAGCTGTTATTAATGTATTTGATAGCTTAGATGGGCGCAAAATTAGGAGAGCTATTGACTCAGTGTTGAAAAGGTGCCGTATGTGCGTCGATAATAATGGTGGGCATTTCGAACACTTAATGTAAATTTAGCGTGTTACGTGTTGTTAATAATTAATTCGTTTAGCGTTTTTATTGTTTCTTGTTTTACATTGTATATTATAAGTTTTTCTTTTCCATGGCAAGACATGATTTATGTTAAACATAATAATAGTGTATTGTGCAGTTATTTATTAAAATAAGTGCTACAACCCTTACATCATTGCAAGCAGAAAAAAATGCACTACTAGAATATGTCATAGCCAACTATAGTTTCCATTAAAAAAAAAATAGACTTTGTTTGCTAACTCAAAAATGCTAAGCAAAATTAAAATTTTAAGAAGTTGTTGTTTGAAATTGAATTTCTTAAAAACAATATTCAAAAAGTTTTTTTCTAACTTTAAGAATAGAAGTGTTATAGCGCTGAAAAGGTTTTGGAGAATTTCTATTTTTTTGCATATATCTAGTAAACCATGCATTTTCTTAAATTGACAAAAACGTATCTGGATGAGGCTTATAAAGATGCAAATCTTTCTCCATTTAACCTAATGCGTATCTCTTATGGTTTTCGAGTTACCCATACAAATAATGGAAAAAAACTCACCCTGTATAATAACAGTCACACTATTATACAACTGTAAAAATGAAACATTAACAAGTCACCAACATGGTTATCGTGCTAATCACTCAACTTTTACAGGAATTCATGCTCTGTATGAATACATTATTAAGCCTTTGGACACTGCAAAACATTCAGTTGGATTTTTTTGTGATCTAAGTCGTGCCTTTGACTGTGTTGATCATGACATTTTGCTTGATAAACTGGAGTGGTACGGAATTCGTGGTGTCGGTGCGCAGTGGTTTGAGTCCTATCTGCGTGGATTTCAATTGGTCTGAATAAGACATAAGGCTGATAGCTGTATTAGAAATATAAAATCTTCTACCTAGCCTGTTGAGAGGGAAGTGCTCCAGGGCAATGTTTTGGGCCCAGTTCTTTTCTTGATTTTCATTAATGATGTCGCAAGCTTTCTGGAAAATTTCAAAACAACTCGGTACGCAGATGATACTATACTCTATTCACTGAACGTATAGAGTAATCACGAGCTGTTCACAACTGTATCACGTGCACAGCTCAATTTCCAATAGAGTACTTATATTATCAATAAAGTTTTATAAAATCTTTTGATTACATGTTTAAATTTTCGAAAACAACAATTTATTAGTTTATATAAAATACTGAACCGATTTAAATTTACAGAAAATGCATGTTTTGTCTATTTAGATAACTAAAATACGTAAATCTCAAACATAACCTATATCAACAAAACATTCGTAAATTGCTTAAAATCCATCACTTAATAAGTAGATAAATATTAATTGACTTAACAAAAAAATACACAAATGCGCATTTTGTAAACAATTTAAGATAAATTTAATATGCATTTGTCAAATTCAATATCAGGCATTTTAACAAATAATACAAAAGCAATATAGGTATTTAAAAATGAAGGAAATATATTTACGACTTTATTCACATGTGTATTATAATATAAATTACAAGTTTAAATAGGGCATAGGTAGTTACTTTATTATGAATTTATAAGGTATTTTATACGTGTATAAATAGAGTACATACATAGTAAACATATATAAATAAAATGCATACACAATATACTTTATTTTTAAAAAATATATAGAAGAAAGAGCGCAAGAAACTATGAATGTAAACATATATTTTAAATTTTTCTGTGTTGACAATTAAAATTATTCCTGAATGTCACTGTCACATTCACTACTTTCAGAACTTTCCAAATTAATTATGAAACTCTCTTGTAAATTTTCAACAATTACGTCTAACTCCCACATATTCTTCTCTACTTCTTTAACATGTTTGATGGCATTCAACCAGTTCTCTTTTGTAACATTGTTCAGTGATGTGTGTAACAGCTCTTTGACTTCCTTTAATTTAAATGTAGTGTCTTTCCTTGTAATTTCTCCTTTAACTTGGGCCCATATTAATTCTATCGGGTTCAATTCACAATGATAGAGTGGTGGTCTTAGTACTGTTCTATTGTAAGTTTTTGCAAGTTCATCAATCGCATATGAAATGTTCTTTGTGCACCTTAACTAAATGTAATAGTTCATCTTTAACCATATCTTTTTGAAAGGATATATTTTTTTCTTGCAACCAAGACTGAATATCACCTTTCCGTGTGGCTGTAGTTGGCACTTTTTCAATTTTTCTACTGTGATAGGAAGCATTATCTAATACCACAACGCATTTTTCTTCCAACTTTGGCAATACCTTTTCAAACCACTCAAAGGTATTTGCATTCATTTCTTCGTGATAATCATTGGTCCTTTTTTACTCGAACAACAAAAAGCCATTTTCTACAAATCCATCTTCTGAACCAATATGAAGAACAATCAATCGTCTTCCCTTTCCAGTTGGATTTTTAAGACCCGTCGAGAGCCCTTGTAATAATGCTTGCCTTGGACTTGTTACCGTTTCATCTACCCATATTTTTTGCACAGTATGGCCTTCATTGACCCATGTTTCATCTAGGTAGTAAATTTTTCTATTTTGTTCCCTAAATTCTTTTATTTGACGAAGGTAGCGCCGTCTCCATGTAACAATTTCACATTTTTCCTTTAAAAAACTATTACGAGCTCTTTTTTTGAAAGAGAAATTCATTTCTTTCAACAACTTCCACACTGTTGTACGTTTGAGGTTTGGCAAGTTCTCATCTTCATTTACTTTAAATAAAATCTTATTCACTCTTGGCACCTCATTTTTATAGAAAAATGAGTGTACTATACGTCTTATAATATTGCGCATATCATCATCAATATTATCCAGGACAGATCGTGCTCTTGTATACGTCTTTGGAGGTTTCACATCTTGTGCATTGTGTTCTCGCAAAATATTAAAAACACTTGCAGAGCAGATACCTGCAGCTTCGGCTGTAAAGTCAACAATTCGTGTCTTAGAGTCAGCTGGGCATTCTTGTTGACGTTTCGTAAATATATTCAGTACAGTCTCTTTTTCTAGCACTGTAAAATGTCTCATTACTCGTTTCTTCAGTTCTGGCTGCATTTTGCACAGTACTGTATAAACAGGTAAAAACTAACTTAAATTCAACACTTCTGGAAAGCTGAAACATAATTAACCTATAAACCATTTGCTTTGTTTACGGTTTATTGATATTACCTTCAATAAACCTTAAATCATTAATAGAGTCTTTAAAAAGACTGAGAATAACAATAATAACAACTTAAACAAATACAAACAGCGCAAATACACGGAACAATACAATTAATACACAATACTATATAGCAAAAGCAAAAAGTATACATATATGACATATATTTCAAAATAACAGACAATGTTAGCAAAATCACTATATGCTCACTTGTTCTACATTAGCAAATACGTATTTTCATCCTTCTCTAAAATTATGATTTTGCTGTGTGGTATAGTCATAATCATGTGACAAAATCACAGAAAGCAGATGATTTATATCGTGTGTTTTAGGATTTGTATGTAGCTCTCAGAGCCAATAGAAAGGCAGTATTAAAAATCATGCATTGATCACGCGTTTTTTGCTACTCTATACGTTCAGTGAACAGAGTATAGTGCTGTCGTGTAGACTTCAAATATTTTTGAAACAGAACGACAGTCAAAATTTCTTCTACATATGACTACTTGGTTTGCAAATAATAAGTTATATCTAAATAATGACAAGACAAAATTTATGGTTTTTCATACACTACAAAATAAGGCTCAGTTAGATATATATTTGCATTCGCAAGGTAAAGAAATAGAGCGTGTTAGTGAGATAAAGTTTTTGGGTATGAATATGGATGAAACACTGTCTTGGGATGTTCATTGTCGGGATATTTACAAGCAGATTAAATTCTAGTTGCCGTCAGGTTCGTAATTTGAAAACTATAATTAACTTTGGTTTCTTGCTGTCGTCTTATTTTACTAATGTTCACTCTAGATTGTTGTATGACATTACGTTTGGCACAAAAACGAATTATTCGCTGTATGGCCGGAATTAGTTCCAGACAATCATGTAGACCTTATTTTAAGCAATGGAATACGAACTTTTAAATTATGTACATACATAAAAATAAGCTCGAGTTTCGACGTAATAATGATATTCCCTCTTATGAAACTAGTTCATGTCAAAACTTTCATATACCTAAGTACTCATTGAATTTGTCTGGAAATTCTCCTCAAGTTTTGGGTTTGAGGGTTTTTAATGTCTTGCCTCAGAGATATCAAATTACATATATTGAATGAGCGTGTGTTTAAGCGTGATGTTGGGGCATTCTTTTGATTTATGTAGTGAACAACCAACTGTATAACAAGAATTTTTAATTTGTTTGACCACTTTACAGTCATAATTTGAATCCCGTTTATTTATGTTATTTCTACGTTGTTTATACTTTTTTTATATATTGTTATATTTGTGTATTATATGCGCATTTTTGACACTGTAAATATCTGGAAATCAGATTTACTACAATAAAGAATATTATTATTATTATTATTATTACACTATGTACATTCCTGTTCTCATGCTCAAAGCTTAATACTAGTAATGATAAGGATAATCATAATGATAATGATTAATACTTAGTGATCTCTATTGTTCTAAAGGTTTCGCTTTTATATTAACTATATATTATTTTGACCTACATCAGATGAAGGATTTTTATATATAGAATAAGTAGTTTTGTTTGATTGTGTTCATGTATGTCCTTGTCTATCTAACGACACCTTGTGTGAATACCTTCTACTACTGTTGCAATATTTCGTGTTCTCAATGTGACCACAAGAACTAATAAATATAATTATTGAAAATAAGTAAAGGGAGTGGTGATAATAAATGTGAACGCTTACTTCTGGTGGGAACCATGTATCTATATGGTGGTGAATTTAACTTCCTTAAATTGCCGTTTAGCATAAGATTAGCTATATTTATTTAATTTCAGAAAGTGCGTTCCACCAACAACAGCACGGAATGGGCGCAAGAAATGCCTCCGCCAAATCTATAAATGTGGGCAGTGTAAGTACAGTACGAAGTACCAAGCAGATCTTAAGAAGCACACCAACATCCATCATTACAAAGTTAAAATGTATAACTGTGGGGTTTGTAACGAACGTTTCAAAACTAAAAAATCCCTCGGGCTGCACGTGGAAAATACTCACGCTTATGTTGGAGGAGAGGACAATCAAGAGCATCCTATGACTATTTATGGGTATACACATATAGAACAATCGATGTCACGAGATCAAAAGAAAATATTTAAGTGTTCGCTGTGTGTGTTTCGCACAAAATACAAACTATCTATAAAAACTCATATAAAAGATAAACATTTGAAGCAACTTGATTTTAAATGTGATTCTTGTGAATTTAGAACGAGTAACAAATATTATTTAGGAGTACATATAAAAACGAAACATACGAAGGAATTTAATTTTAAATGTGATTCTTGTGAATTTAGAACGAGTAACAAATATTATTTAGGAGTACATATAAAAACGAAACATACGAAGGAATTTAATTTTAAATGTGATTCTTGTGAATTTAAAACAAACAACAAAAAACAATTAGAAGTACATATAAAAACGAAACACACGAAGGAATTTGATTTTAAATGTGATTCTTGTGAATTTAGAACAAACAACAAAAGTCGTGTAGAAAGACATGTAAAAACTAACCATTTGAAGCAATTCGATTTTAAATGTGAATATTGTGAATTTGAAACAAACATTAACAGTAATTTACAAAGCCATATAAAAACGAAACACACGAAGGAATTTGATTTTAAATGTGATTCTTGTGAATTTAGAACAAACAGCAAAAGTCATTTAGTAGTACATACAAAAACGAAACACACGAAGGAATTTGATTTTAAATGTGATTCTTGTGAATTTAGAACAAACAAATATTATTTACAAGTACATATAAAAACGAAACACACGAGGGAATTTGATTTTAAATGTGATTCTTGTGAATTTAGAACAAACAACAAAAAATACTTAAAAGTACATATAAAAACGAAACACACGAAGGAATTTGGTTTTAAATGTGATTCTTGTGAATTTAGAACAAACAACAAATGTTATTTAGATGTACATATAAAAACGAAACACACGAAGGAATTTGATTATAAATGTGACTCTTGTGAATTTAGAACAAACAACAAAAAATACTTAAAAGTACATATAAAAACGAAACACACGAAGGAATTTGGTTTTAAATGTGATTCTTGTGAATGTAGAACAAACAAGAAAAGTGATTTAGAAAAACATATAAAAAGTAAACATTTGAAGCAATTCGATTTTAAATGTGACTCTTGTGAATTTAGAACAAACAACAAAAGACATTTAAAAATACATATAAAAACGAAACACACGAAGGAATTTGATTTTAAATGTGATTCTTGTGAATTTAGAACAAACAGTAAAGGTCATTTAGAAAGACATATAAAAAGTAAACATTTGAAGTTGTTCGATTTTAAATGTGACTCTTGTGAATTTGAAACAAACCTCAAAAGTCATTTAGAAGTACATATAAAAAATGAACATTTGAAGCAACTTGATTATAAATGTGACTTTTGTGACTATGGAACAAACATTAAATTTATGTTAAAAAGACATATAAATGCTAAACATTTGAAGTAGTTCAATTATAAATGTGACTTGTGAATTTAAAACTAACCACAAGGGTAATTTAAAACGTCATATAAAAACTAAATATATTGCCGTGGTCCCTTGCATACTTAAAAATAAGAATAGTATTAAGAACTAGTTTAAGTGTTAAAGAAAATATTAAGTTTAAGTTTAAAGAATGTATACTAAAGATTTCAACATCATGCAATACTAATAGCACAGGTGTATGATGGGTTGCATATATTTAAATATAGAGAATTTAAAAAGGATTTTATTTATTATTACATTATAGGTTAAATAAGTATTAAATAGGTACAAAATAAAGACAAAATAAGTCTAAGCAATATATATTTATTTTGTACAAAAGATGAACAGAAGATATGATTTGTGTATAACAAAACGCAACCTAACTTTTCACAAGGCGTAAAAATTGCATTGAATGTTCTAAATAATGGACCTTTATTCAAAGACAAAAAGGTACTTAAAGCAAACAATAGAGAAAGAGTCACGTTGAGGGATGGAACGGTAAAGAGAGTGAGTCATTTAAACGTCATCAAACTATTTCCACTTCAAAGGAAAAAGACACATTTTTTGAAAGCTAATAAAGAATTATAACGTAGGGTTGAATACACTACGATTCAACGTATAAGCATTTAGTTTGTATTAGAATGTAATTGCAATTATTATTTTCATTTTTATTTAGAACAATTTTCTTTTTGATAATTTTATATTTAAATATGGAGATGCCTAAGGCAGAGTTTGAATCGATGTTTGATGAAACAAAGTAAGTCGTTCAATTTGTAAAGAATTATTAATGCTGCAATGTATGAATTAAATAGATATTATCCTGTTAAATAATAGTTCATTAGTTTTATTTATAATACAGAAAGGATCATTAATGGTGTTGGGTGTTTGGGAGAATACTACGTGCGAATGTTTATTCTCGAATACATTATCAGGCATCATTAATTTTTCGCATTTTATCATTAATTTAAAATTTCAAAAATATAATTATATATTTAAAAAGGGGAATGTTTCTGTGGCAGATATTGAAGCGCTAGCAACAATACGTGTGAATGGTTGCGGCTAGTGATCAATTGATGCTAATCTTTGAACATTAACCATTGCGAACTTCTAGATTATCAGGGCATTACGTGCAAATATAATGTTTCTGGTAAAACAGAATTAGCTCAATATTAATAGACTACCTATTGAGAATCGAGTTTTTCATCATTTATAACAGGATAATTTTCTTATGACTACAATTATAAAAATATATTCTATAAAACATAACCGAAAGATGGTAGAAATGTTTTCTTTCTATTACGTGTATTATAAATTTTAATGTGGATATAGTATAGCGATGCTATCTATACTTGATATTTGAATAAAAATATACAGATATGATTTTTATATGAACTTAGACTTTTCTTTAACAACAAATTATACCTTATCCCATAATAATACTAAGCAAGAGATTTACCAGGAGAAAGAGGGGCTGAATACACTGCTAGAACCCACGCGTACTCACAAAGTACGTGCTGTTAAGAAATAAGTTAATACATCGAATATAATAAAAAATTATCATTATTTTAATAAATTATGTTGCTGGTACAGCACACAGCATAATTTATATGGCTATGCCCAACGTGTGGCAATACTACATTTATTTTATACATATAGTTATGCTGCCATAGCAATATGTTACGTTGATTTTGGACAGTCCTGTATATTCCGGAATTTTGGTTTTTCTTTAATATCGGTAGGTTTATTGCTATTGTTTTCTGTCGTTTTGCCGTCAGTAATTTTCGCTTTGGTTTATTTTTAATTATCGCGTTATTATATTTAGTGGAAACGTTCTGCAGTTTTTATATTTAAAATATGAATTAGGTTTAATTTTAATTTTTGTGGGTTGTTCCGCCATCTTGTGGCAAACTCGATCGTTTCGATAATAGATCTCTACTTCCGCGGCTTTCTCTTATAGCGTGTCATAGACAAATGGGCTTATATGCAACTTTAGTTGCGCTAGATTTTGTTTGATTTAAATTTGACTGATACGTAGGCAACTTAATGTTGTTAAGAACAGTCGTATAATGTTTATTTGCTTTCAATATTATTTAAGTACCTATTCTTCTTTGTTTTGTCTTAGGGAATATTCTTTTATTTTTTCCTTTCGTCCTTAGTAATTATTAAGCTTCTTTTATTTGTCAATTCTCGACTGAATAAACTATAAATTTCCGCACAATTGTTAGTTCCTGATTTTGGCCGTCTTGCGCTGTTTGTCTCTAGTGGAAGTTAGTTAGAGTTCTCGTTCATTTTCATTCTACCGTTTGGTTGATTATGAAGCAGACTTTATTAAATCACCTTCGCTTAATTTCTGTGACTATCTTGGTGAAAATTTACCGTTGCCGTTCATAAATTACGCCTGTAGGCGGATTATTATTGCAGGAATTAATACACCTTGTTTGAATACTTATTTTGACGTTCTGTCGGATCATTCGTGCGTTGGTGGATTTAAATTATGGTGAGTACCTTCTCTTAGTTTTGTAATTGTGTGGAATTATTTCTGATGTCGTTTCCCTTGTCTTACAGCTTCTTATTTTGTATGAAATTACACGTTTATACAGGCCGTTCCGCGACTCGACCGACAAACATCCCATACATTCCGGCGGTCATTACAATCAAAAAATGTTATATTGACCTATAAGTGAATTCCTCTAATTTAGTTAACCTTGACGAATTGTCGTATGTTTGACAAATTAATAAGTTTTGTGCTGTAATATTAATTTAAGCCATTATGCCGCGTTTTACTAATGCAGAATATGCTGATATGGTTTTCTTGTATGGTTTTTGCGATGGAAGTGGACGTGCTGCAGCTGCGGAGTACTTCAGGCGATACCCAATCCGCATTCTTCCTCACCACACAACATTTTCAAACGTTTTTCGCTATTTAATAGAGACAGGATTTTTCCCCTAAATCGTCGTGTAGAAAAAAGAAGATGGTTGTAATTTTAAATGCAGTTTAACAAAGTCCTGCCAGTATCCGTAGAATATCTCATGCAAAGGGAATTCCTCAAACCAATGTATGGAGAATTGTGCACCACAATGGGC
Organism: Amphimallon solstitiale; assembly: GCA_963170755.1. Lineage (NCBI taxonomy): Eukaryota > Metazoa > Arthropoda > Insecta > Coleoptera > Scarabaeidae > Amphimallon > Amphimallon solstitiale. Next base: position 37,677,075 of record OY720685.1, on the reverse strand, counting down.
TTTATGCCTATCATTTACAAACAGTACAGCATTTACTTCCTGGAGATTTAGAAAATCGAGTACGATATTGCCAGTGGTTACAAAATAATTTGGAGATTATTGCACACATACTTTTTACGGATGAGGCTCAATTTACATGGAATGGTATTAACAACACACGTAATTCTCACATTTGGGCGGATCAAAACCCACACGAGACCACCGTGATTAACCATCAACATCGTTTTTCCGTCAACGTGTGGCGCGGCTCATTAAATAATCATCTTATTGGGCCTCATTTCTTTGAAGAACGTCTTAATGCAGAAACTTACCTTCACTTTTTGGAAGGAGAATTGCGGAATTACATGGAATATTTCCTTTGGAAGCTCGTCGTGGCATGTGGTACCAGCAAGATGGGGCACCACCACATTTTGGGAGACAAGTGACGGTGTTTCTTAATGAAGATTTTCCGGAACGGTGGATAGGACGAGGTGGTCAATGTACAGGACACATTGACCACCTCAGTCACCTGATTTGTCTCCGTTAGATTGTTTTCTATGGGGTTGCCTCAAATCTCGTGTGTACATTAATGGTAAACCAGATACACGCGAAGAGTTGACTGATCGTATAGTTGAAGCTACTAATTCTCTAAAGAATGAATTTGTAACAATTAACTGGCAACATTCTATGACACAAAGAATAGTTGCTTGTTTAGAAAATGGCGGTTCTCAATTTGAACAGTTACTGTAATTTTGTGTTAATTATCTATCAATTTATGAATAAATTTTCTTTTATAATTTTTTTTTTTAATTAAATTCCTTCAATATCTACGAAACAAAGAGGAATTCACTTATAGGTCATATAACATTTTTTGATTGTAATGACCCCCGGAATATACGGGATAAGTTTGTCGGTCGAGTCGCGGAACATCCTGTATATCGTCCTAAGTGGATAGAAAATTCGGGACACGTGGAGCCGCCATCTTTAAAAAAAAGGAAACTTCGATTGGAATTTTGATTTATTTGTCTGTAAAAGAAAATTAACAACAGAATCAGTAGAGCTAAGAATCCTTGAATCTTCTCACACGAAGCTTGCATTTCCTGGAAGCCCGAATAGTACTGATATTTCCAGCTTGCTACAATATATGTTGAGGCCACACCTTCTTGGACCTTAAGATAAGTGTTGAATGTTCCCTTTAAATATTTGTGAATATGTATTTGTAGGTTACCGTTAGGATAATTTCTTAATTAATTTCTCTATCTGTTATCTTTCACTCAAACCTCACATGTTACCGTTGCCAATCTGTAGCTCGGAAGTTTAGGCTGTATATTAATTTAACGTAAGAGTTGTGTTAATTAGGAGCTAGAGAACGTTTATCAAATTATCATTTAAGTCTATTTGGAACTATCGCCTGAACTTACCAGGTGAGGGCTTAGAACAGTGGTTCCCAAACTTATTTTGCCTACTGCCCACTTTGAGAATAAATTATTTTTTAGCGCCCCCATTTTTTCACCTACTCAAAAACCACTATAACTTCAAATTAAATTAATTATTGTGAGCTATATTAGCGGAGATTAAACATTCATTCTAAACGAGACTTTTACTATGGGTTATAGTAAAAGTCTCGTTTAGAATGAATGAGTTAACTTGAGACCTGAGCGTAGTAGGTAGTACACAACGGCGCTCAGGTCTCAAGTTAACTTTTACGGGCTACACCTGCCAATGAGAATGATTATTGAAACGCAACTTTATAGTATTCAGACAAAGTATCTTTTATTCAAAATTCAAAATAAAACAAACATAATCGATTCTAATATAAAAACTAATGTGAAGGATGAATCTGATGCTGTTTAATAAGTTTGTTGATATCAGGTTCCAATTTACTCAAGAACAGCCGCAAGTCACCACGTTCGGTAACATGCAAACGATTTCTCTTTTTAGTAAGCAGCGTTGCTACAGCACTAAATCCACGTTCACACAAATATGACGATGGGAATGCTATCAAGAATCGTTGAATGATTGACCACAATCCAGGGTACAATTGCGGGATCGGTTTTTGTAGCCAAAATTCTTGGTAGCCATTTTTGAACTTGATTTTTATTTCCTCGTTCGTTGTCAATTCTATAAGTTCTTCTTCCAGATGTGGTGATATTGCTGTGTTGACATTTGAAAACGGATCCAACACCCAGTCTGGTATTTCCAAGTTCAAAATATCCTGGTATCGTTCGGTGAAGTCAATGTGGAGCTTTTCCAAATGTTGGCAGTAGGCAAACAAGTCGTCGTTACTGCAGGATACTGATAAATTCGGAAAATTATGAAACTCACGTCTGCCCATATTCTTTTTGTGTAGAAGCAGTTTGGCTGCGAAAGCAGCAACGACATTTTTTGTTTTAATTAAATTTAGTTCATCGCCTTGCAGTTGGAGATTCATGTTGTTGAACAATTTATACAGGTCTGTCATGTAAGCTATATCATTTTTTGATGTAATGAGCTTGTTGCGCAATTCTGTATCTTTAGTTTCCAAAAACTCTATCACAGAGTCAAACAGGTTGTAAAATCGAGTCAGACAATTGCCTCTTGATAGCCAACGAACTTCGGTATGAAACAACAAACGGTTGAAATCGTCGTCATTAGTAACACAAAGCTGATGAAATAATCTATCATTCAAAGAGCAGTTACGGATTTTATTGACTGCTTTGATGACATATTGCAGTGATTGAAATAGTCGTTCACTTAAATTTCTAGCAACCAAATGTTGTCTAGGAATAACGCAATGTACAGCAAGGACATCTGGAATTTTATTTTTTACGTACGCTATGAAGCCTTTATGGCACCCTGTCATAGCCGGAGCGCCATCCGTAGCAACTGATATAATATTTTTCAAGGGAATCTCTTTCTCATCACAAAACTTTTCCAATGTATTGAATATGGTTTCGCCTTTTGTATCGGTCTCTAAATTTCTAGCAAACAATAGTTCTTCACATATTTTCTCATCTTTAATAAACCTCACGTAAGACAGCAACAATGCTTCATTAGTTGGTAAAGTGGACTCATCGAGCTGAATTGAGAATTGACTAGTCCTCAGATGATTGCACAATGATTCTTCAATGTTTCCGGCCATTTCATCAATTCGTCTTTGCACAGAATTATTACTCAAAGGAATATTTCGGATAATATCTGCGGCCGGTTTATGAAGCACAGTAGTTATTACTTCCTTTATTGCTGGCAAAATTAACTCTTCTCCGATGTTGTGTGGTTTGCCTTTTTGAGCAATTAACAAAGAGATGTTGTACGAAGCTCGAAGTCCGTCGTCATCTTGCTTAGCAGCCGCCGAAAAGAGTTTTGCTACACTTGGCTGAGTATTATGCTTCTTCTCTAGGTCTTGAAAATATGCTACATTCTTGTCTTTCTTATCTGGATGCATTTTATTCAAATGATCTTGAAGTCTTGAAGGCTTCATTGCTTCATTCGAAAATGTTTTTAGGCATAGAAGGCACAAAGGCGACGATGGGTTTGTAGGATTTTCAATGAATCCGAATTTAATATATTCCGCACAGTATTGCCGTCTCTTCTTTTTTACTTCCGACATTGTTTTGTTTTGAGAAATACGTAAGTATAAGTGTTGAACTTAAGTACTGCTTATCTATTACGCGCGAAACCGCAAATGAAAATAAAATAAATATTACGTTGTTTATATAGGATTGCATAAGCAGCACGCACCGACAGGAATAAGACAAACATGCATAAACTCGTTTATCTCATTCGACGCTCAATCGTACTCAACAAGTAAGAACAAGTATTGTATGAACCAGCCGATTGATACAGTTGCCTTTTTATTTGTTTGTTTGTGTCTCTTTTCGTTTCGAAACGGAGCGACCGATTGATATGTTTTTTATTTTATTTATTCAATAAAACAGGACAGATATATGAACTACTCGGAGAGAAATATCGAACCGAGTTGGTTTGAGCAATCTCTTAATTAATATTAGTTGATGTTCACAAGCTGTAGTCGAGAGTAGGGATGGGACATCGGTGGGTAAACATCGATATCAAACATCGATGTTAACATCGTTGATCAACATCGATGGTTGCAAAATATCGACTACCAAACATCGATGTTTTTAAACATCGATAATTATATTTATAGATTTATTTTTTGGCAGTTTAACAAAAACTTTATTATAACTTAATTAATTTACGTCCTTAACAAAATGATATAAAAGATATCACTATTCAAAAAAAATAATATAAGAAATATATACATTTATAATATGTAGTTAACTTTAGAAACTACTCAAAAAAAACTATATAAAAAAACAATATTATGCAATTACGCATGAAACAACCACATGACTTAAATCGTCTGATACTTAAAAAATATATACATTTACGTGTATCAAAGCTTTTTAAGAGAACGATTTTTATTTGGGATTTTATAGTCTTGCATTTTTTTTTGACTACGCTGGCAAATACCGAGATACGTATGGATATGGTTTTATATTTCTGATGTGTCATCTTGCATTTAATACGTGTATCGTCGTGTATGATTGTACGCACTAGGGAATTTCCCGAAGAAGTATACATCGGTAATGTCTATCTCCCTTCTTTTTCTATGAAAATACGTTTACCTCCTTCACTTATTCTGCATGCATACATAATTTAACTTTTATTCTGCACATTAAAAGTACTATAAATTTATGTATTTAATTATATATTATTTAAATATTTATACTGAGTAATATTTAAAAGAGCCTAAAATGAAATATTCGAATTTATATGATATAGCACTGTGAAATTTAAATACTTCTTTTATTCGTAGACAATTTTACATCCTCGTAGCCTGTATGTGAGCTGTTAATTTGGAAACATTTTTGTATTTGTCAACAGAGGACGCTGTTTTATTTTGTGATTAGTGCAAATACATTTTGTCAAGCTTAAAAGTTCGATGTTCACTATATTTCTTCTAACATCGATAGTTTATCGATAAATCTAAATTGCAAACATCGATGCAAAAACATCGAACATCGATCCTAAAATATCAATGTTCAATGAACATCGATGTTTATCGCCCATCCCTAGTCGAGAGCTCAGTCGGTGTCTAAGAGTCCTCCTAGATTCTAGATGAAATTACAAATCGCCCCCTAAGCCTTTACACAACGCCCCCATTTTTTTTCTGGGTCTCTTACCGCCCCCCTTTAGACCTGCAGCGCCCACAAGGGGGCGTTATCGCCCACTTTGGGAACCTATGGCTTAGAATAATCTTCAGTTACGGGGTTTAATGTTCTAAACTTGTTATTTAATTACTATTTCTTGCGCCGAATGTAATTTAGTGGTATTCTATCTTTATCGATAGGTCCACCTTTAGTTTTTCTTTTAGTGGCCTTAAGCCAATGATTTTGAATTTTGTGTAACGCTGAACAAGATTCAAACCGTGGACTCTGTCACATTACAAGCATATCTGTGTCATTTAGTGACTTTGTATATCAAATAAATTTTGGAGGCCGTAATTTCCATTCTTTTATACATTCATTTGTTCGGAATTTTTGTATTAATTCATAAGCATATTTATATTTAAGCACAAGTGTTGTAACACATAGAGCACATATTGTAAAACCTATGTAAAGCAAGAGATCTCGAGCTATTGCTAGCATTGAATTTTGTTTGAATTAAAAAGTTACTTGTGCGATATACAGGATAACCAAGATTAGGGTGCCTCTGATTATAATTTACCACTGTCTTAGATTTAGTTTTGTGCACCAATTTATATTGAACAACGTTTTTAGTTTAATCACTTGTAAATCATATGTGAATAATTGTTTTTTTTTTTAAATATCCCATAATTTTATTAACAATTATTATTAATATTCAACACTCTTCTTATTGAATATTAAATTGTTTTGTTGCTGGAGATTTGTGGTTTTGCCTTATCTTTAAAACTACCTTGAATACTCTTATCTGATTTTCTCCCGGGTCAAGGATCATTTTGTGGAAGCGAATAGTTACGCATGGGAGTGGCGTCCAGAGAGACGTAAATTAGACCTTTGTAGCTATAGTTTTTGGTACCTCATAACCTCACTAGATGGCTCTGATTGGTACTCTCATGTACAGTGACTTGATATATAACAATGACGACAGCGCCTGGGCCTATTTTCTATTGGTTGATGAAAAATCCGCCATGATGAGTCGAGTGTCAAAGTTTCTGGCGTTTCGAACGTGTTTTTATTTAGACAAGTCATATAATCAAGTATATTTTTTATCGTACTCTTCAAATAAGTTTAAAAAGTTTCGTTTTATTATTTGTGTAATCACAGTTTATAGTTATTTCCACTTCTTCTTCTTAGAATTCCTATTATCTTCAGTTATTTGACAGTTAATTGACACTATTGACCTAGTTTAGTGCCTATCGATAAATAAAATATTACTTGTGACATAAAACAAACAAATGTTTATGATTTACACTGTATTTAATATTTAATAACAACGACAGCTGTTTCACTACACTGTAGCTTCTTCAGATTGACATATAATAACTACCTACATACACTTAAACTCTTATATATAGTTTTCTGTTATTTGGAATTCTTAGAACTAATATATCAAGAACAATTTCTTGTCTAAAAGTATCGGGTCTATACAAAAAGTACATGTAACTAAATATATTGCTAACAGATGTGTGTGAAATTAGATTAGATTAGATCTTACGTTAAAAAGAGTCAATAACCAAGTGTAATTTTCAATTTACCACAAAGAATCACATACTGACATAACCATTCATAACAAATCCAACCATCCATACCAACACAAACTAGCAGCTTTCCACAGTATGGTCCATAGATAATTATATATGTCCACTTCAGACTATAGGAAAAAATATAACATTATTAAACAAATTGCCTATAATAATGGATACGACCCAAATTTGATAGATAAATTAATTTCTAAGAGATTATTCAACAAAACTTCACAAGAAATTTATCCAATCACTAAAGACAATACAATTAAAAAGTTCAAATCTTTCACTTACTTAGGGGAGGACCAAATAAAACTAACAAAATTACTTAAAAAAGAGAAAATTAACATTACATACAAAACTAACCTTGCGAAATACATCAAAAATAATAAAGGAAAAACTAATCACAACAATAAATCGGTAGTCTATAGGTTAAATTGTGGTACATGTACTAAAGGATATATAGGTCAAACAAGAAGAGCTTTTAAAACACGGATCGCTGATCATTACTCTGCTTACATAAACCGAAAAAATGATTCGACTTACGCGAATCATTTGATAGATAATAGTCATAGTTTTAATAAAGATTTTGGTATTCTTCACGTCGAAAATAAAAGTATTAAATTAGATTTACTAGAGACATTAGAAATTAATAAATATAAACATTCAGACAACCTATTAAACGATCAAGTAGACGTAAACTCATCACCATTGTTAAATCTGTTCAGTCAATCTGAAGAAGCTACAGTGTAGCGAAACAGCTGTCGTTGTTATTAAATATTCAATACAGTGTAAATCATAAACATTTGTTTGTTTTATTTTACATGAAATGGATTTACATCAAGTAAAGACCAACTCAATCCAAGATTTAAAAAAAAAATATTACTTGACTTATTACAATAAAATAAGGTAAATATAAATATTATATACATAGACAGTAAAGTTTTAAAAATTTAAATGGCATTAGAATTAGTAATTTAATATTTAGTGATATAACCTTATATTTTAGATATTGCAATGGTTGTGCTGCAGTTAGTTGCTCTAATTCTTCAGAAAAAGGATTCATTATGAAACGGTATCCAAAAGGTCCAGAAAGAAGGAGAAAGTGGGCTGCAAACATGCATCGTGGTAATTAGAAACCGACTGACTATAGTGTGTTATGTGAAACACATTTTGAAGCTGATGTGTGGGAGAAAGTGAGGGTTGATGGGACAAGAAAGTTAAGATGTAATGCAATATTTTCTCACAAAAAACCTGTTATACATAGGAAACCACCAGCAAAAAGAGTAACTGTCCCATTTACTTTGAAAAAAAAGCAGTTGTCTATGACTTGCGATCCTGACCCAAAATCAACCAACTTTGATGCACAATCTATAAAAGGGGAAACTAGGTATATATAGTAAACTAGTATTGATCATATATTTTACATTTGTATTTCAATATTTAGCTTAAGTGGTGAAGCGGAATCAACAGTTGAAGATGCAACAAGAGATAGCAGCCCATTACAAGACGTACTTCTTCATTATAGAATACAAGTGAGAAAATTACATGCACAACACCACCGATATAGAAATGTTATCAAGAATTTAAGATGACAAGTTGGAACTTTACAATATAAACTTAAAAAGATGGATGAGCAGAATGGAACTGAGGAAAATGCTAAATTATTGAAATCAGTCTTTAATGATGATCAGGTAGCTGCATTAAAACAACCCAGTTAATGTGCTAAGTTTACGTGCATTAAATGCTTCAAAGAAAAATCTCTATTTTTTTGTAATAACAGTACTTTTGATTTATTTGTACAAATGGAAAACATATTTCGTAAACATTATGATGCCGTAATAAATCAAAATATAAATCTTTTGCAATTTTACATTAGTCAGTTCCAAGTGATTAACACGCAGCATATTTTAAATTGCCACAATATGCGTAAAAAAATATTTGTAAGATTTATTAATTTTATGTAAAAATTAAAGGAAAGAAGAAAATTAAAAGTGTTAAAAATATATATGCTAGCAAATCAGCTGCTGCGCATTGAGCTGTATGCTGTTATAATTTAATGTTGAATCAAGAATGTATGTATATTTGTTAATTTAATGTTCAGATATTGTAGTAATGAGTTGAAGCTTTCAAATGAGAACTTAAGACATATATTGTTAAATAGAAGTTTCTGAGTTATAGAAAATGTAGATAAAAATATGTACACATGTAATTCATTTTTTATAACAAGTTTTTAAATTTACATAGAAAAGAAATGAATTTTTGAATGTTTCCTTTTCCCAAATGTTCTAAAATAAGTAGCTACACTATTTCAAATGCTTAGGTATTTCATGTACTAATAATAGCTAAATACTTATTAATTATAATAAACTGAATATATATACATGTAATTCAATTTTTATAACATGTTTTTAAATTTACAAATAAAAGAAATGAATTTTTGAATGTGTTTCCTTTTCCTTAATTTTCTAAAATAAGTAGATTTCAAATGCTTAGGTATTTCATGTACTAATAATAACTAAGTACTTATTCATTATAATAAACTGAATATATGTTAAAATTAACATTTTATCCCAAATTCACATTTGCCTCTACGTAATTTTCGACACAAGATGGCGGCCAAATGTTGTGTATCGCCACTGTTATATATCAAGTCACTGTACTCTCATGTAGATTACTAAATTAGCTACCTTACCGCCTTTCTTGTTTTTGATGCAGTTGAATATTAATTAGCCGGTTTCGCATAAGTGTTCACTTATTCATGTTTTATTATTTTGTTGTGTTTAACTAAAGTTTTGGTTTATTTTGTTTGACTATTTTTAATTATTAGTGTTACTTTCATTCGTTTATATAAATTTGTTTCTACTATAGTTCAAGTTTATTAGTGTCAATTTTAGGTAAGTGTCATATAAATGTAAATTAAGCTAAAGTCGGGACGCGATAGCTAGCGAAGTGCGTCTCATTAACCAACATTGACGTCTCAGCAAGGCAATATTGCCGTATCGATCGATTTATAATTGACAACCGCAAATTGATCATATGTATTATGTCAAATGTAAGGTTAAAATACAGGTTAGGTGACACACAATAACAAGATTGACAATGACTGATGAATTGACATCGGCTACGTCGCATATTTGTATTCACCTCGTTCAAAATATTCACAAACTGTAAAATCATAATCAACTCGAAACATGTGTTGTTTTATCAAAACAACACATGTTAAATTATAACCAAGTAGTGCTACTATATGTAAAACATATAAACTAACGACTTTTTAATACATATTGCATTTAAAATGTTTTCAAATGGGCTAATATAGATATGACATCATGTATACTTCATTGATGACGTGCAACGCTAGCTATCGCGTCCCGACTATATATACTTTTTTGTACTATATTATATAACTACACACTATACTTTTTATTATGTTTTAATGTGTTTTTTTGTATGATGTTCTGTGATATTATTTTCCTTTTCTATTGCAGATTTTTTTTTTACTCTGGTGACATTTTATGCTACAAAATGTAAAGTATTTTGCGGTGGTGTGGCGATACAGTCAATGCTAACGTGGCCTATTCGAACAAAATAACGCCAACCACTGTGCCAAGAACTTCGCCACAAATTATTTTCATAAAAAGTGTCATCTTATATTAAAAAATACGTGTAATTTTTCTATAATTTTTGTAGTTCCGTAATCCTAGCATTATCTAAAATGTTCTTCCTTATTATTTCCAGCTTTACCATTCTATTCCTAATGAAATCATTATGGCGTATCGCTCATGTTTTGTTCACAATTGTATGCACAAGAAATCGCCCCGTCACTCATTTCCTGATCCCAGTAAATATCCAAATTTATTTGTTAAATGGGTAAACATTTGTAGCAATAGAGATATATCACATTTGTCAAAATCAAAACCAGAAATCATAAGGAGAATATAGAAATCAACTAATGAAGAACCAGAATGGATTGGAGAAAATAGAAGTACAAAGAACAAAATGGTAACAGAAAAGTGCCTTGTGTATTTTATCTATATTTTATTTTTGCTTGAATAAAGATTATTAAATTTTTGTAAATAATGTAGCTTTATGTTACTTCTCGATTACCTTTAAAACGCATTGTTTGTTTATTGAATATCGTTTAATTATTCTTCAGAATATTTATATGCGTAATTGCCAAAAGAAATACGATCTAATTTGTATAAGACATATATGAACAAAACTAATATTTTAGTAAGTAACTTTTTCTTAATTATATTAAGTAATTTTAGATAGAAGAAGTTAATCACAGGAATATTAGGATTTTGTTCACAAACTATAAAAATAAAACCATTAATTTTGGATAAACATGTACTATCCTTAATTTCAAAGTTTGCCGCCTTTTAATTTAGTACCCGGAAATTTCAAGAGATGAATCTGATAGGGTTACAATATTTACTGCCTTATTAATAGACAATGTCTTAATAGCGTGTTAGTACGCTATTAGTTAGTAGCCACTAACATCCTATTAAGTGGATAGTAAGAGTACCTATTAATAGTCGCATATTTAGTGGCTACTAACTAGTATTATTCTAATAGCATTTGATCGTTGGCAACATAGCAAATTCATCGGTTTCTGTCAAAAACAGACCAAAAGTGCGCGTGAATTGAAAATAGTAGGGGAGAGGGGGGCACATTCAACCGCGGGGCACATTCAACCACGCTTTATAATAATTTCATAGATTTGAATTTGCCGCAATAAAAAATCCCATAGTGCCTAGAATTACTTATGCCACCATTCAGTGAAATTTCATTCGTTTGGTTAAACGGCTATTAAAGTTTTTAATAAATTTGTGAAAATTGTGATTTTGAGGTAAGTATTTATTTTATCATTTACAGAAAGACATTTGGCATTGTTTGATTTTTCTGTGCTTCATTATTCATCTTTCTAATTAGGAATTAATATTTTCAATTTTTTATAACCTTAAAATAATTCACATTGACAAAGAATTAATTTCCATGTAAAATTTTACACGGGGCACTTTCGACCACACACTGGTGGGGCAGTTTCAACCAGTGGTTGAAACTGCCCCAAGGTATTTTATCTATTGTCTTATGGAATGTCCTACCATTTCAGATGGTTAGAAATTACAAAACAAAAACAGATCGATCACATTTAAATGAACGCAATTTCCAAGATGCAATTAGAGAAGTCTTACGGCACAACATGTCGGAGAGAGTAGCGGCAAGAACATTTAATCTGAAACGTGGCACTCTTCATTCTAGAATTCAAACTTTGAAAAAGAAACACCCCCCAGATGATTTAAATAGATTGTGTGATTATGATTCTGGGAACGAAAGTGATCACAATACTGTGAATTTAAGCTACTCTAGTAAATACACTGTAGCTCAAGTATTCACGAACGATCAGGAAGCCGAAGTAGTAAAATATATAAAGACTTGTTCCAATATGAACTATGGCATGACTTATAAGCAAATCAGGATATTAGCGTATGATTATGCAAGAATTCTTCCAAGTTGCAAGATACCTGATCAATGGGGTATCAATAAGAAAGCTGGCATTGATTGGCTGAAAGGTTTTATGAAAAGAAACCGTGATAAGATTAGCTTGAGAAAACCGGAGAATACTAGCCTGGCGAGAGCTACGGGCTTTAATAAAAAAGCTGTCTCAGAGTTTTTTGATAACTATTCTGTGGTTTTAAAAAAGTACAAATTTAAACCAGAACAGATATATAATATTGACGAAACTGGAGTGACAACGGTTTTAAAACCAGTAAAAATTGTATCAACCAAAGGAAAAAAACAAGTCAGTTTAGCAGCATCTTCAGAGCGTGGTGAATTAACCACATTTGTTGGAATAATAAATGCAGTGGGCAATGCACTACCACCAGTGTATGTGTTTCCTAGAATACGCCATCCGGAGGAATACCTTATTGATGCTCCCCCATCAAGTCTTGGATTGGGTAGCAAAAAAGGATGGATGACGTCTCATCTATTTCTGCGTGTTTTAGAGCATATTCAAAGACACACGAACTGCAGCAAAGACAATAAAATACTAGTTTTGATGGATAATCATGAAACCCACATAACTGTTGAATCTGTGAATTTCTGTCGAGATAATGGTATCGTTTTGTTAACTTTCCCTCCACACACCTCTCATAAGCTCCAGCCATTGGATGTAGGAGTGTATGGACCTTTCAAAACTTACTGCGCCACTTCTTTCAATGATTGGATGACAATGAATCCTGGGACAACCATAACCGTCAAACAAATTGCTAAGTTAACGAAGCCCGCATTTCAATCTGCATTTTCTCAGAAGAATATTGTAAAATCTTTTGAGAAACCGGGTCTGTGGCCTTTAAACAGGCTTGCTTTTAACGATGAAGAATTTGAAGCGAGTTATGCAAACCAGACCTCATCGCCTTTATCAAATATTGAAAAAACTGAAAACACTACACCACCTCTTCTTCATAAATCTGATTCCATCCAGTCTTCGCAGTTATCTACGCCTACTACATCCCACCAACTAATAGCTCGTGAAAGGAGTGCAACTCCTATTTCTGAAAATGGTAAATTTTCTATGCTGCCTATTAGTTACATATGTATAATATATTTTTTGTTATAGCAGACGTGAAGAAATGTGTTGTGACACCCGCCTCAGTTAGGCCGTTTCCTAGACCCTGTATCAAAAAACGTAGTCGAGGAATAGAAAGACGTGGAAAATCAAGAATATATACAGACACCCCAGAGAAAAATCGTCTAGAGGAAAAGGAATATGAAAAACAAAATCGAAAGAAAAAGCAAGAAGAACGCAAGCGCCAAAAATACGTGAAATACATATTTTCTGAAATTGGTCAGCAGCCCAAAGCAGTAGTCAAGAGAAAACGTCAATGCCACAGTTCGTCTAGTTCTGACACAGCTGAGTCTATACATTTGGAGTCCGATGATCTTAGTGATGACATTAGCGAGGAGGAAAATGCAGCAGCACTTTTATGTGACGACGACGAGATAAATGTAGACGAATTTTTATTGGTTAAATTTCCAACCAAAACTCACATTAAATATTATGTGGGAAAAGTGTTAGAAAAGCTAAATTTAAATGAATACCAAATAAAATTTTTACGCAGAAAGGCGGAAGGATATATATTTTCGTATCCATTAGTTGATGATATATCTACAGTGGATCGAAGTGACATAATATTAAAGTTACCCTCGCCAAACTCTGCCAAAACAGCACGAACGTCATCTCTGATGACATTTGGTATTAACCTTAAATCATACAACGTTTTTTAAAGTAAATATTATGTATTTCGAAAACATGTATTAAATAAAATTACTTTTAAATTTTTAGAATAAAATATTTGTTTTATAATCATTTTTTCTGATGCCTTAAATCCACGAATTTACTAATTATCTGCATGGTTGTATCTGCCCCTTCCATTGGCCGAATGTACCCCACCACCGGGGCACATTCAACCATTTGTAATGATTGTTAAAGTTCTATTAAATTTATAATAAATATATTTGAAACTGGTTCCAAGCATATCAGTTTTATTAAAAAAGGCCAATAGTACATAATCAAGTAATAACAACGTGTTTCTTTTTTCAAATTAGAAAGTTACCTTTGTTAATGTAAAAACTGGTTGAATGTGCCCCCCTCTCCCCTAAAGGTTATGTATGCGAGTTATTGTTTTTTTAATTTATCTGTGGTTTTACTTTCTTATACGTAGTATAAGGAAGTATTGTGATGATGAAAATTTTCGACCTCGAGATTTTTGCAGATGTCCACGTTTTGAAGTCCCCTGATACCGAAAAAGTGGTTTTTAAAAAATGTCTGTGTGTGTGTGTGTGTGTCTCTGTGTGTGTGTGTGACCACGATAGCGGTCAAACCGCTGTAGGTATCAATTCCAAATTATGAATTTACGTGTATAATCTTCCTCTTGAGATCTGATTAGTTTTTCAGTAAAATCGGTAGACCGGAAGTAGCAGTTTACTTCAGCGAAAAAATCGAATTTTGCCAATATTTCGTCAACTACTAAATTTAAACAAATTTATAAAGAATTCATATATACTTAAAATTAAAATTGAGAATAATTTTCTTTAAAAAGTTTTTCGAAATTCCTACCGGAAGTAGGTCTTTTACTCTTATCGACAATCAGTTTTTTGCGAATATTTCGCAAATCATGCTTTTTAGACAAGTACGTTACGAGTGTAAAAGTATTTAAAACATAATTTTCAATACCTTTTGTATAAAAAAGTTTAAAAATTCAGACCGGAAGTGCTACTTTTACTCTTATTGAATAGCGATTTTTTGCAAATATGTCGTAAGTTATGCATTCTATATATATTTATCAAGAGTACAAAAGTATTTAGAACTGGATTTGCAATATTTTTTGTATATATGAAATTTTAAAATTCGGACCGGAAGTAGCACTTTTACTCTTAGCGAGGAGCACTTTTTTGATAATATCTTGCTAAGTATGCATTCTATAGAGATTTATTAAGAGAATAGAAGTACTTAGAATAGGATTTTGAATAATTTTTGTAAAAAAAATTCTTAAATTTCTATAATTTGAAACGCTTATACATATAAGAAAGTCGTGTGGTGGCCACACCTCTTTTTTTTTATAAGTGAAATGGGAGATGTAATTAATATCCAAGACGAATTATATGAGGTGGAAGAAGTAGAGATTGTAATAAATCGCAATCCAAAGGTGTACTTGGCAAGAAAGAATCTTTTCGAAGTATATGACAACTTATCTTTTAAACAAAATGATTGAATACGTAAGGAAGTTGCAAGATTTATTATTAATCTCGTTATAGATGAAATTGAACAGGGAAATAGTATTCACGGATTACCAATTAGTGCAGATAATCAAGTACACTATACGCTATTTAGCCAAAGGGGCGCTTATGGATAAGATATAGGTAGGTAGAAATACATACTAAAAAAGAAATAAATAAGAAAGAAATTTGTGTTGTAGCTAAACTTCATGGTCTATCACAGCCACATTGAGTTTGGTTGTGAAAAAAGTTGTTGAGGCAATAGCTAGACACCAACAAGAATTCATTAATTTTCCAAGAGAAAATAATGCCTTGGGAGAAATGAAAGGGGAGTTTTATAAATTGCTCGGTGTCCAAATATTATTGGTGCGGTAGATGGCATACAAGTAAAAATCAAAAATCCTGAAGGTGACAATCTCTTTTTGTTTTAAAATCATATATGGTACTATTTTTCAAATGTTCAAATAAGTAGACAATAACAATATATTAGTATGACTTCAGTTACATTTTCCAATAAGGTGGTGAGTGATGCAAAATGTCGAGTTCATAATATTGTGGCTAAATGGAGAGAAAGCACAGATGATTCCCATATAAGTAGCCTCTGCATATTAAAAAGGAAGTTTGAGGTATGGATATCTGTATAAATAATGATATTTGCAGTGTAACTTGCTCTATTTTACAGAATGACAAAATAGATGGCATATTACTTGGGGATAATGGATATGCCTGTTCTCGACACCTCCTTACCCCACTCTTGAACTCCCAAACAAATGCTGAAGGATACAATGCGTCCCATATTACTACACGTAATGTTTTGGAAAGATTGTTTGGAATAATGAAAAACAAATTCTGTTGCTTTTTTAATGGGCTGAATTTAAATCTGGAAACAACAAAGGCAACTATTGTAGCAATTGCTGCCATGCATAACATCATTAGGAATGACAGCATAGAAAATGAAAGTATACTTTAAAGGAATAGTTATAAGTATCGTATTTTACTTTGTTTTTCGGCAAAGTTATGTAAATAGATACTTCCAATAAAAAGAAAAGTTTATGTAGTAATAGAAAGAAAAATCTGTATTTGTAAATTAGTGTATTTTCTTTTTTTTTGCCAAACTATAAAATATGTTGAATACATAATTAATTATATTAAGCATAAAAGAAAAAATATATGTTATACATGCTTTAATATTGTGTATAATTTTACCTACAACTAATGTTATCGTACAAATTTTTGAGTAACTGTTTAAACATTTATCATAATATGTATAAAAACACAAACTTACACAGACCATGACATAATTATATAACTAAAATAAAAAGTTGAGCGCAGTCAGCTTCCTTTTATTTTCAATGATGTGGGCTCCTTCCCTCACACATTCTATTAGAGTTGCCTTCTCCAGGTGTGTGATCTGCCCTTTTGTTCTAAGAAAACAAATATTACTTTTTAATAAAGTTCCTTCTTTTTTAAACTATTATTTAATACTTTCTTTACTTAAAATAACTTACATTGTTTACTGCCATTCCTCCTATTCCACGAAATAAAAATACTTTAAAATAACACTCGACAACGAAGACGCATTTGAAACTTAATTTGGCGCTAAACCAAAGATAGGTTAGATTTAACAGCTTTCTTACCTCTTAAACACGCTATAACACGATACTAAAATTTAGTTGGCAACTAAGCTTAGTTGCCTATTAAAAACGTCTATTAATACGAAAATTTTTAGAAGCGACTTAATATGATGTTAGTGGCTACTAACTTTGTCTATTAATAAGGCTGTCTATGTTTAGTTACCCATCTACTATGTATAAGTTATCTATGGTGGCGTCCGTATATATATCCATTTGTGATTTTGTGTAAATCCCTGCGTTGCCAACTCTAGGGAATTTCAGAGACATGGACACAAGGATTTTTTTCGACAATTTAAGGAATTTTAACACTTGTACTAAGAAATTATAAAAAATGCGGTGGAAAGACTAAAAACAGGAAACGGGAATGATGCCTATCTATTGCTTTCACAATTGATTAATTTTATTTTAATATTACCTCACTCAAGAGCCAATGTTGAAATAGTATTTTCTGGAATAAATTTATTAAAGACAAAAACACAAAACCGAATTAACACAAATGCTCTGGTAGGCCTATTACATACTAAACGCCTATTTGAAAATGTAAACTGTTTTGATTTTAAAATTAGCCCTGGAATGCTAAACAATATGAATTGTACTTTTTCATCTTCTTGATAAATTTAATATATTTAGGTACATTGTTATATTTTTGCATTATTTTATCTATCTTAATGCATATTTTATGTTTAAATTTATGTTAAGTTAAGGAACGCTGCATAAACCCTCCATAACTTGCCCAACACTATTTGTTAGTAGGTACTTTGATACAGGAATCTGTAATCGGTTTTGTTGTGTTCTATTTCAATTGTGTTTAGAAGTGTTTTATGTTCTTTTCGGCAATGGTTAACAATAGGGGCGTCAGCAATGACCTTGTATGCAGAGTTGTATGTATCTTGAGGTTCGCAGCGTTGTCAAATGCTAAATGTAATTCGGGATCGTGAAGAAACATTAAATAGGCATAATAGTTAAACTTGTTCACTATTCGTTAGTTTATAAAGTCCCTATAGTGTATAAATAGATATACAAGGTGTCTAAAGATAAGTGTTCACCATTGCTAACTTTGTTATTATTGAAGCTACGAAGTCGGTTAAATTAGCAAACTAGGACTTTTTTTGTTGATTAAGTTAGTCAAAACAGAGAAACAATTGAAGAGCTAGTTTCTGAGATATTCACAAAAGCAACAAATTTTTAAAAGGAACATCCTGTATATTTCGACATATTTTGAAAGAGAGTTACTGCTTTATTAATAGACAATGTCTTAATAGCGTGTTAGTACGCTATTAGTTAGTAGCCACTAGCATCCTATTAAGTGGATAGTAACAGTACCTATTAATAGTCGCATATTTAGTGGCTACTAATTAGTATTATTCTAATAGCATTTCTGCGTTGGCAACATAGCAAATTCATCAGTTTCTGTCAAAAGCAGACCAAAAGTCAGAGAAATAGAGTAGGGGAGAACGCGCTTAAAGATGCGCCAACTAAGTTAAATTGAATTCCGCCATTTTGAAGGTTGCTCACAAGCCTTACAAAAATGTTTGGAACAAATAACTTTATTTTTGGACCAGGTCCACGTTTCAACATTTTTTCCTAGCACATCTAACCACATTTTCAATGAATCACCCCGTGGAAATCTACAAATAGTGCAGAATTAATCGCGCTCTTAAAGATGCAATTCTTTCATTCTATTACGGTAATATTTATACCTAGCTCAACAATTCGCATGTAAAGTTCATTGACTTAGAAAAATGTAAACAAACTTACGTGTGAAAAGAAATGCCTTCCGGCTTAAATCTTCGACTGTTACTGCAGCCCAACACAGAGCACGACATGTTAATAACACACACAAGTCCTTTTTAATACAATTAATTAAAAATAACCTCCAAGCTTGACAATTACAACAACACAAGTGCCAATTACCCTGCAATAGAGGCGGGTTGTGAAATCGCAGTCTGCTACTTTGTCACTGCTACTGGTCAGTCACCGTTAGTAACAGTGACAGCAGCTTTAAAGTAGCAGTTCTCTCAGTAGTGTTTTATAAACCCGCCCTTTCACGTGAACGCCAAGTCTGTTACCATAGGAAGGGCGCAGTTATATGCAATACGTTTTTCCTCGACTTGCGACTAGCGAAAATAACCGCTTTCAGTAGTATCAGTGAATATAAACAGTGACAAAAATAGCTGCTTCTTTTCACTGTGACTACCGTGTCACAGTAACAGTTTGTCACTGCTACCGAAAAATAGCAGTTTTTCCCGACACTACCCTGCAAAATGGCGACCACAATAGCGTTTGCTTAAAACTGGATGCGCACTCGTCGAAGCGCGTTCTCCCCTACTCTATTTCTCTGCCAAAAGTGTGCGTGAATTGAAAATAGTAAAGGTTATGTATGTGAGTTTGGTGTTTTTTATAAGTGACATGGGAGATCTAATTAATATACAAGACGAATTATATGAGGTGGAAGAAGTAGAGATTGTAATAAATCGCAATCCAAAGGTGTACTTGGCAAGAAAGAATCCTTTCGAAGTATATGACGACTTATCTTTTAAAGAAAATGATCGAATACGTAAAGAAGTTGCAAGATTTATTATTAATCTCGTTATAGATTAAATTGAACAGGGAAATAGTATTCACGGATTACCAATTAGTGCAGATAATTCTAAGGGGCTTATGGATAAGCTATAGGTAGGTAGAAGTACATACTAAGAAAGAAATTTCTGTTGTAGCTGAACTTCATGGTCTATCACAGCCACATTGAGTTTGGTTGTGAAAAAAGTTGTTGAGGCAATAGCTAGACACCAACAAGAATTTACTAATTTAGATCAAGTGCACTAGCAAAAATATTGCCAACTTTGTATAATGAATCCTTGAACACTGTTTAGTTAACCAAGTATTTAGCCGGAGTTGGAAAAATCCTTACAGTGTCTTGAAGTGCCATGGCAATTTTGAAATTGTAATACAATTTAATGTAACTATTCATTGTATTTCAGCCTGTTTTTCTTGTGATTTCAGAATGGCAATTTTGAAATTGTAATACAATTTAATGTCACTATTCATTGTATTTCAGCCTGTTTTTCTTGTGATTTCAGAATGTACACAGTGCTCAATATGCAAAATCCACTTTGGACAAAAGGAATATTTGCAACATCATTTTGCCTACTGTTCTGAAGGAAATGTCAGGTATAATTCATTATCATAAAACTTTATCAACGTAGCACCATGCACTAATGGTTTTTTAGTGAACAATGAATCATTATTAATTATTTATTTTATTATATTCATATACAGCAATATTTCAATCCTCTTAACAACTGTAAGTTTATTCTTTGTCCAGCCGAACTGTTACATTCTTTTTTTTTTATTCATCCAACAATAATATATAATCCCCACCTCATGGAAATCGAAATTGATAATCTAGCTGTGCAAAAGTAATGATCTAATACAAATATATTTTCTCAACAAAATATTTTATTTTACATACTATTTTATAGATTAACATATAAACATACTTTTACTGCAAGAAATTTAAAAATTACTACCAGTAGATAGTTTGAAATTTGTGCTTTCGAATGGTGTGTGTATTATGTATACAATTCCTTTCTATAATTGAATTGGAACTGTTAGAAAAGGGATTAATATTAATATTAAATATTTAATAAAGCAAATAATTAAGAAAAGGTGTTAATATTAAAATTGAATTCCAGTCATGTAAATGATTAGTATCCAGATTACAGTAAATACGAAAGGTAATTACAATTTTAGAGAATTAAAATGTATGAAAGAAACAGGATGCTGCATTTTAAACGTAACGCAAGTTCTTGGCCTAAATCTGTTTGTTCATATTACAATCGTGTTTGTGTCAAGTGATTTGCTATTTCCTTTAAATTCATATTCTTACTAGTCGTATCCTTTGTAATTAGTTCGTCTTACGGAGAATGAGGTTACCTATTACTTTCTTATACGTAGTATAAGGAAGTATTGTGATGATGAAAATTTTCGACCTCGAGATTTTTGCAGATGTCCACGTTTTGAAGTCCCCTGATACCAAAAAAGTGGTTTTTAAAAAATGTCTGTGTGTCTGTGTGTCTGTCTGTCTGTCTGTCTGTGTGTGTGTGTGTGACCACGATAGCGGTCAAACCGCTGAAGATATCAATTCCAAATTTTGTATTTACGAATATAATCTCCCTCTTGAGAACTGATTAGATTTTGAGCAAAATCGGCAAACTGGAAGTAGTAGTTTACTTCAGTGATAAAATCTAAATTTGCAAATATTTCGTCTATTACTAAGTTTAGACTAATTTATAAAGAATTCATAAGTATTTAAAACTTAATTTCCAATATCTTTTATATAAAAAAAATTTCAAAATTCGGACCGGAAGTATCACTTTTACTCTTACCGAATAACGATTTTTTGCAAATATGTCGTAAATTATGCATTCTATATACATTTATGAAGAGTACAAAAGTATTTAGAGTTCGATTTGGAATATTTTTTGTATAAATGAAATTTCAAAATTCGGACCGGAAGTAACACTTTCATACGTATAAGAAAGTCGTGTGGTGGCCACACCTCATTTTTTTAGAATACCTTGCAAAATATGCATTCTATAGAGATTTATTAAGACAATGGAAGTACTTAGAATAGGATTTTGAATAACTTCTGTATAAAAGTTTTTTTTAAAATTGTATAGTTTGAAACGCTCATACGTATAAGAAAGTCGTATGGTGGCCACACCTCATTTTACTTTCTTATACGTAGTACCACGCGATCATTTAAATTCTAAATTATAGCAGGCGGGATTTTTTTTATTAGGTTGTCCAGAATGTCAATTATTGATTAATTAACATTTTGAAACGTCACTTTGACAATTCAAATTGTAAATTAGTACTTATATACCAACTTAATTTAAATTTCACAGCCTGCTCTAATTTAGAATTTAAATGATCGTGCGGTATAAGGAAGTATGTATTGTGATGCTGAAAATTTTCGACCTCGAGATTTTTGCAGATGTCCACGTTTTGAGGTTCCCTGATACCACAAAAGTGGTTTTTAAAAAATGTCTGTGTGTCTGTCTGTCTGCCTGCCTGTCTGTCTGTCTGTCTGTCTGTCTGTGACCACGATAGCGGTCAAACCGCGACAGATATCAATTCCAAATTTTGTATTTACGAATATAATCTCCCTCTTGAGAACTGATTAGATTTTGAGCAAAATCAGCAGACCGGAAGTAGTAGTTTACTTCAGTGAAAAAATCGAATTTTGCAAATATTTCGTCAATTACTAAGTTTAAACTAATTTATAAAGAATTCAAATGTACTCAAAATTAAATTTGAGACAAATTGTCTTAAAAAAGTTTTTTGAAATTCCTACCGGAAGTAGGTCTTTTACTCTTATCGAAAATCAGTTTTTTGCAAATATCTCGCATGCCATGCTTTCTAGGCAGGTACATTACGAGTATAAAAGTGTTTAAATTATAATTCTAAATATCTTTTGTATAAAAAAATTTCAAAATTCGGACCGGAAGTACCACTTTTACTCTTACCGAATAGCGATTTTTTGCAAATATGTAATAAATTATGCATTCTATATATATTTATTAAGAGTACAAAAGTATTTAGATTTGGATTTGCAATATTTTTGGTATATATGAAATTTCAAAATTCGGACCGGAAGTAGCACTTTTACTCTTAGCGAGTAGCACTTTTTTCGAATATCTTGCAAAGTATGCATTGTATAGCGATTTATTAAGAGAATGAAAGTACTTAGAATAGGATTTTGAATAATTTTTGTATAAAAAAATTCTTAAAATTGTATAGTCTGAAACGCTCATACGTATAAGAAAGTCGTGTGGTGGCCACACCTCATTTTTTTTATTTGTTTTTAGGAAATGCAGTGCACCGCCGCAAAGCTATCAAGTGATAGCGGTAAGCGGACGCAAGAAACGTCGCAGCCAATTGTATAAGTGTGAGCAGTGCAAGTACCGGACAAAGTATAAAGCAGATCTCAAGCAACACTACACCAGCCAGCACTTCAAACTGAAAAAGTTTAAATGTGGGATTTGTTACAGACGATTCGAGACAAAAGAATATCTGTGGATGCACGTGGAAAATACGCACAGTTCTATTGGTGGAAAAGAAGACTCTGTGCATACAAAAGTAGAACAATCAAACTCACTAGATCGAACGAAAACATTTAAATGTTCCCTATGTGGTTTCCGAGCAAAACATAAAAAATATTTGACAAGACATATGAAAGCCAGCCATTTGAAAGATTTTCTTTTTAAGTGTGACTATTGTGACTATGGAACAAACAACAAAAGTCATTTAAAAAGACATATAAAAACTAATCATTTAAAAGAATTCGATTTTAAGTGTGACTCTTGTGACTATGGAACAAACGACAAAACTAATTTAAAAAGACATATAAAAACTAATCATTTAAAAGAATTTGATTTTAAGTGTAACTCTTGTGACTTTGGAACAAACACCAAAAAAGATTTAAAAGTGCATATAAAAACTATTCATTTAAAAGAATTTGATTTTAAGTGTGACTCTTGTGACTATGGAACAAACATCAAAACTAATTTAAAAAGACATATAAAAACTAATCATTTAAAAGAATTTGATTTTAAGTGTGACTTTTGTGACTTTGGAACAAACGGCAAAAATGATTTAAAAGTACATATAAAAACTAATCATTTAAAAGAATTTGATTTTAAGTGTGACTCTTGTGACTATGGAACAAACAACAAAACTAATTTAAATAGACATATAAAAACTAATCATTTAAAAGAATTTGATTTTAAGTGTGACTCTTGTGACTATGCAACAAACAACAAAACTAATTTAAATAGACATATAAAAACTAATCATTTAAAAGAATTTGATTTTAAGTGTCTCTTGTGACTATGGAACAAACAACAAAACTAATTTAAATAGACATATAAAAACTAATCATTTAAAAGAATTTGATTTTAAGTGTGACTCTTGTGACTTTAGAACAAACACAAAAAGTAGTTTAAAAGTACATATAAAAACTATTCATTTAAAGGAATTTGATTTTATGTGTGACTCTTGTAAATATAGAACAAACCAGAAAACTAATTTAAAAAGGCATATAAAAACTAATCATTAGAAAGGATTTGATTTTAAGTGTGACTTGCGACTATGTAGTAATTTAAAAACACATACAAAAACCAATAACATACAAAAGCGAAACATCATAAAGAATTAGATAGCCATACACAGGATTGCAAACACCCAATTCCAAATGCAGCACCAATCGGATTAGGGATTTCAGTACAAGATGCGCTCAGCCTCATTAAAATACAGGTTTCGTATGTGCTTGAATTAGATAGTATACGATAATACTGATATTGTTTGATATTAAAACTGTAATGAGATGTATAATCATAAATGTATATAATTAATAATTATCTGGAATACATTGTAATATTATAACTATATGAAGTAATGAATGACATACATATTTATATTATATCAGATCTCAGGTTATAGCCAAAAACCGAATTAGTATTAAAAGAAATAAATCATTGATATCTGAATGTAAAACTATATATAGCAAAACCGGCGAGTCAGTTAATGCACGTAAGCAATTACGTACTTATGACGATTCAGTACAACTTCACAACTTGAAATTTATATGAATTATTTATAACCTACATTTTTGTTTTAAATGAACTATTTTGTTAATATTATAGGTGTTAGTAATTATAGTCTTGTTTAACTTAACAGAGGCACATTATGTAGTTCTTTTAACAAATCATAGTTTTTTTTTTGTATATTGAGAGTAAAATTCGATGTTGTCATTTGCCATTTCTGTTTTCAGTACCGCTAAAGTCGCTAACCTGCTGTCAATGTTAATAACGTTTTTGATAGAGAGTAAGTGAAGCATAAAATATTAGTAAAGTGACTGTAAATCGAATTGGGCAGTACATCAAGAATGAGCGCCAATACTTAACCCTAAAAGAAAAACACCACGAAGAAGATCAGTTACGGAAATTGCTAGAACTAGTGAAGTAGATATAAGGGGTACAATATATGAAATGTATAAAAAAGAAGCAGCACATAATTCATCGTTTTGTATTAAAAGAACTTAAAAAAAGAGACATTTTTAAAGGTGGTTTAACATCATTAAATATTATATTAAAGAAAATTGGTTTTCGATGGCTGAAAGATAGTCCTAGAACTGTTCTTATGGAATTACCTCACATCGTATTTTCAAGATTTACTTTTTAAGAGATCCGAAGTATTCGAATTTGTTTATTTGGATGAAACAGGGATCTTTGAAAATAGTAGCATATGCAGATCATGGCAAGATGGTAATAAGAACAGTGTGAAAGCACTGAAAATGGATGGGACCCATTATATTATTCTCCAAGAGGTTACAAAAGTGGCTTCATTCCAGAGGCTTCTTTGTTATTTTCTTCTAAAACCAGGGTTGGCATACACAAAAACCCACCATCAGTATTGACAAAGACCCAGTGGGTTTTTGTGTCAAGATCTCGTACAGAAATAATTAACTGCCTTAATTTAATTTGAAAATTGTTTTAATAAAAAACAAATTCGTGCCACAGTGACAAATATCAATAAAAAATCTATGATCACCTACATTTTACTTAACTATGTTAAACAAAATAAAAACCCTACTAAGGAACAACCTCGGAAACAACAGTCACAACTCTTGGATACAAAATTTATAATCGAAAGTAACGTAATTAAAAAGGAAAACATTAATCTTTGGCATTTTCATATTGGGAAAGATTTATAATCTTAACAAGTTTTTCCACTTTTTCTGGAGCTAAGCGGTTTCTGAGGTCTGACCACACATAACCGAAGGTACTAAATATCCTCTCCAGAGATGCCGAACTTGCTGGACAACAGTGCAAATCAGCGAAAAATTTTGCTATTTTAATTAACGAAGGATTTCTCTTTTGGGAACTAAATTTAGCACCTATAATAAGCCACCATTTATGTGCTGGTATTGTTTTTATAATCGATTCTGAAAACATAGACCTTGGATAAAGATCAGTGTCCTTGATTCTAAACAATAAATATCCTTGTAAATAGTCCTCACAGAATTCAGTCAACCATTTTTCTGCACTTTCTTCATATTCATTAGACAGTGATGTTTCTAGAAACTTTGGGTCACTCAAAAAACAAACAAAGTGGAATGGCTGCATCGCTTCCTTAAATCGAGAATGAAGCCGGAGATTTCTCGTAAATTCCAGAGTCTTTATATGCGGATATAAAAGCCGCTGTGGTACCGGAATGATTCATTCCTTCAATAGTAATTCATTCATTCAGTAGTATTCGTACGGTAGAAATAAATATAGTGAGCGGTGCAGTTTTTATTATAGTGCAATAAATACATAAATATTACAGATATAAATAGTAGTTAGTGATAAATAAATAAATAAATACGTGTGTTAATTTATTCGTAGTAGTTTTAAGTGCGTTACGTTTATTTTATATTTTTATATTGTGATTAGATTTAAATGTGTAAATATACAGACAGTTTTAAAACATTTGCACGAGTTGTTTATTGCGAACCCGAAAATGCAACAATATGAAAAATAAAGTATGAGAAAGCAGTGATTAACAAAAAGAGCATATTAAATAAAACAACATCAAATCAGTCTCACTATTAATTAGTGTTCACTAGAAGATGATGTTGTGGAATCATCACGTTATAATTAATGAGTCTTCTTGACAATTTATTAAGGCGGCAGTCCCACTGATAAAGCGATGTCCATCGACGGTCATCGATTAAAATTAACTTATGAGTAAAGTACCCGCAGCAGTCCGACTGCATCGATTAACGGCGATCGTTCAACAACAACCGGCATGCATCGGTCGTAACCTCCGTGATATTAGAGGCCAGGAACAAGGCTTGTGTCACGTGATCTGACGTCACGAATGCCGGCTGACGAGCATTACAGTTTAGATTTGCCGTGGTCGCGTGAACTAGATTTCGCAAGTTTTTCTTTCAAAAACTCTCATAAAGAAGTTAAAATAAGTTAAAATGATAAGTTAAAGGTGTAGAATTTCAGATTTACCTGATTTATGTGCAGATAATTTCTAAAATCAGTGAAAAGAGAGTGTTTCTCAATTAGCGTGTCGAGTTTGTGGGTTAGCAATGTATTGTATGTGAAAGTTGTTTTATTACTTATAAATAACTTTCGGATGGTGTCGTTTATAATATGGTTGTGTCGTTTATATAAAATAATTAGTTAATCAAGAACAGTTTGACTAGATACCCATTAAATCGGCGCCGGCTTTGTCAAAAAAGGTTTAAAATCCGTCTTCACTAGAACGACAAAATGTTCCACTAGCTGTCAGATTATTTGATGAAAAAAATATTGAGGCACTGAATCAACCTTATAATGAAGTTAACACTGTTGGTACAGCAGAATTTTTAAGAACTATACTTCATTGGTGGAGAATAGTAAATGTACGTTCACACAAATCAGGATATCATCAACGTGATCCTTTCAGAGACCCAATAAGAGAACCAAATGACAAAAATATTCAGTTCTTGTTAAAATTTTATGATTTCCTTTGCGCCTGGGAATCTTTAAACGCTGGAATTTTAAAAAATGGACAAACTGGCAAACTAACATCTGATACATTCTTTGCTCTGAAACATACGACAAAAGCGTCAATTAATTTAGTCCAGTATTTGTTTCAATGCTTTCAAATTAAATACGTTTTGTTAGGAAAGTTCCAAACCGGCAAATTAGAGGGACGTTTTGGCAAATAAAGGCAAATGAGCGGGTCACACTTTCATGTTTCAGTAACACAAATTCTAGAGTCAGAAAAAAAACTGAAAGTTTTAAGTCTTCTTAAGACCGTCAAGTTTGGAACATTTTCATTGAAAGATTTCTCACTAGATGACACAGATGAAAATGATTGCTATTATCTGAAAACGTCTCTTCTTCTTCAGATATATTAAATAATTCATTTGACATTGCAGTGAATGCTTCTGTATTATCATCTTTGTTCTATATTGCCGGATATTGTGCACATTCACTAATTAAGTTTGTTAATGGTTGTGACAATTGTTTAACATCCATTATTACCAATTCAGATTTTGCTATAAATTTTACCAACTGTGGTGAAAATGACTCTGCAGATATTCGCAAATATTTGAAAAATTTAACAAGACGTGCTCTAAAACAACTCTATTCAGGCGTATCAGATATATAATGAGCTTATTTCAGATAAATATGAAACTGAATTTCTAAAGACAGGTAAACAAAGGATTATTTTGCGGGAATTGACAATGTTAAAATTGGAAAAATATGTAGAAGAAATCAATGAGAAATGTATTTTATGCAGCAAAACGTTGAAGTCGATATTGTTAAAAAATAGTCATGTTCTTGCCAATATATTTCTTAATAACTATTCAAAAATAATCAACGACAAAATTAACATCCAAAACATGGATCTATCAAAGAGAAAACTGATTAAATTTAATGGTTAAGTAGTTATAAAAAACACATTAACGCATGGAGATAGGGCTGTTGGCGAGGCCTCCATAAGAGCCAACGCGTCTATTATGGGTATCTCAACGGTGACGTGAAAACCCTGTTCATTGTTTTTTATCATAATAAGTTCTTTTCTTGAAATAATATTCAGTTTTACTCACAAATGTAGAATTGTCTCTATGTTGGGTATTTTACTTTTCGCAATTGTCAGCCGACTTTCGTGACGTCACGATTGCTTCTTCGCGGCCTGTACTTTCTCGTAGGTTACGCATCGGTTTATAATTTTCGACAGGTTCTAATTTTAGTTGATGATCGACGTCTGGGCACATGCGCAGAAAGGCCGTTTTGACAGTTAACCCAAGCGTCGCTTGTTGATTGTGTTTTGGTTTGTTTTTTTTTAAATATAAACAGAAATATGAAACAATGGTTCTACTTTTGAAATTAATATACGATAACATTGAATATTCATTGTATAATAATTGTAGAATTTTTCTGTATCATTTAAAAGTTGAGGGACTAAATGGTGAAATTCTCCTAAATTCTCTCTGTTTGCAAATATTTGACGTACCCACACTTTTCTATGCTTTTTACAGTTTGTCTTATACCAGTAGTAAGCTACTATGCTTTCAGTATCAGAAGAAGAAGAATTAGATAACATTTTTAATTAAAGAAGTAGGACAAAGATTCTAGTTATGACGTCTGAGGTTATGTTTGTGTTTATAGTTTATGTCCTGCCAGTTTTGTAGAATGAAAGTTTTGCGCGCGAAACTTAAATTTTGTTTGAATAATTTTCCCAGTGAGACCGTACCACAAAATTTTAGTCGATGAATGTCGATGTCAGTTACTGGCGCTCAATGGTTGTGTATGCAGTGGGACTGCCGTCTAAATTATTAAGTTCCCACATTTTGTTTTCCACATTAACCACATGTTTAAATTCGTTTTTCCAATTTTCACTTGAAATATTGAACACACCTTGTTGAAATAATTGCTGTACATCTTCCAGTTTGAATGATACATTGTGCCTAGCAACATACCCCTTTACTTGTGACCATATCAACTCTATCGGATTTAATTCACAATGGTATGGAGGTAGCCGCAATACCTTTCTATTTGATGCTTCAATTATCTCATCTACAGCATATTTCGCAAGACTGGTCACATTTTCCTTAACTAATGCTAATAATTCTGCCTTCACCATGTCATTTTCATATGGTATGTTTTGATTTACAAGCCACTGCTGAATTTCAGCTTTGCGGTTGTTTGCTGTAGGTGGTTTATTTATTTTGCGACTGTGATATGGTGCGTTATCCAAAACAATCACTGCGTTTTCTCTCAAATTGGGCAGAATATGTTGAAGCCACTCTTCAAATCTCTCCGCATTCATGTCTTCGTGGTAATCACCTGTCTTTTTAGATTGAAAAAGTAGCAAGCCATCCTCTTCAAATCCCTCGTCAGAACCTATGTGTAATATAAGTAACCTTTTCCGGAAGAATTTTTAAGGCCTGGGGACAAACTATCTATAAATGCTTGTCTCGCAGTAAGCACTAATGTGTCTGCCCACATTTTCTTTACTGTGTGCCCCGCGTTCACCCATGTTTCGTCTAAGTAATATATCGGTGTTCCATCTTCACGATATTTTCTTATTTTACGTAAGTATTGTCTCCTCCAAGTAATAATATCATTTTTTCCTTTTAGAATACTATTACGATTCCTCTTTTGATAACTACAAATGCAAAACTGTTTATAAAAAGAAACAAACATTTTTATTATACTTTACCGAAAGTTCAGTTCTCTTATTAATTTTCTGAAAGTTGAAATTTTAAAGTTTGGTAAATCGTCTCTTTCATTTATCACCATAAGAATTTTCTGTACAGTTGGAGTTTCGTTTTTTAAAAAAAAGGAATGAATAATTCCTCGAATGCTATTCCGCATTATATCATCAATGTTGTCCAGTATGGCCTCTTTCCTATGGTATTTCTTTGGTGATTGAAATTTATGCTCAGCACTATATTCTTGCAAAACCTTGTAAACACTATGTTCTGATAGGTATTCCTGAATATAAATCACCAAAATGACACTTTATTATTCAAAAAATAACATTAATACTTACCTGCTGCTGTTGCTGTAGTTGCAATGTTATCTACTTTTGAAGTACCTGGCTGTTCTGTAAGGCTTTGTATATATTCAAAAACCTCTCCTTGTCCTCTGCTGTAAAATGATTGAAGAGCCTTTTAGGAGGTGAATTCCTCATAATGTTCAAAGGGGCAGACTGATACCACAGGTGATTAAAACGTAGGATTGAGTTTATAGCCTATAAAGTAGATATTTCAAAATCATCTTCTGATGTTATATTTCATGCGCTTACTTACGTTTGCCACAAAAACAATGTACAGTAGTATTCAGAAATACTTTTTGTTAGATATTAAGCAAAAAAACTGAGAAAGAATAAAATAATAATAATAATGCAAAATTGAAACTGTCAAAACACAATACTAAATTTATTCTATTGTGGGCATCCTTGCAAACGAACCAATAGTAAGCGTTATTGTACGTATGACGTTCAAGTGACGCATTTCTCGTGCGCTCTTGCTACTGCATCTGTTGGGTAATTCTACTATAGATTTAAGTTAAGTTAATTTTATTTTATTTCTTATATAATAGTCTTATGGCCGATTGCACCATGTAGGCTTCCCTTAAAGTTAAGCCAGCAAAATTGTGGGCTTAAAGATTTTAAGTAACGCTTAAACACTAATTTATGGTTATGTGCGATTAATCGAGTTTTATTATTACACTATAAAGGATGTTGGGTTTGATGCTTATGAAGATGATATGGATGTAGTGGAATTAATAAATGCAGGAATATCGCGTCAAGTACATCAAAGAGCTGATTGCTTTGATATTTTAGACGAATTATTTTTTTTTAAAGAGATTTACGTAATTTACGTAATATCCCTGAAGTTCCACTTCCAGGAAGACTAGAAAATTTAAATAATACTAGACAGTTATTCATTAATCAGTATTTTAATAGAATGTAATTTAGGCACATAATTATATATATAGGTATACCTTTTTTACTATTGTAATAAATTTTCTCATGTATTCCAGAACATATTTTACAAATAAATTTATTTATGCGTTTTTCTAAAATTTAAAAATGGATAATATCATGTTATTTACATCCACACTTTCATATGAATTTCTCAAAAGCAATAAATAAAACAAAAACAATGTTAATGAAAATTAAGCTTAAAATGAAGAATAGGTAGGCAGTGAAAAATTCAAACCCAAAATCAAAAATACAAAAGTATTTATTTAAGAATCTATACAAATATTACAATTGCTTCTTGAGTAATTGTGTTTCTAATTATTTTTTTTTCTAATAACTTTATTTGAATATCTATTTCTGAGCTTTCTTTATCTAATTGATGATTCCTCTTTCATTTCTTGGTTTTATTTTCTTTGTATAATTTCTAAATTAACTAATTCCACTTGTAGATTATCCAATTCTTTATAAACTTCCATTAATAGTGAATTGGCTATTGTTCTTCGGCGAGCACTCCAAGATGTTTTCCTTCAACAGTAGTAGGTGTAGATATTGAACTGGTCTTGTATATGAGCCAAGACCAGTGAAATACAAATGTAAATGCTAATTTACCCAATGACCGCCTCACTACATGCAACCAGGCATACATTGGTGATGCTTAGCACACAACCCTCGTATTAAGTAGTATAGTTAAAAGTCCCTGAATGATAACTCAAAACTGCTAATAAAATTAGTATATTCTGATACCCCAATTAGATATTTAAAGCTAGAAAGCAAAATACTCCCTCGATTATAAAAATCAAACCCATTATTACTCTTCTCAGGAACTCCAACTGATACCCCCTGTATAGATATGAAAAACTAGAATTAAATACTTCGATAGCTTATTCCACAAATTAGTATAATCTTAACATTTAAAATAGGTATATTTTTAAAATACAACAGTGATAGAAACAATCTATATAGGTAAATAACAATTAAAATGAATTGGACAACTATTACAAATGGACTATTTTAATTTCAATTTTAAACAATTTCTAAACATACAACACTAATGGAAATTACTACCATTTTAAACTATGGACTTTTATGAACAAAAGTTACAAAATAATGACAGGGCATGACTTAAAGCAAAAGTGAATTCTACAGAAGCATCATCTCTAGTAATATAAAATTATAGCACGTACATGGCTTATTTCTAATTAAAATTACATATTGAGAAACCAAGCTGAACTAATGTTGAGTACTAGAAACGAATACCTCATGCACCAACGGTCAATTTACCATTATTGTACTGAGTATTAAGTCTGTTATATTCACATAATTAATCTAAGCATTCTTTTATAACCGAAATATGATTTGCCATCTTGAACGAATCATAATCAATTTCAGAAATTTTACACACATAAATTTGGTTAATATTAAATCAAACTAAACAAATACAAAGATTATTAAGGTTTATTTACGTTGTCATAATCCTCATCGACATATTAATAATTTAAATTCACAACAATGACAACATTAAAAACTTATAAAAGAGCACATACGGCCTAACGCCGGGTTCTTCTTTTTTTGTCGTTTGTGGATGGTCTTTTATCGATCATTCATTGACGAATTAATTTACAAGTGCGATTTATAAACAACATTGTTTGACCTTCGTGTGACGGACGAGCAAGACCAACCAATTCGATCCGTTCCCGCCTAGAAGAGGATCAAGGTCGAACTTATTTATTTTATTTTAATACATTTTATAATCATGAAATCTTTGAGGAATTGTTACATTCCTTTTGGGTCTGACATTACCATTATTAGGTTGAGCAAGATCACTAGTTTCTTGTTTTGGAGTTTCGTTTGTATTAGTAATGTTATCGTCCTGTCTTAGAGAGTCATTAGTGTCAAGATTACTGTTGTCTTGTCTCATAAAGTCATTAGTGTCATGATTACTGTTCGTGTCTTGTTTTGAAACATATTTGTTAACATTTTTGTTATCATTGTTTATAGTCTGAGTGGGATTATGGATATTGGAGAACTGTTGTGTGTAGGACGGTCTTAGGTGATATCTGTTTCGACGAAAAGTATAACCATTCTTTTCAACCAAGTATGATCGCGGTGTTTCATGTGTTCCTATTATCTTACCCTTTTCCCAAAGTCTTCCATTCTTTATAGTCACCGGCTGTCCTGGCCTTAAGGTGGTCAATTTTCTTGCATTCCTATTGTAATATTCTTCTTGTCTCTTTTTTTCTAATGCTTTCCTTTCTTTTACATTTCTTTCAATTTTCGGTTTAAGCAACTTTGCTGTAATCGGTATCTTCGTTCTTAATGTTCTATTGAGCATTAACTGTGCTGGTGACTTGTTTATGGTTTTTAATGGCGAATTCCGATATTCCATTAACATTGTATATATGTCATCCCTTAATTCGAATGCCTTCCGCAACATATTCTTAACGATCTGCACTCCTCGTTCTGCAAGACCATTAGATTTAGGATAGTGCGGACTACTCGTAGTTAATATTATGTCCCACTCTTTTGCAAATGTTTTGAAGTTTTCGCTGTTATAGGGCATATTATCAGAAATCAACTCTTGCGGTATTCCATTTCTTGAAAACATTTCTTTTAGCTGAGTAATTATACCATAGGCAGTTTTACTTTTAAGTTCTTTTACTTCAATCCAATTAGAATAATAGTCAATAACAAGTAAATAACTTACTCCTTTGAATTCCAAAACGTCGGACGCCACCTTTTCCCAAGCTCTGTTTGGTACTGAATGCGAGATCATCGGTTCTTTCTGATTACTGCATCGGTATTTCTCACACACTTCACACTCTCGAACTACTTTTTCGATATCGTCACCAATGTTAGGCCAATAAATAAGCTGTCGTGCCTTCGATTTCATTTTTTCTATCCCTTGATGTCCTTCATGTAAATCATGAACAATCTTGGATCGTAGTTTCTGGGGAATAACTAACTTGTCACCTATAAATAACATACCATCAGCCACAGACATTTGATTTTGGAACTTCCAATATGGTTTTGCCAACTCATGTATTTCCCAATAATTCCGAGGCCATCCATCCATATAATAGCTGATTACATATTTCAATGTATCGTCGTCATGTGTCGCTTCTTGAATCTCTACTCTCCTGGATGGGCTGACTGCTAGATGTTTTGCTATCATGTGAACGATGTTTTCGAGTTCTGGATCATCTTTCACCGGATCCCTCAAATATGCTCTAGATAAGGTATCCGCTATATACATTTTACTACCAGGAACATATACTATATCGATCTCATACTTCAGTAATTTCAAAACCATCCTCTGAAGACGACTCGTAATCCTCGTTATATCTTTTTTTAATATGGAGACTAAAGGCTTATGGTCTGTCTGGACTGTCACTTTTGTGCCATAAACATATTGATGAAACCTTTCCATGCCATATACAATAGCCAGTAGCTCTTTTTCAATTTGAGCAAAGTTTCTTTCAGTCGGTGTTAAGGATCTAGAACTGTATGAAAGTGGTTTTCCTTCTTGCATTATACAAGCGCCTAGACCATTCTTTGATGCATCTGTTTGTAAAACTATAGGTACTTTCCCATCATAGTATCTCAACACTGGAGCTTTGCAAAGTGTCTCTTTCAACATGTTGAATGTTTTCGTATGATTATCCAGCCATGTCCATTCAACATCATTCTTTAGTAGTTCTCTTAAGGGTGCATTTATTTCTACAAAATTTGGAATGTACTTGGACAAGTAATTTACCATGCCCAAAAATCGTTTCAGATCTCCTTTATTTTCTGGTGCATTCATATCTCGAATGGCTCTAACTTTATCTGGATCTGGTGTAAATCCTTTATCACTTACAATGTTTCCCATATATTTTACGGATTTCACTCTGAACTGAAATTTTTCTTTATTGAATTTAACCTTCTGTCTTTTTGCTGTCTCAAATACCTTTGTCAATATTCTGTCGTGTTCTTCTACTGTTTCTCCAGCAATTATTAAATCATCAAACATGGCAAAAACTCCTTCGATGCCCCCAAATATTTGATTAACTTTCTTTTGAAATACCTCTGGGCTAGACCGGATGCCAAATGGTAGTCTTAAGAATTTATATCTTCCGAAAGGTGTATTAAAAGTGCACAAATTAGAGCTCTCCTTATCAAGCTTAATTTGCCAAAATCCTGCACTCACCTTTTTTCCATTAAGTCTTGCTGCTATATCAGTCTGAGTAGGAATTGCATAATGTTCACGCTTAATTGCACTATTTAGATCCTTTGGATCCAAACATAGCCTTAGACTCCCATTAGTTTTCTCCACAATGACGAGACTGTTGACCCAATCCGTTGCATGTTCAACTTTTTCAATAACCCTTTGTTTCTCCATGTCTTCCAGTGTAGATTTTAACTTCGCATGTAATGAGAAAGGAACTCTGCGAGGAGGATGTACTACAGGATGAATGGAGGGATCTGTTTCGATGTGATGTTCACCATCTATGTCACCTAGACCTGTGAAAATGTCATTATATTTGTCTATTATATCTGTTTTTGACATATCTGTCGTCACAAAATCCACTTTTGTTATTAACTTAAGTTGAATACAACCTTGCAATCCCAAAAGTGGCTGCGAATCAACAGACGCTACAATAAAATCTAAATACTCAACATTATTTTCATAAGTACACTTAAAACGTACCTTACCCAATGCCTTAGTCTTATAGTTGCCTTATGATACCAATACAACATTACAAGGGCTTAAACTAAATCTGTTTTTATTCAACGCTCTAAATACCTTTTCAGATATAACATTTACTTCAGACCCTGTATCTAATTTGAAATTCATTATTTGAGAATTAACTCTAATGTCTGCATACCATGCTTTAGTTGTATGTATATTAATTTCAGATATAAAATATTCATCATCACTAGTATTATCATTTTGTGTTTCTGCAATTTCTCTAACCTTAACTCTACTATTACTATTATTGCTAAATTTCTTTGATTTACAAGCTATTTCAAAATGATTTTTCTTTTTACAATAATTACATAGTTTCCCATAAGCTGGGCATTCTCTTGGTTTATGATTGCGATTACAATTTTTACATATAAATGTCACCTGCTTATTAGTCCCTACTTTTGCTTTTTTCACATCGTAAACACTGATTTCATGTTGCTCCTGTAATATTTTTGCTTGTCGGTTGCTTGTTTCTGCTGCAACACAGATATTAATTGCTGATTGTAAACTTAAATCACTTTCTCGAAGAAGTCTTTTTTGTATATTTCTATCCCCTATTCCACACACGATTCTGTCTCGAATAAGACTCTCCTTTTGGTTCCCAAACTCACATGTCGATGCTTTATTTTTTAACTCTGTTAAAAATGTTTCGAATGGTTCTCCTTCCTTTTGCTGAATTGAAAAATAATAATAATAATAATAATAATATATTTACTGCCATACAATTCCAAAAAGAACATCGACATTGTCATAATTACACACTCCACAATAATTGTAAAAAAAGTCAACAAAAAACAGTGACAAAAAAAGTTAAAAAGTGATTTAATGGAGAGCGTGTGCTCCATCGTGTTAAAGATCCGCATCCAAATATTCCTGAACGGAGTAGAATTCTCTCTCCATCAGCAGTTTGCGCAGCACTATTTTTGCCTTTGAGAATTGCAAACCGTTGATCTTATGGTGCACTTTATTATAAATTTTAATGGCTGCATAGTTCGTGCTTCCTTGTGCGCATTTTACTCGATGATGTGGCAATGACAAATTGTTTTTGTTTCTGGTGTTGTATGTGTGGAAATCACTGTGCTCACTATAAACACCACGATTCTCCATCACATGCTTTACACAGGTAAGTATGTATACGCATGGAAGGGTAAGTATTCCATGCTGCCCAAAAAGTCCCCTGCAACTTGTTTGCTGATCGCCAATTTTACTTAATATTCTTATCGCTCTCTTTTGTTTCAGGAATACTTTACTAGCCGAGACGGATCCACCCCAAAGTAAAATCCCGTAGGTAGCCACGCTGTGGAAATGACTAAAGTAGGTGACACGCGCCGCTTCGTAGGTAGCCACCTGACCTATCCTTCTAAGTGCAAACAAAGCCGATGACAACTTCCCGCACAGCATGTCGACATGGTGGCACCACCTCAGGCCACCGTCCATACAAAAACCGAGTAGGGTTGCAGTTTGGTGCCCATCTCTTGTCGAAAATAGTATTCTCTGAGACTTTTCTTCATTTAATTTGAGTTTCATGCAGTCGAACCAGTCCTTCCCACAATCTAACGAATTACTGGATTTCGTGTTTAAAGTTGATTTGCACTTGTCCCTATTCAATAACGTTGTGTCATCCGCAAACAAGGTTACACTATCTGACGTTATGTTTACTGGAAGGTCATTAACGTATATAACAAACAAAATTGGCCCCATCACTGATCCCTGAGGCACTCCACACGTCACCGTATACTCCCTAGAGTAGTCCCCATTCCAATACACCGTCTGTTTTCTATTCTGCAAGTAACTTTTACACAGTTGGAAAGGTACACCTCTAACTCCGTAATACCATAGTTTATCTAAAAGAATTTGATGATCAACTGTATCGAAGGCTTTACTTAGATCTAACATTGTTATTTCTGTGTATTCCTGTTCATCAAAAGATGTTAGTCTGCTCTCGACAATGTCGACAATTGCTGTTGTTGTGGATTTCTTCTGCCTATACCCATGTTGGTTTTCGTTGAAAAATTTGTTCTTCTCGAAGTATTCCACCAAACGCTGTTTTAAGGCTGTTTCCAATACTTTCGAAAACACTGGCAGGATCGAAATGGGTCTGTAATTTTCATATTCATCTCTTTTGCCCTTCTTGAAGATCGGTACAACCTTGGCCAGTTTCAGTGCATCTGGGAAGACCCCCTCCATAAAACACAGATTTATAACATGTGCCAATGGCTCCATTATGTCCACTGCAACCTCCCTCAACAGAGCTGTAGAAAACCCATATATATCCTGAGAGCTTTTACTTTTTAAGAACTTTATAATTGCTAGTATTTCTTGTGGTGTCACCGGGCTCAAATAAAACGAGTTGGTATTATTTATTTTCATGTTCCTAAGATACACATCAGGCGCTCG
The DNA here is from genome assembly GCA_963170755.1 of Amphimallon solstitiale. Lineage (NCBI taxonomy): Eukaryota > Metazoa > Arthropoda > Insecta > Coleoptera > Scarabaeidae > Amphimallon > Amphimallon solstitiale. The sequence goes on along the minus strand of OY720685.1, from coordinate 37,638,278 downwards.
CTCAGATCTACCAATGGTCCCAAGTATTTGCTGTCCAACAGAACTAAAATTTCTCTGAAAAGAGTTACAATCAAGTTGTTTTTCAATCATCTCAGTGTTTCCTGATTTTTGAACCTCTCTATTGACAACCTCCCATATCGCTTTCTGTCTATTGCCCGATAATACTACGTGTTTTGTGTTCATTTCTCTTCTACTCATTTGTATCTTTCTTCTATACTCCCTCCTGACAATATTGAATGCATTTTTTGAATCTCTATCGCCTCGCACCATCATCACTACTCTCAGAGCGTCCATTGTGTTTCTTATTTTGCCTATGTCGGTATTTATCCAAACTTTTGTTTTATCTCGTGGCTTCACTGTGATTTCCCTCATGGGAATAGATTCGTCAAGATGACTCATTATAGTGCCATGCAACCATGAGAATGCTTCTAAAGCACTTTTGTTTCGAAGCGCTTCAATGTTCAAATTTTGCAACTTCTTCCTAAAATTAAATATATTTATATCCTTCATTGACCGTTTTTTAATTGTTTTTATTTCAGGTAACCCAGAATTCGGAACTTTAGTTAAAGTAAGCACCTGTGCAAGGTGGTCCGATAGGTGGGGCTCTATCGTTTGTTTTGAATATTTTTCACTCATTATATTAGTGTACATGTTATCAATGCAAGTCGCTGATCTGGAGGTAACTCTCGACGGTTCCTCAAACACATTTTGTAAATTATACGATGCCCATAAATTTATTAGTTGTGACTTGTTGTTCATTTCTGATAATATGTTTACATTAAAATCACCAACTAATATAATATTTGTTGATGTGTATCTGCTAGTTACTTTCGATAACACCCCATCCAACTGTTCCATAAAAATAGCACAAGTCGCAGCTGGAGCCCTGTATATACAAAGTACGATTAACTTCAATACCGGAACTTCTATACCGGTTATCTCAAATGTTTTCTCAATTGATTCATTCATACATATCTTTTTAAAGGTGATTGCTTTTTTAATCATTATCAACACACCTCCTCTTATATAAGTACTCCTACAAAAATGGTTACCTATTTTAAAATTATCTATATTTATTCGTTGCACAACATCGTCAGTCAACCACGTTTCGGTTATACAAGCTATATCTATATTATCAGTATTTAAGTACACAGCCAGTTCATCTATTTTATTGACTAGACCCTGTATATTAATGTTCAAGAGCTTTACTTTATTCTGATGCGATTGTACATTACTATAAATTATTTTTTGACTACTCACTTTGTTTAAGTGTTCATCTCTTTCCTCCGGGCTATGTGCCATAAAAAATTTGTCACGCATGTTCCAGCTGGCCATAATTCCGGATTCTTAATGTCGTTTATTTGGTCCATTGGACCTCCTATTTTGAATGAGGAATACTCCTCAGGGTGTTTTGACTTCATTTTGGTACACTTTACTTCCCTAAAATTTTGTTATTCCAGGTAGTCAATTAGTGAGGCCTCCTGCACTCCTGGGTCAAGTCTATAAACGTGTATGTAGCTATACTTTGGAGCGGCTTGGATCGCACACTCCTTAGAGCTGGAGCCAATGACAATATTTCTTGGTTTCCTTGTCCTTCTCCTCACTTCCACAAAGTCACCTCCCTCAGACTCACTCTGTTTAACTGGACCACTACCAGTGAGATCATTCTCGTTTGCTGCTTTATCCAGCCTCTCTGTGTTCACCACACCGACCAAAACTGTCCCCACTGTTTTATTTTTCGTCTCTTTCTGACTGATAACCGCTTCTTTCTGGTTAGCTTCCCCTGCATCTCTAATTCCGTTTGATATTGTCAACTGTGCATTGGTATCTGTGACCGTACTGGATTTCCATTTTTCCAGTTCTTCCTCCAGTCTGTCGTGTTTCACGCGCTTGTTTGCGTCCTCTGCAAGTATGTGTATTATTTGTTTGAGGAGTACCTCGTTTCTCCCATTTTCCTCGCAAAGTTCTCTCTTTAACTGTCCTATTTCATCCCTCTGCTCTGAAATACACTGTATTAGGGCATCAATTTTTGTTTCAATGTTCTGTAGATTGCTACTTGGCGATTTCAAACCTGTCGGATTATCCTTTTCGCTATCCTCGCCCTGTGTCGAGAACATAACCTCACTTTTGCCACGTGCTCCGCAGCACTGCACCTGTTCATCGGAGTTTACGACTCCTGCCTGAAACGCACAACTTCTATGATATTTATTCGCGCAATCCATGCAGTCCATAGATGTCACGACCTTTTTCTTGCAATGTTTACACAATTTATCTTCTAAAATTGGTTTACCGGTGGGCGCCATGATCGAAATTAAATCTTTCCACTGTCAAATTTTTCCTAGGGGTACAATAGTCTTCAAACATTTTTAGAATTATGTCGTATTTTTCTTTATCTCCTTCGTTTTCATATTCGAAGCTATTCATAATTTCTTGACCATCATCACCGATTAAATTCACTAGCATGGCTATTTTCCTGGAATCAGTTTCTTTATCGTATCCTGAAGCTGTGATAAATGTTGTGAAATTTTTCTTCCATTTCGACCAGTCAACATTTATATTTCCTTTTATGTGAAGTGGTGGTGGTTTGTTGAATGACGCCATTCTTTTTTATATGTTCTGCATAAAACCGTTACACCAACGTTTGCTTTTTCAATTGAAATTCACCTTAGTGTTTTACCGCTGCCACCATGTAGTATTTGTTAGCTTTATTGTTATCATTTAATAAAACGTTACAAAGTAAGAATATACATTAATATATATAAATTGTTTGTGCACAAGAGCACCGTGCTTATATATCTATATCTACGATACATGTATGTGTATATATAACCAAGATATCTGTATGTCGGTAATATAGTGTGTTACATATACTACACTGTTGATTTAACAATCAGTGCTTAACAAATGTCAAACATTATGAATGTAACATCTTTCATTCTCATCTAATTCATGATGCGTCAATATTTGCAAACACATTATCAATCAATGTAGAAGTCAAAAAAGTCGTTCTGGTGTCATCCTGAACAAGGGGGATCATACCAAACGACGCAAATAATTCCACAACACTATCAGACAATCTGTTTCCCGCATTAAAGTTAATATTAAAGTCTCCACACACGAACATTAGATTTTTCAAAGGGTTGCCATATTCAAGAATCTGTAGCACCTTATCCCGAAAAACGCATAAATCGCCCGAAGGTGCCCTATATACACAGATAATAAGTATACGTATCCCATTTCTTTTAATAACTATACCGCAATACTCGAAATCTTTTTCTATCGGGTTAACATCGCAAATCAGTGGCATAGCCCCAACACCATCTTTGGCAAGCACTAAAACCCCACCACCCCTGTTTTTCGTTCGACAAAATGCATTCACTAAACGATAATTTGTATTATAATTAGATATAGATATATAAGCACCGTGCTTATATATCTATATCTACGATACATGTATGTGTATATATAACCAAGATATCTGTATGTCGGTAATATAGTGTGTTACATATACTACACTGTTGATTTAACAATCAGTGCTTAACAAATGTCAAACATTATGAATGTAACATCTTTCATTCTCATCTAATTCATGGTCCTAAATTGAATTCAACTCGTCAAGTACATATACAGAAACAATAAGGTCATTTTGCTATTACAATCACATTAATCTATCATTAGTAAAAGATTAGGACATACATTCAAGAATATTTTCATCCATTAACACGTTCACGATTAAGATAATAGGTTCTTTCGTTTGTTTTTCGGTGTACTGTAGTTCGTGTTACAATACACTACAATTAAAATACACTAAAAAACAGCTGATTTTCGGTGTATTACACCATGAACACTCGTATGTGGCGGGCGGCGTAAGTTTAAAAGTGAGTGTATTTGTTAGAAAAGTTTTGTGAGTGGTTTAGTTGTACACTTCATAAAGCCTTTTTTTAATTCTATACTGTGTACCTATACATAATGGCGGGCTATATGTGTGAATGTAACGAAAATGAACTTTCACAAAGAGGCTCATATATGATACTGGCATACTGGACATTTTAAATATATTGGATCCTCACGAAAGTGATGCTGATATAGCAAATATAATTTCTTTATTTCAAAAATATTATGTCCCTACTGTGATAATGGTCATTTGACACACAACCAAAAGTTATTTAACCAGAAGCTGTCTCAGGCAAGGGTGGATATAGAGCACACTTTTGGCATTCTTAAACAAAGATTTAGACAGCTCTATTATTGTAAATTAAAAGGCATTGAATATTTATGCCACTTTATACGTGCTTGTTGTGTGTTATATAATCTATGTATGCAGAACATGACGACATACCCAACGAAGTGGAGGATTCGATAGCAGGAGAACAAAAAAGAGACACTATTGCAGCAACATTAATATAACAAATTTATTGTAATATAAATAAATATTCCAAATAAACTACAATTTACATAACAAAAATAAAAAAGTATTATCATTTGACATATAATGAAACATAATTAAATAAACTAAAAAACAATTCACTTCAAATAAATGGCACTCATATATCACAATTAATAAATTTATTTAAGATAATTCTTTTAAAATGTCAGTCCTTCCTTTGTATGCTTTTAATTTTGCTTCTTCTAGCTTAAGGATATTATTCATAAATTCTTCCCGTTTCCTACCCTCTTCGGTGATCCTAGAATTTTCTTTTTCTTGTAATTCTCAAATCTTTATTAGCTCTTGCAATATTGACTGTGAGGGTTTTCTTCTTGGGTTTCTTTCCTTCGTAGTTGCTGGAATATCTTCTATGTCATCAGTGTTTCTTTCAGTATTTAATGCACCCTCAGCTTCTACTACTTCTTTCACATTTATTTTCTGAATAATGTCTTCCCTCCTTTGTCCACCACCTTCGGAATCTGATAAAAATTCAGGGAAAACAGACCTTCTCTCGGAGTTTATTCCAACTAATTCTCTGGAAAAAAAATGGTAAGTATTTTCAAAACACAGATAGTAAAACACACATACTGTTCAAATGAACATTTAAGTTTTCCCCTGCCACTTCGCTTATTATTTGCATTTACATCTTCTATCTAGGGTTTTATATCGATTTTCTATTTGTATATTGCTAAAAGTAAATCCTTTCTCTCTCATCTTACTTTCAATCAATTTCCATAGCAATTTATTATTTTTCAGTTTTATTGTTTTTCCAATATTGCCAATATATTCCTTGTATAACGATAAGAGGAATTTTGTGGCTTCATAAGTCCAGGTGTTTTTGAAAGTATCTAAGACAATAAATTAATAGTTTTGCATTTCTACTTGAACTATTTTGGAACAGCTAATGTTGGCATTTAGTTATGTTATTTAAATTTTATTATAAGACTCTTACTAGCTAACTGTCCAACACTTGAAATGTTCTTGCAATGTTAAAATGAAAAAAAAAGACAACCTCTTAATATGTATAAAGAAACAAGAATTTACTTTCTGTATTATTTTGATGCAAAACTTCTACAACTTCTGTTTCATGGGTCTCAGATATTCTCGTAATTTCTAAAATTTCTGGGTCACCTCGTAATCCGTAGGGAATTATTTTATCCTCACGTAATGCTTTATGGAAGAATTGTATTGCAAACTGATCATCTGAAAAAATTATTCAATAGTAGTAGAATACCGCAGTGATAATCGAAAGACTTATAATAATAATAATAAACTTTATTCATCTTTAGATGTTTACAATGTTACACTATAATTTTAAACTGTACAATCATTCCTAACATACCTCGTACAATAGTGTCTAAACTCTCTTATAGAAGGACTATGTTTAGTCGCTTCAGGCATACCATTATATAATTTTAAACCCTTATAAAAAAGACTATTCTGCGAAGCCGATTTTTTGTGAAAAGGTAACCTAAAGTTATCTATGTATCTAGTATTGTAGTCATGAATCTCATTACTACACGAAACATATTTGTTTAAATACTTTGGTAACCTATTATGTATTATTTTATAAATCAATATAAGAGTGTTGAACTGAATCCTTTGCTTAACACTAAGCCATTGCAATGTATCTAACATTAATGTAATTCGAGTATACCTATTGCAACTCAGTATAATCCTCATAGCCCTGTTTTGCAGTTTCTGTAATCTCCCAACAAACATGGAAGTGACGGCCGTCAGTTGGGCTACTGTCGGCCATGCTGGCCAGTTGACGGCAACGGCATGCTAATAAAGGGCCATTGTAAGAAGTTTGCCGGCAAAACTGTGTAAAAAGATGTAGTTCGCCATAACTGGCCCGCTGACGGCCAAAATACTTTAGTGGAGCCCATTTCAGCCCATGACCTTCAACTCCTAAGTTAATCCACATTTATATGATACAAATACGGACGCTAGTGAAATTTCAATAAGTAAATAAATAAAGTGAACATACAAAAACTATTCATTTTTACTTCTGCTTATAAATGTTTCTATTTCCAGTGATAGATATAAATTCTTCGGAAAGTTGGCAAAATGTATCATATTCAGCTGCGATTCGTTGGATTTAGTGAAGCTGATTAGAGAGTAGGGTCGTCATTAGCAGCTGTCAAATAAATTTTGTGTTGAGTTGTTTTTCGTCGCGTTTATGCTATTCTACGAATATTGTGCTATCTAATTGATCTAAAATTGGACCTAGAAGATTCTCAAACCATAAACGCGCCAAAAATGTGAGTATGTTTTCGTTTAATTTAAAATGGTTAAGGTTTCTCACGCGTCTTAACTCATAACCTCATTCACACTTCTTGGGGGTATGGATTTCCCGCTTGAAGTTTTCTTTTTTATTGCAGCAGTTTTTCATCTAATATTCTTAATTTATCTTAATTTATTAGATAGCTATTTGACAGCAAGTTCCAATCACTTTAAAAATTATCGTAGAAGTTATAGATACAAGTTAATTAAAAGGGATATTTCTGAAACTTTGAAATTGGGTGAAATTGACGCTTTGGTTAGCAAGAAGCAATGCACAGATTTCAAAACGAATACTTGTGAAATAGTAGAAAGTGTGGAAGCTGATTAGGTACTTATATCATTAATAAGTGTGATAAACCCACTAATTTAAATAATACTAATAATCTCCAGTATGACCTCTATGCAAACCTACAACTTGAACAAAGAACTGTGGATTTTGAGAAATTTCAAATCAATTATTTTTATAACTTTCAGGTTTCTTTTTGACAGCCCACTGGCGGGAAAGACGTGTTTGATACGACAAGGCGATATTTAGCTAAAATTGTTTGGACAGAATTTAGTTGAAACTTATATAATTGCTGTGGAAAAACCAACAAACTAGCTTTCAGCCGTTTAAAAGACAGTGTACGTAACCTTCATTGTTGGTAGGTAGGTAGAACCCTTTTTATAAATGAAATTATTATTTATTTTTGTTTTCAGGAGTAGTAAGAAAAAATAAATTGAGTAAAAACGCTACCCAACAGGAAGTAGAAACGATTATCAAAAGCTGGCCGAGGAGTGCGACTGACAGAAATGGCGGAAGGAACAAAAGACGTGGTTCTACTGAAGGTGCCGATAATAAAGATTAAAACCCATTTATTAGAAATTAAGTTTATAATCGCGTTATTTATTGCCTTGTGAAGTTTTCTTTATTTGTTCAAGAGAATTAATATTCATTTTATGAATTAAAATGTTATATTTTGTTAATTGTTCAAGAGCCTACATTTAATGTTCATTTTAAGAATTAAAATGTTTTGCTTTGTGAACTTTTCATCAGATTTAATGTTTATTTTAGGAAATAAAATGTTATATTTTGTGAATTAAAATATTACAATAAATGTTTTTAAATAAAATTAATTTTTGGCTTGTTTTTGTGAGCGGTGATCGATCGGCATTGTAGCGGATATTAGTCGCATCAACTATGGGCCATCGCTGTAAAAAAGGCCTTATTCCTGCGTTGGCCCGGCTAGCGGCCGCAGTCTCCTATTGATAACGGGCCAATATAGAATTCAGTTAGAGGTCCGTCGTTCGCATAATCGGCTAGCGGGCATTTGGCCGTTGAAGGCCCATCATTAAAATGTTTGCTGGGCTATATATATCCCCATCTTTGGCTAGAAATAGAATTGTGGAACAATAATCAAAGTGTGGGGCAATGATTGTCTTATAAACATAGATTCTGGCCCATAAACTTAATTTAGCACTTATCCTACCCAAAAAACCAATTTTTTTTGCAACTTTTTTTTCTATGTAGTCAATATTTCTAGAGAATGTTAATTTATTGTCAATTATCACACCGAGATATTTAATCTCATTTACCCATTCAATAATTTCATTATCAATTACCACTGATTCACTAGTGTCATTTATCACACTGCTGTAGATAAGCATAGCTTGTGTTTTCGACGTATTCAACTTTAGTTTATCTTTTTTATTGCTGAATCAACATCCCTATCTGCAACACTTATTAGCGTATCATCCGCAAACAGGTTAATCTTGCAGTCCTTAGTCGCACTTATCACGTCGTTTATGTAAAGGATGAAGAGAAGTGGTCCTAGAATTGATCCTTGAGGGACTCCTAGGGAGACCTCCTCAGCTGTTGACTCTTCATCGTCGTACCTAGTTTTTTGTTTCCTATCTGTTAAATAATCCTTTATCCATTCCAAAGCCATACCTCTTATTCCATATTTACTTAACTTTTGTATTAACTTCTTTCGGTCAAGTGTCTCAAAAGCCCTTTTCAGATCCAAGAAAACTGCCACAACTTTGTTATCGCGATCTATCTCTTCCTTCCAGTTACCTATTACTAAATTTAATGCTGTTTCACATGAGTGATTCCTCCTGAAGCCGGACTGCACATCCACCAACACGCAATTTTTTTCCAGGAAGTATTCTAATTGTTCTTTTGCTGCATATTCTATGATTTTTTCTAATGTTGGCAACATGTTGATCGGTCTAAAATCAGAGCAGTTCTTGGTGCCGTTGATCTTTGGAATCGGTATTATCGTAGTGGTTTTCCAAACATCCGGAAACACGCCTGTCTTGAACGACTCATTAATTATTCCCAACAGCGTATGTCCAATAATCGGAAATGCGTCGCTAATAACTTTTGTATCAATACCATCAGTTGTTGACTTGCTCTTAAGTGATTCTACAATTTTTCGTAGCTGCCCCATTTCAAGCGGTTCAAAAGTGTTCAATATGTTTGTGTCTCCACCGCGATAGTCATCCATATTTACGTTCTCTACAATTACTTCGATATTGTCATGTATTTCCCTGATACTTTCGATGAAATACGCATTAAACTTCTCCGCAATTTTCTTTGCTTCACATTCCCTGCTCGATAGAAAATCAATATATTCAGGCTTTCTCTCGCTAGTAACCGTGACTAATGATTTAAGTTTTTTCCACATTCTTTTTGCATCGCCCCTTGTTTCATCAATTTGCCTCTCATAATAAATATTCTTACTTAATTTTATATGTCTATTGTAGTAGTTCCTCATGTTTGTGTAATTACTCCAGTCGTCCTTACTATTGCTATTCTTTGCTACTCTGTATAATGCGTTCCTTTGTTTCTGCAATGACTTTAATTCATGATTAAACCATGGGTTACCCTGACCCACAGCAATTGTTTTATTGTTGACAATGTTGTAATAACTTGCATTTAGTTCATTTACTAGTGACAATGTCCGATTTTGTAAATTATATTTATCGATCTGTTTCCAATTACGTAGTATCAGCATGTTTCGCAAGTCGTAATCTGTATAAGCACTTTTGTCTAATATTTTTTTGCGCTGAATCATATCTATCGAATCGCTGTTTGTAAACTTTAATAATAATGTTTCGTGGTCGGAAATTTTGCAATCGCAAATTTCTACCGTCGCATTCCATTCATTTGTTATAACTAGGTCAATTAATGTTTTCGAATTGCTTGTTACCCTAGTATAATCACCAACCACTTGTTTCATTCCACTTGCAGTAATGATATTTTTCAATCTAGTCGCATAGGTTGAATCTCTGGACATATCCACATTGAAATCACCAAAAATAGTACACATATCCCTTCCATCGAAAGTTTCCTCACACCAGGCCTCAAAAAAGTCCAAAAACTCCACCTTGCTTGCACTAGGACTATGATATAAAACTGTATAAATACCCCTAGCAAACCCGACCGAAACACTTATACTTAGCAACCATATAGCATTATTTACTGTTATGTTGCAAGTTTCACTATAATTGATGTCATTTCTTACGTAAATTATAACACCACCCGTGTGTCTGCTGTGCGAATCACATCTCGCAACCGAGTAACCTCTACAGTTTATTTCTGACTCCCGGACATCAGATGTAACACGCGTCTCACTAAGCAGAAGGATAGGCGGGCGATATGTCTCTATCAAATTTTCTATTTGCTCAAAGTTTGCAAGTAAACTCTGTACATTCAAATAAATTACGCCATATTGCTTTGTCGTAACTGTTGTGTAAGGGTTTTTATTATTTAAGATTGGTAGCGATTGGTAGTTTTAGACTAGAATAGGAGTTTTGTCAACGAACTAGATACAGAGATGATGGCTTCTAGTAGCGCCATACACATGTATAAGATTTAATATCTGTTACTGTAGCTTTGTTAATAAAGTGTTTTAAAATGAAAAGTGTGTTAACGTTTAATTAAAACGAACCCACATAAGAAACAACAAAACATGGTGTCAGAAGTATTAATTAAAACGTGATAACAATCCTGATAACATACTAGTTCCCGCCAATAGATAGGTAACGAAAACAAAATGGAGTGCAAACCACCAGAACAATTTTCCATGGAAGATTCAATTAGTAAATGGCCGAAATGGAAACAAAGGTTCGAGATTTTTATGCTAGCATCAGGAAAAAGTAAAGAACAGGAAGATGTAAAAATTGCCTTACTGTTACATACAATAGGAGAAACAGGTCTGGATATATACAATACCTTTCCTAAGGATAATATAAAAACACTAGAAAATGTCCTACACTGTTTTGACCAGTATTTTCTACCCAAGAAAAATATAATAATGGAAACATTTAAATTCAATAATATTATTCAAAAGGAAGATCAAACCATTGATTCGTTTATAACTGAATTAAAAAAGCAAGCTGCTAACTGCGAATTCATGTGCTCAAAGGACAACTGTAAACAGTCATATATTGACAGAATGTTAAAAGACAGAGTAATTCTAGGAATTAATGACAAACAAATACAACAAAGATTAATTAGAGAACCTGACATGAGCCTTGAAAAAATACAAGAATACTGTAAATCTGTAGAATTATCCGAGCAGCATATAAAATTATTAACTCCAGAAGAGCGAGTCAATGCAGTTTCACTAGCACTAATTAAATGCAAAAGATGTGGCTTTGAACACACGAGAGGGAAATGCCCTGCATACAACAAAACTTGTGCTGTATGTCAGAAGAAAGGACATTTTGCAAAAATGTGTCGCTCGAAAGATAAAAATCAACTATCCACATCAGATTTCAAAAATTCTAGAAAGGATGCAAAAGATAAAAAAGAGAAAAATGAAAACCCAAGATACGAAGAAAAAATAGAAGAAATCCAGACATCGAATGAAGACAATTCAAATATTCTACAAAGAAAAACCGAACTAAATCAAGACAACTATGTTGAAATTTATGAACATAAAGAAAATTCTTTGAATGTATCATGTTGGTATGAATATGTTTTAATTAATAATCATAATATTAGATTTAAATTAGATTCAGGTGCAGAATCAAGTGTATTACCACTAAAAATTCTCAGCAAATTAAATATTCAGAAATCCTCTATTATTCCAACTAAAAGTATTATTCTTTCTTATGGAAATTTCAAAACTAATGTACTAGGTGAATTAATTTTAAAATGTAGCTATAAAGATAAATCTTGCAATTTGAAATTTCTAATTGTAGATCTTGATTCTGAACCGATATTAGGATTAACAGACTGTATAAAATTCAAATTAATATGTCGCTTAAATGCAATTGAGAATAATTTACTTGATAAGTTTACGTTATTACCAAATAACAAAAATGACCTTTATGAACAATTTATGGAAATATTTAATGGTCTTGGCTGTATACCAGGATTCGTAGATATAAAATTAAAAGAAAATGCAATTCCAGTCATTCAGACTCAGAGAAAAGTACCATTATCACTACATAAAAAACTTAAAGAAACTCTAGATGAATTAGAAGAAAAAAGTATAATTTCAAAAGTAAATTATCCTACTGAATGGGTAAATTCTTTAATGATAGTAGAAAAACCCAATGGTTCCCTTCGCTTATGTCTTGATCCCAAACCACTAAATAAATTTATTTGCAGAGAACATTTTATAATACCCAAATGTGATGATATTTTAAACAATTTGGTAGGTAAGACCATGTTTTCGGTCATAGATATGAAAGATGGGTTTTGGCAGATCCAACTTAATGAAAGCAGTTCTAACTTATGTACTTTTAATTCCCCCTTTGGTAGATATAAATTTAATCGAGTACCCTTTGGCTTAAATTCAATACCTGAAATATTCCAAAGAAAAAATATGGAAATATTTGGTGATATACCTGGTGTAAGTATATATTTTGACGATTTAATCGTTACAGGTTCTAATGAAATAGAACATGATAAAGCATTCAAAACTGTCCTAGAAAGAGCTTTAAAATACGGAATTAAATTTAACTTTAGTAAATTACAATATAAACTAGAAGAAGTAAATTTTTTGGGCCAAGATATCTCAAAAAAAGGTGTTCAACCCTCAAATAAAAATATTAATGCTGTCTTAGCTCTAGAAATACCAGAAAATAAGAAAGATTTACTTAGAATTTTAGGACTATTTAAATTTTTTTCTAAGTTTATACCGAACTTAACGCAATTAACTTTTCATATGAGAAATTTAAGTAGAAATGATATCAAATTTATTTGGACAGATGCTCATCAATCCGAATTAGATACTTTAAAAACTTTGATCACAAACAAACCAATATTAAAGTTATTTGATGAAAATAAAAAAATTACTATTCAAACTGATGCTTCTAGTAAGGGCATGGGTTGTGTTCTGTTACAAGACGGATATCCCGTATCATTTGCATCTCGATCTTTGAATCACGCAGAAGTCAAATACGCTCAAATTGAAAAAGAACTCCTCAGCATAACATTTGCTTGTGAAAAATTTAAATTTCTAATTTATGGCAGAGAGATAACTATACAGACTGACCATAAACCATTAATCCCGATATTTAATAAGAGTTTGGATAATGTTAGTGCTCGTTTACAACGAATGTTATTAAAGTTATTAAAATATAAGTTAAATGTTGAATATCTCCCCGGATCGAAAATGTACGTAGCTGATACTTTAAGTAGATCCTACATTAAGACAAATACACCAGTAGATGAAGAATTGGAGTATATGGTGCATTCACTTTCCTTAAATGTCCCTATGACTCCAGAAAAGAAAGTAACTTTTCAAAATGCTATTGATAAGGACATAATTCTGTCAAGAGTTAAACATTTTTGTTCTACAGGCTGGCCTAAGTCCAATAGAGCTCTAGATGGAGAATTAAAATATTATTTTGCTTTAAGGGATGATATATTTCTCTCAGATAATCTATTGTTTTATAATACTAAAATTATTGTACCTTCACAATTAAGAAAGGAAATGTTAAAATTAATTCATGAGGCCCACTTTGGAATACAAAAATCTAAATTACGCGCTAGACTAGTAATGTTTTGGCCAAAAATGTCAGCTGATATTGAAAATTTTATAAATGAATGTGAAATATGTCAAGTAAATAAACCAGCTAATAAAAGAGAGAATCTTATAACACACGAAATTCCAAATCGACCCTGGCAATACTTGTATTCTGATTTTTTTGAGTATAAAAATCAAAACTATTTATTAATCGTAGATTCTTATTCACATTGGATGGAAGTGGTTCCTACTTCTGGCAAAACGGCAGAAACTGTTGTTAAAGTTTGTAAAGAAATATTTTCAAAATTTGGTGTACCGGATAAATTCTTTGGAGATAACAATCCGTACAATAGCATATGTTTCCGGGATTTTGCGAGAAACTGGAACTTTGAAGTTGAATTTTCTAGTCCGCATCACCACCAATCAAATGGTTTAGCCGAAAAATACGTGGACATAGCAAAAAGAATGTTAAAGAAAATGAAAAATTATGATGATTTGCCTAACTTTTTATTAGAGTATAGAAATACCCCATTACCAAGCATAGGTTATTCTCCTTCTCAACTACTTTTAAATAAATTGGTAAAAACAAAAATTCCTACAGCTATAGAAAATTTAATGCCTAAAATTATAGAAAGCCCTACTGTTACAGATAAATTAAGGAGTAATTCTAAAAAACAAAAAAAACACTATGACAAATCAGCAAAAGATTTACCTCCTTTGAATATAAACGAAAATATTTTATTTCAAAAAAATAAAAGATGGGAAAAAGGTAAAGTGGTGGAAAAGTATAATGATCGTTCCTATATTGTTAAAGATTTAAATAATAATAAATTTAGGCGTAATCGGAAGCTAATTAACAAAACAAAAATAAGCTTCAATAAAAGTAATTTTTGCCCTAACTTGCATTATGTTTACGAAGACCTTCTGGTTAGTGAAACAGATATTAACGATGTTAACCCTGATAATGTTGTAGTGCCTGTTGAAACTATTATTAATCTTGATGATACTATAATAAATAGTGTAATTGATAATGATGTAAATCCTAATCGTAGTGACAATGATGTATCTATAGATAATGATATTATGAATGTAAATGATAATGACTTATTTATAAGAAATCAAAATAAACCTGTAAATACAAGAAGTATGAGAACTTCTCGGCCGCCTCAAACCTTAAGTGACTATGTCTTATATTAATGTATTAACTTAAAAAAAAAAAAAAAAAAAAAAAAGAAAAAGCGTGTTGTGTAAGGGTTTTTATTATTTAAGATTGGTAGCGATTGGTAGTTTTAGACTAGAATAGGAGTTTTGTCAACGAACTAGATACAGAGATGATGGCTTCTAGTAGCGCCATACACATGTATAAGATTTAATATCTGTTACTGTAGCTTTGTTAATAAAGTGTTTTAAAATGAAAAGTGTGTTAACGTTTAATTAAAACGAACCCACATAAGAAACAACAAAACAGTAACACTACGATTTATTCTAAAAAATCAACTTTATCTCTGGCGTTTTGTAACTTCCGTTTAAATACCGGACAATCTGAGTCCCACGTAGCGTGATTTATGCTAATTTTTAAGTGAAGTTTATCTACAGCATACTTACAATTTATACACTGCACTTGACTATCATTTGTACTACAGCTGCTTACATGGTGTGATCCCGCACATTTAGCACATGTTAGTTCTCTCGTACAGTCTTTCCCTTTGTGATTATATCCGCAACATTTGTAACATCTAGTCACTGTTACTGCATCAAATACTTTACATACGTCCCAACCAATATTTATTTTCTGAGTTTCCAATAGTCTGTTGTAACTCTCTGCATCTACTTCCGCATAAGCAAAAAAACCTGTCAGGCAGCTTTATTTTGGATATCATCCTACCTACGTGAACAATTTTTATGTTATCTGTTTTTAGGAAGTGGTTCTGAGCTATGATCTTTCCTCGTATCTCTTCAGGGTCCCGCTGTTCACTCATACCTACTATCTTCACACGTGGTTTTCGCTTTTCTGGTTCCTTAATATCATACTTTTTGCCAAGCTTCGAGTTCGCTACCTCTTTTAATTTCGAAATAGCATCCTTATTTTTACATTCAATAACAACTCCACCGCGACTTACATTCTTTACACCTGTAATTTCAATATTCGTTGGATCGATTAGTTTCTTAATTTCTTCTTTTGTTGTGAAACTCTTCTGGTTTTCATTTCTTGGTTTAATTACAAGGACCTGCTCCTGCTTCTTTGCCTTCACTTTGTCCGCGTATAATGTCACTCTTTCTTCTTGTATATTCGCCAACTTCTGTAGTTCATTCCCTATTTCCTGCTTGTTCTCACGCAATAACTCCGATTGTGTGATTATTTTAGATGATATTTCAGCTAGGCTATTCTCAAGATTCATCATCATTTTCCTCAATGAACAGTTTTTTGTAATGCCACATTTATCACAACACCACAATACATTACTTTTTTCAGTAACAACTCGATAGGCGACGTCGGTTAGTCCTGTACAATTTTGATGATACGCTTGTTCACAAAAACCATAACAAATCAGGTATTTCTCTCTACCTTTAATTTCTATTTCACATTTACCGCAAAACATTGCCATTTTTCTTCCTTTTTTTAGCGCGGTATGACCGCTCAATTACACACTTGTCAAAACCTATTGTCGAAGTACACGTACATACATACGTATAGGAAGTATACGTCCACTCCACTCGGCTGCATGCACAAAACTACCGTTTCTATGTCGATCTATTACTTCTACATGATCTCTTAACGAGATCACAACCCCTTCTATAATGAATTTTATTTCTCAAAGTTCCTCCATTTTCATTGATAAAAAAATAATAAAACAAAAATAAATACTGGCAGAATTAAAACAAAAATCGATTTGTACCGTTTTACTTAACCTATTCTTATTTTGGTTTCTATAATAATTAATACGTGATAAAACTTATTGCGCATGCTCCACGAGTGGCCACCTTTTCCACCGGCTTCAAACCAGGTGTATAAATTGTACACTTTTTCACCCAAAAATTAAAAACACTCAAACAAACGAATGCGTGTTATGACATAAATGTAGTGCACACTTTACGCACCACAACAAACGAATGAACAATCATTAAAAATGTATAGTTGGTGTACAACGGTGTACACTTTTAAAACAAACGAAAAGACCTAGTATTACACTACTTGCAATATAGATTAAACGAATTATGTTTTCACACCGATAAGGTTTAGAATCGCTTACATATTGCTGTGGTATTTTTCCGCACAAATAAATAAATAGATAAATAAAGAAATCAAACAAATAAAAAGTCAACAAAAATAAAATACCAGCACATTTATTCTAAATAAATATAAATTCACATATTTGATATAAATTATAATTTAATATTTCAACAGATAAATACAGAATAATCCACTAATTTATATAAATATATATATAATTTAAATTATCGCATAACAGTGGGTATTCAAATTGATGACTATGCAGTAGAATACACATCAATGCAATGTGGGTTGCATACCCGTAAAAATGAAAGCACTAGCAATTAAAAATAAAATGGTATTGAATATTATATAAAACAATGTTAAATAAATTAGAGCACAAAATTGTGTTAAATATCATACAAAAAAATGATGCTTAAATACTGACCTCAGTCTAAAAAAAGGATATGTAACGATTTAAACATTATTATTATTAATTAATAGAAAGTAGGTCATTCGGTAATGCATTCTTTGGCAGTAATAATAATCGATGAATAGAAGCCTGCGTTCAACATATTGCGTTAATAATAAACACTACGGCAAGAACAAAGGTCTCTATACATAAATAAATATATTCCACTTATTTCTCAGTCACTAAGATCAATTGTATTTTCTTCCGTATGGGACATGGAAATGCATACAAAGGTATATGATTTATTTGTTTCTATACACAAACACATCCAGAATGTAAATATTGTGGCCTGGTTCACTATTAAAAATAAAACATTATGTTGGGTATGCGATTTTTCACTGATATCCAGAATAAAAGATATTATTAAATGCACATCCAAACATGCGATTGGTACACAATTTCCTTATATATATAAATGCTTCAAGAGATTCCAAGCTAAAAATAAATAAAACATTAGTCAGTATATAATATAGTACAGCTTAAGAATACCTACAGATCGATGAAATCAATCGATGTCCATTGGATATGCAAGTATAGAATATGTAAACAACAACAACGGTAACATGGCGGAAGAAAGGTCACATGATCACGTGACATCGATAGTTACCATAACAAACACGGAGGGCGCAGTAGAAGGAAATTTAAACTGAACAAAAATAATTTGAAACAAAATAAAGCGTTTGTCAAATGTTGAATGGTATATAAATGCGTGCATCTGCAAAATAGAGGAAGTCCATCCGAAGATCTCCAATACTCAAGAAGAAAAGAAAAGTTAAACCAGTGCTCCAAGTGTTATAAAGAAATAAATAAAAATAAAAATCTAAAAAGGCATAAACGCCTTTAAGATCCAGACGTTGCAAGAACAAAACGTGTGATACGCTTCACAGACGATAAGTGCGCGCTATATACAGTAAAAGCGCGGGATATTATTATTCGACTTTACAAAATCCGCCATAATAAAATTTCCAGAAGGATGGAAGGCCCGGATTATCAAGAAGAATTCGAAATGACATACAATCAAGAAAAGTAAGTACAAGCACTATCAAATAAAACTCCATCTTGCAATCCTATAAATAAATAAATAAAGGAATCTTCATGTGTGTGATATAAAATTACCGGATAGCAACAATTTATAGAATATTATTTTAAATATTTAATAAATTCTTCTTTGAGTAAGCCTTAGGTTGACGTGCGAATCTCAAGTTAAGGCGATTCAACGGAGTATCAATAATTATACCTGAATAGCAACAATTTTTTGGAATATTATTTAAATATTTAATAAATCCTTCTTTGAGTAAGCCTTAGGTTGACGTGCGAATCTCGAGTTAAGGCGATTCAACGGAGTATCAATAATTTTACCCGGATAACAACAATTTTTAGAATATTATTTAAATATTTAATAAATCCTTCTTTGAGTAAGCCTTGGGTTGACGTTCGAATCTCAAGTTAGGGCGACTCAACGAGGCGTTAACGCTCTCATTTGAATAACAATAATTTTGAAATATTATGGGAAACATCTAATAGTTCTTCATTGTTTAAATCTCGATTTTGACGTGAGAATCTCAGGTCGAGATGATCCAATGGGGATACATCGGTAAAAAAGTAAAGAAAGTGAATTTAGTAATTTCCTGATTTGTAAGCATACATGAAGAATTAACTCAGTAGTTTTTTACAATTTTCTTAAGGAACAAAGGATTTGCAAGGTGCTTGTACTATTGATGAAAAGAGAACACATAAAAATAAAAATAAAGTATTGTATTGTATGATAATAAAATATTATTCTCCATGTTTTTTGTATATTTATATTGTAAATAAAAATAAGTTGTGCTGACATTCACTATTTACTTATTTATACCCATCCCAAAGGAGAACATACCCAGCAAACATTTTAATGATGGGCCTTTAACGGCCAAATGCCCGCTAGCCGATTATGCGAACGACGGCCCTTTAACTGAATTTTATATTGGCCCGCCATCAATAGGAGACTGCGGCCGCTAGCCGGGCCAGCGCAGGAATAAGGAGTTTTTACAGCGATGGCCCATAGTTGATGTGACTAATATCCGCTACAATGCCGATCGATCGCCGCTCACAAAAACAAGACAAAAATTGTATATAAAAACATTTATTTTAATATTTCAATTCACAAAACATAACATTTTATTTCGTAAAATGAACATTAAACCTCTTGAACATTCACATAACATAACATTTTAATTCTTAAAAGGAACATTAAATCTCTTGAACAATTCACAAAATGTCTTGAACAAATAAGAAAAACTTCACAAGGCAATAAATAAATAAAGCGATTATAAACTTAATTTCTAATGAATGGGTTTCAATCTTTATTGTCGGCACCTTTAGTAGGACCACGTCTTCTGTTCCTCCCGCCATTTCTGTCAGTCGCAGTCCTCAGCCAGCTTTTGATTATCGTTTCTACTTCCTGTTGTGTAGCATTTTTACAGAATTTGTTTTTTCTCACTACTCCTGGAAACAAAAATAAATAATAATTTAATTTATAAAAAAAGGTTCTACCTACCAACAATGAAGGATACAATGTTTTTTAAACGGCTGAAAGCTGGTTTGTTATTTTTGCCACACCAGTTATAAGTTTCAGCTAAATTCTGTCCAACAATTTTAGCCAACAATCGCCTTGTATCTAACACATCTTTCCCGCCAATGAGCTGGCAAAAAGAAACCTGAAAAGTTATAAAAATAATACTGTACTGGCAATAAGTGCTATTTACTACCAGCTCGGAAGCATTTTCTTTCACTGTGTCATTAAAGCTTTCTAACTGCTCTTGAGTAGTCAATGGAAATGTTTTCATCAGCTGACTCTCCTCCGGAATATCGTCATCGCTCTTGCTCAAGCATTGCTTAATAAGTTTTAACTCATTATTCAGAGACTGCACAGTTATCAAAACCTTTTTCAATAAAACTATAATTGAAAATTCCTTTCAAAATGATCTCAAATTGAAGATATAATAAGGAGCTTACCTTCATTTGATTCACAAGTACAACGATTATATGGAGAAGATCGAGATGAAGTTGGTGTACCCAAGGGTGTTGTTCTGTTGGATAAATCATCTATATCGTTATATTGAGAATACATTCCTTCTACAGTAATATCAGGGGTATTTCTTTTGAAACGCCGTTCTTGATTTGATGTAGTAGGTTCCTCAACAACCATTTGTGGAGAGAATGTTTTGTGGACTAATTGAGAGGCGTCATTGGTCTTAGTATTGCATAGCACTTCAATATCAGTTTTCGGTCGTTTGGAACCATTTGTTCGTTTAGTTTTTAACTTCAAAGTAGGTAAATCGTTTTCAGATTCGGCAGATGAGGTAAAATCGTCGTAATATTTTGGCTTGATGATTCTTTTTCGTGTCTCTACATCACTGGTGTCACTTTGGGAGACACTTTGTACCATCTCCAATTCCTTCATCTTGGAAACCGCCTTCTCATAAGTTACTAAAGACAAAATGTGCTAAAAGATAATATGTAACAAAATTATTACTAAATGAATACATACATGCCTTATACTTGATGTTTATACGAATTCCGGATATGAAAGATGTAGGAGTTTTGTGTTTTAGGGTCATTTGCATCCTTTGAGTGTCAGTAGCTCTTTTAGGCCACATACATGTATAAATACCAGTTTCATCATCATGGCTTATCCAAGTATACGAGATGACACTCATTGGGACCTCATCATCTATCTTTTCATCGGGAAATTCCACAACATAGTACATATAGCAACTAAAAATAGCAATGTGAAATAATAATAGTTAAGTATATTAAGCACCTACAAGTTTGATATTGTATTCCAAAAAATTATTTACAAACCAGGTTGTAATGTGTGTACAAGTGCAGTGTAGAAGAAATTTTCATGATTGCTTTTATCTAATGGAAGTAATATTCCTTTGCCAGCAATTTGTTTAATGGACCGACAAATTATATTATTATCTGTGCAGCAATTGACAGTGACCAACGAAATTATTTTGGATTCAAGAGGATATTTTACAAATGAATTAACCACTCTTACTTCTTTGCAGATTATAAATATTTCTTTGGATTCGATAACTTCAGAAAAATATAGGATTATGGCAATTTCTCCTGTATCAAACTGTACACAATTATCTCCAGTATTACTTGAGAATACTAAATCTTTATAGTTCAATTTCTTAAAAAAATTGCTTGGACCAAAATCGGCAGAAAAAAAATCTTGGTTGTCGATAGGACCACACAATTCTATTTTTGTGTGTTTTTCTTTTACCCCACATTCATAATCTGCAACATTTTGCTCTTCCAGTCGTTTAATAACCTGTTGTAAAGGTTTATTGGACTTCCTTAGCCTATTTTTAAGAAACTGAAGGTAATTTTCAAATGGAAAACATGTTATGGTATTCAAAGATCCACAATTTTTAGCATCCCTTGCCAAGTGAATAAGACCATGTGTGTTATAAGTACAAAAACTTTTTCCATATATTCGGATAGCATGTGTGACAAAAGCATGTAGAAATTCATTTGCAAGGTCATTGTAGTCCTTATTTAAATGTGGTACCAGTAAAATTGTTATACCAAACTTTAACAACATGAAGTTATTGTACATCCTCGGAGACAGAAGTTTCCTTAGTAACAAAGGACCTACATATAATAAAAACTGCTGGAATTCGATAGCTTTCCATTGTTCGAGTTCCACTAAAGATCTTGGCTTCCTGTTAAATTCTGCAGGCCAATAAATCTTTATCTCATGGAGAGCAACATTCAATGCAGAAATATCTTCTTTCAAAATACCGAATTGACGAGCATTATCCCTCCATAGAAATAGCAACTTTCTCATGACACCCAAGCATACACAATGCATATAATCCACTGGAAATTGGTCGACTAAATCTATTTGTAATTGAAGCAAAGGTGTATCGCCTTTATGGTGAGTCTTGTTTTGTTGTTTCTTATGTGGGTTCGTTTTAATTAAACGTTAACACACTTTTCATTTTAAAACACTTTATTAACAAAGCTACAGTAACAGATATTAAATCTTATACATATGTATGGCGCTACTAGAAGCCATCATCTCTGTATCTAGTTCGTTGACAAAACTCCTATTCTAGTCTAAAACTACCAATCGCTACCAATCTTAAATAATAAAAACCCTTACACAACACGCTTTTTCTTTTTTTTTTTTTTTTTTTTTTTAAGTTAATACATTAATATAAGACATAGTCACTTAAGGTTTGAGGCGGCCGAGAAGTTCTCATACTTCTTGTATTTACAGGTTTATTTTGATTTCTTATAAATAAGTCATTATCATTTACATTCATAATATCATTATCTATAGATACATCATTGTCACTACGATTAGGATTTACATCATTATCAATTACACTATTTATTATAGTATCATCAAGATTAATAATAGTTTCAACAGGCACTACAACATTATCAGGGTTAACATCGTTAATATCTGTTTCACTAACCAGAAGGTCTTCGTAAACATAATGCAAGTTAGGGCAAAAATTACTTTTATTGAAGCTTATTTTTGTTTTGTTAATTAGCTTCCGATTACGCCTAAATTTATTATTATTTAAATCTTTAACAATATAGGAACGATCATTATACTTTTCCACCACTTTACCTTTTTCCCATCTTTTATTTTTTTGAAATAAAATATTTTCGTTTATATTCAAAGGAGGTAAATCTTTTGCTGATTTGTCATAGTGTTTTTTTTGTTTTTTAGAATTACTCCTTAATTTATCTGTAACAGTAGGGCTTTCTATAATTTTAGGCATTAAATTTTCTATAGCTGTAGGAATTTTTGTTTTTACCAATTTATTTAAAAGTAGTTGAGAAGGAGAATAACCTATGCTTGGTAATGGGGTATTTCTATACTCTAATAAAAAGTTAGGCAAATCATCATAATTTTTCATTTTCTTTAACATTCTTTTTGCTATGTCCACGTATTTTTCGGCTAAACCATTTGATTGGTGGTGATGCGGACTAGAAAATTCAACTTCAAAGTTCCAGTTTCTCGCAAAATCCCGGAAACATATGCTATTGTACGGATTGTTATCTCCAAAGAATTTATCCGGTACACCAAATTTTGAAAATATTTCTTTACAAACTTTAACAACAGTTTCTGCCGTTTTGCTAGAAGTAGGAACCACTTCCATCCAATGTGAATAAGAATCTACGATTAATAAATAGATTTGATTTTTATACTCAAAAAAATCAGAATACAAGTATTGCCAGGGTCGATTTGGAATTTCGTGTGTTATAAGATTCTCTCTTTTATTAGCTGGTTTATTTACTTGACATATTTCACATTCATTTATAAAATTTTCAATATCAGCTGACATTTTTGGCCAAAACATTACTAGTCTAGCGCGTAATTTAGATTTTTGTATTCCAAAGTGGGCCTCATGAATTAATTTTAACATTTCCTTTCTTAATTGTGAAGGTACAATAATTTTAGTATTATAAAACAATAGATTATCTGAGAGAAATATATCATCCCTTAAAGCAAAATAATATTTTAATTCTCCATCTAGAGCTCTATTGGACTTAGGCCAGCCTGTAGAACAAAAATGTTTAACTCTTGACAGAATTATGTCCTTATCAATAGCATTTTGAAAAGTTACTTTCTTTTCTGGAGTCATAGGGACATTTAAGGAAAGTGAATGCACCATATACTCCAATTCTTCATCTACTGGTGTATTTGTCTTAATGTAGGATCTACTTAAAGTATCAGCTACGTACATTTTCGATCCGGGGAGATATTCAACATTTAACTTATATTTTAATAACTTTAATAACATTCGTTGTAAACGAGCACTAACATTATCCAAACTCTTATTAAATATCGGGATTAATGGTTTATGGTCAGTCTGTATAGTTATCTCTCTGCCATAAATTAGAAATTTAAATTTTTCACAAGCAAATGTTATGCTGAGGAGTTCTTTTTCAATTTGAGCGTATTTGACTTCTGCGTGATTCAAAGATCGAGATGCAAATGATACGGGATATCCGTCTTGTAACAGAACACAACCCATGCCCTTACTAGAAGCATCAGTTTGAATAGTAATTTTTTTATTTTCATCAAATAACTTTAATATTGGTTTGTTTGTGATCAAAGTTTTTAAAGTATCTAATTCGGATTGATGAGCATCTGTCCAAATAAATTTGATATCATTTCTACTTAAATTTCTCATATGAAAAGTTAATTGCGTTAAGTTCGGTATAAACTTAGAAAAAAATTTAAATAGTCCTAAAATTCTAAGTAAATCTTTCTTATTTTCTGGTATTTCTAGAGCTAAGACAGCATTAATATTTTTATTTGAGGGTTGAACACCTTTTTTTGAGATATCTTGGCCCAAAAAATTTACTTCTTCTAGTTTATATTGTAATTTACTAAAGTTAAATTTAATTCCGTATTTTAAAGCTCTTTCTAGGACAGTTTTGAATGCTTTATCATGTTCTATTTCATTAGAACCTGTAACGATTAAATCGTCAAAATATATACTTACACCAGGTATATCACCAAATATTTCCATATTTTTTCTTTGGAATATTTCAGGTATTGAATTTAAGCCAAAGGGTACTCGATTAAATTTATATCTACCAAAGGGGGAATTAAAAGTACATAAGTTAGAACTGCTTTCATTAAGTTGGATCTGCCAAAACCCATCTTTCATATCTATGACCGAAAACATGGTCTTACCTACCAAATTGTTTAAAATATCATCACATTTGGGTATTATAAAATGTTCTCTGCAAATAAATTTATTTAGTGGTTTGGGATCAAGACATAAGCGAAGGGAACCATTGGGTTTTTCTACTATCATTAAAGAATTTACCCATTCAGTAGGATAATTTACTTTTGAAATTATACTTTTTTCTTCTAATTCATCTAGAGTTTCTTTAAGTTTTTTATGTAGTGATAATGGTACTTTTCTCTGAGTCTGAATGACTGGAATTGCATTTTCTTTTAATTTTATATCTACGAATCCTGGTATACAGCCAAGACCATTAAATATTTCCATAAATTGTTCATAAAGGTCATTTTTGTTATTTGGTAATAACGTAAACTTATCAAGTAAATTATTCTCAATTGCATTTAAGCGACATATTAATTTGAATTTTATACAGTCTGTTAATCCTAATATCGGTTCAGAATCAAGATCTACAATTAGAAATTTCAAATTGCAAGATTTATCTTTATAGCTACATTTTAAAATTAATTCACCTAGTACATTAGTTTTGAAATTTCCATAAGAAAGAATAATACTTTTAGTTGGAATAATAGAGGATTTCTGAATATTTAATTTGCTGAGAATTTTTAGTGGTAATACACTTGATTCTGCACCTGAATCTAATTTAAATCTAATATTATGATTATTAATTAAAACATATTCATACCAACATGATACATTCAAAGAATTTTCTTTATGTTCATAAATTTCAACATAGTTGTCTTGATTTAGTTCGGTTTTTCTTTGTAGAATATTTGAATTGTCTTCATTCGATGTCTGGATTTCTTCTATTTTTTCTTCGTATCTTGGGTTTTCATTTTTCTCTTTTTTATCTTTTGCATCCTTTCTAGAATTTTTGAAATCTGATGTGGATAGTTGATTTTTATCTTTCGAGCGACACATTTTTGCAAAATGTCCTTTCTTCTGACATACAGCACAAGTTTTGTTGTATGCAGGGCATTTCCCTCTCGTGTGTTCAAAGCCACATCTTTTGCATTTAATTAGTGCTAGTGAAACTGCATTGACTCGCTCTTCTGGAGTTAATAATTTTATATGCTGCTCGGATAATTCTACAGATTTACAGTATTCTTGTATTTTTTCAAGGCTCATGTCAGGTTCTCTAATTAATCTTTGTTGTATTTGTTTGTCATTAATTCCTAGAATTACTCTGTCTTTTAACATTCTGTCAATATATGACTGTTTACAGTTGTCCTTTGAGCACATGAATTCGCAGTTAGCAGCTTGCTTTTTTAATTCAGTTATAAACGAATCAATGGTTTGATCTTCCTTTTGAATAATATTATTGAATTTAAATGTTTCCATTGTTATATTTTTCTTGGGTAGAAAATACTGGTCAAAACAGTGTAGGACATTTTCTAGTGTTTTTATATTATCCTTAGGAAAGGTATTGTATATATCCAGACCTGTTTCTCCTATTGTATGTAACAGTAAGGCAATTTTTACATCTTCCTGTTCTTTACTTTTTCCTGATGCTAGCATAAAAATCTCGAACCTTTGTTTCCATTTCGGCCATTTACTAATTGAATCTTCCATGGAAAATTGTTCTGGTGGTTTGCACTCCATTTTGTTTTCGTTACCTATCTGTTGGCGGGAACTAGTATGTTATCAGGATTGTTATCACGTTTTAATTAATACTTCTGACACCATGTTTTGTTGTTTCTTATGTGGGTTCGTTTTAATTAAACGTTAACACACTTTTCATTTTAAAACACTTTATTAACAAAGCTACAGTAACAGATATTAAATCTTATACATATGTATGGCGCTACTAGAAGCCATCATCTCTGTATCTAGTTCGTTGACAAAACTCCTATTCTAGTCTAAAACTACCAATCGCTACCAATCTTAAATAATAAAAACCCTTACACAACAAGTCTCATCAATTTTTGATCGAAATCCAGCATTGGTACGAAGTGGTGCTTTTAAATCAGTAAACAGCAACCTTCGATCTCTATATTCCCCGACACAACAACATTTATCACATCCGTGAAAACCATTATGTCCTTTCGTATTTTTTATAAATGCTCTAGCTGGAGTGTCAACGCAGAAGGCTCTAATATGAATAGGAATTTTTCTATCATTAATCTTTAAACCATTTAGTTGTAGAAAATGCAATTCCTCAATAAATTTGGCTAAATATTCCTCTAGCGGTGGTTTATCAACACCACAAT
Organism: Amphimallon solstitiale; assembly: GCA_963170755.1. Classification (NCBI taxonomy): domain Eukaryota; kingdom Metazoa; phylum Arthropoda; class Insecta; order Coleoptera; family Scarabaeidae; genus Amphimallon; species Amphimallon solstitiale. The sequence goes on along the minus strand of OY720685.1, from coordinate 37,610,975 downwards.
AAACAGCTACTGTAAAAACAATATCTTCAGTCAAATTGCTAATTTTACATAAAATTGGCCAAAATGACAACCTAGTGCTTTTGTGCAGGGGCAGTCCATCTATATTAAAATCTAGTAAAAATTCTTTAATGTTGTATTTTAATGCGATTTTTTGTAGTTTTAAGGAAATTCCTAAATAACAAAATTCACCTGTTCCCTGTGCCTTAATATCCACAAAAATAGGTGTTTTCAAAAGAGTTCGTGCATCTCTGGGTAATGTTTTTAAATCGGGAGACTCTGAAAGCCATTTGAGAAGTTGTGAAAACGCCAAATGAGTGATATTGTTCTTCAAAGCCCAAGTACGTAAAAAATCACAAGACGTCTGATTGGCTCCGATTCATCTTCACTACTTTCCTGATTGGAAGCAAAGAAATCATCTTCTATGTCAATTAAACCATCATCTTGATTTGAAATGTCTGTCTCAAAATCGACAGTTGTTTGTTCAAGTTCTAGGTCTGCACTGATGTCAGGACGGAGATTTTCACTATCATTTAAATTAGTAGGTTTATCACACTTATTAATAATATAATCAGCTTCTGCACTTTTTGCTATTTCACCAGTACTCGTTAAGGAATATGAGCATTGTTTCTTGCTAACCAAAGCGTCAATTTCACCCAATTTCAAAGTTTCAGAAATATCCCTTTTAATTAACTTGTATCTATAACTTCTACAGTAATTTTTTAAATGATTGGAACTTGCTGCCATATAGCTATCTAATAAATTAAGGATATTATATGAAAAGCGGTTACAATAAAAAAGAAAGCTTTAAGCGGGAAATCTAGAACCCAAACAAATGTGCACGAGGTTATGAATTAAGATGCGTGAGACGTTAAAAATTTTAAATTAAAAGAAAACATACTTACATCTTTGGCGCGTTAATGGTTTGAGAATCTCCCAGGTCCATTTTTAGATCAATCAGTTTGCACAATATTCCTAAAAAAGCAAAAACGCAATGAAAAATTGATAACAACTATTTAATAGCAAATAGTTACAGATTTGACAGCTGCTAATACGACAATCTGCTCCACTAAATCGAACCACTCCCAGCTAAATATGATACATATGTTCTGCCAACTTTCCGAAGAATTTATACCTATCACTAACTAAATAAATAAAAACACAAGTGAAAATGAATAGTTTTTTATGTTCACTTTATTTGTTTACTTATCGTAATTTCACTAGCATCCGTATTTTTGATTATTATTTAACTTGTAATGAAAATATTTATTTGGATTAATTTAAGAGCTGCAGGTCACGGGCTCCACTAAAGTATTTTGACCACCAGCGGGCCAATTATGGCGAGCTACATTTTTTACATAGTTTTGCCGGCAAAGTTTTTACAATGGCCCTTTATTAGCATGCCGTTGCCGTCACTTGACCGGCATTGCCGACAATAGACCGACTGACGGCCGTTAGTTCCATGTTTGCTGGGTAAGGAAAGTAAACATCACTATCACAGCTAGAACTCACAATAAGCAAAAAGCTGCGACACATTCCCCGTCATAGAGAAACAAAGAAATTCACCTTTAGACCCTGAGATTATTAAAGAATATCAATTTATTAATTTAACTATTGGTTATCAACCATAGTAGAGAAGGTCACAGCAATATGTCATAAAGATGCTTTTACATGTAGAACCTTGCCAATAGTTGTGTTGTTATAAGATACGAAGTTTATTGGATAGATCCATATTCCCATTATTAATTATTGTGTTTACCATTCGCTCAATTCTTCAATTCATATCCTATATATTATTGTTGTATAATGTTATCATATTTTACCATTTTAATAAATTGGAGTTTATTTGTTTATGAATGATGTGTTTGTTTCCACCATCGATCAATTCTGTCTCACAATAAAGTAGAGGTAGGTACACATATGTATTCGTGCAATAGCATAAGCGCTATGCCCCAAATCAATTTTCTAGGTTAAGAACGCCCAGATCTTCGAGCAGTATGGAGGAGAGCTGATTATAAGTAATAAGGTAAAGTCGAATCCTTTAACGGCCCGAGATAAATATTTAGAGTCCATTTTAGATCACTCACAACTGGTAATACACCAATATTAAAATTAATTTCACATTCACAGTAGCAATTTGCGTGCACTGGTTTTCTTGTTGTTTTCCGCGAACGATAAAGCGTGGGTTTCTCCCACTTGAATTAAATCTAAATTAAAACTTATAAATTTGCGCACCTAATGCTGCGAAATTTGAAATATTAATTTAAATTTCCTTTTCAACTCATTGCGATTTATTTATAACATATACCTGTGAATTTAGAATATCATAAGATTAACACTTGTTGAATATAACCCGTTTGAGCTAGCCAGGTTAATTAACATTGCCCACTGTATTAAATTCAGAGAATCATTTTAATTTACAGTTATAAATTACTAAGTTTACGTTAATAGTTATACAGAGATCGTAAATGCTTGACCGTGCCGCTTCATAGTCATGGTGTAATTGCCGCATATGTCATATTCTGAATTGTATTTTGTCCGTGCGACATCTATTATTTTAAGTATGAACTATTTTCAAGAATTTTTGTTAAACTTACTCGTTTTAATAACTCAAGAAATATATTCAATAATTAAAAATATCTTTATTAAAAATAATTTAATACAAAGATCGATATTCCATATGGGTAACATTACATATTTACAAATATTATAACAATAATATAAAATTGGTCCTATTCTTCTTCTTCGTGATACTGCACACCAAACACCTATTTTAATAGGATGTAGGTTTACGGATGACCTGTGTTGATAATTTTGGAAATTGACATCCACTTAGATGAAACCAGGCCTCATCTGAGAAAAATGTGATGTCCAACAAATTATCATCCGCAAGATTATTATTAGACCACGTACAATATTGTATGTGTTTCGCAAAGTCTGTTGGCAAAAATTTTTGTACAACAGATACTTTATATGGATGAAAGTGTAGTTTTTTAGTGGCTTTATGGCATGTTCCATAAGATAGTCCTATATGAACATAAAATCAGAATTAATAAATTTTCTGTATATCAAATAAAGTAATATTTTACCTGTCTGCGCTGATAGTCGCTTTAATGATTTCTTAGCGTTCTTGAATATCTTCAAGCACTTCTCCTGTTAGTAAAGTAAATCTACCAGAAGAGTGTTTCTTTGATATACTGCCAGTTTTTCGAAAACTACTAATAAGATGGTTGACATATCTTGCAAAAATAGCATGTTGGAATTTCATTTCTGGGAATCAAGTGTGAAACTGTTGTCTACATGAGGTAGTAGAATATTTCCACTCTGCATTCGGTAACAGTTCTCCGCTACGAAAATAAGCCTCCACAATAAACTTGTCTTGTTCTTCCGTAAATGGCATTGTTGATTTTAACGCAACTTTAAAATTAAGCAAAAATGATAATGATACTCGTATAAACACCAAAAAAGAGTAACTTACAGTAACAACGAAATGTGCCTTTTATTCCCTTGAGAAGGACAGTTTCTAATATTCAATTAAACGCAGTAAACCAAGGGAAAAAGAAACGACAAAAAACTTATATGACTGACAAATATGTATAAAACACAGAATCAGTGGTGCCAGGAGTAGAGAGTTGGAAATCCCTAGAAGCCCTTCCAAAAATTCCCTAGATTTCCCTAGACATTTTCTTTGGGATAATTTCCTGGATTTCTTTATTTTTTCCACTACTTTTGTTAATAATAATAATACAAAATACTTATAACTTTATTAACGTCTAATAACAAATTTAATTACAAATAAAAATACAAAAAAAAATAGGTGTTTAATAAAAAGAAACTACATACTTATATAAATTTTTATGCGACATAAGTTCTAAATGTTCTTTATGTACATTAAAGGATTGACAACAATTATCTTTATTGTTAGAAAATCTAATCACAGAAACTGCATTTAGAGCCTCGCCACTTAATGTATTTCTCTTTTTGGTTTTAACGTCTGTGACTACTGAGAATACTCTTTCAGTTTCTGCGTTGCTGTGCGGCAAACTCATGCACAATTTGGCCAATTTTACAACATTAATGAATTCATATTCATCTTGGAAATTTTTGCACGTGTCTAAAATATTCCAAAATTCCTCAACTGAATATTCCAAAAAAGTCGTTTTCTGATCATCGTACTCGCTAAAATAAACAGCAATTTTTTTCCATTCAAAATCGATCTTATTCCCATCGACGCCATCAACAGATGCAAACTTACTCCACACTATATTAAGAGACTTTAAATTATCAGGTTTATGTGTACTCAACGCTACGGCCGGTTTTAAAAAAATTAGGCAATCAAAAAAAGGATCTGTCAGTGGCAAACGCGACTGTAAATCGGATGATGCTGTTATCAAAAATTCTAAACAAGATTTTCGAATGGAAATTTGGATATCTTCAGGCAAATTTGTAAGTACAGAATTACATTCGTGTCCCAAATCTACCGATTTTAAGTCAATAAAATTTGTAGGATCTTTACAGTTAATATTCAATTCATTAGTATGTTCCGGTTTAATAAAATGTGCAATTATGTTTCTAAATATTTTTCTTGACTCAGATGACAAATTGTGAATTAACAACTTCTTTGCTTGAAATAAGGTATTAAATGTGTTGAAATAATTTAAAATATAGTTTAAAAATAGTAATATGGCTTTTGTACAAGTGTTGTCTAACTGCTCAAAAATGAATTGTGCTATTTTGCAGTCTAAAATGGTCTAAAATACTCTAAAATAATGTATTAAAACTTCCCAGTTGTCAAGAACCCTTTTTATAGCATGTTGCATGCTGAGCCATCTTGTGGTAGATAATTTCAAAATTTTTTTCTGAGCAGCATTAAAAAAATCTTGCATTTCTGCAAGCTTGGCAGTTCTTTTCGCAGACATTGAGAAGTAACTAGCTACGCTGCGAACAAATTCTTCCGGAGTACGTGGCAGTTTGGAACGTGCATTATTTGCTATTAATGCTGAAGAGTAACAATTAATGCTTCAGTTTCTGATTTTAAGCGCGTCATGAAAGAATTAGTTTTCCCTAACATTACGCTAGCATTATCAGATGCAAAACCTATAATATTTTTTATAGGAATATTTTTGGCCTCTAAACAGTTTTTAAAAGCAGTAAATAAATTTTCTGCATTACAGTTTCTTGCATCAACAGTAATTAATTCTAATAGTTTGTCAGATATTTTACCATTAACATCTACATATTTAACAACAACACACAACAATTTATTTAGTGATATGTCGGTACTCTCATCAATTAAAACATTAAAATGTTTCTGTTTCAGCACATCAGAAAGTTCACGAATTTCTTTTTCGGCAATAACATTTTTTATAATATTTACCGTTTTTGTTCGCCCAAATTGAATATCTGTTAAAATGTTAGAATCGGGAAAGGACTCTTTTAAAAGTGGGACTAAATGTTCAACGACTTGAAAAGCTACATTGTGATGTGCAGAAAAATTCCCAAGTTTTATTTCAGCTTCTATCACTTTCTGAATGTGCAAAGTATTTTCTTTAAAGAATGTGGTAATAGTTTGCAAACCATGAATTTTTCTAATGTTGTCCTTATGTTTGGCCGTAGCTGCATGTTTTTCTAGTTCAGATTTCCCACACTTCAGCTGAACTTTACAAGCATCGCACTTGCAAAGAAGCTTGTTTGCGGGGTCTTCCTTTAACCAGCCTTTGAACTGGGGATCACTAAGCCATTCCACTTTGAATTTTTGGAGATACTGCTTTGCTTTACCCTGAAACTTCCTTTTCTTAACAGGTATCTCAGCTTGTGAAGTAGACGGTTGAATCCTATAAAAATAATTTTAATACAGATAACAAAAATAATTAAATTTGTAAACTTACCGTAAATCTTCATCAGATGACTCTGATCTCATGGTAATTTTATATATATAAATAATTAATAAAATTTGCACCTATACAATTTACTAAATACCCAGAAACTGTCGTTGTTCGAGTGAGAACTTTAGCGTTAAGACTAATTTTAAAAAAATATATTGTGTAAAATTTCGAGGAGGGGGATATTGAAATTGCGGGGCGGCTATAAATCACGGCAATCAAGTCAATAGTCTTTCGCTTCGACGAGGAAAACACGAGGAGGAGGGACGAGATGCCTTATTGTGCAAATATTCCCGTGAATACCCTACGCTCGTATTTCAATTTGAAAAAATTACCCGCTTCTTACGTCGATAGTCTCGCGCTTCGACGAAAAAACACGAGGAGGAGAGACGAGATGCCTTATTGTGCAAATATTCCTGTGAATACCCTATGCTCGTATTTCAATTTGAAAAAATTACCCGCTTCTTACGTACTTATTAGTTAGTTACCTACCTTGAGTTTTATACTACATACAAATCTAACACTATGATACACTAGATGGCACTGAGAAAAACAGAAATCGAAAAATTTAGACAGAATAAAACTTGATTTTTTTTTCTTCAAAGTTTGTCCAAAATTCCCTAGATTTTGCGTAAAATTCCCTTTTCCCTATTTGATCAAGAAATCCCTAGATCTAGGGAAAAATTCCCTAACTTGGCACCACTGCACAGAATATTGGAGTGACAGCTACTTAGCGAAGTTAGATACAAATTGAATATTCGTACTACAACAATGAACGTGTGGCAAACTCGTGCTAAAGTTGATATATCGATGAAGCGGCACGGTCAAGCATTTACGATCTCTCTGGATATTACCCCCTATAGCAATATTAAATTATTTAAAAATTCCTCATTTTGTGGGTTATCTTAATCTTGTATTCTAGTAATAATTGTCTCTTCATTGTCATTTTTATTATTACAGTAGAACCCCGATTATCCGTGCCATACGCATGATGACGCAATATCGATATCGCCAGCAGTGTACTAGGGGAATCCCTGGGAATCATTCGCTTTTCATCTGCTTTATGTACATAAATGCAAGTTAACCTACCTATGTAGAGTTTATTTTTTCTTATTTAGTGTAAAAGTTTACTTATGTAGAATTCTGTTTTTTATTTTGTTATCTTTTTAGCATTTATACATACATACATATAAGAAATAAATGTTCGGATTATCCATGCTTTTCAATTTTCCGTGCCTCGTCCGGTCCCGTGGAACACGGATAATCGAGGTTCTACTGTACTTTGCACTACTGCAACAAAAGGATTAAAGGTACGTTTTTACAAATTATTATCATCTACATACCTTTACCTTTTTCGTATGGATTGTGTAGTCCGTATACAGTTTTCTGATTCATAATCGACAGTAATAGATCTTTATTTGAATCATCAGAATACTTATCGGTAAATCAACCACCTCTTTTTAACCCTCTATTGCCCAAATTTTCAAACATTTCAAAAAAAAAATTAACTGCTATTTTTAATTAATCTAGTATACTACTATTGTTAAAAACCTAAAACTATTAATATCCATCCATCCCTATAAATTTTAGGGGTATGTTACTTACAAGTTACATCGGGCAATAAAATTTAAAAATTTCAACGAAATTTATTCATTATGAAATTTATAAAAAACAATTTTGCGAAGGAGTTAAGCACGAACGAACTTTACATTTACAACAACAACAATTTGGAATACCATCACACCGTGGAAATTTACATCTTCCTCTTTTTGCTTGCAACGTAGCCCAATGTCCTATACTATTTATAATACTATATTCAATAATGATAAAGGAGGCGCCTATGTAGAAACTAATTTGATTACAGATGCAAAAGATAGATCGCACGATGGTCTGCATTATCGCAGATCGGGTAAAGCTAAGTTGGTCAATCATATAGCAAGTATATTGTGAATTATGACTATGCTTCTGCTGTTTCATGTAGCAATAGGCCTAGTAATTTGATATACTTATATTGTACCCGATGTTGGTGCTGTGGAGGCTTCTTCGAATAGGCGGGGTACAAACGTGGGGGGGGGTCAAATTTTCAATCAATACTGAATGCAGTAAGGATTGCATAATGTTGCGTGTTTTTCATTTAAATGTACGTAGTGTTAAGTATAAAGTGGATAGATTAAATTTGCTTTTTCAGTCTCTAAAGTACCCACCGATAGTTTGTTTGTCTGAGCATTGGCTTGTGGATCCGGAATTACAATATTTGGGTGTTTCAAATTATCGTTTAGTGAATGCATTTTGTCGAACGAAAAACAGGGGTGGTGGGGTTTTAGTGCTTGCCAAAGATGGTGTTGGGGCTATGCCACTGATTTGCGATGTTAACCCGATAGAAAAAGATTTCGAGTATTGCGGTATAGTTATTAAAAGAAATGGGATACGTATATTTATTATCTGTGTATATAGGGCACCTTCGGGCGATTTATGCGTTTTTCGGGATAAGGTGCTACAGATTCTTGAATATGGCAACCCTTTGAAAAATCTAATGTTCGTGTGTGGAGACTTTAATATTAACTTTAATGCGGGAAACAGATTGTCTGATAGTGTTGTGGAATTATTTGCGTCGTTTGGTATGATCCCCCTTGTTCAGGATAACACCAGAACGACTTTTTTGACTTCTGCATTGATTGATAATGTGTTTGCAAATATTGACGCATCACAGTTGAGTGTTAGGGTGGGTGATGAGGATATCTCGGATCACTGTTATCAGCTGTTGTCGATGGATTGTCGGTGTGAGGACACTGTCGAGCCTCCATTGTTCGCTGAAAGGCGTTGTTTCATTGACGGCAGTAGGGCGAGTTTTCAGTTGATGTTGTCAAATGAGTCTTGGAGGGGGGTGTTCGAGACCACGGAATTGGATCTTGGTTACAATGTTTTCTATGATACGTTTCTTTACTGTTTCAATGAATCTTTTCCAGTAAAAAATGTAAAACTAGATCAAGCACTCACATCCCGTGGTATAATAGCACTCTGCGACAGATGGCCAGTAATCTAAAAGATTTGTATATATTGTCTAAAACACATAATGACGAATACCTAAGTAACTGTTATAAAATGAGCAAAGAACGTTGCAACCAACTAATTAGTGACACTAAGCGCGATTATTATAGTGGGCTAATTGGATCTTCTAGCGATAAACTGGGTACTGCTTGGAATATCATTAACAGAGAAACAAAAAAGAAGCAAAATAGGGAAACTCAGCTTTGCGATGGGGAGGGGGAAATTATCACTGACCCATCACTTGTGGCTGATTTACTGAATACTTATTTTAGTGGCTCAGCCCCGGGGCCGTGTTCTGATGCTGGAGCGAGGCATGTGAGTATCGGGCCAAATGCTATCGGTTGCTTTCTTGAACCGACTGATGCATTGGAAGTTGGAAGGATTATTAGGGAAATGTCTGCTAAGAAGTCTAGCGGTGTGGATGATATTCCATACTGTTTATTATCTCTGGTCATTGAGCATATAGTGGAACCTTTGGTTTATTTAATCAACCTATCACTAGTCAACGGAATATTTCCGAACAGATTGAAAATCGCTAAGGTGATACTGTGTTTGAACAAGGGTAAATCTAGTGGCGATGTTGCTGGCTACAGGCCTATATCTCTATTGCCAGCATTCAGTAAGATCTTCGAGAAAGTAATTAACTTGCGTCTGCAAGACTCTTTATATTGTGCGGTCGATAGTGACTGTTATGCGGTGGGAATGTTTTTTGATTTGACTAAAGCATTCGATTTGCTGGATCATGATATCCTGTTGTATAAAATGGAACGCTATGGCGTTAGGGGGCGGCGCTCGACTTATTCAGATCTTATCTCGGCGGTAGATGTTACCGCTATTGTTGGCAGGGTGGGCGACACAATTAAGAGTAATGTTTCCAAATTGGCGTCTGTGGGCAGGGGCATACCGCAGGGATCCATTCTCGGCCCTACTCTTTTTTTAATTTATGTCAGTGACTTACAGAATCAAATGAGCTATTGTACTATTACAAACTAAACATTTGGATTACAGTTTGTGTTTGAGCTTGGGGGGCAAATCATTGACGGAGAGTGAGTCGTCCGTCTTTCTAGGTTTGACGGTGGACAGGTGTCTTCGTTGGGGCGAGCATTGCGTGGGTCTATCTAAAAAATTGAATCCCATGTTGTATGCTGAGTAGGGTTGTCTCTTTGGAGAGCCTGAAATTATTCTATTATGGTTGTATCGAGTCACGTTTAAGATATGCGATCATTTTCTGGGGATCATCTACATACTTTAACGACATTTTCATTATTGAGAAACGTATGTTAAGAGCCATGAGGGGTGTTTCCTCACGTAGTAGTTGCAGACCTCTGTTCCGGGAAATGAATATATTGACGGCTGCCTCGTTATATATTTATGAATTGATTATTTTCTTGCTCAAAAATACAGATAAATACAGGCGCAATGGTCAGATCTACAATACTATGGTGACGCGTCATAATAATGATTTTTCTGTCCCGCTACATCACTCCAAATTTTATGAAAGATCTCCGAGGTACATGGCGGTAAAGGCTTATAATGCTTTGCCGGCTAATTTAAAATCGCTAAGCGGAACAAATCTCAGTGCATTCAAGAAGCAACTAAAACTTTATCTGTTGGGAGGAGCCTTCTACAGCATTAACGATTTTATAGTTTGACAAGTGTTATATATTGTACGTGATCTGTGTATTTTTTTAATGACTATGTCAATGTTCTTTTGAATTTATGACAATAAAGCAGTGGCGGCTCTTTAATGAGAGCAAGTGAGCAATTGCACCCCCTGGAATTTTGAAACAAAACAAACCAAGCGGCGACTAACTGTGAAAGTATTTATTTATTACGTATTCATAGTTATTAAACAGGAACGTGGCGTGTACGGCACGCGAAACAACCTACATGCACCGATCGTCGTCACAGATATAATGACGACTAACAGCGCACAAAGACCCCTTCCACCGAGAGAAATATACCCATGAGCAAAGCGCTACTGTTGCTGCGTTAAGCCATTAAACATTACATTGAAGGTGGGGAGAACTGTATTTTGTTCTAGTTCCACATCGTATAATACATAGCATGTGAGGAAGATTCCCGTCTGCTCAACGCTGTTGTAAGATGTATTTCGTGTCTGCGATACAGAATAACACGTTTTCGCGGTTAACGTATGATGCAAAAATCGCAATAAAAAAATAACATTCAGAATGTTTTAGATCATCATATAGAAAAGCAGTTCAACAACACAATGAACAGGTAGTTTGAACTGGCACTTCGGGATCATGATGAACGGCAAACGTCGAATACCAAGGGCATTTTTCGGGAATTGATAAATTTTACGGCAGAATTAGATAAATCGCTCAGAGATCACATCGAAGCAGCACCGGTTTTTAATTGAATTTATAAATGATTTCCCAAATTTTAATGAAAAAGTGATAGAACTGTTCTGCAAGTCAAAGACACGCAAAATGGACTTCGTTTATGGTCAGATGTAATCAAACTGTAGTGTTATATTTATTATTCCCTCAAAACAAACTGTACAATGAACAGTACCTGTCTGGAACAGTATGTCGGTGAAACTTATAAAGATTGGGTAAGCGTTCTTGTATTACACTTTTTAATTTTGAAATTATGCACTCCCTATGTGAACCACCCCAAGCCGCCACTGCAATAAAGATATTATTATTATTATTATTATTATCCCTTCGTGTATCTAATGTTGTAAACTTGAAGAGCTAGGACGCCCTTTTTTTTTTGGTCTTTTTGTATGTCACCACTGGCGCATAATGAATTGGCAAAATCTGCTTTGAACTGAAGCTCAGTTGCTCTTTTTTAGGAATCTGATTTAGTGCATCTCTTTTGTATAAAAGCCAACTGTTTACAACACATAGGTCCAAAAGATGAAAATAAATTTTAGGATACCATTTTTTACTGCCCCCTTAAACTGATTGTAAATAGAAACTGCATTAAGACAATCTACATCAATTTTACTTTTAGTTTTAGCATCCCAGCGTTTGACTTGTGCTGTAGGATAAATTCCGACGAAGGAACTCAGTAGATGCACCAGTTTATTATCATACCATTTTGTAATTCTAATACCATAGCTTCAAGATTAGTGGACGTCTCAAATATGATAAAGTTAAATAAAGTAGAAATCAAAAATATGAAGAAATTATTGCGTAAGAAAAGAAAATCTATTAATACAAAAAATGATGATCTTACAAAACCCATTTCTATGGAGGAATTGGATATAGTGATAAAGTTATTAAAGATTCGTAAGGCTGCTGGTTTTGATGGACTTTATCCTGAATTTGTTAAACATCTAGGTCCTTTAGGACGAAATTGGCGTTTATGTTTCTATAATAATATTTTAAATAATGGTATTGTTCCTACTGAATTTAAAAAGGCAAAAGTTGTAGCTGTTTTGAAGAGAGGAAAACCAGCAGATGTTGCTTTCAGTTATAGACCAATTTTATTATATCACAGAATTTCTCCAATTATGGAAAATATCTTTCCCATAGAGCAAGCTGGTTTTAGACCAAATCGTAATTGCTGTGATCAAGTTTTAGCTTTAACAAATTATATAGAGAATGGTTTTCAAAAGAATTTGAAAAGAGGAAATAGTTTCATTGATTTAACAGCTGCTTATAATACCTACAGTTTGGTTAGATGGATTATTTTTAAAATTATATAATGTGTTGCCTAATGGTAATTTAATTAAACTTATGGAAAATATGTTTACAAATCGTAAATTTAGAGTTTTTATCAATGGAGAAAGTAGTAAATTTAAAATATTATATAATGGTTTACCTCAAGGATCGGTATTATCCCTCTTCTCTTTAATCTATATACAAGTGATTTACCAGATACGACTTCTAGAAAATTAATTTACGCTGTTGACATGGCAATTGCTTATCAATTGCCATGTCCTAACCCATCTAAGTAAGAAGTTTCTTGTTTCCATCTTAAGAATAACGAAAAACATAAAAAACTTGTAGTAACTTTTAATGGTACCGTTCTAAGACATAATTTTAATCCAACATACCTAGGAGTTACTCTGGATACATCGTTAACATATAAACAACATATTGATAAATTGCGTATGAAGATTAAAACAAGAAATGATATCTTACAGAAGTTGGCTGGTTCAAATTGGGGAGCTCATGCAGACATTTTACGTACGTCCGCTCTTGCATTGGTGTACTCTGCTGCTGAATATTGTAGTATTTGTAGTGCATAGAGAAAATAAAGAAGAGCTCCAACTTGAATTACACGATGGTGGCTCCGCCATTTTTAATCCTATGAACTAATGCAATTTTAGCGCATGCGTGGTTACTCGTACATTTACCGCCATTTATCACATTGTCAGCCATGTTGTAGTATAGGTTCCGGGTATCGTATGGAAAATTGTTTGGTAAGGCTTTGTTTTAATTTTTATTATCCTTAAATCATGAGTGAAACAAGTTTATCGTGCTGCATTCCATTCTGTGCAAATGTTCGTTGTAGATTATTGGAAAAAAATACCTCACAAAATGTATGCTTTTTTTTATTCGATCCGAAAACTTCACGAGGAAGGAGGTGGACAAATGTATTGAAAATCCATTTTCCGGAATTCTCCGACACAACTGGAAAGCGGTACATATGCCAAGATCACTTTTCAGAAAAAAATTTTACAAGTACATTGAAACGTAGGCTAATAAAATTTGCAGAACCAGATATATTCAACAATAACATAACAGCTGTGAATATTAATTCTACAATTAATTAGTGAAGATACTTGTCATGAAAAAGAACCACCAAGAGAGAGTCAAGAGCACTTATTGGAAATAGAAGCATCATCAAGCTTGGAAAATAATAAAAGTAATAGTTTATTTTATAAAGAACAGAGTGTACTACGGGAATATGGAATAAAGTATGTGAACAACTTACCTCAAAACAGCCAATCACTTTATAAATTATCAAGTAAGCAACAAACAACAATTTTGAGATTAAAGAAAACTATTACTAAAGCAAAACATAAGAAGAAAGCTGCATTACGAGTAACATCTACCAAATTATTGCATAAGAAAAGGTAACTCAACAACATTTGGAGAAGAAGATACTATACCTTGGAATGTACCAGACAAACCAGAAAATGCAGATTTTGCTGAATTACAGGCAGTAACGTATGTATCAGGTTATATTGTTAAACGGCTTCAATTAGAGTGCAAAGATTGCGAAAGTGATTTATTAAGTACCGAAATTTTACCTGAACATACATTTACAATGTTTAAAGAATATCATAGACAGAAAGACCATTTAAAATATGCTCGAACGGAATTAATATATTGTATAGCCCATATGTATCATATTATCTATAAATATTTAGAAAAGCGAGGACATAATACAAATGTATATGAAAAGTTGAAGTTTTGCATTAGTGAAAATGTAACGTTAGAGTGGCTACAGTGTACTGTGCACAAATTTAATGTTAAAAATAAAATAGTTGAGTTAGTTCTTAATATGTTATTTAAAAAGTTTTTTTGTGAATTGGAAAGAAGGGTAAAGAATAGAATGAGGTGCCGTAAAAGAAAGTGCTGCTAAAATATTGACAAAAATTTCATAGTATAAATCTGGAACAAATATTGTGTTGTTACTGATGTTTGTGATTATTAGTGTAGTATAAATAAGTATATCTTGCAACATAACATAAGTGTGGAACTTGTTAGTGGTAATTGTTATATATAGATACATATACTATACAGATACAGATTAGGTACTTGTCATTTTCTTTCTTTTTTACATGTTTACGTTAACTGGCCTGATGACTGCATTGATTACCGAGGAAGACACCTTTACTGTGATATTTTTAATTGTTATAGAATATATTTTTTGTTAATATTTTTATAAGAGTTTACTTTCTGTTTATGTATTATTGTTATTATTATTACAAGAATCTACTTTTCGTTAATTCAGTTTGCATTTTATTTATTGTTGATACTTTGTAAAAATTTAATATCTGTAAATGTCTTTATTTATTGTTTTTATGAGAATTTTATTTATATTTTATATAATGTTATAATATGTTTAATTTTATTTATTAACTGTTTTCTAAAATTAAACTTACTATGTATAACAATTTTTCTCTTTTTATTTTTAAAATAGTTGACTTCCATGAAGTAGTGTTTTGTGAAAGTAGATGAAAATGTGTAATTGATTATTAAGTTGATAAATATGTCACTCAAATGATCAATTACTGCATTTTTATCTTTATTTAAAAATAATATTAAATTTTAATTCAGAAAGTATGGTATTTAAATATTCAAATATGGCGCTGTTGAAAATTAGTACCATTGGCTAAAAATGGCGGCGCTATTGTGCTTCGAATTTTAATACATTAAGTTGGTACTCTTTTTACTGTTAATTTCTCTATGTTGTAGTGCCACAGACTACTCCAGACCGGTAACTAGGTTTACGAATTTATCCGGTAATATTCTGGTCTTGTCTAATACACAATAAAAGATGCTCTTCTCATCCTCGTCACATTTTGATAAGGCAGCGAGATAGAGGCGCTGCTGTAGACAAGTACACGCATGCGTTAACTTAAATTTTTCGCCATTTTTGTTGTGTTGACAATTTGTTTCCATTTTGGTTATTGTTGTGGTTACACCTGTTGATAACGAATTTCTGTTTTTCTAAAATTGTAAAGTGCATAAATGCATTGTTTGCAGTTATGGAGAAGATGAAGTTGTTAAGCTGCATTGCTTCCCCAGAAATTTAGTAAAGTAGGTTTTTTACGCGATGATTAAAATATGTTTATCGATATTTTCGTTAGTATCAATAAGTAAACCGGAATATAATGAGTTGTATAATAATTAAAAAAAGTGTACAATTTACTTGATTCAAATGGATCTTTCGTGTCACTATTAGGTCTAAAATTTGGCAAGAAGCAATGGGAATGTTTTTTTCTGGAGAAACTCTTCAAAATCATAGAATTTACAGTCGGCATTTCAGTGCAGTTTCATATAAAGAGCCATACGTTTATTTTAAAACTTGATGCAGTGCCAACGTTACACCCAGCAACATCATTTTGTCCAACCATCACATTCACATCACCTGTAGCAAGTACTAGTGCTGCTATCGAACAAAAAGCATCCTTGATATCAGATTGTTCAAGTACTGGATACCAACAGTCTGGAGATGAAATATGATGAGGAAGTCTTTATATCAGAGCAAGTACCTTCTGCATTGGGAAGCACAATAATAGAAAAGTCACCACTAATAAGGTAAAGTATAGTGATTATTTAAATATCAATAAACATCAATATTCTTCAAATATTGTGAAAATCAAAATAGTGAAAATATTAATTATTGACTATTTTAATCATATCAATCAATTTTGATTGCATCTTATCAACAACACCTACAAGTTCTTTTAAATTATTGAAAAATATTAAGTGAATATTATCTGTAGTTATGCAGATTGGCAAATAATACTGCAATAGATATGGGCATGGTTAAAGTTCATAGTCTTATTTATATTGTATTTTTAAAAAATGCTATTTTCTTTTTTAGTACTCCAGCATATTCAAGGAAGCGGCGTCCCCTTTTTAAGGGTGTGGAGGGATTTAGGTCCTGTGAGTTAATGCTTAGAGAAAGGACCTTGATAAATGTTATAAGGAAAAGAGAGGACCAAATTAGAAAAATAAAAAGAGAATGCAAGCGAAGAGCTAAAAGTATCAAAGACCTATGTAATATGGATTATTAAAAAACTCTTTGATGATATTTCATCCCGTGCCAAACATGTTTTAATATCGCAACTTCGTTGTGCCAAGCGTTGTATTAAAGATTGCAATAGTTAAAGCAATATGCCAGATTGGTATCCCATGGTATTGCAAACGAGAAAATGAACAACAGAAACAATTTCAAATAAATTGACGTAGTATCCAGCGCAAACTTAAAATACTAAGGCATGAATAAAGAATAAAATAATATAATTCAAAGGGGAGGTATATAACGTATTTTAATAATAGCAGTATAAAAGCATTTAGAACATAATTTACAAGTTTTGTATAGCATCATTTTCAAAATTCCGACTCGAAGTAACTCTTATTAGAAAGCAGTTTTTTTTGCAAATATCATATTATTAAGAGGGTAATTGTATTTAAAACTTAATGTAGAACAACTTTTGTATTTGTATTGGTGGATTTCTATAATAACATTGTTATAGTTGGGGTTTTTAAGATATAAAAATTGATATTTTATTACATATTTTAAATATTTATGAACTGCTTTATTGCCCATACTTTATATTATTAGTATATATGTTATATTGAAATGTTACCCAATCTGTACTATGTATGTATATGGTCGAACGGATGAATAAAATAGTATTATTATTACTTTAATATACTAAACTACCACTTATTGTGTTGTAAAATTATTATCTTATTATTATGTAAATGACATAGGTAAGTTTGCCTTGTTTAGCTACCAATTTGAAGTATGACCAGTTAAATAAAGGTAAATATTATTTATAACACGCCTTTTAAGACACACCAATTGCATATTTGCTAAATCTAAAATGTGTATTATTTTGTTATAAATAAATGTCTACTTGTTTATTCCCAAACAATTTTGCTTCACTTCCCTCTTTTACAAACTTCTTTATTTGTGAAAATAATCATAACTTCAAAATGTATGTTATTATTACTCAAGTATGTTTGAATACGTGAGATATTCTTTAAATTAATAAAAACCAATTTTTTCAAATAGATGCTAGAAATTATTCATATTTTTAAGAATTCACTTAAATTAGCACTCTTGTAATACAGCTTATTAGAATAAAATTGCAATAACTACACAAAACGTTAATGAAAAATATACTTATAATAATTATAAATTTGATATTAAATGTTGTTGAGCAACTTAAATTGATGGTAGCATTTATGCCCATATAAAATTCTATGGTTATATTACAGAAAAATAAATGGTGAGATATAATATTTCACCATTTATTTTTCTTGTAATATAAATCTTAGTATCCTAAATACTTCTTAATATTCGAATATATAATTTTACCGCCTAAATTTACTTGTGCTGCCATCTACGCTGCCTTATCAAAATATGTAAAGATAAGAGATATATCTATCCTTGTCATTATTTATGGATAAATTTTTACCAAAGAGTTGCCTGTCTGGAGTAGTCTGTGGTAGTGCAGTTTGGATGAATAGCGTACATGTTGGTAAAGTAGATATTCAGTTAAATTGTATACTTCGAATTATTACGGGCACAGTAAAATCTACTCCACTTCCTTGGCTCAACGTCCTGGCTAACATTTATCCTGATCATTTAAGAAGAAAATTGGCGTTAAAACGGTGATGGGATAAATATCAAAATTTTCCTAATTTATATTTAATTACTCAAGATCTTCAGAACTTACCATCTTCTAGATTGAAATCACGTAGTCCAATTTGGAAGGAAGATTTCCGAAATCAACCATTTTCGATTAACGACCTCTGGAAATCTATTTGGTTAGAATGTGAAGTGTTTAATAAACAATTAATAGATGATCCTTTGATTGAAGTTCCTGGCTTTACACAACGAAGAAAAATTTGGTGTAAGTTGAATCGTCTTAGGACGGGCCATGGAAGGTGCAATAATATGTTATTCAAGTGGAATGTGATTGCGAGTCCAGCGTGTGATTGCGGAGCTGAGATTGAAACAGTTAAACATATTGTTGAAGAATGTCCTCTAGCTAAGTTTGAATTTGGATACACAGATCTACATAATTTAACTCCAGAGGCTGTTGCTTGGATCTTAACAACTAAAGATCTTTAGTTATGTGGCACTGTGATGCAGGTTTTTTAGTTTGCAGGTTTTTTCCTACAACCTAGACCAAATGGTGCAGTGTTTTAAAGGGTCCCTGCAGTTATTGCCCTTTTAAATTTATTTCTACTTTTGTTATATAATTTATATATGTTGCTTGTTTTGTACCTGTCATGTAGTTTCATACGAATATATATATACCTATATATATAATTTTTTTATTTCAACCACTAAGGGTTGTTTGTTTATAATTATATATTATATATATATATATATATATATATATATATATTACACTAGACTAACCGTTATGCCTCTACGTTGGGCACCAAAATACCTTATACTCACTACGTTGGGTATCAAAAATACACTATGCTCTTACCCTTATGTAGAGATAGCGCTTATGTTTGCATTAAACTTACGTAATTTGATATAATTAATTTATCAATGTACAATTTAAATTTTTATTGACTATATTCTTAACTTTGTACAATGTTTATTTTACCTCTCTGTAACTAAATTTTCCCAGTGGTATTTTTATGGCTATGTTCGCTCCAATTATATTACAAGTGGTGGGAAAACGTATTCACAAAACTATGAAGCAGGGTTGCCGTTGCTGACAACTTGTTGCCATTTTGGGCAACTTCCAACTAACTCTGGCAACATGGCAACAACTTTGTAAGAAATACAAAAAAATGGCAACATTTTACATTACAAAAATTAATTCCATATAAGTATTTCTACGAAATTTGTCATAATTAAAAGTAATAATAGGAAGACTTAATTTAAAAAAAATACTCGTGCTACGTATACATGTATGTATTACCGGTAGAATTACACATGTTGATTTGCATAAATGATATAGAGCGTTAAATGGTCAAAGTCAAAAAAATGTATAAACATTTTACTGCCAATGAAGGCAGGGGAAATCCCGATTTAGTGAGTCTAACGCTTTAACTGCCTATACACATACAATGGGTAAATGCTATAATATAATGTAAGTATTTGTACACCGAAGTGATAGTTGTTTTTTCAATTAGTATAGAGAGCGATAGTGTTTTTTCCATTGTAAGAACAGACAGATAGCCGCTTTTATCAAAATTTGCATTCGAACTATTGTCTCTTCCACATAGCAGTGCTGCAGTGGAGAGAATATTAACTGCAATTAATTTAAATAAATCAAAAATTCATCATTATCTAACAACTAAGACATTTCTTAAAGACAATGAAGGAGAGTGTCACAATTTACAATTTGGAAAAATGGAAAAACAGAATTATAATAAATTATATAGATGTAATCTTAAATATTATCCCAACTTTCTCCGTTATCTTTTATTGATGATTTACCTATTAAACATATATAAAATATTTATGTGATACATTTTAATACATATAGGCAAAAAATGTTGTAAGTTATTCTTTAATAAATTAGTAAACTATATACCCTATATGACCACACAAAATAGTTAAAATTATGGAATTATGTACAAATATTAATAGTTTTATAATTTTGGCAACATTTGGCAACTTTTGAATGAAAATGTTGGCAACTCCAGCGACTCAACCGCGGCAACGCTGCTATGAAGTTTGGTTATGTTATTTTCTTCCGGCATTTACTTACTTAAAAATTGTTTAAGTATTATTAATTAGCTCAGTTTAGAACATGTGAAACTCTGCATAAACACTCTCAGGCTTAGTGGATTATTATGGGTTGGAAACTACTTTCGATACAAGAAAACACAGTGTAATTTCTAATAAAAAAATTAACTATATTGAAAAAAACAAATATAAAAAAAAATATCCAAGTAAAATATGAATTTGAGCAAACAGAATTTTATAAATGGTTAATAATATTATCCATTGAAAAACAAACAAACAAATTGACAGAATTCAACATAAATAACGGTAGCTATAATTTATCATGCAAAATTATAAATTAACTTCACAAATAATAAGCATATGTAACAAATTAATTACAAATATGTAGTAAAACTTAGAAGTTGAAATATTTTAAATCTTTGTTTAATGTGTAAGAAATTATTATAACAAACTATAATAGCATATTCTTACAAAAAAAATCATAACAAATAACTATATCTTGTACTAACAATATGCTTTATCAACCTTTATTCTGCTTTATTTTTATTATTAAGATCTCAATATAACTAAATGTTTTTAAGTACTTATCTTGCGTTGTTTCTAGTCTTTAAGGCGTGTGTCTTGTATCCTCTTCGTCCTAATTCCTTCGTTTTGAAGAGAAGAATCGTCTCAGGATGTAAAAAGTCCCAATTCTTCGGATAATACCTTCCACAACACGTTCAGATTCTTCGAAATGTGGGTAAGATTCTTTATATTATTTTAATTTCAACACTAGAGTTAATTTTCACTGTTGTAGGGATGAGTGTACATAAATTACGTCGAATGACTTTCAAAATCGTATAAATTTCAGCACCAATATGACTTATTTATCGAGGAAAATATATTTACTAATTTTACACGCACCAAGGTATTAAAATTTTACTATTTTCACAATTATTTTACTTAAAATTCAGGCGCGTCCTTTTAGGCGTCCTTTCTGTGCAAAAACTCAATTTCTAATCCCTTTGTTTTTTAAATTTCAATGCTACCTTTATTTTCGAAATAACTTGTATATTGAGTTGTCTACATTTAAGGTACATAATATAAATAATTTTATTATGATATTTAAAATGTTATTATAAATTTCTTTCTCTTGATTCTTGAGAAATTAATTATTTTAGAATTTATTACGTACTTTTTGACAATTTACCCTTATTTTTGAATAATGCTATTAACTTGTATATGAAGTTGCATATTCTTAAGTTACTCTAAATTGGCAATTTCAACTTCTGATATTACATTAGGCTTATGTGTTACTTTAACATACACATATCATGATAATATATATATACAGGTGTCCCAGAAATAAAAAGACGGAGTAGCAGGTATGTAAATCCGAACAGAAACAGGCCCAAATATGCCGCAATAACGAAGAAATTAAAAATTTAATTTTCTATGTTATTTTTTTAAATAAACAAATTACATTACGGACCTGGCACACGTAAGAATGCTCATTTGTAAATAGAAACGAACACGCATTCAAAGGAAAGTACGCTTTTATTTGTATAGTACGGGAAAAAAATGTTAAATCATAGTCATTCATAATAAAACATATTTTTTGCCGGATGCGTCTAAATAACGCAGCTATGTATTCGATTGTTGACGCAGATGGGCGACTGACTCACTTTATTGGAGACAATAAAAGATTGTTTTTATTTTTAAAATAGGAAGGTTGTTGCCCTTTAATGTGTTTGTAGTCCGAAACAGCTGATTATTATTATTTTAGAATATTCAATAAATCGTAGTAAATAACAAAATGTAATTATTTTTTTCTAGCAGGAGTAAAAATTAATGAATGGTGTGATATTTATTATGAAGTATCTATTCCTCCTCCTTTTTCTTAAGACAAGTAATATGGTGGTCCTGAATAGAACCGATTGTGTAAGTGAAGCAGATCAGAAGGTGCTCTATGTGTCCGCCGTGCGCACGAAGACAGGCGTCAATCGTTGCCGAAGATCTTCTTCTGTGGCAATCTCATCCCCATCATACACCAATGTTTTCATATACCCCCATAAAAAGAAATCTAATGGATTTAAATCCGGACTGCGCGCCGGCCAGGGTGTATGTCCTCCACGTCCAATCCATCGAAGATATGAAACATTGAGGTAATTGCGCACTGCCAATGAAATGTGTGGAGGCGCGCCATCGTGCATGAACCAGAGTTGTCTTCTAAGTTGCAGAGGCACATCGTCGAGATATTCCGGCAACGTATTCTGCAAAAACTCTAAATAACTCTCTCCGGTCAGTCGTGCAAGTAGTATGTGCGGTCCAAGCAGACTATCACCGACAATTCCTGTCCAAAGATTTATTGAGAAGCGGTGTTGGAAATGACCCTGCTGTATTACATGCGGGTTTGCATCGCTCCAATAATGTGCGTTATGAAAATTTAACACACCATTTCGGGTGAAACAACATTCATCCGTGAATAGTATGCTGGCACAAAAGTCCACATCTCTAGCTTGTTTTCGTCGAAACCAGGTACAGAATCTAACACGTGCGGGACGATCCTGTTGTGCTAGAGCTTGCACCCGTTACAGGTGGTATGGGTACAGCAAGTTCTCGCGGAGGAGTCGATGAATTGTCGATCGGGACACTCCGACTTGTCTTGCTGCAGATCTCGTGCTTATACCTGGATCCCTATCTACCACATCCAGGAGATGCTCTTCCACATGTAAAACTCTCCGTGTTCTTTCACGACCCTTGCCTTCGTAGCGTGGGTGTAGTGTGCCCTGTTCGCGTAACCTAAACACCGTGTCCATAATCACTTGATACAGCGGACGCCTGCGATTAGGAAAACGTTCGGCGTATACACGTTCAACAGCTCTTCTATTTCCACCTACTTCACCGTACAGATACACCATATCTATCTAACTATGTGTCAACTCACATCGGCGGCTAATAACAAACTGAACATCTGTGTTCTGCTGGTCGGTAATAAAATCGCGGGTCACACAACAAAAACTTATGTAGTTTTTTAAATAACATCCATTGTGCTGTTTGACAATGGATGTTATTTACAAAAATACATACGTTTTTGTCGTGTGCCGCGCGATTTTATTACCGACCAACCGCCAATGCATGCATGTGTGAAATTTTATACCGCAAGTCGACCAGAGTCGGCGTGAGGCCAGTTGAATTCTTTATTAATTTTTTTTCTGCCGTCTGCGCACGAATAGATACTTGATATTTTGAGGGTACATTTTTACACAATCTAGCTCCGATTTATGCTACTCCGCCTTTTTATTTCTGGGACAGCCTGTATATATATATATATATGTATATGTATATATGTCACATATATATATATATATATATATATATAAATTAAAGAATTTAATGGGTTAACTCCGCTGAAAATGCAACTGCGGACACGTGTTTCGAACTACTTGGTTCTCGTCAGCGCAGTGTAGCCAAGTAATAGGATGGGATAACCTTGGAGCTGAAAACATCAATCAGAGACATACACAGGGGACAGCCTACCAATTGAGGCTTCAGCTAGAGTGTCCTCGATATTGAGGATGAATCTAACGTCGCCGCGAGGTAGACATTTGTCCACCTGCACGCCATCTGAACCCATAGGATAAAGAAAAGAAATATTGCGGATAATGGAATAATGAAGTAAAGAATTTAATGGGTTAACTCCGCTGAAAATGCAACTGCGGACACGTGTTTCGAACTACTTGGTTCTCGTCAGCGCAGTGTAGCCAAGGAATAGGATGGGATAACCTTGGAGCTGAAAACATCAATCAGAGACATACACAGGGGACAGCCTACCAATTGAGGCTTCAGCTAGAGTGTCCTCGATATTGAGGATGAATCTAACGTCGCCGCTGAAGCCTCAATTGGTAGGCTGTCCCCTGTGTATGTCTCTGATTGATGTTTTCAGCTCCAAGGTTATCCCATCCTATTCCTTGGCTACACTGCGCTGACGAGAACCAAGTAGTTCGAAACACGTGTCCGCAGTTGCATTTTCAGCGGAGTTAACCCATTAAATTCTTTACTTCATTATTCCATTATCCGCAATATTTCTTTTCTTTATTTTTATCCTATGGGTTCAGATGGCGTGCAGGTGGACAATGTCTACCTCGCGGCGACGTTAGATTCATCCTCAATATCGAGGACACTCTAGCTGAAGCCTCAATTGGTAGGCTGTCCCCTGTGTATGTCTCTGATTGATGTTTTCAGCTCCAAGGTTATCCCATCCTATTCCTTGGCTACACTGCGCTAACGAGAACCAAGTAGTTCGAAACACGTGTCCGCAGTTGCATTTTCAGCGGAGTTAACCCATTAAATTCTTTACTTCATTATTCCATTATCCGCAATATTTCTTTTCTTTATTTTTATCCTATGGGTTCAGATGGCGTGCAGGTGGACGAATGTCTACCTCGCGGCGACGTTAGATTCATCCTCAATATCGAGGACACTCTAGCTGAAGCCTCAATTGGTAGGCTGTCCCCTGTGTATGTCTCTGATTCATGTTTTCAGCTCCAAGGTTATCCCATCCTATTCCTTGGCTACACTGCGCTGACGAGAACCAAGTAGTTCGAAACACGTGTCCGCAGTTGCATTTTCAGCGGAGTTAACCCATTAAATTCTTTACTTCATTATTCCATTATCCGCAATATTTCTTTTCTTTATTTTTATCCTATGGGTTCAGATGGCGTGCAGGTGGACAAATGTCTACCTCGCGGCGACGTTAGATTCATCCTCAATATCGAGGACACTCTAGCTGAAGCCTCAATTGGTAGGCTGTCCCCTGTGTATGTCTCTGATTGATGTTTTCAGCTCCAAGGTTATCCCATCCTATTCCTTGGCTACACTGCGCTGACGAGAACCAAGTAGTTCGAAACACGTGTCCGCAGTTGCATTTTCAGCGGAGTTAACCCATTAAATTCTTTACTTCATTATTCCATTATCCGCAATATTTCTTTTCTTTATTTTTATCCTATGGGTTCAGATGGCGTGCAGGTGGACAAATGTCTACCTCGCGGCGACGTTAGATTCATCCTCAATATCGAGGACACTCTAGCTGAAGCCTCAATTGGTAGGCTGTCCCCTGTGTATGTCTCTGATTGATGTTTTCAGCTCCAAGGTTATCCCATCCTATTCCTTGGCTACACTGCGCTGACGAGAACCAAGTAGTTCGAAACACGTGTCCGCAGTTGCATTTTCAGCGGAGTTAACCCATTAAATTCTTTACTTCATTATTCCATTATCCGCAATATTTCTTTTCTTTATTTTTATCCTATGGGTTCAGATGGCGTGCAGTTGGACAAATGTCTACCTCGCGGCGACGTTAGATTCATCCTCAATATCGAGGACACTCTAGCTGAAGCCTCAATTGGTAGGCTGTCCCCTGTGTATGTCTCTGATTGATGTTTTCAGCTCCAAGGTTATCCCATCCTATTCCTTGGCTACACTGCGCTGACGAGAACCAAGTAGTTCGAAACACGTGTCCGCAGTTGCATTTTCAGCGGAGTTAACCCATTAAATTCTTTACTTCATTATTCCATTATCCGCAATATTTCTTTTCTTTATTTTTATCCTATGGGTTCAGATGGCGTGCAGGTGGACAAATGTCTACCTCGCGGCGACGTTAGATTCATCCTCAATATCGAGGACACTCTAGCTGAAGCCTCAATTGGTAGGCTGTCCCCTGTGTATGTCTCTGATTGATGTTTTCAGCTCCAAGGTTATCCCATCCTATTCCTTGGCTACACTGCGCTGACGAGAACCAAGTAGTTCGAAACACGTGTCCGCAGTTGCATTTTCAGCGGAGTTAACCCATTAAATTCTTTACTTCATTATTCCATTATCCGCAATATTTCTTTTCTACAATATGTCTCACTAAGTTGGAACCATATGGGAAACTTTTTTATTATTAATTTTAGGGAAAAAAGTTATTCTTCATAAAAACTTCTGCATGTTCTAAAATCTAAAATACAATCATCGGATATTAATTTTTTTCAGTTGTATACTAGATATGTCAAAAATATTAATTTTACCCAAGAGTAAAGTACCTTTATATTTGACAATATCGAACAACTTTATTAAAAAAAGTTGATTAGAACTAAAAATTACTTTCAAATATGCCATTACATCCATTTATATGGAAAAACTCCTTTTTTCAATTTTTTGCCTACAATAACAATGCAAATTTAACTGTAGTTACATATTATCTAGGATGCACTGACATACAAATGATTTGTTGTTTGCTAGAAAGGTTTGACAGTGAATGTCAAAACGCGTTAGAATTTATATGACACATAAACATGGTAGGGTTATTAACTTGTGAAGAGAAAATATAAATTGTTTTGATTGTGGGAGAAAAGTATAAAACTCTATGCGCAATTATTTTTAATAATAGATATCCCAATAAAAATATTAATCATTCAACTGTTACGAAAATAATAAATAAATTTAAGAGTACTGGAAGTATTAAAAATAATCATAATAGAAAACGCCAAAAGCTGGTTGCCGATGAGAATACGCAGTTTGAAGTAATGCTGTCTGTTGTAGAAAATCCAAAAATGTCATTGCGCAAAAGGAAGTCGTTGATGCAACAAAATGTAAGTAAAGATACAGTGGCAAGAATTCTAAAACTAAATAAATACAGACCATTCAAACCAAAAATCGTTCACACATTAAAAGATAGGGATTATGACAGGCGCTTTGATTTTTGCTCACTCATCCAAGGAGAGTTAGAAGAGGACACTTTCTTTACGAGGCGTATAATTTTTTCCGATGAAGCAACATTTTCGTCAAATGGAACTGTCTCGTCACAACATTGTCGCTGGTGGTCTAAAGAAAATCCCAATTTTATAATAAAGTCTCATGACCAATATTCATTTAAGACGAACGTATGGTGTGGCATTTATAAGAACAGATTAAGAGGACCTTTCTTTTTTCATCAACCAATGAATGCCGAACGTTATTTACAGTTTTTACAAACTTACATCAATGAGTTCATGGACGAACTACCCATACAAGAACGTCAATGTATTTGCTTCCAACAAGATGGTGTCGCATGCCACAGTACATTAAATGTTAGGGAATATCTTGAACATATTGCAGTGATCTTGAATAAATAATAATATGTAAATAAATGAATTTTAGATCACTTGCAATTTTATGTTTAGTTAAGTAAGGATTTCTTATTGTGTGCGTTCATATTATATACATAAGTGCTTAATAAAGGTAAGAATTTTTCTTGATTTATATTTATTTATATTTACATCTATATGTACATTGGTATTTATTTATTTAAGTTTACAAATTCCTCATGAACAATAATAAATTAGGTAATGTAAACGTGATCTGTATAAATTAAGTAACTGAATAAATAAATTTTACACAAGTAAGCAATCAATAGGGATAACTTGGAGTACATGTAATTGGTAACCAGGTTATGTAGAGAATGGAATCTGTTATAGGCCAGAAGAGCAGAGGAATGTATTCCCGGACGTGAGGGATTCGCCCGACTTCTGTGCCTCGGTGCGTCGGGCCTTTTCTATCTTGGGCCGGGATAGTTTGACGCTCGGGGTACCCTGTCGCAAGGCTCGACGGAGACAGCGGGTCATGCTGTTAGATGGGTCCGTAGTTCGCGTATCGAACGAAACAGCGTGTAGGATGGCTGCGGAAGGCATGATCCGGCCTGTCAAGCAGTGTTAAGGGGCCTCCGTCGAGGCCGAAGAGGGTAGCAGTATACAATAACTTTGAGTTCAAGTAATGCTTCACTTAATTTCACTTTGTACTCTTGGATATCTATGTCTGTACTCGTCTATATGTGTATTTCTTGATTGTCCTCGTATAATCTGTATGATGATCAAATAACTGATACAACATTTATACTTCAATTTAAGATGTCAATCACCAGGAACGATAAGCTGGGTGAACGCGTATGATAATCCACCTGTCAACAATACATCATCGTTAGAAATTGGAAAGGTAAAAGGGGTTCATGATAAATTTAACCAACGCATACCGACGATCATGAATGTTTTCCCTTTATTTCCGAATGTAAGCAAGACAAAGAAAATACGAATAAAACTTCCCAATAATACAAAGAGATGGTTCAAGAATGAAGTAAACAACAATCAAGAAATTTATAACATAATAAGGATGTGGCAATGAACTTTAAGTTATATTTAAAAGTTGTAAATAATGTTATTTACTTACCAGGCCAATGTTTGATAGATAGCATCCTGTGTATTATATCTGTATTTCACTATTGCTCACATCAATATCAATTTTAACTTTATACAAATAACAAATGCAGACGTATCATTCCAAGTTTTATTTAAATTAATTTTCACTTTATTCATTTTCACCATGATGTGTATAAATATTTACTGTATTAATAATTTATGAAAACTTTATTTTTATTTAAGTAAAACATAAAAGAATCTTAATAAAATTTTTATAAGGTTATAATTTTAAGACTTATTAAATGCTACGTAAAAAGGATCGAGCAGGTGTTCCTCGCACAAATACGTCTGGCATTGGCAAGGACTGACCGGTACAAAAAGTATTGTTTATCAGGTGCTCGGCTGAGTCATAATGTATAGACGGATTTATGGTCACATGTTTGTTTACCTCTCGCAAGGATTATTAATACGCTGTTTCCTCATGCAACCGATAAGAGCAGCACCGTCGACATACAATTTTGGGAGATGGATTCGTGCTTAACGAAAGTTGCCGTACGTTTTTGTAAGGAAATTTACGAATAAAAGCGCGGACAGATAAAAATTTCGGCAATTGCTGGTGAAAACCGCAATATTAGCAAGTCTAAAAGTAGGTGAAAACCACTTCCTCCCTCTTCTTTAATAGGATTATTTTAAAATCCGGACTTAGAATAATTTCTGAGATTTTCAATACTTATAAAATTTTTACAAGATTCTACACTTATAATAATTTTATTTTTAACATGCTGCGCGCATTACATTAAAATGTTTAGATGTATTCGAATAACTACCTATGTATGAAATACTTTTATTTTTATGAACTCGGTGTTTGAATTTATTTAATTTCATTTTATTTTTTTTTCTTTCTAGAGGGTTTTGTTTTGCATGTAGGGTACTATGCCGTACGTTATGACAAAACTTTCTAGCATTTGTAATGATAACTTTGAATAACATAATCATTTTCTTTTCCGTATAATTTATTTTTCTTTTAAATTTATTCATCCTACAAAGGATATTTGAAACTAATAATTTTGTTTATGTGTATATAGGTTATATATATATTAAGTGAACAAAATCTTTTATTGAAAATTATGGAAGAGTTTAATACGATGTATGAAGAATTAAGGTGATTAACAATATTTGTTATAAATGTGTGTATAGTGGCGTCTCCAAATTCTTTATTTGTAGTGGTGTTTTTTGTATTGGAATTTCGTGAAAAAGGTAAAGTTTATTTTCTTTTAATGTATATATATATATTATTTCTTTTTGATATGAGAATTAAGTATATTTTGTTGTATTTGGGTGTTCAATATTAACGTGTTGAATAATACATCAGGGATGTGTGAAATGAATTATGTCATTATTTAATTCATAGCATGGAGTCCTGGTGAATTTGATATACACGAATTGGTCTTGGTGGTACTGCGTTTGGGAGCGAGAAAAGGCACCAGGCAGAACTAATCAGGGCTGAGTTAATTTATTGAATACGCAGAGACATTGTTTTATTTCACTTTATTTATTTAATTAAAAATATATATATTCCTTAAGGGGTGTGCACATGATGATGTATGTTCGGGTTGCGTCCGACGAGCTGAAAATGACATGCTCGTAGGGTGGAACTTTGGGATACTCTTCTGTGTGAATTTGTTACTGATGGTACTGTGTTGGGAGCGAGAAAAGGCGCCGGACAGGACTAATTAGTGCAAAGCCACCTCCTTAATGTCTATATTTTGTTATCAAATAGTAGACCGCACAATTTTTTTTTTTTTAATTTACTTTCCAGTACAATTCATCACGGTTAATTTATTTTTAATTTTTGATTGTTTACATGTATCTATGACAAATATTAATAATAATAATCACGTTCACATTTTAGATATAAGCTTGCACGACATGGTGATTTCATTTATTCTTTATTTCTTGTAATATTTTATTGTTTATGATGTATAAATCTGAATTATGACCGAATATTGATTTTGGATGTGCAAATATTTGTAGATTAAAACTTTTGAATTTATTTAGAATTATTTTATTTTAATAAATTAGATATTAAGATTTATTTTGTATTTTATTTCTTTACCTGACCTGGAGATGATTAAAGAGAAGGAGAATCAAGTCATATTTTCTGCCCCTGAGAGAACTATTTATTTTCAAACTGAGCTAGTTACATGTAGAATGTTTTGCTTAACCTACCTTTCAGCAGAAAGTTCACCGTATCATAGTCTAGCATAAGGCCTAGCACTAGGATGCGTGCTTGACTCCCAGTTACGACTTAATTAAGTAAACTAAATTTATTTTATTTATATGTAAATCTGAAAGAGTCACAGCATATATATGGCGACCAACGTAGTGGGGCAAAACTTCTACATTTTTAAACTGTTTAGATAAAAATTAATTGATTATTTAATATTCAAATAGCTGTATAATTAAAGGGAGGTATTTTCACCTTTAGGTGCATTTGAATAATTAATAAATATAATTCACAAATAAAATTTTGTCAAGTTTTGATTTATTTTTCTCCACAAATAAGTCTCTTTAAATGCCAGGACAGATAAAGTAAATATGTCTGAGTATAAAGGCGAGGGTGAAAATCCTGAAAGTAGTATGGACACCAAATATTTATTTGAAACGTACAGGGAACCACAAGGCATTTCCTCTGTGACAGATTCAGAAAAGACGATACCTCTTGATGAGGATGAAAATGTGACTGAAAATGTAAAAATTGAAACAAAAGAAGTGCCAGGCGGAGATAGATTTGATTTTCTATTTGAAAAACTTTTCTGTAAATTGGAAAGTGACAAGATAGAAATGAAAGAAGATATAAATAGAAAGTTAGATGAAAATAAAACTGAAATGAACAAGAAGTTTCAAGAAAATAAAGAAGATATAAACAAGAAACTGGATGAGAATAAATTAGAGATACAAGCTGTAGTAAAGTCGATGAATGAGAAGATTGATGAAAGAATTAAAGCTTGTAGAATAGAAATGTCTGCAATGAATAATAAAATAAAAGAAGATGTGAAACAAAGCACGGCACAGATCAATGAAAAAATTGAAGCAAATGAAAAAAAGTGCAAGGATAGCAGTAATTTTTTAATAGATGAAATGAATCAGAGGGCCGGTGTAGCGAGAGAAAATTTTAGACAGATAGAAGAAAGGATTGGAGGACAAGATGAGAAGATACAATTCTTGGAACTGAAGGTGGACAGTAGTGCCATGTCAGTTCAGAAAGATGTTCAAAATCTAACAAATAAATTCGAGGACTGTAGAGTCAAATATGGAGCATGCACAGATTCACTTTTAAAGCTACAGGATATGACATTAAATTGTCAAGACACGATTAAGAATTTGAAAACAAGAGTTGAACAGGGTACAATTACACCTTGTGTGGTGTCGCAACAGGTATCACTTGGCACAGAAAATATACCAAAATTTTCTGGGTATAATAAAGACAACCCTATGGCATTTCTTAAAACCATTAAGACATATATTCGTGGTATTCATGATGATATGTCGAAATTACATTTCATGAGAGGGTGTCTTAGAGATTATGCGTTATTATGGTACGATATGGTAATTGATGAGGTACAGTCGTACGAAGAATTAGAAAACATGTTTATTAGGCAGTACTGGGGACAAACTCAGCAAAGACGCATTAGACATGACCTTACTTTTGGAAAATATCGTTCCATTACATCTAGAGAGAATTATGTTATTCGGAAATATTCTTTCTTGAAACATATACAACCTGTGATCCAGGAGTGTGACATTGTTACCCAGTTAGCTAATCATTTCGAGCATGAGGTAGTACAAGCAGTTGCTTTACAGGGTATAGACACCGTTGAGCAACTCTTGGAATTGGTAAAGCGTCTGGACGACGTGGAAGATAGGAGTGTATTTCAGAATAAAAATGGGTACAAAGCAGGTAACAATGGTAACTATTATAATGCTCAGCAAAGATATAATGGTAATAACCAACAAAGAAACAATGGTAATCGGTATCAGAATAATAATTACCAGGGAGGAAGGGTGGAGAATGGTAACAACAAGAACATGGGTAATAATAGTAGTAGTAGTAATAATAATAATAGTTGGAGACAGGAGGGTCATGTAACAAGAAAATATGGAAAAAATGAAACAGAAGATACCCGAGGATTTAATAACATAATTATAGAAAATAAAGAAAATAAAACAGAAGCTGTAACGAAAGATGTATCAAAAGGAGCGATAAAGAAGGAGATAAGAAGTGCAACTCCGGTAGAAAACGGATGGTTACACAACTCAGTAGGAGGTGCTACATCTCTGGATTTTTAGTAGAACCAATCAGAAAGGAAGAGGATTCTCAAAGGGTGACCGACTTTGAGAATATTAAAAAAATAACCACAGAGCTACCAGTAGTAAAAATAAACATAGGCCAAATAGAGGTAGATGCATTAATTGATACAGGTGCGCAATTGTCTCTTTTAGATAGTAGTTTAGTAGATAGGCAACTAGAAAATTCAGGTCATTATAGGTCCATTAAAAAAATAAATTTATTTACTGCCACAAGAAAATTAGTAATAGCTATAGATAAGATATTTTACGTAAATGTAAGAATAGGTAATTTAGAATTTTTAACTGAATTTGTTATTGTACCTAATTTAAATTATAATTGTATACTTGGAATGGATTTTTTGACTCAATATAGTACAAAATTAAACATGGAAGATAAAACTTTTCACATAAAAAGGGCAATTATATCATGGAACAAAGATCTGCAGGAAGATGAAATTGTAGTTAATAATTTAAGTAGTAAAATGTATGATGAGGATTTCGATTTACATCCTGAAAATATTAGTTTAAAAAACGAGGAAAGGAATGCACGCCAGGTGGATACTCTTCAAAAAGGAGAGGCCACATTTGCCACGGGTGACATAAATAATAAATGTACACACCATGTGGAGGGTCTTCAAAAGAAAGACGCCACGAAATATATGGGTGACATAATAAATAAATGTTCACACCGGGAAATAAATATGGGTGACATTAACCTGAATTGTAATGAGCTATATGTAAGTGAGGTAAAAAATCTTCTTGCAGTACACACAAAATTATTTGATAATAGCCCAGGTCTAGCGAAAGGTTATGAACATAAATTAGAAGTTGATGAGAGTCAGCCGTTTAAAGTAAGAAATTATCCAATTCCATATAAGTATCAACAACAGGTAAAAATAGAAATTAAGAACATGTTAAGGGATGGTGTAATAGAACGATCAGAGTCTAGTTTCATTAATCCCATTGTGGTAGTAGTTAAAAAAAAGTGAAGATGACCGAAAAGAGATGAAACTACGTTTATGCCTTGACGCTAGAATGCTCAATAGTCGCACCAAAGCACAGTTTGAAGCCCCACAGAGCATAGAAACTTTATTGGCAAAATGTACGAATGCTAAGTGGTTTACAAAATTGGATTTAAAGAGCTCTTTCTGGTTGGTACCTTTACACAAGGATTCTAGAAAATATTGCTCATTTTTAATGAATTCTCTAGTATATTCCTTCAAGGTTGTACCTTTCGGTTTATCAACGGCCACAGCTGCACTAGTAAGGGCCATGCAACAAATACTGGATCCATATGAGGAATATGTATCGCATTATGTAGATGATATTTTAATATTTAATGTAGATTTAGAGAGTCATTTAAAAGCTGTTAAAATTATTTTAAGTACATTAGAAAGTAATGGTCTAAAAATTAATTTAGAGAAATGTGAATTTGTTAAGAATAGGGTTAGTTATTTAGGGTATATGATAGATGGTAAAACTGTATCAATAGAGGAAAAGAAGTTGGAAGCAGTAAGAAATTACCCAAGACCTAAAAATATAAAGATGTTAAGGGGATTTTTAGGTATAGTGAACTATTATAAGCACTTTATTCCTAAGATATCAGATAAGACTGTAACTCTTTTTAAAATGATAAAGAAGGGTGTAAAATTTAAATGGACTCCTGAAAGAATAGAAGCTTTTGAAGGAATCAAGCAAGAATTTTATAAGGCGTTAGTTTTAAATCTGCCTCGATTTGAGGAAGAATTTATTTTACGGTGTGATGCTTCAGATCATGCCATTGCTGCTGAACTTTTCCAAGTCAGAGATGGTAAAGAGATACCAATCTGCTTTATTTCAAGGATATTAAAGGGGTACGAGAGTCATTATACGGTTTCAGAGAAAGAACTATTGTCAGTGGTGCATGGGGTCTCTAAGCTCAAGTACTATTTGATGGGAAATTTCTTTACAATAGAAACTGATCATTTATCTTTGATTTTCTTAATGAAAACTAGGTTTTCTAATGCACGACTATATAGATGGTCTTTATTTTTAAGTGAATATAATTTCAAAATTAGACATAGAAAAGGAAAAGATAATATTGTTGCAGATGCATTTAGTCGAGCCTTTGGTCATAGTAAGCAATCAGGATCATATCAGATCAATGCTTATAATTTTGAAGTAGCTCCTGAGTTATATAGTAGAGAAAATGTAGAACGTAGTCAAGGAGAAGATGATGTGCAAGATATAAAAAGAAAGGCACTTCAAGAACCCAATTACAGAGGATTTAGAGTAGTAAATAATATTTTATATAAAAGAATAGGGGACAATGATTTGTTAGTATTGGGAAGTGAATTGGCAAAGAATGTTATGTTAGATATTCATAGGAGGTTGGGACACCCTGGAAATAGGAAGACATTCTTAGTCTTTAGGGAGCAATTTTATGCTAAACAAGACAAACGTCTCGTTGAAAGATGGAATAAACAATGTGAACTATGTTTATTAGGTAAATATAAAAATCGTGTAAATAAAAATGTTGTACATAGTATTAGGGTAGAAAATAAGTTAGATTTAGTTGCGGCAGATTTCCTAGGTAATTTAATACCTGGACATTTAGGATATAGGAATGTATTTGTGATGGTAGATATTTTTACGAAATATGTGAAACTTTATCCTACCAGAAAATATAATACCGACATAGCGGTAATTTGCATTAATCAATTTATAGAAGAAATAGGTCAATTTCAAAGACTTTTAGTAGATAATGCTAGTTATTTCAATAATGATCGCTTCATTCAAGAATTAAATTATATAAATGTGCAAGTAAATTTTTCTTCAGTGAGACATCCTGAAGGGAACCCTTGTGAGAGATACATACAAGAAGTTATAAAACACTAGAGAATGCGAAGATTAAAAATCGTAAAGTCTTTAATAGGGAGGATATGATAGTAATAAGAAATTATCGATTAGGTCGGAGAGACCATAATAAATGTGCTAAATTAGACCTTCCTTTTGATGGACCTTATCGTGTAGGTAGAGCGATAAATGACACGACCTATGAGGTAACAGAAGTGGATAATGAGCGTGTCAAAGGCAGACTTCATGTCTCAAAATTATATGATTACGATCTCGAAGATAATGCAGGAATAAATTAAATTTATTCACAGATATTTATGTTTAATATAAAATATATGATAAGCTATCTATAAGTATATTAATTGGTATTTATGGGAAATCTTGAATTTATACCATTGACATTAGCGATTCTCGCTTATAAATTACAGATATTCCCATAGGGATATTTATGCAGTGATCTTGAATAAATAATAATATGTAAATAAATGAATTTTAGATCACTTGCAATTTTATGTTTAGTTAAGTAAGGATTTCTTATTGTGTGCGTTCATATTATATACATAAGTGCTTAATAAAGGTAAGAATTTTTCTTGATTTATATTTATTTATATTTACATCTATATGTACATTGGTATTTATTTATTTAAGTTTACAAATTCCTCATGAACAATAATAAATTAGGTAATGTAAACGTGATCTGTATAAATTAAGTAACTGAATAAATAAATTTTACACAAGTAAGCAATCAATAGGGATAACTTGGAGTACATGTAATTGGTAACCAGGTTATGTAGAGAATGGAATCTGTTATAGGCCAGAAGAGCAGAGGAATGTATTCCCGGACGTGAGGGATTCGCCCGACTTCTGTGCCTCGGTGCGTCGGGCCTTTTCTATCTTGGGCCGGGATAGTTTGACGCTCGGGGTACCCTGTCGCAAGGCTCGACGGAGACAGCGGGTCATGCTGTTAGATGGGTCCGTAGTTCGCGTATCGAACGAAACAGCGTGTAGGATGGCTGCGGAAGGCATGATCCGGCCTGTCAAGCAGTGTTAAGGGGCCTCCGTCGAGGCCGAAGAGGGTAGCAGTATACAATAACTTTGAGTTCAAGTAATGCTTCACTTAATTTCACTTTGTACTCTTGGATATCTATGTCTGTACTCGTCTATATGTGTATTTCTTGATTGTCCTCGTATAATCTGTATGATGATCAAATAACTGATACAACATTTATACTTCAATTTAAGATGTCAATCACCAGGAACGATAAGCTGGGTGAACGCGTATGATAATCCACCTGTCAACAATACATCATCGTTAGAAATTGGAAAGGTAAAAGGGGTTCATGATAAATTTAACCAACGCATACCGACGATCATGAATGTTTTCCCTTTATTTCCGAATGTAAGCAAGACAAAGAAAATACGAATAAAACTTCCCAATAATACAAAGAGATGGTTCAAGAATGAAGTAAACAACAATCAAGAAATTTATAACATAATAAGGATGTGGCAATGAACTTTAAGTTATATTTAAAAGTTGTAAATAATGTTATTTACTTACCAGGCCAATGTTTGATAGATAGCATCCTGTGTATTATATCTGTATTTCACTATTGCTCACATCAATATCAATTTTAACTTTATACAAATAACAAATGCAGACGTATCATTCCAAGTTTTATTTAAATTAATTTTCACTTTATTCATTTTCACCATGATGTGTATAAATATTTACTGTATTAATAATTTATGAAAACTTTATTTTTATTTAAGTAAAACATAAAAGAATCTTAATAAAATTTTTATAAGGTTATAATTTTAAGACTTATTAAATGCTACGTAAAAAGGATCGAGCAGGTGTTCCTCGCACAAATACGTCTGGCATTGGCAAGGACTGACCGGTACAAAAAGTATTGTTTATCAGGTGCTCGGCTGAGTCATAATGTATAGACGGATTTATGGTCACATGTTTGTTTACCTCTCGCAAGGATTATTAATACGCTGTTTCCTCATGCAACCGATAAGAGCAGCACCGTCGACATACAATTTTGGGAGATGGATTCGTGCTTAACGAAAGTTGCCGTACGTTTTTGTAAGGAAATTTACGAATAAAAGCGCGGACAGATAAAAATTTCGGCAATTGCTGGTGAAAACCGCAATATTAGCAAGTCTAAAAGTAGGTGAAAACCACTTCCTCCCTCTTCTTTAATAGGATTATTTTAAAATCCGGACTTAGAATAATTTCTGAGATTTTCAATACTTATAAAATTTTTACAAGATTCTACACTTATAATAATTTTATTTTTAACATGCTGCGCGCATTACATTAAAATGTTTAGATGTATTCGAATAACTACCTATGTATGAAATACTTTTATTTTTATGAACTCGGTGTTTGAATTTATTTAATTTCATTTTATTTTTTTTTCTTTCTAGAGGGTTTTGTTTTGCATGTAGGGTACTATGCCGTACGTTATGACAAAACTTTCTAGCATTTGTAATGATAACTTTGAATAACATAATCATTTTCTTTTCCGTATAATTTATTTTTCTTTTAAATTTATTCATCCTACAAAGGATATTTGAAACTAATAATTTTGTTTATGTGTATATAGGTTATATATATATTAAGTGAACAAAATCTTTTATTGAAAATTATGGAAGAGTTTAATACGATGTATGAAGAATTAAGGTGATTAACAATATTTGTTATAAATGTGTGTATAGTGGCGTCTCCAAATTCTTTATTTGTAGTGGTGTTTTTTGTATTGGAATTTCGTGAAAAAGGTAAAGTTTATTTTCTTTTAATGTATATATATATATTATTTCTTTTTGATATGAGAATTAAGTATATTTTGTTGTATTTGGGTGTTCAATATTAACGTGTTGAATAATACATCAGGGATGTGTGAAATGAATTATGTCATTATTTAATTCATAGCATGGAGTCCTGGTGAATTTGATATACACGAATTGGTCTTGGTGGTACTGCGTTTGGGAGCGAGAAAAGGCACCAGGCAGAACTAATCAGGGCTGAGTTAATTTATTGAATACGCAGAGACATTGTTTTATTTCACTTTATTTATTTAATTAAAAATATATATATTCCTTAAGGGGTGTGCACATGATGATGTATGTTCGGGTTGCGTCCGACGAGCTGAAAATGACATGCTCGTAGGGTGGAACTTTGGGATACTCTTCTGTGTGAATTTGTTACTGATGGTACTGTGTTGGGAGCGAGAAAAGGCGCCGGACAGGACTAATTAGTGCAAAGCCACCTCCTTAATGTCTATATTTTGTTATCAAATAGTAGACCGCACAATTTTTTTTTTTTTAATTTACTTTCCAGTACAATTCATCACGGTTAATTTATTTTTAATTTTTGATTGTTTACATGTATCTATGACAAATATTAATAATAATAATCACGTTCACATTTTAGATATAAGCTTGCACGACATGGTGATTTCATTTATTCTTTATTTCTTGTAATATTTTATTGTTTATGATGTATAAATCTGAATTATGACCGAATATTGATTTTGGATGTGCAAATATTTGTAGATTAAAACTTTTGAATTTATTTAGAATTATTTTATTTTAATAAATTAGATATTAAGATTTATTTTGTATTTTATTTCTTTACCTGACCTGGAGATGATTAAAGAGAAGGAGAATCAAGTCATATTTTCTGCCCCTGAGAGAACTATTTATTTTCAAACTGAGCTAGTTACATGTAGAATGTTTTGCTTAACCTACCTTTCAGCAGAAAGTTCACCGTATCATAGTCTAGCATAAGGCCTAGCACTAGGATGCGTGCTTGACTCCCAGTTACGACTTAATTAAGTAAACTAAATTTATTTTATTTATATGTAAATCTGAAAGAGTCACAGCAATATGTTCCATGGAAATGTTATTCACAGATACTCAAATCTTTATTGGCCTGCTAGATCCCCTGACTTAACCCCCCTTGATTACTTTTTATGGGGTTACTTGAAACAAAAAGTTTACCAGAAAGGGCCGTTTCAAGATGTTAATCATTTGGAGAGGATAATTATAGTAACATGCCAAGAAATTTCTCCAGAAATGATAAAGAATGTATTACGTCAATTTGCCAAAAGAACGATTAAATGTATTGAACGAGAGGGTGGATATGTCGAGGCATTATTGGAATGATGGAAAATTAAATTTCTATTTACTTCTATTATTAATATTATATTAGTTACACAACTTTTTTGTTTTTTCTTATTTACAAAATAAATGCACATGCATTCATTACGTGTTTAAATTGCGAAATTGTTGTATAGTTTTCTCCCGCAATCAAAACAATTTCTATGTTACCTTTCAGCTTATAGGAATTACTCAAGATAAGGTTATTCGAATTACCTGAGCTCTTATAGCTGTAGTACTCTAATACGGGGAGACGTGGCGTCCTTCCTTCAGGATGGCACTACACTTATTCACTGGGTGTTCCAGGATAGGGCTTATATTAGTGTCGGGGGTTAATGAAAGAGTTGTATAAAACCACATGAATTTATTACCACAACTCGGTCACTAATAACAATAGCCACGCAGGACTATAAAGAAATGGCTTAAGGCAACACTAAATATTAAGAGATATTTACATAGATTGATATTATATACACTGTCTACTGAGACACCTTGACCAAAGGGCTAATGATCCCACACACAGGGGGATAATAAAAGGGGGGTGGTCGCTAGATACTGGCAGTTTAAAATAGAGAGGGATATTTGAGACACTCAGTTGGGGTTCTAGGGGATAAGGCTCCCTTCGGGGTACCTAGTCAATTAACGCCTAGAATGGGTAAGGCTGCCTTCGGGTACCAAACCAACTAACTACTTCTGAGTGACGTGACGGGGCTATCTTGAGATTGCCAACCGTGCAAGCTTAGGAATCAGTTCAGTACTTACGGTTGTAACAATGGGTACGACGTGAGGTCACTTTAGCCACACGTCACTAGTCACTGGGATGGTGTATCGGCACAGGTCTGACACTTGAATAACGATCCGTGGTCTGGATCTTTGTTGAAGCACTAAGTGGCACTCACAACTTCAACAACCTCTCGTATTTGGTTGGGTCACTTTGTTCAACAACCTCTCTTCGGTTGGGTCACTTTGTTCAACAACCTCTCTTTGGTTGGGTCACTTTGTTCAACCTCTCTTTGGTTGGGTCACTTTGTTCACAGCCTCACTAACAGGTCACGAATGCTCCTTGGATGTTGGCTGAAGCACGCAACTGCTGTTGATTCGGACTCTTGGTCCTCCTCGTAAGTGTTCGGCTTATCCCTTTTAGGTCCTTCCTCGTCTTCGGGTATCTTCGGGTCACCTCGGAAACGTTCGGGTTTGCTTCGTCTCGTTCGTAGAAGCCTTCCTATGCCTTCGGGTATCTTCGGGTCACCTCGGAAACGTTCGGGTTTGCTTCGTCTCGTTCGCAGAAGCCTTCCTACTCCTTCGGGTATCTTCGGGTCACCTCGGAAACGCTCGGGTTTGCTTCGGCTGCGTTCGGCTTGCTCGTAGAAGTCGTCCTACGTCTTTAGTTCTCCTCGGGTATGTTCGGCTTTGCCTCGGAAACGCTCGGGTTTGCTTCGAGTCGCTTCGGCTTGCTCGTGGGAGTCGTCCTACGTCTTTAGTTCTCCTCGGGTATGTTCGGCTTTGCCTCGGAAGCGCTCGGGTTTGCTTCGAGTCGCTTCGGCTTGCTCGTGGGAGTCGTCCTACGTCTTTAGTTCTCCTCGGGTATGTTCGGCTTTGCCTCGGAAACGCTCGGGTTTGCTTCGAGTCGCTTCGGCTTGCTCGTAGAAGTCGTCCTACGTCTTTAGTTCTCCTCGGGTATGTTCGGCTTTGCCTCGGAAACGCTCGGGTTTGCTTCGAGTCGCTTCGGCTTGCTCGTAGAAGTCGTCCTACGTCTTTAGTTCTCCTCGGGTATGTTCGGCTTTGCCTCGGAAACGCTCGGGTTTGCTTCGAGTCGCTTCGGCTTGCTCGTAGAAATCGTCCTACGTCGTCCGTTATCCTCGGGTAGGTTCGGCTTTGCCTCGGAAACGCTCGGGTTTGCTTCGAGTCGCTCGTGGAAGCCTTTCTGCGCCTT
Organism: Amphimallon solstitiale; assembly: GCA_963170755.1. NCBI lineage: Eukaryota > Metazoa > Arthropoda > Insecta > Coleoptera > Scarabaeidae > Amphimallon > Amphimallon solstitiale. Next base: position 37,569,186 of record OY720685.1, on the reverse strand, counting down.
CGGGTATCTTCTGAAACGATTGAGCACGTTTCAGAGATCTTCGGGAAAACTTTTCCCGGCTTCGGCTTTTCGTCGGATGCGTTTGAGCTCGCTCGTAATGTTCGGCTCGCTCGTAGAAACTTCCTGTGCCTTCGGGTATCTTCTGAAACGATTGAGTACGTTTCAGAGATCTTCGGGAAACTTTTCCCGGCTTCGGCTTTCGTCGGATGCGTTGCTGTTGTCGCTCTAAGTCTTTAGAGTCGACTCGATTCAGCAGCTAGACCTGACTGACTGACTCAATATAAAATTTCTTAGCTTTTATAACATTTTTAACGACGTAAACAAATGACGCGCTTGCAGGTGGCCTTTCGAAAGACGCATTCTATTCGTCAGAATAACGACTCTTTTGATTGGGCAGAAGCCCTTGCTTCTCGTGTAAAATATTTTTCACTTGCTAAATTTTCGAACAAAATTAGTGGGTGGAGCCTGTGAGTTGTATTCCATTAATTTCCACTTAGTGCATTGGTGAAAAATTGGTAGGTGGAGCCTGTGAGCGGTAAGTTCATCATTGGTCACAATAACGACTGTTTGGGTTGGTTAAAGATTTCAGTATTATTATATTTATTAATACTGTTAGAAATATATGGGAATTTTATGGGAAATGTGCATCGTTTGTGGAAATTGTTTATAACAATTTCATTCACGGATAGAAATGATTTTTAAGTCCGCACAATCTTAGTAAATATTAATAACAACAATATGTAATGTTTATTAGCTCAAATTTATCGCAAGCACGTCGTTTAATTCGTATCCAGGAGACGGCAAAGGTAACATCTATTTTCTCTTTACAAGTTAATAACCATATCATGTTTATGTGTCATATAAATTCTCACGCGTTTTGACATTCATTATCAAACATTTCTAGCAAACAACAAATCATTTATATGTCAGTGCATCCTAGATACCATGTAACTACAGTTAAATGTGCATTGTTATTGTAGGCAAAAAAGAAAAAATGAATTTTTCCATATAAATAGATGTAATGGCATATTTGAACGTAATTTTTAGTTCTAATCAACTTTTTTTAATAAAGTTGTTCTATATTATCAAATATAAAGGTACTTTACTCTTGAGTAAAATTAATATTTTTTGACATACCTCGTATACAACTGAAAAAATTTAATATCTGATGATCGTATTTTAGATTTTAGAACATGCAGAAGTTTTTATAAAGAATAACTTTTTTTCCTAAAATTAATAATAAAAAAGTTTTCCATATGGTTCCAACTTAGTGAGACATATTGTATATATATATATATATATCAGAAAAAGAAAAATATTGGGTATAATCCGCTGTAGAGCAACCGTAAACACGTGTTTCTGACTAATTGGTCGTCATCAGTACGGTGTAGCCAAGGAATAAGGTGGGATAACCTTGGAGATGTAAGCTAAACGGAATTTTTCTTTTTCTGATATTTTACGTATCCGCAATAATTTCTTATTCTTTTATATATATATATATATATATATATATATATATATATATATATATATATATATATTGTTATGGGGGGGGGGTTTGTGTATAGGGGGGTAGGTACCCTTACAAATTCCCAAGTTGCGGTGCCAAAATGTAATGGGGGTACTTAATTTACAATGACCTATGTTATAATAATGAATGGAGAGCTAATGAGACTTAGAGCGCTTAATTTACTTTATCCTAAAACATAAACTACTAAACACAATAATCTATTGAATTATTAACTTTTCAATTTTAATTCTGCCGGCTAGCTAAAGGGGGTTGCATTCTACGAACACGGAGAGAAATTATCTATTTAGTTTATGTATCAATTAGTATCTCAAAATTTTCCTAATAGATAAATACCGTTATTAATAATTCAAAAATTTCGCGGCATTCAACGTATGACTGCGCAAGATCGGGATATACTTTATCCAAGAGGTGGAACGAACACTGAAATTCGCGCGAAGACGCTATACTTAATGTGTACGTGTGTATAGATTAAGTAATCAAAAAGAAATTTAAACGTTATGTGATTAACTAAGTGGGTGTTATTTAAGTGACTCTAATTGTGTTCTCTACAGGGCGTTGAGGAGGTTCGATATTTGATTTACCTTAGTCCGGGATACATGCCTTCCAGTTGTCGGGTGACGATCTTGGAGAATCTAACCTATAAAGTCGATTTGGAGAGACAGCTTTAATGCTGGAGCTCCAACAGAATATGTGTACCTCTTATAATTGAAGAATGGGTTTTAACAGTGAAGAAAACAAACACTTTATTTATGAAAACAACAGATCTGAATTTATTTACAACATATAAATGAATTTCTTCGACAATACAACAATGTCCATAAAATTTGGATATAAACAATGCCCTTTTGTTGTGTATAAGAACAGCAGTTATTTAGGCAGAAGTTCTACAAATTTGATAAATTGAAATCAAGGCACAGTATACGAGTTTGGCCCTTATGTACCAACTATTAAAATGGACTGCATGACAAATGAGATAGGATTAAATTTAACTGTACGTATATTCTGATATTTTTTTAAATAAGCATTATATTGTTTGAAATTTTAAATTGATTTTCCAAGTGTGTATATAAGCTATGTTTCTAGATTTGAATTTTATTAATTTATAGAAATGATCGAATTAAAAGACGTTACATAAATGTGACATAGATTTAGATTTGACCCACATTTGTGTCAAGAAAAAAAACTGCATATACTAATAATAGACTTGGTACCTTCTGTGTATTAATTCCTTATCTTGTTTAAGGCCAGGTACTTGTTTCAATGGGGTGTGCTTCCCTGCAGATGCGGCTCGTGTCCGGGTGTCTACGGTCGTTCCCGTTGTCTGTGGCCGGTGTACTGGTTGTCCTTGACCTAGTTCGGCTTGGTTTAAGGTCGACTTCTTCAATGGATGACCTTCTGACTCGTGCGTGGGAATGATTCAGCAGACACTTTTTTGGCTTATTGGAATGTATCAACTTTGACAGCGATTGGATATCGGTATGGATCGATAATGAATAATGATGCGTATATCAACTCAATGAATGATCACAACAAGAAATGAATCGCATAACACTTAATCGTATGACGATTCAATGAATGCAAAAAAATGAATAATCCGCTTGCATAACCATGAATGCTCACGAAACAATCAATAATCAATTACTGAATGTGAATCAATGAATAATCAATTAATGAATGAATAATAATCCCTGTCTCGTCGGATGTGCCTTTTTATATTAATCTTCTGTTGTGGACGCCGTAACCATGGAGAATTATACGGTAGAATTTTACAAAGTCTATTTACGGGCAAGTTTATTTTTGAATATTGGTGGAATCATGTTTTATCTTAGTTAAATTAAATCGTCTTTCAATCGGTACAATAAAATTACTTTAATTCGTTTTCTTTTAGAAAAACACATTTTTTTAAAAATTAAAGGGCAAATTCAGCATTTCGACTGTCATTTATTCGATGACGTCAATGACGCTAATAAAATAAATTTAAATATCAGAATTTTGGCTTAAAATGCCTTTTTAGTAGAACTTTACCTTTACAAATTAAACTTATAAATACATACAATATTTTTTCGTCTTTTAATCCCTTTTAAAATCTTTCTTTATACCAAAAATTAGTGTGGTTAGTTTTTGAAGTGTAATAACTAAATGGTCTTTTAATTTATTTATGAATTACAGTTATAACATGACACTATGACCTTTTCTTAATCTTTTACCACCTTTTAGAATTATCTAAATAGCTTGTAATTAAAATTATAAAACTTTTCTTTTGCCTATGTTGACAACTGTCAAATTATTCAAAATGCTTATTTAAATATCTGGACTCAACCAGTAAATATGACATTGAAATATATTACATCGTAAATGCGTCTTGATAGACTTTGTAACTGCTAGAGTTAATTTATAATTACTTTGATTACTCATAGGAAATATTTGAAATTAATTATGCCGCTGTCAATATGGCGCGTCGAAATTTGAAAATTAAAATGATGCTTAACTTAAATGTGCGCAACTAAGAGTTTTATTGTTTGTTACCATGCTTGTAACTTGTAAACTAGTTTATGGTTTAAATGTTTTTTATGTTCACCATTAGTTTAATTTAGTTTTAAGCTATGCATTTTTAGATAACAATTTGTCATGTATGTGCAATACTTTTGCCAAAGTTTGGGATGATGCTTTCGATACTATTTACCTTGCTTTAACTTTGAACCTGTAACCTTTTGTGACATTTTACTCTTGAGACATCACACTATAAAATGGCACTCATTTATATGCTCATCGTATGATAATAAATGTTTAAATTTGTAATTTAAAATTGCCCATTTGTAATGGCTGTCAGATTCATTTTATATTTTTACTTTGCCTACATAACACTTAACTAAATATTTTTGTATTGTGGAAATTTGCTGAATATAAGTATAAAAATAAGACTAATGTGTATTTTAAACTAATCAGGTAATTATTCTAATAATTAGTGATTAATACGGGGGTTTCAGTTGGGGTTCCTGAAAAGAGTAGTCATTGGTTTAGTTTTCTAAATTTGGGGGTGAATTTCTTTCTAATATTTAAACTTTGATGGGTTTCTCAGAATTTACTAGATTTGTTAGTAAAATCTGTATTAATTTTTAGGAATTTTTACCTGTACTCTTATACAAGGGTCCAAACATAATGCATCGCCGATGTATATATGGTTGCCTGTATTCAAGGGGTTTTAAAGGGTGACTGTATGTGTTTGTGGGTATTTGACTGGTGTTGTCACATAATCAACACCAGTTCAATATATATATATGTGATATTAAATTTTTATTGACCTTTAATTCATATATGTAAATATATATTAATTTTATTGGACAATTTTTAGGTCGTTATACTAGTTTTAAATAATTTTTAAAACTCGCTAATTTACAGTGTTTGAAAATTACAATTTTCTAATTTTACCACTGACTATTAATTAATTAGGTAATTTTTTAAAAATTACCGACACGGCTGAGATTCGAACTCAGACATACCAATTACTAGTCGGTTGCTCTACCACCTGAGCTACCGTCGGAGTCTGACTTCGAATTTCTAAATCGTACTGATATATGTATATCAAGTAACAGATGGAAATGAGAATGAAACACACACAATCAAGACAGACAAGAAACTCGGACTCATACACGGACCGAAGGTTCAACACAGTACAACCTGATTGGTCAGCTGATACCCCTACCGCCGGCCCCACCACTAGAGCTCGGTCACGCAGACTCCAGCAACACATACAAATATGCCCGCCGCACACGGCTTGACTCACTTCGACACAAACTACTATGAGAAGCAGAACCTCTTGAAAATGGCAACAGCGAGATTGCCGAAAGCTCGAGACAATAGAAGTCCATACACGGACTCTACGACAACGCGGATCAATTCCCGAAGCAGAAACGACACACATAACTGCCGCGAAAATCTACGCACTACCATATATATATATATATATATATATATATATATATATAAAATATAATGTCTTTTCTTGGTCGTGCTTTTACAATATTAATTTATTTTTTCCTGGAATTAGCGACCTTTATTCTTCTACTTAAACACAAATAAAAACCATTTTTTTTTAAACGTTTCGACACTTTTTTAATGTCTTCTTCAGTATTTTACATATATCACAATACAACATGTTAAAAATTATTTATGAATATTAATTCATACATCTGCAAATTAAATTACATAAAATTAGAATTATACTAGTTCTCCCAAGTCTTCAAAACAAAAACTTACTAAAAATGTACACGCACTTCGTCAGAAAACGTTTTTATTTTTTTCATGTTTGTTATTTCCCTTTGTTAACCGGAAATTTAAAATATTCGTACGCGTAACATCACAAATTTACAACATATCATATCGATGACCATCAATCTTAATAAAATACCTTAAAATAATACGATCCGTCCGAGAACACTTATCTACGAAAAAAGCCCACGTGTTTTACCTTTTTTGCTAGTTGTTTTCTTATCCTTATATCTTTTAAATTTGTCAACTAACAATTTTTCAAACATACAGGGTTTATTCATAAAGAAAATTATTTCCCAGCTGTTTATAGTATTGGAAAATAGATTCTTGACAAACTATCAATTTCGTTTCTGTCATTAACCGTCTCCTTCGTCCTTTTAATTTCAATCATCTCTAGGATGTTTCTGGCTTTTGTGTTGTTTTCTTTTTTAAGGATCTTGACTTTGTTGAAATTGAAGCTATGTTTCATTTTGTCCTTATGTTTTTTCAAGGAAGTGGGATTTTTAGCATATTTGTGTCCATTTATTCTGTCCTCAAGAAGCTGTTTCGTCTGACCAATGTATACTCCATTGCAGTCATTGCACGGAATACAGTACACAACGTGCGACTGTTTGGTTATCGGGATGGGATCTTTAAGTTTGGTATATAATTGACTTAAATTGTTACTGTTTGTGTACGCGAGTTTAAAATTATGTGGCTTTATAATGTCGTTAATTTTTTCCGATAAGCCCCTAATATATGGTACTGGGATGTATTGTGTTTTTGGTGGAGTTGGTCTTTGAGGGTTGTTTTGTACTAGTGCGTTATTGTAGAAGTTATGCAATCTGTGTTTAATGATGTTCTTAATCAGAGCCCTGGGATAGTTATTTTGTATCAGTATGGCTGTGACATTAGACAATATTTGAGGTCTAAACAGAGGACTGGTTAGACTAACTGCTCTGTCAACCAATGCTGTCACAACGTTTTTTTTGTATCCCATTGGTTGGGCGTCCCTGTAATTACTATATCGGTCCGATGAAGTTGGTTTTTTGTACCATTTTGTAAGTATAAAAAGTTTATGGAGTTATTTTTCTCTATTTCACATGTGAATTTTAATTTTGGATGAAAAGAATTGAAACTTGTGAGAATATAGTCTATTTTGTTTTCTGGCACTACTGCAATGCAATCGTCCACATATCTTTTAAAAAATGTGGGGGCAAAATTTAAATTACTTAGCACATTTTCCTCTACATATTCCATCACTAATTGAGCCACCACACTGGATATGGGTGCCCCCATTGCAACGCCTTCAACCTGTTTGTACCACTTATTATTGTATTGAAAATAAGTTGTAGATAAAGTTAACTCAACTGCTTCAAGAAAATCTGGAAGGGACAAATCAGTGAATTTTTCGATATTTTTCCAGTGTTTTTGTATTACATTTTTGGCCATGTCAATTGGAATATTGGTGTAAAGTGATTCCACGTCTAAAGATATGAATTTGTGATTATTTTTGATGTTGACTCTATCAACAAACCTTTTGAATTCAAAGGAATTTTTAATGTAATGGTCATTTTTGCCTGTGACATTAGATAGTATGTTAGCAAGGTATTTTGATAAACCATAAAACGGGCTTTGTATGCAGGACACAATTGGTCTTAGCGGTATGTCAGGCTTATGCAACTTGGGCAACCCATAAATTTTTGGAGATTGTGCATTGTTTATTTTTAATTTGTTAGCCGTTTGTGGTGAGATCAGATTTTTATTTTCCCATTTTTTAATAAGTTCATTGTTCATCTTTTGGTATTTTTTAGTAGGATTATTTTTTAATATTGAATATGTAGAGTCATCACTAAGTAACGCCTCCATTTGTTGTTCGTAATCTTTTCGTTTAATTATGACCGTTTTATTACTTTTGTCAGACTTAAGTACCATTAAGTGGTTATTTCGTTTTAAAAAAGTCTTAGTTTGTTTAATATCTCTTTCCAAATTCACGTTGGCAACTGAGTTTTTGGGCCTACTTGACTGTCTGTAATTGGTTATTGTATTGCAAATTTTTGATCTAATACTGTTTCTATCCAAATCCCCTATGTTTTCTATATATGATTCAATGTTTGCTACGATATGATCTATTGGTATGTTGTCATTTTTGGTATAATCAATAGCGAATTTTGAACCCTTTCCCAAAATCCCAGCCACGTTCGCAGGGATAGTGCTCTCGGACAAATCCACCAACCAGTTTTTTTCATTACTACTTGAACAACTTATGTGACTAGGTTTAATTTTTTTGCCCTTTTTTCCTGTAAAGTTTTAATTTTGTTTTGTTGTTTAGCTTTTACTTTGTTAAACAAGATTTCGTATTTACCATTTAGCCATATTTTAATTTTATTGTGGGCTTCTAAACTAATTAATTTACCGAGTTCAGCAAAATTTAAATCTATTTTTGAATATATGCAATTTAATTCCTTAGTACAATCTGTGATTAAGTGATTCAGTACATTGCGTGTAAAACTACTTACTTTTTTCTGGAAAATGTTGTCCAACCTTTTGTCTTTGAATTCAATATGCGACAATTTAAGTTTCAAAAACGTGGGAGTCAATTCATTTTGTTTACATATTAACAAAAACAATTTCCTATTCTTTAAATTAGATAATTTATTGTTCAATCTAGATATCTTCTTGACCCTGTTGTGAGCTCCTCTTCCGTAATCTTGCAGAATTGTTTTCCATTTCATTGTTGCATGTGTGTTTACCATATCTTCCTCCATGGTTGTAATGTATAAAATATAATGTCTTTTCTTGGTCGTGCTTTTACAATATTAATTTATTTTTTCCTGGAATTAGCGACCTTTATTCTTCTACTTAAACACAAATAAAAACCATTTTTTTTAAACGTTTCGACACTTTTTTAATGTCTTCTTCAGTATTTTACATATATCACAATACAACATGTTAAAAATTATTTATGAATATTAATTCATACATCTGCAAATTAAATTACATAAAATTAGAATTATACTAGTTCTCCCAAGTCTTCAAAACAAAAACTTACTAAAAATGTACACGCACTTCGTCAGAAAACGTTTTTATTTTTTTCATGTTTGTTATTTCCCTTTGTTAACCGGAAATTTAAAATATTCGTACGCGTAACATCACAAATTTACAACATATCATATCGATGACCATCAATCTTAATAAAATACCTTAAAATAATACGATCCGTCCGAGAACACTTATCTACGAAAAAAGCCCACGTGTTTTACCTTTTTCAATGCTGTCACAACGTTTTTTTTGTATCCCATTGGTTGGGCGTCCCTGTAATTACTATATCGGTCCGATGAAGTTGGTTTTTTGTACCATTTTGTAAGTATTTGTTTTTTTTGCTTAATTACAGTTAAGTCTAAAAAGTTTATGGAGTTATTTTTCTCTATTTCACATGTGAATTTTAATTTTGGATGAAAAGAATTGAAACTTGTGAGAATATAGTCTATTTTGTTTTCTGGCACTACTGCAATGCAATCGTCCACATATCTTTTAAAAAATGTGGGGGCAAAATTTAAATTACTTAGCACATTTTCCTCTACATATTCCATCACTAATTGAGCCACCACACTGGATATGGGTGCCCCCATTGCAACGCCTTCAACCTGTTTGTACCACTTATTATTGTATTGAAAATAAGTTGTAGATAAAGTTAACTCAACTGCTTCAAGAAAATCTATACATTGGTCAGACGAAACAGCTTCTTGAGGACAGAATAAATGGACACAAATATGCTAAAAATCCCACTTCCTTGAAAAAACATAAGGACAAAATGAAACATAGCTTCAATTTCACCAAAGTCAAGATCCTTAAAAAGAAAACAACACAAAAGCCAGAAACATCCTAGAGATGATTGAAATTAAAAGGACGAAGGAGACGGTTAATGACAGAAACGAAATTGATAGTTTGTCAAGAATCTATTTTCCAATACTATAAACAGCTGGGAAATAATTTTCTTTATGAATAAACCCTGTATGTTTGAAAAATTGTTAGTTGACAAATTTAAAAGATATAAGGATAAGAAAACAACTACCAAAAAAGGTAAAACACGTGGGCTTTTTTCGTAGATAAGTGTTCTCGGACGGATCGTATTATTTTAAGGTATTTTATTAAGATTGATGGTCATCGATATGATATGTTGTAAATTTGTGATGTTACGCGTACGAATATTTTAAATTTCCGGTTAACAAAGGGAAATAACAAACATGAAAAAAATAAAAACGTTTTTTGACGAAGTGCGTGTACATTTTTAGTAAGTTTTTGTTTTGAAGACTTGGGAGAACTAGTATAATTCTAATTTTATGTAATTTAATTTGCAGATGTATGAATTAATATTCATAAATAATTTTTAACATGTTGTATTGTGATATATGTAAAATACTGAAGAAGACATTAAAAAAGTGTCGAAACGTTTAAAAAAAAAAGGTTTTTATTTGTGTTTAAGTAGAAGAATAAAGGTCGCTAATTCCAGGAAAAAATAAATTAATATTGTAAAAGCACGACCAAGAAAAGACATTATATTTTATACATTACAACCATGGAGGAAGATATGGTAAACACACATGCAACAATGAAATGGAAAACAATTCTGCAAGATTACGGAAGAGGAGCTCACAACAGGGTCAAGAAGATATCTAGATTGAACAATAGATTAGCTAATTTAAAGAATAGGAAATTGTTTTTGTTAATATGTAAACAAAATGAATTGACTCCCACGTTTTTGAAACTTAAATTGTCGCATATTGAATTCAAAGACAAAAGGTTGGACAACATTTTCCAGAAAAAAGTAAGTAGTTTTACACGCAATGTACTGAATCACTTAATCACAGATTGTACTAAGGAATTAAATTGCATATATTCAAAAATAGATTTAAATTTTGCTGAACTCGGTAAATTAATTAGTTTAGAAGCCCACAATAAAATTAAAATATGGCTAAATGGTAAATACGAAATCTTGTTTAACAAAGTAAAAGCTAAACAACAAAACAAAATTAATACTTTACAGGAAAAAAGGGCAAAAAAATTAAACCTAGTCACATAAGTTGTTCAAGTAGTAATGAAAAAAACTGGTTGGTGGATTTGTCCGAGAGCACTATCCCTGCGAACGTGGCTGGGATTTTGGGAAAGGGTTCAAAATTCGCTATTGATTATACCAAAAATGACAACATACCAATAGATCATATCGTAGCAAACATTGAATCATATATAGAAAACATAGGGGATTTGGATAGAAACAGTATTAGATCAAAAATTTGCAATACAATAACCAATTACAAACAGTCAAGTAGGCCCAAAAACTCAGTTGCCAACGTGAATTTGGAAAGGGATATTAAACAAACTAAGACTTTTTTAAAACGAAATAACCACTTAATGGTACTTAAGTCTGACAAAAGTAATAAAACGGTCATAATTAAACGAAAAGATTACGAACAACAAATGGAGGCGTTACTTAGTGATGACTCTACATATTCAATATTAAAAAATAATCCTACTAAAAAATACCAAAAGATGAACAATGAACTTATTAAAAAATGGGAAAATAAAAATCTGATCTCACCACAAACGGCTAACAAATTAAAAATAAACAATGCACAATCTCCAAAAATTTATGGGTTGCCCAAGTTGCATAAGCCTGACATACCGCTAAGACCAATTGTGTCCTGCATACAAAGCCCGTTTTATGGTTTATCAAAATACCTTGCTAACATACTATCTAATGTCACAGGCAAAAATGACCATTACATTAAAAATTCCTTTGAATTCAAAAGGTTTGTTGATAGAGTCAACATCAAAAATAATCACAAATTCATATCTTTAGACGTGGAATCACTTTACACCAATATTCCAATTGACATGGCCAAAAATGTAATACAAAAACACTGGAAAAATATCGAAAAATTCACTGATTTGTCCCTTCCAGATTTTCTTGAAGCAGTTGAGTTAACTTTATCTACAACTTATTTTCAATACAATAATAAGTGGTACAAACAGGTTGAAGGCGTTGCAATGGGGGCACCCATATCCAGTGTGGTGGCTCAATTAGTGATGGAATATGTAGAGGAAACTGTGCTAAGTAATTTAAATTTTGCCCCCACATTTTTTAAAAGATATGTGGACGATTGCATTGCAGTAGTGCCAGAAAACAAAATAGACTATATTCTCACAAGTTTCAATTCTTTTCATCCAAAATTAAAATTCACATGTGAAATAGAGAAAAATAACTCCATAAACTTTTTAGACTTAACTGTAATTAAGCAAAAAAACCAAATACTTACAAAATGGTACAAAAAACCAACTTCATCGGACCGATATAGTAATTACAGGGACGCCCAACCAATGGGATACAAAAAAAACGTTGTGACAGCATTGGTTGATAGAGCAGTTAGTCTAACCAGTCCTCTGTTTAGACTTCAAATATTGTCTAATGTCACAGCCATACTGATACAAAATAACTATCCCAGGGCTCTGATTAAGAACATCATTAAACACAGATTGCATAAATTCTACAATAACGCACTAGTACAAAACAACCCTCAAAGACCAACTCCACCAAAAACACGACATTATAAAGCCACATAATTTTAAAGTCGCGTACACAAACAGTAACAATTTAAGTCAATTATATACCAAACTTAAAGATCCCATCCCGATAACCAAACAGTCGCACGTTGTGTACAGTATTCCGTGCAATGACTGCAATGGAGTATACATTGGTCAGACGAAACAGCTTCTTGAGGACAGAATAAATGGACACAAATATGCTAAAAATCCCACTTCCTTGAAAAAACATAAGGACAAAATGAAACATAGCTTCAATTTCACCAAAGTCAAGATCCTTAAAAAGAAAACAACACAAAAGCCAGAAACATCCTAGAGATGATTGAAATTAAAAGGACGAAGGAGACGGTTAATGACAGAAACGAAATTGATAGTTTGTCAAGAATCTATTTTCCAATACTATAAACAGCTGGGAAATAATTTTCTTTATGAATAAACCCTGTATGTTTGAAAAATTGTTAGTTGACAAATTTAAAAGATATAAGGATAAGAAAACAACTAGCAAAAAAGGTAAAACACGTGGGCTTTTTTCGTAGATAAGTGTTCTCGGACGGATCGTATTATTTTAAGGTATTTTATTAAGATTGATGGTCATCGATATGATATGTTGTAAATTTGTGATGTTACGCGTACGAATATTTTAAATTTCCGGTTAACAAAGGGAAATAACAAACATGAAAAAAATAAAAACGTTTTCTGACGAAGTGCGTGTACATTTTTAGTAAGTTTTTGTTTTGAAGACTTGGGAGAACTAGTATAATTCTAATTTTATGTAATTTAATTTGCAGATGTATGAATTAATATTCATAAATAATTTTTAACATGTTGTATTGTGATATATGTAATACTGAAGAAGACATTAAAAAAGTGTCGAAACGTTTAAAAAAAATGGTTTTTATTTGTGTTTAAGTAGAAGAATAAAGGTCGCTAATTCCAGGAAAAAATAAATTAATATTGTAAAAGCACGACCAAGAAAAGACATTATATTTTATACATTACAACCATGGAGGAAGATATGGTAAACACACATGCAACAATGAAATGGAAAACAATTCTGCAAGATTACGGAAGAGGAGCTCACAACAGGGTCAAGAAGATATCTAGATTGAGCAATAGATTAGCTAATTTAAAGAATAGGAAATTATAATAATAATATATATATTGTTGTAGTTCGGTTATGGTCGATAATAGTGATGTATATAAAATTAGATACAAGAAAATAAAGTATAGTTTTAAAAAATTGAATAGCAATGTTATAGCATGATTTATTGACGTTTAAAAGGGTTAATAATTATTTATCTACTAGTGATACTTGTTGGGTATAATGTTCTTAAGGTATTGAGGAACGACCTGTATATGGAGATGTGGATGGTTTCATTGTCTATTGAAATTTACCATAATCTGTAAAGGAGAAAGGCAAATGTTAATTATTAGAATATAATTTGTATTATTATTTTGTTAAAGACTCGTTTAAATGACGTTTATGGGATGAAAAATAATAAGAATTGAATATCAGAAATTGAATAAATAAGAATTAGTTGAAAAGTATATTTTGAATTTCGTAAAACCGGAATTGTCAAAATTAGTTGTCTTCTGGTTATTAAATTGGGATGAGTGAGTTTTTAGATTACTTAAAGCATATAAAGACTTAATTATAATAGAATAGAATAGAATAGAATAGCTTTATTGTACCAACTAATATAAAATACAAAAGTATGTAAAATACAGCGGTAACGTCGAAACAAGTGGTGTGTGCGTGAGCGTGTGTGTGTGTGAATGTGTGTAGGCGTGTGCTATATAACAATGTTTGTGTGTACTAATGGTAGATATAATTCAATGTAAATGAAGCTTATTGATATCTTGTAAAAACTCAGTAACCGAGTAGAAGCTGTTTTTTAATAAGTATTTCTTAATGGATGTTTTGAATTGTGGCACTGGTTTTTCAATCCAAGTGTTCGGTAATTTATTAAATAGTTCTAGATGTCTATGTTTGGCACTCGTGGTCTGCAATCTGTGATTCGGAAGTAGAACCTGTGATTGAGATCTTAGTCGCAACTGCGTCACATCTCCTTTTCTGTTCAATGTGGGTAGCTCCAGTTTAGCTCGAAGAAGCTGTCTATAGATATATGCTGATGGCAAAGACATGATCTTGTTTCTAACAAAGAGAGGCCTGCACGATGTCATTCTATCGACCTGCTTTATTGTACGAATTGCCTTTTTTGTAGAATGAATATGTCTACAGCATGTGTCGATTCGCCCCACAGTTGAAGACCATAGCTCATACGGGAATGAAAAAGTGCATGGTATGCCGTTATTGCTGCATCCTTATTTAATAAGGTTATTAACCTCCGTATGGCGTAAAGAGCACTGGGAAGTTTTGTATGAATGTTTTGCTGACTTGGCGGTCTCACATTGAGACCGCCAAGTCAGCCGAGTATCCAGGGTAATTCCTAAAAGCTTTGCAGACCCGGCATTTGCAGGTGTTTTGCTACGTTTACAGGTGAATGGTAATTGAATATTCTTTGCTTCATTGACAGTAAGACCATTGGATGTAAACCAAGTGGCAGCCCTGGACAATGTCGTTTCAGCTTTCGTTTTAAGTTGTTTTTCATCTGTACCTCTGAATAAAAAAGTAGTGTCATCTGCGTACAATACCACATGGCTTGAAATATTGTATGGCAAGTCATTTATATAAATACAGAACAGAAGAGGACCAATAAGCGACCCCTGAGCTACTCCGTGCTCAACATGTCGCGATTCACTCATTTCATTGTTTGCATACACAACTTGTCTTCTGTTCTCGAAGTACGATTTTAAAAGCCTCGATGCTAAACCACGAACGCCGTAGCGATCTAGTTTTTCCAAGAGAATTTCATGTCTTACGCAGTCAAAGGCCTTAGACAAATCACACATCACCACCAAACCATCGTCCCCATCCTCCATACTACTCCATAGCATCCCAAACGAAGTTCAAAACCGATAATACAGCATCCACTGTCGATTTTCTCGGACAGAATCCAAATTGTTGCCCGGTTAGAATGAAGTGGTTTCCCAGGAATGATGTGAGGCGCAGTAAGAGGGCGGTTTCGAGGATTTTTGACAGTGTGGGTAACATTGAAATAGGTCTGTAGTTCTTTGGATTATTGGGGTCACCGGATTTGTAAATAGGAGTCACTTTTGCAATTTTCATGTTATCAGGTACAATTCCTTGCTCAAAACATGCATTCACCAAATCAGCAAGTGGTTCCAGTAGGCAATTCGAACATTTTTTTAGCATTTTCGTATTCATGCCATATACATCCAAAGCATCTTTCGCTTTAATGTTTTGAATGATCGTCTGTACTTCCAAAGGTGTCACTGGTACTAGAAAACATGAACGTTCATTATACTGAATATTCCCTATAAAATTTATTGATTCATTGTTGTTTTTATGCAATGCAGAAAACTCATTTCCCGTATTACAGAATATATTATTTAATTCACTAGCAGATGGTGTCCGATGTTGTAAGTTGTTAGATGTGCCTGTTTCCCTTTTGATGATGTTCCAAATCTCTTTCTGGATGTTATCAGATTGGTATATAGAGCGTAAGTATTTATTTCGTTTCTCTTCTCTCAATTTTGTGATGTAAAAGTTTTTGTAAGAATTAAATATTTGTTTAAGATCATCACCTCCAACGCGGTTATAGGTTTCTTGTATTAATGAAAGAGTTTCTTTAATCTGTCTAAGTTCATTGCTGAACGAGAAAGGTTGGCTGGTTTTATTAGCTCCTATTAATTTGGTCTTCAAAGGAAAAGCGATATCCAAGCAAGAGAGTATTTGTGTTAAGATCATGTTTGATTTTATATCAGCATTGTTTACTTTCTGTGAGCTTAACCATGTTTGTTCTTTAATGGCGTTTTCGAAGATATCGTAATTTGTATGCGATAAGTTTCTTGTTTTTCTGTAATTTTGTTTCGCTTGTATACAGTTAAAGTGGAAGCTTATGCCGTGATAGTCAGAAATAGATGTGATAAACGTGTGGGCCTCGTATTTAGTATAGTTGGTGAACACATTATCTATGCAACTCTTTGATATTCCCTGAACTCTTGTAAAATCATAAATTGTTTGTTTTAATCCAAAACTAACTAAAGCGTTCTGTAAATCCCTAGTATTTTTCGTCTGTGTAGATATATCAATATTAAAATCACCGCTTAGAATGATAGTTACATCTTGCTTATATTGTCGTAGAATTTTGATAAGTGTGTCTGCTAAAATATCTAGAAAACCCTGAACATCACCAGTTGGAGAACGGTATGTACATAATATTATTGTGTTGCACTTTGCAAGATATATCCCGCAGATTTCACAGGTTTTGTCCACGGAAAGTCCCGACACTAATGGAATATCAAAGTACTGTAAACCATTTTTCACGTATATACATACACCTCCGTGTATATAATTTCTTCTTATGTAAGAGGTACCCATGGTATATCCGCAAATATTGTAGGTCTTAAAGTTGTATACATTAAACCAATGTTCTGAAACGCATAAAATATCACAATCTAGGTCCTGCATTAGTAGATCAACAGCTTCTATTTTATTTGTCAGGCATTGGGCATTTATGTATGTAACATTTTTGTTAAATTTGGTTTTTACAACGGAGTTTGGGATATAGTTATATGCTTCTCGATTTTCTAAGTTATTGTGTTTGGTTCTTGTGGGTGGTGAAAATTTAAATCTGTATTTGTTCTACCGTTATTATAGAATATAAATCTACGTATCCTAATACCTTCCGACCAATTCTCGGATTTTATAAAATCATCATAATCTTTATCTTTTATGCCTACCTTGTAACAGTTGGCGCCATGCTTCGAATTTATTTTTGAACATTCGTAATCGGACTTTCGGAGGATGGACTTTATATGGTCTTTCACTTCATCTATTGTGTTATTTTTATCTATATTTCCTATGAACAGCCACATTTTCTTTTCAACAGCTTTAAGCTTTAATGAGGAATTAGTAATAGAACCAACTGATATATTTCGCTTTTGTCTCTTTTTTACTATGTCGGTCCATTTGCTTGCTTCTTTATCAGCATTATTAATTATAGAATTTGTATCATTATGCTGTAATTGTGTTTCATTCATCTGTATATCTTTATTAACAGTTAAATCCTGTATAGTTTCAATAGTTTTTGCGTTATTTGTAAGTAACGCAACTTTATTATTTTCGTCTATCGATAACTTTTTACCTATCCGGTCATTGATCTCATATTTACATTTATTTACCTCATCCAGAGTGTTTTTAAAGGTCTCTTTTTTTGTGCACCTTCTTTGCTGTGTCTGAAATAGTTGTTTGTTTATTTCCTTTCGTATCTGTTGATATATTTTTAGCATTACTTTTTTCTAGATTCTCGGACAGTGTGTTTACAGATTTCTTTAATTCTAATATTTCTTGATGTAGATCCCTGTTTTTTTGAATTAATTTATCTATTTCAGTTTTAAAATTGTTAGTTAATGCATCTGATATTTGTATAATAGCTGCCTCTATTGTAGATGTAATAATTGTTTGAAAATCTTCGCTCACGTGTTCGTCGTGTTTATAATATAAAAAGAATAATAATAATAAATAAAAGAATAATAATAATGGAATTTTTTAAGCCTTGAAAGTATAAAAGGTAACAAGACAGATTTTAATTTTATTTTGATTAGGCATATTATGTTATAATATATTCATTGGTTGATATTTAAAAAATCTAAAAGGATTGCCAGGGTGATGAAAAATAAATAAGAGAGAACAATTTTTTCTTCTAAAATGTAAAAGCGGTATTTGTGTAAAATTGTTAATATTTGCAAATATCTGTTCTATAAGTATCCAAAAATAAGTGAAAAAGGTATATATTAATAATACTATAAAGAGAGAAAATTATCAATCAAAACTACTTACCAGAATAAAGCATAAGTTACATTAGTTGAAAAATTCATCGAAGAGCCATTGTGGTGTATAAGATTCCAGTTACCAGTGAGAGAAAAGTTTATTTCAGAGATCCTATTACTAAGATTTAAGAATCTAATACTTCAAGTGCCAGTAGCAGTTACAATATTTATTATTCCTGAAGGAAGATTTTTATTAAGAGTCCAGTGTTGTAAAATCCAGAAGTCCGAGGAGTATTGTCAATAAACGAAGCAGAGGTTCCTGTTAAGTAGCAAGTATTCCATTGTAAGGTAGTTGTGGAGATCCTGAGCGGTATTGAGGCTGTTATTAATCCGAAGAAGTTGTTTGAACACCATCATATCTTCAAGAAGGACTACTACGAATAAGAACTCCAGACAGTACGTAAAAATTCTAAAAACGAACGGATTATAATTACTATTGGAAATTCTACAAATTATAATGGGCTATTTTGTGACAGGTCGTATAAACAATTATTATAATTATGATATTCACTAACAATCATGAAAATAGTAATTGATATTGACTAGTAAAGATTATTAGATTGTAACTTCGAACATATTCAGTGATATTATAAATATTTTATACTTTTTTATGTTGACAGATGGGATAAATATTAATTGACCTTGAATTACCAATAAAATATAACATATTTCTTAAAATCATAATAATATACCATTAATACGGTATTAATAATTCAATATTATCTTCATATTAATAATTAATGATTTATATGCAGAGGTATCATTAGCATATTTAAAGATACTAGTACATGTAAAATTAGAAATTTACCTTGACAACGTTAAATAGTATACATCCAAGATAAACGTCAATTAATCCTGTTTGAATTATTACAGTTCAAGTTTATAATATTGTTGACCATAAATAGAATTTCTATACTTCGATTTATCAATTTATTAAATTTGGTTGTATATAAACATTGTTCTTTATTTTATTATATAAGTATACAGCATACGATAAATAAAAGTGATTCATAACGTGTAAAATAACGAAAGAAAATATTTAGTATAAAGAATAGGTATAGCTGATTGATTACTTACCTGATTTTATGTTTGTGGGATAATGTTTAGAGATTGGTGATAGTACTATTCAAATATCATAATGAACCTGAACACGATCCGAGATTTAATATAAAAGTAATAACGCAAGTATTAATTGGATTATTATAGGTATTATACTCCATTCAGTCTAAGAATGGAGCATTGGGAAAGATAGGGCTTAAAATAAACGTTTGTGATTGGTTGAAATCGAGTGTGCATTTACACCGACAAAATAATCGCATTTAGCTCGTTCTGTCAAAAATTTGTTCACTGACAGTTTTGTTCAAAGAGTTTGTCGATTTCCGTATTTTACATAGTTATTTGTTGTTAATATTCTTAAAAAATAGTTCTTCTTAGAACTCGCAGGTGAAATATTCATTTGTTAAGGTATTTTATCAATTTCTAGATATTGTAAATAAGATAATAATTGAAATATCTGCTAATGGAAATAGTATCTAAAATTTATTGGATTTTAACATGAAATATTGCCCTTTACACCTTTTACTCACATATTGATAATGATACCTACATTCTTGAATGTTGTAAAATGTATGCGTTCTATTTACATGTAGACACAACGTGTTATTCAATGTTTTCCTTATATTTTAATATTTTTTGTGTGAGCGATATTCTGTTTTGGAAAACTTATCAAATACTGATTAGCTGTTTGCCTTTTCATGTTTGTTAGTATGGTTATCATTTTAAAAGCAATGTAAGCCTTACTTAAATAAATGTCAATAAACACGTAAAAGTCAAAATATAATGATAATATACAATGTATATCCCTGCTATCCATCTGACAGTAAACATATTGCTGTGGCATATAAATATTTATTTTAAATAATGTTATTGCCATACGTTGGGCATCGCCATATAATGTATATGCTGTGACAACATATATTTGTGTGTATTACCACACGTAGGGTATAGTCTTTTGTACATGCTGTACTCTTAAAATTATTCTTTATACACCAAGAACTTATAATTGGTTTTGTATTTTTTATCTTATATTGTTGGAGCATGTACTTTATGACTATTGTGGGTCCTGGCAATGTATGTGGTTCCTTCTCCTTTGCTGATGATTTTTCTCTTGCTCATAATAGGGAAGAGGTAATAGTTTTGTTCAAAGAAAAACTGTATGTCTATACAACATAATCATATATCTTTTATTTTGTAATTTATAGATTCAAAAATAATTTTTATATACACACCTTTATGCTCTAAACAAGATACATAATTGAAAATGCTCATATCATTTATACCTAATGCCGGTTGTAATGTATGTAAATCTTTTATTTATTTATTTATTCTGCCAAACAAAATAAATATTTATCCTGTAAATAAACAAATGTAAACTTTTATTGTACATTTATGGATATACTTATCTATGTAATTATATTTATATATTGGCTTCAATTAATTGCTTTAGACAACCATTTGCACGTGTTGTATCTAGCTCTTAATTTTTGCCTTGTGAAATTTTAATTAATTATTTGCTTATCTTGAAAGAGATTAATGATGCCTAGACAATACGATGAAGAAAATGCTCATTTACACGTAGCATCTCTCCAACTGACCAACACCATTAATCCTATTTGGTTGTAATTCCAACTATATGAATTTAAAACAAACCTTACAGGATAAAATATTTACTTATCTATATTGTCCAACAATACATTGATTAATCATTTGCACGTAAAAACCAATGTCTGTCCAACAATTTGAATAACTTCCTTTTCAAAAAAATAAACTTACTTGCTATCAAAATATTTATTTTGAATGTCCATTATGAACGCTTCAAGTGAATGCAAATGTATTAAATAAAATAAACTACTATGACTATACGTGATGAAGAAATAATGAAAACTACAATGTAACAATCTAAAACGTCTTATTCTTTAAGAGATCTTCCTTTCGGAAGTGTTATGAGAAGTCTCCTTCTCGGAATTGTCATCAGAAGTCCTCTTGTCGAATCTTGTTTTCGTATTTATAGCGGCAAAGAAAAAACTATGTTGACCATTGCGCCCTCTAGTCCATATTTAGGTTGGTACTGGAATACACTTTCCCGTGAAACCGCTGCCCGCATGTTGCCGTCTTGATACACGCACACATACACATATTGTTCTGACAGTTCACAATTTACCAAACGTCAACACAACTTTCCAACCCAAAGGTCCCCTCTGCCTCGCACAGCACTTCCAACGGTAGGATTATTCTTGTCGCTAATACCATCCTTCTTTGTATTCGTCAATGAACCTATTGCCTTGTTCATTGTTCGATACATATTTTTTCTTTCCATTTATTAATGTCAATTTCACTTTTCTTTTAGCCGGATTGCGACTTGGCAAAATAGGAAACATGTTGGACATAACCATTATTTTTCTTCCCGCACTGCCTGTACCTGTAGGACACGTCTGTTTCTCCACTGCCTCTCTATCTTCTATCCAAGATCTTTCTATTGGTAATATATCAATCTGCAATAGACTTTACACAAGTTTTATATATTTTGTTGTTTTTTGTAGGTCATTAAACCGTACACGTCTGTTTCCAGTCCCTGAAGCATTGTGTTGCAAACAAATCATAAACACATATACTTTTTATTTATGATATCAGCTACCTTTAAATACAAAAATGTTATTGCTGATCGTTTCTACGTTTTATATATTTTTATATCCTTTCTTAGTCTATTTATAAGCTAAGGTAAATTTTATCTTTTAATACAATTTAGTTTATAAACTCTCATAAGATTTTTACTGCTTTATGCATATAAATCATAATAACTTACTTATTTATATTTCTTGCATATCGTATTTCATCTTTTTCATGATATATATAACCATACATTTTGTGTATCTTTTCTACAAAAGAAATATATTACTTATATTTATTTTGTCTTTATTTCATATTTTTATTTAATAAATTTTTATTCTACATCTTTTGTTTCATATTTATTTAATAAATTTTATTTTGTATTTTCTCATTATTTACTTGAATAATAATAGTTTTTTTAAAATCACATTTATAAATTGACTATGTGTATGCAACTTTGTATACCTTCATGTAGTTCTTGTTGCATAGTTTTACTCAATAATATTTAAATAGGATTTTTGTTATTTTTATTTTTTTATTTCAAAGCTTAAACTAATTCTTAAATTAATCTCTAAAGCTATTCTTATTCTACAAATTTTGCGAGTTCACGGCAATATGTTTTATTTGTTTTCAAAATACAAAATTCATCGTGTGTAAACTGTGCTCATATTGTAGCGCCATCTACTCCATTCTTAGACTGAATGGAGTATAGACATTCATACCAACCTGAATATAGTTAAATACCGAGAGTGCATAAATTTTGAATTTAAAATATACAGAGTAATCAATAAACTATTAAGGGTAAGATTGATAGGGTAATCAAATAGTAAATGTGGTGTTATTTAAATAATATAGAAAGCGCTTTGTAATATTAATAGCTTTCGAAAGTATGGCATTTGTAATAAGGTGTAAATGTGTTATAAGGAGTTATAATTAATATAACTGTAGCAGAATTATTTAAACATTTTTTGGGCTGGCTGAACATAGGCATTTATAATAAAATAACTAGAAAATTATAGTACAATCGATTATTAACATTTTTGGCGCATATCAACGTTGGGGCAATATTTGAAATAGCACATCTATCACAAATATATTACATTAATTAATATACAAAAACATAGGTTGATAATTAAAGAAATTTTGTAAAGGTATTTTTTTTTATTATAGTGACTGATGTATTGTAAGATATATTGGTTGCTTGAATAGAGGGTAATTGCATAGAATAGTAGACTTACAGTGTGGTTTCTTTATTTTATATAGATCTATACATTTGTGAGTGATATATTTAAAAAAAAATACAGACATAGGGTTACGGTACATTATAGAGCGTGTGTAAGTTTTTATTTAAATACAGTGTAATTGGGGGCATTGTTAAGCAATTTATATAATGATGCAGATACGTAGCAGGAAAGGGGATAAAGGAGATGAGGAAGGTTCAGATAGTGGAGATGAAACTTATCAAAGTGAGCATAATCCAGTGATGGATTTGTTGTTAAAAATAAGAGATGAAATGAAGAAAGATTTAGAAGAAAATAGTAAGACCTTACAAGAAAAACAGGATGCGAACATGAAAAATTTAAGAGATGATATAAGGAAAGATTCAGAAGAAGTTATCAAAAAGAATATGGATGATTTAGAGAAAAGGAATGTAGATACAATTAATCAACTAAAAAATGAATTTAAAGAAATGGAAAGTAGATTAGTTTCTGACATAGTTAAGCAAACAGAAGAACAAATGTTACAAGTAAAAGCTGACATAAATAAAGAAGTTACTAATATGGTAAACACAAAATTAGATACTGTATATAAGGTGTTGAAAACAGATAAGAACAAATGCGAAAATGCAGGAAGAGTGTTACAAGAGGCGATAACCAGGAATGAAGAGGTTTGTAAGAAAAGGAAGGAAGAGTTATTAGTTAGCTGTGAAAAGGAATTAGAAAAGAAATTAGGAAAATATGAAAATACATTTATTACTGAAGTCGCAAATTTAAATCAACATAAGACGGAAGAGGTTAAAATTTTACAAGAGAATTTACAGGAACAGGAAGTTAAGAGGAAATTGTTAGAAGATGAAATTAAAATGATGGCGGTTAATATGAGAAGTATAAGATCAAGTTCTACAGTAACACATCATTGTTCTAATTACACTAAAGTGGAGAACATAGCTCAATTTGGGGCAGAAAAAACAGGGATACATCCGATGACGTATTTAAAGAATATCATGAAGTATTTAGAGGATATTCCGTCTCTAAAACATCAAATGGAAATTATAAGATCTACTTTAAACAATAGTGCATTAGAATGATTCCAGAAAATTGAGGATAATTGCCAAGACATAAATCAATTCGAAATTATGTTTAAGAAAAAATTCTGGAATGAGTCGCATCAGAATAAAACGAAGATAAGATTGTTGACAGCCAAGTATAGACATGGTAATTTGACAAGAGAGGCTTATGCTTCTAGAATATATAATCAGTGCAAGTATGTTAGTGACCTGAATGAATACATGATTGCTAGCCAATTGTTAAATCATTTTATCTATACTGATACACAAGCCATAATTTGCCAAAAGGTAAATGATATGGATTCATTAATTGAAATTTTACGAAGATTAGATGATTTTAATGATGTCAATACAAATAATTATTCATCCTTACCTAGAAACAATTTCAATAATGGTAATCAACGAATAAATAATAATGGTAGATCAAATTATTTTTATAATACGGATTCGAAAAATGGAAATCAACGAGATCAAAATGGTTATAATGGAAATTATAGGAATCTTAATTATAATCGATCACCACCAAACACATATAGTCAAAATATACAAGGACGAGGAGGTTATAATAATTATGGTAATAGGAATGGTAATTATTATCAAACTGAGTCTAGACAGAATAATAATAATGTAGATAAAAGATATCCAACATTTTCTGGTACGGATTATAATGCGCAAAATAGACAATATTATGGAAATAAACCTAAGGATAATCAAGGGGAAAGTAGACAAAGACCGATAAATAATATCAGGTGGGTAGAAAATGAAGAGAATAATGCGAAAAATGATAATGTTGAATTAAAAAAAACGCCGATTTTGAAAGAAGATTCATATCAGAATTCAAAACCGAGCACATCTCATTGTTAGAAGAAGAGGTAAATAATCAACCCAATTGTTTTACTTTACAGACAATTAAATTTTATCAAAGACCTGAGAGTATATTTAAAGATAATGAAGAAGTATCTATAGTACAGGATTTTAATTTGCCATTTATTAAGATAGAAATTGAGAATATTATTTTTACATGTTTAATAGATAGTGGTTTAGAGATTACATTAATACAAGAGAGTAAAGTTAAACAAGTAAAAGGGTATTTAAATAATGTGGTTAAAATAAAAGGAACTGATATTATTACAGCGAATAGAAAGAAGATGGGAACGATTAAACAATGCTTTTATACAGAAGTGGTAATAAGTAAAGAAAGTTATTTTATGATTGTATAATTGGTATAGATAATATTAGAAAGTTAGGAATGGTTATGAATTTTGAAGAAGGTAATATTTATATAAAAGAGAATATATGTAAAATAGTAAAAGAATTAAGTGAAGAAGAGAAAAATGTTTATAATGATTATAAGAAGAATATATTAAATATAGAAATGAATAATTTAATAATTGAAAATGATAATGTACATGATAATATTTATAATGAAGAATGGAATGAGAATTATGATGAAGAGATGGAAGAGGAATGTATAAGTGATACGATAAATAATTATGAAGATATTGAAAGAAAAATTAAATTACAGGATATAAAGGATAAAGTTATAGAGCATAAGTTAATTGAGATTTTATACAAAAATATATCGTTGATTAATGAAGAAGTTGTTTTCGCAAGAAATTATGAACACAAACTAGTGGTTACTGATGATTCACCATTGACTTGTAAAAATTATCCTATACTGTACTACTATCAAGATCAAGTGAATAAGGAATTAAAACATTTAGAAGAATCTTGTATTAAATAATGGTCTTTCTGGTATTACTTTGGGATAATCAGGAAACAATAGATTTAAGTGAAAGGTATGAATTGGCGAGAGAAAGATCAAAACGTAAAAAAATGATATGGGAACAAAAACAAATAGAGAAACAGAAGAAATTTAAAAGTTATGAAATAGGAGATTTAGTTATTGTAAAGAATTTGAGGGTTACTGATCGAAAGAAAAATATTATGGGGAAGTTGTTAAGGCCCTATATTGGACCATTTAAAATCAATCTAAAGTTAGGAGAAAATACTTATGAGTTAATAGAACCAAATACAAATTATATTAGAGGTAGATATCATGTATCTATGCTACAGGATTTTTATAAAGATATAACTAATATAAATGAGTGAATAGATCTGGTATAAGGTACACACTAAAAGTATAATAAAGCTGAATTTTGTTGGACTATAGAATTTAAAGAGATACATTGGGTTGATTATATAATGTGATGTTAAAATATAAAAATATATAGATAGGTTAATGTTGTTAAGATTTTTTTAAAAAAAAAAAACAAATTAAAATGAAACTTAGATATTATAAATTAGTACATTATATATATAGGAATAGTAATCGGTTATGTATACTTATAGTGGTTATAAAGAAGCAATTTTTCACTGTATAATAATATAATAGTTTGTTTAATAAATATAAATTTGTATAGAGTTAGAAATTTATATTTATTAAAAAAGGGGCAAATGTTGTAGTTCGGTTATGGTCGATAATAGTGATGTATATAAAATTAGATACAAGAAAATAAAGTATAGTATTAAAAAATTGAATAGCAATGTTATAGCATGATTTATTGACGTTTAAAAGGGTTAATAATTATTTATCTACTAGTGATACTTGTTGGGTATAATGTTCTTAAGGTATTGAGGAACGACCTGTATATGGAGATGTGGATGGTTTCATTGTCTATTGAAATTTACCATAATCTGTAAAGGAGAAAGGCAAATGTTAATTATTAGAATATAATTTGTATTATTATTTTGTTAAAGACTCGTTTAAATGACGTTTATGGGATGAAAAATAATAAGAATTGAATATCAGAAATTGAATAAATAAGAATTAGTTGAAAAGTATATTTTGAATTTCGTAAAACCGGAATTGTCAAAATTAGTTGTCATTTTGACATCTGGTTATTAAATTGGGATGAGTGAGTTTTTAGATTACTTAAAGCATATAAAGACTTAATTATAATATAAAAAGAATAATAATAATGGAATTTTTTAAGCCTTGAAAGTATAAAAGGTAACAAGACAGATTTTAATTTTATTTTGATTAGGCATATTATGTTATAATATATTCATTGGTTGATATTTAAAAAATCTAGAAGGATTGCCAGGGTGATGAAAAATAAATAAGAGAGAACAATTTTTTCTTCTAAAATGTAAAAGCGGTATTTGTGTAAAATTGTTAATATTTGCAAATATCTGTTCTATAAGTATCCAAAAATAAGTGAAAAAGGTATATATTAATAATACTACAAAGAGAGAAAATTATCAATCAAAACTACTTACCAGAATAAAGCATAAGTTACATTAGTTGAAAAATTCATCGAAGAGCCATTGTGGTGTATAAGATTCCAGTTACCAGTGAGAGAAAAGTTTATTTCAGAGATCCTATTGCTAAGATTTAAGAATCTAATATTTCAAGTGCCAGTAGCAGTTACAATATTTATTATTCCTGAAGGAAGATTTTTATTAAGAGTCCAGTGTTGTAAAATCCAGAAGTCCGAGGAGTATTGTCAATAAACGAAGCAGAGGTTCCTGTTAAGTAGCAAGTATTCCATTGTAAGGTAGTTGTGGAGATCCTGAGCGGTATTAAGGCTGTTATTAATCCGAAGAAGTTGTTTGAACACCATCATATCTTCAAGAAGGACTACTACGAATAAGAACTCCAGACAGTACGTGAAAATTCTAAAAACGAACGGATTATAATTACTATTGGAAATTCTACAAATTATAGTGGGCTATTTTGTGACAGGTCGTATAAACAATTATTATAATTATGATATTCACTAACAATCATGAAAATAGTAATTGATATTGACTAGTAAAGATTATTAGATTGTAACTTAGAACATATTCAGTGATATTACAAATATTTTATACTTTTTTATGTTGACAGATGGGATAAATATCAATTGACCTTGAATTACCAATAAAATATAACATATTTCTTAAAATCATAATAATATACCATTATTACGGTATTAATAATTCAATATTATCTTCATATTAATAATTAATGATTTATATGCAGAGGTATCATTAGCATATTTAAAGATACTATACCTTGTCTCAGAATAAGAAGGAGTGATTCAAATATCGCACCAAAATGTTGATCAGACAGCTTAAGACGTAAGGAACAAGTGATCCTGCATTTGAAACTTTGAATTTGATGAATCTGTCAAAAATACTGTACGTCAGTGCAAAAATCAAAAATTCAACAATTAATATCATTGCAAAAATAACTATAGGTGAGTTCATACCATAAATGATAATAGAAAAAGGTGAAAATATCTGGTGGAGAATATGGGAAAAAGTTTGGATTGCCACAAATATAATAAGTGCACGACAAGCTTTGTTGAAAATAGCCATACTGATAAAGATAGGCAATTAAGAAATCTTCATATACGATCTAAATTGATACATAAGATGAAGTTGCTTCAAAAAAATCCCTTTTCAGAATATCACTTATACGAGAACTTTTGCCAGAAGCAATTACAAATGTTACAATAAGTATTTGGAAAAATTGTGCCGACCATGTAAATTTATAATCTTTTTAACATGATGTGAACACTAAATTATTGTTAATTTCCATTATATAGTAGAAATAAATATTTGTTATACTTTATATATTTTCATAATAAATAAATTTTAATAGGGAATAATAATTAGTAATGTATAGGTACACTCGGATTCAAGAAAGATGATCCCTGCGTCACTACTATATAATTCTATCAAAGAATTATGTCTATATCCGAATAAGAAATAGTATCAACTTGTATAACAAGGATAGCATAAGTGAATGCATGTGTTTTCAGTGCGATGCAAGCACGACATACGTTTCATAGAATTTATTTGAGCAAGACAAAGACGGAGTGATTGCATGCGCTGTATTATTTCATACACTTCCGTTTAGCGTTTTGACATTAACGCTTTGACATTTCTAGTAGTTTGATCGTTTGATTTCGTTTCACAATTTGTTTGTTGTTTCAATCTTTATTAAACCACAATGTCACGACGCGGTAAAACATTACGGTCACAAGCTCAAGGACTCGTTTTAAATTTATTAGAATATTTCGAGCAAGAGAAGGTTAATGGTGGTCCTCTAATATCCCTTACATCTGTACAGCAGGTAAACATTGTGAGATTTAACATTTTACAAATTCTAATGAATATCTTTTAGTGAGTAGCAGATGCATTGAAGGTAGGAGTAGCTTCAGTAAAACGTATTAAAGCCCGATCACTAAATAATCCTGTTCTATCTAGTCCAGTCCCCATATAAAAGCTAAAACAGACCATTTGGCAGAAACCTCTAAAATGAGTATCCGAAATACATTATTCACGATGTATTTACAGAGTAAGACCTTAAAAATGTTGAGTATTGAAGTAATAATATCTTTAATTTTAGAAAAGCATCAGAAATTGCTGAAAACCATATTTTATTGAGTAGAAGCAGTTTAAATCGTGTACTTCATAATATTGGCTTTATATTTAAAAAGGAGAATAATCGCCGAGCGTTAGTGGAGAGATCCAACATAACTGAGATGCGATTATTATTCCTGAAGAATTATTTAAAAAACATAAATTCTCCTTTTCAGAGAGAAGTGATATTTCTCGATGAGACTTGGATTGTTTGTTTTGTACCCACGTTATTTCTCAATAAAGTTCTATTATCATTTTTATTTTGGCGTATGTTAAATTTAGTACATTAAAAGACTATTGAGTTTATATTACATATTTTTAATAAACGATAAAGGCGATTATCTAACTTAGTTATCTAATTATACATAACCTAAAATTAGATCGATCAATCTAACCGAAAAACGTAGGATGTCATCATTATAATTTCCATGTTCATTTTATAGTTTACAGTACTTATCATGATGGCGAAGTATTGATTTGAATCATACGATATTAAAAAATGACGCAGGGATCATCTTTCTTGAATCCGACTATATATGTAATTATCTTTGCAGTTCGTGTAAACAACTTCAGCCGATGTAAATTTTTCTATTTATTACTGTTGTATGTAAGATACACATTTCCAAGACTAGTTGCTTGAATTTACTTCCTCAAGGTTTGTAGCAGTAATACGAATGATTTATCTGTATAAGTTCTTTATTGATTTTTAAAATAGAAACTTATAAGCAAAACCTTTTCTGCAAGTTCTTAAGGACATTTTGATAAAAGATAAAAGGTTTGATTCATTCTTGCTCTCTGATACAAATATTTAATAATAAATAGACTTGATTCACAATTTTCATGTTGATATAGCACATTCCCTAAAATGTACAGTAATTATATATTTATAACGGCAATCCTCCTCAAAACGCTCAGAACAAAGTCTATGCTTTCATTTGTAAATTGGGCCTATATCTTTATCCATAGATTCTTCTATTTTTTTTTGTAAAACTAGAATTGAATGTTAAGAGATTTGTATTCATCAAATTATAGATGTATGCACCTACTTGCATTTTTAACTTTACTCTCCTGTTTCCAATTGCCGTGCACTCGTATTGCTGCTTCGACTGGTAGAATGAAAAGCGGCACATCCATCTATTTTAACAAAGTAGTAAATGAAACACAAAACAGCTAAATCCTTAGTTAGAATTAATACAGTTTTTCTAACTTCTAACCTCAATTGTCATGATGTCATGTCAAATTGTCTACTAAATTTTAAGCTATGTGTTCCATGTTTTGGCGGGATATTTGATCACTCCTTCTTATTCTGAGACAGGGTATAGTACATGTAAAATTAGAAATTTACCTTGACAACGTTAAATAGTATACATCCAAGATAAACGTCAATTAATCCTGTTTGAATTATTACAGTCCAAGTTTATAATATTGTTGACCATAAATAGAATTTCTATACTTCGATTTATCAATTTATTAAATTTGGTTGTATATAAACATTGTTCTTTATTTTATTATATAAGTATACAGCATACGATAAATAAAAGTGATTCATAACCTGTAAAATAACGAAAGAAAATATTTAGTATAAAGAATAGGTATAGCTGATTGATTACTTACCTGATTTTATGTTTGTGGGATAATGTTTAGAGATTGGTGATAGTACTATTCAAATATCATAATGAACCTGAACACGACCCGAGATTTAATATAAAAGTAATAACGCAAGTATTAATTGGATTATTATAGGTATTAGACATTCATACCAACCTGAATATAGTTAAATACCGAGAGTGCATAAATTTTGAATTTAAAATATACAGAGTAATCAATAAACTATTAAGGGTAAGATTGATAGGGTAATCAAATAGTAAATGTGGTGTTATTTAAATAATATAGAAAGGGCTTTGTAATATTAACAGCTTTCGAAAGTATGACATTTGTAATAAGGTGTAAATGTGTTATAAGGAGTTATAATTAATATAACTGTAGCAGAATTATTTAAACATTTTTTGGGCTGGCTGAACATGGGCATTTATAATAAAATAACTAGAAAATTATAGTACCAAAAATGTTAATAATCGTTTGTACTATAATTTTCTAGTTGTTTTATTATAAATGCCCATGTTCAGCCAGCCCAAAAAATGTTTAAATAATTCTGCTACAGTTATATTCATTATAACTCCTTATAACACATTTACACCTTATTACAAATGCCATACTTTCGAAAGCTAATAATATGGTGGCCACACCTCATTTCCATCCAATTAAAGCCTAGTACACAATAGTATTACGTAAAACGGAAGACGTAAGACATAAAACATAAATGCAATACGTAAGAATATTGTTTTACACAATCTAATTTTACGGTTTACGGTTAACCAATAGAAAATCGACTTTGTTGACATTTTACATATTGGAAAGGCTATAACCATGAACGATTTGACGTTAGTTATTTTTCATTAGTTGATCTTTGAAATTTTCGTCTTTTTTATTATACAAATGCGGATATTATTTCACCAAATCAATTAATAATTCATCACCCTTTTTTTGGATTACCTTTTTAACAGTATTTTCTGATGCGTCAAACTCATTAATAACTGCAATACTCCTGATGATCTATTATTTGAGGTGACCTTTTACTTATTATCAAATACCACGGATTATTCAAATACTAAACTCAGTATCACGACTTCACGACGTAGTATCATATACAAACTGAACAGAAGTAGATAGGTTATGTTTTCATATATTCACATGCGAAATGTGTGGTAGGGATGTTTCAAGCAAAGGATTTCTATTGGTTGATCATAACGGGTTTTACGTAAAATTCCATCCTTACGGAATTTCCGTAGAACTTACGGCTTACGTTATTCACTACAGACTATTCTGTAAAACTGCATTAGAAATCATACTATGAATATCTTTATGACTTTACGTTTTCGTCTTGCGTCTTACGTATTGCTATTGTGTAGGTACTAGGCTTAATACTTACGTTATTACTTTTATATTAAATCTCGGGTTGTGTTCAGGTTCATTATGATATTTGAATAGTACTATTACCAATCTCTAAACATTATCCCACAAACATAAAATCAGGTAAGTAATCAATCAGCTATACCTATTCTTTATACTAAATATTTTCTTTCGTTATTTTACAGGTTATGAATCACTTTTATTTATCGTATGCTGTATACTTATATAATAAAATAAAGAACAATGTTTATATACAACCAAATTTAATAAATTGATAAATCGAAGTATAGAAATTCTATTTATGGTCAACAATATTATAAACTTGAACTGTAATAATTCAAACAGGATTAATTGACGTTTATCTTGGATGTATACTATTTAACGTTGTCAAGGTAAATTTCTAATTTTACATGTACTAGTATCTTTAAATATGCTAATGATACCTCTGCATATAAATCATTAATAAAATTATTAATATGAAGATCATATTGAATTATTAATACCGTATTAATGGTATATTATTATGATTTTTACGAAATATGTAATATTTTATTGGTAATTCAAAGTCAATTGATATTTATCCCATCTGTCAACATAAAAAAGTATAAAATATTTATAATATCACTGAATATGTTCTAAGTTACAATTTAATAATCTTTACTAGTCAATATCAATTACTATTTTCGTTATTGTTAGTAAATATCACTATTATAATAATTGTTTATACGACCTGTCACAAAATAGCCCATTATAATTTGTAGAATTTTCAATAGTAATTATAATCCGTTCGTTTTTAGAATTTTTACGTACTGTCTGGAGTTCTTATTCGTAGTAGTCCTTCTTGAAGATATGATGGTGTTCAAACAACTTCTTCGGATTAATAACAGCCTCAATACCGCTCAGGATCTCCACAACTACCTTACAATGGAATACTTGCTACTTAACAGGAACCTCTGCTTCGTTTATTGACAATACTCCTCGGACTTCTGGATTTTACAACACTGGACTCTTAATAAAAATCTTCCTTCAGGAATAATAAATATTGTAACTGCTACTGGCACTTGAAATATTAGATTCTTAAATCTTAGTAATAGGATCTCTGAAATGAACTTTTCTCTCACTGGTGACTGGAATCTTATACACCGCAATGGCTCTTCGATGAATTTTTCAACTAATGTAACTTATGCTTTATTCTGGTAAGTAGTTTTGATTGATAATTTTCTCTCTTTGTAGTATTATTAATATACACCTTTTTCACTTATTTTCGGATACTTATAGAACAGATATTTGCAAATATTAACAATTTTACACAAATACCGCTTTTACATTTTAGAAGAAAAATTGTTCTCTCTTATTTATTTTTCATCACCCTGGCAATCCTTTTAGATTTTTTAAATATCAACCAATGAATATATTATAACATAATATGCCTAATCAAAATAAAATTAAAATCTGTCTTGTTACCTTTTATACTTTCAAGGCTTAAAAAATTCCATTATTATTATTCTTTTTATATTATAATTAAGTCTTTATATGCTTTAAGTAATCTAAAAACTCACTCATCCCAATTTAATAACCAGATGTCAAAATGACAACTAATTTTGACAATTCCGGTTTTACGAAATTCAAAATATACTTTTCAACTAATTCTTATTTATTCAATTTCTGATATTCAATTCTTATTATTTTTCATCCCATAAACGTCATTTAAACGAGTCTTTAACAAAATAATAATACAAATTATATTACAATAATTAACATTTACCTTTCTCCTTTACAGATTATGGTAAATTTCAATAGACAATGAAACCATCCACATCTCCATATACAGGTCGTTCCTCAATACCTTAAGAACATTATACCCAACAAGTATCACTAGTAGATAAATAATTATTAACCCTTTTAAACGTCAATAAATCATGCTATAACGTTGCTATTCAATTTTTTAATACTATACTTTATTTTCTTGTATCTAATTTTATATACATCACTATTATCGACCATAACCGAACTACAACAATATATATATATATATATATATATATATATATATATATATATATACATTTATTTGGTTCTTTACTACAATATTCTATTTAGAGTTGTTTTCTTTCTTGGGTATGTGGTTTTTATTTGAATTAAAGGTAGCACATTTTTCTTAACGTTTCGTTATATTTAATACCTTTTTCAAAAGACACATAACATATAACTGTAAAAAACAATTGCAAAAATATCAGATTCTTCGTTACAAACATGACTTACAAAAACAATAATATATTATATAATAACGAAGAATTGACGAAATGAAATTTTAATGGTAAGTTGACCGTTGCCACACATTATTATATAATATATTATTGTTTTTGTAAGTCATGTTTGTAACGAAGAATCTGATATTTTTGTAATTGTTTTTTACAGTTATATGTTATGTCTTTTGAAAAAGTTATTAAATATAACGAAACGTTAAGAAAAATGTGTTACCTTTAATTCAAATAAAAACCACATACCCAAGAAAGAAAACAACTCTAAATATAAGTATATATATATATGACTATAAATAAAAAAAATCAATAATTTTATCTGTTCTTTTATTTAAAATATTGTATACAATATTGTACATTAAAAATATATTTATTGTATAAAGTTATATAAATAACAATTTTCTTCGAGCTGAGGTCCAACTATCCAGATGATTGTCTTGCCAAGGTTGATTAAAATGAGAGTTACAGGGTAAATACTCTCTTAGGCTTGCTCGCTTCTCCTGAGAAATGTAATGCCAGTGTTGCTTTAGAGATTCACCTTATTTTGGAGAATAAACAGTGGAATATGTCGAATCATCGTCTTATCCACCCCATCCAATAACCCAAAATGTTTATCGATTTGTCTGATTGTCCTATCAACTCTATTTTTCAATATTATCCATTTTTTATATATTTATTTTGCTGATATTTACAACTAATTTATATATTTCGATATCAGTTTTAATTTTTTCTAATTCGGATATAGACCTCTTAATTCTATTGTTTAATACTACTTTCTTCAATCTTAGCGCACTATGCCTGCGTCCAACATACATTGTCAACTGATGTATTTCCAACAAGTCTAGACATGTTTATACAGGTCTGTACATGTTAGCTACTTGCGAAACACTTCTGATGAGCGTATATAGCATATCCACCACCATTCACGATGATTTCTTCATTATAATCCAATTCTGGATGATCATATTAAGGATACCAAGTCATTAACATCTCCGGTATATTCTTATTTAAAGTCAGCACATTCGACGTTTCTATATCAAACACACAAATTTCATCACGAACTTCAAAATCAGGTTCATGTAGATATTCATATTCACAATAAATACAACACTTTTTTAGTTGGGTTATATTGGGGTTACAATATTCTAATATGTGGATTAATTCATCGATATCGAAATATTGTTCATTCTGATATGCAAATGCTGCTATGAATAAACAATCGCTTTGATTCAATTCCGAGGATAATAGCCAATTCCCAACTCCGATAGGTATTTCGATGCCATTAACTGCTAAAAAGTTTTCATACTTCTCCACGTTGTATGGTTTCACTGTCATTATAGGTACTTGATTATCACTATCTATACAAAATGTGTTACACCGCTTTACAATTGATACTGCTGATATTATATTCGAAATTCTTATATATATTTAATATTTACTTTGGTTAGTGACCGTTAGAGGGCGTCACATTAGTTTGGCAAGTGAATGTCAGAGGACGCCATTTTAGTTGGTAATCATGAGAGCGCCATTTTTAGTTTGGTTAGTGATCGTCAGAGAGCGCCATATTGGTTTGGTTGGTAATCATGAGAGATACCATTTTTTAGTTTGGTTAGTGATCGTTAGAGGACGCCATTTTAGTTGGTAATCATGAGAGCGCCATTTTTAGTTTGGTTAGTGACCATCAGAGAGCACCATTTTAGTTGGTAATCATGAGAGCGCCATTTTTAGTTTGGTTAGTGACCGTCAGAGGGCGCCATTTTAGTTGGGTTGGTAATGATGAGAGATGCAATTTTTAGTTTGGTTAGTGATCGTTAGAGGACGCCACTTAGTTGGGCTAGCAATCGTCAGAGGGCGCCACTTAGTTGGGTTAGCAACCGTCAGAGGGCGCCACCTTAGTTGGGTTAGTGAGCGTTAGAGGGCGCCACCTTAGTTGGGTTGACCTTTGACCTCCGCCTCCGGTGACCTTTGACCTCCGCCTCCGGCGACCTTTGACCCTTTACCTTTGACCTCCGCCTCCGGTGACTTTTTACCCTGGACCCGTGACCTTTGAACCCTTGACCTTTGACCTCCGCCTCCGGAGGCGGGCCTAGGACCGGCGGTCTTACTCTACTTGCATTGGTAATAAATCTTTAATAATCCGAATTGCCTTCTTTTGCAACAATAACATTGATTGTAGGTGTCAATTTGAACCCCACAGAATTAGACCATGGCTCAGATGTGAATTAAAATGGGCAAAATATATCATTCTGAGGGTCGTAATGTCACAAGACTTCTTCGTTCTTCTTAATATGTATAGAGCTTTATTTACTTTGGACGTAACACCATCAATATGCGAATCCCAGTTTAATTTATTGTTAATTGTTAATCACAGCAATTTACATTCCGATGCAGAATCGAAGGCTACGCCCTCCACCTCTAGTGCCTCACCCGTATTATCCCCTCAAAGATTAGTATTTTGGTCTTTTCAATGTTAAGTACTAATTTGTTTATAGACAGCCAATATAATAGTTCTTTCAAAGTTTTTTTGATATTATGAACAAGATTATCATGATTATCCCCGGTAACGAGTGTTGTGTCGTCTGCATATAGTGTTATATTCCCAGATACGTACGATGGAAGGTCACTAATACACGTAAGAAAAAGTAGGGGCCCCAGAATCGAGCCCTGGGGCACTCCTGCACTGGTTTCAACAATTTTGGACTGATGTGACCGTATGAATTGATCATTGTGTAGATGTTTAATTTCAATAAATTGTGTTCGCCGGTCCAAATATGACCTCAGCAGCCCATAAGCTATTCCTCTTACCCCAAATCTATAAAGCTTGTCCATTAGAATACTGTGATCAACTAGATCAAATGCTTTTGTTAGGTCACACGCAATGCAGGCAACATGTTGCTTTTGATTTAAATTGCGTAGAATTTCGTCGACAATATTTGTTAGGGCCGTATTAGTAGATTTATTATTTACGTACCCATGTTGGTGTGAGGTAATAATGTTACTGTTTGTCAGGTACCTACGCAGTAAGTTGCCTTTTGAAAACAGTTTCAAAAACCTTGGACAATGCAGGTAATATCGAAATGGGTCTATAATTGTTCGGTTGATGCTTTTCTCCCCTTTTGTATATTGGAACGATTTTTGAAGTTTTAAAAGCATTAGGAAAAGTACCCCCTGTAATGAATGCATTAATAACATCTTGAAGAGGCAAAGCAACAACATTCGCGACACATTTTAGAACGCTCACTGGGACATCATCGTTTCCAGTGGCTGGTGTATTATTTAATTTTTTGATTACCCCAATTACTTCCTCGGTAGTTACTGGATTTATAAACATAGAACTTGCTACCGCTGCAGACCGTGCCTCAAAGTTTTGGGCATCTGGGGCCTTAATATCTGGCCGTTTCGCTATGTTCGCGAACCAATCGTTAAAAATTTCGCAAATGTCCTCAGGATCCGTTGATAAAATCCCACTTTCCGCATTCATTATTTTTAGATTGGTAAATGGTAAACGTTGTTTAATCTCGCGATTAACAATATTCCATGTTGACCTAACCATATTATTGGAATTTGCTACTGTTGCACGAATATATATGTTTTTTGCAGCTTTAATAGCATTTTTAATATAATACAATATTTTTTGTAGTAAGCAATTAGAATCTCATTGGGAAAACCCCGTACAAGCGCGTAAAGCTCCCGCTTCGTACGGCACGATTTCCGTAAACCACGAGTCATCCAGAACTTCCTTCCATCAAGTTTGTGTTTCTTATATGGAAAACACTCATTTACGTGCCTCTGAATAATGTCATAAAACATATTAAGTTTTGTTTCTGGACTCGATTCCGTTAGTAAATCCCCCCAATTCACCTCACTCATAGCCTCAACGAAATTGCCCGAGTGTAAGAACGTTTCATTTCAAAATTATTCTTCCTTTGAAAGTTGCAATCAATTGAAATAGTTGTGATCTGATAAATGTATACATTCATTTTCAACTGTATATCTATAATTACTTCGTATGAGTATGTTATCTATGTATGTTTTTGACATGTCTGTAACTCGCGTAGGAGAGGAAACGGTAAAAGTTAAATTATACGATTTTGCTAGATTTTTATGTTTTAGTGACATTGGTTGACTCCAAAACATTTATATTAAAATCCCCACACAATACCAAATTCTGACACTTTTTGTGGTAATTAAGAACATATTCTAATTTTTCAAAAAAAAGGCTAATATCGGAAGTTGGAGATCTATAAAATGATAATAGTGTCAGGGAAGGCTTCTCTGTCTGAATGGCGCAGTATTCGAAATGATATTCGCAAGGCACATCTGGCAAACATACGCTAGATATCGATAAACCTCGTTTTATTAAAATTAATGAGCCACCATGCTTACCAACCTCTCTAGCAAAAAAACTACCTATATAATATCGCGAAAAAGTTAAACATGAAATCTGATTCGAATCAAGCCAGTGTTCAGTTACGGATGCCAGGTCTACCTCATTATCCATTAAAAAAAGTTCAAATTCGTCAACCTTACCCAGCAAGCTCCGAACGTTCAGACTGAGCACCTTCAATAATCCTCGTCGTTGCACGCCACAAAAAACTCTTCCTGATCTTCATTCGCCTCCGTATCGCCTGCTTCGAATTCGTCTTTTTCGGTAGATCCTCCGCTGTAGGAGTTGTCATTGTAGTCTTTACTGTTTCCATCCATTCGTCCTTCCGCTGGTTCCGTTACGCACTTCTTGGATGAACCCTGTGTCACGTTTGCCGCGTTGAGTTTTAACTGTTGTTATTTTATCGCACTCTCTTTTATTAATTTTATTATTGCTGTTATTACCGGCTAGTTCCAAGGACGCCATGAACATATTTGGCATGGGGTCATGCGACACATTCACTGTTGATTTTAATAGTTAATGTGTTTTTTAGTCTTGGATTATTAAATTGATAACTGTTATCAACATAATAGACTGATGAATCGCATCGATTAATTTAATCTTGGTATAGCGAGGAAGGTGGTTGTAATTGGCCGACCCTTTAAGAATCACAGTGGTTGTTGTAGATCGTGCCGTTACTTCGCGACCATTTCCGTCGGCTTGTAGCATGGTGATGGGGTACTGTTTAAATTTGCACCCCATGATGTTGGAGTATTCTAGCGAGGTCTGGACTGGCGAGGATGGCTTTGGATCCGCTGTCTAGATATGCCGTTCCTTGGATACCGTGGACAGAGATTTCCACAGCCGGTCGTTTGGTGATATGTACGTTGAA
Source organism: Amphimallon solstitiale (assembly GCA_963170755.1). Taxonomy (NCBI): domain Eukaryota; kingdom Metazoa; phylum Arthropoda; class Insecta; order Coleoptera; family Scarabaeidae; genus Amphimallon; species Amphimallon solstitiale. The sequence continues at coordinate 37,529,034 of OY720685.1, read as the reverse complement.
GCTACAGAAACTGAGCGGGATTGCTGGTATGGACCAGGTTGGGCAATTTCGGCGGATCACGCCTGGTTTACCGCATCCATAGCACTGGAGAGCGGTTATTGGTGGAGAGCTTGCTGGTAGGGTTGCGGAACTGTGTGTCGGAACTGATTTATCCTGGCTTTCTTTCTACATACCGAGGCGATGTGTCCGTAATTTTTGCAGAATTCACAACGGACTCGTGGCTTTGCTGAATCAGTGCTGGGTTTGGTCGGTTTTAAGGGTTTGTTGTCTCTTTCATTTGCCTCAATAACTCTGGCGTTTTCCAAGAGGTCCTAGAAGTTGGCTGGCAAAAAATTTTATTGGAAAAATTCTTATTAGAATTCACCAAGTTTCGTGTGTCACTTTCACAAAGTCTTATTAGACTCTTATTAACTTATTGGAATCCACTAAGTTCGTGTGTGTCACTTTCACTTGTTGTTGGAGGTTGTGTTTCGGCCGTCTAGTTGGGCGGCAATTTGTAAGGCACTTTGTAAAACACTTGTACTACTTTAAGACATCTTTAATCGGGCACTGGTGGAAATACATTCAGATACTTTACAAAACATATACATATATTAAACACGATAAGCGGCTTTTAGTGCGGATGGTAGGCTTCCTTGGCGTCCACAAGACCATAGGTAACAAGGACCGGGTACCAGTGCTCTTGTTGTAATGCAACTGGAGTCGTAGGAGGAACCTGACTGCCTTTTCTGGTCGCTGCGTTCCCTTTTTATTCCTAGTCCGGGGTTGCTCAGGTATGGTCACAGAGTGGGAGTCCGAATAGGGTGGGTGTAGGGTCGGTGTCCGGTCCAGTGGCGCTATCGAAGAGGGTAGTGTTGAGAGTTCTCGTACTACTACCGCGGAGGAGTGTTACAATCTTTAATATCGATGTGATATCAATTTAGTATACCAGATTCAAAGAAAACCCAATATATAAGTATGAGAATAATTGCAATCTCATGATTCAACAGGATTAATAAAACCAATTCATCATTCCAATACTAATTTTATAAATAAAATTTATAATGACATTGTTACCTTGTTTTACTTAAACTAATATAAATTTGCTACATTCTAACCTACTATTTTACAGTAAATATTTATACACAATGTGTTTTGTTTGATTTTAAACTACGATTATCATAAAAGAATAAAAATAAAATTAAATGAATTAAACCTAATTGTAATCTTGAGAATACAACTTAAATTTAACTCAAGATCACTGCAATATGTTATAATATTTCTAAATATGTAATGTTATATGCAATATCGATCTTTGTATTAAATTATGTTATAAGTAATATCGATCATTGTGTTAAATTATTTTTAATAAAGATATTATCAATTATTGAATGTATTTCTTGAGTTATTAAAACAATTAAACTTGACAAAAATTCTTGAAAGTGGTCCATACGTAGAATAATAGATGTCGCACGGGCGAAATACAATTCAGAATATGATATATGCGGCAAATACACCATGACTATGAACCGGCACGATCAACCTTTTACGATCTCTCTGTATATGTATTTCTAACTTACATTTGATGTTTGTTCTATATTCTCATTACTCACATTTAAATTGAAATCTTCAAATGTTTACTTTTTATATGTACTTCCATATGACTTTTCCTGCTTGCTCCATATTCGCATAAGTCACATTTAAAATCAAATTCCTTCGTATGTTTACGTTTTATATGGTCTTCTAAATTACTTTTGTTGTTTGTTCCATATTTGCATGAATCACATTTAAAATCAAATTTCTTCAGATGTTTACTTTTTATATGTACTTCTAAAGTACCTTTGTTGTTTGTTCCATATTCGCATGAGTCACATTTAAAAGTATATTCCTTTAAATGTTTACTCCTTATATGGACCTGCAAATGACTTCTCCTGTTTGCTCGATATTCGCATGAGTCACATTTAAAATCAAAAATCTTCAAATGTTTACTTTTTGTATGTTCTTCTAAATCACTTTTGCGGTTTGTTCTATATTCACAAGAGTCACATTTAGAATCAAATTGCTTCATATGTATAGCTTTTATATGTCTTTTTAAAGAACTTCTGTCGTTTGTACTATATTCACACGAGTCACATTTAAAACTATATTCCTTTAAATGTTTACTTTTTATATGTACTTCCATATGACTTTTCCTGTTTGCTCCATATTCGCATAAGTCACATTTCAAATCAAATTTCTTCAGATGTTTACTTTTTATATGTACTTCTAAAGTACTTTTGTTGTTTGTTCCATATTCGCATGAGTCACATTTAAAACTATATTCCTTTAAATGTTTACTTTTTATATGAATTTTTAACTTACTTCTGAAGTTTGTTCCATATTCGCAAAAGTCACATCTAAAATCAAATTTCTTCAAATGTGTACATTTTATATGTCTTTCTAAATCCTTTTTGTTGTTTGTTCCATATTCACATGAGTCACATTTAAAACTATATTCCTTTAAATGTTTACTTTTTATATGAAGTTTTAACTTACTTTTGAAGTTTGTTCCATATTCGCAAAAGTCACATTGAAAATCAAATTTCTTCAAATGTTTACTTTTTATATGTACTTTTAAAGACGTTTTTCTGTTTGTTCCATATTCGCATGAGTCACATTTAAAACGATGTTCGTTCAAATGTTTTGTTTTTACATGCCTTCTTAAACATTTTTCATTTGCTCGAAACACACACAACAAACAGTTAAATATTTTCTTTCGATCATGTGAGCTCGACTGTCCTACTTTTATAAGTGTATTTCTATAACAATGCGTAGAATGTTCTTGGTCGTCCTTTCCTCCAATATAAGCGTGAGTATTTTGCACGTGCAGCCTGAGGGATTCTTTAGCTTTGAAACGTCTGTCACAACTCCCACATTTATATATTTTAACTTCGTAATGCTGGTTGTTCGTGTGCTTTACGAGATCTGCTTGGTACTTCGTCCAGTACTTGCACTGTTCACATCTGTAGATTGGACGAAGACATCTCTTGCGTTCGTTCAGTGCTGTTGTCGTCAGCTTGGCCTGTGGTGTCGGCAGAATGCACTTTCTGAAAATAAATAAATATTTCTAATCTCATGCTAAACGTTTAAAACCTGTTTTACATTTGTCAATTAATTCATGAACTTGAATCATATTACACTTCAATAAATTCATGAATTTCTTCATGAATATCATGATGACCAACTGTAACAGTGAATTTTTGGTTTATTAAATTCTCACATTAAAATGCTATTTAAATTGTTTACTATCGAATTTGAGGTTACGTAAATAATACGATCAAGATGAACATCGAAAAAAGAAAACGTGATAAAGTAATAAGAGCAACCGTTTTAGGAATGATTATTGCTGCTACGACAATTTTGATTAGAGGCCTGGAGGTTAGACGAAATCACAGATGGTGGGTGAGACCATGGTTGAGATGTAAAAAGAAGGGAAATTTAAATTTAGTGAACAAGGAATTTGTGGAAGATGTTGCACAGTTTAAAAGTTTTTTTTAGAATTTCGGAAGATTGTTTTAATAAACTTCTACAAATGGTAGAAGGAACCATTAGCAAAAAGAATACGTTTTTCCGAGACTCGATATCTGCTAGGGAGAAACTTATTATTACATTGCGTTTATTGGCCACTGGGAAATCATACAGAAGCTTGATGCACTCTTTCAGAGTTTCAGAATCAACTATTTCATTGTTTGTTCCGGTTGTTTGTCGAGCCATATATTCGGCATTGAAAATGATTATTTAAAGGTACAATAACTGTTTAACTCATTAAAAAAAATCATAAAATATGTTCTAGGTGCCAACTACCGTACAAGAATGGGAACGTATATCTCGGGAATTTGCCAAATGTAATCGGTGCAATGGATGGAAAACATATTGTGTTTCGTCCTCCAAAAAGTGCAGGATCAACGTATTTCAATTATAAAGGTGATCATAGTATCGTTCTTTTTGGAGTCGTTGATGCCAAATACAACTTTATTTACATAGATGTCGGTGTTAACGGGCGAGTTTCTTATGGTGGTGTATTTAGGCAAAGCTCACTTGCTTCTGCTCTTGCACGAGATATATTAAATATTCCTCAATCTAAATGCTTACTAAATAGGAATAAACCAGTACCACATGTATTTGTGGCTGACGCTGGTTTCCCATTATCTGAACATATTATAAAACCATACCCACTCCGGAATATGAATCACCAACAACGAATATTTAATTATAGATTAAGTAGAGCCCGGAGAGTTGTTGAGAATGCCTTCGGTATTTTAGCAAACCGGACGTTTTTAAATTCATCGGTGGATCAATTGGTGGAATCAGGTTTCCACCAAAATGTTGTTATATTGCGGTTAGATTTATGATGGGTTTTTCAAAACGCGTTTCTATATTCACCAAAGTTTTATGCTGTACTCAACAGAAATCCACTTTTTCCACCTGCTATAGAAGTTGGTACTTTGATGGTTGTTTGGTGGACGAATAGTGGGGGAAATGTCAAAATAGTTGAAGGATAAAAGTAAGGTTCTGGTTGATGTTGAAAATCGTGTTAACTGATATTTATTATGGAAGAAGCAGCAGGGAGTAACAATTGTTCATCCTTCACTGAAACTTACTTTGCGGTAGATTTATTAGATAATCAAACAAAGCAAAAATATTCAACATCTATGACTAATGCAGAAATTGAAGAAGTATCTTCAGGTAATTGCGATTTAAGTTGTTAAATTGACAATAAAAAAAATATTACTGTGTTGCAAATCCAGAAAAATATGAACGTAAATTATAAGAACTGCGGGGTGCAAAAAGACAAGCATCAGGTACTAAAACAGATGAAGCAGGTTCTACATCGAACTCTTTCAAGTGGACAACAGATAATATAAAACTAATGCTCCAAGAACGGTTAGACATGGAACCTGAATTTGTGAATCCTAAATGTAAGAAAGTAAAGCTTTGGGGAAAAATTGCAAATAAAATGCAAGAAGCTGGCTACCAACGTATTGGTGGCAATGACTGTAATGCTAAATACAGGAATTTGCTCCAAACATACATACAAAATAAAGAAAAAAAGTCAAAAACTGGAGAGTCTAAAATAACATGGGAGTATTTTGAAATATTTGATAATGTATTAAGCACAAAACTGTCAATAATTCCTGACAAAAATCTTTTATCAACATCTATTGAATCAGAAATTTCCGATCAGTCCGACCATGAGATAGAACTTGAAGCACTGAAAGGTGACTGCAAGAAAGAAAAGTTGCCACAAGCTATGAAAAAGCGTAAATTATGCAATGAATTAACTGTGGCACAATATTTGTACCTTAAAGAAAAAAGGCATGTGGAAGACAGATAATTTGCTCTTAAGAAATGGGATGAAACGAAACAACTGAAGAAAGACGAGATCGGTGCTATCAATAACTTGGCGCAAGCTATATTGGAAGCAACAAAATCAAAGATAACTAAATGAAATTATATACCGGTAAAATGGGGTGTCTTTATGCCACTTTTTATGGTTTTCAAAGAATTTCGGACAATTATAGACACCAAAAATGTTTGTAAAAATTAACGATATACTTTGAACCTTTGGTTACTAAATTGTGTAAAAAAGACTTAGAAATTTTCATTCGTTTTTCTAAAATTATTTATAACAATTGGCACAATTTCCCCCCATAGGATGGGGTGGCTTTGTGCCAGCTACTTGTTTACCGTTTTAGCACAATGCCGCCTATTTACAGGCTGAAAATGTGCCAGGCCCAGCTTCATATTATAGTGAAACTGTATGGTATGAGTGACATGGCCCAATTTCACCCCAATTAGTTTTATCTCTGTTATTTTTGTGGTACAATCTCGCCCAAATAAAAGGTTTAATGAAAAAATTTTGTTATTTATAAAATATAACAAAAACTAGATATTCTTACAAACCAAAATAAAACAAAAGAACAGCCAATTCTCCCATAGAATAGTAACTAATAAAGATAATTAAGCGTATAAACTGAATTTCAAAATAGGTAGTGGCACAAATTCCCCCCTTATATTGTCGGAATCTTATTCAAGGTGACACACTCAGGTTATTTTGCACTACTCGACCACTGCGTATTCTTTAAAAGATAACCTATATAACACCTAATTACGTGTGAACTTTGAAACGGTTATTATTAAAACACTTTAGGCAAGCCAGGAGAAAGTATGCGATAAAACGAAAATTTTGCAAAATCTCACCAACTTAATAACTTGACGGAACAGAAATGGAGGGTATTGCATACACAAACCATACATTTCATTCTATTCGCCTCTAATATCGGTATTCTTGAACAAGAGTTCGGGGCGGTAGGTGAATCGATGTGCCGATATGGTGCGAATATACACGATCAACACGTAGTGGCACAATCACGCCCCGGCAGGCACAAAGTCACCCCATTTTACGGTATTTAAGATTTATTTTCAGAATAGAATATGGTAATTTCTCTGCGTTTTTAAAACTACATATTGCAGTGACCTGGAGTTTGGTGGTAGATTATAAATAAACATAATCAAGATCACTTCAAGATTTAATTTAATTAATTGTTATTTTATTTATTTTTATCATTAAGTGTATATAAATATCCATTATGTCAATAATTTGCCAAAATTTAATTTTTATTTAAGTAAAATAATAAAAGAATGTTAGTATAATTTTTATAAAAGTCATAATATTAAAATAAGCATAAAATATTACGTGGATGATAACGAGCAAGTGTTTCCCGCACGAAGAATACTGTGACCGGGAGAGATCGATAGTGTGGCTCGGCGAAAACAATATTTTTCCGCTAGATGCATTGGATGAATCATGAACGTGTAAACAAGTTGATATTTACATGTTTGTTTACCTTTTTCAAAGATTGTTAATACGCTGGTTTCCTGAGTGGTGCAGCACTGCAGCTAAGTATTTCTGGGAGTGGAATCGTATCTGCCGAATACAACCGGGCGTTTTTGTGAAGAAAAATATCGATATAAGACCGGGACCGTGGAGAAAACGGCAGAGTTGCTTGGTGTAAACCGCACTCAAAAGAGGAAAAAAGGAGAAGGTGGAAACCTCTTCTTCCTCTTAAATGTTATATTAACTTAGAAGTTTATTCTTGAATTTGAACTTAGAATATTTTCAAAGAGATTTTTCGATACTTATAAAATTTTCAACAAAAATTAAAACTTGTAATATTTTCCTTAATAACTTTACTGTAGTTATAGAATTTTTCTAACTGAGATGGAACTCAGAATAACTTTAAGAATTAGATATCGTTTTAATTTGGAGCTCAATTTACATTGAGACTTGTAATTATTTTAGAAATAATTACTTATGTATGGAACAGTTTTATTTAATTAAAACTTTGAGTTTTTTTTTATTTTTCTAGAATGTTTTGTTTTATATGTAGGGTTATTACACCATGCATTATGATAAAACATTTTAGTGACTGTAACGATCAAGTTGAATAGCGTAATAATTTTTTTTTTATAAAGATTTTTCTTTACTATTTTATTTATCGGATTAGAGGATTTGTGGTTAATAATTTTGTTTTATGTATATATAGAATAATTGAACAGTGATCGAATTTTTAATGATGGATGAGTTTGAAGTAATGTACGAAGAATTAAGGTGATTTGATAACGTTTGTTATAAATGTGTGTATAGTGTTGTACCAATTTTTTTTGAGTGGTGTTTTGTATTGGAATCTAAAAGGGAGGTAACGTTTTATTTTAATATATATATTTTCTTTTATGTGTATCAAGTATATTTTATAGTACTTGTTTGTTTGATATTAACGTGTTGAGTAATAGATCAGGGATGTGTGCGATGAATTAAGTAGTTGTTTAATTCATAGCATGGAGTCCTGGTGAATCCTTAAAACACGAATTAGTCTTGGTGGTACTGTGTTGGGAGCGAGAAAAGGCGCCAGGCAGAACTAATCAGGGCTGAGTTAATTAATTAAATGCACAAAGACTTTTATTTTATTTTATTAAATTTAAAATTTGTATATATGCCTTAAGGGGTGAGCACATGGTGGTGTATGTTCGGGTTGTGTCCGACGAGTTAAAAAGCATACTCGTAGGGTGGAACTTTGGTGTGAATTTGCTTTCTGATGGTACTGTCTTGGGAGCGAGCAAAGGCGCCAGGCAGGACTAATTAGGGCAAAGCCACTCCCTTAATGTTTATATTTTTTGTAAATAATAAATTGCGTAATTTTTGGTTATTCATATTCCAGTACAATCCATTATATGCGATAAATTTTATTTTATTAAAGATGTTGATTGTTTACATGTATCTATGACGAATTATAAATCATGATAATCACGTTTATTTTTAAAATATAATTTTTTTCTCGATGTTATGCTTTCATTATTTATAATTTCTTTATTATATTGACTAGTTGATTATGATATGTGTAGTTTTAGATGATGTTTTGAAATATTAAATTTTTGTAAATATATATTTGTGTAATTTAAAATTTCTCGTTTCCATTGATACTTTCTTTTAATAAATTAGATGATAAGATTTATTTTGCATTTTATTTTCTTTACCTCACCTGGTGATCATTGAAGAGCATTCAAATTGATTGGAGAATTTATTTATATTTTCTGCCCCTGAGAGAATTTTTTTTTGTCATTCTAAACTGAGCTAGTTAAATGTAAAATTGCCTAACCTACTATTTAGCAGAAAATTTGTTGTATCTTAGTCTAGCATAAGGCCTAGCACTAGGATGCATGCTTGATTCTTACTTATATATTGGTTGAATAGTTTAAATTATTTTTATATAAATCTCAATTTGCAAGAGTCACAGCAATATGTTAAAACGTCCGGGGTAAGTGTGATATTGCTTTATTTTACATTTTAAAATATTTTCCTTTAAATATATTGGCTTCAAAAGATTCTTTGTGTAATTTATTGTTTGCTTATTTATTGTTTTATTATGCTAGATGTATTTTATTTTTAACGAAATTTAATATGTCTCTCAAGCGTAAACAAAAATATTACAAGCTCGCTTTATGGTTTATTAAAATTTAGTGGGAAATATTATCGGATTACTAGACTTGACCAGTCATACCTTTCATATAGCTGGTCTTAAGACCCGACAAAACTTTTTGCCGACAGTGTACATTACTGTATCAAGTGGGTTTTACATCATAAAGCAAAATAAAATTGGCAAGCGGTTCACTACGTCCAAGCAAAACAAGTTCACGTGTATAGTAATATATAATAATAAAACTTTAATATTATAATTTCACCACATTTTTAGGAGCACAACAATTTCAAAGTTTAAGTTGTGTTGCAATTCACAGAGTAGTCTTTAAAGTGTTACGTTAATTTTGCACTTGCAGAAGTTTATACATGACAGCAAGTCCCAAGCATGTAATAAGTGAAATATTTAAATTATTTCAAAATATTCTCATACTTCAAAACAATTTAAATGTCTACCGCAAGTCTTATATGTGTCAAGAGCTAATAATAAACTATATTGTAAGACAGGGTCATTTCTGTTTCACTCTTCACACATAAAATCATATAAAAACCAATCGTACCTGGCATTCCTCTCGCAGCAGAAAGCCATGTGGTGTTGGACATATTCCTTCGCATCCAAGTGGATTTTGCAAAATGGACACTGCGTAAGTTCTGGAATTGCGTGAAAAATACAATCATTAAACTACAGGCAAAACTGAAATTGATGACTTGTGGAATGCAAAAATCATGAAATATTGGAATATTACTGAAGCACGGAATGATTTATGACCATCATGTAACCATGAAAAGAATCTGTATGCTGTTTTTGCATCAAACTTCCTCATTTCCGAAAATTACTCTTTTTCCTAATGTTCTCTCACCCAAATTCTGTAATGGTATTGATAATATGGACAACGAGATACAGAGTTAATTGGAATTTGCAGGAAAAGCGTAAGTATGATGTTACAATTAACGTGTGATTGTAAATCAACAGTTTCCTTATTGAATATTATGACTTTTAATAATATATGAGACTTACATGCGTTCATTATAACTATGTACAACTGTTAATTTATATGTGATTCATACAAGAATACTGATCTTGGTTTAGCAGCTTTTTATTGAAAAACAAAATAAAACAAGACAAAAATATAAAGGTCTCTATCAATTTAAAGAACTCTATTAATTTGGACAAAAATCATAAAAATATATTAATGATTTATAAAATTATATTAAAGATAATGCCTTTTACAATACAAAAATCAAAAGTCAAATCCACTAACATTAAAATGAGATTTTTACAATACCTTCAATTGAAAACCTGCCAGCTGCATTCTTAACGCAAACGGTTTTATGTTTGGCCAAATGCGATTTCGAGCTGAATCCAAGGCAGCAAAATGTGCAGGCGAATATATCCTTAACGATGTCGTTCATAGTGGTAACAAAATCCTCTGTGACAATTTTATTCCAGCTGCTTCCGTATTCCTCCCCAAAATACACCAGTAATTCATCACCAGCTTGGATTTGACGAGTGCTTTGATAATATATATTATCGTCAGATTGAATGACATGCAGGTTTTGTTCGCAAGTATTTCTGGTAGGATTAACATACTTCATCCAATTCATATGTTTCGATTTATTTTTGTCCAAGACAAATGTTTCCTCTTCCATTTCCCAGGGATATTCTGTTGTGCCGACTCCAGTAAAAGGACCAAATTTTACACCCGCAGGAATAATTCTTATGGCATATATTCTAGTCTGTTCAAAACAATCCTGAATTTGTAAAATATCATTTGGTATATCTTCTCTTGCCCCATTGTCTGCACTATTCAAAGCATTGTTGTTTAAAATACTCACAAGCATTCTACATTCGATACAATAGTCTTCATAGTATGCTTCACAATTTTCACAGTCTGTCAGATTAAAAATCATATATATATAATACAATCACTTATCAAAATAATAAAGTTATATACTAAATATAGGTATCAAGAAATGGAGAAGATTTCATTGACAGTTGAAATAACCTAAACCTTATTATTTAAGACATATAACAGTTTTGAAACTAAAACTATTATTTCTTGGTATTTGCAATGGCATGAGACAGTTATTCAATAATAATAAGTATTATTATTAAACCAACTTAACATAGCCTGTTGTTATTGTTTTAGATTGTGACTACAACCAATCACAAAAAAAAATTAAGTTGAACAGCAAGTAATATGCCTATACTTACACAGTAGTCCATTATCGAATTCAGTTTTAATATCGTCAGCATTGATCCCTCTTCCTATTTTAACGATGTCATTCTGTACTTGAGTCACTTCAAATGATACTAATTCTGTTTTAATATTGTCCGAACTTGTGGACTCTTCCTGCTGATTTATTTTGCCATGCAGAATGGGACCTCGAAATTCAGCATTGTCTGTAGTAATGGTAGTTTCAGAAATATACACTTTATCCTCTTCAAAACTGTCTTCTTGCCATTGTTCTTCCTTCACACTAAATGTATTTGCCGAAAACATTGGGTTATGCATATTACTATGGTCAATAGGATCAGCCATTATTAAGGTTTTTTAATTTGTGAACTGTGAGTAAACCAGCAAGTATACAACTGTCGTATAAATTGGCAATAGTAAAATATTTGACCACACAGAGATGTTTTATCATACAAAACACCAAGCCAAAACCAATTGCTGTAAATATTAAACCAGAAACTTGCTAAAAGACAGCAAGACGTCTATCGCAGCGGTGCCGCGGTTGAGTCGCCGGAGTTGCCAACATTTTCATTCAAAAGTTGCCAAATGTTGCCAAAATTATAAAACTATTAATATTTGTACATAATTCCATGATTTAAACTATTTTGTGTGGTAATATCGTTTAACGATCAATAATTAAAGCTGTTAAACATTAGTTGAATTAGTTTACTAATTTATTCAAGAATAACTTACAAGATTTTTTTGCCTATATGTATTAAAATGTATTACATAAATATTTTATATATATTTAATAGGTAAATCATCAATAAAAGATAACGGAGAAAGTTGGGATAATATTTAAGATTACGTATACATATATGTAATTACTCTACTTCTGCTTTTCCATTTTTCCAAATTGTAAATTGTGACGCTCTCCTTCATTGTCTTTAATAAATGTCTAGTTGCTAGATAATGATGAATTTTTGATTTATTGAAATTAATTGTAGTGAATATTCTCTCCACTGCAGCACTGCTATGTGGGAGAGACAATAGTTCGAATGCAAATTTTGATAAATGCGGATATCTGTCTGTTCTTACAATGGAAAAAACACTATCGCCCCCTATACTAATTGAATAAACAACGATCACTTCGGTGTACACAGACTTCCATTATATTATAGCATTTACCGATTGTATGTGTATACGCATTTAAAGCGTTAGACTCACTAAATCGGGAATTCCCCTCCCTTCCCTGGCAGTAATTAAAATGTTTATACATTCTATTGACCTTGACCATTTAGCGCACTATGTGTAATTCTACGAGTAATACATACATATATACGTAGTACGAAAATTCTTTTTTAAATTAAGTCTTCCTATTATTATTTTTAATTATGACAAATTTCGTAGAAATATTTATATGGAATTAATTTTTGTATATGTAAAATGTTGCCATTTTTTGCATTTCTAACAAAGTTGTTGCCATGTTGCCAGAGTTAGTTGGAAGTTGCCCAAAATGGCAACAAGTTGCCAGCAACAGCAACCCTGGTCTATCGTCTATAATCATTTTATAACTATCTTTATCTATGATTCTACAGACTGTCTGGAAATGTTTGTACGCCAATTATGTTGGTAGTATGGATTTTATTTTTCTAAAGTTGATGGAATTCAGTAGCGGAGTTAAGCGGAGTATAGAAGCACGGTATGACCACAGTATAGTCAAAGATTAGAGAATACCACATACTAATGCCTGCCATACACGTTACGGTCCACCGGAGAGGTCTACCTGTGCAGGTACGCCCGCGCAGGTAGACCTGAGCGTGTGTGGGACATTTTTTGAACCTACGCAGGCGACCGGTGAAAGAATCGAAAATCAATTCTTTCACCGGTCGTCTGTGCAGGTTCAAAAAATGTCCCACACACGCTCAGGTTCATTTCAGGTCTACCTGCGCAGGCGTACCTGCATAGGTAGACCTCTCCGGTGGACCGTAACGTGTATGGCAGGCATAAAGATGCGACACTCGAAAAAGGAACTACATTTGTAGAGAAGGATAGAAAACATTCCAATTTAAAGGGACTGAACATAAACAAAACATGTACACATAACCTAGTCAGCAGACGCCATTTGCTTTATAGTAGGTTCTTTCGTTTGTTTTTCGGTGTACTGTAGTTCGTGTTACAATACACTACAATTAAAATACACTAAAAAACAGCTGATTTTCGGTGTATTACACCATGAACACTCGTATGTGGCGGGCGGCGTAAGTTTAAAAGTGAGTGTATTTGTTAGAAAAGTTTTGTGAGTGGTTTAGTTGTACACTTCATAAAGCCTTTTTTTAATTCTATACTGTGTACCTATATTACATAATGGCGGGCTATATGTGTGAATGTAACGAAAATGAACTTTCACAAAGAGGCTCATATATGATACTGGCATACTGGACATTTTAAATATATTGGATCCTCACGAAAGTGATGCTGATATAGCAAATATAATTTCTTTATTTCAAAAATATTATGTCCCTACTGTGATAATGGTCATTTGACACACAACCAAAAGTTATTTAACCAGAAGCTGTCTCAGGCAAGGGTGGATATAGAGCACACTTTTGGCATTCTTAAACAAAGATTTAGACAGCTCTATTATTGTAAATTAAAAGGCATTGAATATTTATGCCACTTTATACATGCTTGTGTGTTATATAATCTATGTATGCAGAACATGACGACATACCCAACGAAGTGGAGGATTCGATAGCAGGAGAACAAAAAAGAGACACCATTGCAGCAACATTAATATAACAAATTTATTGTAATATAAATAAATATTCCAAATAAACTACAATTTACATAACAAAAATAAAAAAGTATTATCATTTGACATATAATGAAACATAATTAAATAAACTAAAAAACAATTCACTTCAAATAAATGGCACTCATATATCACAATTAATAAATTTATTTAAGATAATTCTTTTAAAATGTCAGTCCTTCCTATGTATGCTTTTAATTTTGCTTCTTCTAGCTTAAGGATATTATTAATAAATTCTTCCCGTTTCCTACCCTCTTCGGTGATCCTAGAATTTTCTTTTTCTTGTAATTCTCGAATCTTTATTAGCTCTTGCAATATTGACTGTGAGGGTTTTCTTCTTGGGTTTCTTTCCTTCGTAGTTGCTGGAATATCTTCTATGTCATCAGTGTTTCTTTCAGTATTTAATGCACCCTCAGCTTCTACTACTTCTTTCACATTTATTTTCTGAATAATGTCTTCCCTCCTTTGTCCACCACCTTCGGAATCTGATAAAAATCAGGGAAAACAGACCTTCTCTCGGAGTTTATTCCAACTAATTCTCTGGAAAAAAAATGGTAAGTATTTTCAAAACACAGATAGTAAAACACACATACTGTTCAAATGAACATTTAAGTTTTCCCCTGCCACTTCGCTTATTATTTGCATTTACATCTTCTATCTAGGGTTTTATATCGATTTTCTATTTGTATATTGCTAAAAGTAAATCCTTTCTCTCTCATCTTACTTTCAATCAATTTCCATAGCAATTTATTATTCTTCAGTTTTATTGTTTTTCCAATATTGCCAATATATTCCTTGTATAACGATAAGAGGAATTTTGTGGCTTCATAAGTCCAGGTGTTTTTGAAAGTATCTAAGACAATAAATTAATAGTTTTGCATTTCTACTTGAACTATTTTGGAACAGCTAATGTTGGCATTTAGTTATGTTATTTAAATTTTATTATAAGACTCTTACTAGCTAACTGTCCAACACTTGAAATGTTCTTGCAATGTTAAAATGAAAAAAAAAGACAACCTCTTAATATGTATAAAGAAACAAGAATTTACTTTCTGTATTATTTTGATGCAAAACTTCTACAACTTCTGTTTCATGGGTCTCAGATATTCTCGTAATTTCTAAAATTTCTGGGTCACCTCGTAATCCGTAGGGAATTATTTTATCCTCACGTAATGCTTTATGGAAGAATTGTATTGCAAACTGATCATCTGAAAAAATTATTCAATAGTAGTAGAATACCGCAGTGATAATCGAAAGACTTATTATACCGTTTCTATGTCGATCTATTACTTCTACATGATCTCTTAACGAGATCACAACGCCTTCTATAATGAATTTTATTTCTCAAAGTTCCTCCATTTTCATTGATAAAAAAATAATAAAACAAAAATAAATACTGGCAGAATTAAAACAAAAATCGATTCGTACCGTTTTACTTAACCTATTCTTATTTTGGTTTCTATAATACGTGATAAAACTTATTGCGCATGCTCCACGAGTGGCCACCTTTTCCACCGGCTTCAAACCAGGTGTATAAATTGTACACTTTTTCACCCAAAAATTAAAAACACTCAAACAAACGAATGCGTGTTATGACATAAATGTAGTGCACACTTTACGCACCACAACAAACGAATGAACAATCATTAAAAATGTGTAGTTGGTGTACAACGGTGTACACTTTTAAAACAAACGAAAAGACCTAGTGTTTAGTCTGTTTATTGTAATTATTATTGTATTTGAATTAGTCGTATTTCGTAATTATGAGTATGATACCAAAACAAATTGGACAAATGTGTGCATATAAAGACCGTAAACATTATTCTTGTATATCTAAGGATGAAAAATTACATTTCTTTAGATTTCCTAAAGATCATGGTATGTAAGTAAACAACAAGTTATAAAGAATCTTCCTATTTTTTCGCCTATCAATAATAATAATATTAATTCATATTGTAGTTGTAAAAAATGGGTGCAAGCATGTGGAAGATATGATTTATCGACAAAGATCCCTTATAATTTTATACAAAGTATCGGATATGCAGAAAACATTTTTTAGCAGATATGTTAATAAACATTGAAAGGAAGCGTCTGTTACCACTAGCTGTGCCAAATGAGTTTTCAGACAGAGTACACTTTAAAAACAATATGTTAGATTTATACAATTAACAATAAACATTTAAGTAACAAATTTTTTTATAGCTGAACCAATTCCATCATGTTCAGGATATACTATTAAGTTAAGAGAAAGGAAATGAAACGGAAAATACAGGTCATAAAAAAATCAAAGTTATTTCTGATATTACCATACCATACCATATATTTAGCCTGTTTTATCTTCTGAAATTTTCAAATAACGAGTTTAAAAATACACCAAGTATGAATAGGAAATAAAGTATACTAATGAATATATAGATATCGAAACATGTCACATAGATATCGAGACTTTTTACACAGGTATTGAGACATGCTAGAAATGAAATAGCGTATATTTACAAATATGTGTCCTGCAAATTCATTTATTTCCACCTATCTTTATGAAATTCTTTGTAAAAGCATTTCCGACTAAAACCAAATCAGTAAGAGGAACCAGATACTTTAAAAATAATAAACTTCCTGAAATCAAAGAAACTTTTGATTTTATAGATGACTTGCAGAAAATTCAACTTAGAATGCATGCAATAAGAAGAGAAACTGATAAATATGATATAAATCTTGTTGGTGATATAATAAATTTATTATTATTATTATTATATTGTTATAGTATGTAAATATTGTTTGTATAATAAATTATTCATTGTCTCAGAATTTCATTGCCTACCTTTTTAAATGTACATGTTTCAAATATATATTTTTTTATTTTCCGATCACATTTACCATGTATAACACATAAATATGCATTTAATATTCTCCAAACACTTATTTTCTTATAATAATATTTTATATTCTTATAATATGTAATTATTCCACATAGAATTTGAATTTCTATTTTGGAATATTGATCCATACATTTATTTCTATAATAAAAGAATGTTATAATCTGTTCTGTTTAAAATTCCCGCGCTTCTACATTCCAATTTAAATGTCCAAGGTCACTGAAAATTTGAGTAAGAGATCAAAGGTTCCGATCGAAGCGTCGTATCTTTATTAATGAAATAATAAATAATTCGATTAGTTATATGAATAATAAATATTAGATATTCTGAACACTATATTAGATAACAAAAAATATATATGGTAGCTAGTTTTTAATATTTCACATTCTAAAAATTACATAACACTCCTATAAAAATATAAAATAATACAATTATACTACTTTTAGTGATTCTATTGATAAAATTGGTTAACTGTAAGCAGGGTCATTAAACAATTATTTAAAAAATCTGTGCCATACAAATATAATGTGAAAGACATCAACGGTGTTTTCTGTTGTGTTGTCTAGAATTTTCAAATCAACCATCATTCCAAGTGGAAAATCAACAAAATTCAAGAGAATAATGTGTGTGTAATGTGTTTACTGAAAATGTAGTTATTTATTGTATGTTTTAAAGTTTGCTTTACTTATTACCACTTTGTAAGGTGGCAAATAAACAAATGCTCTATCTCACTTTCAAGTTCCTTTTTTTTAAGCAAGAAACATAAGCACAGGAAAAAATCTATCATAATAAACGAATATTATTTTATTAGTTCATGGGTTAATGTACACATATTCAAGGTTACAGGTAATAAAGCACGATATTAGTAGAAATAATTATTTATTGATAATAATATAATTTAATAATTAAAAACATGAACATAATAACAACAGCATGATTGGCAATATCTGTTGAACGACTATTAAAAACATCATGGAACCCAACAATTTCATCAATGCTGACATTATAAAACAAATGTGATTTCAAAGACAGTTCATCTATGCAAAGGATACATTCTCGATTCTTTTCATCTAACGTATTCACTTTCAATTTTATAGCTGAAAATAAGAATTCATTAAATCCGCTGCTTATTTCCCAATTATGCATAATAGACCTTAGAGTTGATACTGATGGTAGTCGAATTAAATTTGATAGATATTTATAGGCATTGGAACTATGTAAATATAATGTTAAAGCAAACTGTTTTAATTCATTGGTGTATCGAATACCTCTGGAAGACTTTCCAGCCACATAAATTTGAAATTCAAGAAAATTAGCAAACTCACCATTAAAATACTTACCTAAGTTATTCTTAATATCCATACTTAATCTTCCTGTTCCTTTAATATTTTTTCATATCTTCCTTGTGCTTTCGATAAGGTCCTGATCTGTTTCCTTAATGCCTCCTTCCTTGGTGATGCAGCTGATAAAGCTTGTGAAGTTTATGTTGCTGCATCTTAAAGTAAATAATGTTATGTACAGCTTAACACACAAATAGATATATATATATATATATATATATATATATATATACATACACACATACATACATAAAATACCTTTCATACTCTTTCTTGATTTAGCATCTTTTACTGAACTTGAAGAAAATCACTTATTGAAATGTATCAGTAAGTGTTTTTAACAAAATTCAATAAATGCCACTAAATCAGAGTAATGCTAATATAATAACTTAGTATGTGTAATTGGGATATATATCTCAGTGATATGTTAATTACATTTCAGGCTTGCGACAATATTTAGTGTTTAATTCTAACCTTTTCACAATATTTACTGTGGAACTGCATATCCCAATGACACATTCACACTATATTGTGTAAATTTATATGTACTACATCTTTGTACTAATTAAATATGATGAAGTGTTAAATTTAATAGAAAATGATACCTGTAAAAATTTCATCTTGAGACACATCAAAACTTGTGGAAGGTACTTTACCAATACAAACGACACTGGACATATCTCCTTGATTGTCTAGAGAAGGCTCGCAAAAAGACAGACAGACTCTCCTGATGTCTTGCAGTACTTCTTATTTCTTGAATTTTATATTCTGAAATAGTATTTCAATACGTACACACTTAATATCAATTAAAATATATTAACATACGATGTTTGAATAATGTTGGTATGACACCCTTCCTTAGTGTATTCTTCCAAGTAGTGTAGAAACAATAATCTTCAAAATGCTTATTACATAATCTCAAATAATCATGACATTTTTTCGATGAGAAATTCCATATTTGTGGTTTTTATTAAAACCAACCCTATTCATCCATTCAAAACATCTAAAAAATACATTATATAACTAAAATAAATTATAAAATATACCTATTTAGTATTATTACTGAGATTCATCAAGTGAAAATCGAAAAAAGGATATTCCTGGATCACCTATAATACTTCCACACCCATTAGCAACATATTTCTTAACCATATTATAAATGATTACAAAATGTAAACCTAGATAAATTCTAAATAAAGTACCTAAACACTTAAAAAACAGTAATAGAATCAATTAATTATTAAAAAATGCTATTTATATAACATGTACACAAATCAAAAAGTAAAACAAACAGAATGTAATAAAATCACTTCTTTTTAAATATATTTCAAATTTAGGGTTATATAAATATAAACAAACTAACAAACACTCGTTACCGAACCAGAGAAGTATACTGCACAGATCACTATAACTAGAAGATAGTATAAGATATAATAGTAAAAATTTTAGACAATGTTTAGCGCCGCCTGCCAACTGCAGGCAGTACTAAAATGGATCAAACCGATGAACCGGGAAATTTAAATATTATATATTTCTATTCCATTTTGTATTTACCTTAATAATTTTTATTCTTCACTTTAAATGTTCGGAAGTAAAATAGTAGATGTATTTTAAAATAAATATACTGCACATATTTCTATAATAACTTAGTAATAAATTAGAAACATATCTTTTTAGTAACGCTTTATTTTTATATGAAAATTTATTTCTATTTCAAAATATTAAGGAGCATTCTAAATTATTCTCACATTTGAACTTATTTATTCCTTAAATGGAAATCGTCGATCTTCTCTTATAACATTGAATAAATTAGGATCTCCTGTAGCTGCCACTCATGAAAACGAATTGATTTTGGATGTGGAAAACTTTTACATTTTGGTCACAATTTGACACATAACATTTTCTTGTCGGCATAATTACTAGGAAATCTAGAAAAAAAGTGCTAATAAATAAATAAATTACTCGAATTATGCAGAATAAATACTTACGTACATGTAATTTTAAGAAATAAGTTAATATTTGTAATTTTAAAAACTGTCAACAAAAATATTTAAAAAGCTATATAGTTACCATAGTTACTAATAATAACTAACAAATACAGGCAATTCTGTGAAGCTAAGCCCTGAAGTATCATGTCTGATCCTAAAATTACGTCAACAGAATTTAACATGCGCCACCTACCAACTGCAGGCAGAAGTAAAAAGATGTCTACGCAATCTCAATTTAACATTTCCCCCCCTGGTATACTGTGCTACAGCCTACAGAGTGGTAAACTATGCGCATGTATTTTATGGAGGGGATCGAAACGGGATTTTTAAGGGAGACGTTTTACCACAGGGCTGCGTTCATAAACGTCACGCTGCGTGCACTCTAGGGTAAAATTTCACACAAAA
This sequence comes from Amphimallon solstitiale, assembly GCA_963170755.1. NCBI lineage: Eukaryota > Metazoa > Arthropoda > Insecta > Coleoptera > Scarabaeidae > Amphimallon > Amphimallon solstitiale. Next base: position 37,508,441 of record OY720685.1, on the reverse strand, counting down.
CCGTTCAAAAACAGATGAGTGATTCAATGATGTACGCGTGTAATGTGTTCATAAAGTTCGCTCTCGAATCACTCGAGCGTTTGAAAAACGCCGGATTTAAAACCACGGTGAAGAAGACTCGACATGCGCACATGGAAGTATGATTGTAATTGCCGCTTCTGTTATGTGGGGTTATATGACACATGTGCTGTCATACTTGTCACCACTCTAAAACCGTTCATAAATACCAAAACGCTCTGTCGACACTCCAGCTGCAAAGCGAATTACTCAAACGCCACACACACAGAGAAATAGAGTAGGGGAGAACGCGCTTAAAGATGCGCCAACTAAGTTAAATTGAATTCCGCCATTTTGAAGGTTATATTTATACCTAGCTCAACAATTCGCATGTAAAGTTCATTGACTTAGAAAAATGTAAACAAACTTACGTGTGAAAAGAAATGCCTTCCTGCAAAATGGCGACCACTATAGCGTTTGCTTAAAACTGGATGCGCACTCGTCGAAGCGCGTTCTCCCCTACTCTATTTCTCTGCACACACACGATTATAACGATTCATTTATGAACGCAGCCCAGTATAGTACCAATACAGTAAAACGTCTCCCTTAAAAATCCCGTTTCGATCCCCTCCATAAAATACATGCGCATAGTTCACCACTCTGTAGCACAGTATACTTCTTCGGTAACGAGTGTTTGTTTACATTTATATAACCCTAAATTTGAAATATATTTAAAAAGAAGTGATTTTATGTTTGTTTTACTTTTTGATTTGTGTTGATGTTATATAAATAGCATTTTTTAATAACTAATTGATTGTATTACTTTTTTTTAAGTGTTTAGGTACTTTATTTAGAATTTATCTAGGTTTACATTTTGTAATCATTTACAATATGGTTCAGAAATGTGTTGCTAATGGTTGTGGAAGTATTATAGGTGATCCAGGAATATCCTTTTTTCGATTTCCACTTGATGAATCTCGGTAATAATACTAAATAGGTATATTTTATAATTTATTTTAGTTATGTAATGTATTTTTTAGATGTTTTGAATGGATGAATAGGGTTCGTTTTAATGAAAACCACAAATATGGAAATTTCTCATCGAAAAAATGTCATGATTATTTGAGATTATGTAATAAGCATTTTGAAGATGATTGTTTCTACACTACTTGAAAGAATAAACTAAGGAAGGGTGTCATACCAACATTATTCAACCATCGTATGTTAATATATTTTAATTGATATTAAGTGTGTAACGAACTTGAGTCGTTAGGACAGAGAAAATGCTCATTGTACATTAATTAATTGCGAATATAAAATATTCTTGTAATTTAGAGAGGCATTTTCTCGTCCGTTACGTGATTAAATCATTGTGTATTCATATTCATGTATTCATTGGTAAATGGTACCAGTAATTTGCTAATTCATTTTATTCATGATAGTTTTCAAAAGAATCTGTATGGGTATAATTTTTATGGAAAATTTTCAGTTGGATACGTCACGAATGCGGACGTGACAAAATGTAACGCGTCTTCAGATAAATATTAGAGTGTGGGTAATTTTGTCGTGTAAAATATGCCTTTTTTGGATGTGATGTACCCACCTGGGGGTTATAAAAGCAGAGACGTTTTGCAAGAGGGAGAGACTCCTATTTGAGGTTCTTTCCGAGCTGGTCGTTTAATTTCAGATTCAAATGACTAGTAAGAGACTCCCAACTGAGATCCCTTCCGAGCTGGTACATTTAATTTCAGATTCAAATGTCCAGGCTTATGATTCCCGTAATTAGTTTGACTACAGGTCCACACTAATTAATCCGTAAAGTAATTGGGCTGGTACATTTAATTTCAGATTCAAATGTCCAGTCTTATGATTCCCGTAATTAGTTTGACTACAGGTCCACACTAATTAATCCGTAAAGTAATTGGGCTGGTACATTTAATTTCAGATTCAAATGTCCAGTCTTATGATTCCCGTAATTAGTTTGACTACAGGTCCACACTAATTAATCCGTAAAGTAATTAGGCTGGTTCATTTAATTTCAGATTCAAATGTCCAGTCTTCTAATTCCTGTAATTAGTTTGACTATAAGTCCATACTAGTTAATCCGTAAAGTAATTACCCGTCATTAATTTCGTTAAGAGTTAACCTAACTATATAGTATATCGGTTCAGGGATTTAATTCGTTCGAATACCGTCTGTTAACAGAGCAAATTACTGATTCCATAATTAACGTTCAAATATTCGCGTCTAACGAGCAGATTGTTTCAAAGATTCCGTTTAAAAGTTTCTTTTGTTATTTCCTTTATCACACGGAACCATAACTTATTCAATATAAGAAATATATTCATTATTCGTTGCAATAAAATAGTGGGTTGATTGGGACCAAAATAAGGAAAGAACATTTAGTTTCATTATTTTATTGCCCGGCATCATGTGTCAATCAATTCGTTGTTTACATCTGTAAGGTTAATGCCGTCGAACCAGATCGCCGGCCGGAAAGCGCGTTAATTGTCTATGTGAAGGTTGTAATTAGAACTATCCGAAATTTTAGTTTATTATCAAACAAAACCTGTTATTAGATTACGGAATTTTTCGTGCTTTTGTTCTAGGATGTAATTTTATTGTTGTCGACCTCAAATTTGTATATGTTGTAATGTGAAACGTATCCGTAATTATTTTATCAATGTACACGGCTAATTTCAAGGACCAATAAAAGTCAAAGCTACACGTTTCCCTTGAAATAGTCATAATAATAATACATTTTAATTGTCTGCAATACTCCAATGTATATATATTAAACTAGCGTGGAATAATAAATATGATATGACCTGTCTATACTGTAAATATCTGTGTGTGTAAATAAAATGTATATTCTCGAAACAAAAACTTCGCAGATGGTTTATTTTATCACGATAAATTAATCAAAAACGTATAAATACCTTTTAAGAGGATCCATCGCAGTTGTCTCCGAATGAGCTCCGGTTTTGCGCTAGATTAAAACACCATTATTATCACGTTTCACTAATTTAATTAGACAAACGAAGTTTTAATCGTTTAAATGTAATGTTGTAACTGTCAGCTGTTGCTTAGTTCTCGCAAATACCGCGACGCACGCATCTCGTTTAGCGACCCGGTTAATTTCCCAGGTGAGTCTTCGAGTGATAGCGATCCGTCGATGCTGCATCAAATATAGACGCGTTCAGCCAATTTTCCGCAGCGCTCACGTCTAATGGTGAATATTAGTAAATCCACGAGTGGTACGATGTAAGAGGAAATTACCTGGGTAGAACCTATAGGAGTAACCGTTACAAAATGACGAACAACAGCATTACAAGTGTTGAAAATATTGAAATACTATTTCAGAATATAAAATTCAAGAAATAAGAAGTACTGCAAGACATCAGGAGAGTCTGTCTTTTTGCGAGTCTTCTCTAGATAATCGAGGAGATATGTCCAGTGTCGTTTATATTGGTAAAGTACCTTCCACAAGTTTTGATGTGTCTCAAGATGAGATTTTTACAGGTATCATTTTCTATTAAATTTAACACTTCATCATATTTAATTAGTACAAAGATGTAGTAGATATGAATTTACACAATATAGTGTGAATGTGTCATTGGGATATGCAGTTCCACAGTAAATATTGTGAAAAGGTTAGAATTAAACACTAAATATTGTCGCAAGCCTGAAATGTAATTAACAGATCACTGAGATATATAACCCAATTACACATACTAAGTTATTATATTAGCATTACTGTGATTTAGTGGCATTTATTGAATTTTGTTAAAAACACTTACTGATACATTTCAATAAGTGATTTTCTTCAAGTTCAGTAAAAAATCAAGATATATCTATCAAATATTATTCGACTACCATCAGTATCAACTCTAAGGTCTATTACGCATAATTGGGAAATAAGCAGCGAATTTAATGAATTCTTATTTTCAGCTATAAAATTGAAAGTGAATACGTTAGATGAAAAGAATCGAGAATGTATCCTTTGCATAGATGAACTGTCTTTGAAATCACATTTGTTTTATAATATCAGCATTGATGAAATTGTTGGGTTCCATGATGTTTTTAATAGTCGTTCAACAGATATTGCCAATCATGCTGTTGTTATTATGTTCATGTTTTTAATTATTAAATTATATTATTATCAATAAATAATTATTTCTACTAATATCGTGTTTTATTACCTGTAACCTTGTATATGTGTACATTAACCCATGAACTAATAAAATAATCATTTATTATGATAGATTTTTTTCCTTTGCTTATGTTTCTTGATTAAAAAAAGGACCTTCAAAGTGAGATAGAGCATTTGTTTATTTGCCACCTACAAAGTGGTAATAAGTAAAGCAAACTTTAAAAAATACAATAAATAACTACATTTTCAGTAAACACATTACACACACATTATTCTCTTGAATTTTGTTGATTTTCCACTTGGAATGATGGTTGATTTGAAAATTCTAGACAACACAACAGAAAACACCGTTGATGTCTTTCACATTATATTTGTATGGCACAGATTTTTTAAATCATTGTTTATGACCTCGCTTACAGTTATCCAATTTTATCAATAGAATCACTAAAAGTAGTATAATTGTATTATTTTATATTTTTATAGGAGTGTTATGTAATTTTTAGAATGTGAAATATTAAAAACTAGCTACCATTGCCTACCATATATTTTTTGTTATCTAATATAGTGTTCAGAATATCTAATATTTATTATTCATATAACTAATCAAATTATTTATTATTTCATTATGATTGTATATTTATAACTTTTTCGCCGACCCCTGTATATTCACTTCCCCTATGCGCGTAGTTCACTGCGCAGTCGTCCTAAAAAAATAAAACTCGAACACGAACATCAAAGGGACCGCGGTAGAGTCACGGTACTGTATAGTTACTATACTGTGGTTTTACTGTATTGGTACTATACTGTGGCATGCAGTGCTGCCAATTGCGGGTATTTTACCCGAAACGCGGGTATTTTAATCCGACTGTCGAGTAAAATTATGAAGCGGGTAAAATCGGGTATTTTCACATAAAACAATTAAAGTTTCCTTTTCTTACCTCGATTTAGTCAACATCAGATATCAATATGTATTTTATTGTCTATCAAATCTAAACGCTACAGAAAGATTGTTTATGCATTTATGCAGGAATTTTATCAATTTCAGTGACTTGAAAGACAAAAATGTAATAGCTGTTGACCACACAAATATTCGCTTGTTTGTTCCAGTTTGCAAAGTTTATTTAGGTATATCTGTCACTGAATCTTTTGAAATGTTGAAAAATTATGCATCCCAAATTGAAACTGACCAATTTTCCAAAAGTTGTTTAAATTTTTTTGAAGAGCCAGTCTCTGACTTTAAAACGCGATTTGATTTCTCTGGTCCAATTTTTAACATTTTAAGAATTCTTGAACCAAAAACGGCCCAATCCTATGAAATAAAATTTCTGCAAAAAATTGTACAAAGATTTCCAAATTTTGGACAAGGAATGAAAGCAGCATCCTCTTTTAAATCATTGGAGTATGGTTTAGATGAAATAGAATGTTAAGTTTACTGGAAAATCGTATTTGAATTGAAAAATGCTGCAGATGTTCTTCTTTTCCCTAATATGAATGTAGTGATTTCCTTACTTTTTATTATGCCTTTTTCAAACGCATTTGTTGAAAGAATTTTTAGTGATTTGAAAAATATCAAGACAGACCACAGAAATGCGTTAGGCACCGCAACGCTAACGTCTTTAATGGCGACAAAAAGAGGCATTAAAGATATGAGAGGTTGTGTAAAATTTGAACCAAATCGGGAAATGGTTAATGCCAAAATTTGGACAAAATAGTTATTAAGATACTAAGGGTGTGGTATTTATAATAATATTTACTATGTTTACTAGTCCTATTTTGTAGATTTTCTTAAAAAATATATTTAATTAAAAATCTTACATTTGAATTATTTTAGACCACATTTAAATTTGGCGCCTTCTATTTGAAATGTTGGGGAAAACCGGGTATTTTTCATTGGCTTATGCGGGTAAGGCAGACGTATTGCTCCGGCAGCACTGGTGGCATGACCATATTGTTCTGAATAATGACAAGCACTAAAGCACAATGAGGTTATATTGTACATGCTGTTAATAGACAAATTTAAACGGTATTATTAAATGAAAATACATTGATAAGTAGAAAATAAAGATTATAAAATAAAAATTGTTGAAAATATTCTCCATTTGCTTGTAATCACAAAAACGCTATTATTAAATGAAAATAACACTGATAAGTAGAAAATTAGATTTATAAAAATTGTTGAAAGGGTTCTCCATTTGCTTGTAATCATAAATACGCTATTATTAAATGAAAATACATTGATAAGTAGAAAATAAAGATTATAAAATAAAAGTTGTTGCAAATGTTCTCCATTTGCTTGTAATCACAAAAACGCTATTATTAAATGAAAATAACACTGATAAGTAGAAAAGTAGATTTATAAAAATTGTTGAAAGTGTTCTCCATTTGCTTGTAAACACAACATTACTCGTCGTTTCATGTTTTCAAATACATGGCAAAGCTGTTCTTGTGTTATGTGTTGAATTTCATGCCTAATCGCTTGTTGAAGTTCATCCAAATTGTGCAAGCGGTTTTTATAGACATTATTCTTAACCTGTCCAAAAAGAAAATAATCTGGTGGTGTCAAGTCTGGACTCCTCGGTGGCCACAGGCCTTGGCTTATAATACGGTTTCCATAAGATTGTTGCAAAAATTCTATGGTGGTCCGTGCAGTATGAGCAGTGGCTCCGTCTTGCTGGAAATAGCCCCTCGTTATGCAGCTGATTAATAAATTCTGTCAAAATGACAGTTTGATATCTCTCTGCATTAATTGTTTCGTTAAAGAATATTGGTCCTATTATTCTCCGCCTTGAAATTGCAATCCAAATTCCAACTTTTAATGGATGCAAATCTTTTTGAACGAAATTGTGAGGGTTCTCCGTAGCCCACGTTCGGTAATTGTGGTTATTTACATAACCAGATAAATAGAGCCAGGCTTCGTCAGTGAAGAAGGTTAGGTCCAGTAAATCATTATTATTAAGGTGCTCGTTAAACCATTGACAGTACAGTATGCGTTGTTGATAATCACGAGGATACAATTGCTGCACAACTGTAACTTGATAGGGATGCATATGTAAATTTGTACGTAGAGCTTTTGCACAACTAGCTCTACTAATACCTGCAAAGAATCCATAATTAAGGACTTGCACTTATTTAAATATACTCTAGCTTGTGTACCTGACTGTGCTGATAGTCTTCGTAGTGATTTGTTGGGGCTTTAATTGATTCGTTCTTCAAGATCATTAACAACAGCTTCAGATAATACTGTAGGTCGTCCAGTTGATTTATCCTTACAAATACAATTTTTTCTCTCAAAACGCTTTACAATCTCACGCTTGTGATGGCCGAAAACCTCATAATTGACATTTTCATTAGGAAACGCTTCAACAAACTGATCGAAGCAAGACTGCATACTGTACGACCAACTTCCATCTTGATTGCGAGTTGCACTTCGAAAGTGGGCCATAAGAATGTATGCGTCTTGTTCGGGGGTAAACATTTTTGGCTTTCCAGTCAATACTGAATAAAATTTAAAATAGTGGTTACACAAAAACAAGTTGCACTTCATATTAAATTATTACTTACCTACAACTTGCAAATGATAATTATTGAGCTCTAAAAAGAACTGTTCGAAATTAAATGTATAAATATCAAGAATTCAAAACAAATAATTTTTAGAAGACCAACGACAAGAACTGTTCCCATTTTAAAAATGTATGTTTACTTTATATGAATTCCATGAGCGTTTGTTCCATCTATATATAGTTCATTTGTAGATCAACAGATTAGGGATGCGCCAAAGGAACCGGTTATTCTAATAACCGGTAATTCTGCTTGCAGTTAACCGGTTATTTTAAAATTGCGGTATAACCGATTAATCGCTAACTGCATGTAATAACCGGCGAAACGGTTATTTTGTGAGTGCTTTCGTTCACACGATTCACACCTACACCTACACCAATCACGCGATAATTAAAAAATGAAACGAAAACGAAACGAGAAATGGGTGTTAGGAAAATGTTGGCAGCCTTGCGCTTGCGCCGTTGCCGGTTGCCATTCTGTGGTTGTGTTTGTGTTAGTCAGTGACAAGATGTCAGTGAGTTGGTGTTTATTTGGTGTTTATGTTTAGTAGTTTAGTACTGTGGTTTGGTAACGTCAACGTGGTCACGTGGTGTTCTCTAATGGATTCTCTGGTAACATAACCAAATCGACATGCCTAAAGCAACAGGTATGAATAGAAAGAGCGAGGTGTGGAACTTTTTTACAGTACAAAATAATCAAAACTGCATTTGTAATTTGTGTGGACGTATTTATAAAAGTGGTGGTGGAACAACTAATCTAAAAAACCATCTCCTTCATAAACATCCTTCATGCTCAACTTCAAATACAAATATAAAATCAAACTGTGATACAGAATCCAAGTCCTCTGATTCGCCTAAGAAGAAACAAAAAACAAAAAATATTGAAACTGAGAATGAGAAGGAAATCGTCTTTGACCCACAGCTAGATAATAGCGATCTTGAACTTCAGGTTCTTGAGGTAGCGATTTGATGTTTAATCAAACAGTAAAGTTTAATTCCATTTTGTTTTGTTATAGTCACCAGATCCAGATAATGAAGACCGAGCATCAGAAATGACTGACATGACTGATCTCATTGATCCCCCTTCTCCCACACTTACTAATTATAATCAGCGTCCTGGTTCTAGCACAAGCACAAGCAGTACTAAAAGTACAAAAACTTCCAGTTGGATCCAACCAACAATTGACGCTGCTTTTAAAGAAAAAAGAAGTTATGAAGGTAAATATTTTTATATTTCAATATTATTATTTTTTGTTTTAATCTTTTCTTCCATTTGCTGTATATTGTTTGTTGATGTTTTTGCTTAATATTTTTTTTAGTTGGTGGATCAAAGGAAGCTTCAATCACTCAGGCACTGGTATTTATGATATGCAAGGACAATTACCCATTGAGCTGCACTGAAAAAGAAGGTTTACGAAAATTTCTTAAAGTGGCTGTACCATTTTACCAACCTCCAAGTCGGAGCACTGTAAGCTGTTTTATATTTAGAAAAATATGGAAAAATTAAACCTTATTTATTTTAGATTACAAGACGTGTAGATCAAAAATATGTTTCATTAAAAAAAGTTGTAAGCTTGAAACTGCGTAATGCTGTTCATCTTGCTCTTACAACAGATATTGCAACAGTAATGAATGCAACTCGAAGCTTTATAGTTCTGACAGCTCATTGTATTGGTGAGTTTTTAAATATTTAGATGTGAATAATTATATTAGCAGCAACAAAAATTTAACAGATGATGAAAAGGCAACCATGATTTCAATAGCACTAGGCGTGAAAAACCTTACCCCACACCATACTGGTGACAATATTTGCCAAGATTTGCAAGAGATGCTTGAAAACTGGAATATTCCCACAGAACGCATCGTGTCCATAACAACTGACAATGGAGCTAACATTGTTTCTGGGGCCAAAAAATTAATGGAGGGCCATACAGCAAACGGCTTAGATATTCATGTGAGCTGCTTTGCTCATAACATTAATTTAGTTGTGTCAAAAGCACTGGGATGTAAAGACGTTGAAGTTATAGTTCAAATAATTGAACAAGTCAAACGTATAGTTGCCTATTTCAAGCATAGCAATGTTGCTCAAGATGAACTAAGGAAAGAGCAACAAAAAGAAGGAAAAAAAGATGGCACATATTTATACCTTATTCAAGAAGTACCAACAAGGTGGAATTCAACGTTTTACTGTTTAGAACGATTCATATTACTATCAGGCCACGTGGGTAAAATATTGTCGAGCACTGTGCATAAAACAGCTCCACCTATGGTAACTCCTACCGAATTAGGAATAATTCAGGAAATTTTAATTCTACTTCGACCTTTTGAAGCTGCTACAAAAACTATATCTGGAGAAAAATATGTGTCAGGGAGCCTCGTAATTCCTCTTATAAATTGCGTAAAAACATCATTGGAAAGAATTGTTGTTACCAATACCCATGTATTATGCAAAAGTTTGAAAACCGAACTTCTTGCTCAAATTACAAAAAGGTTAGATCCTCTTGAAAAGAATATTCTTTTGTCTGCGGCAACAATATTAGATCCGCGTTTCAAACGACTTCATTTCTCATCTCCCCTGAACGTTGCTTCAGCTATATCTACCATTAAAACTGAAGTGAGAAAGGAGCTTCGGCTTCAAGGTTCAGTTACTCCACCAATAGATCAAAATAATACAAATGACGAACGTGGCGGTACATTAGATTGCAGCATATGGAGTATCCACGAAGAGGTCGCCTCGAAAAATTTGCCAGATCTTGAAAGCTCTGAGGGAATACCAACAGAACTAAAGTTGTATTTAAATCAGCCAATTCAACCCCGGAACCGAGATCCTATTCAGTACTGGACTGAAAGTAGATTTGCCTTTCCTGCAACTTACAAAGTGGCTATGAAATTTCTAACTGTACTTGGGGCATCAGTTGCTTCTGAACGCCTTGTATCAACATTAAATAATATCTGCTCAGATTCTCGAAGCCGACTAACTCCAGCCCACACAAATGAATTAGTTTTTCTCAATTGTTTAGATTCACTGTATTGGGATATATGAATATTAATTTTCTTAAAGTAAATTCTGCATTTTTTTCTGTGCCTTCCAACCCCATTTAATTTTTTAATTTCATTTAAATTCAAAACGGACGGTTATCGGTTAATCGGAATACCGGTTATTTGAAAGCAGGTTAACTGGACAGGTTCTTTTAATTTTTAATTTAACCGGTTAACCGATAACCGGTTTTTTCCCAATAACTGCACATCCCTACAACAGATCCAGAGGCTCTGGATCCAGTGTTGCCAACCATTTCACTTTAAAATTCCCTCGAGCGACTTCAAAAAATCCCTTTTTGAATAAAAAATCCCGCAAACAGAAAATAAACATTTATTAAAAAAAAATACATTATTTGCAGAAAAAAATAAAGAACAAAAATTATCAATTTTGACATGTTTTTGTGAAGGAATACATAGATTTTTTAAATAGTTTTAAATGTGCTTCATCTACCTTAAAATCCACTACACTTTGGTTCGTTGCTTGTAGCATGCTCTTGAAAACGCATATTGCGTTTAAGCTAGTTTCTCCCAATCTATTCCGTTTTTTCGTTTTAGCATCGGTTACAATCGAGAATATCCTTTCCGTGTCCGCATTTGAATGTGGTTGTATGAGTATAAGACTGACCAGTTTTTTCAAGTGCGGAAAAGCCAAAGTATTGTCGTATGTGTGATTATTGGTAATTTCCATCCACATTTCATCAATGGGTAGATTTTTTAAGTTTTCAATTTTTGAGGAACTAAAAGTATCAGGCAACTTTCGCCGTTCAAGAGCGTTTTCAGTCATATCAAATTCAAAAACTCCTGAAAATTTATCACATAAGATGGAGAAGTTTACAATCCTTTCTGATTCTTTTTGTGAAAATGTTATTTCTGGGTCGAGAAATCGCATTTCGTTGAAAATTTCGTCTGGTAAGCGTGTCTGCAAATCTACTGCTGCAGCTATATGAAATTTTTGAGAATTTAGGAGAAAGTAATGCTTGTCTTCTTTGGACATTTTTTGTATTTCAGTATCACACTCAGGACCAACGAACAATTTTTCTATTGGTAGAAAATGTCTTGGGTATGCTAAGTCTAAAGATGCAAGACTGTTCTGAAACAAAACAGCTGGATCCATGTAATTTTTACAAAGCTGCATCATTAGCGACATGCATTCTCTGTACAATACATGAATCAGGGGCTTTTTATTTTGGAATAACCTGTTAAATGAATTGAAAATATTTAAAATGTATTTTAAAAATGTTAGATACGCTTTGGTGGCAGGTTTTTGTAGCTCGCCTAAAATAAATTCAGCGGTTTTGGTACGATCTTCATGAACTGCCATGATAAAAAAATGCTGTATAGCTGTCCAGTTCTTTAATATTCGAGTAACACATTCATGCCGACTGAGCCAACGTGTGTTGGACAACTTAAGTATCTTAAGCTGTTGTAAATTGAAGAATTCTTGAATTTCACGAAATTGTGCAGTCCGCTTCGTACTTCCCGATATATAACTGTAGATTCCTTTAATCACTTCTTCTAGTTCTTGAGGAAGGACTGAGCAAGCCTTGGAAGCGACTAAAGCTGCTGAATGACAAATACAGCGCTGTAGAATGACATGTGGTACTTGTTTTTTCAGCAACTGAAAAACTGAATGGTTTTTCCCTACCATGACACTAGCCCCGTCCGAGGCGAATCCTAGAATAATTAATTTTAAAGATACCATTATTAGGAAAATATTCAATATACTTACCTACAATATTATTTATAGGTATGCCGAAACTGTCTAGACATGAGTGAATTTTATTAAAAAGCTCTGTTGCTCCTAGCTCCCGCGAATCCAATTCGACCAATTTCAATAAGCGAGTTTCAACTTTAGCATTACTAATGTAGCGCGTGAGAACAGCTAAAGTTTTCGTATCTGTCAAATCAGTTGACTCATCAACTAGTATCGAAAATTTATTTTGTTGTAGATGTGTAACTAGACTTTGAGTTTCTTTTTCACATAAGACGTTCTTTAAAATCTCTGTACATTTAGTACGCTTGATTGATAGATCTTTACATATTTTACTATCAAAAAAAATGTGTTTTAATAAAGGTTCTAACTGGTCTATTAAGTGGATAGCTATGTTATTACTGGCCAAAAAAAGCAGTCAATTTTATCTCAGCTTTCTTTACGTTTTCTAAATGAGGATCATTCTGGTTATCAATCAGTTGTCGAATGTCACAAGAACTTTGAATACTTTTGGATTTTCTAAGATGTTTCGCTGTTTGAGAATGTCTCACCAACTCTGATTTACCAGCAATCATCGTTACATTGCATATTTTGCAACTACAAAGACTTGATTAAATAACTGTGTTTCGATATTTAATGTTAATTTATTTTACTACTTACACGGCTTCATAGGGAGTCTTCCCTACCAACAGCCAATTCTTAAAATTCCTTTCTGTTAGCCAATAATCCTTGAAAATCTTTTGTTTGCTATAAATCTTCTTTTTCTTCGGGCTTAGTTGATTCTCCATCTCACCATAGTCTTCGTCTGAAGAAGCCATTGCCATTACTTAATTTGTCATTTATTTTGTCGATGGTACACGGTGTAGGTGTCTAAAAGTCAATCCAGCCACATTTGACCTTTATTATTTCATAGAAAATGCTGATTACTGAATTGGTGAATAAACAAAAAACCCTACAATTATTTGACAAGCTAAAAGACCGCGCATTTTAAAATATTAAAATTTGTTATTATTAGTCTGCTGTATTTTAATCATTTTATTCATGCAATATTTGAAAAAAAATATTGTCAATTTTGTAAATATCAAAATTTGTAATTAAAATTCAAAATAATTTCAATTTTTCCCGAAATTCTTTAAAAAACCCCTTTCTCCCTCTAGTACCTGAAAAATCCCGATTTCGGGAAAAATCCCTCTGGTTGGCAACACTGGGTTATACCAAAACCAGACCAAAACTATCCATGGGCGAGATTGGGGAAGTGGATCCTAGTTCAGTCAGACTAGACCGACCCGTGTTTTGTCGGCTCTCGGGGAAACAGGTAGGTAATACGGTACCCGAGAGCCGACAAAACACGAGTCAGTCTAGTTTGAATGAATCCATACCACTTCCCCTACCTCGTCCATGTATAACCAAAACCCGTCACAATGTCAGTTTGTCAATGAAGGTTGGCAGCAATGTAGACTTCCATTTAATGATACAGTCGAAAGCAAAAAAAATAGACAAAAATACAGGTTTCTGTCATAGACTTTTTCAAGATGATTAGTGGAATAGTGGCTTCAAAGTTACTTGTCAAAATTTGGTTATCTATCAAAATTGACAACCTACAGTTGATATAAAACTATTACCAAAATGCCTTCCATAAATGAAGATATGTCAGTGTTGTTGCAGATTTGAGTAACGGTTTCAAAATACGTGAAATTGCGGAAAGAAATAATATAAATAAAAGCATAGCTTTTAAAATTATAATATAATAATAATTATTATAGAAATGGCAAGATCACCATAGAATTTTTGGTTCTGGCCTCAAAAGAATATCAACAGCTGAGTAAGACCGCCATCTCACAAATGTACTTATTGAAAATCCATTTTCTTGAGTAGTGATTGCAGTTGATGCAAGTAACTTTCCGGGTTCTGTTTTTACTGCCCGACGAAGAGTTAGAGAAGCTAATTTGCCGTGCAATAAAACGCAAAACTTAATTTGAATGCTACCCACAAAGAAACTCGTGTAGGATATGCACTTGAGCATCTGGGAAATAACAGGCACTTTTGGGAAACTGTAATTTTTACAGATGAAAAATAATTTCAAAGCAAGAAAAATAGACCGATTCATGTATACCGACCAAGAGATACCCGATTTGACGAAAACATTAATAATGTGTATTCAGAAAATTTCAAAGTAAACTTTTGGGGTTGGATTTCAATTCATGGGACTGGTATGTTATGGGAAATAGAAGGAAACTTAAATTCACAGACTTATATCAACATTCTAAACAATGTGATGTTGCCTTCAGCAGGGCTATTTTTTCCAAATCGCAATTTTATAATTCAACAGGATAACTGCCCCATCCATACATCAGACAGAGTGAAAACATGGTTCAGAGAAAATAACATCAATGTGTTGGATTTTCCGCCAAGAAGTATTGACTTAAATATCATCGAAAATGTGTGGGGGTTGATGATCAAAGAAATAAAGAAATTAAATCGAAGACCTCAAAATAGACAAGAACTGGTAGAAATAGTTCACACAACATGGGAGAATGTAAATCAAAATATTTGCACCAACCTTTATAACTCTATTCCAAATAGCTTACAAGAACTTTTAAACAATTTGATATTCCATAAAATAATGACTTGACACTAATGACAAGTAAATAAAGCCAGGTTTACAAAGTACGAGATCTCTTGTCTACTTTTTTTTGCTTTCGATTGTATAACGAGTGTTCAGAAAAATTAGAAGGCAAAATAATCCTTGAAAATTTGAAGCCATGTCTGAGATAGAGTACGGTACAATGGTACATTTACTTAACACAATTTTGTAGGTTATCATATACATACGCTTTTTATAACAGTATTTTTTATTTACTGCTCTTTAGTTTATGCCTTACATATTGATAAAAAAGCAAATATTATTTCTGTAATGCCATTAAAGATGTCTTACATCTTTTGTATTGGTGAATGAGATACATGTTTGTTTAAATGACACTGGATAGATTACTCAAAAGTTACATTTCACTTTTTCAAATTTACTTTCATTTTAAAATAAAATATGCAGCCATTATACATAACAAACTTATGACACAATAAATCATTTAACAAATATTTATATACATCCTAGTAAATAATTTTCAAACTTCGCGGGCGTTTTACGTTTGTACTGGACGCAATAAAGTAGTATAGTGTGGTGTGCTCGCTTATAATTCACATCAAAAATGGCGAATAGAAATGTAATTCCATATATATAATACTACTATATCGCGTGTAGACAAGGAAAACTTCGCTCCAACATTGTGAAATGCCGTTTTCGTTTTCGTTTTCGTTTTCGTGGTCCATGAATAGAAGATGAACTTGGTTCTTTTTCTTCTCGATTGTGTGATTTCTTGAGGGTGTTGGAGTCCAAATCTGTGAAGGAGAGTCACCGAAGAGGACAGAAGTGAACACGAGGTTCAACTTCTAGAAGAAGAACTTTTAACTTTGAAGAGTTAGTGCAGCGTTTGGGCGCTGCTTTCTGAAAGTTGCAGTTTACTGCACAAGGACAGATTGAGGTCTACGGTGTTTACCGTGGAGGGCATCGACGTTGATGCCAGAGATAGTTGGGTTCTCGTGGTCGGGAATCCTGTTGAAGTGTTCTTGGGCTTGATTACGAATGTAATCTTGGATTAGGGGGATGTCGAGATCGCTGTGGATGACTGAGTTTCGGGTGTACCAGGGGGCCCCGGTCATGGTGCGAAGGATCTTGTTCTGCTGAACTTGTAGCAGAATGATGTGGGAGGCGGCCGCGTACCCCCAGACGGGGCATGCGTACGTGATTCTGGGTCTGATGGCTACCTTGTAGAGAAGGGCTTTGGACTTGATGTTGAGTTTGCTGTTTCTGCATAGCAGGGGGTACAGCTGGACTAGGGTGGACTGAGCTCGGGTCGCTAAATCCTGGAGGTGATGTCTCCAAGTTAGCTTTGTGTCGAAGGTGAGTCCGAGGTAGGTCGTCGTGTTGGTCCAAGGGACCTCCACGTCGAACATTGAAATGGGGTCGGGGGCGTTGCGACGCCAGTTGGCTTTGGAAAAGAGCATGGCAGCGCTTTTGGCTGGGTTTATCTGGATCCTCCAAGTGGAGAACCAGTCCTCTAGGTCGTCAGCGGCTGCTTGAAGCCTCCTAGCGGCCAGCCAAGGGGCGCGGGAGCGAGAGAAGATGAGGGTGTCGTCGGCGAAAAGTGCCAGCTGCGTGTCGGGGGTTCTAGGCATGTCATAGGTGAAGATTGTGTACAGAAGTGGGGATAGTACCGCACCCTGTGGCACGCCTGCAGCTATGGGCCTTGGGGTAGAAAGTGACTGTCTATGGCGAACTTTGAAGTAGCGGCCATGCAGGAATGATTGGAGAAGTTTGACGATAGGAAGTGAAATTCCTGCGGTTATGAGTTTATACAGCAGTCCGTTGTGCCAGACCTTGTCAAAAGCCTTGGCAACATCTAGGAACAGGGCTCCGGTGGTGTGCTTCCTGTTGAAGCCTTCGGTGATATGATCTACGAGTCTGTGGAGTTGGAAGGTGGTGGAGTGGGAATGGCGAAAGCCAAATTGCTCCGGCTGGATGATGTTCAGCTCTTCCACCTGATCTTGGAGTCTAGTGTGGATGATACGTTCGAGGACCTTTCCCATAGCCGGCAGTAAGCTTATGGGTCGGTAGTTTTGTGGGAAGACGGGGTCTTGAAGACGCTTACGAATCATGATGACCTGGGCTGACTTCCAGGTCTCGGGGAAATGTCGTAGCCTCAGAGAGGCGTTGACGATGTTGGTCAGAGACATGATGCCTTTCCTGGGGAGGGCTTTGAGGGCGGCGTTGGTGATGCGGTCGTGACCGGGGGCCTTCCGGTTTTTGAGGGTTTTGATGATGGCTTGAATTTCCTCCGGCGACGCCGGGGGAATTTCACCTTGGATCGGGGCAGAAAGATGTCTACGGACGGAACGGTCCACACGCTCCGCATGGTCGATGTCCATGTTAGCGTAGACAGGGGTGAAAGTGTCCTCGAGGTGATCGGCAAAGGCGTCGGCCTTTTCCTGGTCAGAGTATGCAGTGCCATTTTGCCCGTGGATGGGCGGGACTGTGGGAATGTGGCGTCTGTCCAGAGCTTTTTTGATCTGCCAAAGCTTTGGATGGTCGTCTAGAAGCTCGAGCCTGCTACTCCAAACGGAGTTGCGATGCTCGGAAAGCGCGTAGCGCACTGCGACCGATAATCTGTTTGCTTCGGCTTTGTGGAGGGGATCCCACGTGCGAGCATATTGATGACGTGCTCTGTTGCGGCTCTGGATGAGCGCTCTGATGTTGTCAGGAAGAGACTGAGGGGGTCTGGTTTGTCGAATGTGGTTTTCGGCAAATCTGATGGAAGTTTGGGCTAGATGAGTGAAGTTCTGGACTTCAGCTTCCAGTTCGTCGGGAGAGTTGATTGGCCTGATGGGGCCGATGTTGTCTTGAAGATGCTTGGAGAATGCTGGCCAAGACATGACGACCCGAGTGGGGGCCAGCTCGTGAAAAGCATCTTCACCTAGTTCGATCAGAATGGGGTTGTGATCAGAATCTAAGTCGTGAATCGCAGTGATGGTGTGGTCAAAAGGAAGATTCTTGGCTACCATGATATCGAGAACATCTGGGCGGCCGTGAGCGCTGAAGTGAGTGGGTTCGACAGGAGCGTCGACGATGATGTCATGGGTGGACATATAATCGTACAGGGCGATCCCTGCACGATTATTTGTTCGAGAGTGCCAGGCGGTGTGCTTAGCATTGAGGTCGCCAGCGAGCACAGTGGGGGTGTTGCCGTCGAAGAAGAGATCGAGATCGGCGGGCAGAATTTGTTGGGTTGGTGGCTTGTAGACAGAGAAAAGTCTAATAGGCCCCTGAGAAGTGTGGACAGAAATTCCGGTGGTCTCAATGCCCTGAAGAATGGGGCTTTGACACTGATGATGGTCAATTGACATTCTGACGAAGATGGCCGTGCCACCGCCTCGTCTGAGGACTCGGTCAGGAACCGGGACTGGTGGTCTAGAATTTGCCGCTTTAGATCTCTTGGATCTGGGCGTGGCTGGAGGCGCCGGGCTAGATTTGGCGGTGACAGGTTTAGAAGGACCTGCTACCGCTGGGGTGGGGGTTGGGGCTGTCGTAGCCTGTTGTTGCCTTGGAGTAGGCTTGGTGGACGAAGGTGTCTTGGGCTTGGTGCCTGTGGAGGTTTGGTTTGTCGTCTGAGAAGGTTTAGCCTTTAATGGTGGGAAACTGTCGGCCGAAGGGATGGCCTGGGGTTTGGGCTCTGGGAGAGCTTTCGCTTCCCTTGGTGGGGGTCTGAAAGTGCACCCTTTGAAGTTGGCAGGGTGCTTGCCATCGTGCTATGCCGTTTAAGAGTCGCATTGTCCAAACTGCGCATGCGTTATAAATAATTTTTCAAATTTAGGTCTGTTTGTTTATCACATAGATTTATTACTATAAATATTTGATTAAAGTTTGTATATCGTCAAACAAGCATAAGTAGTTTTAAAATCGACAAACCTCTTTATAATTAATAATTGTGCCTTGTTAAATGTGGAAAAATAATTTAATTTCCCTTAATGAATGAAGAAATATCGTCGTGGCATCATGGGCAAATCATAGACAAACAAACGATCATACCGCAGAAATATATTTGTCAAAAATTGTACGAATTGTGGTTATGTTATAGCAAAAATTGTAAACTAATTAACTAAAACTCGCAGTCAGTTCAATTGCATTGCAATTGTGTTTCTTTGAAGATAGAAAGAAAAACACCTCTAAAGGTACAATAATTTGTGATATAATAACAGCACTAAAATTATTCAACTCAATATGCAAGAATAATAAAGAATTAGATTATGTGGTATTCTTGTATTCTAGAATTACTGTCATCTACATCGGAGAAATGTACGCAAATAACACAGTAAATTGTACTTGAATTAGGTAATTGTATTACTATGTTACATATTAAAATATTTGAATTGCTTATATGTAATAAATAGGCTTTTATTAAACCTTACAGAGTTGCACACCCATCTTTTTGCCATGACCTTCTAATTTTTTTGGTATATGTCTAATAGAACATACATGTGTTCATAGAAAGTTGAAGAATTTTGATATGTCCACCAAGGAATCCACAGATCCCATATGATATGAGATAATAATATGCCGAAATTGGGTATTTTGGGCCGGTTATTGAAATTTATGCTATATTGCATCACTGATTGTGAAAATAACTTGAAGGATGAACATATTATTTATAAGATAGTGAAGTGATTTTTTTTAATTTGTACTTTGCTGAATATGTATCGTAATTTCTGTCACTAAATTATAATCAAGCACATATAAAATGTATATTATATTTAAATTTACAATAAAATATGTTTTAGTTTAAAACAACTTGTAGATGGTACAGTATAAAGATAATATTCATTTTGGAATTTGACAATGTGTGATGAGTTCTTCTGAACTTTTCCCAACATTGTGGAAGTAAATACTGCAGTGTTATGAACGGCAAGGTAGGCACGGCATCAAACGGTATTCCTGTTTTTCTGATATTGTTACATTCTCTAAATCTTTTTTATCATTTTATAAATTTGTATGTATCTATTAATTCATACAAATATTTATATTTCATAATAATTTTTTGTTTTAATTCCAAGAAAGTATAAACAAAATAAATTTGCGAACATAAATAAAATAAAATTTAATTTTTTACTTCGTAAGTAGAAATTGTACTTTGATGTAATTATTGAATCAAATACAACATCAATATACCTTTTTTACAAGCAATAATATAAATATTTGCAAGAGTCAGTTAGATACACTACAGAAATTCAAGTGTATCAGAGTAATTGTTTGTTTATATTCTTTGCTACCATATGGGCATAAATTATCACGTTTTTATTTTCATGAATGGTTTAATCATTCTAAATTTAAAAAAAAGTTAACAACAATAAAAATTATATTCAATCACAAAAATGTAATGCTGATTAATTTCACAACTTTTTCTAAAACATTCATGTTTCAGTGTACATCTCGACACACAATTAAATAAAGGAACACAACAGGAATTTAATTAGTTCTTTACATTGTTGATTACGCGACATTATATTGAATAATGTAGGTACGTAGACAAATATAAAATAGATGTTTTATTCTTATATATAGCCAAAATACTAAATACAGTAATTTAAGTAATTTTATTTGCATTCTTAAGCTTAAAATACATAGCAAAACTATATGTTGAAATATAATACAATCTGACTTATATAACATACCTGAATCTATTCGATTGTGTATGTAAAACATTAATTTATGCGTTTTCTGTAAATCAAAATGAAACAAGCAGTATTTATATTCAATAATTTCACATACACCAATAAGCATACACAAATCAATGTACACAAGATTTTCTGTTCAAAATCTTTTCAATAAGACGAAATGAAACGATCGGTATTTATATTTAATAATATAATTTCACATATACTAATAAACATGTACAAATCAATGTATTAGTTGTAAGTTCACAAGTTTTTCTGTGCAAAATCTTTTCTGTTAATTAAAATGAAACGATCGGTATTTACATTTAATAATATAATTTCACATATTCCAGTAAGCACGTATAAATCAACGCAGAAGTTATAACTTCACAAGTTTTTCTGTTAATAATTCACTGGAATCAGGCTTCATATCGTTTATTTATTCTACCGCGTATTTTCTGGGTAATTCTACAAATTCACCGATGAACTAAACTTGCACAAAACTGAATTCAATAAAAAAAAACAACCTTGCGTATGCTTTCAGTAATATATAGTTATAGATGTCAATTTAAATCAGAGGTTATAATTATGTTTTCTGTTTATCTGTCATTTCAAAAAATTCAAAATGGACAATTTTAGTCGACGCATGCGCAGAACACGCAAGGCGGCCAATTCTATCTCTCTTAGGGCCGGTTTTTCCAACTCCGATTAAAACGCCGGTTAGCGTAATCATCGATTAAAACACCGGTTAGTACAAATTTGCGTTTTTCCAACGCCGGTTAACTCTAATTGTTGATTAAGAACGTCGTTAATCGACTAAATTTTAACCGGCGAAAGAAGTACCTGATAAAATATTAAACAGTGATTAGGATGACGTACACATGCGCATAACCTAGAAGATTTGAATTTTTTTTTTATTATTGACAGCTGTTGTTTTCATATGCATTTGTTTACTGTGTGAAATTATTTTTTGGAATTAAATAATAATTATTTACATCAGTGATTTAGTAATTTTATTGTTTCTTCTATAAATGTAATGTTAACAGTATAATTAAAAATAAAAATAGCATAATATTAAATATGTGTAACTTTTAGCTTACTACAGAAATTTAATTAATTAATAACTACGGATAGGTACATAATTTTCTCTGATGAGGATGATACAGTTTTGGAAGTTTTTCTATTCTACTACAATTCTGGGACTTTACCTTAATTCGTTTGGATTCTAAGATCCTGTGGCACTTTAAGCCTTCTTTTGGCTCATTCTCTTTTTTAATTGCATTTAATAGCACCTTATGAAAACATCATTTTAGTCGAACATATTTTAGACTCACTTTAAATATGTCATTAACATATTAAACTATACTGAAAAATTACAAATGAAATTGAAAATATGGAAGAAATTCTAGAGAAGCTGGCAGGTTTACGTTGAGATTATATGCAGACACTTTAAAATTCTTTTAGCTGAACTGGGTTTGGATGAATAATGTACATGCCTGTAAAGTTGATGTGCACTTAAATTCTACACTAATAATTATTCAGGCATTGTGACGTTCACACCGATTCCTCCAGAACATAACATTTATTACATTGAAAACGTGTAAACTAATTTAGAAAGAAGGTTTTCTCAATCAATCTTCTTTGATTAAAGGACATGAAATTAGTTAGAATGTATTGTTCTTAATAAACAGGTGATGTATGATCTTTCAGTAAAAATATCTGGCTTTATTCACCTCACAGGAATTTGGTGAAAGTTAAATCATCTCAGATATGGCAATGGAACGTACAATATTTTATACCATTATAGTGTGACCGATAATCCAGCTTAAGAGCCTAGATGTAGACTTTTTTTTTCAGCAAACTTCCTACTTTTATGATTTTGTTACATGTCATATATTTTACAAAATTTTTGTATTTTTCAATAGCTTTAAGAAATCAATAAATTTATTTCAGTTTCAAGTTTGTTGCATTTGTTACTTATTTCAAAATAGAAATTTTAAATATGTGCTATGTACATACATAGAAATTCTCATGCAATATTCACAAAATACGTACTTACACCTTATTTACTAAAATGATATTTCTAATTATAAAGAATATAATCTTTAAAAAAATAAAGGCAAAAAGCACAAATATAGGAAATAGCGCCAATATTATTAGAACAAATAATATAATTTAGATCAAATGTACGAGCATTTTTGTTACCAACCTTCTAAAATAAACTCTTAATCACTGATCAGATAACCGGCGTATTTCTTGGCATTGAAAAACGCCGGTTAGAGATAATCAACGATTAAGCGTAATCAATGATTAGTTAACCGGATACTTTAACCGGTGTTGGAAAAACCGGCCCTTAGTTGGGACAAAAAATTACACAATATAAAGATACAACACACGCAATATAGTAGTATTATATATATGTGTAATTCTATCAATGAATATTTCTACATCTATTTTTTAACCAATCCTCTGTTTGAATGTACGGTTTGTTTAGGAACTTCACAATAAAATGTGAATTAGCCTACCTGTATTCTATTTGATTGTCTTCTTGCCAACTTAAAACACCCGCGAAATTCGAAAAATGCTGGTATAGAAAAGGGGAAATAATTCATACTTTTAAAACTTAATTTAATGTGTTAAAAAAGGTCCCTGTAAAACTTCAATACATGAGATGATTCACTGTTGTAATTACCAAGCAAATAAGCACAAATTTATCTAGAGCATATAGTAGTTTCAGAACAATAACATATATTTTTTGTATATACAACGTGTCCCAAAATTCGCGGAACAGCTCCACACTACGGTTTGAAGTAGCAATAAAGGAACACGGAAAAGGTATTTAAAAAATTCCACGTTGCTCATTCTAGAAGATATTGGGCCTTTTTGTAAAGGTAAATTTAGCAACACGTTTGGTTTATTCTAAAGTTAAACCAAGCAAACGTGAGCCTTCGAGCAGCACCGTCGGTTTGTTGTGTACATTCCCAGACAAAAACTGAGCGCACCAGTATTAATTTCGTATCATCGTTGATTGAAGGAATACATAAAGATGCGCTACTACATAGCACTGAGCGTACCCAAACTGGATCCGACATCTATAGCGCTGCATCAATCGTTTGGATCCGAGATTCAAAACAGCACGACACAGTGGTGATGTTTCTCCGCAAGGGGTGTGCGCGACAACTTAACGCTATAGCGTTGCGCATCTTTATGTATTCCTTCAATCAACGGTATCATGTCAAATGTTGTTATGTAACGATTGTAGTTAAAATAAGATAGAATCTTGCATAATCAGGTTTCTGCCGAAATATTTCTTAATGTGTACAGAAATTCAGTCTCGCCTGTTCTATGGGATTATCTTTTGGGGACTATCACCAGCGGCAGAGAGAGTATTTCTTGCGCAAAAGAGAATGATTAGAGCCATAGCTTGTATTCGTCCCATGGATTCATGTAGACCACATTTCAGGCAGCACAGAATTTTAACACTGCCTTCATTATTTATCTTAGAGAGCTGTGTTAGAGAGTGTTTGTTATATACACAAAAATTTAAACACGTACAGAACCGTAGGATCGGCTCATTCATATTGTACAAGGAATAAGGACGATTTGCGCCTACCTAACTTTCTTATGAAACTAACATAGTAGTAGAGAGTCGTTGGCTCTGGTAAGACATTGGCATTTGCATTTGCATTGGCATTTGTTTGTTGTGTAGAATGAGTACAACTCGTAAAAAAAAGGGGAAGCCGATGGATGGTGATAAAAATGACGAACTGTTGTTAAGCGATTTTATTCAAACCGTGAATAGAAACATGTAAAATTTGCAAGACAAAATTGACCAGTTGATGACAGAAGTAAAAATATTAAAAGAAACCAACATAGATTTGATTAAATTATTGGACGGAAAAAATAATCGAGAGCAAGTCAACAGCATAAGTTCACGGAATGTGGAAAATATATTATTTAATTCTGCAACATCTAAAGAAATGGTAAGAGAAAAAACGATAACACCGAGAACTGAAAAAAACTTAATCCGACATGTGTACAGGTGGAGGCGGAAAAAGCAGAAATACTAAAAAACGAAGATAAGAAGGCACAGGTAAAGAAGCCAATGGCAAATATACAGGGGTCATTGGAAAAGAAGGTGAACGGAAACATTCCGAAGAGACAGAGAGTAGTGATTGGCGCGGGCAAGCTGTGCGACCTCCGGTGGTTTTGAGGCGGCAAGCCCGAGGATCTGGCTTTATGTAGAGAGGTGTAAGGGGGATACGAATGAAGAAGATATCAAAACTTATATTGAAAAGAAAATTCCCATAGAAAATATTAGTGTGGAAAAACTGCAGTCAAAGAGAAATAACTCTTCGTTTTGTGTGGGTATAGAGGGTAACTTGGAGGAACAGCTATATGATCCAACATTTTGGCCGAGATGCATAATTGTTAGGCGTTACAAATTTTTTCGACTCAGAAACGAAACGAATACAGAGTCACAAATCTAGAGCCACAAATATAGAAATCGACCGTGAGAGTTCACAAATGTTTAAATTGGCACATTTGAATATACAGGCTGGCATTGGTAAATTGGATGCATTACAGGTACTATTGAGGGAACACGATTTAATGGTGATGTGTTTGACTGAAACTTGGATCAGGGGTGAAAATATTGGAATTGCTAATATACCTAACTATCAGTTAGGTGCGTATTACGCTAGAACAAACCATATACGTG
This sequence comes from Amphimallon solstitiale, assembly GCA_963170755.1. Lineage (NCBI taxonomy): Eukaryota > Metazoa > Arthropoda > Insecta > Coleoptera > Scarabaeidae > Amphimallon > Amphimallon solstitiale. The sequence goes on along the minus strand of OY720685.1, from coordinate 37,483,002 downwards.
GTGGGTGTGCAATGTATATGAGATCTGATATTAAATATAAGGAATTGCGGAGTGTTCAAGACTTCGCTATCGAGTTGGTTATTGAGTGTTGCGCTGCTCTCATATATATGGAAAAGTGCACATTAGCTATCGTACTGGTATACAAATCGCCAGCGAGCGATGCTAATGAGTTTATGGAAAAACTGTCGGATGTACTGTTGTATGTTTATCAGCGATGTGATTTTGTGATACTTTGTGGGGATCTGAAAATTAACTGGCAGGATAGCTGTTCTTGTACAAACAGACTCCGTGATCTTATTTAGGCGTATGGTATGGATAATAAAAACCAAAGGCCAACCAGATTACATATCAATAGTTATGGTGTAGTATCGGGGACAGAAATAGATTACTTTGTCTGCAATCTTCCTGAAGGGTTTTTCACATTGGTGTCTTTGATCCTGGGCTTTCGGATCATTCCGCACAGTTATTGACAATAAGGGTGCCGGGTTGTTCGGGCCGATGGGATGATGAACCAGCAGTCTATCATGGGCGAGATTTATGTGATGCGAATGTTGAAAATTTAAGAATGGCACTGAGCTGGGATCAGTGGAGCCCGGGTGATACCGGAGATGTCAATGATGCGTTTGGGGATTTTATGGAGCATTTTATGTATTATTTCGAGACAGTATGCCCGAAAAACAGGATATCGAGTTGTCATAGCAATAAGTCGCCTATGTGGATAAACGATAGGATAAGAGAGTCCAGCAGACAACTGAAAGATACTTTTACGATGCTGAGATCCATGAGATGTGAACAGGTCCCGGAATACTACAAAAGGATGAAAAGAGAACACCGCCGGCTGATTGGTAGGGAGAAGAGGAGCTTCTATAGGGAAAGGATTGCACATAGTGAAAATAAAAACAGATTGTACATGGGCAATAGTGAGAAACGAAACTGGTAAGGCAAAGAATATTAAACCAATAACTCTCAATACGGATGGTTTACATGTGGTGGACCCCGTAGAAGTAGCGAATTCTTTCGGTAGACATTTCTCGGTCATGGCTGTAAGTAAGGTTAGTGACAAGTTCAAGAACATTGCGAGAGTGGGATGCACGGTAGGTGTGAATATGCCGAATAGTATGTATATGATGTCGATCACAGAAGAAGATGTTGTAAGTGTTTTATCGCTTCTAAAAAAAAAACATTTATGTGGACCGGATGATCTGCCGGTGTCAGTGCTGAAAAGGCTTAGTGACGTTATTAGTTCACCTCTCGTGCGCTTGATAAACATGTTGATTTTGGAGGGGGTGTTTCCGGCAGCTTTGAGGGAGGCGCGCGAGTGGTTCCGATACACAAAGGGGGATGTGAAAGGACTATGGACAATTATCGCCCTGTATCGGTGCTTAGTGCGTTCTCTAAGGTGTTCGAGAAGGTCATCTACATGCAGATTATGAAGTATTTGGACAGTAGTAGTAGTAGTATGCTATACTGAAGATAAAGAACTGTTTGGATCGTGAAGGATTACTCCAGATATATTACGCGATGGTTTACCCACAGTTGGCATATAATATTATCGTATGGGGTAGAGCGGCAGAAGTGAATAGACTGTTTATTGCACAAAAGAGGATTGTTCGTTTAATATTTAATATCGAGAGTGGAGGTACATGTCGGGACGTTTTCCGAGGCTGCAGTATTCTGACAGTGCCGTGTATATATCTGTACAAATGTGCTATTTTTGGCATATCAAAGTGGGCATTTGTTGCCACCCATTCACAGAATCATACGTATGAAACTCGAAATCGTGATTCTTTTCGAATGCCACTACATAGAACGTCCGGATATGAAAGATCCCCTTATTATGCTTGCATTAGTGTATACAACCGACTGCCAAAGCAAATAAGAGACAGTAAAACGATCAATAACTTTAAGAGTAGGTTGAAGTAATACCTTGCTAATGAGTGTTTTTACAATGCTGTTTGTGTATAACTGTGGATGTGATATTGTACTTATATTTATATTATTGTGACGAAACTTATACTATATAATAGTCTTTGAGTTAAATAATAAAAATTATTATTATTATTATTATTATCATCCTGCAGATGTAAGAAATTCTAATATAAAAGCGTTTAGAAACAAAATCAAACAAATTCTCTTAAATGCATGTTTGTACAAAGTCAAAGACTTGCTGAATGTCACGGATAATACATATTGCTGTGGTATTTTTCCTCTTAAATAAATAAATAGATAAATAAAGAAATCAAACAAATAAAAAGTCAACAAAAATAAAATACCAGCACATTTATTTTAGATAAATATAAATTTACATATTTGATATAAATTATAATTTAATATTTCAACAGATAAATACAGAATAATCCACTAATTTATATAAATATATATATAATTTTAATTATCGCATAACAGTGGGTACTCAAATTGATGACTATGCAGTAGAATACACATCAATGCAATGTGGGTTGCATACCCGAAAAAAAAAAGAAAGCACTAGCAATTAAAATAAAATGGTATTGAATATTATATATAAAACAACGTAAAATAAATAAAAAACCAACCTCGATCAGAGAACATAAAAGGATACAACTTGAATAACAATTTAATTTCCGTTACAGGCAGGAAAATCCTGACATAAATTTTAAATATAACAAGGAAGAGCCTGATTACAAAATCGCAGTGCACATAGCACTGCAAATACTAACAAGAAGGCAGCAAATCCAGACGAAGAAGAAGTTGAATGCTAAAAACAGAGAAAGGATTATGTTAAGGGATGGCTCTATCATAAGGGTAAATCACGTACAAGCAATAAAACTGCACGAAGAAGGAAACACTAGGTTCCATAGGGGTGAAACGCAGTGAATAGAAGCCTGCGTTCAACATATTGCATTAATAATAAACACTACGGCAAGAACAAAGGTCTCTATACATAAATAAATATATTCCACTCATTTCTGTTTCACTATTAAAAATAAAACATTATGTTGGGTATGCGATTTTTCACTGATATCCAGAATAAAAGATATTATTGAATGCACATCCAAACATGCGATTGGTACACAATTTCCTTATATATATATAAATGCTTCAAGAGATTCCAAGCTAAAATAAATAAAACATTAGTCAGTATATAATGTAGATCAGGAAAAACTTACACCAACAAAATTTTGATTAAAGGTTAACGGATCTAGAAAACTCTCCGAACACGAAGAAATGGTTCAATGACCTCGAGGAAGAAGGGCCGAAACACGAAAAGGAAAAGGAGCATCTAAACCAAATTAAAGGAATAAAGACGATATGTAACGTGTATCCCATACTACCTATTCCTAAAAACAAGAAAAGGAATGTTAGAATTAAATTAATTAACGAAAAGAGAATATATATCAAAAACAACAAAGAGAGCAATGAATATATATATAAATACAACGCAAATTGGAGGTAACGTGGATACAATAAAAGAACAAACAATAATTTAGAAACAAAAGCAACTAGAAAAATACCTACCAATAGATAAAATCAATCGATGTCCATTGAATATGCAAGTATAGAATATGTAAACAACAACAACGGTAACATGGCGGAAGAAAGGTCACATGACCACGTGACATCGATAGTTACCATAACAAACACGGAGGGCGCAGTAGATAAAATTTTAAACTGAACAAAAATAATTTGAAACAAAATAAAGCGTTTGTCAAATGTTGAATGGTATATAAAGGCGTGCATCTGCAAAAATAGGGGAGTCCATCCGAAGATCTCCAATACTCAAGAAGAAAAGAAAAGTTAAACCAGTGCTCCAAGTGTTATAAAGAAATAAATAAAATAAAAATCTAAAAAGGCATAAACGCCTTTAAGATCCAGACGTCGCAAGAACAAAACGTGTGATACGCTTCACAGACGATAAGTGCGCGCTATATACAGTAAAAGCGCGGAATATTATTATTCGACTTTACAAAGTCCGCCATAATAAAGTTTCCAGAAGGATGGAAGGCCCGGATTATCAAGAAGAGTTCGAAATGACATACAATCAAGAAAAGTAAGTACAAGCACTATCAAATAAAACTCCATCTTGCAATCCTATAAATAAATAAATAAAGGAATCTTCATGTGTGTGATATAAAATTACCGGATAGCAACAATTTATAGAATATTATTTTAAATATTTAATAAATTCTTCTTTGAGTAAGCCTTGGGTTGACGTGCGAATCTCAAGTTAAGGCGATTCAACGGAGTATCAATAATTTTACCTGAATAGCAACAATTTTTGGAAGATTATTTAAATATTTAATAAATCCTTCTTTGAGTAAGCCTTAGGTTGACGTGCGAATCTCAAGTTAAGGCGATTCAACGGAGTATCAATAATTTTACCCGGATAGCAACAAATTTTAGAATATTATTTAAATATCTAATAAATCTTCTTTGAGTAAGCCTTAGGTTGACGTGCGAATCTCAAGTTAGGGCGACTCAACGAGGCGTTAACGCTCTCATTTGAATAACAATAATTTTGAAATATTATGGGAAACATCTAATAGTTCCTCATTGTTTAAATCTCGATTTTGACGTGAGAATCTCAGGTCGAGATGATCCAATGGGGATACATCGGTAAAAGTAAAGAAAGTGAATTTAGTAATTTCCTTGATTTGTAAGCATACATGAAGAATCAACTCAGTAAATTTTTCACAATTTTCTTAAGGAACAAAGGATTTGCAAGGTGCTTGTACTATTGATGAAAAGAGAACACATAAAAATAAAAATAAAATATTGTATTGTATGATAATAAAATATTATTCTTCATTTTTTTTTTGTAAATTTATATTGAAAATAAAAATAAGTTGTGCTGACATTCAATATTTACTTATTTATACCCGTCCCAAAGGAGAACACAAGGAAAGTAAATATCACTATCACAGCTAGAACTCACAATAAGCAAAAGGCTGCGACACATTCCCCGTTATAGAAAAACAAAGAAATTCACCTTTAGACCCTGAGATTATTAGAGAATATCAATTTATTAATTTAACTATTGGTTATCAACCATAGTAGAGAAGGTCACAGCAATATGTACCTATAACATAAATTTATTCGTGCAGCGGATGTAGCTGGGACTCTGTGTTTAATACCCCCGCTTCTTTTCTCTCCATTGCCTGTATTATTATTTCTTTATATTATTATTTCTGTGTTTTCTTAGATTGACATACTCTACACATATTTTTATATATGTTAATAGAATAAAGACATTATTATTATTATTATTATTATTATTATTTGGATATGCCCATACATGATATTTGACAAATTGATAGAAAAACAATAAATGCATATTTCATTTTTCAAATATAGTAAAGCAAAACAAGAATTAATTGATATGGCATGATATACATTGCCCCTATACATGGGAATAAGTGAGAATAATGAATTAAAAATTTTACTGTCAATGACAAATACGAAAAATGTCAAAAGCGCCAACAAAATGAAATTATAATAATTGCTACCGGACCTACGTCGCACTAAGATAAATGTCTAAAATTAAGGTAAAGAAACGGAGAATCACAATGGAGGTTGATAAAATCTGGGAAACGCAGGGCCGAGCTAACTCTGTCACAGACGGCGTGACGGTTCAGGTAAACTAGAACACCTAAAAGTAGAGCGTCGGACGGCAACGACGCTAGCGACGTTGTCCGGGCACCAGGACACTGTGTTACCTTACGATAACCTACCTGCGCCTCCTATGAGCTACCACTGGCTGTGTCCCTCCAGCGGGTTTCCTATTGATCACCCAGTATATTAAAAAGCACCCTACCTTATGTACGTGCTTGTCACAATATTATATGAGTTATGTAGAGGTAAAATAAAAGAAAAGATATTACGGAAAGTAGCGAGATTTAATTAAAAGATATGTGAATCAAGTTATTTTTTTTTAAAATATATTAAATATAAAAGTTGGTTGTGTTATATATTTTTTTTTTACAAATTAAAAGAAAAGTTAAAGTATAACAGAATAATTCCAGCGACACCAAGCGGTCTGATCAGTTTAAATGTAAAAGAAGATTAACAAACGTTGACTGAAATTGATTTACACACAAGAAAAAAAGAAATGAATACTAGACAGTTTGATAAATTTCGTACGCAAAGCGTTAGGTAATAATAATGAATTATAAAAGGAAATAACAAGTCTTAAAACTAGAACATAATCTCTGCGTTTCAGCAGCAGATGGTTGGTAGCAGAAACGTTTCATTACCTCACATAGTTTAAGTACAAATAAAATCATAGAAACGCCACAACGGCAAGGTTAACACAAATGTGAATTAATACGTACGCAAGAGAATAATTATCATCCAGTACATAAGACTTAGACTAATATAGTGAAAAATTCGTTAAATTCCAAACGCAAGGTTTGATTACAGGTTCAAAATTAATTTAAAAGTCGGTTACTTATTAACAAATGCCATATTATTATAGATAAAATTAGAAAGGAAATTTTACAATATACAAAATTATACTGAGCTTCCCGTACAAAATATATTCCTGCAGCAAAGATTTCAACTAGCTCAGGAAAAATTAAATGAACATACGTAAAAGTCAAACTTCTAACTTTCGGTAATAAACGCGCAAAATATTATTATTATAAAAAAACAAGATTAAATTCAGCACAACCAAGAGAAATACTAATATGATTTCGGAAATGAAATTACTGGATAGTTACTAAGTTAAAGGTTAACTTTACAAGGGATATAGTGCTCCATTAAAGAATTTACAAAAGTTAATGATTAATTTAATTTTCAACACAACAAAAGTTACATAACTACGGTAATGACCTACTAAAATTATTAATGAACTAATTATTCAACATGACAGTGAGAGCCCTTATCTAAACTTCTTAGGGTCTCCCTGTATTCCGCAAAACCAGTTTGCAAAGCAAAAACATGAAAAATAACGATAATTTATTTAGGATTAATATGTGACCTTGCAGTTAACTAGTGGTGCGTTAGTTATTATAGCCACTCAAAAATTCTTAGGTCAAATTCAGGCAAGATAAAGTCCAGCACTCTGGTAAAAAAAGTCGTCGTAATTCAGTCGTAAATTAGGATGTAAAATTACAACGTTAGTTGCACTTAACTGACAAAATGGACGCTCCCGGAACCAATATGGCGGAGGGCCCCCTCGTCGAAAGACTCCACTTCAACAGACAGATAGACGTCTAAGAGCAACTACTGCAGCAACGATAGTATCCACCATACCCTTCCATGATATTGCGGGGAGATATTACCAGACACATGGCTACTGAGGGCTTTTATGCCCGTCAAAAGAATCCTATCGGCTACTGAGGGCTTTTGTGCCCGTCAAAAGAATCCTATCGGCTACTGAGGGCTTTTGTGCCCGTCAAAAGAATCCTATTAAATTAGACGAGAAAAGAAAACCAAAATAAAATCCCGAAAATTTACACAAAGTTTCAAACACTTACCCCAAAATGATAATGGAGATCCCGCGATAAACGACTTCACAAGTCACACAAGGGTGCAAAATTCGAATTAAGAAGACCAGCACGTGGCCATGCGTGAATTTTATGTAACGGTATATCGATAGAAACTCACGAAAAATGACCAAAATTAAGGTAACGGTAATTACTGCTTACTCCAATTAAAGCCGCATACGCGAAAATATCTACATAGATAATGTACCTAAGTACTAAAGGAAGATAAGCAATTTGCACACCATGTTCTTACACAAGAACCGACTATAAAGTGAAGTGGAAACGGGAATCTTCTTCCATATCTCATGCGCGCCAGGTACACGCAAAAGTCACAAGCACGGAAGTATCACTGAGCGAAAGGCGGGAGATTTCAAATAAACATCATAGGCACAAATCTAAATTGACAATTAAGGGAGTCGACATCGTGACTTAATTATAATTAACGCAACCCTACACATAACTTAGACGGAAAGAAAATAAGGGACACACTCTTACAAATGTACGTAGAAATCAAAAGTCGGCAGTTCGAGAGGGAATTTCATGCTAGACGTTGGCAATCCGTGAAACGCACAACCATCTAAGCGACGTAACCAAACGTTAGACAGATAGAAAACAAAACAAACCTCCAAATGTAGATACAATTTATTACGAAAGAAAACGGATCCAGCAGGTAACTATTGAAATTTCCAAAATCTTAAATCACGTTACAAGCAGACGGTTAAGAAAACCGATCAAAACATATATTTCAGAGTATCAACGATACTTAACCTCCACGGCAGTTCCAAGGAAGAATTAACAGAAGTTACTAACACTTAGAATATCAATGATTGAGTAACAAGGGATCAGCAAAACAATTAAAAGTATGCCCCATATTCCAAGCACTTCTCCAATTAACACTCCTTGCATTTTTCAGTGTCATAAACACGAAGGCCGAATACAATTCAGACGTGCTAGAGGGTCTATGTCTAGGGAAACACATAAACACAGGCGGCAGTTAATACAGTGAGGCCGTCTGATGTGCGTGTCAAGAATTTAAAGACACACATAAATGCACTACGTAGAGAACGGAAGTAATGAATAAGGAAATATTGATAACACTGAAACAGGCGTAAAAAGTAACTGCAAATGCAGAAAATACGAAACTACAGGTAGGGTAAAATAAGCTAGAGATAAGAGAATTAGAATTAGTTACATAGATACAGAGGTTTTTTACACAAATAGAGGGTATTTGCTCGATAATACATATTACACATCTATCAACTCCACGGTTCGCGACCTAGGGCTCTAAGGGTACAATAGTCGATTTAGCACACACATACATATACGGCAGGCGGTCCTTTCAACCGGTGAAACGAACGATGTACAAGGCACACTCAGAAAGTCTCGTGCTTATACAAAATCTACGTACTTAGACAAGGCACATAATCCTTCGAGAACTAAACACATAAGTAAATTTTACAGCGTAACATAATAACGTTATAATAAATGTTCAAAATTATGACCGTGCTGATCTCTGCAAATTTTAGCTCTTCTTATTATATTTAACTGCACTCTTTCTACCATTTCTCCATCTATTTTGAACGAGCTGCTTCAAATATCCGGTTCGTTAAATCTGCATCGTTTAAAACTGGTGTTGTGTACACCAATTGTTTAATGTGACACCCAAAAGAAAAAGTCCAAAGTTGTGAGATCGAGAGATCTAGCTGGCAACGGATCGGTTCACCTTTTCCTATCCATCTTTCGGCAAATTACTTATTTAACCAGTTTCGCACCGGTGCCGCATGATGAGAAGGAGCACCATAGGTTTGAAGCAACATATTATTGATTACGGCTAATGGATGCTCATCTACCAAACTTTGAAAACCATTTACCGGAAATTCTAAAATGTTGTCCCCGGCCACCAGAGTAACCGATTCCCGACAATATATTACCAGGAGTTATATACTTTTGTGTTCGAAAAATTGTATATTTCATTCTATGACAAAACCTTCTATTTATAGTATATTTTTTAATTTCTTCTATTTTAACTTACTGACAGGCAAACATTCAATTATTTCATTTGAAAGCCGATATTGTCAGGTCAATAAAACTAAACACATCCGAAACTACTCTCAATATTATATTTCTGGCTCCGTTTAGTATTGTACTATCTGTCCGTCGGATCTTTTGGCTTACGTCATTGATTTTCATCCATATGAATTAAATCAACACTTCTGACTCAAATTCATTACTTTCCAAATAAAATTAAATATTTAAAAATAAAGAGCTTATGTGCTTATATCTAATACTTTCTATATTTTATAACATGTTTTATTCATTGCTTAAAATTAGGAAATTAGAAAAGCAATATAACGAAAATAAACCAAAACGCAGAGAACAATATTAAATGTCAAAATTTAATAAATTGACTAACGCAGTAACAGCGTGTCATGGAGGTATATTTTCTCTGTTTGTCTTATTACTTTTACGGGGAGGACAACCCCACGTTAAAGATTAAAATTTCTATCCTTATTTAGTCATTGAGATTGGAAAGAAATGAGTATATATACATTCTAGGTGCCGATATCCTTGATAACGCCACGCAATTGATGACGTGACCCAAAAGATCTGATGGAAGGATAGTATTTTATCTAATTACTTTCTTATACGTAGTATAAGGAAGTATTGTGATGATGAAAATTTTCGACCTCGAGATTTTTGCAGATGTCCACGTTTTGAGGTGTCCTGATACCAAAAAAGTGGTTTTTAAAAAATGTAAGTGTCTGTCTGTGACTACGATAGCGGTCAACCGCTGTAAATATCTATTCCAAATTTTGTATCTACGTATATAATCTCCCTCTTGAGATCTGATTAGTTTTTCAGTAAAATCGGTAGACCGGAAGTAGTAGTTTACTTCAGTGAAAATATCGAATTTTGCAAATATTTCGTTAACTACTAAGTTTAAACAAATTTATAAAGAATCCATATACTATTTACTATATTACTTTCTTTTACTAAATTAAGAATGAATATTTAATTTTATTAATACGCGGAGAATATAGGTTTTGTTGTACATCCTCATAAAAGTAATACACCATGAAATATTTTTCAAAACGAAAATGAAAAGTGTGAACACATGGATGTTAAAACTAACATCAAGCAGTAAATAATTACTGTGACTTACATATATATCTATACGTAAAACGTATATGCATATATGCATGTGTTTGAGATACACACATACATTAAGTGCTATTGTCGACAATCGAACGCACAGACACCGGTGTTTCGACCTATGAGGTCTCATCAGTGTGCGTGGAGATTCTCGACAATAGCTTCAAGACTTAAATCGCTGCTTATGTCATTTTAGCGTGTTAAATGCAGTGAGAGTATCACAGCGACATCTAACACCCAAAAGATGACACAGAACAAAGCGATGGCTTCTGACGGCATGTTCTGCTATACAGAGGCCTGTATGTTAATAGTGTATCTCATTTAATAGAGCCTTAGGTGGCGTCACCGATCAAAACGAAAATGAAAAGTGTGAACACATGGATGTTAAAACTAACATCAAGCAGTAAATAATTACTGTGACTTACATATATATCTATACGTAAAACGTATATGCATATATGCATGTGTTTGAGATACACACATACATTAAGTGCTATTGTCGACAATCGAACGCACAGACACCGGTGTTTCGACCTATGAGGTCTCATCAGTGTGCGTGGAGATTCTCGACAATAGCTTCAAGACTTAAATCGCTGCTTATGTCATTTTAGCGTGTTAAATGCAGTGAGAGTATCACAGCGACATCTAACACCCAAAAGATGACACAGAACAAAGCGATGGCTTCTGACGGCATGTTCTGCTATACAGAGGCCTGTATGTTAATAGTGTATCTCATTTAATAGAGCCTCAAACACATGCATATATGCATATACGTTTTACGTATAGATATATATGTAAGTCACAGTAATTATTTACTGCTTGATGTTAGTTTTAACATCCATGTGTTCACACTTTTCATTTTCGTTTTGATCGGTGACGCCACCTAAGGCTCTATTAAATGAGATACACTATTAACATACAGGCCTCTGTATAGCAGAACATGCCGTCAGAAGCCATCGCTTTGTTCTGTGTCATCTTTTGGGTGTTAGATGTCGCTGTGATACTCTCACTGCATTTAACACGCTAAAATGACATAAGCAGCGATTTAAGTCTTGAAGCTATTGTCGAGAATCTCCACGCACACTGATGAGACCTCATAGGTCGAAACACCGGTGTCTGTGCGTTCGATTGTCGACAATAGCACTTAATGTATGTGTGTATCTCAAACACATGCATATATGCATATACGTTTTACGTATAGATATATATGTAAGTCACAGTAATTATTTACTGCTTGATGTTAGTTTTAACATCCATGTGTTCACACTTTTCATTTTCGTTTTGATCGGTGACGCCACCTAAGGCTCTATTAAATGAGATACACTATTAACATACAGGCCTCTGTATAGCAGAACATGCCGTCAGAAGCCATCGCTTTGTTCTGTGTCATCTTTTGGGTGTTAGATGTCGCTGTGATACTCTCACTGCATTTAACACGCTAAAATGACATAAGCAGCGATTTAAGTCTTGAAGCTATTGTCGAGAATCTCCACGCACACTGATGAGACCTCATAGGTCGAAACACCGGTGTCTGTGCGTTCGATTGTCGACAATAGCACTTAATGTATGTGTGTATCTCAAACACATGCATATATGCATATACGTTTTACGTATAGATATATATGTAAGTCACAGTAATTATTTACTGCTTGATGTTAGTTTTAACATCCATGTGTTCACACTTTTCATTTTCGTTTTGATCGGTGACGCCACCTAAGGCTCTATTAAATGAGATACACTATTAACATACAGGCCTCTGTATAGCAGAACATGCCGTCAGAAGCCATCGCTTTGTTCTGTGTCATCTTTTGGGTGTTAGATGTCGCTGTGATACTCTCACTGCATTTAACACGCTAAAATGACATAAGCAGCGATTTAAGTCTTGAAGCTATTGTCGAGAATCTCCACGCACACTGATGAGACCTCATAGGTCGAAACACCGGTGTCTGTGCGTTCGATTGTCGACAATAGCACTTAATGTATGTGTGTATCTCAAACACATGCATATATGCATATACGTTTTACGTATAGATATATATGTAAGTCACAGTAAATATTTTTCTGCAAATATTCGTAGCGAATTTTATACGTATTTCTAAGATGCGTTCTGCACCCCCCCCCCCTCATGTACAAAGCCTGCTGACAGCTACACAGTACTGATTGAATCTTATACTATACCTATGGTACCCCACTTCGACTTACAATTAGAACCGAATATCGAATACTTGGCAGCCTCGCTATATGTTTATCTTTATTTTATTTCGTCGTGCTCTTTTCCTCTTTCTACTTTCGTATCAGAAATTAAAACTTGTCGACTACGGTATATTTATCAAGAGTACAAAACTATTTAGAACTAGATTTGCAATATTTTTTGTATAAATGAAATTTCAAAATTCAGGCCGGAAGTAAGACCTTTACTCTTAGGGAGTAGCACTTTTTTTTTCGAATAACTTGCAAAGTATGCATTCTATAGCGATTTATTAAGAGTATGGGAGTACTTAGAATAGGATTTTGAATAATTTTTCTATAAAAAAATTCTTTAAATTGTATAGTTTGAAACGTTCATACGTATAAGAAAGTCGTGTGGTGCCCACACCTCATTTTTTGCTTTTGCAGTGAATATAACCTTATTACATTTGCGGGTCCTAATTTTATTCTTAATTCTTTTTCTATACTCTCATATTTAGAGGATATTTTACAATCTTATCAGGGAGAAACATCGAACTTTTCCAGCTACTGTAAACCGGCTGCACACTTCATTGTTCTGGCGATGATGCCCCACTCTACATTTCGGACCAATTTTTTTTTTAGTTCTACTAAGGTCGCAGTGCCTCTGCTATTCAGTAATTCAAATTACCCAGGCAAAATTGAAGACGACGCTAACTCCAGTTGGTCTGTCGCTGACCAAATGAGTCTAAAATTTGTTTTTCATTCATTTCTCTTCACCGCTAAGCTAACTAATATATTATGATTCGCAGCTGCGGGGTACGAGGATAGTTGTGCGAGAGAGAATGAAGAGAGACGTCTATCTGCCACACATTTTACGCATATATTACAATTCTTGAAATATTCATTCAGTCAACTACTTTAAGCAATTAATTAGAACAGAAATAAATTCCCTGACTTTTTAGAACTTTTCAAATTCCCTGGCTTTCCAGGTTTTCCAGATTAGTGGTAACCCTGACAATGTTTTTACATTTACAAAAGTATTAATTAAATTATATTATAGTAAATTATCTAAATCTTACCTTATATATATATATATATATATATATATATATATATATATATATATATATGTGTGATATTAAATTTTTATTGACCTCATATAAGTAAATATATATTAATTTTTATTGGACGATTTTTAGGTCGTTATACTAGTTTTAAATAATTTTTAAAACTCGTTAATTTGCAGTGTTTGAAAATTATAATTTTATAATTTTACCACTGACTATTAAATTAATTAGGTAATTTTTTTTAATTAAAAATTACCGACACGGCTGGGATTCGAACCCAGGCATACCGATTACTAGCCGGTTGCTCTACCAACTGAGCTACCGTCGGTGTCTGAATTCGAATTTCTAAATCGTACTGATATATGTATATCAAGTAACAGATGGAAATGAGAATGTATATATTAAGCACTAAACGTCCATGTGCTGTATATATGTGATATTAAATTTTTATTGACCTCATATAAGTAAATATATATTAATTTTTATTGGACGATTTTTAGGTCGTTATACTAGTTTTAAATAATTTTTAAAACTCGTTAATTTGCAGTGTTTGAAAATTATAATTTTATAATTTTACCACTGACTATTAAATTAATTAGGTAATTTTTTTTAATTAAAAATTACCGACACGGCTGGGATTCGAACCCAGGCATACCGATTACTAGCCGGTTGCTCTACCAACTGAGCTACCGTCGGTGTCTGAATTCGAATTTCTAAATCGTACTGATATATGTATATCAAGTAACAGATGGAAATGAGAATGTATATATTAAGCACTAAACGTCCATGTGCTGTATATATGTGATATTAAATTTTTATTGACCTCATATAAGTAAATATATATTAATTTTTATTGGACGATTTTTAGGTCGTTATACTAGTTTTAAATAATTTTTAAAACTCGTTAATTTGCAGTGTTTGAAAATTATAATTTTATAATTTTACCACTGACTATTAAATTAATTAGGTAATTTTTTTTAATTATGTGAGGTCAATAAAATTTTAATATCACATATATACAGCACATGGACGTTTAGTGCTTAATATATACATTCTCATTTCCATCTGTTACTTGATATACATATATCAGTACGATTTAGAAATTCGAATTCAGACACCGACGGTAGCTCAGTTGGTAGAGCAACCGGCTAGTAATCGGTATGCCTGGGTTCGAATCCCAGCCGTGTCGGTAATTTTTAATTAAAAAAAATTACCTAATTAATTTAATAGTCAGTGGTAAAATTATAAAATTATAATTTTCAAACACTGCAAATTAACGAGTTTTAAAAATTATTTAAAACTAGTATAACGACCTAAAAATCGTCCAATAAAAATTAATATATATTTACTTATATGAGGTCAATAAAAATTTAATATCACATATATACAGCACATGGACGTTTAGTGCTTAATATATACATTCTCATTTCCATCTGTTACTTGATATACATATATCAGTACGATTTAGAAATTCGAATTCAGACACCGACGGTAGCTCAGTTGGTAGAGCAACCGGCTAGTAATCGGTATGCCTGGGTTCGAATCCCAGCCGTGTCGGTAATTTTTAATTAAAAAAAATTACCTAATTAATTTAATAGTCAGTGGTAAAATTATAAAATTATAATTTTCAAACACTGCAAATTAACGAGTTTTAAAAATTATTTAAAACTAGTATAACGACCTAAAAATCGTCCAATAAAAATTAATATATATTTACTTATATGAGGTCAATAAAAATTTAATATCACATATATACAGCACATGGACGTTTAGTGCTTAATATATACATTCTCATTTCCATCTGTTACTTGATATACATATATCAGTACGATTTAGAAATTCGAATTCAGACACCGACGGTAGCTCAGTTGGTAGAGCAACCGGCTAGTAATCGGTATGCCTGGGTTCGAATCCCAGCCGTGTCGGTAATTTTTAATTAAAAAAAATTACCTAATTAATTTAATAGTCAGTGGTAAAATTATAAAATTATAATTTTCAAACACTGCAAATTAACGAGTTTTAAAAATTATTTAAAACTAGTATAACGACCTAAAAATCGTCCAATAAAAATTAATATATATATATATATATATATATATATATATATAGAAACCAACTGTCGTATCCTTCTACTTATTTCAAATTGTACCCAGTCGTCGGTAATAGGATGTAAGAAGAAAAACAAACTCAAATTACAACGCTAACGTTTCGTACATTTAATCAATGCACTTTATCAAAGCTTAGTAATTTATTGTAGAGATAAAAACATATGAAATGTAAATGATGTTTACGCTACTCACATAGTAATTTATATATGGTATTTAATACTTTATTCTTCGGACATTATGTTATACTCATTTATATGTTCTCAACAAACGAGACGATAGATGATCACGGTCTCGTTTGTTGAGAACATATAAATGAGTATAACATAATGTCCGAAGAATAAAGTATTAAATACCATATATAAATTACTATGTGAGTAGCGTAAACATCATTTACATTTCATATGTTTTTATCTCTACAATAAATTACTAAGCTTTGATAAAGTGCATTGATTAAATGTACGAAACGTTAGCGTTGTAATTTGAGTTTGTTTTTCTTCTTACATCCTATTACCGACGACTGGGTACAATTTGATATATATATATGTATTGAAAAATTGAAAATCTTCTTGGTAGTAGTGGCATAAAATGAATTAAAAGTAATAACAATATGACAACTGGTTGTCAATTAGAAAACAATGACAAATATAAAATGTAAATCAAAATGTATAAATGAAAATGTAATCAATAAGCATAGGACAGTCGAGATTATTTCTATAATCACATTAAAAGGCTTGGGGTCTACCACAAACTGTTCAGTCAATCCAAATATACAAATAACAACGACGCAACTATGTAAAGAAAAATTAAGAGTGGAACTGTTGATAATATAACAATATAGAATGTAAAATAGTCAAGTATAAATGTAAATGAAAGCAAATAAGCATAGGACAATCGATAATTACTCATGTAATCCTATCAAAATGGCCTAGGTTCACCTAAACATGTACAATTCTGATTGAAATACACAAACAATTAACGATGCAACTATGTATGTGTTAAGATGTATTTGTAGCTACAGACATATATGTTTCTACCTAGTTTGGTTTCGTCAGTGCAGCATAACAAAGAAAGTGTATGTTAAAGCATTAATATGTGAATAAAAAATATAGTATTACCTTAAAATGTCAATCCAAAATGTCCAAGTGTAAAACAACTGTGAAAATACCTAATACTGTGTAATGCCTTATTTCAACCAGGCAGTTAATAAAATATATTACAATTCTTTGCCAATTATACAAATGTATTGAAAAATTGAAAATCTTCTTGGTAGTAGTGGCATAAAATGAATTAAAAGTAATATAATACATGTTTAGGTGAACCTAGGCCATTTTGATAGGATTACATGAGTAATTATCGATTGTCCTATGCTTATTTGCTTTCATTTACATTTATACTTGACTATTTTACATTCTATATTGTTATATTATCAACAGTTCCACTCTTAATTTTTCTTTACATAGTTGCGTCGTTGTTATTTGTATATTTGGATTGACTGAACAGTTTGTGGTAGACCCCAAGCCTTTTAATGTGATTATAGAAATAATCTCGACTGTCCTATGCTTATTGATTACATTTTCATTTATACATTTTGATTTACATTTTATATTTGTCATTGTTTTCTAATTGACAACCAGTTGTCATATTGTTATTACTTTTAATTCATTTTATGCCACTACTACCAAGAAGATTTTCAATTTTTCAATACATTTGTATAATTGGCAAAGAATTGTAATATATTTTATTAACTGCCTGGTTGAAATAAGGCATTACACAGTATTAGGTATTTTCACAGTTGTTTTACACTTGGACATTTTGGATTGACATTTTAAGGTAATACTATATTTTTTATTCACATATTAATGCTTTAACATACACTTTCTTTGTTATGCTGCACTGACGAAACCAAACTAGGTAGAAACATATATGTCTGTAGCTACAAATACATCTTAACACATACATAGTTGCATCGTTAATTGTTTGTGTATTTCAATCAGAATTGTACATGTTTAGGTGAACCTAGGCCATTTTGATAGGATTACATGAGTAATTATCGATTGTCCTATGCTTATTTGCTTTCATTTACATTTATACTTGACTATTTTACATTCTATATTGTTATATTATCAACAGTTCCACTCTTAATTTTTCTTTACATAGTTGCGTCGTTGTTATTTGTATATTTGGATTGACTGAACAGTTTGTGGTAGACCCCAAGCCTTTTAATGTGATTATAGAAATAATCTCGACTGTCCTATGCTTATTGATTACATTTTCATTTATACATTTTGATTTACATTTTATATTTGTCATTGTTTTCTAATTGACAACCAGTTGTCATATTGTTATTACTTTTAATTCATTTTATGCCACTACTACCAAGAAGATTTTCAATTTTTCAATACATTTGTATAATTGGCAAAGAATTGTAATATATTTTATTAACTGCCTGGTTGAAATAAGGCATTACACAGTATTAGGTATTTTCACAGTTGTTTTACACTTGGACATTTTGGATTGACATTTTAAGGTAATACTATATTTTTTATTCACATATTAATGCTTTAACATACACTTTCTTTGTTATGCTGCTCTGACGAAACCAAACTAGGTAGAAACATATATGTCTGTAGCTACAAATACATCTTAACACATACATAGTTGCATCGTTAATTGTTTGTGTATTTCAATCAGAATTGTACATGTTTAGGTGAACCTAGGCCATTTTGATAGGATTACATGAGTAATTATCGATTGTCCTATGCTTATTTGCTTTCATTTACATTTATACTTGACTATTTTACATTCTATATTGTTATATTATCAACAGTTCCACTCTTAATTTTTCTTTACATAGTTGCGTCGTTGTTATTTGCATATTTGGATTGACTGAACAGTTTGTGGTAGACCCCAAGCCTTTTAATGTGATTATAGAAATAATCTCGACTGTCCTATGCTTATTGATTACATTTTCATTTATACATTTTGATTTACATTTTATATTTGTCATTGTTTTCTAATTGACAACCAGTTGTCATATTGTTATTACTTTTAATTCATTTTATGCCACTACTACCAAGAAGATTTTCAATTTTTCAATACATTTGTATAATTGGCAAAGAATTGTAATATATTTTATTAACTGCCTGGTTGAAATAAGGCATTACACAGTATTAGGTATTTTCACAGTTGTTTTACACTTGGACATTTTGGATTGACATTTTAAGGTAATACTATATTTTTTATTCACATATTAATGCTTTAACATACACTTTCTTTGTTATGCTGCACTGACGAAACCAAACTAGGTAGAAACATATATGTCTGTAGCTACAAATACATCTTAACACATACATAGTTGCATCGTTAATTGTTTGTGTATTTCAATCAGAATTGTACATGTTTAGGTGAACCTAGGCCATTTTGATAGGATTACATGAGTAATTATCGATTGTCCTATGCTTATTTGCTTTCATTTACATTTATACTTGACTATTTTACATTCTATATTGTTATATTATCAACAGTTCCACTCTTAATTTTTCTTTACATAGTTGCGTCGTTGTTATTTGTATATTTGGATTGACTGAACAGTTTGTGGTAGACCCCAAGCCTTTTAATGTGATTATAGAAATAATCTCGACTGTCCTATGCTTATTGATTACATTTTCATTTATACATTTTGATTTACATTTTATATTTGTCATTGTTTTCTAATTGACAACCAGTTGTCATATTGTTATTACTTTTAATTCATTTTATGCCACTACTACCAAGAAGATTTTCAATTTTTCAATACATTTGTATAATTGGCAAAGAATTGTAATATATTTTATATATATATATATATATATATAATTAAAAGAGAAGGTCTTTGCCGTTGAAAAACTCAATGCAAGGCTTAATTATTGGGGAATCCAGCTAAATTGAATTTTGTTTTTATGCTGGATTCCCCAATAATTAAGCCTTGCATTGTGTATATATATATATATATATATATATATATATAGTATAAAATAACTATAGTGACTGTTATAAATTGTAGTACATTCAGCATTAGTTGGGATAGCAGTCAGGGGCAATAAAACAAAAGTTCGCTCTTTTGAATAAATTTAAAAGAGCGAACTTTTGTTTTATTGCCCCTGACTGCTATCCCAACTAATGCTGAATGTACTATATATATATATATACATATATATATTGTATTAGTATTTAATACATTCATATCTAATAACTGTAGTGAAAGCTTTGATTTAAATAAATATGTGAATTTAAAGTAATGAATGAATTTTAAAAGTTAATATGTAATTTTATTTACTTAATGTGATATCAATGTAATAAGAATATGGTACAATTATACTTATAAACACTCTTGAATATATGATAATCTTTAGAAGTGTTGAAGTTTTCAGTTTGCCTTGATATTTTCCATATATGAAAAGATTAGATTGAAACATATCAATTTTTAGCAATATTGTATTTATATAATAGTATTGTGAAATTTGTTCATCAATTTTTAACATATTATAAAAGATATTAGATAACATATTCTGGTTAATATATTCATGAATACACAAATAGAAATAGTAGGAAGATTTAAATTCCAGATCTGTCAAGTAAACTGTCAGTTTAAAATATTTTATTTTGACAATTAAGAGGTTTTTGGAGTAAAAATATATAAATAAGACTTTTAAAAATACATCTAGGAATTATTAGATTGAAAGCTTTGGATTAAAAGGAGTATGAAAGGTATTGTTACACTTTCAAGAATATATTTTGATTATACAAGATCGAAGGATGGTTATTGGAGCATAGAAATTATTTAAGATATCTCTAAGGAAATGAATAAATAAATAAGGACTTCTAAAATTACAATTTTAGAGGGTAAACGTGATTTTCGTTTAGGAGAGAATAATTGGTATTTCTCTTATATTTACCCACTAAGCAAAAAACTATCGCATAAACGTTACCGTAACGCGCGCGTGTGTCGTGCGACGTTAATAGTATGTATGAAATAACATCGCTGTACCATCTACTTAACCTCTTATGTCCGCCCTCCCAACAAAAGCACATTAACGTTACGTAAATAACGTTAATTTAACAATCCAGTGATAACTTCTAAATAACGTCACTTGCATGTAGTTATTATTAACGTCAGATAGATGTGCTTTTAGTAACCTCACATTAATGTTGTTAATAACGTGAGTTGGATGTGCTTTTAGTAACCTCACATTAATGTTGTTAATAATGTGAGTTAGATGTGATTTCAATAACATCATATTAACATTAATAAAAAGACACGAGATATCACATAGTGGGGTAATTCAAAACTTATGGCAGGCTCAAGGGATTTTGAAAACAGATATATGCCAAATTTTGCTCTTGTACTGTATGGATTTTTCTGTAAGCATAAAGCCACAATATTTGTCCATATACTTATATATAAACAATGAGTATGTGCATTCACAAAAGAAGATTGTGTCTTTATTCTTATTAAAGAAAAAGCCGCACGGTGTAGCAAAATTTATTGCCAAAATTTAGCATATGTGCGTTTTGAAAATCCCTTGAGCGTGCCACAAATTTTGAATTACCCCCACTACGTATATATCGTGTCATTTTATTATAATTATAATCTGAAGATAAATTTGTGCAGTATCATAAACGAAAAGAACAATTACAGTTAATTTTTGTGAATATGTGAATATTTTATGCATTTCATAGTCACATTGTTCCGGCGCACTATCTCTACAATAGTTCCTCGATTGTTTTGATACACTTTTATTGCTTTGTGTGTATTTTTATTTCTATTTTTCGTTAGATAGGTACAAGAACTTACAGAAATATAAATGTCCGTCCTCAAAATTGTTGAGCAATCAATACATATTTTTAGGAGCATTAAGAATAAACACATATTTCAAAATTAAACATATATATTATTCGAAATAAAATATGCATATCATGATATAAAAACAAAAAATAAAAATATTTCAACATTAAACATATTATCTTTCTTTTAACTTATAGATTGCCTCATGCTCCTTTGCTTGGCGTGTCTAAAGAAGCCCATCACATATGTTTCAAACTCTCTGCCTGTTATAGATTTGAATGTTGTCTTCACAGCAGCTAAAAAATATTGAGTTAGATTGTGAACCCTAATTTAGATATACTTATTATGCATTTTAGAACGCTCTTAATTTTTAAATCTTTAACCTTAATGTTTTCTTTTTGCCCAGTCCAGGAAAAATGCTCAGCAATAGTATAATGAAATACACACTGCAGACACCTATTTGTACAATTTCTTGCATTATACCCCCCTATGAAAGTGAGTTTATGTTCCTGAAAAATATGCTGTTACATGTATAGGAAAATACAATAAATATGACATTACCAATTGCAATAAGCAGTGTCGGTCTGCAGTTATATTTGCCTCAAGGGCCATCAAGTTTTCAACCGATATGCAGGGCAATTCTGGCATATTTTCTTCAGAAAAATTGAATTTGTCCAATACTGCTGCTGTATTAACTGAATTTAATTTATTTAAAATTAATGTTTGTATGGCTTTTATTTCTATTAAATAATCCATCATACGACTTATTGCAACTGAAAGAAAATTTCTTTTACTTTATATTCTAAATACAACACTAAAGAATGTTAAATTTCAACTATGACTTAGCCCAACTCTAAAATATATACCCTTTTTATTTTTAAACTTTATGAAAATGGTATTATTAAAGTTTAAAAAAATACATCTAGATGCATAGGAAGAATGCACTAAATGCATTAAAATGAATGTTCTCTGCTTATTAAGTACGGAGCTTAGAAGCAACTAACCAAATTCATACAGTTTCATTAAAGTAATAATTTTTTAAGAGGAACTATTAGTTCAATTAGGTATAAACACAAGTTAACTATTGAAGGAACCCCAGATTACTCACATAGCTGAAGAATTCGGTACATATGATTCATTCGTTCTCCCACGTTCATCGTTTTCAGACTCTATATTTTGTATTATAGAACTTTGGGAAGAAATATCTCTACGGAATTCTGAAAGTAAAGCAGATAAAAATGAAGTCTTATTATGTACTGTACTTTTAAAACATACATAGTTGTTAGTTAGAAATGTCATGCAAAAAAACTGATCTTTTTGACTAAGGAATTTTACATGCATTATATATTTAACTGCAGAAGGTTTACAGGAACAAACATACATACCTGTTATTTTGACTGAATCACTTTCTTTTGGACTTGAAACTGCGCTTTCCTTATTTTCTTCTTCATCTGGAAATAATTTGCGGACATCATCAGCTTTTTCTATTACGCAATGTTGTATGGAATTATCTTTGTCAAGGAACTCTGAAAAAGTACAGTTGTCCAATACATAAAAAAATAAAGAGTAATTAGTAAAAGACATAAATCAGACAACTGCTTCTTTTAAATACATGTGTACTTCAATTTTACCTTTTATATGAACATGTTTACA
The DNA here is from genome assembly GCA_963170755.1 of Amphimallon solstitiale. Lineage (NCBI taxonomy): Eukaryota > Metazoa > Arthropoda > Insecta > Coleoptera > Scarabaeidae > Amphimallon > Amphimallon solstitiale. The sequence continues at coordinate 37,459,562 of OY720685.1, read as the reverse complement.
AAATGTCTGAAACGCACATTTACAAATTTAAATGATGCATTAGGAAGGAAATCGTAAATGCAATTATAAATAATACAGGTATAATAAAGTTTCACCTCTATCAATATGAGAAATGTACTGAAAAATATAGTATAGTTATCTTTCCTGGGTTCTCGGATGGCACGCAGGTTGACATTGTCTTCCTCGTGGCGACGTTAGTTGTTGTCCTCAAAACTGAGAATCTTCTAACTGAAGCTGCAAATGGCGGTCTGTCACCTGATGGTCTTCCGTTTATGCTTACATCTCCAAGGTTATCCCACCTTATTCCTTGGCTACACCGTACTGATGACGACCAATTAGTCAGAAACACGTGTCTACGGTTGCTCTACAGCGGAATTTACCCAATATCTTTCTCTTTTTATATATATATATATATATATATATATATCAAAAATGACGTTTTCGCGGTTATGTGATGACAAATAGATATTTTGGGTTATTTACCGCGTTAATTCAAATCAAGTGTACATATACGAAATAATTCGTATATGCATAAGTGATATGAAATGTAATGCATATCTACACCACCATTTGCTGGCATTGCAAATATCAACGTGTAGACAGCTGTTTCGATCTAACCTCGATCTCGTCAGTACACGAAGGTGATATTTGCAATGTCAGAAGGTTTTTTCGGGTCAACAGGAAAAACACGTGAGTGCATGAGATTTATGAAAGAAATATAAGAGGGACTCTAAACTTTACACACGAAACTTCCTTCAAGATAGTATTATAAGAACATATTTTTAAGAACTAATAATTTTTAAATGTGTCGTAATAATTTTATAATTTGTTAATGTTAAATTTTAAAGTGTCATAAATTTGAGATGCGAGTAATAGAACAGATATATAGGCCATCGGCAAATGTAAGTATACATAGACTTTCAGAATTGTTAATTTTTTATAAAAAGAAACTAAGCAAAATGTAATATGTTCCTTTCTCTATTTTAACAACTAATAAAGGTCTGATGAAGGTCCTGAAGGAGGACCGAAACGTCACAAAGCCGAAAATACGACTTTTACTTCCAAAGCTACCTAAACCCTAATTCTACCATTGCGGTAGTAAGCTACATACATAGTGATATACGTTATCAGTAACAACTGAACTTCGTCGAACACTATATTATACTAACCCGTTTATCTGATTACAATTTACAATGATTTTAAACTAATTTCTTTAAACTAATTATGATTTTGTACAAATTTTATTTTTACTCACTCTAACTTAAAATTAGAAAACTGTACGATAATTATTTGTACTCACTGTATCTACTTTTAGGGGAATATATCTATATCAATGCAACTATGTTCATATTAAATTGTAAAATTTACGGGAGAAAAATATCTATTTTTTACCGGGAAAATATATGGTTATGTTTATTTTTAAACTAGTTCGTTCATTGTATTATTTATGAGACTTATAAATTTTTTTAACAGGGTGTTAGGGTTCTTTAGGTGAATGAAGAATATTACTCTCGTATAATTGAAAAGCAGTGATAACGTGTAAAAAAAATATATTGGAATCAAAATTACATAAATTTAAGCATCAAGGACATAACACATACACAATAAAAACAATATATAAGAACAAAAAACTGTTACTGTGAAAATACGTAATTTATACAGGAATAAATTAAATATGGAACTATAAACAGGTATGTAAATAAATTTTTAAGTAATGAAATTATTCTTTTAGTAATACATAATAAATACTAAGTTAATTCTTTTGAACTATTGACTAATACTTTAGAAAAACACTATTCAAATAAGCAACTTATGATGATATTGTTATTGAATAACTCTTACAATAAACAATAATTCTTATATTAAATACATATAACTTAATTGGCCATTCATGTTTAAAATTCTGAATCTTTTCAATCGATTTTTAGATAAATTTTTGTATGTACTTTTCAGGTTTTAATATTTTGTGGTATTTTTTTTTCTTTATAGATAAAGTTTGTCTGGTTCTTGTCTGAAGGCTTCTATCCTGGTGTTCCTCTTGTTCTGGATACTTTTCTTATGGACGGCAATTTCTTAATGGACGGCTTATCCGCATACTTTTCGAAGTTCTTTCCTTTTCAACGTAGGTATATTTTAATTTAACACTCTAAACATTATTCATAGTGCTGTATTTTCTTGTAGGTACGAATAACAATTCTATACACTGAATATCTTATACTGATACAATGTTAATGAAATTTTATACAGCTAATGTATGCAATCGTAATAATAAACACTATATTTCAAGGTATTTATACTCTTACTTTAATTAATAATTTTTAAACTAAATTCGGAGAGCGTCTATTTTAAGCGTCTTCTCCCAGTGAAAAATTAAATTACTCTCCAATTGTTTTTCTTTTCTTCCCTTAATAATAATCATGTAAGTTACTTGGATTTCTATTTATGACGTGTGTATACTAAGTTCCTAAGTTGTCTAATTTTAAGTAGTAAATATATAAATATTTGTTTTAATTTCATATGACTGTTATAATTCAAATTTACCTTAATTATTAGGCTTTTATTGACTTCTGAATTTTATAATAATTTCTTTGACAATTAAATATGAATTTTTTTAACATTTGAGTAATTCTATAATTATTGTATCTTAAGTTGCCTAGTTACGTGTTTATACCAACATGTTTCACCTATATGCCTTTGGTATGTAAATATTAGTATACTACTAGCTGTCCATCAATCTCTTCGAGCTTGAATCGCCTTTCGCGTCCGCTTACAGTTTTATTACAGTTCCCTGTAAAACGCAAAAAAAATCAATTTTGATTTTCTAAACTTTTGGCACACCTTGTATAGACGTATATTTTTGTCCACGAACTACTGTCACGGTGACAGGTGGAACGACAATTTAAAGCATCTTAACGTGAGTCTGACTTTTCGTTGTTGAAGTTTGAAATTTAGATGCTATTTAGCGTAATACTAAGACTTAACACTAAAAGATTCATAGTGTTATTAGTTTTACACAATGAAAGGACTAAATCATTATTAAAAAAGTAATATCAGACTTATTTTAGCTTTGCATAATTTAACCTGTCAATTATCATGGCCCACAAACGTCATTTCTGGGCTGTAATATTTAATAATAATCATACATCTTTTGACATACCTTTTGAGCTTTGTTATAATGCAAATTTGTGAACAATGCATGCCCATTACACAGAAGAATCAAGTTTTAAATAAAATATGTATGACTTATTAATTTTATTTATAATAGTGAATTTATAACTGGCTTCCGTATTAATAAATTAGTTTCATGTGTCTGCTCTGAAATTGTTCCTGTCAAAGTGAGTTTGCAGTTGCAGTGGCATTGAGTCTTCGCCTGTAAATCGTGCTCTGGCTATGTTGGTTGCTGAGACGATCCTATTACAATTTAAATATTTAGTAGTGACGCTGGTAGTTGAACTAAAAACAATAACCAAAAATAACACAGACCGACGTGGGAATATCTGTGTAAACATTTTACTTACACACAATATAAAAAGAATATAATTCGTAAGTGTTGGATCATTTTGTGATTCTTATTAAGTATTTAAGAAAAAATAACACAAAAAGGTAGTTCATGATTACAACCATTCCATCGAAATAAGAGCCACCAGCCTGGGACACGATCATCATGAACCATCATCAGAATATTTGATTAACAATTTGATTTAATGGTGTATTTTCAAACTTATCCCATTAAATGATTGAACGCTGTCCATACTTCAAACTTTCTACTGACAATCAAATTATTTAGTAGTAGTAATTGTTGAATTAGGCTGGAATATTTATTTTAATAAATTGAATAGTTAGAAAACAATTGTCATTACATTGGAATTTGATTCGTCTGTCACCTAGTAATAATAATATAAATCATATTTTAAGGTAATTGTCTAATATATAGGCAATACTAAAATGGATCTGATAACACTTTTCTCATTAATATTTTAAAGTTTATTTTCCTTTCTTCTCTCTTGCAGATGTCCACGTTTTGAAGTCCCCTGATACCAAAAAAGTGGTTTTTAAAAAATGTCTCTCTCTCTCTCTTTCTCTCTCTCTCTTTCTCTCTCTCTCTCTCTCTTTCTCTCGCTCTCTCTCTCTCTCTCTCTCTCTCTCTCTCTCTCTCTCTCTCTCTCTCTGTCTCTCTCTCTGTCTGTCTCTCTCTCTGTCTGTCTGTGTCACCACGGTAGCGGTCAAACCGCTGTTGATATCAATTCCAAATTTTATATTTACGTGTATAATCTGCCTCTTGAGATCTGATTAGTTTTTCAATAAAATCGGTTTACCGGAAGTAGTACTTTACTTCAGTGAAAAATCGAATTTTGCAAATATTTCGTCAACTACTAAGTTTAAACAAATTTATAAAGAATTCATATGTACTTAAAATTAAAATTGAGAAGCATTTTATTTAAAAAGTTTTTCGAAATTACTACCTTAAGTAGGTCTTTTACTCTTATCAAAAATCAGTTTTTTGCCAATATTTTGCAAGTCATGCTTTTTAGACAGGTACGCTACGAATATAAAAGTATTTAGAACTTAATTTCCAATATCTTTTGTATAAAAAAAAATTCAAAATTCGGATCGGAAGTATCACTTTTACTCTTACCGAATAACGATTTTTTGCAAATATGTCGTAAATTAGGCATTCTATATATATTTATTAAGAGTACAAAAGTATTTAGAATTGGATTTGCAATATTTTTTGTATACATGAAATTTCAAAATTCGGACCGGAGTAGCACTTTCCTAGCGAGTAGCACTTTTCTTCGAATATCTTGCAAAGTATGCATTCTATAGCGATTTATTAAGAGAATGAAAGTACTTAGAGTAGGATTTGAATAAGTTTTGTATAAAAAAATTTTTAAAATTGTGTAGTTTGAAACGCTCATACGTATAAGAAAGTCGTGTGGTGGCCACACCTGATTTTTAAAATAGCGAGACGAATTTCTGAACAGACCACTTTGACAGTGAAATCTCATTGGTTGAAAGCAAGGCCAAATGACACCGTATCAATCTTGCTCACATTCTGTCAACTGACATTGTTTATTGTTAAGCCTTGTTGTTGTTTCTATTATTTCCCCGTTATTTCATTATATACTTTACCAGTTCTATTCAGAGCTCGACAGTAATAGTTATCAGATATACTCGTAAGTGTGTTTTCAAGATTTTCGTGCATGTAGTTTGGGACAGGGGAATGTTCAGAAATTCGTCTCGCTATTTTAAAAATTAGACTATAGTCATTTCGCTGTATAAAATTTGTAATTTCATATCTTTTTGTGTCAAGGTCTACAGTAAATATCGATGGAGCTTAAAACCATGACCAATGAAATATCAGACAGATGTCAGGGTGTTTAACCTTTTTTTCTTAAATAATTGTCATCATGAAAGCAGTTCAGATTTCATCACGAACTGAAATCGATTGATCGTTTTGACGTTTTATAACCTGCAATTAAATTTTTGTGAAATTGCCAACATTAATCAATAGTCAGATGGATTTTTCTGACAATTCTGACGTTTCCTGTAACATTTAAGCCACCTAACGTGAATGTTGAGTTGACCAACATTTCGCGTATGCTCTAGTTAATAAATATATCGGTGTTAAAATGATAATAGATGGGTAAAGATGGTGACATAGATGTGCACTATTTTTTTTAATTTTCGCTGCACCCTTTAACTGTTACTTAATTTTATTTTAATAATATACTATGTTCACCAATTATGATCAGCATCTGGGGCGTAATGCTTAAATTATTTTTTCTAAGGAAGGGATGCTTTTGTGTAATAAAGTAGATCGCGATCTTAGAGTAACTGATAATTAGTGAATTACCATGTATGATAAATTTTTAAATCGCATTGTCTTTATATGTAGTAGTGGTTCCATTTTTAAAATAGCAGTTACATTACCCTTTAAATCGTTAAATTAAAGGTGATATGTATGCATGATGTATTCGTCATCAAATGCTGACTAATCAATTTACTCTTTCCCCCTTTTTTTTTTTATTTAGGACACATTAATTTAATAGAATACTTGCTCCTTTTGTTATTACAGTGGTCCATGAAACTCTTCGAGTTTGAATTGCCTCTTCGCGTCCACTTTTTCGCTGTAAGTTTCTCTATAAATGTGCCTGTTTGGAACGTGACCACTGCCAGTCGCAGAAGCACTTGAATTTTAACGGTTATGAATTTTCTTTTAATTAGTTTATGAATGAAGATGCAAATGAAATAAAATATCTCTAGAAATTAATTATACATTATTGTGGCATCTATAATTATAGATAAATGGATTTATTAATTAAAAAATTTCCCATAAAATGTTTAACATTTCTACAGAAGTTACTGAAAGCTGATTACTTGGAACATTTCGTTGACATTCAGGTTTGATATAATGCCTGTGCACCTAGTCTAAGTTGAATGTAAGTAGGCCGAAAAGGTAAACCTAAGATGGTTGTACCGCGCGATCATTTAAATTCTAAATTAGAGCAGGCTGTTGTAGTTGGTATATAAGTACTAATTTACAATTTGAATTGTCAAAGTGACGTTTCAAAATGTTAATTAATCAATAATTGACATTCTGGACAACCTAATAAAAAAAATCCCGCCTGCTATAATTTAGAATTTAAATGATCGCGTGGTATGATCAAGATTTATTGTATCATATATAAATTTCTTTGTTTTTTAAATTTGGAATAGTACTCTAACTCTATTTGTCTCAAGTTTCATGATGAAAGTTGCCCCTACGTTAAATTTTCTTGCAAACTGTCAACAGTTTGATCTATTGCGAGAATGAATTGTCAAATTGAATGTCATTGTAGACATAGCGTGCCTTCAATTAATTTTTTTTAGAATAACCTACAATTTCAATATTAATTTGAGAACACTGTGGAACTTTTCAATAATTTGACTTAACTATGACAGTAGTGAAAATGAAAAACATTACTGTAGCACAGTGTTCCCAAATTAATATTGATATCATAAGCTACTCTAAATGTAAATTAAAGACGCAGTATATGTATTTGTATGTAGAAAGATGACAGAGATGTGTCCAAGCCATTAAAGATACGATAAATGACCGATACAATAGTAATAATAATAATAATTGATAATGCAATAAAATGTAAATATTAACGGTTATAATAATTCTTTCAGTAGACGTCAAATGTTATGAATCACGCCTTTGCTTTAATTTTTATAACTACGATATTGGAAACTGTACCTGAATGACCGACAATGTAGAGTAATTACAACCGCAGTTCAGTTTGTTCTTGTTTATGAATGAAGACGCATATTAAACTAAATGTCTCTTAGAAATAAATTAAATATTATTGTGACATTTATAATTAGTGGCAAATGAATTTATTTATTAAGACTTTTCCCACAAACCGAACAACATTTCTATATAATTTACTGAACGCTGATATTTAAAAATTTTTTGTTGACATTCAGGTTTTGTATCAATTGTGTGCATCTAACCCAAGGTGAACGTAGACAGACCAAAAAAAAAAAAACCAAGACGGTTCGGCAATTAAATGTTGTTTCATGTTATTCGTTCTATAAAATTGGTAGTACTATGCTTCGCTTTGTGTCAAGTTTACGATAAAAATAGTGTATACCTCAAATTTTTTGACAGACTGTCATCGTGACACTTATACGGCAATGAAAAGTCAGACTCTTGACGTCAAGATGTTTAACCAAATTGTCGTTCCACCTGTCATCGTGACAATAGTTCGTTGAGTGTATTCATTCACACATAAACTTGTGAGAACGAAATGTCAGACTGGCAGTGCTTAACCAAATTGTCTTTCCAATTGTCAAATGAAATTAACAACATAACATGATAAACTTTAATAAACATGTTTTAAACTTACAGGTCATTGATGGAATTAATTAATTTTCATATTACGCTTTAATAGTATACTTTGTAAAACCCAATCGAAAATCTTGCTGGCTCCTAATACCATTTAACCGAAAATGTACTTCTGATTAGTTGGTGCCTACCCCCAGGCGCATACTTTAAATGCTTGGTTTTATAACTGAAAATTGGTAAACGAAATTACGTAAATGCTAATGCGAATTTTATTTGATGTATTTATTTTATTTCGAAGTGCTTCGGACACATCTGATCTGACAAATAAAGACTACATCTTGAACACTCATACATTTCCAACATTCTGTTGACATTTAGGTTTTGCATAATTCGTGTGCATCTAACGTAATTTGACAGGCCCAAATGGCAAAACTCAGATGGTTCTTCTTTATTTAAGCTTGCTTCAAGTTCTTCGTTGTATGAAATTTACATTTCGATGACATATATAATGAATAGAGTGTCATTGTATTTATTAATATATCTTAATAAAATATAGAAAAATCGTCATATTTGTTACTGTACTTACGTGCGATAATACACTTTAAGTTTATTTTATCATATCCGTCGGCATTTTGTTCATATATTCATATAGAAAAGAAATAGTAACGATTGATAATAATAACACTAATACGTATCTGAAAGGTACCACGTTTCAATTAAAAATGCACTTCTTCGTAATATCTTTATTTGTCGGCCTTCTGACATTTAAACTTGACAACCGATGGATGAACGTGAATATATATATAGTCATTAATGACACGCAAACTCGTCGTCGCGAGATTTTTTTACCCTGCAGAAAAGCTTTAAATGAATCGCACCTTCGACAGCGACAGACTTGGCACGTGGACAGTGCACTCAATCGTCGCGGAAAAGTCCACTCTTTTGGTTTCCAACCCTCTTTCCGCACTCTAAACCTCGACGGCCTGAAATTTCTTCGTCAATGTGAAACTTTTACAATTCTTTCGCGCGTGCCTGTCATACCTGACATTTTTACGATTTTGATCGGTTGTCCTGGGAATCGGTCATGACGTAAGCTATTTTTCTGTTAAAACATCGAGTGCAGGCTCCTCTTTAAAAGCCCATATCTCTGCACACGCTCCACTTGGGAAGAAAAACTCTCCGACGAGGAACAATTCAAGGTCGTCGGTAACTTCACGCCAAAGGGCAGCTTTCAATTTCGCGTATCCAGAGACGAGTTCTGCGCCCCGCGTACTCAATTTTCGTCGATTTTGACCGGGTTTGGTTGCCATTGGCTACTCGGCTTTTATTATATATAACTAGCTGTCCATCAATCTCTTCGAGCTTGAATCGCCTTTCGCGTCCGCTTACAATTTTATTACAGTTCCCTGTAAAACGCCAAAAAAATCAATTTTGATTTTCTAAACTTTTGGCACACCTTGTATAGACGTACAGGGTGTCATTTTGAAAACGTACCACCCTCTATATTTCGGCCCCTATAGAAATTCCAAAAATATGCAAAAACACGTCAAACTTATTTTTAAGGGGGACATTTTGTAGGCTGGTTTTCAATTAAATTACATCAACCCTCTAGCGGGGGTGGACATAACCTCTAAAAATTTAAATGGAAATGGGGGTTGAATGATACCTCATTTTAAAGGTCGTTTAACCCGCTTTTCAAACATGCTAATTTCTTGTCCTTTATTTTTAATACTTTTGAAGAAATCAAGTCAAACCATGAACATACAAGTATCAAGTGTTTTGCAATAAAACATTAAAAAACTAATAAAAAGTAACTTATTTTATAAAATTTTCGAAATGTTGTCCATTATTTTCTAAACAGTGATAAAGTCTACTCTCAAACTCCTCTCTAACATTTCGAAACACTTCTGCCTGAAGTTCTCTACATGTAGCTGTTATTCTTCTCTTTAAATCTTGCAAATCTCATTAAAGCAATATCACAAAGTGTTTTTGATATCTAAACTTCTTTACAGTTTTCACCAAATATCTCGCGAACTGCTAAAAAGAAAAGGCAAGAATTTAGCATTTAAAATTTTATAAAATAAGTTACTTTTTATTAGTTTTTTAATGTTTTATTGCAAAACACTTGATACCTGTATGTTCATGGTTTGACTTGATTTCTTCAAAAGTATTAAAAATAAAGGACAAGAAATTAGCATTTTTGAAAAGCGGGTTAAACGACCTTTAAAATGAGGTATCACTCAACCCCCATTTCCATTTAAATTTTTAGAGGTTATGTCCACCCCCGCTAGAGGGTTGATGTAATTTAATTGAAAACCAGCCTACAAAATGTCCCCCTTAAAAATAAGTTTGACGTGTTTTTGCATATTTTTGGAATTTCTATAGAGGCCGAAATATTGAGGGTGGTACGTTTTCAAAATGACACCCTGTATATTTTTGTCCACGAACTACTGTCACGGTGACAGGTGGAACGACAATTTAAAGCATCTTAACGTTAGTCTGACTTTTCGTTGTTGAAGTTTGAAATTTAGATGCTATTTAGCGTAATACTAAGACTTGACACTAAAAGATTCATAGTGTTATTAGTTTTACACAATGAAAGGACTAAATCATTATTAAAAAAGTAATATCAGACTTATTTTAGCTTTGCATAATTTAACCTGTCAATTATCATGGCCCACAAACATCATTTCTGGGCTGTAATATTTAATAATAATCATACATCTTTTGACATACCTTTTGAGCTTTGTTATAATGCAAATTTGTGAACAATGCATGCCCATTACACAGAAGAATCAAGTTTTAAATAAAATATGTATGACTTATTAATTTTATTTATAATAGTGAATTTATAACTGGCTTCCGTATTAATAAATTAGTTTCATGTGTCTGCTCTGAAATTGTTCCTGTTAAAGTGAGTTTGCAGTTGCAGTGGCATTGAGTCTTCGCCTGTAAATCGTGCTCTGGCTATGTTGGTTGCTGAGACGATCCTATTACAATTTAAATATTTAGTAGTGACGCTGGTAGTTGAACTAAAAACAATAACCAAAAATAACACAGACCGACGTGGGAATATCTGTGTAAACATTTTACTTACACACAATATAAAAAGAATATAATTCGTAATTGTTGGATCATTTTGTGATTCTTATTAAGTATTTAAGGAAAAATAACACAAAAAGGTAGTTCATGATTACAACCAATCCATCGAAATAAGAGCCACCAGCCTGGGACACGATCATCATGAACCATCATCAGAATGTTTGATTAACAATTTGATTTAATGGTGTATTTACAAACATATCCCATTAAATGATTGAACGCTGTCCATATTTCAAACTTTCTACTGACAATCAAATTATTTAGTAGTAGTAATTGTTGAATTAGGCTGGAATATTTATTTTAATAAATTGAATAGTTAGAAAACAATTGTCATTACATTGGAATTTGATTCGTCTGTCACCTAGTAATAATAATATAAATCATATTTTAAGGTAATTGTCTAATATATAGGCAATACTAAAATGGATCTGATAACACTTTTCTCATTAATATTTTAAAGTTTATTTTACTTTTCTTCTCTCTTGCAGATGTCTACGTTTTGAAGTCCCCTGATACCAAAAAAGTGGTTTTTAAAAAATGTCTCTCTCTCTCTCCCCCCCCCCCCTCTCTCTCTCTCTCTCTCTCTCTCTCTCTCTCTCTCTCTCTCTCTCTGTCTGTCTGTCTGTGTCACCACGGTAGCGGCCAAACCGCTGTAGATATCAATTCCAAATTTTATATTTACGTGTATAATCTGCCTCTTGAGATCTGATTAGTTTTTCAATAAAATCGGTTGACCGGAAGTAGTACTTTACTTCAGTGAAAAAATCGAATTTTGCAAATATTTCGTCAACTACTAAGTTTAAACAAATTTATAAAGAATTCATATGTACTTAAAATTAAAATTGAGAAGCATTTTATTTAAAAAGTTTTTCGAAATTACTACCTTAAGTAGGTCTTTTACTCTTATCAAAAATCAGTTTTTTGCCAATATTTTGCAAGTCATGCTTTTTAGACAGGTACGCGACGAATACAAAAGTATTTAGAACTTAATTTCCAATATCTTTTGTATAAAAAAAATTCAAAATTCGGACCGGAAGTATCACTTTTACGCTTACCGAATAACGATTTTTTGCAAATATGTCGTAAATTATGCATTCTATATATATTTATTAAGAGTACAAAAGTATTTAGAATTGGATTTGCAATATTTTTTGTATACATGAAATTTCAAAATTCGGACCGGAAGTAGCACTTTTATTCTTAGCGAGTAGCACTTTTCTTCGAATATCTTCCAAAGTATGCATTCTAGAGCGATTTATTAAGAGCATGAAAGTACTTAGAATAGGATTTGAATAGGTTTTGTATAAAAAAATTCTTAAAATTGTGTAGTTTGAAACGCTCATACGTATAAGAAAGTCGTGTGGTGGCCACACCTCATTTTTAAAATAGCGAGACGAATTTCTGAACAGACCACTTTGACAGTGAAATCTCATTGGTTGAAAGCAAGGCCAAATGACACCGTATCAATCTTGCTCACATTCTGTCAACTGACATTGTTTATTGTTAAGCCTTGTTGTTGTTTCTATTATTTCCCCGTTATTTCATTATATACTTTACCAGTTCTATTCAGAGCTCGACAGTAATAGTTATCAGATATACTCGTAAGTTTGTTTTCAAGATTTTCGTGCATGTAATTTGGGACAGGGGTATGTTCAGAAATTCGTCTCGCTATTTTAAAAATAGACTATAGTCATTTCGCTGTATAAAATTTGTAATTTCATATCTTTTTGTGTCAAGGTCTACAGTAAATATCGATGGAGCTTAAAACCATGACCAATGAAATATCAGACAGATGTCAGGGTGTTTAACCTTTTTTTCTTAAATAATTGTCATCATGAAAGCAGTTCAGATTTCATCACGAACTGAAATCGATTGATCGTTTTGACGTTTTATAACCTGCAATTAAATTTTTGTGAAATTGCCAACATTAATCAAAAGTCAGATGGATTTTTTCTGACAATTCTGACGTTTCCTGTAAGATTTAAGCCACCTAACGTGAATGTTGAGTTGACCAACATTGCGCGTATGCTCTAGTTAAATATATCGGTGTTAAAATGATAATAGATGGGTAAAGATGGCGACATAGATGTGCACTATTTTTTTTATTTTCGCTGCACCCTTTAACTATTACTTAATTTTATTTTAATAATATACTATGTTCACCAATTATGATCAGCATCTGGGGCGTAATGCTTAAATTATTTTTTCTTAGGAGGGGATGCTTTTGTGTAATAAAGTAGATCGCGATCTTAAAGTAACTGATAATTAGTGAATTACCATGTATGATAAATTTTTAAATCGCATTGTCTTTATATGTAGTAGTGGATCCATTTTTGAAATAGCAGTTACATTACCCTTTAAATCGTTAAATTAAAGGTGATATGTATGCATGATGTATTTGTTTCTTTGAATTACAATTAACGTAGGGCTTCCGGGACAATAGTCAATAGAAATAAATTTATATGACGTTGTTTGCCAATAATCAAGAGCATCAGTGCTCCATAATGTTTGTCATAAAATGTCGATATCAGTCATCAAATGCTGACTAATCAATTTACTCTTTCCCCCTTTTTTTTTAATTTAGGACACATTAATTTAATAGAATACTTGCTCTTTTTGTTATTACAGTGGTCCATGAAACTCTTCGAGTTTGAATTGCCTCTCCGCGTCCACTTTTTCGCTGTAAGTTTCTCTATAAATGTGCCTGTTTGGAACGTGACCACTGCCAGTCGCAGAAGCACTTGAATTTTAACGGTTATAAATTTTCTTTTAATTAGTTTATGAATGAAGATGCAAATGAAATAAAATCTCTCTAGAAATTAATTATACATTATTGTGGCATCTATAATTATAGACAAATGGATTTATTAATTAAAAAATTTCTCATAAAATGTTTAACATTTCTATAGAAGTTACTGAAAGCTGATTACTTGGAACATTTCGTTGACATTTAGGTTTGATATAATGCGTGAGCACCTAGTCTAAGTTGAATGTAAGTAGGCCGAAAAGGTAAACCTAAGATGGTTGTATGATCAAGATTTATTGAATCATATATAAATTTCTTTGTTTTTTAAATTTGGTAGTACTCTAACTCTATTTGTCTCAAGTTTCATGATAAAAGTTGCCCCTACGTTAAATTTTCTTGCAAACTGTCAACAGTTTGAGAATGAATTGTCAAATTGAATGTCATTGTAGACATAGCGTGCCTTCAATTAATTTTTTTTAGAATAACCTACAATTTCAATATTAATTTGAGAACACTGTGGAACTTTTCAATAAATTGACTTAACTATGACAGTAGTGAAAATGAAAAACATTACTGTAGCACAGTGTTCCCAAATTAATATTGATATCATAAGCTACTCTAAATGTAAATGAAAGACGCAGTATATGTATTTGTATGTAGAAAGATGACAGAGATGTGTCCAAGCCATTAAAGATACGATAAATGACCGATACAATAGTAATAATAATAATAATTGATAATGCAATAAAATGTAAATATTAACGGTTATAATATTTCTTTCAGTGGACGTCAAATGTTATGAATCACGCCTTTGCTTTAATTTTTATAACTACGATATTGGAAACTGTACCTGAATGACCGACAATGTAGAGTAATTACAACCGCAGTTCAGTTTGTTCTTGTTTATGAATGAAGACGCATATTAAACAAAATGTCTCTTAGAAATAAATTAAATATTATTGTGACATTTATAATTAGTGGCAAATGAATTTATTTATTAAGACTTTGCCCACAAACCGAACAACATTTCTATATAATTTACTGAACGCTAATATTTAGAAAAATTTTGTTGACATTCAGGTTTTGTATCAATTGTGTGCATCTAGCCCAAGGTGAACGTAGACAGACCAAAAAAAAAACCAAGACGGTTCGGCAATTAAATGTTGTTTCATGTTATTCGTTCTATAAAATTGGTAGTACTATGCTTCGCTTTGTATCAAATTTACGATAAAAATAGTGTATACCTCAAATTTTTTGACAGACTGTCATCGTGACACTTATACGGCAATGAAAAGTCAGACTCTTGACGTCAAGATGTTTAACCAAATTGTCGTTCCACCTGTCATCGTGACAATAGTTCGTTGAGTGTATTCATTCACACATAAACTTGTGAGAACGAAATGTCAGACTGGCAGTGCTTAACCAAATTGTCTTTCCAATTGTCAAATGAAATTAACAACATAACATGATAAACTTTAATAAACATGTTTTAAACTTACAGGTCATTGAGAGAATTAATTAATTTTCATATTACGCTTTAATAGTATACTTTGTAAAACCCAATCGAAAATCTTGCTGGCTCCTAATACCATTTAACCGAAAATGTACTTCTGATTAGTTGGTGCCTACCCGCAGACGCATACTTTAAATGCTTGGTTTTATAACTGAAAATTGGTAAACGAAATTACGTAAATGCTTATGCGAATTTTATTTCATGTATTTATTTTATTTCGAAGTGCTTCGGACACATCTGATCTGACAAATAAAGACTACATCTTGAACACTGATATATTTCCAACATTCTGTTGACATTTAGGTTTTGTATCATTCATGTGCATCTAACGTAATTTGACAGGCCCAAATGGCAAAACTCAGATGGTTCTTCTTTATTTACGCTTGCTTCAAGTTCTTCGTTGTATGAAATTTACATTTCGATGACATATATAATGAATAGAGTGTCATTGTATTTATTAATATATCTTAATAAAAAATAGCAAAATCGTTATATTTATTACTGTACTTATGTACGTGCGACAATACACTTTAAGTTTATTTTATCATATCCGTCAGCATTTTGTTCATATATTCATATAGAAAAGAAATAATAACGATTGATAATAATAACACTAATACGTATCTGAAAGGTACCACGTTTCAATTAAAAATACACCTCTTCTTCGTAATATCTTTATTTGTCGGCCTTCTGACACTTAAACTTGACAACCGATCGATGAACGTGAATATATAGTCATTAATGACACGCAAATTCGTCATCGTGAATTTTTTTTACCGCATTCCTCTGCATAAAAGCTTTAAATGAATCGCACCTTCGACAGCGACAGACTTGGCACGTGGACAGTGCACTCAATCGTCGCGGAAAAGTCCACTCTTTTGGTTTCCAACCTTCTTTCCGCACTCTAAACCTCGACGGCCTGAAATTTCTTCGTCAATGTGAAACTTTTACAATTCCTTCGCGCGTGCCTGTCATACCTGACATTTTTGCGATTTTGATCGGTTGTCACGTGAATCGTCATGACGTAAGCCATTTTTCTGTTAAAACACCGAATGCACGCTCCTCTTCAACGGGCGATATCTCTGCACACGCTCCACTTGGGAAGAAAAACTCTCCGTCGAGGAACAATTTAAGGTCGTCGGTAACTTCACGCCAAAGGGCAGCTTTCAATTTCGCGTATCCAGAGACGAGTTCTGCGCCCCGCGTACCCAATTTTCGTCGATTTTGACCGGGTTTGGTTGCCATTGACTACTCGGCTTTTAGTATATATAATATGCTTTTAGTAGGTAAATACTAGTATGATATATATATATATATATATATATATATATATATATATATATATATTTTCGATAGGAATTATTATCCTTCTTTTTTCTTGGCCGTATATATTTACTATTTCTTTAAGTAGGATTCTTGGTGTAGCGGCCTTTTTTACGATGAAATATTATTTGTAAATTAAAAACAAACTACATTTGACGTTTCGACTATATATTTAGTCTTTCTCAAAATTTCTAATTTAAAACACATGTAAATTGTAGATGCATGTTTCATATTGTCATTAAAACTGTAAAAAACGGACAAAAACAATTAAAAACATACAACGCTCTTGAAAGACAGTTCAAAAATATCTTACCATGTTTTTGTTCTTTCTAAATTGTGAAACAGTAAAATATAAATATAATTAAAGAACATTGCAGTTTGTTTGTAATCGAGTGACTGTTTCGTTTCTATCTATTTTATTTTTACGGACAGGTCTTTTTTTTTTTTTTTATTTTTTGTTTCATTGTGTATTCTTATGTTGTGTATAAGCAAAAACTGTTTAGTTAGGTATATGAAATAGCTTTAAAGTGTGTGTATTGATATAGAGGGTTCTTTCAATAAATTAAACAAAATTATTGGAAAAATGGGTAGTAGAACTTAGACAATCCATCAATTTCATTACGATCATTTACCGTGTTTTCATGTCGTATTATTTGTATCATTTCGTGAATGCATCTTGCTTTTGCATTATTTTCTTTCTTTAAAATTCTGGTTTTGTTGAAATCGAAAGTATGGTTTAATTTTGTCTGATGTTTCTTTAAGGCTGTGATATTTTTTGCATATTTATGACCCTTAAGTCTTTCCCCTAATAATTGTTTCGTTTGTCCAATATAAATTTTGTTACACATTTCGCAGGGTATGCTATAAACAATATGTGATTGTTTTATGGCTGGAGTTGGGTCCTTGAGTTTGGTGTATAAGAATTTTAAGTTGGTGTTATTTTGATGACCTATTTTAAAATTATATGGTTTTAGGATGTGGCCAATTTTTTCGGATAGCCCATTTATGTATGGTATTGGTATATAAGATGGTTTAGTTGTCGGGCTTTCGTTTTTCTTTTTTAATTCTCTTTCTCTGTTGTAGAATTTATGCAGACTCTGTTTGATAATTGTATTTGTGAAATTTATTGGGTATCCATTGCTTTTTAAGATATTTTTAATTTTATCTATTGTCATAGGCCGGTATTCAGGACTCGTGAGGTATATAGCTCTGTCAGCTAACGCCTTAACTAAATTTCGTTTGTGTGACATTGGTTGTGCGGAATTGTAATTTAAGCATCTATTTGAGGCAATGTGTTTTCTGTACCATACAGTTTGAATTTGATTTTCTTTTTTTATTAAAGTAATGTCTAAAAAATTAATGGCACAATTTTCTTCTTTTTCAATAGTGAAATGAATTTTAGGATGGAATAGGTTGAATTGATTTTGGAAATAGGTTATTTTATCTTCAGGAATTAAGGCAATGCAGTCGTCTACATATCTTCTAAACAAGGTTGGTCTGAAATCTAAATTTTTAATTGTTTGTTCTTCTATGTGTTCTAAAACCATTTGGGCAACTACACTTGATATAGGTGCCCCCATGGCTAAGCCTTCAATTTGTTGGTAATAATTATCATTATACAGAAAGTAAGTGGATGTTAATGTTAGGTCAATAGCTTCTAAGAAATCATCTAATGGTATTTCAGTATAATTTTTGATTACATTCCACCTTTTTTTAATTATATCTCTAGCTAAATCTAGAGGTATATTAGTATACATCGATTCTATATCTAAGGATAACAAAGTATGTTTTTTTGGAATTTTTAAGTTTTTTAAAACATCTTTAAGATCAAATGAGTTTTTTAGATAATATTCGTTTTTTCCAACTATGTTTGAAAGTATGTCTGCCAAGTACTTTGATAAATTATAAAAAGGGCTTTGTATGCAAGAAACTATAGGTCTGAGGGGAACATTATCTTTGTGTAATTTGGGGTAGCCGTAAATCTTCGGGGGTTGTGCGTTATTAATTTTCAAAAACAATGCCGTCTTTGGTGAAATTACTTGTTTATTTTCTAATTTATTAATGAAAGAGTTATTCGTTTTTTGGTATTTTACCGTTGGGTCATTTCGCAACTTTTTATATGTTGTTTTTTCAGTTAATATATTATCCATTTTTTGTTGATAGTCTTCTCTATTCATAATAACAGTTTTATTAGTTTTATCAGCTAACAGAACCATTAATCTATTATTTTTTTTCAAATACTCTTTGGTGTCTTTAATTTCTTTTTTAGAAATAATATTGTCACTTTCAGTTATTTGTGATTTAGTTGACTTTTGAAAATTTAACATGGTGTTGCTGATTTTTGATCGTATTTGATTTTTTTCCTTTTCTTTTACATTTTCTATAGATGCCTCAATGTTAGCTATAATTGAATCTATTGGAAAATTATCTTTTATTGTATTAATGTTATTATTCTGACTAACTGCAAATTTCGGACCCAAACTCAAAACCTTCAAAACATCACTCGGTATGTGACTATTTGATAAATTTGTTACACATTGTTGAATAAAATTATTTTCTGTGTCATATTTTGTATAGTTTTGTTTTGTGTTTTGTTTTTGTTTTAAATGAAAAATTTTTTGTTGTTGTTTGGTTTTTATTTTATTGAAAAAACAATTATATCTATCGTTTAACCATCTTTCGACATCAACAAACGCAAATTTCGTTATAATTTCCCGTAATTCATTGTGAGTGGATTTGATCATAAGTTTCAGTTTGTTTATTTCTCTAGTTGTGTCTGTGATTAAATAATTTAAAATAACATGTGTAAAGTTACTTACTTTATGGTTGAATGCCATGGTAAGTCTGCCGTCTTTAAACTGTATATGTGAAGTTTTTAGTTTCAAGAACGTTGGAGTCAAATTGCCTTGTTTACAAGTCACTAAAAAAATTACTTTGTTTTTCAATTTAGCATATTTATTCTCTAATTTGATGATTTTCTTGATTTTGTTATGTGGTCCCAGTCCTAGTTCCTGTTTTATCCTTGTGTAGGTCCATATGTTTGGTAAATTTTCCATATTTTCACCTATGGTTGTATTATATTTTCGATAGGAATTATTATCCTTCTTTTTTCTTGGCCGTATATATTTACTATTTCTTTAAGTAGGATTCTTGGTGTAGCGGCCTTTTTTACGATGAAATATTATTTGTAAATTAAAAACAAACTACATTTGACGTTTCGACTATATATTTAGTCTTTCTCAAAATTTCTAATTTAAAACACATGTAAATTGTAGATGCATGTTTCATATTGTCATTAAAACTGTAAAAAACGGACAAAAACAATTAAAAACATACAACGCTCTTGAAAGACAGTTCAAAAATATCTTACCATGTTTTTGTTCTTTCTAAATTGTGAAACAGTAAAATATAAATATAATTAAAGAACATTGCAGTTTGTTTGTAATCGAGTGACTGTTTCGTTTCTATCTATTTTATTTTTACGGACAGGTCTTTTTTTTTTTTTTTTATTTTTTGTTTCATTGTGTATTCTTATGTTGTGTATAAGCAAAAACTGTTTAGTTAGGTATATGAAATAGCTTTAAAGTGTGTGTATTGATATAGAGGGTTCTTTCAATAAATTAAACAAAATTATTGGAAAAATGGGTAGTAGAACTTAGACAATCCATCAATTTCATTACGATCATTTACCGTGTTTTCATGTCGTATTATTTGTATCATTTCGTGAATGCATCTTGCTTTTGCATTATTTTCTTTCTTTAAAATTCTGGTTTTGTTGAAATCGAAAGTATGGTTTAATTTTGTCTGATGTTTCTTTAAGGCTGTGATATTTTTTGCATATTTATGACCCTTAAGTCTTTCCCCTAATAATTGTTTCGTTTGTCCAATATAAATTTTGTTACACATTTCGCAGGGTATGCTATAAACAATATGTGATTGTTTTATGGCTGGAGTTGGGTCCTTGAGTTTGGTGTATAAGAATTTTAAGTTGGTGTTATTTTGATGACCTATTTTAAAATTATATGGTTTTAGGATGTGGCCAATTTTTTCGGATAGCCCATTTATGTATGGTATTGGTATATAAGATGGTTTAGTTGTCGGGCTTTCGTTTTTCTTTTTTAATTCTCTTTCTCTGTTGTAGAATTTATGCAGACTCTGTTTGATAATTGTATTTGTGAAATTTATTGGGTATCCATTGCTTTTTAAGATATTTTTAATTTTATCTATTGTCATAGGCCGGTATTCAGGACTCGTGAGGTATATAGCTCTGTCAGCTAACGCCTTAACTAAATTTCGTTTGTGTGACATTGGTTGTGCGGAATTGTAATTTAAGCATCTATTTGAGGCAATGTGTTTTCTGTACCATACAGTTTGAATTTGATTTTCTTTTTTTATTAAAGTAATGTCTAAAAAATTAATGGCACAATTTTCTTCTTTTTCAATAGTGAAATGAATTTTAGGATGGAATAGGTTGAATTGATTTTGGAAATAGGTTATTTTATCTTCAGGAATTAAGGCAATGCAGTCGTCTACATATCTTCTAAACAAGGTTGGTCTGAAATCTAAATTTTTAATTGTTTGTTCTTCTATGTGTTCTAAAACCATTTGGGCAACTACACTTGATATAGGTGCCCCCATGGCTAAGCCTTCAATTTGTTGGTAATAATTATCATTATACAGAAAGTAAGTGGATGTTAATGTTAGGTCAATAGCTTCTAAGAAATCATCTAATGGTATTTCAGTATAATTTTTGATTACATTCCACCTTTTTTTAATTATATCTCTAGCTAAATCTAGAGGTATATTAGTATACATCGATTCTATATCTAAGGATAACAAAGTATGTTTTTTTGGAATTTTTAAGTTTTTTAAAACATCTTTAAGATCAAATGAGTTTTTTAGATAATATTCGTTTTTTCCAACTATGTTTGAAAGTATGTCTGCCAAGTACTTTGATAAATTATAAAAAGGGCTTTGTATGCAAGAAACTATAGGTCTGAGGGGAACATTATCTTTGTGTAATTTGGGGTAGCCGTAAATCTTCGGGGGTTGTGCGTTATTAATTTTCAAAAACAATGCCGTCTTTGGTGAAATTACTTGTTTATTTTCTAATTTATTAATGAAAGAGTTATTCGTTTTTTGGTATTTTACCGTTGGGTCATTTCGCAACTTTTTATATGTTGTTTTTTCAGTTAATATATTATCCATTTTTTGTTGATAGTCTTCTCTATTCATAATAACAGTTTTATTAGTTTTATCAGCTAACAGAACCATTAATCTATTATTTTTTTTCAAATACTCTTTGGTGTCTTTAATTTCTTTTTTAGAAATAATATTGTCACTTTCAGTTATTTGTGATTTAGTTGACTTTTGAAAATTTAACATGGTGTTGCTGATTTTTGATCGTATTTGATTTTTTTCCTTTTCTTTTACATTTTCTATAGATGCCTCAATGTTAGCTATAATTGAATCTATTGGAAAATTATCTTTTATTGTATTAATGTTATTATTCTGACTAACTGCAAATTTCGGACCCAAACTCAAAACCTTCAAAACATCACTCGGTATGTGACTATTTGATAAATTTGTTACACATTGTTGAATAAAATTATTTTCTGTGTCATATTTTGTATAGTTTTGTTTTGTGTTTTGTTTTTGTTTTAAATGAAAAATTTTTTGTTGTTGTTTGGTTTTTATTTTATTGAAAAAACAATTATATCTATCGTTTAACCATCTTTCGACATCAACAAACGCAAATTTCGTTATAATTTCCCGTAATTCATTGTGAGTGGATTTGATCATAAGTTTCAGTTTGTTTATTTCTCTAGTTGTGTCTGTGATTAAATAATTTAAAATAACATGTGTAAAGTTACTTACTTTATGGTTGAATGCCATGGTAAGTCTGCCGTCTTTAAACTGTATATGTGAAGTTTTTAGTTTCAAGAACGTTGGAGTCAAATTGCCTTGTTTACAAGTCACTAAAAAAATTACTTTGTTTTTCAATTTAGCATATTTATTCTCTAATTTGATGATTTTCTTGATTTTGTTATGTGGTCCCAGTCCTAGTTCCTGTTTTATCCTTGTGTAGGTCCATATGTTTGGTAAATTTTCCATATTTTCACCTATGGTTGTATTATATTTTCGATAGGAATTATTATCCTTCTTTTTTCTTGGCCGTATATATTTACTATTTCTTTAAGTAGGATTCTTGGTGTAGCGGCCTTTTTTACGATGAAATATTATTTGTAAATTAAAAACAAACTACATTTGACGTTTCGACTATATATTTAGTCTTTCTCAAAATTTCTAATTTAAAACACATGTAAATTGTAGATGCATGTTTCATATTGTCATTAAAACTGTAAAAAACGGACAAAAACAATTAAAAACATACAACGCTCTAGATTTAGCTAGAGATATAATTAAAAAAAGGTGGAATGTAATCAAAAATTATACTGAAATACCATTAGATGATTTCTTAGAAGCTATTGACCTAACATTAACATCCACTTACTTTCTGTATAATGATAATTATTACCAACAAATTGAAGGCTTAGCCATGGGGGCACCTATATCAAGTGTAGTTGCCCAAATGGTTTTAGAACACATAGAAGAACAAACAATTAAAAATTTAGATTTCAGACCAACCTTGTTTAGAAGATATGTAGACGACTGCATTGCCTTAATTCCTGAAGATAAAATAACCTATTTCCAAAATCAATTCAACCTATTCCATCCTAAAATTCATTTCACTATTGAAAAAGAAGAAAATTGTGCCATTAATTTTTTAGACATTACTTTAATAAAAAAAGAAAATCAAATTCAAACTGTATGGTACAGAAAACACATTGCCTCAAATAGATGCTTAAATTACAATTCCGCACAACCAATGTCACACAAACGAAATTTAGTTAAGGCGTTAGCTGACAGAGCTATATACCTCACGAGTCCTGAATACCGGCCTATGACAATAGATAAAATTAAAAATATCTTAAAAAGCAATGGATACCCAATAAATTTCACAAATACAATTATCAAACAGAGTCTGCATAAATTCTACAACAGAGAAAGAGAATTAAAAAAGAAAAACGAAAGCCCGACAACTAAACCATCTTATATACCAATACCATACATAAATGGGCTATCCGAAAAAATTGGCCACATCCTAAAACCATATAATTTTAAAATAGGTCATCAAAATAACACCAACTTAAAATTCTTATACACCAAACTCAAGGACCCAACTCCAGCCATAAAACAATCACATATTGTTTATAGCATACCCTGCGAAATGTGTAACAAAATTTATATTGGACAAACGAAACAATTATTAGGGGAAAGACTTAAGGGTCATAAATATGCAAAAAATATCACAGCCTTAAAGAAACATCAGACAAAATTAAACCATACTTTCGATTTCAACAAAACCAGAATTTTAAAGAAAGAAAATAATGCAAAAGCAAGATGCATTCACGAAATGATACAAATAATACGACATGAAAACACGGTAAATGATCGTAATGAAATTGATGGATTGTCTAAGTTCTACTACCCATTTTTCCAATAATTTTGTTTAATTTATTGAAAGAACCCTCTATATCAATACACACACTTTAAAGCTATTTCATATACCTAACTAAACAGTTTTTGCTTATACACAACATAAGAATACACAATGAAACAAAAAATAAAAAAAAAAAAAAAGACCTGTCCGTAAAAATAAAATAGATAGAAACGAAACAGTCACTCGATTACAAACAAACTGCAATGTTCTTTAATTATATTTATATTTTACTGTTTCACAATTTAGAAAGAACAAAAACATGGTAAGATATTTTTGAACTGTCTTTCAAGAGCGTTGTATGTTTTTAATTGTTTTTGTCCGTTTTTTACAGTTTTAATGACAATATGAAACATGCATCTACAATTTACATGTGTTTTAAATTAGAAATTTTGAGAAAGACTAAATATATAGTCGAAACGTCAAATGTAGTTTGTTTTTAATTTACAAATAATATTTCATCGTAAAAAAGGCCGCTACACCAAGAATCCTACTTAAAGAAATAGTAAATATATACGGCCAAGAAAAAAGAAGGATAATAATTCCTATCGAAAATATAATACAACCATAGGTGAAAATATGGAAAATTTACCAAACATATGGACCTACACAAGGATAAAACAGGAACTAGGACTGGGACCACATAACAAAATCAAGAAAATCATCAAATTAGAGAATAAATATGCTAAATTGAAAAACAAAGTAATTTTTTTAGTGACTTGTAAACAAGGCAATTTGACTCCAACGTTCTTGAAACTAAAAACTTCACATATACAGTTTAAAGACGGCAGACTTACCATGGCATTCAACCATAAAGTAAGTAACTTTACACATGTTATTTTAAATTATTTAATCACAGACACAACTAGAGAAATAAACAAACTGAAACTTATGATCAAATCCACTCACAATGAATTACGGGAAATTATAACGAAATTTGCGTTTGTTGATGTCGAAAGATGGTTAAACGATAGATATAATTGTTTTTTCAATAAAATAAAAACCAAACAACAACAAAAAATTTTTCATTTAAAACAAAAACAAAACTATACAAAATATGACACAGAAAATAATTTTATTCAACAATGTGTAACAAATTTATCAAATAGTCACATACCGAGTGATGTTTTGAAGGTTTTGAGTTTGGGTCCGAAATTTGCAGTTAGTCAGAATAATAACATTAATACAATAAAAGATAATTTTCCAATAGATTCAATTATAGCTAACATTGAGGCATCTATAGAAAATGTAAAAGAAAAGGAAAAAAATCAAATACGATCAAAAATCAGCAACACCATGTTAAATTTTCAAAAGTCAACTAAATCACAAATAACTGAAAGTGACAATATTATTTCTAAAAAAGAAATTAAAGACACCAAAGAGTATTTGAAAAAAAATAATAGATTAATGGTTCTGTTAGCTGATAAAACTAATAAAACTGTTATTATGAATAGAGAAGACTATCAACAAAAAATGGATAATATATTAACTGAAAAAACAACATATAAAAAGTTGCGAAATGACCCAACGGTAAAATACCAAAAAACGAATAACTCTTTCATTAATAAATTAGAAAATAAACAAGTAATTTCACCAAAGACGGCATTGTTTTTGAAAATTAATAACGCACAACCCCCGAAGATTTACGGCTACCCCAAATTACACAAAGATAATGTTCCCCTCAGACCTATAGTTTCTTGCATACAAAGCCCTTTTTATAATTTATCAAAGTACTTGGCAGACATACTTTCAAACATAGTTGGAAAAAACGAATATTATCTAAAAAACTCATTTGATCTTAAAGATGTTTTAAAAAACTTAAAAATTCCAAAAAAACATACTTTGTTATCCTTAGATATAGAATCGATGTATACTAATATACCTCTAGATTTAGCTAGAGATATAATTAAAAAAAGGTGGAATGTAATCAAAAATTATACTGAAATACCATTAGATGATTTCTTAGAAGCTATTGACCTAACATTAACATCCACTTACTTTCTGTATAATGATAATTATTACCAACAAATTGAAGGCTTAGCCATGGGGGCACCTATATCAAGTGTAGTTGCCCAAATGGTTTTAGAACACATAGAAGAACAAACAATTAAAAATTTAGATTTCAGACCAACCTTGTTTAGAAGATATGTAGACGACTGCATTGCCTTAATTCCTGAAGATAAAATAACCTATTTCCAAAATCAATTCAACCTATTCCATCCTAAAATTCATTTCACTATTGAAAAAGAAGAAAATTGTGCCATTAATTTTTTAGACATTACTTTAATAAAAAAAGAAAATCAAATTCAAACTGTATGGTACAGAAAACACATTGCCTCAAATAGATGCTTAAATTACAATTCCGCACAACCAATGTCACACAAACGAAATTTAGTTAAGGCGTTAGCTGACAGAGCTATATACCTCACGAGTCCTGAATACCGGCCTATGACAATAGATAAAATTAAAAATATCTTAAAAAGCAATGGATACCCAATAAATTTCACAAATACAATTATCAAACAGAGTCTGCATAAATTCTACAACAGAGAAAGAGAATTAAAAAAGAAAAACGAAAGCCCGACAACTAAACCATCTTATATACCAATACCATACATAAATGGGCTATCCGAAAAAATTGGCCACATCCTAAAACCATATAATTTTAAAATAGGTCATCAAAATAACACCAACTTAAAATTCTTATACACCAAACTCAAGGACCCAACTCCAGCCATAAAACAATCACATATTGTTTATAGCATACCCTGCGAAATGTGTAACAAAATTTATATTGGACAAACGAAACAATTATTAGGGGAAAGACTTAAGGGTCATAAATATGCAAAAAATATCACAGCCTTAAAGAAACATCAGACAAAATTAAACCATACTTTCGATTTCAACAAAACCAGAATTTTAAAGAAAGAAAATAATGCAAAAGCAAGATGCATTCACGAAATGATACAAATAATACGACATGAAAACACGGTAAATGATCGTAATGAAATTGATGGATTGTCTAAGTTCTACTACCCATTTTTCCAATAATTTTGTTTAATTTATTGAAAGAACCCTCTATATCAATACACACACTTTAAAGCTATTTCATATACCTAACTAAACAGTTTTTGCTTATACACAACATAAGAATACACAATGAAACAAAAAATAAAAAAAAAAAAAAAGACCTGTCCGTAAAAATAAAATAGATAGAAACGAAACAGTCACTCGATTACAAACAAACTGCAATGTTCTTTAATTATATTTATATTTTACTGTTTCACAATTTAGAAAGAACAAAAACATGGTAAGATATTTTTGAACTGTCTTTCAAGAGCGTTGTATGTTTTTAATTGTTTTTGTCCGTTTTTTACAGTTTTAATGACAATATGAAACATGCATCTACAATTTACATGTGTTTTAAATTAGAAATTTTGAGAAAGACTAAATATATAGTCGAAACGTCAAATGTAGTTTGTTTTTAATTTACAAATAATATTTCATCGTAAAAAAGGCCGCTACACCAAGAATCCTACTTAAAGAAATAGTATATATATATATATATATGTAATCGCGTTGTTTCGGGTTTCTTCCCGCGTGGAAGTTCTGGTGTCCTGAGAAGGACCGGTGCAACGTTTCGCATTCGGGCAGTCAGACGAAGATCGTTAGAGAGTAACATACGCCAGAAGATGATAAATGAGATTTTATCGAAACGTTGCACCGGTCCTTCTCAGGACACCAGAACTTCCACGCGGGAAGAAACCCGAAACAACGCGATTACACATTACACCCGCGAAAACCTGCGATACCACATATATATATATTGAAATGGGGAACAAATATTAGTGACTGGCATTGTATATTATTGACAAAATTTGAAGGATTATTTTATTTTACTATTTTATTTATTGACGGTTAAAATAAAAATATCTAAACTAAAAAGAACAGTTGTGTATACTTATAATAGTTGTTCATTATTGTAAAGTTGAGTACATTCATATGGTAGACAATTCTTGAAGGAATAGTAGTGGATCAAGTTCTTTGTTGCCTCAATTTTCTTTAAATTCTGAAAATGGAGATTTAAAATTTATTATTTTTGTTAAAATGTGGTTTATAACTTTGTAAAACTTGTCTAATTTAAAATATTGCTAAGCAAAGTAAATTAATGCTGAATATTAAAATATGAAGGATAGAAATTGGTATATAATTACGCGGGCAAAGTTTGAATAAGCGGATCTGTCAAAATTGACATTTACATAAAATTTTGTTAGTAAAGCATTTAGAAGTGCTAAATATTAGTAATTCATTATTATAAAATAATAGAGATTTAATACAGAAGGTTTACTGAAAGTTGGAAGCTCTGAAACTAATCATTTAAATGTTTAAAAAACTATTTTGAACAAGAAGTATTAGAAAAGGAATTTTATTGGAGGTAATTATAAAAATGAAAAGGTTGTCTGGGAGATATAACAAAACGAGAGAATTGAAAAATAATTTTTCAAAAGAGGTGCGTGTAATTTTCGGAAAATTAAAGTTTTATTCCGAAAATTGTACATTAGAATCACGAAAACCGCGAAAGTTGGTGCGAAAAGTGTTTATTTCAGCTTTGGAAATAATAATTTGACGTTTGAAGAAAAAAATATTTGTAAAGAAGCATAAAATAATAAATCAATTTAAATTTTAGAAGAAAAGGAAATAGCAAAATAAAATAAAAACTTACCAATCAAGTATAAAGTCCTAGCGGAGTATTTATCTTATCAGTTGTACGAGAGGTCTAAGCGGATTTCCAGTTCTCAAAAGGTCCAAAGTATTTTATAAAAACGAGGGATTCCTACCAGATAGAATCACACGTGCAGTATAAAGTTCCAATTCCAGAAGATATCCTGTATTTACGAGGTCACCACAAGATACATCCAGTTTGTCGAACCCGTAGAAAAGGTCCATATTATTTTATAATCACGAGGGATTTCAACCAGACAGAATCACACGTGCAGTACAAAGTTCCAGTTCCTGAAGATATCCTGTATGTACAAGGTCACCACAAGATACATCCTGTTTTTGTCGAACACGTAGAGTAGAGAACCAGAGGATCATCCCAGGTATATAACGAGTCCAGGAAGGCTGTTCATCTGTACGAAGAAGATACACAAAATTTCCAACATCATATAACCAGAACCTGCAAGGAAAGTGGATTGTATTATTTGAAAAACACCAAGAAAGAATAGCAATATTATTGGGAGGTTGTATATTTTCTTTATTTTAAAGAAACAGTTTAAATTTATATGATTGTCTTCGAGAAAAATACATTAAAGTGATCAAGATATACTGAATACTATAAAGAGGATTGTATAAAGATTCTATGTAAAGGTTTTAAATCTCTTTTTAAATCATAAATATCAGTATGTGTACATTTAGTAAATTTTCGTAATTTTAGAACTAAAATATACCTACTTAAGTATTTGAATATTTGATCGTAAAGATATTTTCTATAAATTATTGAATTTGTGTATGCATATGAATGCTAAAGTGAAAGATTTATATTAAATTAATTCTCATACATACCTTATCGAGTAGATAAGCTCTTAATAATCCTTCATGTTGTCAATAGTCGCACAGGTTATATTAGACAGGTTTAATTGGTTTTGTTAATGTTTTGGAAATGTGTTGAATAATTATTTGAATCATATTTTACACAGTTTTTGCCATTAAACGATTATTATAGTGATATTCTTCTTTCATTTGGTAAAATAGAACTATGGTACAAGACACTTTCATATTATAAATAGAGATTTGTTGTGTCGATAACCTAAAAGAGAAACAAAACAATATAACATTTATAAGTTTAATTTTGATGGGAAAAGTGAACATACCTTACAATCGTATCCAAGTAAAGGAATAATACTTTAGAAAAACTCATCACGTATTCACAAGGAATATTTTTAACAGTTTCATTTGATGAGATTAAGAGGTTATTGTTACGATCAGTTCATAGCGGCAAATGCCATGCTTACATCGTTATAAAAATTAATGTACTGCAAGTACTGTGTAGTCAAAATCAATACTGGTTTCATTTGACGAAATTTTATTTACAGTAAAGAAGTGCATAATAAGTAATTATTTGAATTTGTTGGAGATAAATTATCATATCTAAAATATATTAAGAAGGAAAGAATTATAGTAAATTAATTGGATAAATAGAAAACTGAGAGAGTGTTTGGGCATATTAAAATAAAATACTGAGCTTTGAAAAATTGAAATCTCATATAATAGTGTATAGATATAGTAAATTCTATATACTGAGTGTTACATAAATATTGGCATATAATTAACAGTGGTTATATTTAGTAAACTTGAATGACTAGGTGAGAGAGGAGATATTATAAAAAATAATATAACAAGATTTGAATTATTTTGGCTTATATTCGATTATAAGTATTTACAATTATAATATCTACCCTCCCTAGTGCAATATATATATATTTTCTATTCTTTGTTGCCGTATTTATATATTATTTAAACTCTTGATGAGCATTGGGCATTTTCGGCATTAAATAAACATACATTAGTTTATAATGTTTGATTTATTTTTTAACGTTTCGACCTTTCTTTTGGTCTTCATCAGAAATGATAGTAGGTAAGAAACAATTTTTCTGAAACAACATACACCATGTACATACAAAATGCGATAACACAAAAATAATTTGATATAGGTATACAAAAAATATAAGAATCATATTAAAAAATGAGAAAACTTACTCCAAAATATGTAACAACAGTGTCCTAATAACTTTTATAAAACATGCACAACAAATAAATACAATAAAATATAATGACAGAGGAGAAATCTCAAATTTATCAACAGTATACCGACAATTATTATAATTACAAAACCCATTAATATTAACATGCATACATTCATATAAATACATTTTATCCGTTTTTGTTGTTGTTTTTGACCGCTTCCATGTCAAACTAAACCAGCATTGTAGACATTTCATTGACATTTTAGATCTTAATCGTTTGACGTTACGTATTTTAAATTTTAAAACCCTTTTAATGTATTTATTTGTTGTGCATGTTTTATAAAAGTTATTAGGACATTGTTGTTACATATTTTGGAGTAAGTTTTCTCATTTTTTAATATGATTCTTATATTTTTTGTATACCTATATCAAATTATTTTTGTGTTATCGCATTTTGTATGTACATGGTGTATGTTGTTTCAGAAAAATTGTTTCTTACCTATTATCATTTCTGATGAAGACCAAAAGAAAGGTCGAAACGTTAAAAAATAAATCAAACATTATAAACTAATGTATGTTTATTTAATGCCGAAAATGCCCAATGCTCATCAAGAGTTTAAATAATATATATATATATATATATATACATCCCGCGATGTTTACGACGTCCATACAAAGTGCAGATATATGGCGTCCATCAGACGCAGTTACATTATAAATATATACGTATATGCCATAAAGTGTATATAACGAACACAAATATCATATTAGATCAATTGGAATTTTTGAAGTAATAATTTCACTTTCATATGTATGTGAGCTCCTTTCATATGGGCGTCTATATGAACTCTAAGCGTATATTTGTTCTTTCATTTCTCAGTGTATATAGCGTCCTATGCGTATATATTTTACAAATAACGATTGATGCGACACATACACTATTGCCAGATTTACTTGTTTAATTTATCGGATTCATGCGTGAATTATTCGGAGATTCTCCTGTTTTGCATTTTTCCATATACCGGGTGTCCTAACGGAGAGGCAAAGTCCATTATTGGTATTTAATAATGTAGGTAGCAAATAATTTTTAATACAAAATTTGTAGATAATCATAGGCTCTACAATTTAAAAATATTTTCATTTATACAGAGTGTTTGACAACGACGAACCAAAACAAACTTATGTTTTTTTAAATGGAATGCTATACATTCTTTTACATTTTATGATAGCCCTTAAAGAGCTGATTAAACTGACGTCAATATATATTTGTCGATTTTCAACTGTTCCTGAGATATGGCGAATTTTCGTTGTACACCTTTGAAAAATTGCTATGAAACAAAGATTAATGATGGAAGGGCTATTATGGGCTCAATTAGTAGAGACATTTTTTTAGTACGTGATTTAATGTTTATTTTCACATGTCTAAGCATGTTCATTAGAATTGCATACCATTCGCAAAAGTTAAAAATTCTAAAAAAATTAAATGGAACAGCGTGTATATTTACATGTCATTGAAAAGTACTAAAAATTTGCTATATAAAAATATCTACTTTCTTGCGTCTGTGGGTGATATTGCAAAAGTTATAGAATATTATATCTGAATAAACCCGATTACGACTTATTAATTTAAAAATATGAGTTGCCATGACTTTCATAGCCATAGCATAAAAAAAATTAATCGGGAAGAGTTATTTCTTATATTTTCCTTTTATAAATATTTCCTTCTACAAATAAATAATTTTTATTAAAAATTTAAACTCATGGAAAGTTTGGAAGTTAATGAATTAGCAATAGTATAAGAAATATCGCAGTCGTTGTGCGTCGAAAATTGTTTAAACGTCAAACGTAGATTTATAACTTCAGTTTAAATGGAAATTGTCATTACATGGTCTGTGTTTTCGGGGAAAGTAATCGAAATTGTTTACTGGCACAAGGAATATACAGCCAAAAATATTCAAATATGTGACTATCATCGATGATACTTTTCAAAAACTGTTAATAAGATTTGAAGAAACTGGCAGTATTCTGTATAAAAAAAAGGAGCAGTGTGTTAGGTTGCTATAGAAAACGCAGATGCACTAAAGGTTGTTTTGTTATATGTCCAAAAAATCCACATACAAGCGTGCGTAAACTTTCTAGATTCCTTGATATAGGCAAAAACATTATTAACAGAACTTTAAAGAATTTTTGATTCTATCTGCATTACATAAGCATATATCAAGATCTTCAGAGAAATGGTTTTATAAATAGAGTTGCCTTCTGTAATATGATGTTGAACAAAATAAATCACAACCTTGTTAGATAATATATTCAGGGAAAGTTAGTAGGTGGTACATTAGCGTGGCCTCCCAGATGACCAGATTTACTCCAATTGCTTTTTTTGGGGGGGTTATGTTATGGACCGAGTATATAGAATTGTTCCAACAGGAAAATATATTCAAGAATGAAATCAAGAAGTATTTTCTACTATTAATCAAGAACTTATAGTGTCTATAGGTCATGTGAAACATGACTTCAAAAGTGTTTAAAAGTAAAAGGCGAGAATTTCGAACATTATAAATTATTGTTTTTCCGTAAATATATTTGTTTTTATATTTTATATATTTTAAATACTAAATTATATGAACATACTATAAAATCAAACATCCTCATTTTTTAATTTGTTAGATGATAACGGTGATGGTTGAAAATAGTAGCTTACCGTCATGTTCTTCAAGATAGTTAGTTTACAATAAAGTAAATTTAAATACTTGTATTGACGGTTTGCTTTTCAGCTGAAATTATATAAATTTAATTATGACGATTAAACATTATTTCAAATACATCGAATGCGATATTTTTAAACTATTGTTAATTTATGAACTTCCATATTTTTCATTTCATCAGTTTAAAATTTTAATAAAAATTGCTTATTTATAAAAGGAAAATATAAGAAGTAACTTTTCTCGATTAATTTTAGTTATGCTATTCGTAATGTAAGTCATGGCAACTCATATTTTTAAATTCATAAGTCGTAATCGGGTTTATTCAGATATAATATTCTATAACTTTTGCAATATCGCCCACAGACGAAATAAAGTAAGATATTTTTATATAGCAAATTTTTAGTACTTTGCAATGACATGTACAGTTGTTCCATTTATTTTATTTTTAGAATTTTTAACTTTCGCGAATGGTATGCAATTATAGTAAACATGCGTAGACATGTCGAAATAAACACTAATTTCACGGACTGAAGAGATATCTCTATTAATTGAGCCCATAATAGCTCTTCCATCTTTAATCGTTATTTCATAGCAACTTTTCAAAAGTTGTACAATTTTTAAAGAAAAATCGCCATATCTCAGAAACAGTTGAAAATCGACAAATATAAATTAATGTCAGTTTAACCCATTAATGCCCAACTAATTTTTTTTTAAATTTTGTCTTTTTCTTCTAGTATGTTATTCTATTTGGGACTCTTAAACAAATTTATTCGACAAAAACAAAAAATTTTAAAAAAAGGTTTTTTTTTTACGTATGATATATCATACACTGGGATAATACAGGGTAACTTCCAAATAATAATTACTAAAGCAAAAAACCTATATTTTTAATGATTTAGAACATGATACTGCCTGAAACATCCATCAGGATGCAGACCAACTTTACAGTTAATACAAGAGAACTTAGTACACTTCCCACATTTACCACACCTGCGCTGAGTATCTTGTTTGTCGACCAAGTGGTCCCGACCGGCATAGCGTATCTCATTTAAAACTAAGTTGCTTGATTTAGGTCTAGGTGCTTTATTTCCTAGAGGCTCGGGAGTTGTCAGAATTGCCAACACAATTCTTCTTGTAAATTCAAGGAGGCCAATATTATCAACCTGACGATACAATCTCCACATGTTGACCACTGCTCCATTCAGACAAAATCTTACTAACGGCCAGTACCATTTTTTTGAGCGAATTCTGATCCTATATAAACCACGCAGTTTATCAAATAGATCAACCCCACCCATACCCTTGTTATATAATGCAACAACAGTTGGTTGCTCCACAGGGATCATAGATTTTTCCTTTTTGGACCAGCGTCTGCATGTTCCTTTGGTTAAACAAATTGAGCGGCTGTCTAGATTTGTTGCCATGGTCACTTGGCTGTTATCATGCCATCTTGTCAGAGTAATACAAGAGTTTGTATCTTGTAAAACATAATACGTACCACGCTTTTCCTTCTTTAGATCAGGAATAGGCGCCTTTTCTATTCGATCTTGCCTAATGGTACCAACACAGTTAATGTTATTAGCAATTAGCTGGTTTAAAAGTGGCAAAGAATTGAAATAGTTGTCTAAAAAGACGGTGCCTTCTTTTGGAATAAAATTTAAACACAACTTTTTGGTAACACTACTTCCTAGTGACATCCCTTCTATTTTATCCCCGCCTCCTGTATAAGGAAAAAATTTGATTAGATAACCGTCATGAGTAGTAAGGCACCAGAATTTAAAACCATATCTGATTGGTTTTCCCCTGATAAATTGCTTCATTCGATGATGCCCATAATATGGTTCCATAGCTTCGTCAAGAGAAAATCACTTTCCAAGTGGCTGGACGAAACTGGAGAATTTTTCGTTCAGATGGTTGACCAAAGGTCTTACTTTATAAATTTTGTCCTCATCGTCAATTTTTGTGTTGTTGTTAAAATGTAAGAACCGATGTATTGCTTCGAATCGGTTTCATGACATACTATTTGCCACCAACGGATTATATGTATCCCATCGAGTTTCCCAGTACATGCGTCTAAGTGGAACTTTAGAATATCCTGATAAAAGCAAAATGGCAAAATATTTATACAACTCTTCCACGGTAATTTTAAAATCATGAACTCCTTTAAAAATGGCATATTTCTCAGTCTCTTGGCATATATACTGCATAAAGTCATCGTCGAATTTTTTTTTTTAATATATCACTTGGACAGAGTTTTTCGTTTTGTATTTCTTGTATTATTGTAGGTTGGCAGTTTTTTAGGTCATCTAGACGACAATTTCTTCGTTCCAGTTCTCTCTTACGCCAAACACGCTTCTGTTTTAAAGCTTTTTATCATTCTTTTTAGTACTATTCTTGCCATTTGCTGCTTTTACTTTTTTTGCGAGCGGCTCATTGTCTGAATCAGACCAATCAGTTTCATTTACTTGTGATTGATCACTGCTGAACTGCACTGCAGAACCAATTTATATTTCATAAAACATTATGCTTACCTTTTTAATATATCACTATCACTGTCAATATAAAATAACCGTCAGTGCCTCGGTGTTGCCTAGTACGCGAATATCCGAGGACGGCATATTACGCGTGAAATGAAATAGATCCACTATAATATACAGTAGTTCAAATATACGAGAACATCAACGCCAATGGATTGCGAAGGAATTTCGTTGAACTAAATTATACGGAAACTTTCAAAATCCAGATTTTTGACGTCCAACATATTTTTTGTCAATCGTTCGCCAATAGTGTTTGTCGATGAATAAAATGATTTAAACGGGTATGTGATATGACGTCCATATATGGACCCCATATAGCAGGCGGACGCTGTATAGCATACAAATTTCCAATTACCGGACTCAGGATGCACTGCAAGATGGATATATGTATATATATATATATTATTGATAATATTGTTAAAATCTTGACAGTTGCAGCATCTAACATTTTAAGCTGTAGTCTGTAAATGGGTAGAATGCCTCACGTAACTCTTGTGTCTCTAATTTATGGACTAACACGTTATTTGTTTTGAGGTTGAACTAAGTGAATAAATATACAGGGTGTTAAATATGTCGTGTCTAAGTTATCGATCTTTATTGGTTATTTTCTCGTTTTTTTTAAATTTAACCTATAATATTTTTATAAGTCAGCATATTCCTTGTAAAATCGCCTTTAAAATGGTACCAATAACATAGTACTTATTTCTAGTATTTTCAAAGTTATAACCCTTTAATGGGATATACTCATGTTTATAACATGCAAAATGCGGGACATCTAATAGTTGGTTGGCCATGAAAATAAAACTAAGTAATTTTAACAAACACCTGTTTTTTAAATGCTTTATCATTAGTTTTAGAAATACATTTTGAAAATTTTCGATAATAAAACAATCTTAATTTAAAATGTGTTCAAATATATTTCCATTCTGCTCTACACATGCTCTCAACCGTCTCTGTATCGACAGACTTACATTCTCAGCTAAGTTATTCTCACTTAATTGAAGAAAAGCGTTTCTTATTCGTTGCTGCATGTTCTCTGCCGTTGCAGGAGGTGTTGCGTAAACAATGTTTTTTACAGTTGGCCACAGAAAGAAATCACAAGGTGTGAGATCTGGTGATCGTGGTGGCCAGCTTATCAAACTTCCTCTCCCAATCCACTTATTGGTGAATACCCTATCTAAATGTGCTCTTGCAGCAGCACCATCATGTTGGTACCACAATCTCCTGATGACGTTATCTGGGAGGCCTTCTAATAGCAATGGTAAATTATTTTGTAGGAAATTTGTGTAGATTGCACAATTTAAAGTATTATCAAAAAAGAATGGACCAATAATAGTGTTTCCTATGATGCCTCCCCATGTGTTAACACTCCATTTTTGTTGATATAAAATGGGCTGAACAAAATGTGGGTTTGTAGTGTCATAATAATGGGTATTTTTTCTGTTTGTGGTTCCACAATTAGCAAATGTTGCTTCATCTGTGAAAAGCACATGATCTAGAAAAGTTATATCGTGTCGTAATTGTAAAAGTAGCCATTCACAGTACACTAGTCTCCTTTCAAAGTCCGTTTGTAATAAGCCTTGATGATTTTGAATTTTGTAAGGGTGAAACTTATGTTTTTTTAAAATCCTTTTTACAGCAGTGACTTCTATCCCGTGTTGTTTCGAAATTATCCTTGTAGATACGTGCGGATTTTCCACAATGGACTGGACGACTATCACTTCATTATCTTCTGTAATCATAGTCTTACTTCTTTCATGTTCGACGTAATTCACTGAACCCGTTCGAAGAAACCTTATTAACAAATTTTCAAACGTTTTACTATCCGGTGCTCTTCGGTCGGGATATTCCATCGCATATGTTCTTGATGCTAAAAATGGATTTCTGTTGCTAGCGCCAAGAGCAAATACCATGTCTATGAGCTCCTCTTTCGAAAAATTCATTTTAAAGCAAAAACAACAATAAACTATTATGGTATCTAAATGAGAAATAATGTCAATAAAGCGATATAACTGCTAACAAGGTAAATACAACACGTAACAACTACTAACAAACAAACGGAAATTAATAATTCACTAGCCGAACTTAATTTATAACAACAAAACGCAATTACAGAAAAGAGAAAATACAGAAAACGACTTTTTATGGACTTTTGAAGTAGAGATTTGACGTTTGGTTGTACAGCCATTTTTTTTTTAAACCAAGGCCAACCAACTATTAGATGCCCCACATATTGCATATTATAAACATGAGTATATCCCATTAAAGGGTTATAACTTTGAAAATACTAGAATTAAGTACTATGTTATTGGTACCATTTTAAAGGCGATTTTACAAGGAATATGCTGACTTATAAAAATATTATAGGTTAGATTTAAAAAAAACGAGAAAATAACCAATAAAGATCGATAACTTAGACACGACATATTTAACACCCTCTGTATATTTATTCACTTTGTTCAACCTCAAAACAAATAACGTGTTAATCCATAAATTAGTAACACAAGAGTTACGTGAGGCATTCTACCCATTTACAGACTACAGCTTAAAATGTTAGATGCTGCAACTGTCAAGATTTTAACAATATTATCAATAAAATCAAAACGAACAGTCTGAAGTGCACATATCCATATATCATTGCAAAGATAATTTGAATGGCTATCATTATAATATCTAGAAAGTATAGCAATGTATTTAAAATAAAAAAGTTTAATGTGGTTGCGAAAATTTGGAACACCCTGTATATTTGTAAATAAAATTAGAAAATGCAGAGTCGCATACTACATAAGTAGAGGGTCTCAGCCGATTCTGGTACCTCCTCATTGACCTTGATCATGCACAGGGCATAGATCAAGGTCAATGAGGAGGTACCAGAATCGACTGAGACAGTCAAGGTCAAGTCAAGGTCACGTCAAGGTCAAGTCAAGGTCAAGTCAAGTCAAGGTTAAGGCAAGGTCAAGTCAAGGTTAAGGCAAGGTTAAGTCAAGGTCAAGTCAAGGTTAAGTCAAGGTCAAGTCAAGGTCAAGTCAAGGTCAAGTCAAGGTCAAGTCAAGGTCAAGTCAAGGTCAAGTCAAGGTCACGCCAAGGTCACGCCAAGGTCACGCCAAGGTCAAGGTCACGGTCTAGACAAGTCAATGTAACTATAAGGTTGTCAGAAGGGTATTACTTTTCTCTCGCTGAAGGGGGGTTTAGCGACTATATATTTGTGATTTTTTTCTTAAACGTTATAGTTAACGATTTCAATTGTGTGAGATAATATAAGTGAATATGTGCATCGCATTTACAAAAGATTTAAATGAAATAGATTTATTATCACCAATGATAAATGAAACTATTGATATGTTATTATCTGATGGATATGACACAGAAAATGGGGAAGAGGAGAGCGAAGAAGAGGATACGGAGGAAGAGGAGGAAGAAGAGGAAAAGGAATATATTGAATATATAGACGATATAGAGAAGATAGAACAAGATATCTTTGATAGAGAGACAGTAATCTTACTGGACGATTTCTTTTGCAATTTTGAAGATTTTAATTAATGTCAGATATATACTTTGTCAAGATGTATATAAGTAAGATATATAAGTAAAATGTAAATAAGTTCATGAAATTCATAGGTGGGGAGAATCTCAATATGTGACCTTCGATGGGAGGTTTATAAGGAGACCGTTCTTTCATCGGAATAATAGTTCACGTCCGTACATATTAAAGTGTTGTTTTGTTTATACGTATAGTTCGTGGATAGTAACTTAAAATGTTTGAATGTGACTATTGTTGTAAAAAGTTTTCTCGAGCCGATAATAGAAATCGTCATATGTCAAGTGCATGTAAAGGAAAGAGAAGAAGAATTGATGATGGTGATAATAATAAATCAGATTTAATGAAATGTGAAATATGTGACATATATGTAGATAAAAATTGTTACACTGCACATATTCGTAGTGCTATACATCGAAGTAAGGCTTTTATAATAATTGATGATGGAGTAAAGAAAAGTGTTGGAACATTCGGAGACAGAATCGTAAGTTATCAAATATCTGATAACCCTAACATATATATCGATGTTGAAGAATTTGCAAATAATATCAGAGAGAAAGTAGTGGCACTTTTAGATAGTATTCTATACATACATACTTCTATAAAGGTAAATTTTGAATTGTATGGTTTATACTACTTAGTAAGTAAGGAAAATGTTGAAATAAAATCTTTTAATACTCGGAATAAAATCATAACACAAGGAAATAATTTATATGACTTGTATATCGATTATATTGATGAGATTATGAATCAAATGAGCGAATTTCAGGAACGTGATTCAGGTAAACTTATATATTAATTTTAAAATCTTATTTTCATATTAATTTTTATTAACATTTTAGGATGGACATTGAGCAACATTTTGTATTTGGAAGTAAATATGAACAAATACAATCCAATGAGAGGTTCAAGATATATAGATTTACCACCATCGATAAAGAAAAAGAAAGCCGTTATAAATATTCAAAATTTTGACAATTATTGCTTTGCTTGGGCCATAACTTCAGCTTTAAGAGAACCAGTAGGTCTCCCACAACGAATTTCTTCATATCCACATTATGATACAGTTGCTGATTTTACCGATTTAACTTTCCCTGTAAATTTAAAAGACATTATAAAATTTGAAGAGAGAAATAATATATCTATCAATGTATACGGTGTAGAGGAATGTTTCAAAAATAATATTAAAATACATGAGGTAGTAGGCCCTCTACATTTTACAAAGCAGAGAAGAATAGCCCATATTAATTTATTACTTGTAACCGATAATGATAATTTACATTACTGCTGGATTAAGAATTTTTCACGACTAATTTCATCTCAGAAATCACTATCTGGACATCAGAAATTTATTTGTGAAGGGTGTTTAACTTTTTTCACAAGTGAAGACAAATTGCGTAGACATGAAAATGAAGACTGTAAGCAGGTGAAAGCAGTGTTTCCGGGAACAGATATAAAAATTAATAAGTATGGTGAACAATTACCAGAAAATATATTAAAATTTGATAAACTTGAGAGACAGTTAAGAATTCCATTTGTTGTGTATGCTGATTTTGAGGCTATATTAAAACCTATTGACATGTCACAGCCAGATCCATCTAAACCTTTCACTGTAAAGTGTTTCGAACATGAACCATATTCTTTTTCATATTATGTGAAATGTAGTTTTGATGATAGTCTCAGTAAATTGCGTTTATATCGTGGGGGAAATGCAGCCAGGACTTTTATCAGGGAGTTGGAAGCTGACGTAACTTTTTTATATAAAAATTATTTAAGTAAAGAGGTACAAATGATACCCTTAACTACCGAAGAGCGTATCAATTATGAACTGGCAAGAGTGTGTCATATTTGTGAAAAAGAAATACAGGTAAGCGAAGAAAAAGTTCGTGACCATGATCATATGAGTGGATTCTATCGTGGTGCAGCACATATGGTGTGTAATATAAATTATAAAGAACCTCGATATATACCTATCATATTTCATAATTTATCGAATTATGACACACATTTGTTTGTAAAAGTTTTAGCATTGGATAAAGAAGAAGTAGATGTTATTGCACAAAATAAAGAGAAATATATATCGTTTTCGAAAAGAATACATGTAGGAGACACAATTGATTGTAATGGTAAGAAAAGAAAAGTGTTCTTCAAATTGAGGTTTATAGACTCATTTCGATTTATGAATTCCTCTTTAGCGAAACTGTCATCTTATTTAGATGATGAACAATGTAAAGAAGTTAGAAGATATTATTTGGATGAAAAATTTGAATTAATACGACAGAAGGGTGTGTTCCCATATAACTACGTTAATTCTCAGGAAAGTCTCTCATTTCCAGAATTACCTAGCAAGGAATGCTTTTATGATATATTATCCGACAGTGAGATAAGTGATGAAGATTATCGTAGGGCTTTAAGAGTGTGGGATGTATTCGAATGTAAATCACTGGGGCAATATAGCGATCTATACATACAATCAGATGTATTACTACTTGCCGACGTTTTCGAAAATTTTCGAAACATTTGCATGAGCAATTACAAGTTGGATCCAGCACATTATTTTACTTCACCTGGCTTAAGCTGGGACGCCATGCTACGTATGACGGGTATAAGTTTGGAATTATTAACCGATATAGATATGTTTAATTTTTTTAAAAGGGGTATACGTGGGGGTGTAAGTATGTGCTGTAAAAGAAAAGAAATTGCAAATAATCGATACTTACCAGAATTTGATTTATCCGAAAGCAAAAAATATATATTATACCTGGATGCAACAAATTTATATGGTTACGCTATGACGTTCAGTTTGCCTATTGGTGATTTTCAATGGTTAACAAACGAAGAGCTTAGGGCAGTTGACGTACTAGACTTGGAAGACGATGCGGATATTGGATATGTATTCGAAGTCGATTTAGCATATCCTGAATCCGTCCACGATGTACACAATGACTTACCTTTTTGTCCAGAACACGTTACTCCACCTAATTCGAAATACAGTAAATTGATACCAAACCTTTCCGATAAATCGAATTATATTATACATTCTCTGATGTTGAAACAATGTATAAATAATGGTTTGAAATTATGTGGAATACGTCGTGGAATTAGATTTAAACAGAGTAATTGGTTAAAAAAATATATTGATTTTAATACAGCAAAACGAAATGAATCCACTAATGAATTTTTCAAGCAGTTCTATAAATTAATGGTAAATAGCGTATTCGGGAAAACCATGGAAAATGTGGAAAATCGTGTTAATATAAAATTGGTGTCACATTGGGAAACTATTCATAAAAAGCTTGGAGCGGAGGCGTATATCGCTAAACCTAATTTTAAATCTAGTAGGGTATTTTGCGAATCTTTAACAGCCATTGAATTGGGGCATGTGCGAGTAGAATATGTGAAACCCATATATGTAGGATTTACAATTTTGGAATTAGCCAAGAGGGTGATGTATGATTTTTTCTACAGCTTTCTAAAACCTTTATATGGCCCAGAGGTTTCTTTACTATACACAGATACTGATTCACTCATTATAAGTGTAGAAAATTATAATGTATACGATGATATAAATCATCATTTAAATATGTTTGATACATCGAATTACGCTGAAGGTAATATTCATGGAATACCTCCCTCTTTACCAATGTTAGGAAAAATGAAGGATGAATTTGCTGGTAGCATTATCGAATGTTTTTACGGAACGGGTGCTAAAGCTTATTGTGTTAAATTACTAGATAAGACAATAAAAACTGCTAAGGGTGTGAAGAAATATGTTATACAGAAAAATTTATCAGTTACTGATTATAAGAATGTGGTAGAAGGTGACGCGAATATTTTGAGGAAGATGTATGTATTCCGATCTGAGTTACATACGATGTATACTGAATTAAAAAATAAAGTTGCTCTATCATCCAAGGATGATAAGCGATACATTCTCCCTGATAAAAGTAATACTTTAGCGTGGGGCCATTATAAAATAAATGAAATTATGAGGGCGCAAAACTTAGAAAATTTAGTATTAGAAATCAGTTCTTTGAAATAATTATTTTTAAGTAAGTGTAATTTTTTGTATGTGTTTATTTATTTTTTTACATTTGTTTACTTGTATGTTTCTTGACAGTGTATAATAATGTATTAAATAAAAATCATTGTTTGAATTTTTTGTTTTTTTATTTTAAACAATATATCACAACTATTTTAAAGTACATTATCTTTGGATATCCACGAGTTATGTGAGGAAGGCATACCTAGCCATTTTACGAGGACTTTATTCTTTTGTCTACGTATAATTTTCTCAACCAGATAGACATCAGGATGCTTTACTTTCAACAATTCTGGTTCATAAAACCCACCTAGAATATTTTGTTTTTGTGAATCCTGCAACACATACGTTCTAGGATTTGTATTTTGAACCTTTATTACTGTGAATATTTCGTTTGACCAATTAGGTGTGTACATTTTTGCGAATACGTGTCTATGTTTACTGATGCGAACAGGTTCTCCAATTTTAAATTTTGGAATTCTTACGTCGGCAACTTTAATATTACTATAGACCATTTTTAAAATTTTTTTTTCATTTTTTTGATTAACTGCAGTAGGTTTATACCCCGTGGTACTATGTACAGTATTATTATAATCTTGAACTAATTTTTCCAACATATCGATCCAGCGATAGTTCCCATTGAAACTGAATTCCTTCCACATCTTATTCTTAAGTGTTCTATTAAAACGTTCCACAATGGAACTTTTTAAATTAGAATAGGTACTGTAGTGATTAATATCATACTTAGTCATGAGTTTCCTAAAATATGTATTATAAAATTCCTTCCCATTATCGCTTTGCAGATTTTTCGGAATATTTTTCTTCCCTTTCAAAAGTATGGATTCCATGGCTTGTGTCACTTCATTCGACGTTTTATTTTTTATTGGAATAGCCCAGGCAAACTTTGAGAATGTATCAATACATACGAAAATATATTTAAAATTATCATTTTCTTTCGCATATGGTATCATTTCAACCAGATCGATTTGAAATAAATCTCGCAATCCTTTT
The DNA here is from genome assembly GCA_963170755.1 of Amphimallon solstitiale. NCBI lineage: Eukaryota > Metazoa > Arthropoda > Insecta > Coleoptera > Scarabaeidae > Amphimallon > Amphimallon solstitiale. The sequence continues at coordinate 37,414,904 of OY720685.1, read as the reverse complement.
ATTATGACTCGTCTTCGTGAAAACTTCCTCCGTGCAGCACTATGTATTTCGTTTACGACATCTCTTTTAATTGTTGACATATCCTTCGATTACTACTTCTGCAAAAACGGCTTCTGTTTGTTTCGGTGAAGGTTTGGTGTCCATATACTTCAAACTTAACTTTGTTCCCTCTGTCAGTGTGGTTGGTTTAGTGGAATCAAATTTTTTACTATCAATGTATAGTTGTGCTAATTTTCCGTTGGAATAATGAACATTAATGATCTTCCCACTATATAATTTGTTAATATATAAATAAATATCTTTTGAAAGTGATGTCTTTTTATAGAAACCCACGGGGCTAATAGAACCATCACTATGTATATGAAGAATATACTTTATTGGTGTGCTTGAGGTAGGAGCAGAAATCCTCTTAGTACACATTTTCAAAACCTCTTTAACTTTAGGGTGACCGAGAAAGTCTGTCACTACATCTCTTTCCATTAAATGTCTTTTGACGATGTGTTTATGAATATGTCTACCAAATTTATCGATTGTCATCGTTACGTATCATCAGCGTCGATATGTTAACTAGTAGAAAACCAAGATTTGTAAGGCATTTATTCAGATTCACACCGACATAACTATTTAATTATTTTTGACTCCTTCAGTTCCTGAAGTATTTCTAGTATCTCGTTGCCATGCCCCGTATGTCCCGCCTCCTTCGATGCTACCAGTAACTTTAATCTATTACACAATTCATTTACATCATCCCAGTACTTATATTCTATTTTACTCTTAGGTATAACGGTCTTTCGATTAGGAATTTTTTTTGATAAACCTAAACCAGTCTTCCAAGTTCGAGTCCACCATACTTCAGGCGCTCTTCCTTGTATTATAGGTTTTATAATAGTTGTATATTTAGAACCTTTACTAGCTGCATATTTTTTTTGAGGATCGTAATCAACTCGATGAGCACTGGTATCATTAAGGATGAATTTATAGTTTTTCGCATCTGTATATAAAAATTTTCCTGGCTTCTTTTTAAAAAGTAATTCTAGTAATCCCTTCGTAGCTTTGTAAGTAAATTTACCGATTATGATGTTCTCTTTGTCAAATCTAACATCAGCAGTTCCTAATTTTAAATTACCATCAGTTTCGTGAACGCCATACTTTTCATCGAATTCATCCTTTTCATCTATCATTAAACCGATAAGGTATGGGCGTATATTATGATGATAATCTTTCAACGATTCCTTCACAACATCTGTTTCTAAGAGTGTTTTGTTCATTGATTTGTTCCCAATTATTGACTTGCCTGGTTGTGTTTGTAACAGCGATATAGCATGAGCCATGGATTTATCTAAATTTAAACTTTCATTCGAATCCATTTCATCCTCTTCACTGCTTTTTTCTTCTTCTACTTTTCTATCCAGACCACGTGGAGTGTCAGGTAAAAGCTCACCTATGTACTCATCTTCTAGAAAAGTAGGTTGATTGAATGATGTTGACAACCGAGGTTGAGGTTCAGACTCCACCCTTGTTCTTTTTTCCTTGCTCTTGGTAGGAGAAGAATGAGTTGATGGACTAAACCATGACACATGTTTCCGGGAAGCTTTAGGGGTGCCTTGTCGTATAATTGATGTTCCGGGAATAGCAGCGTACGATTTCTCCGGATAAATATCCGACCATGATTCTTCTATAGACTCAGAAATGTTTTTCAATCGCGATGTACCTCCCCTAGTGTCACTCCCATCTAATTTCATAGCAATTTCTTGCAGAGGTTTTGATATTGGGGCATACTTAATATCTATTGCTCTTTGAGAACTAGCGATATCAGCCTTTAATGTTCGTAATTTTTGTTTTAAAGCTTCGCGAGCTTTTATTAAATTATTTACTAGTTTATCATCCATATTTTACATGTATCTATGCTCTCAAATAATTACATACTAATGGTAAAACAAAAAATGATCTTATATATACACAACTCATTATAAATATATAAACGTATCAAAACCAATACGATATCGCCCTTCGTTGAACTTGCAGTCAGTATCGATAAACAGTATGTCAAATTGTTTCTTCCAACACATTCTACAAACGTCTAAAAACTGTTCATATTTTAAATCATGAATATGATCATTAAATATGTGTTTCAAATTAGTACCATCTTGTCGAAATAAAATTAAAAGATTTGTATTATCCCTTAATAATTGCTTAGGGACTGCACTGTATGTTTGAATCAGATAAAAGCAATCTAAATTGCGATGTCTACCGAAAGAAAAATATTGTTTTACAATATTTAAATCAATAGTAGGTATGTCATCAAATATAACGACTGAATAATCAGAAACTTCATCAGGTTTAACCATATTATTGACATCCGTATATTCATAATAACCTATCTCTGGTACACCGAGTAATAAATTTCTTAAATACTCATATTTTTGTTGATGGAGAGATCTACAGCAGATGTAAATATTTTTGAAGCGAAATCCATTGGGGTGCAGTAATAATGTAAGAAGAGCGTTCGTTTTACCACATCCTGAAGGTCCTACTATTAGTACTCTCTTACATGTACCACTAAAAAGATTACTGTGACGTGTAAAACTTTCCTCACTAACTACAGCATCGTAGTTATAGACAGGTAATGATAATTTAGACGTTTTTAAATGCATACTGCACATTATCACTTCAGGATATAGACTGAGAAATATGTATGTATATTTACTTAAAATACTACTTTTGAAGGTTCTGAAGTTATGATATATAAAAATAAAGCTTTATGTATTTGTTTTATGTATTTGTTTTATGTATTTTTTTTATTTTTATAATTTAGGGTTTTAAACATACCATGAGATGTATGAGGAGTGTAAAATAAAAGAAGTATATGGTTTATTTTTTTTTATTTTCTGTTTTTTTTATTTTTTTTTTATTTTTTTTTTATTAGGGAGGCAGCAGCTGTCATCACCACTCTTCCTCCTCCTCCTCCGCTGGCACTGCCGGCTCCGCTGGCACCGCCGGCTCCGCTGGCACCGCCGGCTCCGCTGGCACCGCCGGCACCGCCGGCTCCGCTGGCACCGCCGGCGCCCTGTGCGCCAGCATTATTTTCATTAGCTCCTTGTTTGAGAGCGTTTTCCTCGGAGCCGACGGTGTCGACTTGGGTACTGGAGCCAACGGTGTTGACGGACTCCAGGACGCGCTTGGTGACGGCGGGGTAGTAGGTTGCTGTTGTTGTTGGTGGTGGTGTTGCTGTTGTTGTTGGTGGTGTTGTTGTTGTTGTTGGTGGTGGTGTTATTGTTGTTGGTGGTGGTGTTGCTGTTGTTGGTGGTGGTGTTGGCTGTTGTGGTGGTGTTGCTGTTGGTGGTGGTGTTGTTGCTGCTGTGGTGGTGGTGGCTGTTGTGGTGGGGCCACCGTCCCCAATTCTAATTTATTATTATATTCAATAAAAATATTTATGTTTGCCTGCAAAAATAACAAAGTTAGAAAAAACTTGGAACTCTACATAAACACTTGGATGAATGAATAAAATTATCAGGTCCTGATGGGCGAATAGTTATCATACCTTGATGGATATATTTTGTACTTTATCAATGGATACATTTTGTACTTTATCACTTCATAGTATAGTAGGAAAATGATCAGCTTTATGTTTCCATATCAATTTTTCCGTATTTTCAGGATGTATCCCTAACTCCTAACCCCTTCCATATCTTCTACTACCACGCCCAATTCAAATAGAGGGAACACGTTCCGATTTTTTGTCAAGTGCAGAAATATCCTAACCAAGATAAAAATTCAGGAATTTCTGAACTTATCGATAGCTTCGGATATTTCTGCACTTGACAAAGCTGTCCGAATGGTTTCTAAAGCATTCCTCTTCTCTACGAGGGGTTCAACTTCCTCATTAGTAATAACACCACCGGAAATGTTATTACTAATGGCACTTTTCAAGAGAAGAAGATAGATGTCGAAGTGTGCAACAGCCGTCTGTATCTCTTCTTTTATACTGATTATTTTCTGGACAACATCACTAACATCACCCGACGAATTCCCCTCTAAGTGCGACTTGAACATGTCAGTAAGTTGTACAATTCGTGCAGGTAGGTTAAGTATGTTGCTTCGGTCTGGGACTGCAGGTATTAAACTTGGACTAGGGTTTGGTCGTTGTTGGTAAGGAGTTAGATAATATGACTGTGATGAATTGGAAATAGGAGATGAATTGGAAATAGGAGATGAAACAGGTAGGTATTCATGTTGTGAAGCCACAGGTGTAGAGGAGACGGGTAGTTGAGGTTGAGAGTCTTGAGGTTGAGAGTCTTGAGGTTGAGTGTCTTGGGGTCTCTGAGGTTGAGGTGGTAGAAAAGGTAAGAAAGTTAGTTGAGGTTGAGGGTCTTGAGGTTGAGGGTCTTGAGGTTGAGGGTCTTGAGGTACATTATGAAGTGGTAAGAAAGATGTGGAAGGCACGTTTGACTGTGGTGGGGGTTGTGTGAATGTGAACAAGGATAGGTTTGGATTGGAAGGATCGGGATTGGAAGGATCGGGATTGGAAGGATCGGGATTGGAAGGATCGGGATTGGAATTATCAGCTAAATGAGTAGATACAAAAATAACTGACCTATCAGCTGGTGCCACCACAGATGCTTGCTCTGATAGATCAATTACCGGTGGTTGCACTGTAGCCTCTACAATTCCACTACCAGAAATTACCCGCTTACCAAGTAGTAGTGTACGGAGTGTGCTTGAAGTATCGGTAGGTAGAAGTGGTGTGTATTGTCGTTGTCGTTTTTGTTGTTTATTATGTCGTTTGTGTTGCTTGTTTTGTCGCACTACTTGTCTAACTCGTTTAACACCCAGTTGTGGAATAGTAGTCAACTGAGATGATGCTGCAGTAGTCGAAACATGAATTATGTCGGCAGCTGTTGCAGATGCAGATGCAACGACAGTAGTCGTAACAGCTGTCGTAGCTGGACTAGCTGTCGTCGTAATTGCCGCAACAGCTGCCGTCGTAATTGTTGCTATGTTAACGTCATCAATACCTGGCATAGGTATTGATGCGAATATCTCGTCTAATGCAGCATCATCAGGAAATATGTTTCTAATTTCTGAATTGGAAATGGTGTTCCCTCTTTCTAAATTGGGAGTGGTAACATTAGACATTACTTGTGAAGGGGTAGGTGTAGATAATTGTTCTTGATCCTGAAATTATTACATGTGAGCTGTAAAGCACAAGCACTGACAATTGCAAGTGTATACAATTTAAAATAAACACACGAGCATACAATAAATATGTTAACATACATAAATACACAGTGTATTTATTAAAATAAAAAAATAATAAATATTGATTGAAGAAAATCCATTGTATAAGGCAAATATAGACCAAATTTACAAGTGAAGTTATCTCGCAAAATAATTTAAGATCATCAACATAGAGTAAGTTCTGTGACACTAAGTTATTGGTGATATATTGTTAATAAAGACAATGAAAATCGTACACAAGTAATGACAAAATAAATATACTTCCATTATTAATTGTCGTGATAAAGTGTCAAAACGAATTATACACTCAATATATGACCATTAATACAATAAGCAGTAACGTAAAGTGTTTAATATAATAAAATAAATGCATAATGCTGTCGGTTATTAGTTAAACATGTTCTAGAGTAAATAATAAGAATGCAAGAGGATATACTGTTTTTATTTTATTATAATAAATATTGAAACAATTAATGTACGAGAATAGTTTAATATTATGATGTGAACTTACCATGTTTAGTGCTTCTGTTTAACTATAATTCGTTAAGCAAATCCATGGGTAATATATACCAAACCACTGACGTAAAAAATTGACCTATACCTTGTTTTTTGGATATTGTAAATTTGCATGAAAACTAGTAATCCATGCATTTATCACGTGGACAACCGTAAGTTGTCCACGTGATAAATATGTTTTTCGTCGTCTATTAACACGACATATCTGTGTGCATTTTTAATAGATGCAATTTTTTTATAAGTCTGGCGAATTTATGTTACATAATAGACATCCGGGACAATATCCATTGCCAAATTTTAGTTATTTCACATTTCTTGTGCATCTTGCTGCAAGATAAGTTGTACTCTGGTACTTATAAATTTTAAAATAAAATAATTAGATATTTAATTATTGTGAGTAAATATTATTGTGTAAAAATTGTAAGTACTGCACCATATTTGATCAATTATTTTGAATTTGACCAATTAAATGAATTAGATTGTTTATTTGTTCTTATTGTATTGCTTTTCTATATGTACCGTCTCTTTAAAATGTCGTTTACTTTTTTATTTTTGAATAACTTGTAATATATCCGGTATGATTGATTATGTATTCAGCGGCGTAACATACATATGCCAGGCATGTTTTTCTTAATATTCTCTTTAACACAGTTAGAATAATTGTTACTGTAATAAAAAAAAGATTCGAAATTATATACTAATAGCTATGTTTTAAATAACTTGTCATATATCCGGTATGATTGATTATGTGTTCAGTGGCGTAACATACATATTCCAGGCATGTTTTTTCTTAATATTCTCTTTAACACAGTTAGAATAAATATTACTATAATAAAAAAAGATTCGAAAGTATATATATTAATAGCTATGTTTTTAAATAACTTGTCATATATCCGGTATGACTGATTATGTGTTCAGTGGCGTAACATACATAATCTAGGCATGTTTTTTCTTAATGTTCTCTTTAACACAGTTAGAATAAATGTTACTATAATTAAAAAAGATTTGAAATCATATATTAATAGCTATGTTTTTTAAAGTATTTGTGTTTGACATTGAATTTTGATGTACAGGGAATACCAAATTTTTTTTTGATGTTTGGTGACGTTCGGGGTGACCCTCAAAGTCTGAAAAACGAAATTATCAAGGTATGTGTGGGGGGGGTGAGTAGGGGGTGGGGGTGAGGGGTGTTTTTTCCCCCATTTTGGGGAACGGGAGGGCCGTGGCGACCTTGACGGGGGTGGGAGGGGGGGGTGCAGGGGGGGGCACTCTTTTTGCTCTAGCTCCATTACTTAACATAGAACGATTTTCAAAAAGTGTCAATATTACTAATATAATCCAAATAACTACATTTTCTACTCAACATTATCCACCTGCAACCGAACAACAACCTATACACTGTCTATTCTTCGATATCACCCTCCTACCCTCAAGAATCGATTTATATAAGTATATTTTTTTTTCACTAATATTCTTATTTATTATCTTAATATAATCAATTTACAACGAGATAACTATTTCCCATCACCTCCCAATCCTTCAAAACAACCAACTACCCTTTAGATTCAATTTATATAAATGTATTTTTTTCCACTAATTTTCTTATTTATCATCTCAATTTGATCAACCTACAACCAAATAACTACTTCAAATATTCTTCCTATCCGTCGATACCCTCGAACTACCCTAGAAAATTAATTTATATATCTAAATATTTCTTCACTAATAATGTACATACTCATCTCACTGCACGTTCTATTTTAATATCTACGTATGTATCTAACTAATAATAATCCGGTGCGAGAACCGAACTCTTGCTTGACCGACTTTACTGGTTGAAAATCATACATGAGAGACGGTAAATTATACAAATTTCAAACACTCATATCTCCGAAACCGCACAGTCGATTTCGACCAGATTTGAACAGCCAAACCAACAAAAAATATAATACCAAATACTAAAACTAACTATAATATATATAATACCAAACAATTTTTAAATCATATATTTATTTACTCAAAACATCAACATCATATATTACAATATATTACAAAATTATTTTCTTAAGAAAACATATTTACACATTGAACAATCTCTTCTGCGAATACACCCTTCTACAGTATCTCCACTCCTTACATAATGATCCAAACATGGCCTACATCCTATTAAATCTACATCTACTTGATAAAACATTGGTAATCGAAACCACACCAATTCTAAATCAACAGTCCTTACTCTCCTCATTAAATATGATTTTGGAATAAACCTTAATTGTGCATCTTCTATTTCTACAATCGAACCTCCATCTTCATATTGTTGTAACACATCTCCAACCCTCTGCACGACATAACTAATAATATGACTCCAAACACATCCCATTTCTAACTACTATATATATAACAACCAATCATTAAATATAATAAATTTTATTCTCATTAAATCTCATATCCACTAAATAATTATATAAACCTTCCACATTAGACAAAGCACAAACAACATCATTTCCAACATGAAAACTACAACTAGGTTTTCCGCTCTTAATTCTGTCAGCATCCACTAAATCTATTATTCGTTTGTCTGTAATGCACTTCAAATAATCCAACTTTTCTCGCCCCTTCACAAATACCAAATCCACACCAATACACAACCGCTTAATTATCTCATCAAACTCACCAACAGCTACATAACCGTCTTCCCATTTCAAACCGTGATAATAACTAAAAACGTATCTTGCAACTCGTTGATCTTCTCTTGCTAATGAACCAAAACTAAAAAACGGTTTAAATAGAAAGTGACTCTTCCTAAATTCATCATCACAAGTAGCCAACTCCTTTGGAATCACATTACTATTAAATCGATACCATTGAAAATCAATAACTATAAATTTCTTTCCACCTAAACTTATCATCGTCTATCCAATAAACCGTTTACTTCCATAGAATTACATCCAACAACTAAACTTAAACACAATTCTTCTTCAATCTTGTTCATATCCAAATACTGCTTGAACTACCTCTCATACTACAACCAAAGTATTATATAACTAATACTTTCGCTGTACTACCTTATTAAATGGTGAATATTGATATAATTTATTATGTAAAATCACACAATATAAAACCGTATCTTTTGGTACATTATTTTTAGCAGTAAATTCAATTCTAACCTCTACACCACTTCTATGTAAAACATCTTCCTGATGTGAACAATCTATACCAACTAATGGACACAACTTAAACTGGTTCAACTTTAACATCGGCTCACTATAATCATGTCCATAATAATTCTGTTGAAATCTAGCATACATATTATATAAAATAGCTATTCTATTATCATCAAAATCAACTCGAACATTTTCATATGGATATCTCTTGCCATTTAAATAAACTGTTACATCAGTTAAATTTATTGCATCAAATTTACTCATATTTTGATTTAACTTCCCTTTCTTCCCTGTCTGAAAACCCAAAATAATATACCTCGGTGTCTCTAATTGTGGAGCAGTTTTAATAACCCAACTGTGTTTAGTTGTTTCTGGAATTCCTGGATTCTCGTGAATTTCCCACCCTCTAAAAAACATTTCCATCAAAGTATTCTTCGTCGTTAATTTCGTTAATGCTAAATCCTGACTCATACCAACTTTAATATGTGGTACTCGCCACACTACACAATCAATTGTTAACTTCATTTCCTCAGTTGTGACAGAATTATATATCACATCACTATCATCAGCACACCTCTTCAATACCAATTCTTGCGACACATTCATAACCACTTGCTTAAAATCTTCTGCAAAGCCCATCAGCATCTTCAAGGGAATACAAATACTAAAATTACCATTATTATCTAAAACTGGCGCCTTTCCTGTTGAAAATTCCCATCCACAATTCTCTAATTTGTTTATATAACTTGGACTATAAGAAAAATATCCCTTCATAGTTGATGTAATACCCACATTCCTAACTTCATCAACCTCTACTCCACTAATTATATATCTAATGTTACTAAACATAAATGCTGCCGCATTATGAACTAAGTATGCTGTAGCACTTGTAGCATCATTAGCTAATCGCAACCTTCCTTCAATAAGCAACTCTGACTCCGACGGTAAAGTATATTTATCTATTTCTGGAACTACAATCCTAATTTCATCATTATTCCCATACTTCGGTGAACCAAACGGTACGTGATTATGAAATTCCATCTCAGTAATAGAATTATCTACTCGAACCTTACTTAAAACATTCAACATTTCCATGCTTGAAAATCGTAACTAAAAGCACAATCAACTTTACCTAAACAATTTTCTTCTTAGACTAAACTATAATCCTCTTCTCACCACTTCTTATTAACCTCAAATACTTATTATAAATCAATACTTCTATCTTACACCAACACTCGATAACCCAAACTCTTCAAAAACTTTCTATTTTCTCTAGTTAAAAAATTCCGTATCATCCCTCCACCAATCACTCTCCACAACTTATTCGATAATCTCCGTGTACATTTTCTCGTCTTCGTTCCCTTCCACAACTTATTTACACTATTACTCCGCATATTTTTACAACAATTTTTTTATTTGCGAAACTAAGCTCACTCCTTTCTTCTTCGAATTCGTAAGTATATTGTCAACTCTTCACCTCTCAAATTAATTAACCGTCCTGTCTGATCGACTGCTCGAATAATAATGTCAGTTAACATGTTAGTATTTACCGGCATATAAATTTTCTCTTCGGGAACTTCTATTATCTTAAACCCTGGTGGAACATTCGGATAAAAATGATATAAAACATGTGATAATTCTCCATTAATATATGAACCATCCACTATATTACACATTATGTCAATAGCACTGACTTTATTTATATCAACTATTTCATCACTATAAACCGGTATATTACCTCCTATTATTTTCTTGTGAAAACCAAACATAGAACCAATCGAATTTTCTATTCCAAAATCAACATCTACTGATGCCTTCATAAACACCTTCATAGTATTACTATTACCAGACAAAATAAAATACTGTTGCTCATCCTCGTCAACTTTCAATTTTTCATCAATATACTTCTCTAAATCATGTATATCATAAGTTCCCTCTGGAACATTTATATCTTTCCAAGCATTTTGTTTATTAGGTGACATAGAATAATATCGAAATACATTATTAGCAGACGTAACATTTGGAATAGAATTATAAGTTTGTAAACTCACCATACACATTTCATAATCACCATTTAAATATAAAGGCGGATTCAATATACATCCAACCTCTGACCCCTTTCCAGTTAACACAAAAGTTAAATTATCCATATCTTATTTAATCAATCCTTTTAAAAACATCAAACATAAATGACCGCAATTCACAGTGTTCACATCTTGATATCTCTGATAGTTATATTGAATAACCCCTCCACCATTCGATAATAAATACTCTTCAACCTCAATCGGCGGTCTTAAATCACCATAGCTATCGAAATATCTTATTACATCATTATTTTTATTATATGCTACCCAATGAGTACCACCTCCAACATTATCATCCAAATTCACTATTCCTTTCTCCTTCACATATATTTTCCTCGGTAAAACGTCTCTACTAAATATACCCCGAAATTTTCCAATTTTCCACCTCTTCACAAACTTCCGTAAATCAATTTCTGTTAAAGGCCTTCGAGGTAATTCACTTAACCGTTTTTTGAAACAGCTCCATTTGGTAAATACACACCACAACCAGATTTATATGGTTTTATATACAATCCACTCCCAATAGATACACCACATCCTACATTATATGGTTTCACATATAAACCACTACCACTTCTTGATTCCATTGCCATATTATGTCGCTTTGCTTCCTCTAATTGATCTCTTTCAGTTTTTGCCGATGTTACAGCTTTTGCTATCGCTGCAGCACCCCCTCCTAGTGATCCTAAAGCACCCAAAGCTGCAAACAATGGAATTAACGGTAAAAATCCCCCTTTCTTTGGTATTGCTATTACTCTTGACCGTGGAAACAATATCCGTCGTCTTGGTTTCATCAAACTCTGATATGCAATTTTCACATTCTCTAAAATGCCTTTCCTCTTACCTACATGTCTTATTGCATTCGACGCTTTCTTCATTGCACGTAAAAATGAAAGAGCACCACCCGATCGATTTCTACCACTACTTCTTCTTCTTCTATTCTTTCTTCTTGTAATATTCTTGCTACCTCCCGCTCTCACTCCTTTTCGATATTGCCCCCTCACACCCATACCTAATGTTGTTTTCCCTTTCATAGCAACTGCAACTACAGAAGCAGCTAATTTTTCTCCCACACGCGCGTCTTTACTCTTCACTCGTTCTACAGCCTTTTGATACAATTTCTTATCAGCTACGTGCCGTTCGAACAAATTATTCGACTTTGAATAAGATATATCGTGTTCTTTGCAAGCCTCGTCTAAATTATTCACTCCTTTATCACCTCTTTCTAACCGTTTAACCAATTTAGTCCCCGGACCACAGAACCTATAACCAGGTATATGTAACTCAACTGGAAGTTTATTTATTAAAGTATTTAATAATCCACCACCTTTCCTTTTCACTGTCCGATTCAAACTACCATCATACTTCACTGACCTTTCCATCTTATTAAACAATAACTGATAAGTGTATGTTGCGCAAATATCAACTCTCGAAATGTAACAAAACACTACTAACCACAATACTTATATATTTATACCCTACACTCAAATTTAATGAAACTTACTAATACAATCAATCATCTTGTGACAATAATAAAACACATTACATTTTTTTAAATCTTTTTTTATTATATGCATTATTCACAATTACAACCGATTTTTTCTCAAAAAATCTAGATCATTTAAAATTTTGGGTAACCAATACATAGCTAACTCTATTGTTATACAAACACATTCAGATACTACTCCATTACACATTTTGTTTATAGCATTATCTACTTCTCCTTCACTTACAACTACAGAATCCAAAAATCGCTTATAAAATACATCATATTTCAAATCTTGTAAAAACACTAAACGCATCGCCACTAGTTTCGTCAATCGCCACAATTCCGCTAAACTTTCGTAAGCTAAATATGCATGTTCTCCCTCTTTATCTATTTTCATTACTCTACTCACACCATCAAAACTTTCATGTGATAGCCACATATTCATACCATTAATAACAGGAATCAGACCATTACAATACTGGTAATATTTCTTCAACTTTAAACTCTCAGTTACAAACCATTCCCATTCTCCTTTATTAAAAAACACACATTGCTTTTTAATACCCACAATTTTCACCATTGGTTCAAAATCGTGATTTGGTGCTAAGCCAACACATATCCACTTAGAATGACTTTTATTTAAAAAATAAATTTTTTCTCCCACTAATGGAACATCCCATATTGGTTCCCGAACAAATTCACTTGTTGTTACTTGTCGCACTAATTTATCTGCAGTTGCACTCACTTTATTCCAAAAATTATTTGACTCATCCATTTCAGAAAAAAAATTGGTCACTGTCAGATCTATTGTATTATTCTCCTCTTCCTCAAACAGTTTATTGACATCAATACTATTATCTACCATTTCATCCACTATCAATTCACCCTCCTCCACTATCTGTGAACAATCACAATATTTTACTTCCCCAGTTAAGCAACGCTTCGACATGCTGAATTACACTAATATTTATTTTACACAGGTCTTTCTTTATATACTGTCTACCACTACCACTACCTACTACTAGTCCCTTGAAAACCTCTAACACTGTCACAACCTTGATTTGACCTTAACCTTGCTTACCTCCTCATTAACCTTGACATGACCTTGATCTGGGTTCACCTTGACCGTGACATTTATTCACAAAACCAATGTAAATAATTCAATAATGTACTGCTTCTCCTTTTCCCATCATACTTATAATACTCATATACATCACATAAATACATTAAATTATATTTATACGTCTCATAAAACTGCTGCGCTATATTATCACTTATTATAGCCCACCCAAATTCATCTTGACTTACTTCCTCACTATTTAAAAATATCTCCCCAACATTTTTAAAACTATTAAATCTCTCTTGCACTTCCAGCAACACTTCACTTGTAAGTTCTTCATTTTCATTCATATTTAAAATGAAACTACTCCAAATCATACACATATATATATTCAAAATTAACGACCTTGACGTGACCTTGACTTGACCTTGACCTGACCTTGACTTGACCATGACTTGACCTTGACTGTCTCAGCCGATTCTGGTACCTCCTCATTGACCTTGATCTATGCCCTGTGCATGATCAAGGTCAATGAGGAGGTACCAGAATCGGCTGAGACCCTCTACTTACATACGTACGTAAAGTCTCATTGCTGCAGCGTTATTAGTTTTCACACTAAGCTCCGCCGACACACTATTGCACCACCCGGTATATATATATATATATATACGTAAAGTCTCATTGCTGCAGCGTTATTAGTTTTCACACTAAGCTCCGCCGACACACTATTGCACCACCCGGTATATATATATATATATATATATATACCGGAGAAAATAACCAATAAAGATCGATAACTTAGACACGACATATTTAACACCCTCTGTATATTTATTCACTTTGTTCAACCTCAAAACAAATAACGTGTTAGTCCATAAATTAGTAACACAAGAGTTACGTGAGGCATTCTACCCATTTACAGACTACAGCTTAAAATGTTAGATGCTGCAACTGTCAAGATTTTAACAATATTATCAATAAAATCAAAACGAACAGTCTGAAGTGCACATATCCATATATCATTGCAAAGATAATTTGAATGGCTATCATTATAATATCTAGAAAGTATAGCAATGTATTTAAAATAAAAAAGTTTAATGTGGTTGCGAAAATTTGGAACACCCTGTATATTTGTAAATAAAATTAGAAAATGCAGAGTCGCATACTACATACGTACGTAAAGTCTCATTGCTGCAGCGTTATTAGTTTTCACACTAAGCTCCGCCGACACACTATTGCACCACCCGGTATATATATATATATATGTTCTCTTTCAGGTTTCCGCGGGTAGTAGTATGTGTTGTCACTGGATTCCGGGTTTTCTTCCGCGTTTCCACTGCTTGGTCTTTGGAAAGACCGATGCTGGTTTCTTGACGACGTTTCGGCAAAATCACACTTGCCATCTTCAGGTCTGCGATAACTGTCTGCTTCTGCTTCTTGTTATTCGTAAACTGACGTTTTCGGGATTCGGATGGTGGTTATATACTTCGTTAGCGTTTCGGTTGGCTTCCCTGAATCATCAGGGAAGCCATCAGGGTGTTAAATATGTCGTGTCTAAGTTATCGATCTTTATTGGTTATTTTCTCGTTTTTTTTAAATCTAACCTATAATATTTTTATAAGTCAGCTTCCTTGTAAAATCGCCTTTAAAATGGTACCAATAACATAGTACTTATTTCTAGTATTTTCAAATGAATAAATATACATCATCAATATGAATCATCAGGGAAGCCATCGAAATTGAAAAACATCCGAACAATCTGAATTCACGAGATGATACCCAGAGGTTACCAACAGCATGGAAACCAGCACTAACAAGATATACTTCTACATCGCAAACCAGCCGTCACACTCCAAACACGAGCCCAACGACACGGAACCATGCACACACTCGTCCAAGGGCAACCAACCGAAACGCTAACGAAGTATATAACCACCATCCGAATCCCGAAAACGTCAGTTTACGAATAACAAGAAGCAGAAGCAGACAGTTATCGCAGAACTGAAGATGGCAAGTGTGATTTTGCCGAAACGTCGTCAAGAAACCAGCATCGGTCTTTCCAAAGACCAAGCAGTGGAAACGCGGAAGAAAACCCGGAATCCAGTGACAACACATACTACTACCCGCGGAAACCTGAAAGAGAACATATATATATATATATATATACCGGGTGGTGCAATAGTGTGTCGGCGGAGCTTAGTGTGAAAACTAATAACGCTGCAGCAATGAGACTTTACGTACGTATGTAGTATGCGACTCTGCATTTTCTAATTTTATTTACAAATATACAGGGTGTTCCAAATTTTCGCAACCACATTAAACTTTTTTATTTTAAATACATTGCTATACTTTCTAGATATTATAATGATAGCCATTCAAATTATCTTTGCAATGATATATGGATATGTGCACTTCAGACTGTTCGTTTTGATTTTATTGATAATATTGTTAAAATCTTGACAGTTGCAGCATCTAACATTTTAAGCTGTAGTCTGTAAATGGGTAGAATGCCTCACGTAACTCTTGTGTTACTAATTTATGGACTAACACGTTATTTGTTTTGAGGTTGAACAAAGTGAATAAATATACAGAGGGTGTTAAATATGTCGTGTCTAAGTTATCGATCTTTATTGGTTATTTTCTCGTTTTTTTTAAATCTAACCTATAATATTTTTATAAGTCAGCATATTCCTTGTAAAATCGCCTTTAAAATGGTACCAATAACATAGTACTTATTTCTAGTATTTTCAAAGTTATAACCCTTTAATGGGATATACTCATGTTTATAATATGCAATATGTGGGGCATCTAATAGTTGGTTGGCCTTAGTTTAAAAAAAAAATGGCTGTACAACCAAACGTCAAATCTCTACTTCAAAAGTCCATAAAAAGTCGTTTTCTGTATTTTCTCTTTTCTGTAATTGCGTTTTGTTGTTATAAATTAAGTTCGGCTAGTGAATTATTAATTTCCGTTTGTTTGTTAGTAGTTGTTACGTGTTGTATTTACCTTGTTATCAGTTATATCGCTTTATTGACATTATTTCTCATTTAGATACCATAATAGTTTATTGTTGTTTTTGCTTTAAAATGAATTTTTCGAAAGAGGAGCTCATAGACATGGTATTTGCTCTTGGCGCTAGCAACAGAAATCCATTTTTAGCATCAAGAACATATGCGATGGAATATCCCGACCGAAGAGCACCGGATAGTAAAACGTTTGAAAATTTGTTAATAAGGTTTCTTCGAACGGGTTCAGTGAATTACGTCGAACATGAAAGAAGTAAGACTATGATTACAGAAGATAATGAAGTGATAGTCGTCCAGTCCATTGTGGAAAATCCGCACGTATCTACAAGGATAATTTCGAAACAACACGGGATAGAAGTCACTGCTGTAAAAAGGATTTTAAAAAAACATAAGTTTCACCCTTACAAAATTCAAAATCATCAAGGCTTATTACAAACGGACTTTGAAAGGAGACTAGTGTACTGTGAATGGCTACTTTTACAATTACGACACGATATAACTTTTCTAGATCATGTGCTTTTCACAGATGAAGCAACATTTGCTAATTGTGGAACCACAAACAGAAAAAATACCCATTATTATGACACTACAAACCCACATTTTGTTCAGCCCATTTTATATCAACAAAAATGGAGTGTTAACACATGGGGAGGCATCATAGGAAACACTATTATTGGTCCATTCTTTTTTGATAATACTTTAAATTGTGCAATCTACACAAATTTCCTACAAAATAATTTACCATTGCTATTAGAAGGCCTCCCAGATAACGTCATCAGGAGATTGTGGTACCAACATGATGGTGCACCAGCACATTATGGTGCTGCTGCAAGAGCACATTTAGATAGGGTATTCACCAATAAGTGGATTGGGAGAGGAAGTTTGATAAGCTGGCCACCACGATCACCAGATCTCACACCTTGTGATTTCTTTCTGTGGCCAACTGTAAAAAACATTGTTTACGCAACACCTCCTGCAACGGCAGAGAACATGCAGCAACGAATAAGAAACGCTTTTCTTCAATTAAGTGAGAATAACTTAGCTGAGAATGTAAGTCTGTCGATACAGAGACGGTTGAGAGCATGTGTAGAGCAGAATGGAAATATATTTGAACACATTTTAAATTAAGATTGTTTTATTATCGAAAATTTTCAAAATGTATTTCTAAAACTAATGATAAAGCATTTAAAAAACAGGTGTTTGTTAAAATTACGTTGTTTTATTTTCATGGCCAACCAACTATTAGATGCCCCGCATTTTGCATGTTATAAACATGAGTATATCCCATTAAAGGGTTATAACTTTGAAAATACTAGAAATAAGTACTATGTTATTGGTACCATTTTAAAGGCGATTTTACAAGGAATATGCTGACTTATAAAAATATTATAGGTTAGATTTAAAAAAAACGATAAAATAACCAATAAAGATCGATAACTTAGACACGACATATTTAACACCCTGTATATTTATTCACTTAGTTCAACCTCAAAACAAATAACGTGTTAGTCCATAAATTAGAGACACAAGAGTTACGTGAGGCATTCTACCCATTTACAGACTACAGCTTAAAATGTTAGATGCTGCAACTGTCAAGATTTTAACAATATTATCAATAAAATCAAAACGAACAGTCTGAAGTGCACATATCCATATATCATTGCAAAGATAATTTGAATGGCTATCATTATAATATCTAGAAAGTATAGCAATGCATTTAAAATAAAAAAGTTGCATGTGGTTGCGAAAATTTGGAACACCCTGTATATTTGTAAATAAAATTAGAAAATGCACAGTCGCATACTACATACGTACGTAAAGTCTCATTGCTGCAGCGTTATGTGTTTTCACACCAAGCTCCGCCGACACACTATTGCACCACCCGGTATATTGTACTAATCCCAGGTGTAACAAAATACCTAAGTAAAATTAAACTATGATGTTATCATTCACTCATAATATCCCTTAATTACACGTTGGGTTAGACATTTCTATGTACTAGTATGCCTAAAATCCTTTATCTTTTATGACAAACCAGATAAATTACTTCTTATAACGTCACACGTTGGGTTGGCCGATAAATTATATTTAAGTGATTTCATCTTATTGTATATAAATTAAAATATTTATTTGCCCGTAACTAACTCAGTCGTATTAATTTAAAATTCTTTGATATACTTTTCTAAAAATACACCTACACTTCTTTACCAGAAACTTCTGCTATCATAAATCATATATTTACTTCAATTAAATTTATTTCTTTGTAATTTATACTCTCATATTTTAATTA
This sequence comes from Amphimallon solstitiale, assembly GCA_963170755.1. NCBI lineage: Eukaryota > Metazoa > Arthropoda > Insecta > Coleoptera > Scarabaeidae > Amphimallon > Amphimallon solstitiale. Next base: position 37,396,037 of record OY720685.1, on the reverse strand, counting down.
CTAATATAAAACTTAGTCCGGACCTGTCTCTTTAATTTTATCTAAGGGCCAGTTGTACGAAAGATTCTTGAACGTTAGATCACTTGATCGGACGATCACCGCTGAACCCAGTTCAAGAAAAAGCGAGATGTATGAAAGATATTTCACATCGGTTCAACAGAACTCTTGATAATGTGAATTGGTAGCACTGACATTCCGTTTAAGCATGCGCATTTGAAAGATTTTTTTTGGCGCGGTTTAATGTTTATACTTCTATATATATATATATATATATATATGAAGCGTTGTTCTTCGGGATATCTCGCCGCGTTTGGATGATTTTGCCCTGATAAGGACATCTTTCTTCCTGACGTTTCGGTGACATCACTTTCACCTTCTTCTTGAGGATCTTCTAAGTTCGACGGTTTCTTCAAGAATGCATTCTTGAAGAAACCGTCGAACTTAGAAGATCCTCAAGAAGAAGGTGAAAGTGATGTCACCGAAACGTCAGGAAGAAAGATGTCCTTATCAGGGCAAAATCATCCAAACGCGGCGAGATATCCCGAAGAACAACGCTTCAACAAACGACCGCGAAAATATTCGAAGAAATATATATATATATATATATATATATATATATATATATGAGGGTATTTTTCTTTTCAGTGACCTTGTATATTAATATGGTTTCCTTCTTTTTTTGGCGTTTTTTAGGTCGACTTGTGAATAAAACAAAGGCGTTGTTATGCCATTGTTTTTATTTTATAACAATTATTTTTTTTTACCATTACATGTTTCGGCCTAGCGGGCCTTTTTCAAATGGTGTTCTAGAATACATAATTAACATTTATTAATGATTGTGAAGCAAAGTTAGATAATAACGAAAAACAATGTGTAAAATTTAAGTTTACAGTGATAAAAACAATATAACAATTTAAAATATATCCAAAATATATAAAAACAGTACATATGTTTAAAATTTAGAGTGACAAAAAACAATACAAATGCTTTTTTCTTAAAAAATATACGTAATTACCTGACAATGTGTTTCAAAGTAAAGCTGTATTTAGTTTCTAAAATAGACATGTTACTTTCTGTTTCATGTAACCAAACGTTAAATATTGCCGCTTATTTCGATGTCAGATTGCGAGCAGTATGTGTGTATATGTCTTAGGACGTTAAATATTTTATAATTTTTTATTTGTTGTTTGCTTATTGATTTTTCTTCAAGTAAGAAGAACTATTTATTTTTGGTGTTTGTGCATATTGCAGTTTATCTATCTCTATTTGATGAATACACATACATGGTGTCAGGAATTAAGCATATTCCGGTTGTATATATTTAATTAGAAAAATTATAAATTGTCTCAGAGTAAAAAAATTTTTTTTTCCTTCCGTTTAAAAAGAAAGAAACACTGGAAAGGGGGGGGGGTTCGTCACTTATAACTAAATGATATTTGTTAAGATGCAGATCGCTACTTTTTAATGATATTGTAATAGACTGAGTTCAAATTCTTTATGTCATTTCTATTGTTAATACAGTTTGCACTTTGCTTAATATGGATCATCTCTTTAATTTCTCTTTTTTTGGTATTATTCTCTATGTCAAGAATTTTGATATTTTTAAAATCAAAAGTGTGTTTTTTTTCCGTTACGTGTGTTGCCAATGCTGTTTTGTCTGTTTTTGAGTATTTGTGGGCCTGCATTCGTTTGTATAAGTATTGTTTCGATTGTCCTATATAGTTGCCACTACAGTCATTACATTGTATTTTATATATTGCGTGAGTCTGTTTGTCTTTTGCGATATAGGGCTTTAGTTTCGAGAAAGGTGTCTTTGTCGTATTGATGGGCTTGTAAGCGACTGCGATGTCATATGGTTTTAGTGTGTTTGATATCTTTTCTGCCAGTTGGTTTACATATGGAATAGCGATAAATTTTTGGACGTTTGAGGCTTTTTTGTTATTTTGGGTTGAATTGTAGATGTTATTTATTCTTTGCTTCACTGTTTTGTCTATTAGACAGGATGGATAATTATTTTCTTTTAGGATTGACTTTATCTTATTAATGTTTTTAGGTCTGTATCTATGGTGTGCCAGTTTTATAGCTCTGTCAGTTAGGTTGTTGATTACATTCTTTTTGTATTTTAGGGGTATATTTGAATTGTATTGTGTATACCTAAACGATGCAGTTTCTTTATTATGCCAATCGGTATATATTTTACCAGCGCTATCATATGTTATGTTAATATCAAGGAAGTTAAGAGATTTATTTGTTTCAATTTCCATTGTGAAACGGATTTTTTTATGGAACGCATTGAACCGTTCTAGTAGGTATTGTGTTTTTGTTATTGGGATACAAGTCACAATGTCATCAACATATCTTTTGAAAAAGATCGGTTTAAAATCCAAGGTATCAAGTATGTTGGTCTCTAAATACTCCATTACGAGATTGGCGATAGGACCAGCAAGCGGTGAACCCATGGCAATTCCATAAATTTGTGTGTAATAGGTGTCATTATACTGGAAATATGTACTGTTTAAACAAAATTTGACGCCTTTTAAGAATTCTGTTTGATCTAAAGATGTGTGTTTACTGATTTCTTTCCATCTCATCTAGCAATAGATATAATAAAGTCAAGATGGAAAGAAATCAGTAAACACACATCTTTAGATCAAACAGAATTCTTAAAAGGCGTCAAATTTTGTTTAAACAGTACATATTTCCAGTATAATGACACCTATTACACACAAATTTATGGAATTGCCATGGGTTCACCGCTTGCTGGTCCTATCGCCAATCTCGTAATGGAGTATTTAGAGACCAACATACTTGATACCTTGGATTTTAAACCGATCTTTTTCAAAAGATATGTTGATGACATTGTGACTTGTATCCCAATAACAAAAACACAATACCTACTAGAACGGTTCAATGCGTTCCATAAAAAAATCCGTTTCACAATGGAAATTGAAACAAATAAATCTCTTAACTTCCTTGATATTAACATAACATATGATAGCGCTGGTAAAATATATACCGATTGGCATAATAAAGAAACTGCATCGTTTAGGTATACACAATACAATTCAAATATACCCCTAAAATACAAAAAGAATGTAATCAACAACCTAACTGACAGAGCTATAAAACTGGCACACCATAGATACAGACCTAAAAACATTAATAAGATAAAGTCAATCCTAAAAGAAAATAATTATCCATCCTGTCTAATAGACAAAACAGTGAAGCAAAGAATAAATAACATCTACAATTCAACCCAAAATAACAAAAAAGCCTCAAACGTCCAAAAATTTATCGCTATTCCATATGTAAACCAACTGGCAGAAAAGATATCAAACACACTAAAACCATATGACATCGCAGTCGCTTACAAGCCCATCAATACGACAAAGACACCTTTCTCGAAACTAAAGCCCTATATCGCAAAAGACAAACAGACTCACGCAATATATAAAATACAATGTAATGACTGTAGTGGCAACTATATAGGACAATCGAAACAATACTTATACAAACGAATGCAGGCCCACAAATACTCAAAAACAGACAAAACAGCATTGGCAACACACGTAACGGAAAAAAAACACACTTTTGATTTTAAAAATATCAAAATTCTTGACATAGAGAATAATACCAAAAAAAGAGAAATTAAAGAGATGATCCATATTAAGCAAAGTGCAAACTGTATTAACAATAGAAATGACATAAAGAATTTGAACTCAGTCTATTACAATATCATTAAAAAGTAGCGATCTGCATCTTAACAAATATCATTTAGTTATAAGTGACGAACCCCCCCCCCCCTTTCCAGTGTTTCTTTCTTTTTAAACGGAAGGAAAAAAAAATTTTTTTACTCTGAGACAATTTATAATTTTTCTAATTAAATATATACAACCGGAATATGCTTAATTCCTGACACCATGTATGTGTATTCATCAAATAGATATAGATAAACTGCAATATGCACAAACACCAAAAATAAATAGTTCTTCTTACTTGAAGAAAAATCAATAAGCAAACAACAAATAAAAAATTATAAAATATTTAACGTCCTAAGACATATACACACATACTGCTCGCAATCTGACATCGAAATAAGCGGCAATATTTAACGTTTGGTTACATGAAACAGAAAGTAACATGTCTATTTTAGAAACTAAATACAGCTTTACTTTGAAACACATTGTCAGGTAATTACGTATATTTTTTAAGAAAAAAGCATTTGTATTGTTTTTTGTCACTCTAAATTTTAAACATATGTACTGTTTTTATATATTTTGGATATATTTTAAATTGTTATATTGTTTTTATCACTGTAAACTTAAATTTTACACATTGTTTTTCGTTATTATCTAACTTTGCTTCATAATCATTAATAAATGTTAATTATGTATTCTAGAACACCATTTGAAAAAGGCCCGCTAGGCCGAAACATGTAATGGTAAAAAAAAATAATTGTTATAAAATAAAAACAATGGCATAACAACGCCTTTGTTTTATTCACAAGTCGACCTAAAAAACGCCAAAAAAAGAAGGAAACCATATATATATATATATATATATATATTATTTATTTTAGTTTCTTGGCCGTATATTGTATTTACTATTTAAAAGAAACCCATTGAGAATTTCTTTGTTTTAAACAACTTTTCTTGGTGTAGCGGCCTCAATTAAAATTACGAATTGGATTAAAACAACAAAATTTCTTTTACGTTTCGACTTTTATTAAGTCTTTTTCAAAAATATTAAAAAGTTTACATAGATATACATATAATGTCAAAACCATAACAAAGTCATTTCGAAATAAATATCCATTTGAGAGGTATTTGATGTTTCATCTCGTTTTTATTACTATTTCTTTTTTTGTTTTCATTACATTTTAGTGTAGTTTCCTAAGTTAGTGGTGGAAACCAAACATTTTATTTTATAATTACTTTTCATAATTGAAATAACTTTAAAATTGTAACCGGTTTTGTAAAATTGTGTGTGTGTCTGTCGAAACGTAAAAGAAATTTTGTTGTTTTAATCCAATTCGTAATTTTAATTGAGGCCGCTACACCAAGAAAAGTTGTTTAAAACAAAGAAATTCTCAATGGGTTTCTTTTAAATAGTAAATATATATATATATATATATGTAATCGCGTTGTTTCGGGTTTCTTCCCGCGTGGAAGTTCTGGCGTCCTGAGAAGGACCGGTGCAACGTTTCGATAGACTGCCCAGCAGTCAGACGAAGATCGTTAGAGAGTAACATACGCCTGAAGATGATAAATGAGATTTTATCGAAACGTTGCACCGGTCCTTCTCAGGACGCCAGAACTTCCACGCGGGAAGAAACCCGAAACAACGCGATTACACATTACACCCGCGAAAACCTGCGATACCATATATTGTAATGGTTTACCATTTACTATGACTAGGCAACAATATGGTTTATAAATAAATTAGAGGAATTTAATTTAAAGTGTTTTTTTATATATAGCAGAATTTTTATATTAATGAAATATTTAAAGTATACCAAATGCATAAAGAGGTTAATGTCATCAAATGTGTAGTTTATTCTGTTTTCTTCATGCATTTGCATAGATAGTTGTGGCAGGATACTTTGATGCTTAGTTTTCTTCAGCCTGAAAGTAAAGATTTAAATATTACTTGATTTGTTTGTATATGTAATATAATGTTTGTGAAAACTTGTTTAATTAACAAAGTATATGAGAATAGTAATAAGTAATGAAATTTAAAAATATAAATGCAATAAAATAATGAATAGCTAACGCGCCAAAATTCAAATTTTGGAAATGTCAGATTTTGACAAGTATATAAACATACTATTAGAAATGGGTATTAATAGGTAGAAGTGTAGAAAACAAACTAAAATATTCAATTGAGATTTTATATAGTAAGATTGGGAAATTATAAATAGGTATTTAAAACATTCAAAAATAATGTAGAAACTTTGTTGAATAAATAAACTGTGTGGAACAATATAATTGGTAAAAGAAAATTAATTTGTGATCGTCAAGGAAATGTGAAATAAAAAAATAACAATTCTAATTTTTTCGGGAAAACGCGAACGTGTTTCTCGAGAAGAGAAAGAATTTCATCATTAAATACAGTTAATGTTCATAATTTTCGCTTCAAAGATTAATAGAAGTGTTTAATAATTAACGGAGAAGATAGTGAGATTTTATTTCAGGAAAATATTTAATAATTAGAAATTTTCCATTAATATTACTGGTGGATAACATAAAGGAAGGAGGAAAGGATAAATATTTAGAACATATAGTAAAGAGAAGAGTGATTGATTTTGAACTTACCTTATAAGCGGATATTAATATAATCCAATACAGCTATAACCATCCCGTCAGAATCGATTAGGAGTTCCTGCATATGAATCATTGGACCAGTTGAATTGAAGAATTAATATACGAGTGAGAATTTATGGTGCACAAGTTTGTCAATCCAGAAGTGTAATAATCCGAGGCTAATAGTATTATAAACCGTCCCAGTTCGAGCATTCCAGGAACGTAGAAGTCCAGAGAACATCAAGATAGTGTGTGTTTATTACAGGTGTACGAGAGTGCCGAGTTTTCATCCAGGTACGACAGGAAATCGTATTATAAACCGTCCTAGTTCGAGCATTCCAAAACGTATACGAGAGTGCAGAGATTTCATCCAGGTACGACAGGATAACTGTTCGAGGTCCGAGGAATCCAGTTTGTTATACTAACATCATCACAAGAGTGAGAAGAAAGTACGCTAGAAGGAAACACATTGAAGAATAAGAAAGAAATTTTATAATAATTATATCAGGTCGTATAAACATTGAAATTAATTTCGGAGTTAAAGTAATATTTATTGCATAATTTCTGAAGAGAAATTATAAATCGTTGTAATGATCGTGTGAATTATTGTATTTCATCTTTATTTATAGTAAATCTAATTCTTTACTTTCTGATATAAAATCATAATCAAATAAGAATTTGTTTGGAAAGCAAAAGGCTTTTGTATAATCAAACTACATAATTGAATGACAAAATTTAGTTTTACCCGAAATATTAAGGTTCTGCTTATAAATACTTTATTAAAATTCTATAAAGAATGGAAACAAACAGGTTTCAAATATTGAATTAAATAATAGTAAAGGTTAATACTTACGTTATTGCATTTATAACTATTGTAGTCAAGTGACAATCTCGTATTAAATTCTTCTCATATTGTTGATTAGACGTGTTGAGGAAAAATTTCCATATGTGTATTTTTGATAATTGTCTATAAATTTCTATAATTACTTCTATATAATTTCAACGAATTAAACAAATCTATACTGATATTTTCTTTTATTTGGCATAGTAAAATAAATGATTAGTTTGAGTGGAGTGGGAAAAGAAACAGAAACGCTTATAACATTAACCTAAAAGGAGAAAATATATGTCAGTAATTGTAAATGGTACAAATTGTTTTTGAAATACATACCTTGTTATAGTTGTGATAAAAATTGATGTAATTAATCCTAATAGGTACTTGCACAATTACACATAGTTTTGGTATTATTTAGTAATTGATATAAATTATTAATTTTAAAGATCGGTAAAAAAGCTATCATATAAGGTTACTGAACATATTAAGATATAGATAACTGCTTTAATTATACAAGCTACTGAAAGTCAGCAACCCATATAGCACATTTAGTAGTTGCTTAAACATACAGATTACTGATAGTCAGCAACTCAATTAGTACAAAATATTTGCTTATTAATTTGTAAATATTTTGAAAGTTATAATATCTGAGCTAGTTTTTGGGATAAAATTATATAATAAAGATTAATTTATTTATCTGAATGTCATGATACTCTATATTAATTAAGAGTATTGTCACAATATATATATATATATATATATATATATATATATATATATAGTTGCAATCTAATCTGAATGTAATTATAATGGAATAGATAGAAAGAAAATGTGTCGTTATTAATTTTTAAGCAAAATTGCAAACGGTAAGTATATATGTCTTCTTAAAAAGTAGGTTTTAGGGGTATATTTTTATTTATAGCATAGTTTGGTGGTGGTTAAATTTATATTTGATTCTGATTAGCAATGGAAAAAAATTCTGTAGGTCATGCAATTTTAGAGGATTACTTGCTAATAACGCTTATTAAAAAATATAAAAATGAAGTGGATTGTAAGCGATCTGGTACAAACACTAACTGACTCAAAAACCAAGCTTGGGAAGAAATAGAAAGGAAATTTAATGCCTTAAGTGGAGAGAACTATAGGAATGCACAAATGCTGCGCAATAAGTTTGACAATATTAAAAAAAGGACAAAGCAGAAATTAGGTGACATAAAAAGGAGGTATTGGAAACAGGTGGGGGGCCTGCACAAGAAATCGTATTAACAGAAGTAGAGAAAGACATGGAGGAGATAATTGGTTCCCAATTTACTGGATTTTCTTCTGAATTTGATAAAGATGTTGCAGTACGTATGTTAAATGTGTATAATTTGCATACCATTTTGTTACAAGTACCTATTCTTTCCAGAATTTGTCCTACCAGAAGTATCGAATGAAGTTACAGTAATGGATACATTAAACAATTGGGAGTATTGTACGTAGATCTGTATTGTTAATGAGATACATATATGTAAAATTGTAGCTACTCGGCAGGAATTTGTAGATGAAATGAATATGAATTCTAGTGAGAATGGTGAGTTACATAAAATAGCTGTAAATGTTATGGACTTTGAATTAATTTTTTTTCAGATGTAGTACGCACTCAGTCATATCAACTAGGTACTCTTATAAATCTATTTTTTTGTAATTAATAATTATGTAGCATTGTACTTATTATTTTTAGATTCTAAGTACCATATTTTCTGTTTTATTTTCAATTTCAAAAATGTATATAGTGATTATTATGTTTTAAGATAAATAGCTGTAGTTGAATTTAGAAAGTAAAATGTATATATTGTATTATTGTACTATATTTTCAATCTTCACTGTGTATTGTATCAATAAAAATCCATTTTGTTTAATAAATAATTTTATTTATACTCCAATCAACACTGTGCAAAATGATTACAAAATGTAAAACTTGTGAAGTGTGTAATAAGATTTATATAATTAAAATACAACCTTTGGAATCTATCGCCTTAATGCTCAGTGGATCAAATAAATTAGGTATTGCAGTAACAATTTAATTTACAGGTAATTAATAAATTTTCAAAGTAATCATTTATTAGCACATTCAAGTAATTCTACAAAGTCTTCATCATCTGTTATTTCTTCGTATATTAAATAAAACATCACGAAGGTATAAATATTTATAATAGTCTTATGGGCGGATGGCACGGATGGTAACTGTCAACCTAACACACGTATAAGGTTATGTTTATCAGATCACGACGTTGATCTGCGCTTGAACGGTCCTCATCGGTCGTTCTGTTGAACGATATCTAGATCGCTCGTTCAAGACTGATCGAGCTTTGTACAACGCAATTTTTTGCCTTGAACCGGGTTCACCGTTGATCTTGTATTGAACGGCTTTCCTACAACTGGCCCTAAGAAATATTATAGTCCTAGTACTATTCACTATATAAGTTGGTTATTCGTAACTAAAACGATCTTACCGCTTAACGTGAGAACTAACATGATAAGTTTACTAAATATTAAATTCAATCGATACAAAATCTTTACAATAAGTTTGATTTCAATTCTACACCTCTTATTGTCTCACAGTATGGTAAGTTAATTTTTAACAGTTACTTTATCTTCCTTATACATTAGTCTGTTTGTATACTTTTATTTTTAGGAGATCCAACAACCATAAATGCTGTAATGTTAACCTAACAGAATACGTCTAAGTATATTAAAACCAAGATGGATGAAAAACAATAAATAATATTGTATTGATCAGAAATAATACACCACTTTAATGTACTTGTTGAAAATGCCCAGAATATTAACAATCTCCTATATAAACTTGTCCAATATTTACTTACATATGGCCATGATAAGAATTGAATATAACCTTTTTTTAATATTTGAAGGTAGGTTTACTTATCACATGTACTGAAACTTTTATAAATGAATATCATTGATTTTAAAAACATATAGTACTATTATACTGTTATTTATGACTCTGTATTTTATTACCGATTTATTTTGTTATATAAATTTTTTATCTATAATGACCCAATTCATTTAATAATAGAGATTTTCAAATAAAATATAAACAATTAATAGATACAACCTTATTTTACATAGGTGTTTCTTCTTGATAAGGAGTTCCTTTGAATTTACTGATTCTTGTCTCTTTGTAGAATCGATTGAACTGGAATCCCACAATAGAACAGCTGTTTGTGCTTCGTAAGAATAATTACAAATGTTCGAACTGGATTTTCTACTGGATATGCACGTACTTGGTTCCTATTATTTGGTATCTTCGTTCCAGGAAAATCTTTAATACCTATGGCCTCTCGATAGTTAAACTTGAAATCCTCCTACCTCGGACTGGATTTTCTACAGGATACACACTTCTTAGATTCTTATTATTCGATGACTGCGTTCCAGGATATTTTTAGAATGGACTTCCTACCATGGATATGTACTTCTACTATTCTTATAGTACTGTGACTTGCTTCAGGAATTCTTCAATAAATAAAATCCTTTTATGGTGAGTACTTACTATTTATATAATGCCTTTATTCACTAAATTTTTCTTTGCTTTTCCTAATCACTGTATTACGTTACAGTAATAATATATTAATACTTCGTTTAGATTATAATTAACGTAACAAAGTATTAGAATATTAATTTCCTACACACAATATGTTATTCGATCACTTTTATACATGAAAATACGGCTTAATTTCTTCTTACCGAATGTATATCAACTCTCTTCTCATAATTTTTTTAAGAAGTTCGTTTTATTTACCATCATTTCCCTAGTGATAATTTATATTTTTGAATTATCCAATCTCTATTAAACACCTCTTATTTATATTCAAAATACATTCTATTATTTTACTATTCTCTTGAATCCCTTTCTATATAGCAATACTTATATTTTGACAATTTTTTTCATGAATTTACAAATAAATTTAAGTATTCAGAACAATTTGAAAACATACTCTATTAAAAATTCGGTAAATGTCAAAATCTGTCATCCACTGACAATTCCTCTAATTAAATTTGTGCGGGAGTTTTTAATCTATTTTGACGATACATTTAAACAAAATTTACCCTCTTAAAATCAATTCTCATCATTAAAGTCAATTGAACAAGTTTTTACAACTTAATATTACATATCAAACTCTCAATTAATTTCAAAATCTCTATTTTACAGATCTTGGTACCATTTGATGAACTATGGACTTTATCCAAACGACCTTACATAAACAACGATTGATCAATTGTAACTATAAAAACTAGTATAATAAATATTTTTCTTCATAATACTATTTCCATTTATAAAATTCTCAATCTCTTAACATTAAAATTAATTACAAATCATAACCATATATAAATATTGATGGTAGGTATCTAGCACTACCTCAATATATTTTCAAAAAGATACATCCTTAAATTTTGTATTACCTAATAATTCTTTGTCTATTAATCAAATTTGTATTATTACAAGATAATTACAATTTATAATGCCTCTTTACTTAACAACATTTCTTTCTTTTAATTTAACATTCTATTATCTAATATATATTCAATCCATAACACAACTGTCAAATCGATTTCCTTCAATAAACTCTTAGTGTCATTAATATCTCTATTATCATTCTATAATATTAAATTGCAGCCGTGCCTGCTGATTTCGTTTAGATGAAGCAATTACAAGACTGATTCGTTTGTTATCGGTGATATACTCCCAGGTGCCGAGCATATCACCGATGATAAACGAATCAGTCTTGTCTATGTAGTTGCTAACCAAAACGTTCTCACCAGCCGCCACTCTTAAATTGTCAGAACCTCTATCATCTCTATAATCTTCTTTAATAAACATGTACCTTAATCAGATCGTAAGATTATGTTTAGTTTTTATATGACGATTTACGAACAGATATTTATTTCAAATTCAGAAGACTCTCATTTATAATCAAATTTGCTTCAAATGTTTAGCTTTTATATGTACTTTTAAATTACTTTTGTCGTTTGTTCTATATTCACAAGAGTCACATTTAAAATCGAATTCATTCGTGTGTTTCGATTTCATGTGTCTTTTTAAAATATCTTTTCTGCTAGTACTATATTCACAAGAGTCACATTTATAGTCGAATTCCTTCGTATGTTTAGCTTTTATATGTCCTTCTAAATTAGTTTTTTGGTTTATTTTAAATTCACAAGAGTCACATTTATAATCAAACTGCTTCAAATGTTTAGTTTTTATATGTACTTCTAAATGACTTTTGTTGTTTGTTCTATATTCACAAGAGTCACATTTATAATCATATTCATTCGTGTGTTTCGATTTCATGTGTCTTTTTAAAAGATCTTTTCTGCTAGTACTATATTCACAAAAGTCACATTTATTATCGAATTCGTTCGAATGTTTAGCTTTTATATGTACTTCTAAATTAGTTTTTTGGTTTGTTTTAAAATCACAAGTCACATTTATAACCAAATTGCTTCAGATGTTTACTTTTTATATGTACTTCTAAATTACTTTTGTAGTTTGTTTTAAATTCACAAGTCACATTTAAAATCGAATTCCTCCGAATGTTTAGCTTTTATATGTACTATTAAATAATGTTTGTTGTTTGTTCTAAATTCACAAGAATCACATTTATAATCAAATTCCTTCATATGTTTCGTTTTTATATGTCTTTTTAAATACTGTTTTATGCTAGTACTTTATTCACAAGAGTCACATTTATAATCATATTGCTTCAAATGTTTAGTTTTTATATGTATTCCTAAATTAGTTATGTTGTTTGTTCTATATTCACAAGAGTCACATTTGTAGTCAAACTGCTTCAAATGAAGAGTTTTTATATGTGCTCTTATAGATCGTTTGTATTTTGCGCGAAACAGACACAGCGAACACTTAAATATTTTCTTTTGATCTCGTGTCATCGACTGTTCTACTTCTATATGTGTATTCCCATTAGTAGTCATTGAATGCTCTTGATCGTCCTCTCCTCCCACATAAGCGTGAGTATTTTCCACATGCAACCTGAGGAATTCTTTATTTTTGAAACGTCCGCTAAAACCCCACATTTATACATTTTAACTTTGTAATGATGGATGTCGGTGTGCTTCATTAGATCTGCTTGCTACTTAGTCCTGTATTTGCACTGCCCACATTTATAGATTTTCCAGAGGTATTTCTTGCGTCCGTTCAGTGCTGTTGTCTGCTTGGTCGATGGTGTTGTTGGTAGAACGAACTTTCTGAAAATAAATAAATATAGCTAATCTTATACTAAACATCAATTTACTTACATAAGTAGGGATATACTACATTTATTCTCACCACTCTCTTTACTTATTATTAATAATGATATTTGTTAATTTTGGTGGCCGTATAACTAGTACAGAATATGTGAATACAATAGAATTGATAAACTAACTATGTAACAAAATATACAAATCTAAAAATTGATTAAATAATAAACAAAAGAGTAACCTTTAGAACAAAGAGATCATTAAGTATAAATCATTATCATTATGATTATCCTTATCATTACTAGTATTAAGCTTTGAGCATTAAGAAGAGTAATGTGAAGGTCTAGGCAATAAAGTGGCGTACAAGTTTTATTGCTAATTTTGACATTATTTTACCAGTGTGAATATGGCTTATTTTTTCCTTTATTTAAAAGGTGAAATAATGCCTTCATTATTGACATTGGTTGTCAAAATGATTGGTTCTGAGTATCTTTTATCTTGATGATTATTTTATTTAAAATTATCGTTTGTTAAGATATTATCTTATCATTAAATAAAATTTATTATACAGAGAGATCGTAAATGCTTGACCGTGCCGCTTCATAGTCATGGTGTAATTGCCGCACATATCATATTCTGAATTGTATGTATTTCGTTCGTGCGACATCTATTATTTTACGTATGAACTATTTTCAAGAATTTTTGTTAAATTTACTCGTTTTAATAACTCAAGAAATACATTTAATAATTGAAAATATATTTATTAAAAATAATTTAATACAAGATCGATATTGCATAAGGTGACATTACATATTTAGAAATATTATAACATATGTTCAAAATGAGATCCTTCATTTTGTAGACACACATTTATGCGTGTTTTGAGAGAACTGAAAACATTTTGAATCATTTATTCTGTTACACTGTTAACAGCATTTGTAATAGCATCTTGTAGTTCTGGTAATGTGTGTAGTGGTGTCTTAAAGACCGTGTTCTTTAAATACCCAAATAGGAAAAAATCCAGAGGAGTCAAATCTGGTGATCTAGGAGGCCATCTATTTCTGCTAATCAGTCGGTTATTATTAAAATATCTTTGGAGGAATTCAATTGTAGCATGTGCAGTGTGAGCTGTAGCACCATCCTGCTGAAAATAGCCAAATTGTCTTTCATTGTCGTCAAGTTGTCTAATAAATGGTTCTAAAAGAAGTGTTCTATATCGTTCTGCATTTATTGTATCATGGAAGAAAATTGGCCCTATTATTCTTCCCCGTGATATTGCACACCAAACACCTATTTTAATAGGATGCATGTCAGTTTCAATAAAAAAACATGTGGGTTTACGGATGACCAGTGTTGATAATTTTGGAAAATCGGCCCTAAATGAACTAGGAGAAATATGGTACCAACAGGATGAAAGCACCAAGAGCATCGGGAGAAACATGGATTTTCTTTGGCCTGCAAGGTCTCCAGACACTGCCCCTCTAAACCTTTTTTGTGGGGCTACTTAAAAGAAAAGGTACACCTTCAGACGCCATTCTCGATCTTGATCATCTTGAAAGAATCAATAGAAAAACAGGTGAAGCTGTAACTCCAGATGTGATTAGAAATGTCATTAAAGAATTTAATCAACGAAGAATCACCTGTTTAGAAAGGGTCGGTAGATACGTCGAAGTTCCGTAGTATTTCAGTAATTTTACATGTTCCCCATAAAATTTATTAGTCGCGTATTATTTTTTGTTGATAAATTGATAAGGAGGTTATCAATTTTTTATCATGTCTTATTCCTTTATTCAATAAATAATCTAATTAATAATATCTTTATTTTATCTAGGGAAAAAATTTACTTGATTATGGATCTACAAGTCATGCAGAGCTTTTTATCAAGAATATTTTTTTTGTCAAATGTAATTTGGAACATACTGTATATATATTTTCAAAAAGATAGATCCTTAAATTTTGTATTACCTAATAATTCTCTGCCTATTCATCACTTTTGTATCATTACAAGATAATTACAATTTATAATGCTTCTTTTCTTAACGACATTTCTTTCTTTTAATTTAACATTCAATTATCTAATATATATTCAATCCATAACACAACTGTCAAATCGATTTCCTTTAATAAATTCTTAGTGTCATTAATATCTCTATTATCATTTTATGATATCAAATTGCAGTTGTGCCTGGTGATTTCGTTTAGGTGAAGCAATTACAAGACTGATTCGTTTGTTATCGGTGATATACTCCCAGGTGCCGAGCATATCACCGATGATAAACGAATCAGTCTTGTCTATGTAGTTGCTAACCAAAACGTTCTCACCAGCCGCCACTCTTAAATTGTCAATCATCTCTATAATCTTCTTTAATAAACATGTACCTTAATCAGATCGTAAGATTATGTTTAGTTTTTATATGACGATTTACGAACAGATATTTATTTCAAATTCAGAAGACTCTCATTTATAATCAAATTTGCTTCAAATGTTTAGCTTGTATATGTACTTTTAAATTACTTTTGTCGTTTGTTCTATATTCACATGAGTTACATTTAAAATCAAATTCATTTGTATGTTTCGTTTTCATGTGCATTTTTAAAGTATATTTTCTGCTAGTACTATATTCACAAGACTCACATTTAAAATCAAATTCCTTCGTATGTTTAGCTTTTATATGTCTTTCTAAATTAGTTTTTTGGTTTGTTTTAAATTCACAAGAGTCACATTTATAGTCAAATTGCTGCAAATGTTTAGATTTTATATGTACTATTAAATAATTTTTGTTGTTTGTTCTAAATTCACAAGAATCACATTTATAATCAAATTCCTTCATGTGTTTCGCTTTTATATGTCTTTTAAAACAATGTTTTCTGCTAGTACTATATTCACAAGAGTCACATTTATATTCGAATTCCTTCGAATGTTTAACTTTTATATGTACTTCAAAATAACTTTTGTTGTTTGTTTTAAATTCACAAGAGTCACAGTTAAAAACGAATTGCTCCAAATGTTTAGATTTTATATGTACTATTAAATAATTTTTGTTGTTTGTTCTAAATTCACAAGAATTACATTTATAATCAAATTCCTTCATGTGTTTCGCTTTTATATGTCTTTTTAAAAGATCTTTTCTGCTAGTACTATATTCACAAGAGTCACATTTATAATCGAATTCCTTCGAATGTTTAGCTTTTATATGTACTTTAAAATAATATTTGTTGCTTGTTTTAAATTCACAAGAGTCACATTCATAATCCAACTGCTTCAAATGTTTAGTTTTTATATGTAGTTTTAAATTACTTTTGTCGTTTGTTCTATATTCACACGAGTCACATTTGTAATCAAATTCATTCGTGTGTTTCGTTTTCATGTGTCTTTTTAAATGATATTTTCTGCTAGTACTATATTCACAAGAGTCACATTTAAAATCAAATTCCTTCGAACGTTTAGCTTTTATATGCACTCCTAATTTCCTTCTGATCGATGTTTTAAATTCGCAAGAGTCACATTCATAATCAAACTGCTTCAAATGATGAGTTTTTATATGTGTTTCTATAGATCGTTTGTATTTTGCGCGAAACACACACAGCGAACACTTAAATATTTTCTTTTGATCTCGTTTCATCGACTGTTCTACTTCTTTATGTGTATTCCCATAAGTAGTCATTGAATGCTCTTGATCGTCCTCTCCTCCCACATAAGCGTGAGTATTTTCCACGTGCAACCTGAGGAATTCTTTATTTTTGAAACGTCCGCTACAAATCCCACATTTATACATTTTAACTTTGTAATGATGGTTGTTGGTGTGTTCCTTAAGATCTGCTTGGTACTTCGTCCTGTATTTGCACTGCCCACATTTATAGATTTGCCAGAGGTATTTCTTGCGTCCGTTCAGTGCTGTTGTCTGCTTGGTCGATGGTGTTGTTGGTAGAACGCACTTTCTGAAAATAAATAAATATAGCTAATCTTATGCTAAACATCAATTTACTTATTTAAGTAGGGATATACTACATTTATTCTCACCACTCTCTTTACTTATTATTAATAATGATAATATTTATTAATTCTTGTGGCCGTATAACTAGTACAGAATATGTGAATACAATAGAATTGATAAACTAACTATGTAACAACATATACAAATCTAAAAATTTATTAAATAATAAACAAAAGAGAAACCTTTAGAAAAATAGAGATCATTAAGTATAAATCATTATCATTATGATTATCCTTGTCATTGCTAGTATTAAGCTTTGAGCATTAAGAAGAGTAATGTAAAGGTCTAGGCAATAAAGTGGCGTACAAGTTTTATTGCTACTTTTGACATTATTTTACCAGTGTGAAAATGGCTTATTTTTTCCTTTATTTAAAAGGTGAAATAATGCCTTCATTATTGACATTGGTCGTCAAAATGATTGGTTCTGAGTATCTTTTATCTTGACGATTATTTTATTTAAAATTATCGTTTGTAAAGATATTATCTTAACATTAAACAAAATTTATTATACAGAGAGATCGTAAATGATTGACCGTACCGCTTCATAGTCATGGTGTAATTGCCGCACATATCATATTCTGAATTGTATGTATTTCGTTCGTGCGACATCTATTATTTTACGTATGAACTATTTTCAAGAATTTTTGTTAAATTTACTCGTTTTAATAAGTCAAGAAATACATTTAATAATTGAAAATATATTTATTAAAAATAATTTAATACAAGATCGATATTGCATAAGGTAACATTACATATTTAGAAATATTATAACATATTGCTATAATAGCGTATATTATATTTGATGACAAATTTTATTATTCTTTATTTATAATAAATGTGTTATTGCTATACGTTAGGCATCGCCATCAAATTCTATATGCTATAACTCTGTATTAAAAAAAATTGATAATCTTGTACCAGCATAACTCAATCAAATTACAATAATACAAAGCTGCATAATTTAAACGAATGTAGAGATAACGTCATGTGAAAAATTTCTTTATTAAATTTGTTAATTCAATCTCTATTAACATTCGTGTATTTCTTATTTAAAATTTATAGGATAAGGTTACTAATAAAAAACTAAATCTCATAAAATATTTATATTCTATTTTTAACATCGTATAATAATAGTGTCGATGAACATAATTTCTTGCCACATGTGGCCACAAAAGAAATTGTCCTTTTACATTCCAATAACAAGTAAGAAAAAAAAACGTGTATTTTATAAATACGTAAACACATTACATTACGAATATAACATGTAGATTTAGAATAAATATCGCTCTTTGTTATATTAAAATCTTAACATTGTGTAATTTCAAAGAAATAATAGTTTTCCTATACTATGCTAGATTTTGCTTCCACAAAGGCATTCATTCACACGAAGTGTCTTTGAAAAATACAAAATTCTGCAGAACAGGAAAACACCTTGATAATACTGTCACCAACTATCATATGCAAATATTTGCACGTTGTACATATCACAAATTAGCTATTGTTTATCAAAAATGCACCTATCTTTACGTATAATATTTGAATTCTCTATAAAAATTTTGCATCAAAAAAAAAAAAAACTTATTAACAAAGTATAGATAACATCGCTAACAAACATTCACACGTTGTGTTATTGATGCCTCCCTCCATTGTGAACAAGACTCTATTTATTTATTTATTTTTACTTATAACAAAGAAGATACTAATCCCATCTAAAATATTAAATAAATTCATTAAACGCTTTGCTAAAGATGAACATTTCCACGTAGCACCTTTAGCATAATTTATTATTGAAGTATAACTTACTTATGATGCTCATATATTTCATCAAATTCCTCTTTATATTGTTCGGTCATATTGATAGTTAATAAAAAAAAAAATGAAATTAAACTAAATGACAAAAAATTAATTGTGAAATGAAAAATACTTATTTAAAATAAAATAACTTAATACATTTGCTAATGATGATTTCTGTGCAGTGTATAATACATCTGCAATCATCAAAATATGAAGATCGAAGTTTCACCGCGTCTTTTAAAATTAGACTGCTTCGCCCATGGATCGACGATGACTCTCTCGTACCTCTCTCGTACTTGCCTTCTTATCATTTTCGGTCGCCCGAAAAAACCATACATCGTTCGCAGCGCCACACACTCCACACTAACGTTTATGTTGGCATTGTCCTGCTCAAATTTATTTTCTTGACGTTCTCCCTAAACTGACCTGCACCAATTATTGTTTGACATCTCGAAATTACACAAAATTATGCACGCACTTAAATTGTTTGTTATTGTTAATGTCAATGCACATTTGCGATATTGTTATCTTGGTAGGTACATTCCTTTTCATTAATGCCATCCTTCATTATGTTTATAAATGAATTCGTTGCTTCAGTCATCATTATTTAAATATATTCTTTTACTATTTTTTAACACTATTCGTATCTTTCTTTTGCAGACGTTTGCTTTTACAATAATAGGGAAAACATTGCATACGACTGGAATGCTCCTTTTATTAATCATGTTATTATGAACCTGGACCTTGATAACTTCATCCATATCTTCGAACCATCTTTCCTCGTCTTCTTGTAGGTTGATTTGTATGCAGCTGTTAACAATATTGAACATTGTTTTTCTTTGTAGATTTTAATGAGATTAAACCAATTTTAATGTGTTATTTCCGGAATCTTTCCTGGACAAAATTGGATTTAAACCTGCCACTGAAGCTTTCTTTATTACATTGTGTCGAATAATAAAATAATATACCTTTTTTTTTACATATTCCTTTTAAAATTATATTTAGATATAAGTCTCAGGTATTTATTATATTATTAAGTATGACCATAAAATGTCGAACAAATAACAATCTCTTACAAATTTACGTCTATTCATTTTGAATAGTGGTTTATTGTTCAAAATATTTAATGCGACTCTCACACAATGTATAAAATTTGGTTCTGTCTTTGTATATTGAAATTGCATCTTGTGCTCCTCGTTTCTACAAATATAGAATACATGAATTTTACTTTTGGTATTTATTTCTGTACCTTTCAAATAAATTTTATTTCAGTTTTATTTTTGTACCTTTCAAATAAATTTTATTTCAATTTTATTTTTCATACATCTTACATTATAATGTTACGCCGTTGCGGTTATGCAACTTATGATACATTTTTCTATACCTACACTTACTACTAATAAATTATTTACTTATTCTATTACATAATTATTTATTTATTTTACAATGCCTGACCAATGTAGGGATCACGGCATATATATCCCTTGTTTGCTGTGTGTGTACGTTCATTACAGTAAGGGTTATTTACCTGAACGACGCACATCGCAAACACTGATGTGATCTCTACGTCAACAATTTATTCATTCTCTATATCTATGTAATCATACAGCATTGATACATGATATTTGCCCTTTATATTTTCATTATCCATTTCTTGCAATTCATGGGTTACATCACTTAAAATTCTATTTACCTTGTATGGTCCAATGAACGGTAAATCTAACTTCGCACATTTATTCAAATGTCTCCTCCCTAATCTGTAGTTCTTCACCACTACGAGATCTCCAACCTGATACGTTTTGTGGGTCCTTATTTTCTCATTCTCCAAGATTATCCACCATCGGTGTATCCTGACACCAAGGTCTGGGTGGATGTTTTCCATGCATCAAAGTGTATGGACTTATATTGGTTGTCACACTTGGCATGAAATTAATATTGTTTTCTACGTCTTCAACATATCTTACCCAAGCATTATGTCTTTGATGTGTCAACATTCTCAAATGTCTAGTTACTTCTTGAATATATCTTTCACTCGGATTAGCTTGTGGATGTCTAATACTAGTGAAGATAACCTCTACATTCATATCTCTAGATTCTTGTATGAATCTTTCATTGTTAAAGTAGGATGCATTATCTACTAATAACTTCTTTATTTGTCCATGATCGTTGATAAATTGATTTATGCAATTTATTGCCGTTTGTGTATTATATTTTCTAGTAGGATATAATTTAACATATTTAGTCAAAATATCTACCATTACGAAAATATTACAATATCCTTGTTCTCCTGGTATTAAATTACCCAGAAAATCAGCAGCTACTAAATCTAGTTTGTTCTCTACTCTAATACTATGTACAATATTTTGATTAACTCTATTTTTGTATTTGCCCAATAAGCATTGTCTGCATCTTTTATTTTCTGCAGCTATTAAACATTTATCCTTAAAACTATAAAATTGCTCTCTGAATATAAGGAAAGTTTTCCTATTTCCAGGATGCCCTAGATTATTATGTACATTTCTAATAATACTTAATGCTAAATCCCTACCTAAAACAATTAAATTCTTATTTCCTAAAGTCTTATATACTATATTGTTTCTCATATGATAACCTTTATAATTTCCTTCTCTTTGGATTCTTCTTTTAATGTCTAGTATCTCTTCAGATTGCTGACTGATTTCAATGCTTTCTCGATTGTATAAATCTGGAGCATGTTCTAAATCATAATGATTTATTTGATATGAGTTTTGTTGTTTGATGCCACCATGAGCTCTACTCAATGCATCAGCAACAATATTTCCTGTTCCTCTTCTATGTCTTATCTTGAATGAATATTCAGATAATAAAAGTGACCATCTATATATTCTAGAGTTATTAAATCTCGTCTTCATAAGAAAGATCAAAGATAAATGATCTGTTTCGACCAAAAAGGTATTCCCTAATAAATAATATTTTAGTTTTGACACTGAATGAACCAAAGACAGGAGTTCCTTTTCAGATGTCGTATAGTTTAATTCATATCCCTTTAGGATTCCTGATAAGAAACAGATTGGCATTTCTACTCCATTTCTTATCTGTAATAGTTCTGCCGCTATCGCATTATTTGATGCATCGCACCTTAGTACAAATTCTTCCTTAAAGTCAGGTAAGTTTATTACTAAAGCCTTACAAAAATTTTCTTTTACATTTTCAAATGACTTCAATGTTTCTTGAGACCATTTGAATTTTACTCCTTTCTTGATCATCCTAAATAACATGTAGGTCTGATCTGATATTTTTGGAATAAAATGTTTGTAGTAATTAATCATGCCTAAAAATCCTCTTAACATTTTTATATTCTTAGGTCTTGGATATTTTCTTATAGCTTCTAACTTTTTCTCTTCTATAGTGATAGTTTTACCATCTATAATATAGCCTAAATAGCTTACACTCTTTTATAAAATTCACATTTCTCAAGATTTATTTTTAAATCATTTTCTGCTAGAGCATTTAATACTTTGTCCACAGATACCTTATGACTTTCTAAGTCTTTATTAAATATTAATATATCATCCACATAGTGAGAAACATATTCTTCATGTGGATCTAAAATTTGTTGCATGGCTCTGACCAAGGTCGCTGTAGCCGTTGACAAACCAAATGGAACAACTTTGTATGAATATACTAGTGAATTAAACATAAATGAACAATACTTTCTAGAATCTTTATGTAATGGCACCAGCCAAAAAGAACTTTTAAGATCAATTTTTGTGAACCACCTGGCATCGGTACACCTTGTTAATAAGGTATCTATACTCTGTGGGGCTTCAAAATTAGGAGAGGTTCTTGAGTTGAGACTCCTCGCGTCAAGACATAGACGTAGCTTGATTTCTTTCTGATTATTTATATTTTTCTTTACCACAACAACTATAGGGTTAATAAATGTTGATTCTGTTCTCTCTATGACATTGTTTTTTAACATCTCTTTTATTTCTAATTTTACCTGTTCTCTGTATTTATTAGGAATGGGATAATTTTTTACTTTGAATGGTTGTGTCTCATCAACCTTGAGTTTATGTTGATATCCTTTGGCTAGGCCTGGACTATTATCAAATAATTTCTTATATTTACTAAGAAGATCGCTCACATGGCTTTTGTATTGTTTATCGCAATTTAATACTGTACCATCCCTATTTATCGTGAAGTCCATTGAGGATTCTTCACAGGATGTGCACTTTTATTGACGAATAAACTACTATCCATTTCTTTTGTGACGTCTTGTTCAGTAATTTTATTTATAAATAAATTATTAATTAAAATTTCATCGTCCTGTGCATCTTTGCTCCAGGAGATTACTGAATCCTTAATATGAAATGTATTATCTTCCATATTAAGCTTTGTACTATATTGACTTAAAAAGTCCATCCCAAAATACAGTTACTATTTAAATTAGGTACTATAATAAATTCTGTTAACAATTCTAACTTATCTATCTTAACATTTATGCAAAAAACTTTGTCTACTGTGATCATAGATTTTTTATTTGCAGTAATCAAATTTACCTTTCTGATGGGCATATAATTTCCCAAATTTTCTATATTTTTATCTATAATGCTACTGTCTAATAGTGATAATTGCGCTCCTGTGTCCAATAATGCCTCCACTTCTTCATTTTCAAGCTTGATTGTGATGTGCGGTAGTTCTGTTGTGATCTTCGTAAGATCTTCAAAATTATAGATGTTGTGTATGTTGTTTTTCTTTTTGACTGGTTTCCTTAAAAATCCAGCGAAGTTGCACCTGAATAAGTAGTGTTTACCCATTCCTTATTCATCGGTAATTGTCTGGTATCCTTCGGTATCGCTCCTTTCGATTCCTGTTTTTCTTTGTGAATTGTTTCTTTCTTATCTTCCTTGACCTGGACATTATTTACTTTTCTGTCCCTTTCATCAGTCCTTTCTTCCTTCCTGTAATTCTGACCATTCTTTCTCTTATTTTCAAAGTTTCTGGTGCTATTATTAATGTACGGATTATTCCCATAATTCTGTCTATTCTGACCTGAATTGTTTACTTGTCCATTCTGATTATTCTGTTGCTGTCGAGGTGAATAATTTGTACCAGGATTTGAATTATTTCTATTGTATCCATAACCCTTCTCATCCACATCGTCTAACCTTTTAACCATTTCCAGTAATCCTTCTACAGTATCTATTCCTTGTAGAGCTACTGCCTGCGTAACATTGTGATCAAAATGTGCAGCTAGTTGCGATACAATGTCACTTTCTTCTATCATTGGTTGTATGTGCTTAAGGAAAGAATATTTCCTTATTATATAATTCTCTCTGGAGGATCCTGATCTGTATTTACCAAACACCAGATCATGTCTTATCCTTCTTTGTTGTGTTTGACCCCAGTACTGTCTTACAAAGCGGGTTTTAAAATCTCTAAAGTTTGCCACTTCATCAATGATCATATCATACCATTGGAGTGCATAATCTTTAAGACATCCCCTTATGAAATGTAATTTGGACATTTCATCCGATATGCCCCTCATGTAGGTTTTAATAGTCCTCATGAACGCCATAGGATTATCCTTGTAAAATCCCGAGAATTTGGGTATATTTTCTGCACTAACTGGTATTTGCGATAAAGATACACTAGGCATATTGACCCCGTGTATTACTTTATCCCCCAGTTGTTTAATCGTATTCTCAAATGTTAACGTTTTGTCTTGTAATGTTAACATGGTGTTAGTACAAGCACTATATTTATTTCTACAATCTTCCATTTTATATGAAAGCTGTTGAAATTGTTCCTTATTTACCTTTTCATCATTTATTATTTTTATTTCTAAAGAATTTATTTTATTCTCAACCTTATCTAGACTAATTTGTGTTTTGGCAGATCTATCATTTATTTCTTGAATCAGAAATTTACCTTTATTTTCACATTTTGTCTCATTACTAGAGATTTCTTTCTATAAATCTACTACTGCTTGATCTAATTTTGTTTCAAGTTTAGAGTTTAATTCTAAATTTTCTTTTCTTAAAGCTATAAAATTTTTATCTATCTTAGAATTAATTTCCTCTTTATTGTCTTTTAATTTTAAATTATTTTCTTCAAACCTTTTATTCATGTTTAAATTGTTTTCTTCAAACTTTTGATTCATACTTAAATTGTTTTCTTCAAACTTTTGTACTATACTTTTATTCAGACTTTGATTGTTACATTCAATAGTGTTTAATAATTTTTGAAAAAGAGTTTCAAATTCCTGCTCACTAAATACACCACTAGTGTCTTGAGTTTGTATACTCTCTCCCATTATTGAATCCTCCTCTCTATCACCTTTTGATTCTTGTTTGTCTGACTCTGAATCAGAAAGTGTTTGACTAGGATTTCTATAATGTGTGAATTGTTTTGACTTTAAGTCTAATTTGGTCTCAGGTTGTTGGTCTTTACCATTACCTTTACCTTTCTTTTTATCTGCCATTTTTCTTATTACTAAACTTACTTAATAATGAAACTATCGCTACTTAATTCTTATCCTTATTTAAACAAGAAAATGTTGCAGAATTATTTATATTGTCCCTATATTAGACATTAAATAAATATTTACTGTTATTTAACAACAACAAAAAAAATTGAAATGCACTGCTGCACTAAATTGAATGCTAAATGTGTATATGTATTTCCATAAAAAAGAAGACAAAAGGTCACTGCTCCACTAGATTGGGCGCCAAATATTTGCTATAATAGCGTATATTATATTTGATGACAAATTTTATTATTCTTTATTTATAATAAATGTGTTATTGCTATACGTTAGGCATCGCCATCAAATTCTATATGCTATAACTCTGTATTAAAAAAAAATTGATAATCTTGTACCAGCATAACTCAATCAAATTACAATAATACAAAGCTGCATAATTTAAACGAATGTAGAGATAACGTTGTCATGTGAAAAATTTCTTTATTAAATTTGTTAATTCAATCTCTATTAACATTCGTGTATTTCTTGTAGGTTCTAGCAGTGATGTTCCTTTTGTTTTTCTAACAACATTTCTTATTTAAAATTTATAGGATAAGGTTACTAATAAAAAACTAAATCTCATAAAATATTTATATTCTATTTTTAACATCGTATAATAATAGTGTCTATGAAAATAATTTCTTGCCACATGTGGCCACAAAAGAAATTGTCCTTTTACATTCCAATAACAAGTAAGAAAAAAAAACGTGTATTTTATAAATACGTAAACACATTACATTACGAATATAACATGTAGATTTAGAATAAATGTCGCTCTTTGTTATATTAAAATCTTAACATTGTGTAATTTCAAAGAAATAATAGTTTTCCTATACTATGCTAGATTTTGCTTCCACAAAGGCATTCATTCACACGAAGTGTCTTTGAAAAATACAAAATTCTGCAGAACAGGAAAACACCTTGATAATACTGTCACCAACTATCATATGCAAATATTTGCACGTTGTCCATATCACAAATTGGCTATTGTTTATCAAAAATGCACCTATCTTTACGTATATTTGAATTCCCTATAAAAATTTTGCATCAAAAAAAAAAACTTATTAACAAAGTATAGATAACATCGCTAACAAACATTCACACGTTGTGTTATTGATGCCTCCCTCCATTGTGAACAAGACTCCCTTTATTTATTTATTTATTTTTACTTATAACAAAGAAGATACTAATCCCATCTAAAATATTAAATAAATTCATTAAACGCTTTGCTAAAGATGAACATTTCCACGTAGCATCTTTAGCATAATTTATTATT
Source organism: Amphimallon solstitiale (assembly GCA_963170755.1). NCBI lineage: Eukaryota > Metazoa > Arthropoda > Insecta > Coleoptera > Scarabaeidae > Amphimallon > Amphimallon solstitiale. The sequence goes on along the minus strand of OY720685.1, from coordinate 37,369,066 downwards.
GAAGTATAACTTACTTATGATGCTCATATATTTCATCAAATTCCTCTTTGTATTGTTCGGTCATATTGATAGTTAATAAAAAAAAATGAAATTAAACTAAATGACAAAAAATTAATTGTGAAATGAAAAATACTTATTTAAAATAAAATAACTTAATACATTTGCTAATGATGATTTCTGTGCAGTGTATAATACATCTGCAATCATCAAAATATGAAGATCGAAGATTCACCGCGTCTTTTAAAATTAGACTGCTTCGCCCATGGATCGACGATGACTCTCTCGTACCTCTCTCGCATGCTATATGCACATAATGCGCTAGATAAATTCCGTCCATGTAGTTCGTAGTCACACCACCCGTGGCGTGCTAGTCGCCGTAGATATCCGAAAATCTCCGAGAATAGACTCGACAATGCCACGTGATTCTGCAGTGAATTTCAATTAACCTCATTTCTATTTTGTGTTTCCGTGTTTATATTGTGTCGATTTACTTGTTGTTACTAGTGATTTCTAAAACAATTATTGCAGTCAAGTTATTAAAAGTACGTACTATACACAATGGTGAAGTGCTGCGTACCTGGATGCAATGCATCAAAAGACGTAAAATTGCATATAATACCAAAAGATCAAGAGGTAAAATTGCAATATTAAGCGCAAACGAAAACAATTCATTACTTTTTATCTATTTGTAGTTGCTTTCTAAGTGATCTTCGGCCATCCAACGGGAGGATATATTAAAAGTTCCAAATGAGGTGCGTCGTAGGTACAGAGTTTGTGAATCACACTTTACTGAAAATGATAAGTTTGTGGCATATCACAACAAAACAAATTTAAAAGCGAATGCTATTCCATCTGTTAGACTACCAGGTATATTTTGTGTATAGTAAATATCCATTTATTTATAATATGAACTTTTGCAGCTAAAAATATTACCCGTAAGGTAGCAGATGCGGATAATCAATTATTGTCTAAGCAAGTTGAAGTTCCACTGCCATCACAGGATATTGTTGAAGATATTAGTGAAAGCACTTTGAAAAGATCAGGTATTAACATATCAATCATATATAAGCCACTAGAATGATTGTAAAATTTTTGTCACCAGGTACACCGATTGATCCTCCATCAAAACGAATTAAGATATCTTCACCACCAAAAGTTCCAAAAACATTTAAAGGTAAGCACTTGTGATAAATGTATATTAGAGCAGGACCTTGAAACTTTTACTCAAAATGAAAAATCATTGGCAGGTGCAAGAAACCACAAAGATTGCAGTTGTTAGTATGCTATATTAAAAGGAAAGTAAAGGTACTGCAACTTTAATAATCAAAAAATTAAAATATTTGTATATATAATTAATATAGATTAACAAATAGGTGAATGGTAAAAGTAATAAACTTTGCACGATAAAACAATATAATAAGTAGCAAGAAAGTCATAACCGCACAATATCTTTCGAATAATACTGGCATACCTAACATTAATAAATATCTGTACAGAATTCTAATGAACAATTTTTTTTAATAATTCAACATTTTCTTTTTTTCCCAGACTTAAAAAGAAAATTAAATTTTTTGCATATGGTTGGAGTCAAGAAGGCCAATCAATTGACACCAAAGGCACTGAAGATGTACCAGACGGCCACAAATTTGAAAAAAATTTCACGGCGTCTATTTGACGAAAAAGTTAAAGGGAGACAAAGAGTAAAAGAAGCTATAGAGTATATTAGTATCTTATAGAGTATATTAGTATCTTATATAAAACATGTGAATTTAGTTCTAAGAGGACAATTCTTTTTTAATGTAAACGATAAGTTAATTAAGCAAGCAAATGAAAAATATAAAAAAAATAAATTGAAAAATATGAGAATTGTAAAAATGAAACAACTCAATACATAAATTTTTAAACATCATTTGTTTTACTGTAATTTATTTCTGTTTTTCTGTATAAAGTGTACACTAATGCAATGTGATTGTGTTTTTTATTTTCAATTATAGTGCATTTGTATCACTTATTAATATCCGTTGCAGTAGGACCAAAATTAAATATTACTTAAGGTTTGAAATAACCGCTGTTTGGGTTTTATTATTGAGTCACGTCACCAGCGGCGCTAGCGTTCGTGTTCTTTTTATTGCAATACGAGTTGCCTATCTACCTAATCTCCCTAATCTATGCTCTCTCGTACTTGCCTTCTTATCATTTTCGGTCGCCCGAAAAAACCATACATCGTTCGCAGCGCCACACACTCCACACTAACGTTTATGTTGGCATTGTCCTGCTCAGATTTATTTTCTTGACGTTCTCCCTAAACTGACCTGCACCAATTATTGTTTGACATCTCGAAATTACACAAAATTATGCACGCACTTAAATTGTTTGTTATTGTTAATGTCAATGCACATTTGCGATATTCTTATCTTGGTAGGTACATTCCTTTTCATTAATGCCATCCTTCATTATGTTTATAAATGAATTCGTTGCTTCTGTCATCATTATTTAAATATATTCTTTTACTATTTTTTAACACTATTCGTATCTTTCTTTTGCAGACGTTTGCTTTTACAATAATAGGAAAAACATTGCATACGACTGGAATGCTCCTTTTATTAATCATGTTATTATGAACCTGGACCTTGATAACTTCATCCATATCTTCGAACCATCTTTCCTCGTCTTCTTGTAGGTTGATTTGTATGCAGCTGTTAACAATATTGAACTTTGTTTTTCTTTGTAGATTTTAATGAGATTAAACCAATTTTAATGTGTTATTTCCGGAATCTTTCCTGGACAAAATTGGATTTAAACCTGCCACTGAAGCTTTCTTTATTACATTGTGTCGAATAATAAAATAATATACCTTTTTTTTACATATTCCTTTTAAAATTATATTTAGATATAAGTCTCAGGTATTTATTATATTATTAAGTATGACCATAAAATGTCGAACAAATAACAATCTCTTACAAATTTACGTCTATTCATTTTGAATAGTGGTTTATTGTTCAAAATATTTAATGCGACTCTCACACAATGTATAAAATTTGGTTCTGTCTTTGTATATTGAAATTGCATCTTGTGCTCCTCGTTTCTACAAATATAGAATACATGAATTTTACTTTTGGTATTTATTTCTGTACCTTTCAAATAAATTTTATTTCAGTTTTATTTTTGTACCTTTCAAATAAATTTTATTTCAATTTTATTTTTCATACATCTTACATTATAATGTTACGTCGTTGCGGTTATGCAACTTATGATACATTTTTCTATACCTACACTTACTACTAATAAATTATTTACTTATTCTATTACATAATTATTTATTTATTTTACAATGCCTGACCAATGTAGGGATCACGGCAATATGTTCAAAATGAGATCCTTCATTTTGTAGACACACATTTATGCGTGTTTTGAGCGAATTGAAAACATTTTGAATCATTTATTCTGTTACACTGTTAAAAGCATTTGTAATAGCATCTTGTAGTTCTGGTAATGTGTGTAGTGGTGTCTTAAAGACCGTGTTCTTTAAATACTCAAATAGGAAAAAATCCAGAGGAGTCAAATCTGGTGATCTAGGAGGCCATCTATTTCTGCTAATCAGTCGGTTATTATTAAAATATCTTTGGAGGAATTCAATTGTAGCATGTGCAGTGTGAGCTGTAGCACCATCCTGCTGAAAATAGCCAAATTGTCTTTCATTGTCGTCAAGTTGTCTAATAAATGGTTCTAAAAGAAGTGTTCTATATCGTTCTGCATTTATTGTATCATGGTAGAAAATTGGCTCTATTATTCTTCCCCGTGATATTGCACACCAAACACCTATTTTAATAGGATGCATGTCAGTTTCAATAAAAAACATGTGGGTTTACGGATGACCAGTGTTGATAATTTTGGAAAATCGGCCCTAAATGAACTAGGAGAAATATGGTTCCAACAGGATGGAGCACCAAGAGCATCAGGAGAAACATGGACTTTCTTTGGCCTGCAAGGTCTCCAGACACTACCCCTCTAAACTTTTTTTGTGGGGCTACTTAAAAGAAAAGGTACACCTTCAGACGCCATTCTCTATCTTGATCATCTTGAAAGAATCATTAGAAAAACATGTGAAGCTGTAACTCCAGATGTGATTAGAAATGTCATTAAAGAATTTAATCAACGAACAATCACCTGTTTAGAAAGGGTCGGTAGATACGTCGAAGTTCCGTAGTATTTCAGTAATTTTACATGTTCCCCATAAAATTTATTAGTCGCGTATTATTTTTTATTGATAAATTGATAAGGAGGTTATCAATTTTTTATGTCTTATTCCTTTATTCAATAAATAATCTAATTAATAATATCTTTATTTTATCTAGGGAAAAAATTTACTTGATTATGGATCTACACGTAATGCAGAGCTTTTTATCAAGAATATATTTTTTGTCAAATGTAATTTGGAACACACTGTATATATATTTTCAAAAAGATAGATCCTTAAATTTTGTATTACCTAATAATTCTCTGCCTATTCATCACATTTGTATCATTACAAGATAATTACAATTTATAATGCCTCTTTTCTTAACGACATTTCTTTCTTTTAATTTAACATTCAATTATCTAATATATATTCAATCCATAACAGAACTGTCAAATCGATTTCCTTTAATAAACTCTTAGTGTCATTAATATCTTTATTATCATTTTATGATATTAAATTGCAGTTGTGCCTGGTGATTTCGTTTAGGTGAAGCAATTACAAGACTGATTCATTTGTTATCGGTGATATACTCCCAGGTGCCGAGCATATCACCGATGATAAACGAATCAGTCTTGTCTATGTAGTTGCTAACCAAAACGTTCTCACCAGCCGCCACTATTAAATTGTCAAAACTTCTATCATCTCTATAATCTTCTTTAATAAACATGTACCTACCTTAATCAAATCATATGATTATGTTTAGTTTTCATATGACGATTTGAGAACAGATATTTGTTTCAAATTCAGAAGACTCACATTTATAATCAAATTACTTCAAATGTTTAGCTTTTATATGTACTATTAAATTGCTTTTGTGGTTTGTTCTATATTCACAAGAGTTACATTTAAAATCAAATTCATTTGTATGTTTCGTTTTCATGTGCCTTTTTAAAGTATATTTTCTGCTAGTACTATATTCACAAGAATCACATTTAAAATCAAATTCCTTTGTATGTTTAGCTTTTATATGTCTTTCTAAATTAGTTTTTTGGTTTGTTTTAAATTCACAAGAGTCACATTTATAATCAAATTGCTTCAAATGTTTAGTTTTTATATGTACTTCAAAATGACTTTTGCAGTTTGTTTTAAATTCACAAGAGTCACAGTTAAAAACGAATTGCTCCAAATGTTTAGATTTTATATGTACTATTAAATAATTTTTGTTGTTTGTTCTAAATTCACAAGAATCACATTTATAATCAAATTCCTTCATGTGTTTCGCTTTTATATGTCTTTTAAAACATTGTTTTCTGCTAGTACTATATTCACAAGAGTCACATTTATATTCGAATTCCTTCGAATGTTTAACTTTTATATGTATTTCAAAATTACTTTTGTTGTTTGTTTTAAATTCACAAGAGTCACAGTTAAAAACGAATTGCTCCAAATGTTTAGATTTTATATGTACTATTAAATAATTTTTGTTGTTTGTTCTAAATTCACAAGAATCACATTTATAATCAAATTCCTTCATGTGTTTCGCTTTTATATGTCTTTTTAGAAGATCTTTTCTGCTAGTACTATATTCACAAGAGTCACATTTATAATCGAATTCCTTCGAATGTTTAGCTTTTATATGTACTTTAAAATAATGCTTGTGGTTTGTTTTAAATTCACAACAGTCACATTCATAATCCAACTGCTTCAAATGTTTAGTTTTTATATGTACTTTTAAATTACTTTTGTCGTTTGTTCTATATTCACACGAGTCACATTTGTAATCAAATTCATTCGTGTGTTTCGTTTTCATGTGTCTTTTTAAAACATATTTTCTGCTAGTACTATATTCACAAGAGTCACATTTAAAATCGAATTCCTTCGAATGTTTAACTTTTATATGTCTTTTTAAATCACTTTTCAAGTTTGTTCTAAATTCACAAGAGTGACATTTATAATCATATTGCTTCAAATGAAGAGTTTTTATATGTGTTCTTACAGATCGTTTGTATTTTGCGCGAAACACACACAGCGAACACTTAAATATTTTCTTTTGGTCTCGTGTCATCGACTGTTCTACTTTTATATGTGTATTCCCATAAGTAGTCATTGAATGCTCTTGATCGTCCTCTCCTCCCACATAAGCGTGAGTATTTTCCACGTGCAACCTGAGGAATTCTTTATTTTTGAAACGTCCGCTACAAACCCCACATTTATACATTTTAACTTTGTAATGATGGTTGTTGGTGTGTTCCTTAAGATCTGCTTGGTACTTCGTCCTGTATTTGCACTGCCCACATTTATAGATTTGCCAGAAGTATTTCTTGCGTCCGTTCAGTGCTGTTGTCTGCTTGGTCGATGGTGTTGTTGGTAGAACGCACTTTCTGAAAATAAATAAATATAGCTAATCTTATGCTAAACATCAATTTACTTATTTAAGTAGGGATATACTACATTTATTCTCACCACTCTCTTTACTTATTATTAATAACACAGACCTACAGTGATTTTGATGTTTGAAAGCTGTTTGCTAATTTGTATATGTTTGGGGGCCCTTATTCCAAAAAACGCCATATTTTCCCTCTATCACGTAAATTTTTTTTATAGCGCTGTATATACTAAAAATGCTATTTTATTAATATACATACCTATGACATGAATATGTTTGTTCCATGATTTTTAAATGAATTGATTTTTATGAAATTAAATGTGATTTGGCATCACTGGTTAATATTAGATTTCTCACCAAAGCAACAGTGTCGGCGCAGAAGCGTCAATACAACGTTGAAACCTGCTTATGTGCAGTTTGGTTGTGTTAGTCGTCGTGCTACTGTGTCCGTGGTTGTTGTCTTCGTTGTTGCGTATTTTTAGTGTTCTAGAACGTATAAATATGGAAAGAAGACATTGTGTGAACAATCCGAATAACTATTGTTATATCTGTGGTAGCTATGTCGTAGTAAAGCAGAGGCAAACTACAACTTTTGTAAAAAATGTATACCACGCTTATTTTGGTGTAAAAATTGGCGACCAAGACAAGTCTTGGGCGCATATTCGTATCCAGCGTTCAGTATCGCAAGATCGGCCTTTCCGAGTATCCCCGAATGCGTCCTCGTAACCAGCGTGCGGGAACGCATTATGCTTGATTCGATGTAGTATCCAGCGTTCGATATTGCAATTATAATTAAGTCATTCATGGTCAGTTTTGTTTATGTATACTTACCCTAATATGGAGAATTTCTGTTTGCCGCCAGATTTTCCATACATTATTGATAACAACACAGTGAGACTCAAAATCACATTGCAATCCGATGTTGAGGTAAGCTTTTAAATAGCCACGTACTTAGCAGAATATATCGTTTAGTTATTTTTAATTTACTTCTTCGCGATGTGCAAAAAAAAATAAATTGAGGTTAAATACTACTGCCATTGCAGATTGTATATAATACAATGGAAGAGTACGCGGTGTCTTGTAATTTTAAAAGTTATGAAAATTATTTATGATGGAAGATATGTTTTTCCATTTTCAGTCGCTATCAGTAAACAAAATATTTCGTTATTTTCATGAAAACTCTCAATAATTGTAAATATTTAGTAAATATGTGTATTGACAATAATTGTTTTTGCACCTATATGCAAACCTATTATATAAGGTAGCCCAATAAAAATAGTGTAATAATTTTTTAATTTAAGGACCAATTATATTAATTTCTGGCATGTTTAGAGAGAATTGATCTAGACAGACCACTAACTTTCTAATTTTAAAAATCATTTAAAAAAATAAAATCGTGAACACCCCTAAACTTGGACAAATTTTAAAATTTACTGAGAAATTCTGAGACACTGTGTATAATTTCGCGTGTAAGATTTTAAAGTCTTGAACATTCCTAAATACAACGAGAAGTTAAACATGGAAATCCGTCATAAAATAACGGAGGTATGATAAGACAAAAGCCGTTTTTTCTCGTCACAAATAGAGGATCATATTGTGGAGTCCCAAATCGCAAAAAGATGAGGAAAGGTTAAATTGGGGCAAATTTACGTATTTAGATGCCTAATGATATATGCCGTTTAAAAAGTTTCAAGATTCAGAGTATTTCCGAAAATATCTGCAAAGAAACCAAAATTTTGGAAAATCCTTTTATTTTTTTCATGGTTAATTTAAAGCGATATTTTAAAACTAATTCCATACTTACATTACCACTTTTTTTCGCTATAAGACGGTGCTTTGAGATTTGCCATCCGTCGTTTCGTCTCTTGGCAGTCATCGTCAACTTTTTTTCTCAAATATGAAGCTGGATTTTTTATTTCGTTTTTAAGAGCTTCTAACCTCCCAAATCCTATGACGTATTATACCTATTTGGAATAAAGCGAATTTACGCCTTTTCCATAAGATCCCAATTTGTTAGACAAAGAAAAGAAATTCCAAGTAAAATTTTTGACAAGTGTAATATGTCGTTGATTTTGGAAGATGAAATACTCTTAAAAAACGGAATATGTATCAAAATCACATTCAATTTTCTTATAGGAATGGGTTAAGCAATATATGGAAATTACAAAGACCGCGTGGAATATTACTCGTACTATTTGTACCGATCCATCAAAAGCTAAAAAACATGTCTTTAGAAGAATTTATCACTGCAATTTTAATACAAACACAGCACCGTTGAAACATACCCGCAAAAGACAACACTCGACCAGAAACCTTAAATGCCCTGCTCATGTAGAAATTATTATTAAGCACATATCAAAACAAAAATCTAGGGCCAAAGTATGCGATCCCCTTGCCATCGAATGGCCATGTGTTTGTGTTTGAAAATGAACATAATCACACTATCAATAGTGCAGCTGCGTTAATAAAGAGACCTATAAGCAAGGAAACGAAACAAGAAATTATTGAGTATTTCAATAAAGGGCATTCGCCAGCATCCGCATATCACAGTTTTTGCTTTAAAAAAATGGAAGAACTGGCAGATGATTACGAATCTACAGTTATGGATCGATATATATTTCCAACCAAGAATGATTTTGGAAATTTATGGAAAAAACATTTTAAGGTAAATTTTTGAATTTTGAAGATTATTTAATAAAAACAGAAATATTTTTTTCTCTCACTCCCAATTTGGCTAGAAAAGAGAAAAAGAATGAATTTTTAAATAGCCCAGTATATTTGAACAGCATTTTGTAGAGGATAAAATTGTTAATCAAAAACATATTTTAATTTTTAAATAATAACATTTTCCAAAGCGAAGAATAATTGTATGATCACATTCTTTAAATATATCTCGCAGCATTTTTCCCAATTTAAAGCCAAATGTTAACGAACTATAAACGATATTATTAAACTACTAAAGTATGTTTTCGATTAATCATTTCATGCTTTTGTGCGTGCAACAGAATATAGCTTTAGGAGACAATAAGTTTTTAAAATAATCAAAATGCTTATTTCTTTAAAAACATATAGGTTTATTTTACGTACTTGTAATAAAAATTTTAACTGACTGTCTGTGTTTTGAATTAAATGTCACTTAAATGTAAAATATTACTTAGTAGCGCCAGTTTCGTCAATATAATGCGATACTGAACGCCGGACACCACGCGAGAGGCCTGAACAATGCGTTCTCGCGCGCTGGATACGTGGACACATTCGGGGGTACTCGGTAAAAATGATCTTGCGATACCGTACGCTGGATACGAAAATGCGTCCTGGGCTCCTCATACTGTTTGTTCCGTTTGCGTTGAAGCATTAAGAAACTCGCAAAATGGTAGGAAGAAATGTTTAAGCTGTGGTGTTCCTATGGTATGGCGAGAGCCTAGAAATCACAGTGATGATTGTTATTTTTGTTCGTGTAATGTTCAAGGATTCAACAGAAAAAATAAGAAACAAATTGTGTATCCCAATCTTGACTCTGCTATTCGACCAGTTCCTCATGGACCAGATATACCGATATCTACCGCCCCAAAAGCACTAGAAAACGTCATATCGTCAGAATCTGAGGAATCTAATTCCGACCCAGACGACTCAGATTTCAGAGAGCCCGAAGTGTTTAACCAGAGCGAACTAAATGATTTAATTAGAGATTTGCACCTTCCAAAGGATGCATCCGAATTGTTAGCTTCCAGGACTGGCACCTGACGTCACATCAAGCTTTTACCGGGATCGCGAAAAAGAGTTATGGTAATATTTTACTCAAGACGGACCACTAGTGTATTGCAACAATATTCCTGACTTAATTTCAAAATTAGGAAATGTGCCGTATGTAAAAGAAGAATGGCGCCTGTTTATTGACTCAAGTAAGCGTAGTTTAAAAGCCGTTTTATTGCACAATGGTAACGAACTGGCCTCGGTTCCCGTTGCCCATTCGGTACATTTAAAGGAAACGTATGAAAATTTAGAACTTCTTTTAAAGAAAATAAACTACCAAGAACATCAGTGGATGCTTTGTGGTGACCTTAAAGTGCTGTGCATGCTACTAGGACAACAAGGAGGTTATACAAAATTTCCATGCTTTATTTGTGAGTGGGATAGTCGAGCAAGGGATAGACATTGGACTCAAATAGAATGGCCCTCTAGAACAAGCTTTACACCTGGTAGCAAAAATATCTTAAGAGATAGCTTAGTTGACCCCAAAAAAGTTTTACTGCCTCCTCTTCATCTCAAACTTGGCTTGATGAAGCAGTTTGTTAAAGCCCTAGACAAAAATGGACAGTGTTTCAAATTTTTGTGCGAGAAATTTCCAGCCTTATCCGATGCCAAGTTAAAAGAAGGCATTTTTGTTGGGCCGCATATAAGAACATTATGCAAAGACAAGGATCTTCAAAACACAATGACCAATAATGTCGAGAAAAACGCCTGGGTTCCATTTAAAGAAGTAATTGATAAGTTTCTTGGGAACTCCAAGGACGAAAACTACGAAAATATTGTTCAAAATATGTTACAACACTTTCATCGTCTAGGTTGTAATATGAGTTTGAAGGTGCATTTCCTGTTTTCACACTTGAACTATTTTCCTGAAAATCTTGGAGCAGTTAGCGAAGAACAGGGAGAGAGGTTTCACCAAAACATTAAGGAAATGGTAGGGCGATACCAAGGCAGATGGAGCATAACGATGATGGCGGACTACTGCTGGATGTTAAAACGGGATATGCCCTTAAAAACACATAGCCGAATGTCCGGACAACGCAGCTTTCTGGCAAAAAGACGAAGATTTCACTTAAAAAAGTCTGAGTAAAGTATTTTTTTCCACTTTTTTAACTTGTATTCCACCTTTTTACTCAATAAACAAATAATTTTTTTTAGATATATCGTTTTTTTCCCTTTAATATTTGCAAAAAAACCTTACCTGATACAAATAAATGCATAGAATTTTTGAAATCAGCCTACCAAAATTATATAAAACCAGTTTTCAAAATAAAAACATCTGTCAAAAAGTTCAATTTTGTAGACCTGTGTAATGATATTTATTAATTCTTGTGGCCATATAACTAGTACAGAATATGTTAATATAATAGAATTGATAAACTAACTATGTAACAACATATACAAATCTAGAAATTAATTAAATAATAAACAAAAGGGAAACCTTTAGAACAATAGAGATCATTACGTATAAACCATTATCATTATGATTATCCTTATCATTACTAGTATTAAGCTTTGAGCATTAAGAGGAGTAATGTAAAGCTCTGGGCAATAAAGAGGCATACAAGTTTTATTGCTAATTTTGAAATTATTTTGCCAGTGTGAAAATGGCTTATTTTTTCCTATATTTTAAAGGTAAAATAATGCCTTCATTATTGACACTGGTTATCAAAATGATTGGTTCTGAGTATCTTTTATCTTGATGATTATTTTATTTAAAAATTATCGTTTGTAAAGATATTATCTTAACATTAAATAAAATTTATTATGTTTATTTATTTATTTAAAGAAAAATACATGTGCACCTAGGTGTTGGCCACCTGTATGTGCAATTACATTATAAAGTCTAAGAAATTTAGTAACCTAATATGAATATATATTTCGCGTACACAAGTGTACGTTACTAAACCTAACTAACTAACTATTTAATTAAGAAGTAACTTGTGTCTCAGGTACATGAGGAATTGACATTGAAATGTTTGTTATCACCAAATGTGATACTTTTCCAAGCAACAGTATGTCCTTAAAACATCCCCGTTAACGCCTCTAAGTTAATAAAAATAAAGTTTCATAAGAGCATTACGTATGTTTTTATTCTTTTAATAATTTTTATTTCAGGTAAAATCTTGTTGTATAGTTTCGGTCCAAAGTAACAAAAGGATCTTTGGTAAAATGTCGTATTACTTGTTGTTGTTTGCAGACATCCTATTATCTTGTTTCTTGTAAGGTATTTATGATTTATAGACTCTCTTATTTCAGGATGTTTATGAAGAAAAGTACATTATGTCAGTATATATAAAGAATTGATGTTAAGAATGTCTACTGTATGGTAGGATAAAGTCTATCTTTCCTGTATATGTATTGTTTTGAGCAAGTAGTTTTTAACATAATTTAAGGATTTTAGAGTGTCATTATAGGCTTCGCCCCAAGCTATTATACCATATCTTAGTACTGATTCCGTCAGGCTTCTGTAGAGCATGAATAATAATTTTCTGTTTAACATTTCACGTATTATATAGAATTTATGTACAAGACATCTAATTTTATTGCAGATATACTCTATATATACCTTCCATTTACGGTTTGCATCTATATATATTCCTAAATATTTCACCTGGTCTGTTTCCTTTATTACCTTGTGTGCCCCCCACCCATGTTTAATGCCTCAAAGTTGGGACGTTGTTTATATAATTCTTTAATATTCAACCCGAAAATAAAATACAAATAAAAATAAATATAAAAACAAAAGAAGAAAACATTAATATTTAGTCATGCTGCCATTTGCTTCAATGACTTCATTTAAACGATGGGGCATTGAACTAATTAAGGAAACATTTGAAGAAATTTGATTACATGTGTCTAACTCTTGTGAATTTGGAACAAATTTTGAGAAGTACAGTTCTGTTCAATGAAAGTAGCGCGTCTTATTGCTAGTTTTGACATTATTTTGTCTCTGTGAAAATAGCTTATTTTTTCCTGTATTTGAAAGTTTAAATAATAATGATTATCTTTTATCTTGATTATTCTTGATGATTATTTTATTTAAAATTATCGTTTGTAAGATGTTATCTTAACATTAAATAAAATTTATTATATTATATACTTAATTGTTTAATATTCAACCCGAAAAATAAAATACAAATAAAAATATATATAATAAAACAAGAAAACAAAAATATTTAGTCATACTGTTATTTGCTTCAATGACTTATTTAAACGATAGGGCATTGAATTAATAAATTGCCGCACGTAATTTTCATCAGCCGCTAATTCTTCCCACGCATTTTCTATGGTATCCCAAAGATAATTCACATTTAGAAAGCGAATATTTTGGGTATAAATTTTCTTAATTAGTAAACTTCATATATTCTAAATAGGGTCAGATCAGGGCGGTTAGCAGACCACGGCAAAGTTTTGATGTTATTATTACCACGTCATGTTCTAACAATATTAGCCGTGTGCACACGACAACTGTTGGATAAATAAAATTCTCGGGATATAATTGTCGAACAAAAAGCACCATTACGTTTCCTAGAATATGGATATAGTTTTCAGCATTTAACCGCCCGTCTATTTTGAAGCAAACTCCTACCCCTTCATAGGGGTAGGAGATATATACAGTGTGCACGCGGTTTACCTGCGGATGAATATACTAGACAAGCCGGTCGACTATAAGTGGGAGAATAAGGGGGTAGCCTCTGTTACTAACATTAGAGCTACGTTAAAGTCGACACCGCAGAAATCGTTACTGCGTTAGTCCGTGAAAATTGCTACTGTAACTGTTAATAACAAATAACATTTACTGTACTGCTTTAGAGAAGATGGAAATAAAATTAATCAATAAAAAAATCACTACCTGGATAATTTATAAGTAGAAACTTGTTGAAGCATCAAATAATCGCAGTAAACAATTTTAGTAACGGATTTCATCACAGCTTCCCAAATTGTACGAGTAAATAAAAGAAAGGATCATCAATACTAAAAACTTAAAAATAATAATTTTCTTCTTAAAATATCAAAGATAAGAATATAGCTGATATACAAAACGAAAACGTAACAATAGCAACACTCTTATTAAGATAAAAAGTAAATAATTCCGTACTATTGTAAAATAGAAAAGAAAACAAACTAAAATTCTGAAAGAAGACAATAAATTTGTATGAAACTAAACAAAATGTTTCAGTAAGATAAACTATAAACGCAGAATCAATGAATTTAATTGGAAGTTAAGAATGAAATTATTAAAGAAAAATAAATTTTTACAAGTACTTAATTATTTATTAAATGCTCAAATAAGCCTCCCTCTTGAGCTGAGCAGTAACCCAGCTGATTCTAAAAATTTCGTCGGCCATTTGTTGACATTTCCGGGGTAACATGATTCGAAACTTCAATAATTTTGGAGCGTAATTGTTCTAAATTAGATGGACGAAACGCGATTTAAAAATGTGCTTGCTAGTCGACTAAACACCGACCGTTAACAAAATTGAAAATTGAAATGCGCATGTACAGCTGCTATCCTAAACGCGAGTCAATCTAGCGTCACTATACTCGACCAATAGAACAGTTTGTATATTGCTTTCTCGTACTAACTCATACAAACTCTCGGTGTCGCCGTTTTATCACACAGTAAATGCCATCAGCAGCTTGCCGGCAAGCACTTGGTATATTTTTCATTAAATCGTGCATTCGCCGGTCTATACACACATATACGACCATTGTGCGCAGACTGAAACACTTTTTCATCAGAGAATATGACATTTTGCCAAAAAAGGCAATTCTCTATAAACATAATTCAAAGAAAATAGTAATCGAGCTTGTTTGTGTTCCTCTGTTAATTGTAATTTTCTAGTCGGCATAGAACTTTTCATGTCCGATTCATGGATTTTTCGACAAGCTGTGGATAGTGAACCAGGAAAATTTACTGCAATTTTAGCATTTCTAACGGTATCAAAAGCAGCGCATCTTCTTCGCGCGTGGATATTCAGGGACGAGCAGAACCACCTCTTCTATATAATCCTCCTACCAGCGTTTCTTAATTTTTAGCACAGTAGATTTATTTATAATAAATTGCTGTGCTACTGCTTTAATTGACCAGTTATCATCGATTTTCGCTATAATACGAGCCTTCCTTATTAAATCTAATTATGCGGGCATATTGAATGTCTGTATCTGTCAGTTAAGTATGACAAATTGAAAACAAGTCATATTTACATAATCGCACGAGTATATTAAGAGGAGCGCTTACCTATCAAAAACTAAGGCATCGCCGTTTCGCGTTTTTTGAATCTCTTTTGTAATTTTAGAATCTCAAATTTGGGTTAGTGATGGAAAAGGCATCAATTTATGTCAAGGTCAGTTTTTGTACTAACTTATTTTCTTCAAAAAGTTATGTGTCTTAGAAATAACGACAAAAATGCATGAATTTAATTAGTGTCTACTAACCAAGGCTGATACACAAAAGAAAAAAACAACCTCCACGCGCCAGCTGCACATTTGATAAACGGTATAAAAAAGAAAAGACTTCATGTAATTATTTTTAAAGATAAAAAACATTAAATAGTAAACATTGTCACACACATTTCACACGAGTGTTTTCGAAGCTACTGCGTCGTCTATTCCCAGTTTACGGTATCTCTACCGGTCCTAGCGAAGACGCAAATCTATCGGAATCGGTCGGTTATTGCAGACTTAAATCCGAGTGACAGTTTGTAATTGAAAAGAGATATCATATATACCTATAATATTCGAGTGTATAATAATATAATAGTTATTGGCAAGCGAAAATTGGCTTATTATAAAACATCAACAACATCAACAGTTCCGTAAGTACTCATTCTTTATACATTATGTTTCGCATCTATAGTGTTCCTTATATCTATGACAGGATCTGTGAATAAAACCGAAGCGCTGTGATCGAAACCGATTATCGTCTAGCTCCACCAACTCACACCCCCTTGCGTCTACCCGTCCCGCGAGTAATATAAGTTGCATAAGTTTCTTTTTGTTGGTAAACGCCCCTCTTAATACAAAAACTGAACTTGGCATTATAAATTTAGCGTTCTGCATCGCTGACCCCAAATTTGAGATTCTAAAATTAGAAAATAAATTTAAAAAACGCAAAACGGTGATGCCTTACGGACTCTATTTTTATACCACTGAACTTAAGCTCTCTGGATTCAAGTAATACATTATTTAAAGAATTCGGCGAAGAAGCAAATACAAAAAGATGTTTTATATTACAGAAAGCTATAATTTACATATAAAAAGCAATCATACCTCTCGCAGCAGAAGGCCATGTGGTGCTCGAAGTATTCTTTCTGGTCCAAGTGGATTTTGCAAAATGGACAATGCATGAGTTCTAGAATTACGTGAAAAATACTTCGATTAAATTACATTCGTAACTGAAATTGATGCAGTGTTTATGTTTATAACACAAAAATCAGGGAATAACATAGATATTAAAGCATGAAATAATTTTTAAATAAAGAAAAATATTAACAACTTATAATCAACATAGTACTATGAAAAATAAACGATTTGTATGCCCCTAACAGCTGTTGCATCAAACATTCCTCAATTCCGAAAATTTCTCTACTTCCTAACGTTTCTTTCACACATTTTCACCACCTCTTTTATAATATTGTTGATATGTTGGACAATGGGATACAGGGATAAGAAGTGTAAGGGCCGGTTGTTCCAACTCCGATTAAAACGCAAGTTAGCGTAATCGTTGATTAAAACACCGGTTAGTACAAATTTGCGTTTTTCCAATGCCGTTTAGCGCTAATCATTGATTAAGAACGTCCCTAATTTAACCGGTGGTTGTAGTACCTGATAAAATATTAAACAGTGATTAGGCTTACTTACATCTGCGCATAACCTAAGAAACTACATTGAAAAATTACAAATGAAATTGAAACGTGGAAGAAGTTCTACAGAAGTTGACAGGTTCATGATGAGAATTAATGTAGATACTTTGAGTAGGTACAGTAACATTCAGAACTCATGTCTTCCTAATATATTGGCGTGCGCGAATAGTATATCTACTTTAAAATGTAAACATTTCCCGGCGAGCACTTACGAAATCTCGATATATATAAATGCCGCCGGTGGGATAAGGAATTCATTCATTCAGTAATATTCGAACAGTTTAAAATAAATATAAATAGAGCGGTGCAGTTTTTATTACAGTGCAATAAAGAAATAAATACGTGTGTTAATTTATTCGTAGTAGTTTTAAGTGTGTAAATATACAGACTGTTTCAAAACATTTGCACGAGTTGTTTATTGCGAACCCGAAAACGCAACAGTATATTCATCATTATTTGCAAAAAAAATTATTGCCCTTTGGCAATGTGGTTACACTAAGCAACAAATTGCGGATGAAGTGGATTTATCGGTAAGCAAATGTCATAGAAAACGACAGTTCATTTATTCATTAGTTTGTTGCATTTACAGACAAGACAAATTCAGCGTTGGATTTCTCGTTACCGGAACAACAATGTTGAAGACAGACCACTTCGGAATTTGCCACGTACCGGCCGGAAACCTTGTTTAAGTCAGCATCAAATTGCTCAAATAGAATAGTGGGTATTGACAAATCCCTCCACTACAACAGAAAAGATCAAAGAACAACTTGGGCTGGGTTGCTCAAATGTTACAATAAAACGCCAGCTAAATAAAATAGGTCTCCTGTGTAGAAAACCAGCGCAAAAAATAGAATTGACGAACGAACACGCGGAAGCTAGAGTACGTTTTGCGAGAGACAATTTAAACAGAGATCGGCATAACGTAATATTTAGTGATGAAAAGATGTTTTCAACCTCTGAAGATTCTGCGAAATTTCTATGGCGGCGTAATTTAACAAGATATCAACCCGAACATGTTCAGCCTACTCGAAGAAGTGATCGAATAAGCTGTGCATTTTGGGGTTGGATGTGTGCTGCTGGGCCTGGAGAACTAGTCGATTTCCCAGCGAAGAATACGTTACCATATTAGAAGATATTTTGCTACCAAGTGCCAGTACTTTTTTTCCTGAAGGTCCCATATATTTTGTTCAAGACAATTCACCCATCCATACTGCGAACATCGTAAGAAATTGGTTTGCGTATCATGAAGAAATTCATGTTATACCATGGTCTGCCCGATCGGCGGATCTTAACCCAATTGAAAACCTCTGGGGTCCAATGGTCCGCAATTGGTCAGATGATGCAAACAGAAATGTAAGGAATGTAGAAAATTTAACTCGAAATGTGACGGAAGTATGAGACCGCTTGCGTGTCCGTGAATATTGTGAACATCTGGTTAATTCTATGACTGAGAGACTACAAGAATGCGTTCAAAACAACGGTTTTTATACAAGATATTATAACTGAAACTCACAAATTAGAAATATTTTTTTATTAAATTAGTAATAGTCTTCGTTTATTGAGTTATTAATTTATTTACTCAAGTTGTTATTTTGTTTAATACATATTTTGGAAATTATATTGTTTATTGTGGTATTTAATTACAGAATAAAATGTTTGTTTTATATTTGTGGTATTATTACATATCTTTAACCAATTGGCCCTGTATAATCAGCAATTATTAAAAGGATAATAATCCTAAATTTTAATTGATTTGAAGACCTGCGTATGTTTGGATAACTTTTTAAACCATAACATAAATTTCACAGAGATATGATAGTTAATAATTGAATACTTTTTTCTTTTATGTTAAAGGCGTTTCTTCAATGATATCAGAATTTTTTGCAAATGAATTTGGAGCAATAATTATGTATACGCACATATTTACAAATATTTTCGTTCAGTAAACAACCTTTTAAAAAGGGAAAATAGACATATAATAAAAACACACAGTGTTTTTATAACTACGCAGGCGAAAATACACGAACCACTGTAATATATTTTAAAGTAGATATGCTATTCGTAGATACCAGTTTATTAGGGAGACATGAATTTTGAATGTTACTGTACGTTCTCGCTGAATGGGGTTTGGATGAAAAATGAGTATGCTTCTAAGTTGACGTGCAATTAATTTCTACACTAATAATTGTTACTGGGACTGTGAAATTCACTCCGATTCCTCTAGAACAGTGTTTATTAACCTTTCAAGTACGCCGCACTCCTTTGAATGTGAAAATAGGTCTCCGCACCCCATTAAAAAATGTGTTTCGATTTTTTAGTTTAGAAAAATACATTTTTTTGCAAAATTTATTGTTTATTTAATTTTTTTTTACATTTCATATATCAAATAAAAAACAATATTATTTTTATTAAAGGCTAGGCTGTTGATATTTTTTCATTATAATACTTATGAAGCCAGGCTCTTTTTTTGAAAGTGACACGCGTAAGTCATCATTTGCATTTAAGCGATTTCTCGCTTTAGTTTTATATGCAAAAGCGATGAAAATCCTACTTCACACAGGTAGGTGATGGCAAATGATACAAGTGACTGCAATGCTTCTTTCGCCAACTGTGGTGGATAACGTTCTAACTGTGTACAGCAGAATTGTTGTAATTCTAATTATTCGAATCTCATTTGAATATGTCCACTGTCTCGCATTTCAATAAGATCGTCTTTTTCAATCATCGAATTTAGGTTATATAAAAATGAATCCAGCATCCATCTCTGAGTTTTGGTAATATTTCCAGTAGAAAAATATCCAATGAATGATGCGTTTAATTGTTACAAATGTATTGCAATGTCGGGTATAATTGTATTTTTTTCATTTTCCACAATTGAATCAAGCAAGGGAAGTTTGCAAAATTCCCAGTTTCAACTAGACGTTTCCAAACTTCTAATTTTTTAATAAATGAAGATAACTTTTCACTAACTATTATTATATTTTTACCAAATCCTGGGAGAGCCATGTTCAATTTATTCAAGTGACTAAATATATCTGCTAAGTAGGCTAGTCTCAGAATTGCATCCTTACTCTCAAAATCTTTTACTAAATCACAGTTTTGACTAGTCAGTAACTGAATAATTTCTGCACGCAATTAAAAAACCCTGTTAAGCATGCGGCCCTTAGAGATCGAATTTCGGTGTGATATAGAAGCAAGGTATGAGCAGCACCGATTTCTTCACAAAAGGCACGAAAAATGCGATGATTAAGCGCTCGTCCACGGATATATTTTACTATATTTATTGCAGTAATTAGGTGTTGTTTTAAACTTTCTGGCAAAGCTTTCGACGTTAGTGGATGACGATGCAACTTGCAATGCGTTATTGTAACTTGCGGTAATTCTCTTTTCATGTGTGAAAAAAATTCGGAATTTTTGCCTAACATTGCTGGGGATCAGTGCATATTGAGCCAATCACATTCATTGGTAATTGATGTTTTAAAACAAGAAGATGGGTGTGCTTAAAACCACACGGCAGAAGTGAAAACTTCATCAAGGCGAGGTTAATAATACGATATCCAACTTTTTTTTCGTTCTATATTACATTAGGGTCATCCTGCATCGACGAATTCAGTTGCTGAGATTTAGTGTGCTTCTTTTGATGATATTTCTTCACGCGCGCATTAGACAATTCCCTTTTTCGTTTTAATTTGTCATCGATTTGATTTTCTTCATCCATCCTGTGTAACAGAAAAGAATTAAATGCTTATAAATTCGTATATAATGAGCAATTAAAGCAATGCTCTATTCTCAACGTTTCTGTTTTGCATTGGTATACAAATTATAGTAAATGCTTGTGGACGTTATTTAACACCCGAAATTTACTGATCAGTTTTCGAGTCATCCATATCATTTTAATAAACATGCTAACACTTACCTGAGCGCGAAATATTATATTATTATAGAGATAATGTCCCATACACACACAACAAATTTTTTGGTTAACCGTCCGCGAAGTTACCAATTAGCGAACGCAACACAGTCCGCGAAATACAATTTCGCGGCCGCGATATATAATCGCGTGGGTGTACGGACAACTTTAAAGGGTTCCTCGGCGGACGGATTTTCCGATATGCTTCTGGCTCGGTTCGGACGCACGTATATATATTGCTATAGGGGGGGGAGTGGCGTTATATGACCCTTAGCATTTAAAGTTCTTAAAGAGCAATGAGACTAAGTAAATTAAAAAAATAAAAGAGATTAAAAATTAAGAAAGCAAAGTTCACCAAATTAAATTTTTGAACGCTAATAGTACGCTAGTGGAAGTTTAATCTAAAATTATTACAACTGTATATGTGGGTTTACTTAAATACTTCAATGAAAAGGTGACTAACTCTGCGATAATAAATTTGAACTGTACTAGATTTCGCGCTTGAAACTGACTTCCTATTGCTTATATTTTGACCAATGTTCTATTTCTAATAGGGGAAGGGGTTGTTTCCGGCATTCTACAATGAATTATGTGAATATGTAATGACGGCAGTGCGCGCTATGTTAAATTTTATCTCCGGGCCGTTGTGGGGGGTTCTGCGGGAATACCTACGACTCAGAGTGACTTACGCAATACCTGTTATTCTTACGAGATCCCAGGACTCCTGTGTGTGCACGTTGTCGGCTGCTACTGGTACCTATATAAATTGAATGATGTGTCTCCCCAAATTTACGATGGATGCCAATTAAAGATACAAATAATAAACACAAAGGTAGGTATAACTTCTAATTCTTTATATAATTACTTCCAATTGTTACATATAAATTTAACTTAATGAGTATATTCATCAAAAAAAAACAACAGTATACCTTATAAAATACAATTTATGACCTGGAGAGATATAATACACAGATCCACTCAATCGTACAAAATTTCCCAACGTGGGTGAACGTATATGTGAGTATGCAAATATAAATGAACTGTATATGAGCTTAATTATGGTGAAAAGAAACTATGAAAACAATCTGTTCAATACTAGGAAAATTAGTTCAGATTGGCGACAACAAATCTATTTTAAAGGTTAGCTATTCATATTGATTAATCTAAATAATAGCAAAGTATAGAGCTACTTGTTTACTAATATAGGTTAGGTTTTATTTCCTTGGATGTGACTGACTGTACGTTGATTATTGACTTAAATGTTTAGTTAATTTTAATGAAAGACAAATTATTGATATGTGAGTTCTAACTTTTTGATTACTAATGACTATAATACCACTTTTACCATACTGACATTGATTTTAATCGTCGTAAAAACACGAATTACAAAATGATTTGACGCAAATATTGTTATTTGACAACTGAACCTTTCTTTTGGTTTATTAGTGCTTGTAAACATATCACGATACCTTCATCTAATTATGTTAAATGTCCTTTAGCTCTATGGTGGATTCCTTGAGCGACAGGCATGGGAATCTCGGCTGGTTACTCCCTGGAATCTTTCCTTATTCGGGATGGATGGATCTCTGGATCGATGGACCGGTAACGCCGGTGAGCAGCTCGTTCGTAGGCGGAGTACAGGGTAGCAGAATCCGCTTCGGTAGGTTGCAGTATCTTATACTTCAAGTCTCGGCAGCCGTAGGTCTCGGTGTTGCAGATGTGCGTACAGGTGAGTTAATTTTCTTGCGTTTAATCTATTGACATTTATTCTCGGGTCTGGCTCGGGGTTTTTTCTTTATTCTTGGTTATGTTCGTTGTTGATATTTTTTTCTTTCTCTTTTCTAGGCCATGGACTTTATGCTCGTGGTATTTTATTGATAAAGCACTGCAGTCGCTTCACCTATGGTGATACAGGTTCGATGGTCGACGGAACGCCTATCTGGCCGGCGTAGAGGTTCGCCGCACTGGGATTTATCTCGACTTGTCGGTTTGATTCAAGTTCGTCTAATCACGGATGTTGTTTGTTTTTATGAACTCTGATGTTTCATCCTTAGTGGATGCTTATCTAATTTAATCTGATCTGCCTTTCAGCAATGTCTACCTATTTTATATGTTACCGTAGTCTATTGTTTAAAGCCTTGAACCCAAAGCAGTTGCTTCATATAATTTTATTAATTGTTATTATTTTATGTATCTAAACGTGATTTGGATATTGTTTAATAGTTTATTTTTATATTTATGATTAATAAAAAAATATTTTTAGTGCGTAAAATTTTTGAATGCTCATATTTGTATTTTTGATGCGTCTGACAGCTTTAGCGTCGGTTTTTGAAAAATCAGTACAGTCATGTACAAAAAAATAATGATATTTTCTAATATTTTGGATTTTATCCAAAAATAAGGATATTAATAGATTTTGTGGACCTGGTTTACAAATAATCTTAAAATCTAAATACATATTATTTCCGTTTTTTACTTGATTAAAATCCGTTCGTTCATAAGATAATGCCTGCTGTGAATATTAAATTTCTAAATTTAAGTTAAATTTATTTTATATAATCATTTTGGTTTAAATTGCTTAAAAGCTTATCAAAACTTTATCAAGTCAGTTATATCTTGCCATTCAAGGAATTATACTAACATTTCTAAATGCGTTTAATTGTATCAAGTGCTCACTTAATTTTTGGATTTCAAATACCATTTTAGTTTTGACAGTAATTAATTGTTAATAGCTTTATTCAAATAGGGCATCTATTTATGCACACAACTCATATTATTAATTTGCCATGCATACTTATATTTCGTGCGTTTTTCTGCATTTAAAATATTAATGTTTGACATTTCTTAATGAAGCTATTCGTCCTAAATTTGAAAAGATGCTTTTGGTAATTATGCGTTTGTAAGGGCGTAATTCCTGAGAATTGCTAATAATAACTGTGCTGTGATATTTGTTGTTGCTGTATTTACCATCAGATATCAGGCAGTTATTAAATCTAGCCACGAAATTCTAGCTTTAATATGACATGTGGTCTAGGTCTCTTAGTGATACTCTAAATGTTGTTTGTACCTAAATTGCAGTCCTATTGATATTCATGCCCTAATTAAAATCTGTTCTAAATATAGAAAAGGCTGTAATTAATTTGTGTTTTCACATTAAAATTGGTTTCCTCACAGAGTTAAATTGCAATTGACTTGATAATGGGCGTTCGAAAGATGAACGTCCCTGCTTTACATTAAATGATGCTATTGAAAATTTCTAGGTCACTAATTCTATTTGTGCTTTTAAAATCATGAGATATACATTCAACGAGCTTTGGAGTGTCACTCCTAGTATGTGCAATTTATGATTATGTTTTGATTTAGTCATAATTTGCATTTTTATAACGCCCATATGTGTATGCTCTAAATGCATGTGTTGTGTGTGTTAGATAGGATGCTTTGTCAAAACTAAATGTAAAATGATAACGCAAGATTGAAAATAATGTATGCTAAATAAGTACAAGATTGTATAGTGCGTTTCTGTTGTATTTGAAATTTGTTCGCACTACTATGGTCATGTTTTTATGCTAAATTCTTTAACCTTATTTCTTCAACTAAACTTTATGATCAAGATATAATTGTTTGTTAAACGATTAGATGGGATTGAATCTGTGTGCCAAGTAATATCTCTCCTTTATTTACGTAACTCAAAAGTACTACAACATTTCAATATGTACAAGGGTTCGTCCCTAATAACAAACTTAAATAATTATTGAGTGGTATTGAGGAGGCTCAAGACCACCTCAATATATATAAATAGACAATATGAATACTCGCTTACGAGTCCCGCGCTGGTCTGATGCTAACGTGCCGGCTTCTCACCCGTGCGGCTCGGGATCGAATCTGTTCGAGGACATGAATTTATTTATTCATTTAAATTTCAATTTAATTGAAATTAAATACCTCTATATGATATATTTCTCTCGTTCCCTTAGTCGACTCGAGCAGACTTTAACCGAACGAGCGTTACATAGCCGAGCGTGACGGCTCAGTCTTGTTCAGTGCCCACAATCAACGCAACGCGCCCAAAGAAGTTTACACTTCAAAAATATCTTCGATGTGATTGAAAACGTCAGTTCTTCTCGAAGTCAGCTCCAGTGACACACAAAATAGATATTCTTCTATCATTTCTTTTTCTTTTACATATCGCACAAATACCAAGAGCTGGCTGCAATCATCAACATCAGTTGTATACTTACTTTTAGTGGACTGACTTTTATGTCTTCTATTATTTGCAGTAAAATATCTTTACTGAGATATTGAATTCGAGATCGAATTATATCCTTCGATAACGAAATCTGCTGGATTTTTTTTATGTTTTATTCGACGATACGCGCCCCATGTCACAATGAGCGACGACTGCCTATGTATGTGTAGGTGATCGCTTGGATAGCAACGAAATATTTCATTTACGTATTTTTTTACTTTATTCTTAGTTTTGGCATATTTGTATTTTCTTGCGAAAAAACCACAACCCAAATTTTTGTATGAGCTTCAATACATCAATAACGCGCTATTTATTGGGGGGATTACTGTAGTTTTCAAGTATTTTATTATCAAAAATGTAATAAATAATACTTAATAATTTATATTATTAGAGGCTTCTCCCACGCCCCCCAAAATACCTTCCCGAAACAAGGTTTTCTCAATCAATCTTCTTTGTTAAAGGACATAAATTAGTTAGAATGTATTGTTTTTAATAAACAGCTGATATATTATAATGATTTAAATTGTCAACATTTGTAGTATAAATAAAAAAATTAACATCTCAAGAAAATTAATTTATGTTATACAAATAAAAGATCATTCGTATACAGAATAGAAGAATTTGATTAGAATAGAATGAAATGTATAAAATGTTAGATAGTAACTAAATCTATTGTAATCTCACTTCTTGATAAAAGATTTAAAAAAAGTCACAATCAGGCCAACTATGTATCATGTATGTTAAGGTAACATACACGTCAATGAGATTTTAACATGGCTGTTAGGCTAACGTCCTAAATTCGTACCATGTATCGTGTAACAGTTAAATGTTGTTTAACGTAAATGGTTATCATCCTCCGTTTATCTTTCTTTAACGGTCGAATTGTAACAAGTGCTATGAGGGTGTCGTTAAGAAGTTAACCATGGCGCTTGATGGTTTAATTAATTTATTTCTAATGCGTGACATTCAGAATTTAGATCAAAGGTGAGAAACTTTATTCGCAAATTATTTTATATAATAATAATTATTGAGACATATTTTTTTAAAAAAATTCTTTTAAGCGCAGTCATTAACTTTAATATTTGTAATGCATTTACATATAACATGTATAAAAGCTATGTAACTAAAAACAATATTGCTTAAGATATATATATAACAAAAAAAAGGAACAAATTCTTATGTGTTTATAAAGTAGGTAGTCTACTGCTTTTCGAATAAACTCTCTTCCATCTTCATCATTTCTGTCTTGGCTTTCATTAATTGTGCTTGTGCCTTTATAGCTTCAGCTTCTACTCTCAATTTTTCTATTTCCAAATGCTACCTGTAAACCTCGGCTTGATGGCTTCAGCAAGATAAGTTACGCATATCTTGCGCTGCGTTGTATGAATTCGCAGCCGATTCTAAAAAACTACATGTGTATCTTTTTTCTGAGCACTGTTTGCTCTTTCTATTGTTAGTAGTTAGAGGATTTGTTTTTATTCCTTTAGAAATCGTGTCTTCGGAAGCAAGCAATTCATCAGTTGGCTCAATCATTATTTCGTCTGCGCTAATATTGTAAATCAACTTTGGAATTTCTTCCGTTTCGCTAATATTGTCAATCAACTTTGGAATTTCTTCCACTTCTTCTGTAGGGTTTTCATTTGAAATGTTTCTATCAAAACCTATATTGCTATTTTCTTCTACTACCACTTGTTGGTTTGCAGAGCCTAGACGATCTGGTAATTCTTGTAGTCCTAAATGTATATTCGAAATTAAATTGAGAAGCCTCTCTTCCAGATCGGTTAATTTCTTGGCTGGATTTCCACCGCCACCAGTGCGATCTCTTTCGATTTTTGATTATCTGCTTTTTTTTTAACATTACTTTTCCATTCCACAAAAATCTATTAAACAAAATGTTTATAGTTTTGATATGTCAATAAGTTAAACAATAAATTTTGTAGTTAAGTAATGGTATGATTATTCAAATTACATGAAAATTCAGTTGTTGAGCATCCTGTGTATATAGCAGTAATTTATATATGGATAAATGCTTTTTGGGGTTTTAAAAAGTAGGTTTCTAATTCGAAATAACTAAGCAATGTTTAATCAAATATGATAAAATTTCAATTTGTTTATTTTGCACGGCTCATTATTCACTTTCTAATAAAATTATAATAATGTACTTACTTTTTTCCATTGTTCGCCTGTTTTTATAGGTCCTAAACCCATAGGATTTATATATTTTGCGAAGTTGTCCCATAATTTCTTAACGTTTTCTGCTTCTTGCGGTTTAGTTTTTCCGTAAATTAAAACTTTGTTCTGCTCTAAAAATTGCAATAGCTCCTCATATTGGGCATTTGTGTTTCGTTTCAAACGTTTTAGAAGGTTAGAATTCATTTTAAATTAAGAAAATAAAAGATAGAAAAACTCTCTATAAGCTAGCACTACTGTTGTTTAATAAGGTTATGTTTACTATAAAGAGTTGGTGATTTATCCTTTTTTAACTTCATGCAATATGTATATTACTATTTCAGTTTTCCCGATGATATCCGAATGTATTCTGTTAACTCAAATTCCTAACGTGAACGGTAACGTAAACTGTTACTCACAGATACATAGTATGAAATTTAACATCGCCTGTTACCTAGTACGTTTATTTTTCTCGTTAGCGGAACATTACTTATGTTATGTTACTGTAACACATTTGATACCTAGTTGGGCTGAATGTTAGAAATACTGTCAAGATAAGATAAGCAACTTAAATTACTATACAAAAAAATGTCATTATTATATGGATAATCAAATACAGTGAAACTTCCCTTAACGGGCACTTCTATTAGCCGGGCACTTCCCTTAAACGGGCATTTTGTCCGGTCCCGAATTTAAGAGTAGGGAATTCCTAATAAATTGGTTTCTCTTATGCGGACACTCCCTTGAACGGGCGCGGACAGTTATTTAGCTGCTTTTTGACCGCAAAGTTTCCATTAAACGGACGGATTTGTATTTGAATACATTAATTGCCGCATGATATCTGGCGAACCCGTTAGCGCAAATCATGAAAATGTCGAAGCTTTCATAAATAGGTTGCCGTTAATAATTAAAGGGTACAAACTCTGCGATATTTATAATTTGGACAAAACAGGGTCATTCTTTCGGGCACTGCCAACAAAGACGATGACATTAAGAGGTGAAAGATATATGGGCGACATGTTATCGAAAGAAAGATTTACTATAGTGCACTATGTGAATATGGCAGGGGAGAAAGAAAAACTGTTGGTTATCGGAAAATCAGCACGTCCTCGCGCATTTAAAAATATTCGCGTTGCTTTAATAGTAAAACACATCTTATCGCAGTTTGAGAGTTCTGATTCTGTACATAATTTAACCAATTATATTAGCGTATTAGATGCGATTTATTTTATTAAAAAAGCATGGGATGATGTTTCAAGAAAACAGGATTTCAAGAAGTAAATGAGGAGTTTGAAAGTGATCAATATGATCCTGAAGATGAAATTCCTTTATCTAAAGTGGCTGAAATGTGTACACTAATGGGAAAATTAGGAAGTAATGGTGTAAAGGAATTTATAAATATTGACGCCAATTTGTATACAGAAGACGGACGATAATCCAGACCATATTTTGTCCGATAATTTAGAAAACGAAAGTCAAAACAGTGATGATGAAATAGAAATTCCTAGAACTAATGATTATGAGAAAAGAATAGTATCGTATAAAGATGGCCTACTGGAAATAAAAAAAACTAAAACAAATTTGTTTTGAAAAAGATGATGTACAAGCGTTTAGTATGCTTAGTGAACTATCATTACATTTTGAAGCAAAATTGGCATGTAATACACACAAGCAAACTTCCATTTTAGATTATTTTGTAAGATAGTATATAAATTGTATATGTACCTTACCTACATATGTTTCTATTATATGTATGTATATATAAATGTGCACATAGCCGTTTGAGTTTTATTTAGCAAATAAAGTTATAAGTATATAATTTTACACTGTGTGTTCAAATGAAAGTTTAGCTTTGCGTTTCTACTTAATTTTTCTGTCTTCTCTGATAAACGGGCACTTCTCTTAAACGGGCAGTTTTGTCGGAACGAACAGTGTCCGCCTATGGGAAGTTTCACTGTACGTATATGAAACTAAGGAAAATATCCTGGTTACTTATAAACAAAAATAGATGATTTGAAAATTTTGACATGAAAGTATGAAAAATATTGAATGAGACTAAAATTTTTGGAATAAATAAAAATTGATTAAGAAAATCCGGTAATTGAGTGAAAAATACTTAAGTTATTATAATCATCTTATGTTTGAGAAGTAGAAAAACTGGTGAAACTCATATATTGCATCAAATTGATTAAGAAGCCGTAAATACATTGATGTTGATTATAAATTAAATGAAATTGGAGACATAAACAGAAAATTACATATAGAAGACGTTTACTAGAACAGAAGAATACCATAGCGAGTGTACGAATGTGAAGATATTAGATGTAGCTAACTTGGACCTATGTGATTTAATTATCAAGATATGAAGAACTGTGACTGCAATCCAAAAATAGACGCAATTAATGAAGAGGATCAGTGTTGTGACGAAAGCAGAAAAATCGTAACGTAAAATTATAAATATATTAAAGGACAAGCATTTAATAATCGTTAAAGAAACCCTTAAAGTAAAATTTTGAAGATAAAAAAAAGAATAATAGAATTGAACTATTATTAATAATAAACATGATTCTATTTTGTATAATATGAATAATCATATTCATACTCTTAAAGTACTAATTTTTCCATTAAGAAGGAGAAGTTAATTTTTTTTTAAACTGAATTGTTTAGTATTAAAAAAAAGTTTACATTGTTGTGAAAATTGTTTATCCAACATACATTGTATTGTGTTTTAAACAAAAATTATTTAAAATAAATAGTAAAATAACTTTTAACAAAGAATTCAAACCTGAGTATATTATTTATTTGTATACTTAAGTATAATTTATACCGACTGAGCTGAGCTAAGAAATAATATAATCTTTCACTAAAAGTATCCTGCTTTATTCATCTTACAGCAATTTGGTACAAGTTAAATCATCTCAGGTATGGCAATGGAAAGTGCAATATCTTATACCATTGCAATGTGATTGATAATCCAGCTTAAGACCCTAGATGCAGACTTTTCTTTTTCGACAAGCTGTTCTTCCATTTTTGATTTTGTTACAAGTCATAAATATTTTTGGTAACTATTAATTTTATGTGTATATATATATTGCATTAGTTTTTTCATTCTCACAAGATTTTTATATTTCTCAATAGCAGTAAGTAATCAATAAAATTTGTTTCAATATCACTCAAGTTTATTGCACTTTGTTATTTATTTCATAGTGGAAATTATAAATATGTGTATTACTGGAGACCCGTTAAGTTCAGTTGCACGTCATCGATGACGTTTACATGTTGTCATAACTGTATTAGAGAAACTAAAAAAGTTACTTTGTTAAATTATACTTGAGGGCATTTATTTCATTAGCTTAAATAGAAGATTTATAAATTGATCGTAATATACGCATTCATGGCAAATAAACACATAATTTCCGTTTCAATATTAAATTTCTTTATTACATATTTTTAATAGACTAATAGTTCAATTCGGTGTTGACAGATAAATCATATCTGTCAAAAAGACGTGCGTTGTGTATATTCTTCCTGTCAAATTTTTCATGTTTATTTTTGTTTTGATATAAATTGTTTAAAAACAGTGCTTCTTAGAAGTGTATTTATTATTTATTTGCGTCCATTGAAGATAATGCCGAAAGGTTTCTGTAAACAGTCGAGGCTTTTTACAAACTTTTCTATAATCATGTGTTAGATTGAATGTGAATAGCTAAGTATTGCTTATTTTAAATTATATTATGGATACGTAATGAAACATTTAACAGTTTATTTACTAATATGAAATTTCTGATTATATAGAATACAATTTGCAAAAAAATAAAAGCGTATTTCTTTGCACTGAAAAACGCCTGTTAGGGATAATCAATAATGATTAGTTAATCGAGCATTTCAATCGGTGTTGGAAAAACCGGCCCTAAATGTGATGTCAAAATTAATATGTGAATGTAAATCATCAGTTTCTGTATTGAATATTATAAGTTTTAATCATTTCTATGAGAGTTGTAGTAAGAGTGTCTGAGTATAACCAGGATAACGATTAATTTATATATTTCTTTAAAATTTACCATAACACTGTCAAACGATGTGCTTTAATACTCTTTTTGTTTTTTTCGGTTGGAAACAATTTATTCCAGCAAATCTTATGCCGTGTTTACACGGTCAAATAAATTCATGAGACCGTGTAAACGCAAACATTATTCACGGGGCAGAAGGTTCACAATGCGAAAGTTGGCATGTATTTTAAACTAAAATGTCACTATATTTCCCTAAAAAATTGACGAAAAATCAGAGCGGGTTCTAATTCGACAATTTATTCGTGAATTTATTTGACAAGAAAAAATTGACGGCAAATTGAGTGTTTACACGCTCCAATAAATTCAAGGTCGAAAACTTCTTGAATTTATTTGACCGTGTACAAACAGCATTATTCTAAGGTGCTCTGAAATAAAAGCACTTTGCTTTTTGGAGTTCGTTGTATGACTATTTCATTTCATGTTTTGTAAGGCAGTGTTAATCATTAATCTTTGATTTAACACTGTGTGACTAAGAAATTATATTTAGTAAAGTGACACAAGTGTTAAAATTACTACACTGAGAGGTGTAATCAAGTTTTTAGAGCACTGGATAACTGAATATCAACTGTAAACAATTACTTTCTTGAAATACTCTTCACCTTCATCAATTCTATTCAATTGGAAAAGAATCTTCAAAAGAGAAATGGACCCAGTGGCGGCTCGGGGCGTGAGCAACCACACAGACAAGACCGACTCGCCCATTATCGGCGATGTACTCCCAGATGTCGAGCATATCACCGACAACAAACGAACCAGTCTCGTCCACGCAACTGCACCGCCAAAACGCGCTCACCAGCCGCCACTGGAAATGGCTATTAATAAAACAATTTAAAAATAATGTCATTTAAAATACAAAAATCGCAATAAGTCAAATATACAAATACCAAAATGAGATATTTACAATACCTTCAAATGAAAGCCTTCCAGCTGTATCCTTAACGCAAACGGTTTTATGTTTAGCCAAATACGATTTCGAGCTGAATCCAAGGCAGCAAAACGTGCAGGCAAATACGTCCTTTATGATGTCTTTCTTAATGGTAACAAAATCCAGTCGGACTATGTTATTTGGGCTGTTGCTGTATTCCTCACCAAAATACACCAATAATTCTTCACCGGCTTGTATAGCACGATTGCTTTGATAATATATATTATCTTCATATTGAAGGACATGCAGATTATGGTCAGAAGTACTCGTGGTAGGATTGACGTACTGCATCCAATTCAAATACTTCGATTTATTTTTGTCCAAAACAAATTTCTCTCCTATCATTTCCCAAGGAAATTCTCTTGTGTTTAGTCCAATAAAGGGACCAAATTTTACACCCGCAGGAATAATTCTCGTAGCATATATTGCAGTTTGTCCAAGACAATCTTGGATATCTAAAATATCATTTGGTATATCTGCCCGTGCCCCATTATCTGCACTGTTCAAGGTATTCTTGTTTAAAATATGCGCAAGCATTCCACACTCGATGCAATAGTCTTCGTAATAAGCTTCACAATGTTCACAGTCTGTTGGCCAAATTTACAAAAGATTAAGAGTCACAGCATTTATTATCGTTTGGTGATCTTTTAAATTAATACTGAATGATGAAACATATTGTTTGTCCATCCCAAGATTGCCATTTCTTCGTAATTTATGCAACTATAATATTGAACAAAACCATATAGTCGAGTTGTTTTGGCAACCGACACGGCCAAAGTATGAATTAAAGACGACGATTCAATACTACTACAAATTTCGATCGGCCGGAACAATTTCAAAACAATAAAATTAAACTGATTAATTAATATCTCATGATACATACCTTCCCGTCGTAAAATACTGTTATATACATGAAAATCAGTTACAAATTAAATATTATAAATAAAGCTGTTAAATATTATTTTTTCTACACCTATATTTTATACAATAACATTTGGCTATACTGTTTAGGAGGCAAGCCTTGTTGACAAGTTTAAAATGTTTAGATGACAATTATAACAAACGTCAAAAGATAATTATGACAAATGTCAAAAGGTGCATGAATATTATTATTTATGACAGTCCTAAACCGGCTTTTATAGGTTATATTACTTGACAAGTCAAATTTCGCAACATCTCAGATTTGACGCCATTTTAAGCTAGTGGCGCATGTCGGTTGCGAGAGCGACTCAACTATATAAAAGCATTTGTTAATTAAGTCTACGAAATAAATATGGAAATGTGATCAGCATACTCTACAGCAGTTAAAAAGAGATAGAAGGTATCGTAATTTGTTTTGATTTTATTTAACTACGATCCTTCATACTGCAGAAATAACACGATAATCAATCAAAATTTAAAATTATCCTCGTGAAATGTCAAACTGACATTTGGGATTCGCAAATACTTTAATTTCTTTCGTATTTTTAGGGGGGAAGACATTTCTAATAAAAAGCTGAGCTAAGGAAAACACACTAAAGACAATATTTCTGTAGTAACCAATTGCACTGTTTTAAACTAATAATAGTGTCGGAGATAACAAATCTACAAAATAATGATAGAAACGTTTTTGAACAGGATTAGCAATACATATATTGACACCTATACTGGAGACGCGTTATATTCAATTGCACATCACTTATGACGTTTACAAGCTGTCATACCTGTATTAAAGAAACTAAAAAAGTTACTTTGTTAAATTATACTTGAGGGCATTTATTTCATTAGCTTACAAAAGTAGTACAAAATTTATAAATTGATCGTAATATACGCATTCATGGCAAAAAAACACATAATTTCCGTTTCAATATTAAATTTCTTTGTTACATATTTTTAATAGACTAATAGTTTAATTCGGTGTTGGCAGATAAACCATATCTGTCAAAAAGGCGTGTGTTGTATATATTTATCCTAACAAATTTTTCATGTGTATTTTTACTTTGATGTAGAGATTTTGAAAACAGTTCTTCTTAGAAGTGTACATCCTGTTTATTATTTATTTGCGTCCTTTGATATATAATGCCGAAAGGTTTCTGTAAACAGTCGAAGTTTTTTACACACTTTTTCTATAATCATCTGTTAAATTTAATTTGAATAGTGTAAGTATTGGTTATTTTAAATTTTATTACGGATAAGTTCTGAAACATTTAAGGTTTTTCGACAATCTAAATCAAAATAATAAATCAGTTGAGAAAGACTGAAGTCTTAGAGCATTTAAATTACAAAATATATTACGTTAAAGTTATTGTATTGTGAGTAAATATTTTCTTTGGTTATATCAAATGTCACTGACAGAAATAAAAATAGATCCGGCAACATATACAAGACGAGTCGTCATGGATCTAGTATGACGTGCAATTGAACCTAACGCGTTTCCTCTATATTTATGTTGACAT
Source organism: Amphimallon solstitiale (assembly GCA_963170755.1). NCBI lineage: Eukaryota > Metazoa > Arthropoda > Insecta > Coleoptera > Scarabaeidae > Amphimallon > Amphimallon solstitiale. The sequence goes on along the minus strand of OY720685.1, from coordinate 37,334,126 downwards.
GGTCAATATAAATAGGTTTGCTCATAGATATACATAACTTGGTTCCAAAGTTGCCTTTCAATAACTGAATAACATTTTTATAAAAATTTTTCGCACATATGGTAGCAGTATGTAAAATGATTCCAAATGGTATCAAGTAATGTTTTATTTTCCATCACACAAATGCTGCTGTTATATATTTGTTGTATATTTTGTATCAAATAACAAAGTCAAAGGTATGAGTACCAAATACTTTGAGAATTCAAAAATATGTACTTATACATAATAATTAGGGGGCGGACATGATCGGTTTAAAATACGACGGAGTTACAACGGAGCAAAGAAATAATGTAAACAACACCCAGTTACTGAATAGCACTAATTCATATAGTGAACGGCAACATCTGTTTTGACGCAAAAACAACAACAAAGAATGCCCATAAAATAAGGAATTTATGAGTAAAATCCTTTCTACATCGGCGTAGATAGCAGCGTGAGGAGTTTTTAAAATTTATTATATTTACCTTATATTTCGCAAGAGAAATAATGTAAATATGTATATACTTACTGTTATTTAGTTTCAATAACATACGCGTACATTTTTAGTTACCATTCCGTGCGTTCAGGGAGTTACGGCGCTGGAAGCCAATACCGCTAGAGCTTGTGGCTCACAGTAGTAAATTTTAAAATTGTTGCTAGCGCATGCGTACTTTTATTACTTCTGAAGAATCATTTCTGACAGCAGCAATATGGCGTTCTGAAGTTTATTTTTATTTCATTTCACTATTATTATTGTTTGAAGTATGAAGACATGACATACGCACTTTTAAAATCTAAACTAAAAATAAAGCCGACGAATTTCGTGTGTAATTAGGTTGCCCCATGCATGATAGCAATATAAAATCCTTATTTTAGAATTGAGACTGAGGTGATGGTAAATTATTTACTATAATATATAGTGTGCCTAAATATTTAATACTACATTTTACAGTGGATTATTATATGGATTATGTGGAAGTTTTCGACGAAGATGATGTATCTATTATCAATACTATATTAGCAGTTTTGGTTAGAATATTTATCGGCACTGTGAACAGTATTATTCCTTTCAATTTTAATTAGTTGGTGAATTTTCTGAATGGTATGTTGCAGATGAGTATAATCACAGAATTATAACTGATAAATAAATTTAATACAAAGAAATAACTTTGTGGATTTATTTTATTACTGTAGTTGTAAAAACAATATTCTTCCAATATTTAACTTATTGAAATCTGATGTTGGATCGGATTGTTGGATTATTTATATGTTTTTGTTGAAGATGATGTTACGATTAACACTATTATATTAGAAGTTTTTGCTGAGATATTTATCGGCACTTTGATTAGTTGTTCATTTCAATTTTAAGTAATTGATGTATTTTCTGAATGCTATACTTTGTAGTAAGTGTATAATCGCAGAGTATACTACTGATAAATAAATATGACATAAACTGATAACATTGTATGTTTGTTTTATTGTTGTAGTTGACAAAGCAATATTATTTCAACATAACATATTGGAATCTGATAGCAGATCTTGTGTAAAAGTCTTAAGTTACATTGCCTAATAGACTGCGTAGCTATCTATACTTATACATAGGAAAAAATATTACAGAAGCCAGTACTAATGTATTTTAAAACACGAAAATATAATAAGACGATAAGGCCCATAAACCAGCATTATTATATATACTGTTCCTAAATATCATGTACATAAGGAAGGGGGTAACTATTTGGTTTATTTTGTGCCTAAAATTTCATATAAACATAGGTCTGCAAACGCTTCGTTACCAATATGCAGGGTGTTGAAATTTCAAGAATTTTTCACTTTTTACTGTATAGCTCCTGCAGTTTTTTTACGATTTCTAATGTCAATTGTCAAATTAATAAACTCAAGTGATTATCTGAATAAAGCTAGAGCCTGCTAGACCATTTAAAAAATTTTATTTTCTCTGGCGAATTACAGAAAATTGTTTTCTATTTTTTTTCTCGATAACGGTCAGAGATAAGAAAAAAATATAAGAAATCAAAAAGTTTCTAAACAAGACAGAAAATTTATTGCGTATTTTAGAATCTAGCAGTGGCGCATCGCAAAAAAGTTCAAGGTGAGAAAAGAGGGCATGACCCCGAAAAAATCATTACCCTGTAGATTTCCATAATCATTTGGCATGGCTAATGATGCAGGCCTTATAGCGTAACCTACCTTCCAAATTTGAACAAAATATCTCAAAAACTGCAGGAGCTATACAGTAAAAAGTGAAAAATTCTTGAAATTTCAACACCCTGCATATTGGTAACGAAGCGTTTGCAGACCTATGTTTATATGAAATTTTAGGCACAAAATAAACCAAATAGCCCCATATAGCTCCTTAGTTTCAGTAGCAGCTATTAATATTTTTGATTAAATTTAGTGCCAAATTAGAAGGAATTGTGCTGTTTGACATTACTTGTTAGTTATATCTATTTCAAAATATATTTCAATTTATAAACATATCAAAAAGACTTATTAGGCACTATTTAAGATCTATTGTACAACATAATTGAAGTTTCTATTGATCGTATTATTGTACAAGATTCAAAGTTGAATTTTAGCCGCTTTCTTTTTCCGCCGCTGGGTCATCGAGCCAAATTTATTTTCATATACTACTTAGGATTCACTAACAGTTGTTTATTTATTAGAAATAAATAATCTATTTTAAGTAGAAAAAAGATATTTACTTTATATGTAAACCGAATATAATAGTACTTATCAATATCTATTTAATATGATAAATTTACCTATAACTTTCGCATAACATTAAATGTAACAAGAACAAGTACAACAGCAACCGTAAAAATAATATTAAGTATTACAATTAATAAATTATGTTTTTATTAATCCGCGGGTTTGAACTTTTAAATTCATATTTGAATATTCACCGCTTATCCCCACTTCTTTCTAGCGCCGTTAGGTCATCGAGCGAAATTTATTTTCGCTAGACAAGATGGCGACCGCTAGCTCCAGCGCCGGCACTCAGCGGTCGCGTTCAGGACACCGCTCGACCTAGCACAGCTCAGCGCTAGCGGCGCCATAACTCCCTGAACGCACGGATTGATTTACTACTAGAACGTTGTTTATGTTACTTTACACAGAAATAGTTTTTATGCAGAGAATTTTGATAGTTTACAAAATTTCGTTACATGTTTAAATGACGATGCTCGAAGTATTTCTGACTGCAAGGAATTAACACAAATCCCAAATTTAAAAAATCAGTTGTTATTCCTTCAGGAACACTTTGGACATTTGCCTAAACTAATCACAAATTTTGAAAATTGAATCTCAAATTAAAAAATTGATTAACCACATTAGATGTGGCTATTAATAATTCCTGTGTATGCTAAATACGCTGAAATAAAAAAAATATTTCCATTACGCACCTATAACAAGTTGCGATGTAGAAAGGACGTTTTCTATCTACAAGGATGTACTTCATTCAAAGAGAACAAATCTTACAGAAGAGAAAATGAACAAATAATAATGTATTTTGTATTTTATAGATCACCAGACACATGTTATCCAATTATATAAATAAAATTAAAACCCCTTTAAAAATACAATATCTCAGTAGTACGCCCATGGGTGATGAGTCATCAACCTTTCGTGTCCGCGCCCTAATAATAATACACGTATTGTTATTTACTGTAACCACAATATATAGCTATGTAATAGAAACAGTAGTTTCAATAGAGGGTAATAATTGTCCTCCGTCAAACCGACGCGTGCGTGAGTGCGCAGTAGTCATCAGATGTTGAGTCGTGGTGGGATTATTTTGTGTTGTATGTATAATGTATTACATTTTAAATGCGTGTGTAATATGTACTTAATAAAAAGCAAGTTTTATCCTCTTTTTTTTGTATTATTGATTAGTTTTTCATAATTTTAAAAATAGATTAAAATAATTTTCTCATAGACGATTTGGTTCTGACGCCACTGGATTATTCCTGAATAGAAGAATTGGTTGCGCGGGCGTGAGGTGCGCAGTACCATTTTGGGACATAAACATCAAAGGTGCCGAAAGCGATTGAAACTACTGTATCTCTACAGCTCTATACCACAGTATAAACCTTCCCAGTAGTTGCACTCCCAAAATTTATTGAGACCAAGTTGTTTCTTGCGCATTGTAATGCGCAGTGTCGCAGTGACGGTAAGAAACAGAATTAGACTTGTTTATAGTTTGTTTGTCAACAGATCTTAGTACGTGCTTTTGAAAATAACCAATCGTTTTTAAAGTAAATTAGGTTTTTGTGGATAATTGCAAAAGATTTATTTGATTTAGTGTGTTAAATTAATCGAGTACAATGAGTATAAAGTGTTGTGTACCGCAGTGTAAAAGTGTGTATTCAAAGGACATAAAAGACATCAGTTTTTTTAATATTCCATCTGAGGAAATAAGGTAAGCGTAAAATTCAAATAAATATTCAGATATACATGCACATAAGTACGACATAAAGGATTATAGAATTTATAAAAAGTTATTGTAAAATATAAAAAAATATTGACGTAAATTATTAATGGTTAAAATTGCTACATCATTCAAGCATACTTGTACATAATAATAGTTGCATATGATTAATAATTTTTTCTGCACTAGGCGTAAGGAGTGGATTGCTCGAATTGGAGAAACAAGTTCTGTAAAGAAAAATGCCAAAGTCTGTAGCATTCATTTTGAACTCTTACTTCAAAAATCTAATGAAAAACAGGCTAGAAATTACTGCAGTGCCCACTTTATTTCTACAGGTAAGCCCTAGGATAGATAAACTTATAAAATCAACTGTTTATTTTTTGAAATTAATCTTTTCTTAATAAAAAATTCTTTTAAATGATGATTATATCAAATTAATCACAAATATATTGATTGCAACTAGCTTTGCTATATTTATTTGATTTTGATGCCTCTGTGATTTTTCTAACAACCAAGATTACATACACCTTTTTTTATATATGATAATTCTATTTTACAGAATGTACAGATGTTACTTACACCTGTGTTAAAAGATGATCCAATACCAGGCACAAGTAAAGATGATAATGTGATTACCGATCAACATACTGAAACTCATACAGGTAATAACAGTTTTTGATGTTTTATGTGATATCATTAAATTATATTTCTTATGTTTAGCTAACATTTATGTGCAAACACCGCAAAGCCTGTCAGCTACAAGTCCCAGGAAGAGCAAATTAAAAACTGAGATTCAGTATTTGAAAGGTATTCTAAAGAGAGCGGAAGGAAGGTTTCTACTCTGACAGAGAAAGAAAATCCGATTTCTGATGCTGATTTTATTACATTTTGTGAAAGCCATTTTAATGAGGCCACGGTTAATCTGTTTAAAATGCAGCTGAAATTATCAAGTCATGGTTTCAGATATACAAATGAATTTAAACATTTGCGTTAACTATATATTTTTTCAGCCCTAAAGTTTATAGATTTTTATCTGATATTCTCCATTTGCCATCAAAAGCAACTTTATGCAGATTAACCAGTAAATGGAACATAACAGTGGGGTTGAATGACTTTCTTTTTATGGTAATAGGAAGAAAAGTTGAAATGATGAGTGAAGAAGCGAGGCATTGTGTGCTGTGTATTGACGAAATGTCATTAAAGACATTTCTTTTTTATAATAGATCTAAAGATGAAATAATAGGCTTTCATGAAACTACTACAAAAACATATAGTCCAGCTAATAATGCATTGGTTTTGATGGCCAGAGGTGCTTATTCAAATTGGAAACAGCCACTGGCTTACTTTTTTATAAATAATTCTTGTAAGGTAAACTATTTAAATGCTATAAATCTTTAATACGATTGAAAGATTATTTCTAATTAATTTAAATGTACTAGCATGCATATCTGATCAAGGAACAAATTTTTTAAAACTTTCCAAAGAAATTGGGGTATCTGCTACAACACCTTATTTCCAAGTAAATAATAAAAAAAAATTCTATATATTTGATATACCACGTCTTTTAAAGTCTACAAGAAATAACATATTTACACATAAATTTGTAATAAAAGAAGGAATAACAAATAAGTGTTATATTAGTGAATTTTATAACAAAGACAAGCAACAATCTTTTCGGCAAGCCCCTCGTTTATCAGATATGCATCTAGAACTTAATAACTTCCAAAAAATGAAAGTTAAGCTGGCTGCACAAGTTTTAAGTGCATCAGTTGCTGCTGGTTTAAATACTTATATAGCTCTTAATTTTTTCCCACAAACAGCAATGGCAACTGCAACTTTTATATATAAAATGGATGATTTATTTGATGTACTGAATTCACAATCATTTAAGAGCAGCAAGGTATTAAATAGACCTTTTTCCGGAACTGAAAGCCAGCTTAAAGTTCTAAATGACATGTTGGACCTTTTCAAGAATTTAATCGTGTTAAATGTGAATAATGATGATGTTACACAGACCTTAAATTTTATTAATGGTTGGATAATTTCAATTTCTTCTGTTATGGCAATATGGGATATTACTAAAAATAAAGGTATAAAATATTTGTGTACCAGAAGACTCAATCAAGATGCAAATGAAAATTTCTTTGGGACTGTTCGACAACAGGGAGGAAACTCTACTAATCCGACATGTATACAGTTTTCTCGAGCATTCAAAAAGTTATTTACTTTGAATTATTTTCATTTATCAGTGGGATCCAATTGTGTTGATGATTTAGATTCAGTTTTACTAAACTTGCAGACTGCATCTTTTCAAAAGTTAGATGTACTTTTTCCTGAAGAAACGGTTTTTATTAATGTATTAGCAGTGGATACCACTGATTATCAAAATTTAGATTTACACACAATTACTTACTTTGCTTATACATAAGAGTTCGCATTTACTATACACTTAAATTTGCAAATAGGAACTTTAAAACACAAAATAAAAAAGTAAGAAAATTCTTATTTTGCAACATTTATAATACATGTCAAATATTGTAAAATTTAAATGTAACTAGCATTAAAATATATAATTTTATTCCATCTATGAGACTTTTTTCCAAAATGGTTTTTAATTTTAAGTTATTTTACAACACTTATAAAATATGTCAAATATTGTAAAATTTAAATGTAACTAGCATTAAAATAAATAATTTTATTCCATCTATTAGGCTTTTTTTCCAAGATAGTTTTTAATTTTAAGGTATTTTGCAACATTTACAAAATATATCATATATTGTAACATTTAAATGTAACTCATATATTCAAACCAACATTAAAATGTATAATTTTCTTCCAAATCATTTTATTCCATTTAGTAGATTTGTTAAATTGGCCATAGGTACAAATCTAAGACAATGATATGCATAACGTACATAATTATTGTTTAAATATTACTAATTTCAATACTTTCATTTATTAAGAAATTTAGTTAATCCGGCCCCGATTATTTTAAGATAGGGCTAGATCCGGACCTGCTTATTAAATAACTTTCCGATTTCTCCGCTATGCGACATTGCGCATTACAATGCGCGAACATACAACTTGGTTTCTAAAGATCAAAGGTGCCGACAGCGACTGCAACTACTGGATATGTTTATACTGTGTCTATACTGTGCTGTAACGTATAAAAAGTAATTTAACACGTCTTTCTCGCTACTTGAATATGCAAGTTGGCTAGGAGTATCGACTGAATTCATACATGTAAAATTGAAATTGAGAGTGGCACACATCAACTGGACAGACATTACCTATGTATGCAAAGTGATAAAAATGTATGTTGTATTTAAAATAACCTTAATATTGCCAATATGACAAAATGGCACTAAACTTGATGTTGCACTATATTATATGTCAAGTACTACAAAACTCATTTTAGAACAAATATGTCAACAATCTAGCCTATGCTGTATCATTTCTGTTATAAATAACATGTACGTTATCTTCATATAACATATGCCTGTTACTGAAATCCGAAAATCGTATGATGTATCCTATAACGTACATGTTATATAACGTAAACATGTTATGCGTGTACGTTATTATTATCCATAACAAGTCTCAAATAACATGCAGGAAAAACATGCGTGTTAAGTAAATGTACGCATGTTACGAATAACCTGAATGCAGTTTAGCAATATTCATGTCAAATAATTCGAATTATTTGTTGATTGTCTGTGTCGATTTTATATCAGTTTACGTGCGTGAATACCTATGAAGAATAGGATTATACATTAAAATTAACTGAAATCAGAATTCGTAGCTATGGTTTTGCATGGACAATTACATATACTCCTATTAGAACAATTACAAGAAATTGAGGAGAGGTAATTATTAGGCTCATAAATTCTCAAAAAATAAGGTTTTATTAGAGAAATAACCGATGCATTCTTCGGCGTACTTTAAGAGATACGAGTGATCCATTTCAAGAGCCTCGTCATGTACTTGTGAAGCTTTGAAAAAGTTTGTATGAATAATTTGGACCGCACATTTGTATAGGAAAGTCGTGTGCTGTCCACACCTCATTTTTATTGTAAAATTAATGGACAGATGAAGTAGACATATTTCTGAAGCAAACTGCAATTTTAGTATTACTACTCAGTCATGTATAAAATAAACTTACACAATTAAGTTGTCTGTGTGAAAAAATATGTTGCTTTTAATCACTATAAATTCTGTCGTTGTAATAAATAGATTGAACTACTACTTACTGTTATTTGGCGCCATATATTCATTGTAATATAATATACCTGTGTATTATTTCCATATTTAAATAAATATGTAAGAAAATGAAAAACTACTAAATGATAGGTATTTATCAGCATATAGGAAAGACATGTGACAGATAAAACTACAAACATTTTCAATTTTTATATTATTTATTGAATTATTAACTATAAATCATTATATCCTTGAAATGTATTAAATACCTTATTTCTAATTTTTTTTTTCTTCTATTCTGTTTCTTTCACTAATTGCACCAGTGAGCGATGAAATGGCATTGATTATTTAATGCTTCAGTTTTTAAAACTGCACACTCATGACGTGCTCTTTCAGCATCCGCATAATTTAAACCTGCTTGCTGTAAAAGATCCGTTGTATATCTGGACTTTGGTTTGGAAGGTGTTTTCTGTACCGATGATTGTTGTTCCAGTGTAGGTGTTACTGTCAGTTTGTTTCGGTCTGTTGTTGGAGTATGTATGGCAGTCTCTTCATTTTCCATAGTATCATCATTCTCAGTTTGGATGTATATGATTTCTACTTGCCTATCATTGGTATTTCACATTATACAGAAAAGATGTTGTTGCTGCATCTTCTTGTGCTGCTTCTGGTTTTACTTATGGCATAAAGTCGGGAAGCTCAGTGTCTCCTAGATGAATTTTTGTTATTAAATTTAGCACCCTTTCTTCTATATCTGTTAATTTTTTTGTGTCTCCTGGACCTCCACCTGTAGCATGGAAATTCTCTTTTATCTGTCTACTCTTCCTTCTAATATTGACTTTCCACTCATTGAAAATCTGCATGATAATAACAGTCAGACAAATTATAACTAAAATAAGTAATATTTAACTGGCTTACCTTGTTGCACTGGGCGCAAGTCTTCTGAGGGCCACATCCTTGGGAGTTAATCTTATCTGCAATCTATACCCATAATTGGTATATTTTATTATTGTCTGATGGCTTGGTTTTTCCACTTATTAAAATTTATTTTCTTCAACACATTCCAGTAATAATACATATTGTTTTCTGTTTGTTTTCTTTAAACGTTTCTTTTCAATTTTCATTTTCGTTTGAATTAATCGGTACCTTTAGAGTTATTGCCAAATGGTTATGCAGATTTAACTACAGTTGCCTTTTAATTATATATAATTGAAAAACACTAAGAAAAAGTTAAGACATATAATACAAGTAATTTCAATGTTCTTCAGTTGGAAATCTTTCAAGAACTGAATATTCGAGGTGCTGCTGATATTAAAGAAAAATAGAGAAAGGATATTACAAATTTAGGTAAAATGATGTGACCGTTTTCTTGGTATACTAATAAAATATAACATTAAAAACGACGAACTAAATTCCCATGCTCCAAGAAATTTTATAAGACGCCATAAAAGTTTAGGGTGCATTTTAAAAGGCAATGCTAGAAATTCAACACACATTTAAAAATATAAATACTGGTAAACAAATTTTTATTACGGTCATCGTGAAGATAATTCACGGAACGTGACAAAATCCTCATTTTAAACTTCTGTAGTTTTCCGGTAAAATGCTGTCTTAAAGTAATACATTTACCGTCAAACAATGACATAAATATTAAAAATATATGGGAATTACAACGATTTTAAATCAAATTTTAACTCTACACTAGCTGAATACAAATAATCACGTAACATGTACAAAGTTAACCTAAAATTCTGAATATTAGACTAACTCACTCTTATTTCAAACACTTTGTATGAATATCTTTGTCTTACTGTGTACAAAAGTTGATTTCATTTTAACATCTTGACTATAACAGGGTCCATAACGTATACGCGTTATGAGGTGATACATCATACCATTATTTACTAAACATGTTATTTTTGAAATAACAGCAGGGCTGCGTTCATAAACGTCACGCTGCGTGCACTCTAGGGTAAAATTTCACACAAAACCGTTCAAAAACAGATGAGTGATTCAATGATGTACGCGTGTAATGTGTTCATAAAGTTCGCTCTCGAATCACTCGAGCGTTTGAAAAACGCCGGATTTGTAACCACGGTGAAGAAGACTCGACATGCGCACATGGAAGTGTGATTGTAAACAAAAAGCATATGATTCATTGCCGGTCTTCCGAATATTTTGTGAACGTAAAATGCAGTTGTCACGAGCCCATTTTCATCTGGTAAAATTACCAAATGGTGATGTGTTTACCACAGATGAGGGTCACTTTCCGAAAATGCTATAGGTACTTCAAAAAGGAGTTGCGCTGCCAGTATCATGGTACAAGACACAACTGTTTCCTCATCCATCGCTTCCGTTTAACGTACCTATTTACGATTATACAAATGATGAAGGAAAGCCTGCTTCTTTTATGTGGGGTTATATGACACATGTGCTGTCATACTTGTCACCACTCTAAAACCGTTCATAAATACCAAAACGCTCTGTCTACACTCTAGCTGGGCTGCGTTCATAAATGAATCGTTATAATCGTGTGTGTGGCGTGTGAGTAATTTGCTTTGCAGCTGGAGTGTTGACAGAGCGTTTTGGTATTTATGAACGGTTTTAGAGTGGTGACAAGTATGACAGCACATGTGTCATATAACCCCACATAACAGAAGCGGCAATTACAATCATACTTCCATGTGCGCATGTCGAGTCTTCTTCACCGTGGTTTCAAATCCGGCGTTTTTCAAACGCTCGAGTGATTCGAGAGCGAACTTTATGAACACATTACACGCGTACATCATTGAATCACTCAACTGTTTTTGAACGGCTTTGTGTGAAATTTTACCCTAGAGTGCACGCAGTGTGACGTTTATGAACGCAGCCCTGCAAAGCAAATTACCCAAATGCCACACACACGATTATAACGATTCATTTATGAACGCAGCCCAGCTGTTATTTTAACGTAAATGATACAGCATAGGACCGAATGACAGCATAGCCAAGTAAATAAGATATAGATATAAAAAAGCAATAGCAATGACTAAAATTTATTTATGCTATTCAACTTGTAAGTGGTTTTCATGTATTAATATTTTAGTGGTGGAAGCTAAACATTTTAAATACTAATTGATTACTTTGTCTTTGTTCCTACATTGTACTGGTTAGTGTTCATTTGCAGTATCACTGAATCATCATCTGTAGTGGTTACTGGGTCAATGTCGATTGCTAAAAGAATCTACAATATGATAGTCCTGCAATGGCTTTTGTAAATTATACTACTGGACAGTTAATATTTTGTGACATCTGAAATTTAACGTCATATAAATTTACTGGCACATGTCAGCAGATAAAACAATATTCTTACATATATCAAAAAAATATTTTTATCAATACGATCACAATACAAATTTACATTTATTCTCTCTGAACATAATCCACTGCGTAATAAATTATAACTATAACAAAATCACATCAAAAACTACAATTTTATTACCGTTCATTAATATGCATTTACTTACATAGCATCCCATTAACAAATTCGATTTTTATATCATCAGCACTGATGCCTTGTTCTATTTTAACACTGTCATTTTGTACTCGACTCGCTTCAGATGATGAGAATTCTGTTTTAATATTACCTTGTTCCATTTTAACACTGTCATTTTGTACTTGACTCGCTTCAGATGATGAGAATTCTGTTTTAATATTACCCAAAGTTGTTAACAATTCATATTCTTTTATTTTGTCATGCCAAATGTCTTGTAATTCAGCACTGTATACAACAGAGGTTTCAGAGATATCGACTTTATCATCTACAGAATTATCTTGGCATTCCTCTTCCTTTACATTAAATATATTTTGTGAAAGCAAGGCGTTACTCACATTACCTGTATCAACATGATCCGCCATTATCAGTACTTTTTAATTTGACTTGTGATTAAATCAATACACAATGTTCGTACAATTTATATAAATATATAGGCACAACACGAACCTATAAACGCAGCGTTTACAACCCGGTTATTCCTAATAGATCGTGTAATAGATAGATACAGCTTTGCTGCAGCTTTGATTGTACAACATGGACGCTTCTGTGCAAGCAAGGTTAAGATTTCGTATCTCGCAGTTGGCAGTGCACTTCATATACGTCACAAATGGCGGGAAACTTTCCAAATTGGTGCTATCTATTAAAATAAAAAAAATAATTATTCCATTAGTTGTGTTTATAGTAATTCTCATAATTACCGGTTAATAGAATGTATCTCTACCATAACACACGTGCACTTCCGTTTATCTTATGTCATAATAGACATCATAGACTGCCAAAACATCACTATAAATAATTTATATGGCAAAACAGCGTTTGCCGGGTCAGCTAGTATAATATATTATAATGCAATGTTGCTACTGCATCTGTTCGGTAATTCTACTATAGAGTATGTTTATAATGGCAATTCTCCTCAACATGCTTAGACCAAGCGTACTACTATCGTATGGAAACCAATTTAGCCTATATATGTTCTTTATATACAGATTCCTTCTAATGGGCTCTTTTGGTAATTATCCTATAAGCAACAATTTTCAATGTTAAAACAAAAGATTTATAATCCCCTTCTCTGCCGCTAAATGCCTTGCACTCTTCTTGCTACTCAAATGAATGCAATGAAAAGCGGCACATCAGACCATATTAAATACCAGGTACTAAATGTAAGAAAAACAGCTAAATCCTCAGCAAAAATGAAATGGAAAATAATGTAAATTCTTAACTGTTACCAATTAGAAAGAATTCACCCACCTTATTTTAAAAGAATAAAACAACAGTAACTGTCACTTAATTTAATCAAAGTAAATCAGTAATAATAAAAATACTGATTATAGTCGGGTCGTTTTCGCAACCGACACGGCAAAAGTACGAACTAAAAACGCTGATTCCATACCACTACAAATTCCAATCAACCGGAACAATTTTAGAACAATAAAATTGAACCAACTAATTAATATTTTAGGATAAATAGCTACGGCTAGTAAAATTCTATTACATGAAAGTCAGTTAGAAATTAAATAATATAGATATAATTATTAAATATTACTTTTCTATATCAATATTTTATTTGATACATGGCTATTATGAGCATTGTTGTCAGGTTTTTATTTTCACGGAGCGTATGACACTTGACAAGCGTAGCGTTTGACAAGCAGGTGACTAGTATTCAGTATAGCGTTTTTCGAACAATTACACATGAAAGTTGGGCTACCATCACTCATATTGAACAAGAAATAAAGACGTCGTGGGATAGGGAAATAGAAATTGATAAAACAGATATTAATCCAGTAATATTTTGTATTAATGATAGCGGTAGTAGCGACTGTGAAAGTTATTAAAGTCAAATATATTGATCTAAACCAAATTATATACGAGAAGGTAAGTTTTATTCAACAGAAATGTTTGGTTTTACTTGTAATTGCTTTAAGTTATTTAGAATAAGCACGTAACTGATAAAACGAATGTAGCTTATAAAGGATTGGTGACGGATTAAATTCAGTATCTATATCAAAAGTCAAAGACAGATTTTGGAACCTGTTAACATATTTGTTCATAATGCTTCGGCAGAAGATTACAATAGTTAAAATAATTTGTACTTATATTGATCAGTTGAAGAAAGAACTCTGTCTAATCGAGGAAGTACATGACTCTAACTAAAATAACAATTGTTTGAAGATCACATAAGTAATACCTACTGTTTAGAAAATTTTCAAATTTAAGAAGGTATAACCATGTTGAATGTAATAGAGAAATGGTGGATGATTGATTTCAGAATAAAATAATGATCGAGTTTATTAATGTAATAACAAGATAAGCGTTTGCATAGAGGGAGCAGTTAAAACATATTTATGTTATATTATTTTTATAGTTTTTCTAAAATAACCTTTGTATATTTTCTGTAGGACTTTAATTTTGTAATTATTTATTGTTATTAATGGAATTAAGATTATATAATTTCAAAAATATGTGATAGTATTGTAATAATATTAATGTAGTACATTATAAATTGGGATAGTAAAAATACTTGTTCATTATTGTATTATAATTTAAAGTTGCTTGGTAAGTTAAATTCTGATCAGTAGCAAAGATTCAGCTTACGAATACTCAACATTTGAAATACTTTAAAATACTTTTGAATTGTTTAATTCTGCATTAAATATAATCTTTAACAACAACAAAGTTATACTAGTTTAAAGCTTAAGTCAATAATAATGATGTGTTTAGCTTAATCAAAAATGTTTGATTAGCATGCAAAAATTATGTAGTAATCAATGATATACCTACGAGAAATGTTTCAAACAAGTTGCTTTTAGTACAGCAGTGATAATGGTAATAATCATAGTGTACAGTAAGAATCTGGCAAACAAATGTTTTTATAATTAGTGTAATACTTTTCTTATCTTCTCGCTGTTGCATGTAAAAATACTTTAATTTTGATGCATTTAATGGAAAAGCAATATAGCACTATTAGTAAGGATACTGCTGTACAACTGTCTTTGCTACTATTGTCTGTAGTAAAACTAACTCGAATATAATTATTAAATACATTCCTGAATGTTTAAATGAATTTCAAAAGTTCAATTTTCTCTGAAAATCTAACGTTTTTTATATTTATATCTAATTACTAACAGCAGACAAGTTCATACAAATATAAAATAATCATTATATTCTTCTTTTCAATAGTACTAAGCAAAATTATTATCAAATTAATAGTTACATATTAGAATTATTGTCGGTAGTGCTAAAACCACAAGTCTAATTGATCATTTAGGGTTATAGTGTCAAAATTAATATTACTTGACAGATCAAATTTTGCAACATCTCAAATTTGACGCCATTTTAATTTTGGTGGCGCATGTCGGTTGCGAGAGCGATTCTAGTATATAGATACAAATCTCTGTCATTGTCTTATTATATTCTGACTAATTGTCAAAAATGACAATTTTTAGTTAATCGTATTATCCTGTGCGAAAAAATATATATTTTTCGAACTTTCCCAAATAAACGTCGTTTCTCATTCCAAAAGTGGCTCTATAGTAAAATCGTTTTGGCCTTAGACCATTTATTTTTAATGGTCCAAAGTTTTGGCAACCGACACGGCCAAAGTCCGAACTAAAGACGACGATTCAATACCACTACAAATTTCGATCGGCCGGAACAATTTCAAAACAATAAAATTAAAATAATTAATGAATATTTCAGGATATACACCTTCCCATGGTAAAATACCGTTACATGAAAACCAGTTACAAATTAAATATTATAAATAAAGCTGAAAAATATTATTTTTTCTACAACACATTTTATTATAACATTTAGCTGTACTGTTTAAGAGGCAAGCATTGTTGACAAATTTAAAATGTTAAGATGACAATTGTAACGAAGTCCCTTCATCAATTGAATAAAAGATCATGTTTTTTTAGTTTCATATTTAATTTGTCTTGCAACTATCAAATTATATATGATTGCTATTTTATTCAACCGTCAGTAATTATGTTTTTTATACTGTATATATCGTGGTAATTAATGTAATTGTTTCATCTGTTCAGTTTGTTAAATTCTTTGTTGTACGCGATCGGAAAAATACCGGTATACGTCACGATCGTCTTCGCGCGGTTCCACGTCACGATTCATGTGCAAATCCCACTCTTCCATACTCGTTTTTATCATCCGCCAATGATATAAAAAGCCGTTCGCCGGCCGTTAACAGATAGAATCCCGCAGGTCCTCGTCCTCTTCAGCTTTGCTTAGACCCATTGTCTTGGGCAAGCTGATCTTAAACCGCCTAGTCTCGTCTAGACCAATTGTCCTGGACGAACTAGGAAACCCCGTCCGCAAACCGCCTAGTCTCGTCTAGACCAATTGTCCTGGACGAACTAGGAAACCCCGCCCGCAAACCGCCTTGTCTCGTCTAGACCAATTCTCCTGGACGAACTAGGAAACCCCGTCCGCAAACCCCTTGTCTCGTCTAGGCCAATTGTCCTGGACGAACCAGGAAACCCCGTCGGCACACCGCTTAGACCAATTGCCACGAGCGAATTAGGAAATTCCATCCGAATAAACCTTTTGTCAGACATTTGATATATAATTCGAATTGTTTTACAGGACCGCTTATCTCCGTAATCGATTTATTTTCCGTTGTAAATATTTAAATCTCCGAACAAAACGCAAACCGCGTGCCAACGTAGTATCAATTGCATATCCATCGTGAATAAATTTAAATAACCGTAGATACTACGAAAATTATTACAATAACTTTATACCTAACACCGTAAGTCGGAAACCTGTTGATTTATATTTTTGAGGTTATGAATAGCTACATGTAAAGAAATAAATTCTTTTAGCATTAGGAGATTTTTCCTATATTTGTAAAAATCACGGACAAGCAAGTTTATTTAATTGTTAATCATGTAAAATATAATGTATGTATGTATACAGCACGTGTCAATTTTCATTAGCCATAGGCGATTAATTCATGCAATACGTGACAACATGGCACCCCCTACTTTCCTCGTCAATGCGAGCGCGACCAATACAAGCTCAAGTTAGCAGTAGCTGTTGGACCATTGACTTGGGTGTTTGTACTGCTCTCAGAAATAATATTTACGCGTTGCAAGGATTTTTCTTTTTCCTTTCAGTAAATGCAGAGAATTATTAAGCTGCGTTCACGCTGCATGACACAAACAAAAGCGTAATTCTAATAAAATTAAAAATAAGGTAAATAAAAATGGATTCTGAAAATAATAATAAACTACTAGATCGCGGCGGCCATTTGATGTTTCCCGTTCTAGTAATAATACGGCTTTTATTGCAGACTAGATCGCAACGTGTTCGCAGCTAAACATTTAATGTAGAAGTGGGAAGATCGGAGAAAGTCGTTGTGATGTCGATTGTTGTCGGGATTGGTGACGGATAGTAGGGGTGACACACGTTGCAACGTATTATTTGTATACCTATAAATCGCATGTAAACATTGAATCCCTATACCTAATGAAAATTGACACATACGGTATAAGATCTAAATATATTTGATTTACTTGAAATAAATACTTATTATGTTGAAACAACCTCCGCATGCCTTGTTCATGAATTATTTCACGCATTTCGTCCATAAAGATTTCTCTTGATATTTGACTAAATATAATCAGTGAAGGAAAAAGCAAGCTACTTACCCACTAAACGACATAGAGCTATGCCGTCGTGTAATTATATTTATCTTTACACTTTTATTTACTAACACGAGCCCGGCACACCGTTCGTATTTGACATTTGATGACCGCATCTATAGGCAGCCGTCTTACCGATATAATAAATTTGAAGTTGGGACACTGGCGAAAGTAAGTATAGGCAGCCCAATGTACACGTGCATGTGGATAGAAAACTGCTATCAGGAAATTTGAAAATAAAACTATTTTTTTTTTGAAATTAGGTTGTTCCGTATAAAAAAGATTATAATTAATTAAATAAATACAACCATATTTCACAATTATAAGAAAAGTCAAAAGAAATTTATGTATGAATATTATTATTTATGAGTCCTGAAATGACTTTTGTAGGTAATATTAGTTGACAGATAAAATTTTGCAACATCTTAAATTTGACGCCATTTTAGTTTAGTAGCACATGTGGCACAGTGGTCGTTTTTTAAATTTTAGGTGGAAAAAAAATGGCATATGTGAAACCCCCCATCTAGCCCTCATGCAGTTTGTTATTGACATTCAAAGTGTAAATACATTCAATATATATAATATATACCGAGTGTTTTAAAAAAAGGACGAGTTAATTGACCTTTAGACGATTAGAATGAGTGATACACCAAATAAAATGGGTGAAAGTAGACTATAAAACAAAATATAAACGAAATATAATAAAATATGAAGCATTATCGACAGATTACTTCTTCATTTTTGATTGACCTTAAGAGCTTAAAACGCTTAAGCGTTATGAATTATTTTATCAGTTCGTTTTATAGCCTACATCTGACCATTTAATTTACCTTTTAAATTATTAATATCGACTTATACATAAAGCCCCAACAGACTCGTTTTTTTATTATAAGACACCTATATGTGTATATTTTTGACATGTTTTAGTTGTCACTCATAACGCCATCTTAGTTTTCCAAACAGTTTCATGATATCCAAAACCATATGATGTTCAGTTTAACTCATTTTTATTAATATTTTTAACAGAAAAACTTATTTCTAATCGTAGTATATAAGAACCGAACGCAAACTGTATTATTTGCTGTCATTGTCTCCCTCTTCTTCATCATTCTTCTTCGTCATCATCCTCCTCGTCACTGTCATTGTTATCCTCTGAAAAATTTTTGGGCAAGTAAGGCTCTTTGAGCAATTCACTAGGACGGCTTTATCTAAGGGTTCTTTATTGGAACGTGTACCTACACACTGCGATAAAGATGAAATATAGGACTCGGACGATAATAAGAGGCCACAAAACACATCTATCATTGTTTTCTCTCTTGAAAACTTCCTATCATGAAATTCCCTATATCTTCTGAAATCTTTGTTACGGGATTCAAGAGCCTCCTCTGAAAATATTCCAATGGGAAGAGGAACTGATTTCACGATTTTCGGTCCATGAATTAGGATTATATGAAGGCTTGAAGGCATGTAATACCATGGATAAAGCTCCACAAATATTTTCGCTGTTCCTGTGTAATACTCAGCGAACGCCTCTGCATGCACTTCATACCCAGAGCACATTGTTGTCAGGATTACACAAAGACGTTTGAGGAACTCTTCATTCAGCCCTGTAAAAATTATTTATGAATAATAAAAAAATATTATAAAACTAAAAGATAATTTGGAAAATAGAAAATTAAAAAGAAATACCAACCTGTTATTAAAGATGTATCTTGATATTTACGGAAAAATATTCGGGCGGTGTTTCCGTCATTGGTTGTGCCATAACCCTGCTTTGGAATGTCGACCAACAAACTCAGCTTTTCTCTTAGCTTCCTGATTATCTCTTATTTTCTTTCTTTTACTAGCTTTTTCTCGTTCTCCTCTCGTATCTGCTATTTTTTTAACACCATCTTATAAGAAATGTGGAGACAACACTCTAAGCACCTTATCCAGGCATGGAGACTGGAGATACCATAGTCGTACAATCTTTCGTCCGATGGAAGTGACATTATTAAGTCTAGATTATTCATAACTTTTGGTGTTGCACGACAAATACCACAAGTCTGCGTTGAAGAACTACTAACCACACCAAACATCTTCCCATCTATCATGGTCATTTTAAAGGAATAATTAATAAGTATTTGATGATCTTTAACAAAGCATACAAATGGTTCAATTCTTCTTATCTGACTTTCAATATTTTCTATTTCTTGTTTTGATAATTCTGGTGTTTCCTTTTCAAAAATCAATTTGATTGATCTGCAGAACCTGGTGGAGGATGGTCGTGGATTTTACCATACTATGACATAATTATCTGATACCATCTGCAGTGGAACTAGACTTACCGAAAATAAAACAGAATCATTTTGACCAATAAACTGCTGCTTATATGTGGAGTTGCCAGCACTGCCATCCATGAATAATTAATAAGTATTTGATGATCTTTAACAAAGCATACAAATGGTTCAATTCTTCTTATCTGACTTTCAATATTTTCTATTTCTTGTTTTGATAATTCTGGTGTTTCCTTTTCAAAAATCAATTTGATTGATCTGCAGAACCTGGTGGAGGATGGTCGTGGATTTTACCATACTATGACATAATTATCTGATACCATCTGCAGTGGAACTAGACTTACCGAAAATAAAACAGAATCATTTTGACCAATAAACTGCTGCTTATATGTGGAGTTGCCAGCACTGCCATCGCATCCCCATTTAAACAAAAGATTAAATTTATTTGACAAATTTAAAGAAAAAGTAGAAAAAACAGTTTCTTGCGACTCAACAATTCTTTTTGCTGTGTGACCAACTAGGTCTTGCAGATTTACTTCGGCGGATATATCTGTGATCACAATGGAATTTTCAGCGGAATAACATGTTTTCTTGGCCTTTAGAAGAACATTGTAACTAGGATAAATGTTGGCATGTCGGTGTTTCGCTCCCTGCTGCATTAAAATGTAAGATTTTTTTGTGAATCGTCCATCAACGTAAAGGGCAAGGGCTTCATCTGGAGTATACTTAATGAGCTTCGTGGTTGGAGTGGTAATTGCCTTTTTAATTTTAGTAGCTCTCCTCGGTGAATATTCTGATACTTCTTGTACTATTCTAGAAGCATTTCTCTGACCAGATGACCCAAGACTTTTTCGAGTTGCGAATGCCAATTTCGCGGTAGAATTGCCAAGTTACGTAAAAGATTTGGATGGTCTACCTCTGCTCGGATCGGGTTCTTGTAAATCTGTTTCAAAAAACTGTATAAACTTGATGTCTATATTCAAACACTTTTCGTGTGCGATTACTGCTTTTCCACATTCTAGCTACAGAACTGTTAAGGAATTTACCAATTTCTCAACCACAACACATTTGTCACACTCGGGAGATCGGTGTAAATTAAGTCTATCCAATACCAAATTCAAAACAGAAGCGTTTTTCTCTTCCAGCGATACTGGCTCGCACCAGATAGCAAACAAATCATACCTTCGTATTGCCATAGTTTCTGAAATTGTATATTATTTAACGAGCATATAAAGCAGTCTGTATTACACGAGGATAAAGTTTTTCTTGTGAATTGCATACCTAATCCTATTCATATTCTACGCCTGCGGAAACCATATTCAGCGACCGCGTAATATGAATAGAATTATGCATCTATGGTACTTGGAAAATGAATGTTTTTTTTAAGTCATAAATATTTTTTTTTTAAGTTCTTGGCACTTCTTGGCAGCCAAGTCTGCCATGAATCAACAGATAATAAACTGAGCTAACAATAAAAAATATTATTTAAACAAACATGCGTAAACACCGCATTCTACATACTCTTAAAATTCGTTATTCCAAAAAAAAAAAATTACAATTTCCGAGCAGTTGTGATTTATTATTTTTTTTAGTATGTACAAAGATTTTAAATTAATAATATTTTGTGTATGGTCAGTACTTACCTTACGCTTTGTTACTGCACATTAACTTTTTGGAAAATCTTTGTAGAATCATCAGAATGAACCATGCAAATGCACTGATGGTATGACACTAAACTCATAAATCGCTCAAATTAAATATGTCATACTTTTTGTTTATTGTCATAGCAACAGGTGGTTAGGTATAACAATTCTGAAACAAGAAAACGGTTTTACAATCTGTCTCTTTCAAGATAAAATCATTGGAAGTATATATGTATTTACATATTCAATTTCGCCATTTTGTTCCATCTAGAGTTTAAAAAATGACCACTGTGTGTCGGTTGCGATAGCGACTCAACTATAGTAATAGGTAAAATTAACCTAAATTAATTAACAACAAATGATAGTATCGAAGGTATTAAATAAACAATAAATTATATATGAACATAAGACTTTTGTAATTCACTCTGAGG
The DNA here is from genome assembly GCA_963170755.1 of Amphimallon solstitiale. Lineage (NCBI taxonomy): Eukaryota > Metazoa > Arthropoda > Insecta > Coleoptera > Scarabaeidae > Amphimallon > Amphimallon solstitiale. Next base: position 37,311,916 of record OY720685.1, on the reverse strand, counting down.
AATAAAATACAAAATATATATTCGACTGACCCACCAAAGGCAGATGTAAACATATCCCTCTCAGCTTCACTTCTTATCAGCAATACTTCTTTTGTTTCTAAGATTGAAATACATGTTGGTTCTGAATACAGTTAACAGAAGTTTCACTCAATTTTTCTAAATTAATGTTTATTTTTAATAAAGTGTGCAACCATATTTTACTTTCATAAACTTATTAACACTTTATAAGTATATTAATATCCTTATCCTTTCTTTTAGTACTTGGTATTCAATAGTATCTACCTATTATTGTGAGTTCCTATACATTTCGATACTATCTACTTATAAATATTTCACTATTTCATTGTACTAATTTTAGTAATATCTGCATTTTATTTGTTGATAAATTAAAAAGCTGTATTCACTAATATGTCAATACTATTGATTGAGTTATTATAACTTAAAACTATATTCCAACCAGATTAATATACAACAAATATATTTATCCACTATTTTAAAAATGTGAATCACACAACAATAATCTTAACAAGAAAACAACATCTTTTTAATATTATATTATGAAAATTTCAAAATTCGTCAGTAACGTTTGCTGAAGATCCTCATACAGGCCGTTCATATCTTGTAATTCGGTTTTTAGGATGGCTTAGGAGATGAGCTACTTGAAGACTGTTATATTTCTTTCACTGAATTTTCTTATGTACTCATTCACTGGCAGTATTGTGGTAGTATCTGTAATTGGGATGCTCGCGACTTGATATGTGCGGTCGAAGAAATACATTATTAACATTAATTCTTTGTCTCTTGATCACATTTGTATTATTACAAGATAATTACAATTTATACTTATTATTATTGTTATTTACTGAACGACATTTCTTTCTTTTAATTTAACATTCAATTATCTAATATATATTCAATTCATAACAACTGCCAAATTGATTTCCTTCAATAAATTGTGAGTGTCATTAATGTATCTATTGGCAATTTAAAATATTAATTGTCAAAACGTCTATCATCTCTGTAATCCTCTTTAATGAATATATACCTCAATCAAACCATAACATTATGTTTAGTTTTTATGTGACGCTTTAAACTACCATTGTGGTTTGTGTCAAATTCACAATAAATACATTTATAATCAAATTGCTTCAAATGATAACTTTTTATATGGGTTTTAAAATAATGTTTTCTACTATACTCCATTCAGTCTAAGAATAAAGCATTGGGAAAGATAGGGCTTAAAATAAACGTTTGTGATTGGTTGAAATCGAATGTGCATTTACACCGGCAAAATAATCGCATTTAGCTCGTTCTGTCAAAAATTTGTTTACTGACAGTTTTGTTCAAAGATTTTGTCGATTTCCGTATTTTACATAGTTATTTGTTGTTAATATTCTTAAAAAATAGTTCTTCTTAGAACTCGCAAGTGAAATATTCATTTGTTAAGGTATTTTATCAATTTCGTTAACTTTCTTTTCGTAATCGCTAATATTCTATAGTATGGCGGAAACAGTTTTACCAGGTCCTTCAAAAAATCTTAAAGGGAAACACATAAGATCTGGACAAAGGCAAATGGCTTATAATGTGTACATTAAGCATAAAAACAATATGTCTAAAACAGCTGCAGTCAATCAAACAGCAGAGGAAGTGGGTATTAATAGGAATACAATGTACTGCATTATTAAAGAAATGGAATTATATGGAGTTCCAATTTCTCCTCCAAGAAAAAGAAATTATCGTCATACTAACAATAAATTGGATGAAGCACAAAAAAGTACAATTAGACGACATGTGCATTCCTTTTTCTTGAGGAATGAGTTACCAACTTGTACAAAAATTTACGTAAATGTCAAAATATAATGATATCAGATATGTATATCCCTGCTATCCATCTGACAGTAAACATATGTTTTACTTGTTTTCAAAATACAAAGTTCATCGTGTGTAAACTGTGCTCATATTGTAGCGCCATCTACTCCATTCTTAGACTGAATGGAGTATAGTAATATATTTACAGGAGTCACATTTAAATTCGACTTTCTTCGAATGTTTAGCTTTTATAAGTACTTTTAAATTACTTTTGTTGTTTGTTGCGTATTTACAACAGTCACATTTAAAATCAAATCCCTTCGTGTGTTTCGTTTTTATATATACATCTAAATAATATTTGTTGTTTGTTCTAAATTCACAAGAGTCACATTTAAAATCAAATTCCTTCGTGTGTTTTGTTTTTATATGTACTTCTAAATAATATTTGTTGTTTGTTCTATATTCACAAGAGTCACATTTCAAATTGCTTCAAATGTTTAGTTTTTATATGTACTATCGCTAACACAAAAAACTAGGACAGCCCTGTTTTAGCTGTGTAAAACCGACGGAAATAAATAGCTAACGTCAGTTAATCCAAGATTATTTGAAGCTGTCATTAATGATGCCGCATGTCAGTTTGATTGATAAGGCAAGAATAATTACTTGTAGAGAAAATTGTAGGACAATAAGAGAAATTGCTAATGACTTTGGCATTAACAAAAACACTGTTACATCCATAATACGACGATGGGAAGAACAAGGCGATTTCACCAGGAAAGCTGGTTCTGGAAGGCGAAGGGTAACAACTGCAGTCCATGATAATACCTTAACTGATTATTTGCGCCAAAATCCTTTTGATACGACCCGTAAGGCCGCAAATGAAACACATTTTCGTGTATGCATGATGACTATTAGTCGAAGAATTCGCGAAACGAATTTACGGAGCAGAGTAGCTGCTAGGAAAATTCATTTGACGAATCTTGGGAAACAAACACGTTTATGATTTGCCCTTAATAACATTTATTGTGAACCACAGTTTTGGGAAAACGTCGTATTCACCGATGAAAAAGTATTCCAGTCTACTCACAACGGATCTGTTATGGTTTATCGTCCTACAAATTCGAAATTCGATGAAGCATATTCGCAAAAGTGCAATAGATCTGGACGGTTCTCTGTCAATGTGTGGGGATGGATCAGTTTTCGGGGTATGGGTGTCTGCTGCTGAATTGTTGGGAGGTTTAATACTGAGAACTGATCTCAACCCCATCGAAAATATTTGGGGTTGTATGATAAAAAAAACTCCAGGAACGAAATCGTCAGTCGGAAACCGCAGAAGCACTTTGGCAGCAAATTGAAGGCACATGGAATTCACTAAAACAAGTCCAAAATTTAATAGGGCTTTTTATGTCTACCATGCCTCGTCGTTTACAGTCTGTTATCAACAAAAACGGCGGAATGACTAAATATTGATTTTATTATTCTTTGCTTTTGTTAAGTGTATTTTCTGATATTAAAAATTAAATTACATAACCTCATATTATTTTGTCTGACGGAAGTGCCAAAAGCCTCAATGACATTAGCACAATTAGCAAAATTCATGGCTATTTGATATAATATTTGTCCTAGTTTTTTATGTTATCGATAGTACTTCTAAATTACTTTTGCTGTTTGTTTTAAATTCACAAGAGTCACAGTTAAAAACGAATTGCTCCAAATGTTTAGCTTTTATATGTACTTTTAAGTAATTTTTGTTGTTTGTCATAAATTCACAAGAATCACATTTATAATCAAATTCCTTCATGTGTTTCGCTTTTATACCGATAGGTCCAGCCCGCGACGGGCCATACATAGGCAACAATATACGTATGGAACGTGCTATGTGGCAACGTGTGTACGATACCACTCCGCGTGCTCCTATTTTGAGTGACTTTCTTAAAATTTGAATTACTTTTATCTTTTAGAAAACGTTATTGTTTTTTTATTACTTAAAATTACTTTTCCGTAGCAGCTGAGAATATAATAATAATAATAAATTGGACCTTATTATGTCTGAAACAAATGGGCAAATTACGTATACAGAACGAATATGCAAACGACTATATCCTTGCGCGGTTTAAGTCTTACTAAATTCTTAACTGCAATGTGCTGCTGCTGCGGGTAGAGGGGTTTCGGTGTTGCCACTCATTGCTGACTATGGCCCGTTCCGAGCTGGACCTATTGGTATGTCTTTTAAAACATTGTTTTCTGCTACATTTAAAATCAAATTCCTTCGAATGTTTAACTTTTATATGTCTTTTTAAATCACTTTTCAAGTTTGTTCTAAATTCACAAGAGTCACATTTATAATCATATTGCTTCAAATGTTTAGTTTTTATATGTATTCCTAAATTAGTTATGTTGTTTGTTCTATATTCACAAGAGTCACATTTATAATTAAACTGCTTCAAATGGTGAGTTACTATATGTGTTCTTATAGATCCTTTGTATTTTGCGCGAAACACACACAGCAAACACTTAAATATTTTCTTTTGATCTACTGAGCTCGATTGTTCTACTTCTATATGTGTATTCCCATAACTAGTCATAGAATGCTCTTGATCGTCCTCTCCTCCCACATAAGCGTGAGTATTTTCCACGTGCAACCTGAGGGATTCTTCAGTCTTAAAACGTCCGCAACAAGACCCACATTTATACATTTTAACTTTGTAATGATGGATGTTGGTGTGCTTCATTAGATCTGCTCGGTACTTCGTCCTGTATTTGCACTGCCCACATTTATATATATTTCTTGCGTCCGTTCAGTGCTGTTGTCTGCTTGGTCGATGGTGTTGTTGGTAGAACGCACTTTCTGAAAATAAATAAATATAGCTAATCTTATGCTAAACATCAATTTACTTATTTAAGTAGGGATATACTACATTTATTCTCACCACTCTCTTTAGTTATTATTAAGGACCGCAAGTATAGTCCTTTAGCAGTGGCGTAACTACATGGGCTTTACTGAAATACATACATACTCGTACGATAGGGCCGCGCCGTTAAGGTTACTCCCGATGTACTGCCGCTGCAACCGGACCAATTCTTGCGGTCTTTAGTTATTATTAATAATGATAATATTTATTAATTCTTGTGGCCATATAACTAGTACAGAATATGTGAATGCAATAGAATTGATAAACTAACTATGTAACAACATATACAAATCTAGAAATTGATTAAATAATAATCAAAAGGGAAACCTTTTGAACAATAGAGATCATTATGTATAAATCATTATCATTATGATTATCCTTATCATTACTAGTATTAAGCTTTGAGCATTAAGAAGAGTAATGTAAAGGTCTGGGCAACAAAGAGGCGTACAAGTTTTATTGCTAATTTTGACATTATTTTGCCAGAGTGAAAATGGCTTATTTTTTCCTATATTTTAAAGGTAAAATAATGCCTTCATTATTGACATTGGTTGTCAAAATGATTGGTTCTGAGTATCTTTTATCTTGATGATTATTTTATTTAAAAATTATCGTTTGTAAAGATATTATCTTAACATTAAATAAAATTTATTATATTTATTTAAAGAAAAATACATGTGCACCTAGGTGTTGGTCAACCTGTATGTGCAATTACATTATAAAGTTTAAGAAATGTAGTAACCTAATATGAATACATATTTCGCGTACACAAGTGTACGTTACTAAACCTAACTAACTAACTATATCTATAATTATTTAATTAAGAAGTAACTTGTGTCTCAGGTACATGAGGAATTGACATTGAAATGTTTGTTATCACCAAATGTGATACTTTTCTAAGCAACAGTATGTCCTTAAAACATCCCCGTTAACGCCTCTAAGTTAATAAAAAAAAAGTTTCTTAAGAGCATTACGTATGCTTTTATTCTTTTAATAATTTTTATTTCAGGTAAAATCTTGTTGTATAGTTTCGGTCCTAAGTAACAAAAGCATCTTTGGTAAAATGTCGTATTACTTGTTGTTGTTTGCAGACATCCTATTGTCCTGTTTCTTGTAAGGTATTTATGTTTTATAGACTCTCTTATTTCAGGATGTTTATGAAGAAAAGTACACGATGTCAGTATCTATAAACATTTGATGTTAAGAATGTCTACTGTATGGTAGGATAAAGTCTATCTTTCCTGTATTTAAGGATTTTAGAGTGTCATTATAGGCTCCGCCCCAAGCTATTATACCATATCTTAGTACTGATTCCGCCAGGCTTCTGTAGAGCATGAATAATAATTTTCTGTTTAACATTTCCCGTATTATATAGAATTTATGTATAAGACGTCTAATCTGGTTATACTCTATATGTACCTTCCATTTAAGATTTGCATCTATATATATTCCTAAATATTTCACCTGGTCTGTTTCCTGTATTACCTTGCCCCCCCCCCCCCTGTTTAATGCCGCAAAGTTGGGACGTTGTTTATATAATTCTTTAATATTCAACCCGAAAAATAAAATACAAATAAAAATATATATAAAAACAAAAGAAAACATTAATATTTAGTCATACTGCCATTTGCTTCAATGACTTTATTTAAACGATGGGGCATTGAATTAATTAAGGAAACATTTGAAGAAATTTGATTATAAATGTGAGATGTGAATATAGAACAAACAACAAAAACTAGCTGGAAAGATATTCAAATGCACATTCGAAGAAATTTGATTGCATGTGTCACTGTTGTGAATTTGGAACAACAGTACAGTTCTGTTCAATGAAAGTAGCGCGTCTTATTGCTAATTTTGACATTATTTTGTCTCTGTGAAAATGGCTTATTTTTTCCTGTATTCGAAAGTTTAAATAATGTTTTCATTATTGATATTAGTTGGCAAAATGATTGGTCCTGATTATCTTTTATCTTGATTATTCTTGATGATTATTTTATTTAAAATTATCGTTTGCAAGATATTATCTTAACATTAAATAAAATTTATTATATTATATACTTAATTGTTTAATATTCTACCCGAAAAATAAAATACAAATAAAAATACATATATATAACAAAACAAGAAAACAATAATATTTAGTCATACTGTTATTTGCTTCAATGACTTATTTAAACGATAGGGCAGTGAATTAATAAATTGCCGCACATAATTTTCATTTTTCATCAACCGCTAATTCTTCCCACGCATTTTCTATGGTATCCCAAAGATGATTCACATATAGAAAGCAAATATTTTGGGTATAAATTTTCTTAATTAGTAAACTTCATATATTCTAAATAGGGTCAGATCAGGGCTGTTAGCAGACCACGGCAAAGTTTCGATGTTATTATTACCAAATCATGTTCTAACAATATTAGCCGTGTGCACACGACAACTGTTATGTGGATAAAAGTCTCGGGATATAATTGTCGAACAGAAGGCACCATTACGTTTCCTAGAATATGGATATAGTTTTCAGCATTTAACCGCCCGTCTATTTTGAAGCAAACTCCCAGCCCTTCATAGCTGCACTAAGCCCATACATTTACGCTGAAACGTCCCCTCTTTCGTACCGGATATATATATGTTTCATTAAATCGTGCATTCGCCGGTCTATACACACATATACGACCATTGTGCGCAGACTGAAACACTTTTTCCTCAGAGAATATGACATTTTGCCAAAAAAGCAATTCTCTATAAATGTAATTCAAAGAAAATAGTAATCGAGCTTGTTTGTGTTCCTCTGTTAATTGTAATTTTCTAGCTGGCATAGAACTTTTCAAGTCCGATTCATGGATTCTTCGACAAGCTGTGGATAGTGAACCAGGAACATTTACTGCTATTTTAGCATTTCTAACGGCATCAAAAGGGATTTCACTTAAATATTGTAAAAGCAGCGCATCTTTAAAAAGAAAAAAAAAATTGCAAAAAACCTATCAAATTTTTTGGCATTTCCCGTTTTTTTTTTTGGATTTAACTGTACGTCAGTTACTGCAAATTCCATTAAAAAATGTTTTCTTTAATTCCTTTTTTTTAAATATGCGTAACGTTTGTAGGACGTACAGCACAGTACACATCCGCATACTGGCGCATACCTCCGGGAAAGTGTATTTTGTTCGCTCTCACCGTAAATAAGTAGTATGTTCGTGAATTCATTATTATTAAACGCCTTAACAATAATTAACAACGATAATCAACAGAAAACTAAATTATTCACTTAACTAAACACAACGCCAGCGACAATAACACAGTCGTATCTTTGGCCGACTGACCTAAAATTGTGATGATAAGTACTTCAAATACAGTTCTAAAAATAGGAAACGGGTACTAAATGGATTACTGGCGCTAGGGGAGGTAGCTGTGACTAAATTATGACATATCTTACTCCAAATGTAAACAAACATAGGCATAGCGGGATCAAGTTCATTGATACAGCCCATTTCAAAAATATTGGCTGCACTTTTCAATATTTTTTTCCGGCCTTAATGTTTGTCCATTACTTTGTAATTATTATGAAGTATGTCATCTTAAAATCCTATCGATCTTTGACCAAACACCGTGTATAATTACATAAATTTGATTTTCTTTTTTTGTATCGTTCATCAAATGTGCAGCTGGCGCGTAGAGATCGGTTTTTTCTTTTGTGCACCAGCCTCAGTTAGTAGACGTTAACCAAATTTATGCATTGTTGTGGTTATTTCTAAAACACATAACTTTTTTAAGAAAATAAATTAAGAGGAGCGTTTACCTATCGAAAACTAAGGCATCGCCATTTTGCGTTTTTTAATTTTATTTTGTAATTTTAGAATCTCAAATTTGGGTTAGTGATGCAAAAGGCATAAATTTATAATGTCAAGGCCAGTTTTTGTACAAATTTATTTTCTTAAAAAAGTAATGTGTTTTAGAAATAACCACAAAAATGCATGAATTTGATTAACCCTTAATAGTCACACCTCCAAAAAATAACGTAATAGTCATTTGGGGTGTGGTACACCCCACGCCTTTGCACTTCGGTTAATTAATGTTAAATTGACAAAAAAATTTTAAAAAAATTCTGTGGTACGTTTTGAATCCCCAGTCACGAGAATATGTAAACAGTTTTTCAAACCTGCAATTTTACATATGCAAAAAAAAAAGTTGCAAAAAAAAGTTCCGGAAATATGAGTTTTTTGCAAAAGAAACGGTAGTAATTTCAATTTTCAATTAAAAAAAAAAATCGTTTCATGCACCTGAAATAGTATCCTTCCAAGTGGGATTGATAAATTTTCCGACCTTTTCAAAAAGTATATTTATATTCATGATCGAAGGTGGGATTTTTTACGGAGAAATTATACTCGTATTTTTGCGATATAAAGTCAATTTAATGTTGAAAAATTAATATAAAAATATTTTCAAAACTATTATTATAAAGAAAAAAAGCTATCATAATATAAAAGACGATTATTCTATTCCATAAGTGCATTCTTTTTTACTAACACAATAGTCACACGGGGTGTCGTACACCCCACAAATTTTCACGAACCGATTCCAAGACCTACCACAGTAATACTGACGCGTGAGCTCAAATAATACCTAGTTGAAGGTTCGAACTACCTGTAGATGGAGTAACATATCCCGTTTACTTCCATTTTCAAGGCCGTATTCGGCGTCGAAAAAAGGCTGGGGTGTATCACACCCCATATGACTATTAAAGGTTAATGTCTACTAACTAAGGCCGGTACACAAAAGAAAAAAACAACCTCTACGCGCCAGCTACACATTTGATAAACGGTATAAAAAAGAAAAAACTTCATGTAATTATTTTTGAAGATAAAAAACATTAAATAGTAAACATTGTCACACACATTTCACACGAGTGTTTTCGAAGCTATTGCGTCGTCTATCCCCACTTTACGGTATCTCTACCGGTCCTAGCCAAGACGCAAATCTATCGGAATCGGTAGGCTATTCCAAACTTAAATCCGAGTGACAGTTTGTAATTGAAAAGAAATGTCATACAGTAGGCGCTTGGTAATCCGGACCCCATTTTTACCCTATACACCGGATTATCGGAACTGCCGGATTATCGAATTTGTACAGGAAGTAAAAGCTTTTTACACATATACAATGTAAAATAAAGTCTACATATCATAGATCCACAGTAAGTCTATTTTATTATGGTTAGATGAATTTATTATAAAAATAAAATTACGTACATACGTACTTAACATAGACACAAATACATATGTAATTACAATACGTTGAGTCTCATTATTATTACATATGTTCAACATTTGTGACGTTTTCAGTTGCGGAAGAGGAAGATGACACTTTGACCAAATAATTGTCAATTTTCGCTTGCTTCTTGCCATAGTAATTTTTTTTAATTATCATTTCTCTTAACTCTCTCAAATTCAGTAAAATGTCGTCAATAGCGTTATTTTCCTCTGCCCAGCGGATACTGACATCTATTGATTTCAGGGCATCTTCAGCCTTCACCGAGGTGTTCGTGGGACTAAGCAAGGTCAATTCCAAATCATCTTGTTCAGAGCTAGAAACAGCATCATTTATTATTTCTTCATCGGTCATTACAGGGTGAGAATCCGAGTTTTCTGCAAACCATTCCTCAATATCTTGTTCAGTCAACTCTGTCTGATTATTTTGTAACAACATTTGCTTTAGTTCTGCAAGTGGTAATTCATCTTCTGAATTCCACTGTTCTTCTTCAGGATTTTGGTTTAGTGAAGGCCATAATTTTTTCCACGACGATTGAATTGCTTTTTGAGGTACCATGTTCCACGCTTCAGTTACGTTAAAGACCGCATCTTTAAGGTTCATGTCCTTCAGTGTTTTCGTAACATCATCATCCCGGATAACAGCATTCAACAAGAGTTTCTTCTTGTAGTTACATTTTATGATCTGTATTACATTCTGGTCCATAGGTTGAAGTAACGGTGTGCAATTAGGTGGCACAGCTTTAGGTGGTTTTCAAAAATTTACGTACCGCAGGCACAAAATCATTGTGAAACCAGTCAATGAATAATTCTTTAGTTGCCCATGCCTTGTTTTGATTTTTATAAACAAGTGGAAGATTAACATTTTTGAACGCTCTAGGATTCTCTGCTTTTCCAATAAACAGCAGCTTAAGCTTATGAGTGCCACTAGCATTTGCACATTGCATAATAGTGACCCTGTCTTTTGACACTTTCCTGCCTGGAGCTTCTGACTCCTTTCTGTAAACATAAGTTTTGTTAGGTAAAACTCTCCAAAACAGGCCGCTTTCGTCAGCGTTATAAACTTGATCCGGTGTTAAACTAAGTTCGTCGACTTTTTTCTTAAACTTGTCGACAAATAGAGCGACGGCTGACGTGTCACTAGATAATTTTTCGCCGGTTACAGTCAACAAACGTATTCCATATCTTGATTTGAAATTCTGTACCATCCATCACTAGCTTTAAAGTTGGCATTCTTATATATTTTTTCATATAATATTAAAGCTTTTTGACGAATAATATCTCCAGTAAGAGGCGTATTACGGGCTCGTTCTTGAAGAAACCACGTATACAACGCGTCCTCCATAAGAGGATACTCTCCAACCTTAATAGTCAGTCTGTCGTGAACTCGTCCCAGAGTCAGCAGTGTTGGCGAAGTTTTCAATCTTCTCACGATTCTTTTTTATATCGTAAATTGTTGCACGACCTACACCATATTTCTTAAAAAGCAAACGCACTCTACGAGTTTTCAGTACAGACTATTTATTGAAGTATACACAAAAGTACATGTAATGAGTAGAGGGCGCTATTCAAAATTTAAAATTTGACATCATTCTAACACCCCCACTATGTCAAACATTACAAATTTGAGTTAAACCTAACATTCTTAAAAACTTACAATGTTTAACAGAGTTTAAACCTTTCGTTAGTAGATCAGCCGGCATCTCAGTAGTTGATAAATATAAAATTTTTACAAGTTCTTTTGCAACAGCTTCTCTTACAAAGTGATGACGAACATCAATGTGCTTAGATCTTTTGTGATACAATGGATTAACAGTTAATTTCTGAGCACTTTGATTGTCATTGAATAAAATAACAGTATTCAAATTCCCTGTCAATTCAAATAATAAATTCCTTAAATATATGGCTTCTTTGGAAGCTTCAGATAGTGCCATGTACTCTGCTTCGGTACTAGACAAAGCAACCGTTTTTTGCTTAACACTTTCCCAGGAAACTGTAGAATCAGAAAGCCTAAACACAAAGCCTGTATAAGACCTTCTATCGTGAGTATTACTTGCCCAATCAGCATCTACAAAACCCTCTAATTCTACTTTCCCTTTTTTAAATTCTAAACAATAATTTTTAGTTCCCTGTAAATATTTCAATATTCTCTTAGCACATTTCCAATGACTATCATTATAGCAGTTATTGAATTGGCTTAAGAAACTTACACTAAATGCTATATCTGGCCTAGTTAAAACTGATAAGTACATAAGGCTTCCAATTAATTGTTGATAAGGTTTATTACTAACACATTTATCATTATCATCAAGACTTAAATTAGTTTCTAATGGAGTACTGATTGGTTTACAATTTACCATATTAAACTTTTGTAATAACTGATTTATGTAATTTTCTTGGTCCAAAGTTATAATTCCTTTATCTTTATCTCTATTTATTCGCATTCCAAGACATTGCTTTGCTTCCCCTAAATCTTTAATTTTAAAGTTCAAACTTAATTTATCTTTCAAGAAATTTGTTTCATTTACATTATTTGAAAAAATAAAAAAGTCATCTACATACAGGGCAATTACAGTTATCTTATTGTCTTTATTTTTTATATATAAACAATGTTCTAATTCTGACCTTTGATAACCCAAATCTGATAAAATTGTATCCACTCTATTATACCAAGCTCTGGAGGATTGCTTGAGTCCATAAATTGCCTTTTTCAACTTACAAACCTTATTTTCATTATTTTCAACAATAAAACCCTTAGGTTGCATCATAAAAACATTTTCCTTTAAAATGCCATTTAAAAAGGCTGTTCTTACGTCGAGGTGAGTTATGTTCAAATCTAAGTTAACTGATAATGCAATTAATAGTCTCAATGTTGAGTGCCTGACCACTGGTGAAAAAGTTTCGTCATAATCAATTCCACGCTTTTGTGTAAAACCTTTTGCAACTAATCTTGCTCTGTATCTAACACAATTATCACTTCCGAACTTTCTCTTGAACACCCACTTACACTGCACTATAGTTCCCTTTTCTGGAGTGTCCACGAAATCCCATGCCTCATTCTCTTGAAAGGACTGGATTTCCTCCATCATCGCCTGCTTCCACCTCTCACTATCTGGTCTCGACAGTGCCTCTTCGAAAGTAACTGGATCGCTTTCCAAGTCTATGCAGTCTGTAGTACACATGTAAGTTACATATTCATTGAACAATTTTGGTTTCGGTTTTCTTTCTGATTTTCGTGTCACAGGTTCTTCTTGAATGTCCCTCGATTCATCTATACATTCTGTATCGACTTCCAGTTCCTTCTGTTTAACTTCCCCCACTGAATTCACTATGCCTTCATCTTCTTCTTCAGTGTTTAATACAATCTCTATTTGTTCTGATGCATCTTCTATAATCGTGACGTCTCTACTGGTAATAACAACATCTTTGTCTGGATTGTATAATCGGTAACCTTTAGTATTTTCACTAAATCCCATAAGAATAATTTTTTTTGCTTTCTTATCCCATTTTGTTCTCTTTGCTTTAGGTATCTGCACCATAACTGTGCTGCCAAAAATTCTTAAATTATTAATATTTGGTTTCTTACCTGTCCATATTTCAAAAGGGGTTTTGTTTTCCAAGCCTGAAGCAACTGATCTATTTCTTAGATATACTGCAGTATTTGCAGCTTCTGCCCAAAATCTTTTTTTCAGTTTTGCATCAAACATTAAACACTTTGCTCGTTCCACTATCGTACGGTTCATTCTTTCCGATAGTCCATTCTGCTCTGGTGTGTAGGGGTTTGTCTTTTGGTGGATAATTCCATTCCGTCGTAGATACTTCTCAAATTCATCATTACAAAATTCTTTGCCATTGTCCGTTCTTAAAGTTTTTATTTTACAGTCCTTCTGATTCTCAACCATGCCTTTGAATTCCTTGAAAAAACCAAACACTTCATCTTTTGTTTTTAAAAAATATACAAAAACAAATCGACTAAAGTCATCTTCAAAAATCAAAAAATATTTTGAACCACCTATAGATTTAACCTCCATTGGTCCACAAACATCAGCATGTATAATTTCTAATAAATTTGTTGCTCTCGTACCTTTATGTTGGAATGGTAATCTGGTTTGTTTCCCCTGACAACACACAATACAGTTTTTTCTTTCAATGTCTGTCACATTTTTGCATGACATTCCATCTACGATGCCATTTTGCATTTTATTCAAATCATTGAAATTAATATGACCAAGTCTACGATGCCATATATCATTAGATACTATTGCTGTTGCTGCCAATAAACAATCCTGTGATTTTTCTACATTCAATCTGTAAACGTTTTCTACTAAATCAGCTATGCCTACTAAGACATTTTCCCTATTGAAAATTTTACAACCATTTGTCTCAAATTTCACAGTATTTCCAGTTTTAATTAACTGACTAACCGATAATAAATTTGTTGTCAATTCAGGAACACATAAAACATCCTTAACTATAACATCATACCTTTTATTGTGTACAACAGTGGTAATATTTACATCACCAATACCAGTCACTGGTGTTTTCATTTCATTCGCCAGCATAATTTCTTGTAAATTTGTCTGCACAGAAATATTTTCTATCCATTCTTTATTTACCGTCATATGTACACTAGCTCCAGAATCTATGTACCAGTCGTTTTTGTTGAATTTACCACCCATAAATACTACACTAAAAGCATTTGAAACTTTTCGTTTCGAAGCACTATTCTCAGGTCTATTTGGACATTTATTTTTAAAATGACCAAATTGTTTACACTGATAACATTTGACATTCCTAACAGTTTCTTCTCGATTTGCAGTACTACCAACTTTATTATTAGATTTACTATGCAAGTTTCTTGTTTTACCGATAAAAGCACTACCTGCTTTATCAACATTAACTTCCATATCTAATAATTTTGTTTTAATGCGATCGGTCGTTATGTCAATGCCAGAATGTTCAATTGCCATTATCATAGGTGCAAATTTTTCAGGTAATCCTGCTAAAAGCAATGAGCCAACCCATTCATCGTCTATCTTAAAGCCGGTTCCTCTTAGCTTTTGAGCCGTTTCTACGATCTGGTTTACGTATGACGCCATTGTGTCACAATCTTCGAGGCGCATAGAAATTAAGGCGCGAAGTAAATTAATTTTTCTGGAAAAACCAGAATCATCGAATAATGACTTTAGCTTTTTCCACAATTCACCTGCATCCTTAGCCTCCTTTATGTGAACGTATAAAGGTGCGTCTATTGTTAAAATTAACTTCGCTTTTGCTTTAGCTACCTTTTCAGCGTCCGTTTCGGTTCCCGTGATGCAGCCATTTAGACCATCCAGTACGAGAAAATGTTCAACAGCAAACGCCCAATCACTGTAATTTTCTCTTCCCCTGAGTTTAGGTACATTCGAAATATAATTCACAGCCATTCTTGTACAACTCGTTATTAACCAGCACTAATTAAAACTACCTGGTTCCGCTGGGCCAATAACCTCTTAAAAAGCAAACGCACTCTACGAGTTTTCAGTACAGACTATTTATTGAAGTATACACAAAAGTACATGTAATGAGTAGAGGGCGCTATTCAAAATTTAAAATTTGACATCATTCTAACAATATTCACCAGCTAAGTTCATCTGATTTTCACCACTATCCAACATTCGCAAAATTTCCATCTTTTTAACTAAACTTAATGTTTCGTGTTTACGTTTTTTGTCCGGCATTTTGTCAAGCGACGCTGCGAAACAAGAAAAAGCAAAACAAACACGTGGCTTCACTGTCAAGGTTAGGCCCGGACTGCCGACCGAGAGAAACTACTCAAATAATTCAACCGAGTCCCAAAGTGCCGGACTAATGAGCGTGCCGGATTGGCGAGCGCCGGATTATCGAGCGCCTACTGTATATACCTATTAGAGTTAGTTCGCGGACGTTGATGTGAACGCACGTGTTGCTGTGTTGCCTGACACAACTAAACAAATAAATATATTAAGTGAATATATAGTATATATAGTATATGCATTTTAGTGATATAAAACACAGAATGAGTTATAATCTAAGAAACAAAGACAACTGTGATAGTGCAGGTGTAAATCTTGATGAAAAAGTCAAGATGATAGTTGAAAAAACAATACAAACATTGGTGAGTGATCTGTATACCACAATAAAACATTTAGAGACGAAAATAGACAATTTAACTGACGTAAATAAAGAACTTGTGTCCTTATTGCAACAAAAAACTGTTGGAGAATGTAAAAATTATTTAAATAATAAAGCGAAGGATCTAGATCTGTCGTTGGGTTCGACTTCTTCGGGCGATACCGTTGTAGGTGTAAGAAGCATCATAAATAGTTATTCGGAAAAAGTGCGAGGAGATAAGAAAGAGGATTATGTTGAGGGAAAAAACAACATAAATATAAATATACCACAATATTCACAAAATATTAAAGTGAATAAAAATAAGAAAGATAAAGTTATTGTGGGGATTAATTCTGATAGTTCCGGAGAAGGGGCTGACGATTTTGGAGCACCGGAGCGTCGACTTTGGCTGTACGTTGGGAGGTGCAAGGCGACAACGACGGAGGAAGCAATTAGAGATTTTCTTCAGAATAAGGCGTCCGGTCACACATTTGAAATTACAAAACTTGATACAAAGGGTGTTCACTCGGCTTTTCGAGTTGCTACCGACGTAAATCTTATGGAAACTTTATACGATCCGACATTTTGGCCGAGGGGTGTCCTAGTGAAGAGGTTCAGATTTTTTCGCCAATCACGGAGAGACCAAGGAGAATTTTAACACGACTACATTAAACAAATTGAATAACTTGGGTTTACCTTTTGATGACAGGCCCGTTTTGAATGTGGCTCATGTGAATGTGCAATCTATTAGGAATAAACTTGATATGTTGGATATTTTTGTAATGGAAAATAATTTACATGTTTTGTGTGTGACGGAACACTGGCTACCCAGTGATGCGGTTCTTTTAATTAAACCTACAAATTTCAATCCAGTTTCATATTTTTGCAGGGATTCTGGTCACCATGGAGGAGTCGCAATATATATAAGCAGACAGTGTACTGTTAAGGGAATAGCTGTTGAAAATGTAAATCGGTTTTGCATGGCAAATCATATAGAGATGTGTGCGATGTCTTTTATTGGATTTAAGTATAAGTTGTGTGTTCTATGTGTGTACAGACCACCATTGGGTAATACTGAAACTTTTTTTTCTAATTTGTCCCTATGCTTGGATTATGTAACTAGTAAATTCGAAAGTGTAATTCTGTGTGGAGACCTTAATATAGACAATTTAAGCACATCGATTGAGAGTGACATTTTGAATGACATACTGGAGAGCTATTGTCTGAGGAATACTTTGTTTGAGCCTACCAGAATTTTCACAAATAAAAACGGGGTTGTGTCCAGTACAGCAGTAGACTACATGACCACTAATCTACCTAGTACGTGCTGTGAAGTAAACATGCTCTCGGATCACATTGCTGACCATTTTGCACAGAAGATGTCGATTATGGCTAGCAATGATGTAACTAATGATAATGGAAATAAATCACTAAAAAGTTATAGAAACACGTCTGACGAAAGCTTGACTAAATTCAAAAGCCTTTTGCGAGAGATAAATTGGGACACGGTTTATGTGCAGGGTGATGTGGACACCGCATTTGAAAGATTTCTTGAAATTTTTCTTGAAAACATGAATTTGAGCTGTCCAGTTGTTACATACGTAGCAAAGGAATCGAAGTGCAATAGAAGACCTTGGTTAACTCCAGAAATAATACGAGAAAGTAATGATTTGAAGACACTTTACTGGAATGTGTAATTTGTTGATAGCACTCTTCAACACAAATACAAAGAGAAAAAGCGAATTTTCAATAACAAAATAAAAAAAGTGAAAAAAGAATTTTATGCAAAACGGATTATGGAAGCCCCAAATCGTACAAGGGAAGTATGGAACATTGTAAATGATGTGCTCGACAGAATCCCAAAAATTAAACAAAGTTACACCTTAAACATCAACGGAGAAATGAATAGCGATACGGCTCAGGTCTGTGAAAACTTCGCGCATTATTTTGCAACGACTGCTTCACGAGAAACAAGAGAACACTTTGGTAATTATACGTCCGTGCAATGTACCACTGGAAGGTCTATCAGTGCATCGGTATTCTTGCAACCTGTTACACACTTGGATGTCGTTCGTTATGTTCATGGACTAAACAGAAGCGCTTCCTGTGGGGTTGATGGAATATCGTCTAAAATGATTAGATATGTAGCAGATGAGATTGCAACTCCGATTAGTTATTTGTTTAACTTATCAATCGAGCAGGGATCTTTCCCCTCATCACTGAAGGTGGCCAGGGTGGTACCGGTGCTGAAGAAGGGTGACAGGACTGATCTCCGGAGCTATCGGCCGATATCGATTTTGAGTGTTTTCAGTAAGTTATTTGAAAAAATGGTATTTGATAGTATAATGGTTTTTCTGAAGAGATTCAATGTTCTGATGGATGAACAGCACGGATACAGAGCAGAGAGGTCTACTCTGTCGGCTATAGTTCTATTAGTGCAGAAAGTTTATGAACATCTTGATAAGGGACATGAAGTGGTTGGACTCTTCTTCGATCTGAGTTGTGCCTTTGACACACTGAATGTTGAATTTATCCTCCTCAAGCTTGAAACTTATGGCATGCGGGGACCCGTTTTGGACTGGCTACGTTCATACTTGACTGGACGCCGGCTTAGGGTTTCTATCGATACTGATCAATCTGACGACTACGATATACATGCTGGAGTGCCGCAGGGCTGCGTGTTGGGACCTTTGCTTTTTATCCTGTATGTTAACGACCTGCCGGGATATGTACCTGGAGCGTCCATAACTATGTATGCTGATGATACCAGTATGGTTATAACAGCACTGGATTCTGCGGGTCTTGCTGTGTCGGTGGATACCGTCCTGGCGAGCTTTGCTCGATGGTGTTCCCAGAATATGCTAATATTAAATTTGAATAAAACCAAATGTGTTTACTTTTCGAAATGGAAGGATACCCCATTCAATCTGCGGGTGTTGCTGCGGGAGCATGGACTGGAAGCGGCGGGAAGAGTGAAGTTTCTCGGCACTACCATAGATAAAACACTCAGATGGACAGACCAAATTGATATGGTTTGCAAAAAAGTAAATAGTGGATACTTTGCATTACTTAGTCTTAGACATCAATTGGATACTGGACACCTAATCAATATATTGCTCTAGTGGAGGGGATAATATACTTGCAACACATATAATAAATAATATACCCGAATGTTATTTAAATCTTGTTATTTGTATTGCTAATAATATCTCCTCTCTTACCTAGTCATTCAAATTTACTCAATTAATCTCAGGTTATAATCTATGATAATAATAATATACCACTCAGTATATAATATTTTAAAATTTTTGCACCAAAATTAATGTACTCATATGCTATTATAGGTTTCTTTATTTCTTTTATCTATGCCCAAACACTACTCAGTTTTATTCTAAATCAATTTAATTAATTCTTTTTTTTATACTAATAATATTATTTAATGCATTTAGAAATAAATATTAATCTCCTAACTCTTTCAAATATTAATTACGATTCATCACTTCCTTATGGTATGACTTTCCTATAAATGTAACTAGTTTTTATTTTTAACCGCGCAGTACTAGCATTTCATTTACTTTTATAAAGATGTCGCTTAGGTATTTGCCGTTATACACTGCTACATAAAAATAACAATTTAAATGTTTCTAATAATCTTGTTATACTTATTCTTATAATGAAGAGAATATTGCTGCTAATAAATTATCCCTCTTATAGGATAACAATAGTACGGTATGTATACTTTTCCTCTCACTATAAACTTTATAATGCTATTTTATTTTTGTTTACTTGTAGGTCATTGACTTATCTGCTTCTATGTTCGTAATGAAAATGTCTAATACTATGTTACTATTTTACCAAATAAAAAGAAGAATTTCACCACAATACTAGTTTAATGACAACAAATATAAAAATCTTGATTCGAAAATATACATCCAAAATAGTTATACGACATGTACATAGATTGTTAACCTGTCTAATCGCACCTGTACGTTTATTGTTATATGAAGGATGTTTAGCAAATGTTATTTATTCAAAAGGTATGTACAAAATTCAATTCAATGTATCTTTTTCAATTTAGCACGCATTAAACGATGCAATTTAATTATATATAAATAACCTTCGTCTATAAAATATTAAACAAGTTGAAGGTATGTTTTAGTACCAAGGTCATGTCAATTCATTTATATATGTGCATATTCTGTATCTTTTTATGAAAATAGAGATTTAATCTTTTAACAAAACGTATTTCTATACTTGTTTTATACTAGTCAACAATTCTAAATAATATTTATGACTTTTACTCGATATACAATTTAATAAATTCAAATTTTTCCTTATTTAAAAATTATACAACCTCTTGTTAATATTTTTCTTCTATCTCTGGTTTGTTTAAATTATGTTTTCCTTTTTTTCTCACAGGATCTTCCTGAACTCGTTCTGTGCAACTGGTAACTCTCTGGAAACTCTCCTAGCACGACTTCTTGGTGTATCCTCGTTCTCCTTCAGGATCTGGAACTGCTTCGGTTATATCTTACAGGATGTATCTTGTTGTGTCCTCGAAAACTGCGGGATATCTTCTGGATTTAAATGCAGCTGTACTTCTATCTCGACTTAACACTGAACTAGACCTCTTCGGAAATATATATGGGTTACCGGATCCTCTAATTAATTTAACATTTACTGGAACGACATCAGGGATTCTAAATAGTTGGAACTTCTCGTTTTTATACAATAAACTGGACTTGGATAACTGGAATCCCTCTTTGAACTCACGTGCAACTGATGGATTCAATATTCCGCTCGGACTTGGTTAATATTTGGTAAGTAATCTTTTGATATTTATTTTCCTTATATAATATCTTCTTTATTCATACAGGATACCAATTAATTAAATTACTATGAAATTATTGAATAATTTTATGCTTCTTTATAATATATTTTGATTCTACCGTCAATAAATATTCTCTATGCTGAAAAGAACACTTTAAGCACCAACTTTCGCGGTTTTAGTGAATTTAAGATATACTTTTCGGAATAAAATCGTGATTTTCCGAAAAGTACACGCGCCTTTCTTGAAAAATATTTTTCAATTCCCGTTGTTTGTTTTTCGTCACCAAGACAATATTTCCGTTTTCTAATTTCATCCAATTAAATTCCTTTTCTCACAATTCTTGTTCAAAATGGTATTATAAAACTTTATTAATTCGTTTCAGTGCTTTTCAAACTTTAGTAAACCTTCTCTATTAAATCTCTATTAATTTATAATAATGAATTACTAAGACTTTGTACTTCAAAAAATATTACTAATCAAAATTTTCTGTAAATGTCAATTTTGACAGATCCGCTTATTCAAACTTTACCCGCGCAATTATTTACCAAGTTGTTTCCTTCATACTTCAACAATCAACATTAAATTATTTTACTTTACATTATTGTTAATTAGACAAGTTTTACAAGATTTCAAACTACATTTTTACATAAATTATAATATTTAAATCTCCATTTTCAGATACCAATGAAAATTACTGCCACCAAGAACCTGGTCCACTACAACTCCTTCAAGTACTGTTTTCATAATTGACTGCACACATCTTTATTGTAATAAATAACATTTTAAGTATACACTACTGTTCTTTTTTAGTTTAAATATTTTAATTTAACAGTCACAAAGAAAAATTAGTAAAATTAAATAATCCTTCCAACTTGTTCAAAAATATACAGTGCCAAACATCAATATTGTTACTCAGCACATATGCCCCTTTTAAAAAATGTAAATTTTCAACTCGAATCAAAATTTATATTTATTAAACAAAATCTGATAATTCACATGTTTATCAATGTGCTCAAAACAATTATTTTAATCTACTAAATCCTTTAACAAATTTCAAATGAATCTTCTATTATTTGGTAATATCATATAACATTTATTTATAACTATCTGTACATAACAGTGTTTAAATTCAAAATTATTTGTGACACTCATAACTATAAAACTCAACTTTCTTATAAGTCCAAAAGTAATATAAGGCTTTTCTTTATTTTCATTTTAATTATAAAAGTATAAATTTATTTATTTAAATGGATGTCTATGACCTGTATAAGAAATTTATGTTCCATTATTTATCGTACTATGTATTATAATCTTTCTTAATGTTCCAATACCTTATTAAAATATCTATATTTTTATTAATTGCCATCAAACTTTTTAACATTACTTGCATATATGTTTTTCTGTGTTCCCTTACTCAAACTCCTTATAAAAATATTATCTGTACTAACTTTTACATAAATAGGTGAATAACATATTCTTTTTTATCTGTCTATGCCTCAGTTACTTATTTGCCTCTTTTAAAATGATTCACTATGCTTACTAATTATATATTATTTTCATTATATACTGTTCTCATTAGAACAAATTCCCTTTTTACCTATAATTGACATTTTCGTCATCCCCTATACTTTCATTTATGGAAAGTCCATATTTTTTTAACTTATCGTTTTTAAAGGCTTACGTTACCTATATAATTCTTTTTTAAGACACTTTTGGTCCTATATTTTATATCATTTTGGGTATTTTTCACCCTTTTATACATATACACTCTATAATAATTCCATATTCTTATGGTACTTTTAATATTTACTATTTATTGTAAGCATTTACTTTCATCTAACATATTTTATTTTTAAAAGGCTCTTCTTAACTTCTATCTTTTCCATTTCTTCATCACCTAACATGTTTGTTACATCTTGATAAATATTTTCTAACTTTCTTCAGTGCTTTACTTATTCTGAAACATTCTTTTTAATTTTATAAAGCTCAAGGTTATTTATCCTCTATACAACTTCTTTATCCACTTCATTCCATTTAAATATTCAGGCAAATCTATTTACTAGTCAGATTACTTATATTACCTTCTCTTATGGTTATTTACAAATTTATATACAATATGGGAATGAGGATATAACTTATTTTTTTTTTCTTTAATTAATCATCATTTTTTTTTTTTTAATTAATAACTAATAATTGTAACAGACCTATAACTAAACTAATCTAATATAATACCGGAATACTTTATGTACATTCTTTATCTGAAAATCTCTCTATAAATTCAAATTATTTCTCGATAAACATGAACTTATCTGTATACATGTATATCTGTTTCATCATTATGTCTTTTATTCATTTTAAAGAAAGCGAAATCCAATATGCCCCTTTCTTATCAATTCGTTATCTGTATCTGGTCATGCCCCTATCTTATTATAAGGTATTTATGTCCTCCTAATACTTCATTACTATATAATTATTTATTTTCTAATAAACTCCAGGTCTCTATTTGTCAAAAACTTTTGAAATTTTGAGATCTACATGTTACTTGGATAAGCAGGTGTTGTAAGTACCTTCAGAAGACGATCTCCTTTCTTATCTTCTGTCCTGACTAAAATTTCCTAGGTATGAATTAGCATGTTTCAAAGAAATAATGTCATTTCTCCTTTTACAGTTTAAACTTCCAATATTGTTCTTACTTATGTAAATAATGTGAATTATTTGTCATATTAAATTGTCGTTGATTATTTGTCGTATTATATCATTGTGGATGATTTGTCTTATTATAATTGTTGTGGATGATTTGTCTTATTATATTGTTGTGGATGATTTGTCTTATTATATTGTTGTGGATGATTTGTCTTATTAAATCATTGTGGATGATTTGTCGTAACTCAGATTCAGGAAGTGTCGTTACTCACTTACACAATACAAACTTTCAATATTGTGTCTTACCTATAATTTCGGAAGATTTAATATAACTCAGATTTAGGAAGTGGCGTTAATCACTTTCACAGTACAGTCTTCCTAATACTGTGTCTTACCTATAATTTCGGAAGATTTAATATAACTCAGAATTAGGAAGTGGCGTTAATCACTTTCACAGTACAGTCTTCCTAATACTGTGTCTTACCTATAATTTCGGAAGATTTAATATAACTCAGAATTAGGAAGTGGCGTTAATCACTTTCACAGTACAGTCTTCCTAATACTGTGTCTTACCTATTTGAATGACTTATCATTCTACTATATAGTCATGTAACATAGATATGTGATATGTTCCTTTAAAATAACCAGTATCCTCATCAATTAGTTCGTAATTATTCAAACCTATTCTTCGATAAACTGTAAATGGTCCAGAATATGGCCTTATGAGTTTTGCCATAATTTTATTCTTTCTATCTGTTACTCGTAACGCGCGAACTATTACTTTATCATTTATATTATAAATCTTATATTTACGTTGTTTTTCTCTTTTCTTCTGCTCCCATTTAATTTTGCGTTTCAAAAGTTTGTGCTTTATTTGTTCATACCTGTCTCCTATTTCAGCAGTTTCATCATCTTGCCAAGGCCTTTGTGCAGGTTGTCCTGTAAAAATAGTTATTGGACATGCTTCATGTACAGTACTTGGAGTATTATTCATGACGAATTCGATTTGTTTTAAATATCTTGCCCATTTATGATGGTTGTCTTCCAGTAATATACGTAAATATTTTAATACTTCCTTTATATACCTTTCAGAAGGATTTGCCTGGGGATGTCGTATTGAAATATGATGTGACTTAATATTTCTTTCATCTAAAAATTCATGATATCTTTGATTCATGAAGTATGTTGCATGATCCGATAAAATTGTTCTAGGAGTTCCATATTCTGTTATATACTCTTGTAGAGCTTGTAAAACCGTATCCGTATTGCATTTCTGTGTAGGTATTAATCGCACATGTTTAGAAAAAATGTCACACAGTACCAAAATATTACGATATCTTCTTGTGCTCGGGATTAGATTAGAAATAAAGTCAATCGCTACTAATTGTAATCTATCATCCGCTATGATGCTCAAACTAATATTTTGATTAGTATAATTCTTTTCCTTTGACAAAACGCACGTTTCACATCGTTTAATTACCCTTTTAATTATCTTCTCGTCATTTTTACAATAATAAGCTTCTCTGTACATAAGCCAACATTTTCTCGCTCCTATATGTGTGTACATCATATGAAGATGTCGAATAATTTCAATTGTATGTTCTTCGTCTGTAACATATACCTCCAAATCGCCTATCTTTTTCAAAATTATCCCTTCTCTTATACTCATACCTTTATATGACCCATTTGTCTGTAAATTAATTTTAATTATTTCCAACTCAGGAGACTCTTGAGCTTCCCTAATTCTTTGTAATGAAAAAATACCTTCTAATCCCAATTTCACCAAGTTGATGTGTACATTCGTAGTTTTAGTCTCACCATACTTTCTACTCAAAATGTCAGCAGCAATCATTTCTTTCCCCGGTCTATATACAATTTCCATGTCATATTGCTGTATTAACAACGTCCAACGATAAATTCGGTTATTATTTAATTTAGTCGTCATGATGTTCAATAAAGCTTTGTGATCCGTCTCCAATTTGAATTTCTTCCCTATTAGGTAATAACGTAACTTGGTCAATGCATATATGACTGCAAGCATCTCGAGTTCTGATATCCCAAATTTCCTTTCGCACGGCTTTAAAGTTCTTGACGCGAAATATATCGGAACCTCGATACCATCTTTCATTTGTATCAATTCTGCCGCAACTGCTACACTTGATGCATCTGTCCTAACGATGAACTCTAAATTAAAATCTGGATGAAATAATTTAAGATTTTCTACAAAATTAGATTTTAGTTGTACAAAACATTCCTCACACTCATCAGTCCATTTCCATTTCGTTCCTTTCTTCAGTAGATTTAACAACGTACTTGTCTTTTGACTATAATTAGATACAAATTTCCTATAGTAATTCAACAATCCTAAAAAACCTCTCAGCATCTTGAGTTTATTTGGTCTGGGATAATTTTGGATCTCCTCTAATCTTTGTGGATCTAGTAAAATATTCTGTTGGTTTACTACGTAACCCAAATAATTAACTTCTTTTTGGCAAAACTGGCACTTAGACAAGTTTAATTTCATGCCATTGATTTGTAAAGTATTTATAATAATCTCTATATGATTTATATGTGATTCTATATCATCTGAAAATATTATTATATCATCTAAATAATGAAGAGCAAATTTTTCATATTTGTCCAGTATCTTGTGAAGAAATCTTATCAATCCCGCAGGACTACTTTTAATGCCGAAAGGACAGACTTTGAAATGGTAAGTAATTCCATTTACGTTAAATCCACAGTACTTCCTGGAATTCTCGTCCAACCTTATTAACCAAAAAGCATTCTTAAGGTCTAATTTGCTATACCACTTTTTATTTCCACATTTGGTAAGTAGGACATCAATGTTTTGTGGAATTTCGTGCTCAGGCATGATCCTAAGATTAATTAAGCGCGCATCAATGCAAAGTCGAATAGAATTGTCTTTCTTTTTTACTAATACAACAGGACTAATAAAATATGTGTTCGATCTCTCAATGATATCTGCTTCTTCTAATTTTCTTAATTCTTCATTTACACGATCTTGAAAAAAATACGGTATTGGATAATTTTTACATGATAAAGGCGAATCATCATTAATCAATAACCGGTGTTCATAATCTTTGGCAAAAACGACTTCATCATTTATTAATTTGATGTTCTTATCAAGAATTTCTACTAAACTATCTTCAATCCATGGTTCTGGTAATTTTTGTAGCCATATAAAAGTTTGAATGTCAGCTTTATTCCTTATAACTTTAACTTCATGCTTATCTTCAATTATAACAGTATCTCCATATTCCTCATTTATATCTGTTGATCTGGGTAATTCGAACATTGCCCCTTCCAAATGTTCTTGTGTATCATCATTTTCTGCACGATCTGCTATTATAATATTGTTTACTTCATTCTGAATAACTTCCTTATACTCAATATAGGCGTTTATTTCTTTCACATCCACAACTTTTTCTAATAAAATATCCTTCCCTCCTATCTTAATTTTGTTTTCCTCAAAATCTAAATTCATTCCAAGTATTCTCATATTATCTATTCCTAGTATGCAATCATAAAACAAATTGCCTATTAAATAAAATTGCATAATAAATTTATATCCACTCAAAACGACATCTATGCATAACCTCTTATTGATACATCCCATTTTTCCCTTATTTGCAGACATAACATTCGTATTTTTGACTTTTATTATATATTTAGAATATTCAGGAATTTTCATTATCATATCTTCCTTTATAAGAGAGATTTCTGCACCAGAATCCAATAAAGTTTTAAAATTAACATTTCTAATACTAATTATGCAAAAAGGTAAACTTTCATAGTTATTAATTATGTTTCCCATATCTAAATTATTTTGTACATTCCCCATTCCCGTTATATCACTACTTCTACTTATGTTACAACTAACTCTATTTATATCAAAATCATTTATTAATGAGATGTTCCCGGTATCGCATTTTGATATGGGTTCAATTTCATCTCCAAAATTGGCGTTTTTTTTTCTTCTATTAGACCAACTTCTATTTCATCTGGAACCTGACTTCCAGTAATCCTCCTATCTGATTTTCTCCAATCTTGAGTCTGTATATTATTTACCTGTCTCGAGTTTCCATAATACCTATTGTTTTGATCTTGGTAATTATTATGCTGAGGTACTTGTCTCGCAGATTGATTTATAAATGGATTATTCCTATTTGCGTTTGGTCTTCCAATACCTCCATTTATGATACCACGATTATTATTCCAATTGTTATTACCATTCCCTTGTGTATTATAATTCCTATTATAATTATTATTCTGTTGACTATTAAACTGGTAAGGTTGTCTTTGCCCAAAATTGTTATTTTGACTGTTACCAGGTTGATTATTCCTCGGATATGCATTTTGTGGAAAAGATGTATTGTTACGTGCATATTGATTATTCGCACCATTGATATTTGACGAGCGTTGCTGGTTATTCTGAGATTCGTTTCTTCCATTCACTTGTCGAAATTCCCTATATTTCACGCCGTCTGAATAATCATCTAATCGTCTAAGTATGTTGATCAACCCATTCATATCTGTTACATTTTGACAAATAATTGCATGTGTATCAACAGGAATAAAATGTTGCAACAAATGTTGAGATATGGTCTGTTCGTCTAAATGTGAGATGTATCTACAATAATTAAACATTCTTTGTGCATAAGCCTCCCTCGAAGATTTACCTGGCTGATATCTCCCTGTTAACAGCCTCTGATGTGCTCTGCTTTGCTGCGTCTCACTCCAGTAATTGTTTTTAAATAATTCCACAAACTTACTTAAATCATCGCAACTGTCTTCAACCCTTTGAAACCAATCCGCTGCACCATTGTTTAAAGTCGCTCGAATAATATTCATTTGGCTCCTAAAATCCTGTATCTCTTCTATGTATCTTAAGATGTTAGTTAAATATGCCATGGGATGTGTCGTCATTTTATCTCCGCTAAAATGAGTAATATTTTCAATTTTTATACCGTTATTCAATATATGATAAGACGGTGTACAAGTAGCTTGTGGTAATTTAATATTTTTAGATTTCAACAAAAGTTCTTTCAACTCTAATTTCTGAACCTCGCACTCTTTTAAAACCTCTTCTATTCCAGATTTCTGAACACTCGTAGACATTGTTAATACTCTAATATCTTTCAAACACTTATCCTCAGTATTTTCTATCTTCTTATTTAAATTCTCCGCCAATTTTTCTGTCTTGTCCGTAACATCTTTGCTAACCTGATCTACTTCCTCTCGTATACGTTTAGCTAACTCCTTATGTTTCTCATGATTGTTCTTTTCTAATTGTTTAACGTTTTCTTGTACTACCTTTACTCTACCTTCAACCTCTTGTACTTTATTTGTAATAAGAGTTTTAACTTCAGTATCCTTAATTTGTAATTTTTCGTCTACTTCTTTCCGCATTTTCACTTCCCTGCTATCCATTTCAATAGTAATTTCTTTAACCTTTTCTTCTGTATCTCTCAGTAATGTTTTCTTTAATTCTTCCAGATTCCTTCTAGTTTCTTCTCTAGTATCAATGCTCGCCTTTTCCAACTTATCCAATTTTTCTCTTAATTCTTTTTTATCCTCATCCCTATTTTTCTTATTCTCTTCCCTAGCTTTGTCCAATTTATTACTTAATTCTTCCTTCAACTCCACTAAATTCTTCTTACTTTCTATTCTATCCTCATCCCTAATTTTCTCGCTTCTCTTAATATCCTCCTCTCTAATTTTCTTAGCTTCCATTTTATCCTCATCCCTATTTTTCTTATTATCTTCATTCATTTGTTTTAATATTTGTAAAATTGGTCCAAAATCTACTACTGGGGTCGACATTTCTATTTTAGAAGTCTCTCCTTGTATTTCCACCTTATCACCTCTATCCTGTGTTTCCCCTGTCTGTTCAATACCTTCCTGAACTTGTAATGTAAGTTCTCCTCCCTCTGATACATTCACCTCCTGTCCTACCTCCTCTTCACTATCACTAGATGATTCAGATCTATTTAATCCAAAATTACTCTTAGATCTGGTATTCATTTTAAATAATTATAATACACAATTTCTTATACCTTAATATACTTTAAGCCGATTTAATTACCTTTGTAAAATGTATACTAATGTTACCGCTATTTCTATGATTAATAAAATATTTGAAATATGTTGTTGCGAGTCTTATTTTAATTTCTTCACGTTAGATACGTCATAAAATGAGCTAAGGAGGGTAATATAAATTACAAACACCTAATCAAAATTAATAAAATAATCAAAATACTATTTGCGAGTCTTATTTCAATCGCTCCACGTTGGGCACGCCATAAAATGCTCTTTTTTTTTTTTTTTTTTTTGGTAGGTGGAAAATTCTTTATGGACATCAAGTGCTAGGTCTATTGCTACTTGATAGTGTGGGACTCCCAGTCGACGTGTGCAGTAACTGGTATACCCACTAAAAACCACCCTGTGGCGTTTCTCCTTAGACATCCATGGAACCGTCTTCTTAGACTTCAACATCATGAATGCCCTGAGTTAGCTATCTGCTCCTCACTCCCTTTAGCTTCTAAACTGATCTCATTTTTTCCTCCTCTTCCTTAGTTTTTATAATTGTCTTAATCATCTTATGCAAAATGCCCCAGTTCTCTCTAGATTGTAACATTTCATCGACTAAGTTATCCACAGTTGTTTCCGTTCCTAAAGCGATCCTCGTGCGCTCCCTTATCGCATTCCAGCGACCACATATAAAGATTGTATGTTCGACCGTATCGGTGTTTCCACAGTATATGCATGCGTCATCCTCCAACTTTCCCATCCTTCTCAGATATTCTCTAAATACCCCATGTCCCGTCAGAGCTTGTGTAAGATAGAAATCCACGTCTTTATGTTCACATTTATTCCATTTTCCTATGTCTGGTATCAACCTCTTGGTCCATTGTCCTTTGGTTTTATTCTTATTCCATCTCTCCTGCCACATCTTATGTGTACGTTCCTTGGCTTCTCTGTATGTCATATCTTGGTTATTACCACATTTACGCAGCCTCTCCTGCACCAGTAGGTCTAACGGTGGAACCCCTGCTATAACCTGCAGAGCCGCCGTGGAGGCGGTCCTGTATGCCATAGCCGCTCTAATCAGGACCTTCCTTTGCGCCTTTTCCATCAGGAGAAAATTTCTTTCAACATTCATTGCCTTTCCCCATATTTGTGCCCCATATAGTAGTATCGAATGCACTACGGCCACCAACAGCCTCCTTTTATATATATTGGGTCCTCCGACATTGGGCAATATGCGCTGTAGTTTTCCTATTCTTTCTTCAGCTTTTCCCGTCACCCTAACTAAGTGCTCTCTAAAGGTAACTTTTGTATCAAAATATACACCCAAATATCTGATGGTTTCTTTCGGTACTATATCTACTTTGTTGACCTTGAATACTAAACCATCTCTCTTCCGTCTCTGCGTCACAACAAGAGCCTCCGTCTTCTCCGGTGCTAGAGTGAGTTCGTTTTGTGTCATCCATCTCTCCACCCGCCTCAAATTCTCATTTGTAAAACTCATCAGCTCGTTCTTGCTATTTGCGGTAACAATCATAGCCAGGTCATCAGCAAATCCGATGAGTTTTGCTTTACCAAGTAGCTCCAATTCCAATACGTCATTATACAAGACGTTCCACAGAGTAGGGCCGAGAACGGATCCCTGTGGCACTCCTGCTCTCACTGCCATCTTTCTGCACCTTGTTGCTTGCATACTTCGTTCTCTAAGATAGTCTGAGATGACATTTATCAAGTACGTTGATATCTTCCTCTTTTCGAGCTTCTGAAGAATTAGACTCCAATTTGCTGTATTGAATGCATTTCTTACATCCAATGTTACCAATACATTCCAATTCTGTCCTCGTTGGTCGAGTACCTTCTTAATCTGTTCCATAGCATGAATCGTAGACGTTCCTCTTCTAAAGCCGTACTGGTGTTTTGCCAAACCCCCTTTTTTTTCTATTTCCTCCTCTAACCTCTGTCTAATCAACGCTTCATAGACTTTACTTAGTGTGTTCAAGAGACAAATAGGTCTATACGAATTAACTATGCCCGGTTTACTTCCTTTTGGTATTAAGATGATCTTAGCGTTTTTCCATTCCCTCGGAAATATTTGTGTCTTTAGGAGCTCATTAAATACTCCCAGGATCCAATCCCCGTTTAGTTTCGCTACTTCTTTAATTGCTTCTGAAGGAATTGCGTCCAATCCTGGGGCTTTGCCTGTTTTCATCTTGCCTATAGCTTCGTTCAGTTCTTTTATAGTGAAGGCTGGTGCATCTGCTGCCCTCTTTCCATATTCCCATGTTTCACTTATAGGGTAGGGGAAAAGGTCCTTTAGTATTTCCATTCTTCGTTTATCTGTTATCTGGTAAGGCTCCAGATTCTTAATTCCCTTTACTGCTATTTTATATCCATCGCCCCACATATCTCTGTTGAGATTTTCACAAAGTTCCTTCCAATGTCGTTTTTTGGAATCTCTTATTAATTTCCGTAATTCTTTCTTGCGCCTTTTGTGCTCATCGAGGATTTTCTGTCTTTCCTCTTCCCTGATGTTTTTACCTGTTCTTGTATACTGCCTCCTGATCATATTACATTGCTTTCTTTTCTCACTTATCTCGGTGTCCCACCAGTACGGTACTGTCCTCTCACCTCTTGGCCCTTCACTTCTGCTGTTCGAATATGCTTCCTTTATTATTTCAGTACACAATTTGTATGACCTCATTTCTTCATTCGTCTTATTACTCAATCTCAGTTGTAGATGGGCTCTAAAAGTGTCCCAATCGATTATGACCTTCCTCTTTTCTACCGCCCGCACAGGGGCTTGATCCACTTTAATCCCATAACCAATATAGCGGTGATCCGTCAGGTTTTCTTCCTCGCTCACCCTCCAATTTATAATTCGTTTTGCCATCTTCTGAGTAGACAGTGTCACATCGATGAACGACTCTGTAGGTCCTCTTACGAACGTTGGTAATCCCCCTCTATTATGTACCACCAAGTTCAGGGCTGCAATCCACTCTAGCCAGTATTCTCCTCTTCTGTCCGTGATTGGAGATTCCCACATATGAGATTTCGCATTTATATCACCTGCGATAATTACTTCTCGTTTGGTAGTTCTTACACTATTGGCCATTTCATCAACTATTTCCGTATATTCTTCCATGCTTATGTTCGGTGATATATAGCAGCAGTAGAGGTCCCATTTTCCTAGATTCACACATATATATCCTTTCTTCACATTAACATTTGTCACAGCAATACACCGGTTTACGAACAAAACTGCAACGTCCTTACTGTTATCTGTCACCCATTTCTTACCATCGGCTATTTTTTTGTTTGGCTCACCAACTATAAGAATATCTACTTTTGTCTGCTTTGCTGTAGCATAAGCCAAATCATGGGCCTTTTTCCCTCTTCCTAAATTCGTTTGCAAGATCTTAAGACTCATGTGTATTTCTTTTGTTCCCCCGCTTCCCTGCGCTCATCGATTCTATTCTCGCCTTTCGTTTTTCCTCAACCATTTTTCTAAAGTACGGGCACTTAATTTGGTCCGCCCTGTGACCCCCCACGTTGCACTTTAGGCACTTCTCCTCATTTTTACATTCTTTGCTCCTGTGTCCTTTCGCACCACATTTGTAGCACTCATCACTTCGGTCTACTTTTGCTGTACAATCACGTGTTTTATGTCCATATTCTAGGCATTTAAAACACCTCATCATGTGTATTCTTTCTCTTACTCCACATTCTACCCATCCCACTCGCAGTTTCCTTTGTTTGATTAAGGATGTCACTTTTCCCCTTGGCACTTCTATTATCGCCGTCAACTCTTCATATCTCCCTTTCCTTATTGCTTTTATCTGTATATCAACCTCTCTTAGGTTTACTTCTCTTCCTATTGCCTGTTTTATTTCCTCCTCCGTTGTGGTTGGATCCATGCCCATTATATATAACGTAGTTGTTTCTACCGCTCTAGACGCTACCCTGATATCTTCTATTTTGTTTTTAATCTCCTTTTCTAAGGTGGATGCCATTTGCTGTCCTCCCTCTACTACCAGCATAAGATCCCCCTTTCCGGTTTTTCTGATTTTTCCAATCTTAACACCTATTTTCCCTATGTCAACTTCCTCCTTAAGCTTCTTAACTACTTCTACGTAGCTCTTACCCTCAGCCTTGACCGTTATTATACTTTCTTCTTTTTCCTTTTTTCTCGCTTGTGGTTCCGATCTTATTCCCTGTAGCATTATATTTACTTTAACATTAACTTTCCTAAAGATATACTCGCAAATTTTCCTAACGTACGTCACTTTTAGGCCCTCGCCTATTACCATGTTAATCTTTTCTACGGGATGCTCGTTAATATTCTTTGCCAAGTCTTTCATTTGATTATACACAGTCTCCATGTCATTTACTCCAGACAGATCAATTTTCATTGGAACTAGGTAAACGGCACTAGTGTTTTCCTCCTCCTCGCTTATCCTCGTTTTCGTTTTTGCAGTTTGTATGAGGAAATCTACTTCTCCTTCATTTCTGCTTATCAATTCCGCCAGTCCGTTATATTTCAATACTAACTTTTCTACTATTTTACTGCCCTCCATGTTGCCCGGATCCATTATAATTGCGTAGTCTCCCTGACACCCAATTAGTGTTTCCTTACTTGCTGCATCTAATTCCGTGATTTTATATACTTCCTGTGGCCATTTCTCATCCAAAACTTTTGCAAGACTATCAAAGTCTCCATTTTCTTCTAAAACTGCTTTAATCTTATTTACAGTTGCTATTCTTCTTTCATCATATGCTTTTTCTATGTCCAGTGGTTCTGTTTGTACCGCTACGGACTTCATCTCCTTTTCTGGTTTTACTGGCCTAGTTTTATCTTGTTTACCTGTTTCTTGTAGGTCCCTATCCACATCTTTTGCCTGTCGTTTCAATTTTTGCACGATGTTCTTAATTTCTACTTTCGTTTTAGTACTGGCTTCTGTGATTTGCGCCAATTCTCTTATAGTTTTTATCATTTTCTCGACACCCTTCCTTAGTTCTTCTTGCGTTCTCACATCTGTACTATCGCCTTGGTTGGTTTCCCTTTGATTACACCATCCTGGCAACGCCGTTATCGATGTTTCCTTTAATTTTCCTTTCCCTTGAGTATCATGTTCTTCCATAGCTATACATTTGCCATCGGTTCCACTTTGTATATCAGATGGACTATCCTGCCTTTTGCGTTTTGGCGGATTTTCTCCAATATTAACATTCATCCTCTCCATATTTCCCATATCCCTCAGTTCCTTGGGTGACGGTAGTGAGCTTCTCCTTTGTAGCCCTCTAGGTGGTGTTCTAGCAAGGCTGTCCCTTCTTGCAAAGGGGTCACCAATAACTTCTTGATCTCCACTCACCTCTTTCTTCTCTTCCTCTTTTTTTTTGCCTTCTGCCTCCTTCCTACCTTCTTCTTTTTTGTCTTTTTTATCTTTTATATCTTTTATATCTTTTATATCTTTTATACTTTTATTTTTATTTTTTTCTTCCATACTTATTCCCACGAGTTGGGACGTTACATAGGTCCGACGCGGCAGTGCGCCCTTGCCGCGTTAAGGCTATATGCCCCTGGAGGTCGCCAGGTATCCAGGGCATCGCTTATGACACACTTTCAGGGTCCTGTGCCATGCATCCCCTCAGCACGATGGTGCTACACTTTGGGATTAGACCACCTATGATCCGACGATGGAAGGATCCGGGGATTCTCCCCTCGCAATGGCTAGGGTCGGAAGGGGACGCCTTTATCAGATTCCCCATTTCAGCACAGATGTGCTGCCCATACCGCGGCTGTCTACAGGATAAATCCTGCCGATGGGGTCGCCACATCCCAACGATAGCCATAAAATGCTCTAGTGGAGGGGATAATATACTTGCAACACATATAATAAATAATATACCCGAATGTTATTTAAATCTTGTTATTTGTATTGCTAATAATATCTCCTCTCTTACCTAGTCATTCAAATTTACTCAATTAATCTCAGGTTATAATCTATGATAATAATAATATACCACTCAGTATATAATATTTTAAAATTTTTGCACCAAAATTAATGTACTCATATGCTATTATAGGTTTCTTTATTTCTTTTATCTATGCCCAAACACTACTCAGTTTTATTCTAAATCAATTTAATTAATTCTTTTTTTTATACTAATAATATTATTTAATGCATTTAGAAATAAATATTAATCTCCTAACTCTTTCAAATATTAATTACGATTCATCACTTCCTTATGGTATGACTTTCCTATAAATGTAACTAGTTTTTATTTTTAACCGCGCAGTACTAGCATTTCATTTACTTTTATAAAGATGTCGCTTAGGTATTTGCCGTTATACACTGCTACATAAAAATAACAATTTAAATGTTTCTAATAATCTTGTTATACTTATTCTTATAATGAAGAGAATATTGCTGCTAATAAATTATCCCTCTTATAGGATAACAATAGTACGGTATGTATACTTTTCCTCTCACTATAAACTTTATAATGCTATTTTATTTTTGTTTACTTGTAGGTCATTGACTTATCTGCTTCTATGTTCGTAATGAAAATGTCTAATACTATGTTACTATTTTACCAAATAAAAAGAAGAATTTCACCACAATACTAGTTTAATGACAACAAATATAAAAATCTTGATTCGAAAATATACATCCAAAATAGTTATACGACATGTACATAGATTGTTAACCTGTCTAATCGCACCTGTACGTTTATTGTTATATGAAGGATGTTTAGCAAATGTTATTTATTCAAAAGGTATGTACAAAATTCAATTCAATGTATCTTTTTCAATTTAGCACGCATTAAACGATGCAATTTAATTATATATAAATAACCTTCGTCTATAAAATATTAAACAAGTTGAAGGTATGTTTTAGTACCAAGGTCATGTCAATTCATTTATATATGTGCATATTCTGTATCTTTTTATGAAAATAGAGATTTAATCTTTTAACAAAACGTATTTCTATACTTGTTTTATACTAGTCAACAATTCTAAATAATATTTATGACTTTTACTCGATATACAATTTAATAAATTCAAATTTTTCCTTATTTAAAAATTATACAACCTCTTGTTAATATTTTTCTTCTATCTCTGGTTTGTTTAAATTATGTTTTCCTTTTTTTCTCACAGGATCTTCCTGAACTCGTTCTGTGCAACTGGTAACTCTCTGGAAACTCTCCTAGCACGACTTCTTGGTGTATCCTCGTTCTCCTTCAGGATCTGGAACTGCTTCGGTTATATCTTACAGGATGT
Organism: Amphimallon solstitiale; assembly: GCA_963170755.1. Lineage (NCBI taxonomy): Eukaryota > Metazoa > Arthropoda > Insecta > Coleoptera > Scarabaeidae > Amphimallon > Amphimallon solstitiale. The sequence goes on along the minus strand of OY720685.1, from coordinate 37,274,998 downwards.
ATCTTGTTGTGTCCTCGAAAACTGCGGGATATCTTCTGGATTTAAATGCAGCTGTACTTCTATCTCGACTTAACACTGAACTAGACCTCTTCGGAAATATATATGGGTTACCGGATCCTCTAATTAATTTAACATTTACTGGAACGACATCAGGGATTCTAAATAGTTGGAACTTCTCGTTTTTATACAATAAACTGGACTTGGATAACTGGAATCCCTCTTTGAACTCACGTGCAACTGATGGATTCAATATTCCGCTCGGACTTGGTTAATATTTGGTAAGTAATCTTTTGATATTTATTTTCCTTATATAATATCTTCTTTATTCATACAGGATACCAATTAATTAAATTACTATGAAATTATTGAATAATTTTATGCTTCTTTATAATATATTTTGATTCTACCGTCAATAAATATTCTCTATGCTGAAAAGAACACTTTAAGCACCAACTTTCGCGGTTTTAGTGAATTTAAGATATACTTTTCGGAATAAAATCGTGATTTTCCGAAAAGTACACGCGCCTTTCTTGAAAAATATTTTTCAATTCCCGTTGTTTGTTTTTCGTCACCAAGACAATATTTCCGTTTTCTAATTTCATCCAATTAAATTCCTTTTCTCACAATTCTTGTTCAAAATGGTATTATAAAACTTTATTAATTCGTTTCAGTGCTTTTCAAACTTTAGTAAACCTTCTCTATTAAATCTCTATTAATTTATAATAATGAATTACTAAGACTTTGTACTTCAAAAAATATTACTAATCAAAATTTTCTGTAAATGTCAATTTTGACAGATCCGCTTATTCAAACTTTACCCGCGCAATTATTTACCAAGTTGTTTCCTTCATACTTCAACAATCAACATTAAATTATTTTACTTTACATTATTGTTAATTAGACAAGTTTTACAAGATTTCAAACTACATTTTTACATAAATTATAATATTTAAATCTCCATTTTCAGATACCAATGAAAATTACTGCCACCAAGAACCTGGTCCACTACAACTCCTTCAAGTACTGTTTTCATAATTGACTGCACACATCTTTATTGTAATAAATAACATTTTAAGTATACACTACTGTTCTTTTTTAGTTTAAATATTTTAATTTAACAGTCACAAAGAAAAATTAGTAAAATTAAATAATCCTTCCAACTTGTTCAAAAATATACAGTGCCAAACATCAATATTGTTACTCAGCACAATATATTATTCCTTGATCTACACCCATTTAACATATAGTATCTTGGTATGGGGACAAGCAATGGATACTATTAGAGTGTTTTGTCTGCAAAAAAGAGCAATTAGGCTAATGTTCGGACTTGGACCGAGAGATTCCTGTAGACTGTATTTTAGACAACACAAATTGATGACTTTACCCAGCATATATATATACGAGAACATAAGAAACATTAGGAGCAACTTGGACAAGTTTAGTACCAATCACAATTCGTACAACACGAGATATCAACATCACTTGAAACTTGCGAGACCGTTGCACACATATCTTAAAAATTCACCTCATTATACAGCAGTACGATTATATAATGCGATCCCAGATGAACTGAAAGTGATTGTGTCGAATGAGATATTTCTCAGACGAATTAAAGCACTGCTGGTGAAACAATGTTTCTATGATATGAGGGAATACTATAGCTATTGTCAGCAATTGTAATGTACAACTATTTTTGTTTACTATAAGTCTAGCTTTAGGACTGTATTCACATATACGCGTGTATTGCTTGTTTTTCTCTTATGTAAACCGTGAAACGTGTTTTCTATTCTCCATTGTATTTTGAGATTTTATTCATATGTTGTTCATGTCTATGTATTTATGTGTTGACTTATCCCATACTACTAGCGTAGTCAACGGGACTAGTAAAGTATCTATCTATCTATCTATCTATCTATTCGAGTGTATAATAATATAACAGTTATGGGCAAGCGAAAATTAGCTTATTATAAAACATCAACAGTTCCGTAAGTACTCATTCTTTATACATTATGTTTCGCATCTACAGTATTCCTTTATCTATGACAGAATCTGTGAATAAAACCGAAGCGCTGTGATCGAAACCGAATATCGTCTAGCTCCACCTACTCACACCCCCTTGCGTCTACCCGTCCAGCAAGTAATATAAGTTGCATAAGTTTCTATTTGTTGGTAAACGTCCATCTTAATACAAAAACTGAACTTGGCATAATAAATTTATGCCTTCTGCATCGCTAACCCAAATTTGAGATTCTAAAATTACAAAATAAATTTAAAAAACGCAAAACGGCGATGCCTTACGGGGCCATAGTTATCGATGTGTAAACGTGCCTCTTAAGAGATCCTATTTTTATACCACTGAACTTAAGCTCTCTGGATTCACGTAATACATTATTTAAAGAATTCAGCGAGGAAGCATATACAAAAAGGTTATTTATATTACAGAAAGCTATAATTTACATATAAAAAGCAATCATACCTCTCGCAGCAGAAGGCCATGTGGTGCTCGAAGTATTCTTTCTGGTCCAAGTGGATTTTGCAAAATGGGCATTGCGTGAGTTCTAGAATTACGTGAAAAATACTTCCATTAAATCACATTCGTAACTGAAATTGATGCAGTGTTTATGGAACACAAAAATCAGGGAATAACATAGATATTAAAGTATGAAATAATTTTTTAATAAAGAAAAATATTAACAACTTATAATCAACATAGTACTATGAAAAATAAACGATTTGTATGCTCCTAACAGCTGTTGCATCAAACATTCCTCAATTCCGAAAATTTCTCTACTTCCTAACGTTCCTTCTTTCACACATTTTCACCACCTCTTTTATAATATTGTTGATATATTGGACAATGAGATACAGGGATAAGAAGTGTAAGGGCCGGTTTTTCCAACTCCGATTAAAACGCCAGTTAGCGTAATCGTTGATTAAAACACCGGTTAGTACAAATTTGCGTTTTTCCAACAGCGTTAAGCGCTAATCATTGATTAAGAACGTCCCTAATTTAACCGGTGGTTGTAGTACCTGATAAAATATTAAACAGTGATTAGGCTTACTTACATATGCGCATAACCTAAGAAATTTTAATTTTTATTATGTATTATTGACAGCATTTATGCATTTATATGCTGTTATAAGTATTTTTTGGAATTAGTTAATAATTATTTTCATCAGTGGTTTAGTAATTGTATAAATGAAATGAACAGTATAATTAAATATAAAAATAATATAATATCGAATATGTGTAACTTTTAGCTTAGTACAGAAATAAAATTAATTGATAACCACAAATACATTATTTTGTCTGATGAGGATAATTCAATTTTGGAAATTTTTTAATTCTACTGCAATTCTAGGACTATCTCTCAATTTGTGAAGAGTCTAAGATCCTGTGGCAATTTATGTTTGCTGTTGCTCTTCTCATCTTTGTCATAGCACCTTATTAAGATATCATATTAATCGAACATATTTTGGACTCACTCTAGTAATGTCATTAACATATTAAACTACATTGAAAAATTACAAATGAAATTGAAACGTGGAGAAAATGCAGATACTTTGAGTAGGTACGTTCCCGCTGAACTGGTTTTGGATGAATAATGAGTATGCTTGTAAAGGTGACGTGCAATTAATTTTTACACTAATAATTGTTACTGGGACTGTGAAATTCACTCCGATTCCTCTAGAACAGTGTTTCTTAACCTTTTAAGTAAGCCTCACCCCTTTGAATCTGAAAATAGGTCTCCGCACCCCCATTAAGAAATGTGTTTCGATTCTTTAGTTTAGAAAAATACATTTTTTGCAAAATTTATTGTTTGTTTAATTTTTTTTTTACATTTTATACAGGATGTCCAGAAACTCTCCTGACAAACGAAGACCGGAGATTCCTCAGATAATTTTAAGACAATTTAACCCAATTCACCCTAGTCCGAAAATGCTTCCTAAGGGAGCTACAGCTCTTTGAAGATGGCGCCTTGTAATTAGTTTTTTTTTTAATATCTCCGGAACGCTTCTATTTAGAAAAACAAAAACTGGTATGCTTATTTATCCTCCAGAGATGAATCGATTCCACCAATTGCGAATTTCTAGTACCGGTCATAGGCGTCCGTTTTGGGTAGGTTAATGGTTATTTTAACACATAACTTTTTTGTCTTTAACTTTTAAGCATTTGTGACACTAGATTATTAAATTGTCAGGTATTCTTGTACTAAAAGGTACTCTTACTTTAAGTCGGTAGGATACACAGTTTTCTAGAAAAATCGATTTGAAAATTGTTCGTTTTTTCGTCATTAAAATTCAATTTATTATTTTTTGCACTAGTTCGCTCTGAACTGCCAACAGAAATAAAACCTACGTTTTTAATTGTCAAATTGTTGTCAGTTCGCGAAGTTTATCTTTTAATTTTTTACTTTGTAGCATTCAAACACAACGATTTCAATTTAAAAAAAAATGGTTTTTACTAATGAAGAATACGCCGATATGCATTTAGATTATGGCGAAATGAGGTGTAACGCTCGAGCAGCGCAACGTAGATACGCTGAAAAATTTCCCAATCGTCAGCATCCCAGTCACTCAACATTTACAGCTCTTCATCAACGATTAAGAGAAACAGGTTGAGTGATCCCAAAAAAAATGAAACAGGGAGACATAATGATGTAACAGAAGAACATGAAGATGTTATTTTAATGGAAGTTGAGGAAAATCCAGAAATTAGCGTTCGAAGACTATCTGCCATGTACCCCACAATTTCAAAATCTTCCGTAGGAAATATCTTACACAAAGAAAATTTATATCCTTTTCATTTTACAAAGGTGCAAGCACTACTAGAAGGAGATTTTCCTGCTCGTGTAGAATTCGCTAGATGGTTACAAAATCAGATAAATCAAGATGAAGATTTTTTCAGGTACATTTTGTTTGGTGACGAAGCTTCATTCTCAAGAAATGGAATTTTTAATGTACATAATGCACACTATTATTCGTACGTTGGTGACAATCCCCACGTTGTTCAAGAATTTAAGCATCAGCATAGGTTTAGCATAAACGTCTGGATTGGAGTAGTTGACGATTATCTACTTGAACCTGTGGAATTACCTGCTCGTTTAAATGGTGTTGATTACTTACATGTCCTGCAAAATATTTTACCTGATTTGTTAGATGAGGTGCGTTTAAATATTCGGCAAAACTTATAGTTTCTACAGGACGGCTGTCCGGCCCACTTTAGCAGGAATGTACGAGACTTTCTAGATAATAACTACGAAGACCATTGGATTGGAAGAGGCGGTCCAGTTGCTTGGCCAGCAAGGTCGCCGCATTTGAATCCTTGCGATTATTGTGTTTGGGGATACATAAAAGCATTTGTTTATTCCGTTCCGATACAAAATCGTGCACAACTCTGGCTAAGGATACAAGATGCTTGCAACGAATTTAGAAATAACTTTGGAATTTTTGCAAGAATTCGGCGTTCTCTAAGCAAAAGGGTAAATGTATGCATAGAGACTAATGGTCATCACATCGAGCATCTTTTGTAACCATCTACCTTTGATACTTGTTTTTTTTTTGTTAGTTTTGTTCCATTGTAATAAATACTTTGTTTTTAAAAACCTTCAGCTAAAATTTTGTTTCAAATTGATTTTTGCTTCTTTCCCAAACTTTTTTTACGAATTGTGTGCTGCATTTATTGAAACAAAAGATGATTTATTAAATTAATTTTCATCCATGCCTTGATAGTCCTAGCCAACTTCGTCGCTAAAAATAAGTAGGTACATAATAAATTGAATTTTAATGACGAAAAAACGAAAAATTTTCAATTCGATTTTTCTAGAAAACGGTGTATCCTACCGACTTAAAGTAAGAGTACCTTTTAGTACTAGAATACCTGAAAATGTAATAATCTAGTGTCACAAATGCTTAAAAGTTAAAGACAAAAAAGTTATGCGTTAAAATAACCGTTAACCTACCCAAAACGGACGCCTATGACCGGTACTAGAAATTCGCAATTGATGGAATCGATTCATCTCTGGAGGATAAATAAGCATACCAGTTTTTGTTTTTCTAAATAGAAGCCTTCGGGAGATATTAAAAAAAAATAATTACAAGGCGCCATCTTCAAAGAGCTCTAGCTCCCTTAGGAAGCATTTTCGGACTAGGGTGAATTGGGTTAAATTGTCTTAAAATTATCTGAGGAATCTCCGGTCTTCGTTTATCAGGAGAGTTTCTGGACACCCTGTATATCAAATAAAAAACAATATTATTTTTATTAAAGGCTAGGCTGTTGTTATTTCTTCATTATAATCTTGTGAAGCCAGGCTCCTTTTTTGAAAGTGACACGCGTAAGTCATCATTTGCATTTAAGCGATTTCTCGCTTTAGTTCTTATATGCAAAAGCGATGAAAATCACATTTCACACAGGTAGGTGATGGCAAATGGTAGAAGTGACTGCAATGCTTCTTTCGCCAACTGTGGTGGATAACTTTCTAACTGTGTACACCAGAATTGTTGTAATTCTAATTATTCGAATCTCATTTGAATATGTCCACTGTCTCGCATTTCAATAAGATCGCCTTTTTCAATCATAGAATTTAGGTTATATAAAAATGGATCCAGCATTCTGAGTTTTGTGAAAAAAATCCGGAATTTTTGCCTAACATTGCTGGGGATCAATGCATATTGAGCCAATCACATTCATTGGTAATTGATGTTTTAAAAAAATATCTTCGATGTGATTGAAAACGTCAGTTCTTCTCGAAGTCAGCTCCAGTGACACACAAAATAGATATTCTTCTATCATTTCTTTTTCTTTTACATATCGCACAAATACCAAGAGCTGGCTGCAATCATCAACATCAGTTGTATACTTACTTTTAGTGGACTGACTTTGATGTCTTCTATTATTTGCAGTAAAATATCTTTACTGAGATCTTGAATTCGCGATCGAATTATATCCTTCGACAACGAAATCTGCTGGATTTTTTTATGTTTTATTCGACGATACGCTCCCCATGTCACAATGAGCGACGAGTGCCTATATAAGTGTAGGTGATCGCTTGCATAGCAACGAAACATTTCATTTACGTATTTTTTACTTTATTCTTAGTTTTGGCATATTTGTATTTTTTTGCGAAAAACCCATAACCCTAATTTTTGTATGAGCTTCAATACATCAATAACGCGCTATTCTAATAACGCGGTCCCGACTTTCGTGTTATTGGGGGGGATTATTGCAGTTTTCAAGTATTTTATTATCAAAAATTTAATAAATGATACTTAATAATTTATATAGTTAGAGGCTTCTCCCACACCCCCCAAAATACCTTCCCGCACCCCCAGGGGTGCGGGCACCCCAGGTTAAGAACCAGAAAAGAAATCGTGTAAACCAATTTGAAAACAAAGTTTTCTCAATCAATCTTCTATGTTAAAGGACATAAATTAGTTAGAATGTATTGTTTTTAATAAACAGCTGATATATAATCTTACAGTAAAAGTATCGTGCTTTATTCATCTTACAGAAATTTGGTACAAGTTAAATCATCTCAGGTATGGCAATGGAAAGTGCAATATCTTATACCATTGCAATGTGATTGATAATCCAGGTTAAGACCCTAGATGCAGACTTTTCTTTTTCGACAAACTGTTCTTCCATTTTTGATTTTGTTACAAGTCATAAATATTTTTGGTAACTATTAATTTTATATGTGTATATATTGAACTAGTCTCGTATATGATCCGAGACCATTCAAATACACATAATTAGTACGAGTTTCAACACTCAATTTTTTACTTTTAAGTTTGTTATTAGGGACGAACCCTGGTACATGTTGAAATGTTGGAGTTGCCATTCATTTACTTATACAAAGGAGAGAAACAACAATGCACACAGAATCCATCCCACTTAAGCAAATTAGCAAACAATTATATCTTGGTCATGTAGTTTATTTGAAAAGTTAAGATTAAAGAAATTAGCATAAAAACCTAACTATATTAGTGAGAACAAATTTACATACACAGAAACGCACTATACAGTCTTATACTTATATGACATATATTATTTTCAATCTTTCATTATCATTACACATTGAGTTTTGACAAAGCATCATGTCTAGCACACACAACACATGCATTTAGAACATACCAATATGGCCGATATAAAAAAATGCCAATTATGACTAAATCAAAACATAATCATAAATTGTACATACTAGGAGTGACACTCCAAAGCTCGTTGATTGTAATCTCGTGTTTTTAAAAGCACAAATAGAATTATTGACCTAGAAATATTCAATAGCATCATTTAATGTAAAGCATGGACGTTCATTCTTTGAACGCCCATTATTAAGTCAAATACAATGTAACTCGGTGAGGAAACCAATTTTAATGTGAAAAACTGAATAAGTGTCGCTACAAAAATACCAAAAAGGGATATTTAAAATTAATCCTTGGCACTGTTATATGTGAATGATTTGATAAAATTTTAATAACCCATTGAGCAAGATAATTCATTACTAAAATAGTATAAGAAACTGACTTTGAATTGAAATTTAAAATACGCATTAAGCAATTTATTCTTAAATGCACAGATTTTAATCAAATAAAAAACAGAAATAAATTTGAATGTATTTAGTAATTAAGTTAGTATGTAAACCAGCTCCACATAAAGTCCAAATATCCTTATTTTTGGATAAAATCAAAAAATTATAACATTTAAATATTTTTTTGCACATGACTGTACAAATGTATCAAAAAGCGACGCTAAAAATGCCATTCTCATTAAAATTCCTAAAAGCAATATTCAGAGATTTACACGTACTGAAAATATATTATTTAATTTTTATAAATGTAAAAACTACAGAATAACATCCTTTAGTATTGAAAAATAATCAAATATTATTATAATAAATCAAGATATGATCGATAATCACTTTGGGTTCGAGGCTTTAAACAATCGCCAACCTTGACCTATATATAAGGTATACATACTCCAGACGAGGTCATTCATTTTTTTGTCATTGATTGATTCATAACCCGACGAGAACGTTGTGAGTCATCATCCAGTTAGTAAGTCAGTGGGTCATCGTCAAGGTTGACACCATTGAAAATAAATCCAGCAATAGTTCTGAATTACCAATACGAACGAGCGAAGATAGGCGCCACTGAAGCTGAAAAGAGAAGAGAATATAAACAAAGATTCTAACCTCCAATAAATCGAGACGGACACATCAATTAAATTACAATAAAGGGGAAGAAAAATACACTTACTGATACTGAAGATTACGAACCAAGACCGGCAGAAGGAGCATCCCCGAGCTGAAGATCCCGCTTGCTGTTAAATTCCAACACCGTTACCGAAATTCATCCCGTCGGAGGTTCCATAATATCCGAAGAACAACCAGCTACAAGGCCCGTTCCAGTTCACCATACGGACCCCGCCATAAAGCTAACGAACATTTTTCATATGTTAAACTGAAGGTATTGTGAAAGTTTTTATAAGTATTTACGACATCCAAAGAGGTGTAACGTCAAAGCCATAGTATTTATATAGAACTAATGTATATAATTGTAGTTTTTTTATTGAGATTAAAGTCAATATCAATTCGTTCAAAGTCAGATTAGTATTAAAAGTCACAAGATTCAATTTATTAAGAAGTAAATAGTTTGGTGTTCGCATTCACATAATATTTAAGGCATTTTTAAATTACAACGTCAGTCACGTTTTATGTATGCAAACCTAACCTATCTAGATATACAAGCAACTAAATAAGGCTAAATAACATGCAAAATATTAACAGTAACTTACGTACCGTAAAATTGTGGTTCTCCAGTTACAATCAGTTTAGAAAACTTAATTAGATAATTTTGGGACATCATTTCTGTCCACGTACATTTCATATTTTAGCACTCAACCGCTGTACTATTATTAGGTGGATATTTGTACAATTTATAGTGGAACTGTGTGCCATTATTCTTGTTGTTAGATAATTTTCATACAAATGTTTTATTTTCTCTCCTAATAAAGATACTCCAACTGCAACATATTTACAAGATTTGTAACCTGTTTTGTTTAAAATATAGAGAATTGTTTTATATACCTGCGTTTATATTTGTTATTTTGTTACGTAACGCCCACCATCAATCTCGTGGATTTTCGTCCACTATTTGCACGACGAGGAAGCGCATTTTATTTTGCCCACAGGTGTTTCATCATCTTCGAGGATTTGCCGACAGCTACCAAGGATTAAGTAAGCGTACAGGTAATGTGAGTGACTCTTGTAGCGTAGTTTTGTAGGACATGAACCCCCCCAACGACCCTGAGATAGAAAATTTATGAACCGTTCACAAGATTAACTGTATTCGAGTATAATTTACTAAATGCCGGAAACAAACCCCCTCTCTTTTTCTTTAAAATTAGATTATTGGCGTAAATCATAAGAGATAGGAAGGAGAGTTTCAAGCGCGAAACTTAGGACATTTTAAATTTAATACAACAATGTTAGGTACATTTCTTTGAGTTATTTAATTTAGACTCTCACTTGCTTACTAGTTAGTATTTGTAAAACTTAACTTAGATAACATTTCTCTCGTGAATTTTTGACAGTTTCTTTTTCAATTTTATTCTAATTAGTCTCATAGCTCTTTAAGAATTTTAACAATAAAGGGGATATTTAAAACATACCGCCCTATAGCATTCTGGCGCACCAACGTTTTGGGGCCATTCGAATAACCTACAGAGTACACTTACAGCATTTTTTTTCAGCTCATCTTCGAGGATTTAAAGAAGTGGAGGACATTATTTTTAAAATAAGATAATTGTAAAATAAAAATATAAAAAGAAAAATGTGTATTTGATTTATGTATTTGTGTATGTGCTCTTCCACGGATTGATGGTCGATGTTAAATAAATGAACACTGGGTATTTTGAAATCATTTATTCACTGTCATAAAAATTAAAAACACAGGTCTGGTATTTTATTACAAACATTTTTACAACATATTATACAGGGGTCGTATCCAAACGACACATCGCTTTTGTTCTTTTATTATTGTGTGTATTTGTAAAAATATAAAACCTGCAAAATGAATACAAGATCCAGAAGCGTTTCAAATGTCCATCAGGAATCATCCAGCGAAGGCGAAGATGTATCTCCACAAAATCAAGGTGATAACACCCAAATTACAGCGACGCCCACAGAACAAGGAGTCGGTTCGAAGCCAGAGGAACAGAGTGAGATGTTCAAACAGATTAGATTAATGATGAACGGATTAGAGAACAAAATGGATGAGTCTAAACAAGAAAATAAAAGGGACTTGCAAGAACTAAAGGAAGGAATAGAGAACAAAATAAATGAATCTAGACAAGAATATAAAAAGGATATGCAGGAACTGAGAGAAAGTTTCGGGATAAATAGAAAACGAGATAGGGAAGAAGTACTAAACAGTAATGACAGAAGCGAGAATAAAGTTGATGAAGAATCAGTATCTACAAAAACAGTAGGGAAACCTGAGCATGAGGACAAAATAGAGGAACAGGAGTTACCTGCCGAACCAAAAAGAATACAAACTGCACCAATAGAAACAGTACTTGCAGCATTAACAAAAGAAAAAGAAAAGGAAATAATAATAGCAGCGACACAAGGAGGCGAAAAGGACAAACACAACCTGGCTGAAGAAATAATAGTAGAAATGTAGAAATACAAACGTGGGAAAACAACGAACCAGATACAGCCAAAGAAAAGACATTAGAAAATTTTGAGAAGGATGTACCAAAGGGCCTAAACAATGGAAAAGACACCGTAGAAATCAAGAAAACCTCCACAATAATACTCACACAAACAAAAACAAAATATATGGATTCTGGTAGGAGAATCTTGAGAACGCACTTGGACGCGCTTCTGACAGAAGAGGAAGAGGACAGATATTTATGTTTCTACACCTCAAGGAAGACAACAAGCAGGTTTACAGAAGCCGTAAAATATACAAATTCAGGGAAACAGCAGGTACTTATGACACAAATGGGTAAAATCAACAAGACATACAAAGAGGTAATCACATTTAGGGGCATAGACACCAACACATGGACAGACATGCAAAGTAAGTCAACTCACACTCACATAACAAATTCAAACACACATACACACAATTTAACAACTTTAAACGTACACCCACAAACATTAATAACACTAATCTATTACACATGCGAAATGCACACAAACTTCAAAACATTAAAGGGAATACGAACAGCTGCAATTTTGTATAAAGAGAATCAGGAAACACTCCGCCACTTCGCGAATACACATACACACTCTTACGATCAAACATATAGGGAATTCAGTACACAAACAACATACACCGATGACATCCTTCGGGACTTAGAAAACATCATCGACTTTCGTCTCAAGATTTTAGGCCCATAGACCCACATATAAATATATCGGAGCAAGGCGAAGGGATTTACAGGCGACCTTCGATGGGATAGCGACCCCACTCCTACCTGAGCAACACCATGAAACAAAGCCTAATATATCGGAGCAAGGCGAAGGGATATACAGGCGACCTTCGATGGGACTAAGGCGACCCCACTCCTACCTGAGCAACCCCAAAATCAATAGCCTAAATATATCGGAGCAAGGCGAAGGGATATACAGGCGACCTTCGATGGGACTAAGGCGACCCCACTCCTACCTGAGCAACCCCAAAATCAATAGCCTAAATATACCGGAGCAAGGCGAAGGGATATACAGGCGACCTTCGATGGGATGGCGACCCCACTCCTACCTGAGCAACACCAAGAATCAAAGCCTAATATATCGGAGCAAGGCGAAGGGATTTACAGGCGACCTTCGATGGGACTAAGGCGACCCCACTCTTACCTGAGCAATATCAAGAAACAATAGCCTTAACATAACCCCAAGAATTATTCGGACGAGCCCAACCCGACGAGAACTGAACCTGATTCAGAAATATTCAGACGAGCCCAATCTGAACACCCGCACATAGATAACAAAAACCCCGAGAATTCCTTAAATAATGACAAGATTCCCGACAAAACCCCTACAAGAGTAGAAACTATTGGAAAAGCACAAAGAAAAAAAAAGAGAACACACCCGGAATTTAGGATACAATTAGGATAAGCAGGTTAAATATAGAAGTTAAGAAGAATATAAGGATTTCGTGTTCCTAGAATTTTAAGAAAACTAGAATTAAGTTAAGTTATTTTTCCCCATTCCTACTGTAAGAATTTAGCAGCATGCAGTGTGGTAATATAAGTTGGAACATTACATCAACACATCATACAGAAGAAAACGAAACACACAATAAGATGATTGCAAACATGAAAAAAAAACACTAGGAACAACAAACACTTACAAGAAAAATGAAGAACACAGCGTACGGATAAAGAAAAAAAAATATAAATATTCGAAGTTAGGAAAATCGAACAACCGCCTTTATGAAAATACACAAATAGACATTACAAATAGTAATACACAGGAAATAATGTGCCTACACAACATAAGAAATGGAAAAAGTAATTATCGAAGGAACTAGAAAAATGATGATAGAAGAATGGGCCTAAAAATTTAAAATATACCACGTAGCGAATATAACGCTTATAGAAGAAATTAAATCCATGAAGAAATCCATGAAAAGATATGGTATTGTGGAAAGATAGATAAATATGATTTAAAGTTGCCTCATAAGTAAAGCCATGAGAAGATATGGAATTATGGGAAGAAATAGAAAAATGATTAAAATTGATGTATAACCGAAAAAGGGTACATTAGCACGAAATAGTGCAGGATAAAATAAAGTATGCTCCGTTGTATAGGAAAGAAATAGTTGACAAAATGTCAAAAACAATTATAATAAGAAATAATATGTGAAGTAATAAATACAATTTATGTGTATACATACACAAGGTATATTGAGAATAGGCCACCGGCATTCTAGCAAAATACAAATTCGATACATTACAGGCAAAACGCAGAATAAAAACAAAAGAAGAAATATGGTACATAAGAAAAATTTTCTGAAGGCAACTATTAAATATCAAATACACACACAGGGAAGAAAGAAAAACATACGCACACCAAACAGATATCAACTAGTGTTCACCGTCCAACAGATACATAAAAATAAATAAAGAAACAGTTACACAAGAAATAAATATCATCTTAGCACTAACATCCATATACAGGGATAAGTCAATAAATATAATTTGGAATAAATTTTCACACACAACAACAACTTATATTAGTACAAACATATGACATACACACTGTACTGAAAACTTAAATATTAGGACATTAGCTATAAGTACACATAAATATAATAGTTCTTTAAAAATAAGAAAAAAAAATATAAAATATTATCTTTACATAGAATAGATACATTAATTATTTCAAAGTAGTACCATACATAAGTATTTTCAAGTCGTTATAACGAACGCACATTTTCATAAATAAAAATCTACCTTCGTTAAGGGGCAAATTGAACTAGTCTCGTATATGATCCGAGACCATTCAAATACACATAATTAGTACGAGTTTCAACACTCAATTTTTTATTTTTAAGTTTGTTATTAGGGACGAACCCTGGTACATGTTGAAATGTTGGAGTTGCCATTCATTTACTTATACAAAGGAGAGAAACAACAATGCACACAGAATCCATCCCACTTAAGCAAATTAGCAAACAATTATATCTTGGTCATGTAGTTTATTTGAAAAGTTAAGATTAAAGAAATTAGCATAAAAACCTAACTATATTAGTGAGAACAAATTTACATACACAGAAACGCACTATACAGTCTTATACTTATATGACATATATTATTTTCAATCTTTCATTATCATTACACATTGAGTTTTGACAAAGCATCATGTCTAGCACACACAACACATGCATTTAGAACATACCAATATGGCCGATATAAAAAAATGCCAATTATGACTAAATCAAAACATAATCATAAATTGTACATACTAGGAGTGACACTCCAAAGCTCGTTGATTGTATATCTCGTGTTTTTAAAAGCACAAATAGAATTATTGACCTAGAAATATTCAATAGCATCATTTAATGTAAAGCATGGACGTTCATTCTTTGAACGCCCATTATTAAGTCAAATACAATGTAACTCGGTGAGGAAACCAATTTTAATGTGAAAACATAAATTAACTACAGCCTTTTCTATATTTAGAACAGATTTGAATTAGGGCATGAATATCAATAGGACTGTAATTTAAGTACAAACAGCATATAAAGTATCACTAAGAGACCTAGATCACATGTCATATTAAAGCTAGAATTTCGTGACTATATTTAGTAATTGCCTGATATCTGATGGTAAATACATTAACAGCACATATCACAGCACAGTTAGGATTAGGAATTGTCATGAATTGCGCCCTTACTAATGCATAATTATCGAAAGC
Source organism: Amphimallon solstitiale (assembly GCA_963170755.1). Lineage (NCBI taxonomy): Eukaryota > Metazoa > Arthropoda > Insecta > Coleoptera > Scarabaeidae > Amphimallon > Amphimallon solstitiale. The sequence goes on along the minus strand of OY720685.1, from coordinate 37,259,567 downwards.
ATCATTTCTAATTTAGACCAAGTAGCCATCATGAATAAAATAAATAAATAAATAAAATTTGTAAAATTTAGTAAAACACCTTAAATATAAACATGTTGGGCCAATTACAGACACGAAGGACATGCATAATTAAGTGCCCTACCAAACTAAAGCCATTAGCAAGAATTTACTAATAAAATCAATATTTAATTTGACATGTAAAAAACTGAATAAGTGTCGCTACAAAAATACCAAAAAGGGATATTTAAAATTAATCCTTGGCACTGTTATATGTGAATGATTTGATAAAATTTTAATAACCCATTGAGCAAGATAATTCATTACTAAAATAGTATAAGAAACTGACTTTGAATTGAAATTTAAAATACGCATTAAGCAATTTATTCTTAAATGCACAGATTTTAATCAAATAAAAAACAGAAATAAATTTGAATGTATTTAGTAATTAAGTTAGTATGTAAACCAGCTCCACATAAAGTCCAAATATCCTTATTTTTGGATAAAATCAAAAAATTATAACACTTAAATATTTTTTTGCACATGACTGTACAAATGTATCAAAAAGCGACGCTAAAAATGCCATTCTCATTAAAATTCCTAAAAGCAATATTCAGAGATTTACACGTACTGAAAATATATTATTTAATTTTTATAAATGTAAAAACTACAGAATAACATCCTTTAGTATTGAAAAATAATCAAATATTATTATAATAAATCAAGATATGATCGATAATCACTTTGGGTTCGAGGCTTTAAACAATCGCCAACCTTGACCTATATATAAGGTATACATACTCCAGACGAGGTCATTCATTTTTTTGTCATTGATTGATTCATAACCCGACGAGTACGTTGTGAGTCATCATCCAGTTAGTAAGTCAGTGGGTCATCGTCAAGGTTGACACCATTGAAAATAAATCCAGCAATAGTTCTGAATTACCAATACGAACGAGCGAAGATAGGCGCCACTGAAGCTGAAAAGAGAAGAGAATATAAACAAAGATTCTAACCTCCAATAAATCGAGACGGACACATCAATTAAATTACAATAAAGGGGAAGAAAAATACACTTACTGATACTGAAGATTACGAACCAAGACCGGCAGAAGGAGCATTCCCGAGCTGAAGATCCCGCTTGCTGTTAAATTCCAACACCGTTACCGAAATTCATCCCGTCGGAGGTTCCATAATATCCGAAGAACAACCAGCTACAAGGCCCGTTCCAGTTCACCATACGGACCCCGCCATAAAGCTAACGAACATTTTTCATATGTTAAACTGAAGGTATTGTGAAAGTTTTTACAAGTATTTACGACATCCAAAGAGGTGTAACGTCAAAGCCATAGTATTTATATAGAACTAATGTATATAATTGTAGTTTTTTTATTGAGATTAAAGTCAATATCAATTCGTTCAAAGTCAGATTAGTATTAAAAGTCACAAGATTCAATTTATTAAGAAGTAAATAGTTTGGTGTTCGCATTCACATAATATTTAAGGCATTTTTAAATTACAACGTCAGTCACGTTTTATGTATGCAAACCTAACCTATCTAGATATACAAGCAACTAAATAAGGCTAAATAACATGCAAAATATTAACAGTAACTTACGTACCGTAAAATTGTGGTTCTCCAGTTACAATCAGTTTAGAAAACTTAATTAGATAATTTTGGGACGTCATTTCTGTCCACGTACATTTCATATTTTAGCACTCAACCGCTGTACTATTATTAGGTGGATATTTGTACAATTTATAGTGGAACTGTGTGCCATTATTCTTGTTGTTAGATAATTTTCATACAAATGTTTTATTTTCTCTCCTAATAAAGATACTCCAACTGCAACATATTTACAAGATTTGTAACCTGTTTTGTTTAAAATATAGAGAATTGTTTTATATACCTGCGTTTATATTTGTTATTTTGTTACGTAACGCCCACCATCAATCTCGTGGATTTTCGTCCACTATTTGCACGACGAGGAAGCGCATTTTATTTTGCCCACAGGTGTTTCATCATCTTCGAGGATTTGCCGACAGCTACCAAGGATTAAGTAAGCGTACAGGTAATGTGAGTGACTCTTGTAGCGTAGTTTTGTAGGACATGAACCGCCCCAACGACCCTGAGATAGAAAATTTATGAACCGTTCACAAGATTAACTGTATTCGAGTATAATTTACTAAATGCCGGAAACAAACCCCCTCTCTTTTTCTTTAAAATTAGATTATTGGCGTAAATCATAAGAGATAGGAAGGAGAGTTTCAAGCGCGAAACTTAGGACATTTTAAATTTAATACAACAATGTTAGGTACATTTCTTTGAGTTATTTAATTTAGACTCTCACTTGCTTACTAGTTAGTATTTGTAAAACTTAACTTAGATAACATTTCTCTCGTGAATTTTTGACAGTTTCTTTTTCAATTTTATTCTAATTAGTCTCATAGCTCTTTAAGAATTTTAACAATAAAGGGGATATTTAAAACATACCGCCCTATAGCAATATATATATATATATATATATATATATATATATATATATATATATATATATACATATATAGGCTGTCCCCTGTGTATGTCTCTGATTGATGTTTTTCAGCTCCAAGGTTATCCCATCCTATTCCTTGGCTACACTGCGCTGACGAGAACCAAGTAGTTCGAAACACGTGTCCGCAGTTGCATTTTCAGCGGAGTTAACCCATTAAATTCTTTACTTCATTATATATTGTACTAGAGAGGGTAGATATTATAAATGTATATACTTATAATCGAATATAAGCCAAAATAATTCAAATCTTGTTATATTATTTTTTTATAATATCTCCTCTCTCACCTAGTCATTCAAGTTTACTAAATATAACCACTGTTAATTATATGCCAATATTTATGTAACACTCAGTATATAGAATTTACTATATCTATACACTATTATATGAGATATCAATTTTTCAAAGCTCAGTATTTTATTTTAATATGCCCAAACACTCTCTCAGTTTTCTATTTATCCAATTAATTTACTATAATTCTTTCCTTCTTAATATATTTTAGATATGATAATTTATCTCCAACAAATTCAAATAATTACTTATTATGCACTTCTTTACTGTAAATAAAATTTCGTCAAATGAAACCAGTATTGATTTTGACTACACAGTACTTGCAGTACATTAATTTTTATAACGATGTAAGCATGGCATTTGCCGCTATGAACTGATCGTAACAATAACCTCTTAATCTCATCAAATGAAACTGTTAAAAATATTCCTTGTGAATACGTGATGAGTTTTTCTAAAGTATTATTCCTTTACTTGGATACGATTGTAAGGTATGTTCACTTTTCCCATCAAAATTAAACTTATAAATGTTATATTGTTTTGTTTCTCTTTTAGGTTATCGACACAACAAATCTCTATTTATAATATGAAAGTGTCTTGTACCATAGTTCTATTTTACCAAATGAAAGAAGAATATCACTATAATAATCGTTTAATGGCAAAAACTGTGTAAAATATGATTCAAATAATTATATAACACATTTCCAAAACATTAACAAAACCAATTAAACCTGTCTAATATAACCTGTGCGACTATTGACAACATGAAGGATTATTAAAAGCTTATCTACTCGATAAGGTATGTATGAGAATTAGTTTAATATAAATCTTTCACTTTAGCATTCATATGCATACACAAATTCAATAATTTATAGAAAATATCTTTACGATCAAATATTCAAATACTTAAGTAGGTATATTTTAGTTCTAAAATTACGAAAATTTACTAAATGTACACATACTGATATTTGTGATTTAAACAGAGATTTAAAACCTTTACACAGAATCTTTATACAATCCTCTTTATAGTATTCAGTATATCTTGATCACTTTAATGTATTTTGCTCGAAGACAATCATTTAAATTTAAACTGTTTCTTTAAAATAAAGAAAATATACAACCTCCCAATAATATAGCTATTCTTTCTTGGTGTTTTTCAAATAATACAATCCACTTTCCTTGCAGGTTCTGGTTATATGATGTTGGAAATTTTGTGTATCTTCTTCGTACAGATGAACAGCCTTCCTGGACTCGTTATATACCTGGGATGATCCTCTGGTTCTCTACTCTACGTGTTCGACAAAAACAAGATGTATCTTGTGGTGACCTTGTACATACAGGATATCTTCAGGAACTGGAACTTTGTACTGCACGTGTGATTCTGTCTGGTAGAAATCCCTCGTGATTATAAAATAATATGGACCTTTTCTACGGGTTCGACAAACTGGATGTATCTAGTGGTGACCTCGTAAATACAGGATATCTTCTGGAATTGGAACTTTATACTGCACGTGTGATTCTATCTGGTAGGAATCCCTCGTTTTTATAAAATACTTTGGACCTTTTGAGAACTGGAAATCCGCTTAGACCTCTCGTACAACTGATAAGATAAATACTCCGCTAGGACTTTATACTTGATTGGTAAGTTTTTATTTTATTTTGCTATTTCCTTTTCTTCTAAAATTTAAATTGATTTATTGTTTTATGCTTCTTTACAAATATTTTTTTCTTCAAACGTCAAATTATTATTTCCAAAGCTGAAATAAACACTTTTCGCACCAACTTTCGCGGTTTTCGTGATTCTAATGTACAATTTTCGGAATAAAACTTTAATTTTCCGAAAATTACACGCACCTCTTTTGAAAAATTATTTTTCAATTCTCGTTTTGTTATATCTCCCAGACAACCTTTTCATTTTTTATAATTACCTCCAATAAAATTCCTTTTCTAATACTTCTTGTTCAAAATAGTTTTTTAAACATTTAAATGATTAGTTTCAGAGCTTCCAACTTTCAGTAAACCTTCTGTATTAAATCTCTATTATTTTATAATAATGAATTACTAATATTTAGCACTTCTAAATGCTTTACTAACAAAATTTTATGTAAATGTCAATTTTGACAGATCCGCTTATTCAAACTTTGCCCGCGTAATTATATACCAATTTCTATCCTTCATATTTTAATATTCAGCATTAATTTACTTTGCTTAGCAATATTTTAAATTAGACAAGTTTTACAAAGTTTTAAACCACATTTTAACAAAAATAATAAATTTTAAATCTCCATTTTCAGAATTTAAAGAAAATTGAGGCAACAAAGAACTTGATCCACTACTATTCCTTCAAGAATTGTCTACCATATGAATGTACTCAACTTTACAATAATGAACAACTATTATAAGTATACACAACTGTTCTTTTTAGTTTAGATATTTTTATTTTAACCGTCAATAAATAAAATAGTAAAATAAAATAATCCTTCAAATTTTGTCAATAATATACAATGCCAGTCACTAATATTTGTTCCCCATTTCATATGCCCCTTTTAATAAATGTAAATTTAAACTCGAATCAAAATTTATATTTATTAAACAATTACTGATAAATTACCTGTATAACAATGTGTTCAAAACAATATTTTAATCAATCTACATCCTATAACTACCCAAAAATGAATCTTCTGTTATTTGGTAATATTATTTAAACTTTTATTTATAACTATCTGTACATTACAAAGTTTTCAATTATAACTATTATTGACACTCATATTTATACATCTAACTTCTTTTTAAGTCAATAGTAATATAAGTATTTCTAGTTCTTTTTTTAATAAAAAAAAATGAGACCTTATTTATTTAAATGGATGTCTAAGCTTTATATAAATATTTTCCTTCCTAATATTTCTCATATTTCATAAGATTTTCCTACTGATGTTCTAATACCTAATAAAAAAAACTATCTTCTATTTGCCATAAAAAAAAAATTTAATATTCCTTGAATTTTATGTTTATCTTTTCAGCTTCATAAACATTTTTTTAACATTGCACTCTGTAACTAACTTTCACACTAATAGGTGATTAACATACCATTTTTTTCTGTTTATACTCTATTTAATTCCTAGCCTTTTTATATTATAATTCAACCATGCTTACATATTATATATTATTTTCTTTATATATTGTTCTCATACGAACACATTCCCTCAATACCTATAATTGACATTTTCGTCATCCCCTATACTTTCATTTATGGAAAGTCCATATTTTTATTTTAACTTATCGTTTTTAAAGGCTTACGTTACCTATATAATTCTTTTTAAGACACTTTTGGTCCTATATTTTATATCATTTTAGGTATTATTCACCCTTTAACACATATTCTCTATATAATAATCCCATATTCTCATGGTACTCTTAATATTTTCTATTTATAGTAAGCATTTACTTTCATCTGACATAATACATTAAAAAGGCTCTTCCTTACTTCTTCCTTTATCACCTAAATTGTTTGTTAAATCTTGATAATTATTTTATAACTTTATTAAGTGCTTTAATTATTCTGAAACATTCTTTTTGGTTTTCAAATATGGCTCATGTTTAATTTTTTTCTATACTATCCCATTATTCATTTCTTTTCATATTTATACTTGACAATTCTATTTACTGGTGTACATACTTATATTACCTTCTCTTATGGTTTTTTTTTTTTTACAAATTTATTTACAATATGGGAATGAGAAAATAACTTATATTCAACTTTTTCTTTTTAAATTAATACTAACTAATACTTATAACAGTTCTATAACTAAATTAAACTAATATAAATCCGTAGTTCCATATCTAAATTCCCTAACTGGTAATCTCTCTCTAAATTCATATTCTTTTTTCGAAAAACAAGAACTTGTCTGTATCCATGTATATTTATTTCATCATTATCTCTTTTATTCACTAATAAAAAGAGAAATTTAATATGCCCCTTTCTTATCACTTTATTAACCGTATCTGGTCATGCCCCTGTCTTATTATAAGGTATTTATGTCCTCCTAACACTTCAGTACTATATGATTATTTATTTTCTAATAAACAACAGGTCTCTATTTGTCAATAACTTTTAAAATTTTGAGATCTACATGTTACTTGGATAAGCAGGTATCGTAAGTACCTTCAGAAGACGATCTCCTTTCTTATCTTCTGTCCTGACTAAAACTTCCTAGGTATGAATTAGTATGATTCAAAGAAATAATGTCATTTCTCCTTTTACAGTTTAATCTCCTAATATTTTTCTTACTTTGGAAAGTAAGGTGAATTATTTGTCATGTTTTATCATTGTGGATGATTTGTCGTATTAAATCATTGTGGATGATTTGTCGTAATAAATCATTGTGGATGATTTGTCGTATTTTATCGTTGTGGATGATTTGTCATATTTTATCGTTGTGGATGATTTGTCGTAACTCAGAATTAGGAAGTGTCGTTACTCACTTACACAATACAATCTCCCAATATTGTGTCTTACCTATAGTCGGAAGATTTAATATAACTCAGATTTAGGAAGTGGCGTTAATCACTTTCACAGTACAGTCTTCCTAATACTGTGTCTTACCTATAGTTTCGGAAGATTTAATATAACTCAGATTTAGGAAGTGGCGTTAATCACTTTCACAGTACAGTCTTCCTAATACTGTGTCTTACCTATAATTTCAAACTGTCGTACATACATTTTCCCAGTCAATTTTTCCCATTACTAATTTTAATCGGATTCTATTCTGTAATATGTCCAATGTTACTACTTGAATCAAATTTTCTATATACCATGGATCATTTTCTTCCATAATATAAGTGATCTCGTTCATCATACTTCCAACCTTGTTGAAAAATATCATAATACCAGCATTTCTTAATATCAATATGTCTGTACCATCCTGACATTCAAAATCATGTCCTAAAAATTTTCTGACATCTATATCCAAAATCACTGTAAAATAATACACCTTCCTTTGCAAATCTCTATCCAAATAAACTCGTTTTCTCTCAACGAAGTCATTCCCATTTGCTGTTCCTTTAAATTGACTCCAAATTTTCCCTTCTGCATTTCCTATAACACTTCTTATATGTGTTGGTATTTTACTATGTTTAACTTTAAAATTCCTTCCAGTATACTTTACGACTCCTGTAACTATTCCTGTAGTATACCTGGACAAATATAAATCTAAAATACTATCATCTTCTTCTCCTAATAAAAATGTGTCCACATAAAATCTTAAAATTTTTCTATCGGAATCTAAGTATTTTGTTTTCTTTTGTAATGTAATATTTTTATCCATTTTCTTAATTTCAACTGTGTTTTGTTTACAGTCGATACAATTAATCTCAACATTTTCTATTATCTTTTCTTCGACTATATCTGGTTTACATACCAAAGATTCTTTAAATTCTTCAATATCCCTTTTATATTCAACTCTAATATCTTCATACGTCTTGTCTATCTTTCCACCTAATTCTTCCTTCACATCCATAAAATTCTTCTTATTCTCTTCAATCATTTTTTCCATAAATTCTTCGTTATTTTTTTTAATTTTTTCAAAGTAATTATCCCACATTTTTTTACTTTCTAATCTATTTTCCTCTCTTCTCTTAAGATCCTCCTCTCTATTTTTCTTATTATCTTCATTCATTTGTTTTAATATTTGTAAAATTTGTCCAAAATCTACTACTGGGGTCGACATTTCTATTTTCGAAGGCTCTCCTTGAATTTCCACCTTATCACCTCTATCCTGTAACTCTCCTGTCAATTGATCTTCTACCTGCACCTGTGATGTATCTTCTCCACCCTCTTGTACATTCACATCCTGACCTACTTCCTCTTCACTGTCACTAGATGATTCAGATCTATTTAATCCAAAGTTACTCTTAGATCTGGTATTCATTTTAAATAATTATAGTGCACAATTTCTTATACTTTAATATGTTTGTAACTGACTTTACTGCCTTTGTAAAATGTATACCAATGTTACCGCTATTACTATAATTAATAAAATATTTGAAATATGTTGTTGTGAGTCCTATTTTAATTTCTTCACGTTAGATACGTCATAAACATGAGCTAAGGAGGGTAATATAAATTACAAACACCTAATCAAAATAATCAAAATACTATTTGCGAGTCTTATTTCAATCGCTCCACGTTGGGCACGCCATAAAATGTACTAGAGAGGGTAGATATTATAAATGTATATACTTATAATCGAATATAAGCCAAAATAATTCAAATCTTGTTATATTATTTTTTTATAATATCTCCTCTCTCACCTAGTCATTCAAGTTTACTAAATATAACCACTGTTAATTATATGCCAATATTTATGTAACACTCAGTATATAGAATTTACTATATCTATACACTATTATATGAGATATCAATTTTTCAAAGCTCAGTATTTTATTTTAATATGCCCAAACACTCTCTCAGTTTTCTATTTATCCAATTAATTTACTATAATTCTTTCCTTCTTAATATATTTTAGATATGATAATTTATCTCCAACAAATTCAAATAATTACTTATTATGCACTTCTTTACTGTAAATAAAATTTCGTCAAATGAAACCAGTATTGATTTTGACTACACAGTACTTGCAGTACATTAATTTTTATAACGATGTAAGCATGGCATTTGCCGCTATGAACTGATCGTAACAATAACCTCTTAATCTCATCAAATGAAACTGTTAAAAATATTCCTTGTGAATACGTGATGAGTTTTTCTAAAGTATTATTCCTTTACTTGGATACGATTGTAAGGTATGTTCACTTTTCCCATCAAAATTAAACTTATAAATGTTATATTGTTTTGTTTCTCTTTTAGGTTATCGACACAACAAATCTCTATTTATAATATGAAAGTGTCTTGTACCATAGTTCTATTTTACCAAATGAAAGAAGAATATCACTATAATAATCGTTTAATGGCAAAAACTGTGTAAAATATGATTCAAATAATTATATAACACATTTCCAAAACATTAACAAAACCAATTAAACCTGTCTAATATAACCTGTGCGACTATTGACAACATGAAGGATTATTAAAAGCTTATCTACTCGATAAGGTATGTATGAGAATTAGTTTAATATAAATCTTTCACTTTAGCATTCATATGCATACACAAATTCAATAATTTATAGAAAATATCTTTACGATCAAATATTCAAATACTTAAGTAGGTATATTTTAGTTCTAAAATTACGAAAATTTACTAAATGTACACATACTGATATTTGTGATTTAAACAGAGATTTAAAACCTTTACACAGAATCTTTATACAATCCTCTTTATAGTATTCAGTATATCTTGATCACTTTAATGTATTTTGCTCGAAGACAATCATTTAAATTTAAACTGTTTCTTTAAAATAAAGAAAATATACAACCTCCCAATAATATAGCTATTCTTTCTTGGTGTTTTTCAAATAATACAATCCACTTTCCTTGCAGGTTCTGGTTATATGATGTTGGAAATTTTGTGTATCTTCTTCGTACAGATGAACAGCCTTCCTGGACTCGTTATATACCTGGGATGATCCTCTGGTTCTCTACTCTACGTGTTCGACAAAAACAAGATGTATCTTGTGGTGACCTTGTACATACAGGATATCTTCAGGAACTGGAACTTTGTACTGCACGTGTGATTCTGTCTGGTAGAAATCCCTCGTGATTATAAAATAATATGGACCTTTTCTACGGGTTCGACAAACTGGATGTATCTAGTGGTGACCTCGTAAATACAGGATATCTTCTGGAATTGGAACTTTATACTGCACGTGTGATTCTATCTGGTAGGAATCCCTCGTTTTTATAAAATACTTTGGACCTTTTGAGAACTGGAAATCCGCTTAGACCTCTCGTACAACTGATAAGATAAATACTCCGCTAGGACTTTATACTTGATTGGTAAGTTTTTATTTTATTTTGCTATTTCCTTTTCTTCTAAAATTTAAATTGATTTATTGTTTTATGCTTCTTTACAAATATTTTTTTCTTCAAACGTCAAATTATTATTTCCAAAGCTGAAATAAACACTTTTCGCACCAACTTTCGCGGTTTTCGTGATTCTAATGTACAATTTTCGGAATAAAACTTTAATTTTCCGAAAATTACACGCACCTCTTTTGAAAAATTATTTTTCAATTCTCGTTTTGTTATATCTCCCAGACAACCTTTTCATTTTTTATAATTACCTCCAATAAAATTCCTTTTCTAATACTTCTTGTTCAAAATAGTTTTTTAAACATTTAAATGATTAGTTTCAGAGCTTCCAACTTTCAGTAAACCTTCTGTATTAAATCTCTATTATTTTATAATAATGAATTACTAATATTTAGCACTTCTAAATGCTTTACTAACAAAATTTTATGTAAATGTCAATTTTGACAGATCCGCTTATTCAAACTTTGCCCGCGTAATTATATACCAATTTCTATCCTTCATATTTTAATATTCAGCATTAATTTACTTTGCTTAGCAATATTTTAAATTAGACAAGTTTTACAAAGTTTTAAACCACATTTTAACAAAAATAATAAATTTTAAATCTCCATTTTCAGAATTTAAAGAAAATTGAGGCAACAAAGAACTTGATCCACTACTATTCCTTCAAGAATTGTCTACCATATGAATGTACTCAACTTTACAATAATGAACAACTATTATAAGTATACACAACTGTTCTTTTTAGTTTAGATATTTTTATTTTAACCGTCAATAAATAAAATAGTAAAATAAAATAATCCTTCAAATTTTGTCAATAATATACAATGCCAGTCACTAATATTTGTTCCCCATTTCAATATATATATATATATACCGGGTGTCAACGAGATCATGTATCAGCACGCCATTTATTTATTAGTTAAAATAAAACTTTGAAATTCGGACCGTATATATGAGTGATTGGGGGGCTTCTTCAGGTACACTCAGTTTTTCTATAGCACTTCCGGTCAAACCGGAAGTGACGTTAATTTTGAATTTTTAAATACAACATTTATTATTTCTGTTCATATTCTGTTTCTTCTGAAAATTTGCCATCTAGTGCAGGTTAACTTTTGATATTTCTGTCAAAGATGGCGGTATCTGTTAAATTTATCCATTAAAGTGAAACTGCTTCGCAACGATTGTCGAAATGTAACAAGTCTTTCAAAGACTACTTTTAAAACATTTTATGTTTTGTACTACCTGTCTACCACTAAACCACAGCATATTTTATATCACTTGAAAGCTAAAAATTATGCCAATATGGCACTGTAATAAAAAATAGGTGTTACTATTTAAAAAAACGAGTACCTGTCATTTGAAAATGAAAAAAATTTTTTTTCTATTTTCTTTAGTAATTTCAACGTGAAATACATGTTTCCTTCGCCAATGCGTGTAAATGTGAAAAATACGTTTCTTAATTGTTTTCAAAGCTAACTTTGATGGTTGTTACATTTCGACAATCGTTGCGAAGCAGTTTCACTTTAATGGATAAATTTAACAGATACCGCCATCTTTGACAGAAATGTCAAAAGTTAACCTGCACTAGATGGCAAATTTTCAGAAGAAACAGAATATGAACAGAAATAATAAATGTTGTATTTAAAAATTCAAAATTAACGTCACTTCCGGTTTGACCGGAAGTGCTATAGAAAAACTGAGTGTACCTGAAGAAGCCCCCCAATCACTCATATATACGGTCCGAATTTCAAAGTTTGTTTTAACTAATAAATAAATGGCGTGCTGATACATGATCTCGTTGACACCCGGTATATACTGCATTAGTTTTTTCATTCTCACAAGATTTTTATATTTCTCAATAGCAGTAAGCAATCAATAAAATTTGTTACAATATCACTCAAGTATATTTCACAATGGAAATTACAAATATGTGCTATGTAGATAGAAATTCTCATTTGCAATGTTCACAAAATAAATGCCTACAGGTTATTTACTAAAATGAAATTTCTGATTATGTAGAATATAATTTGCAAAAAAATAAAAGCGTATTTCTTTGCACTGAAAAACGCCTGTTAGGGATAATTAATAATGATTAGTTAATCGAGCATTTCAATCGGTGTTGGAAAAACCGGCCCTAAATGTGATGTCAAAATTAATATGTGAATGTAAATCATCAGTTTCTGTATTGAATATTATAAGTTTTAATCATTTCTATGATAGTTGCAGTAAGAGTGTGTGAGTATAACCATGGATAACGATTAATTTATATATTTCTTTAAAATTTACCATAACACTGTCAAACGATGTGCTTTCATACTCTTTTTGTTTTTTTCGGTTGGAAACAATTTATTCCAGCAAATCTTATTCTAAGGTGCTCTGAAATAACAGCACTTTGCTTTTTGGAGTTCGTAATAAAACTTACAGTTAATAACTATTTCATTTCATGTTTTGTAAGGCAGTGTTAATCATTAATCTTTGATTTAACACTGTGTGACCAGTGGCGTAGATAAGGCGCCCGCAGAACCCGCAATGCGGGGGGGGGGGCAAAAATTCAGGGCCCCGCACTAGTAATGAAATTTACAAAACTATTTCTGTTTTATCCTTCATGTATAAAAAATGTGTACGTTATTTAATATGTACTTGTTTTCTAGTGTTAAAAATTATAACAGTACGTGTATTTGTATTTTTTACTCTGATAACGTTCGTCCAGCTTTATTTTTTTATTGTTCGTATTTCTCTTTCAGTTCCAAGAAAATATCTGGTATTGACAATTTGCTCTTTCTTAAAAAGAAATGAAATATCTCTACTTATATAGAAACCCACAGTATGACTACATTTTCTGCCTTAACACAGGTCCATATAAAAAAAGGTTCATGATTTTACCTAACTTTTGGCCTGCACAGTCTTACAGTTTTACAACAAATGTCACAAATGCTTTCTAACAAGTAGGTAATATATAGTCCGTATAAAATACCATGTTTTATGAGCTAAAAAAAAATTGCAAATTCATTAGAGACACAACGATAATAATTTTGCACTTTACATGTACTATGAAGTTATATGACTATGTTATGCATATAGATTGTAGGTACATAAACTAATACATAAAACTTGAAATTACGAAATTATGAAAAGGCACGTTTATTTCATAAAACTGCATTTGCACATTTGGTTTAATGACCTTGTTGTAAAAAAATATTTTACTGAATAAATACGAAAAATTATTTCCATTCTTTCAGTTTTATTTTAACAGCGAGTTTGTTCGAATTGTGAAAATACATTCTATTTGTATTAGTGCATTAACTTTTGTGACGAATTAGTGATTAGCATATGTACGTATACTAATTTAATTTTATCAAAATTTAACTAAGTAAATTAACGTGTACCAAAGTGTATAGTTCGAGGTATTCAAAATAAGATGAGCGAAAGAAAATATATGAGTGGTGCAAAAAAACGAAAATTGAAACAAGAAAATGTTGTAAAATTGCGTAAATTACCGAAGATTAGCAGTTTTTTTGAAAGTGCTTCAACAGCTAGTACATCTGCATCAGATGAAAATATTGAACCATACGAAAATGTTACAATCGAACAAGAATTAGATATAGTTTACAAGCCAGAATTAAGAATCGAGTTCCTACAGCTGATTATATTCATTGTTCAGCTCATAATTTGAACCTAGTCTTAAATGATTCTGTCAAAAACATCATTAAACAACAGAGTTTTTATGATCTTTTGCAAAGCATTTATGTGTTTTTTAGTGAACGGTTGCCACGCTGGCAAGTCCTCCATCAACCTGCACCACATGGAAGTAAAATTAAGTACACACTGAAAAAGCTGTGCGTAACAAGATGGTCTTCTAGATTTGAATGCTTACTGTCAATAAAATATAATTATCAGTCTGTAATGCAATGTTTGTCAAATTTTATCCTGGTGTGCAAAAAGCAAAATGACAGAAATGAAGCAAAGTCTCTGCAGAATAAAATGGATAATTATGAGTTTATTCTATTGCTAGTTTTCCAGAGTAAAATCCTCGAAACTGTTAATTTAATTTCAAAGCAACTTCAGAGCCCTTCATGTGATTTAGAAGAGACGTGCAAATTGCTCAATAATGGTCAAGAAAACTTGACAGAACTGCGACAAAGTTTTGATAAATTAGAAGAAGAAGCTAAAAATCTAGCAGAATCTTGGAATATTCAGCCTATGATTAAATATAAACGCCAGAAGAGAATTTAAAAGTTTTTTGATGAATGTGAAAACGACTGTGTAATGCCTAACCCGATAAAAAAATTTCAAGTAGCAGTTTTTAATGCGTCACTTGATATTATTATCAACCAATTATCTAGAAGATTTTACTCCATAAATGAAGTTGTAAACCTTTTCTCGTTTCTTAATCCCTCAAAATTTGTTAAGTTAACGAATGAAGAAATAGTGGAATACGGAAGACATATTCTGAGCAAATATGGAATTGATTTTTCAGAAGATTTGCCGATTCAATTAATTAATCTTAAGACTGTTTTGTTTAATGAAATTAAACAAAAATCTTCTATTAAGGACTTAGCCAATTTATTAATAGTGGAAAATGAATGTTTAGCAACTAGTCTTCCAGATCTATGTACACTATTTCAGCGGTAACATCAGCAACAGCAGAAAGATCGTTTTCGAAATTAAAATTAATTAAAACCTATTTACGCAGCACCATTAAACAAGTTCGGTTAAGTGCCTTGGCTGTTATAAGTATTGAACATGAACAAAGTAGGTCCGTTGATTTGGAAGAGTTAGTTGAAAATTTCCTACTATTGAAAAAAAGACGTTTCGGCATTTTGTCTTCTAATTAGCTTTTTTTGTGTTTTCAAATGTATTATTATAAAATAAATAATTAAATATAATTTAGATTTTTTTATTATAAAATAAATTTATTATAATTACTCCGATATTCACATTCTATGCTACTATCTCTAAACAAGTATTTTGGAAGGGCCCCCTAAAAATTTTGAGGGGGGGGGCTAAATTTTTTATCTACGCCACTGTGTGTGACTAAGAAATTATATTTAGTAAAGTGACACAAGTGTTAAAATTACTACACTGAGAGGTGTAATCAAGTTTTTAGAGCACTGGATAACTGAATATCAACTGTAAAACAATTATTTTCTTGAAATACTCGTCACCTTCATCAATTCTATTCAATTGGAAAAGAATCTTCAAAATAGAAATGGCTATTAATAAAACAATTTAAAAATAATGTCATTTAAAATACAAAAATCGCAATAGTCAAATACACAAATACCAAAATAAGATATTTACAATACCTTCAAATGAAAGCCTTCCAGCTGTATCTTTAACGCAAACGGTTTTATGTTTGGCTAAATACGATTTCGAGCTGAATCCAAGGCAGCAAAACGTGCAGGCAAATACGTCCTTAATGATGTCTTTCTTAATGGTAACAAAATCCAGTCGGACTATGTTATTTGGGCTGTTGCTGTATTCCTCACCAAAATACACCAATAATTCTTCACCGGCTTGTATAGCACGATTGCTTTGATAATATATGTTATCTTCATATTGAAGGACATGCAGATTATGGTCAGAAGTACTGCTGGTAGGATTGACGTACTGCATCCAATTCAAATACTTCGATTTATTTTTGTCCAAAACAAATTTCTCTCCTTTCATTTCCCAAGGAAATTCTCTTGTGTTTAGTCCAATAAAGGGACCAAATTTTACACCCGCAGGAATAATTCTCGTAGCATATATTGCAGTTTGTCCATGACAATCTTGGATATCTAAAATATCATTTGGTATATCTGCTCGTGCCCCCTTATCTGCACTGTTCAAAGTATTCTTGTTTAAAATATGCGCAAGCATTCCACACTCGATGCAATAGTCTTCGTAATAAGCTTCACAATGTTCACAGTCTGTTGGCCAAATTTACAAAAGATTAAGAATAACAGCAATTATTATCGTTTGGTGATCTTTTAAATTAATACTGAATGATGAAACATATTGTTTGTACATCCCAAGATTGCCATTTTTTTCGTAATTTATGCAACTATAATATTGAACAAAAGCATATAGTCGAGTCGTTTTGGCAACCGACACGGCCAAAGTATCAATTAAAGACGACGATTCAATACCACTACAAATTTCGATCGGCCGGAACAATTTCAAAACAATAAAATTAAACTGATTAATTCCTCAGATCTACGCAAGAAATACATCAACGAAATTTATGAAGATGTTACCGATGGTATTAGAAAGGAGTTGAAAACCCAAAATCTTTGGCTCTCTGTTGATGAAACTACCGACATGAAGGGTCGTCAGGTTGCTAATTTGATTATTGGAACCTTAAATGGTTCAACTCAATCTAAAAGACATTTTATTAATGTAGGTAATTTAGACAAAACAAATCATGTTACCATAGCCAGGTTTATTAATGAGTCCTTAGCGAATTTCTTTTTACTCGACAAAGTACCTTTTGAAAAATTTCTGTTAATCGTAACTGACGCCGCTTCGTATATGTTAAAATCAGCTCAAAGTCTGAAATTTTTTTTTCCCTATTTAATCCATTGTACTTGTTTGGCTCATGGTTTAAATAGGGTTGCTGAAAAAGTTAGATTAGAGTTTCCAGATGTAAATAATGTAATTAGTAATATCAAAAAAGTATTTTTAAAAGCGTCCTTACGAGTGCAATTATATAACGAAATGCTTCCCGGCATTCCATTCCCAGCAGAACCTATCTTAACAAGATGGGGAACATGGCTTAAATGTGCTGTGTTTCTTGCCGATAATTACGAAGGAATCAAAAATTTTGTAACTCAATTTGATTCAGCAACCAGTCTTGCCATAGAAAAGTGTAACGCAATTTTCAATAATTCGACAATACAAAATCAGCTATCATATATTAAATCTAATTTTGCGATAATTGAGCAGGCAATTACTAGATTAGAAGATAGAAATTTATCTTTAAATGATGGTGTTGGCATTGTAAATGATATTGAAGAGAAAATTGGAAAAGTCAACGGATTGACTGGAAAAAGAATTAAAGAAATATTAGCTGCAATTCTAAAGAAAAATGGAGGTTTTGTTACATTAAAATCTATAAATAATGTAATTAATGGCAATTTTAATGAAGACATTAATATCAGCCCCTCATTAATACCTAGTTTTAAGAATGCACCGATCACATCTTGCGATGTTGAAAGAACATTTTCCTAATGTAAACATATACTTACAGATCGTAGACATAATTTAACTATGGAAAATTTAAAGAAATATATGGTTATTTATTGTAATAAATAAATATATAATTTGTAAATACGACAATTTATTGTAATAAATAAATATACAACTTGTAAATACGACAAATGAATTTTAATTTCCTAAAACATAATAAATAAATGCACATCATAAGTGCTTATTGCATATTGCATGCATATTTGGCAAACTTTTTAGTGCATATTTTCCAATCTCTACTCATGATACATACCTTCCCGTAGCAAAATACTATTACATAAAAGCCACTTACAAATTAAATATTATAAATAAAGCTGTTAAATATTATATTTTCTACACCTATATTTTATACAATAACATTTGGCTATACTGTTTAGGAGGCAAGCTTGTTTAGATGACAATTATAACAAACGTCAAAAGATAATTATGACAAATGTCAAAAGGTGCATGAATATTATTATTTATGACAGTCCTAAACCGGCTTTTATAGGTTATATTACTTGACAAGTCAAATTTCGCAACATTTCAAATTTGACGCCATTTTAAGATAGTGGCGCATGGCAGTTGCGAGAGCGACTCAACTATATAAAAGCATTTGTTAATTAAGCCTATGGTAAAAATATGAAAATGTGATGAGCATACTCTACAGCAGTTAAAAAGAGATAGAAGGTATCGTAATTTGTTTTGATTTTATTTAACTACGATCCTTCATACTGCAGAAATAACACGATAATCAATCAAAATTTAAAATTATCCTCGTGAAATGTCAAACTAACATTTGGGATTCGCAAATACTTTAATTTCTTTCGTATTTTTAGGGGGGGGGAAGACATTTTTAATAAAAAGCTGAGCTAAGGGAAACACACTGAAGACAATATTTCTGTAGTAACCAATTGCACTGTTTTAAACTAATAATAGTGTCGGAGATAACAAATCTATAAAATAATGATAGAAACGTTTTTGAACAGGATTAGCAATACATATATTGACACCTATACTGGAGACGCGTTATATTCAATTGCACGTCACTTATGACGTTTACAAGCTGTCATACCTGTATTAAAGAAACTAAAAAAGTTACTTTGTTAAATTATACTTGAGGGCATTTATTTCATTAGCTTACAAAATTAGTACAAAATTTATAAATTGATCGTAATATACGCATTCATGGCAAAAAAAACACATAATTTCCGTTACAATATTAAATTTCTTTGTTGCATATTTTTAATAGACTAATAGTTTAATTCGGTGTTGGCAGATAAATCATATCTGTCAAAAAGGCGTGTGTTGTATATATTTATCCTGTCAAATTTTTCATGTGTATTTTTACTTTGATATAGAGTTTGAAAACAGTTCTTCTTATACTCCATTCAGTCTAAGAATAAAGCATTGGGAAAGATAGGGCTTAAAATAAACGTTTGTGATTGGTTGAAATCGAGTGTGCATTTACACCGGCAAAATAATCGCATTTAGCTCGTTCTGTCAAAAATTTGTTTACTGACAGTTTTGTTCAAAGATTTTGTCGATTTCCGTATTTTACATAGTTATTTGTTGTTAATATTCTTAAAAAATAGTTCTTAGAACTCGCAAGTGAAATATTCATTTGTTAAGGTATTTTATCAATTTCGTTAACTTTCTTTTCGTAATCGCTAATATTCTATAGTATGGCGGAAGCAGTTTTACCAGGTCCTTCAAAAAATCGTAAAGGGAAACACATAAGATCTGGACAAAGGCAAATGGCTTTTATTACGGATAAGTTCTGAAACATTTAAGGTTTTTCGACAATCTAAATCAAAATAATAAATCAGTTGAGAAAGACTGAAGTCTTAGAGCATTTAAATTACAAAATATATTACGTTAAAGTTATTGTATTGTGAATAAATATTTTCTTTGGTTATACCAAATGTCACTGACAGAAATAAAAATAGATCCGGCAACATATACAAGACGAGTCGTCATGGATCTAGTATGACGTGCAATTGAACCTAACCCGTTTCCTCTATATTTATGTTGACATGGTCAATATAAATAGGTTTGCTCATAGATATACACAACTTGGTTCCAAAGTTGCCTTTAAATAACTGAATAACATTTTTATAAAAATATTTCGCACATATGGTAGCAGTATGTAAAATGATTCCAAATGGTATTAAGTAATGTTTTATTTTCCATCACACAAATGCTGCTGTTATATATTTGTTGTATATTTTGTATCAAATAACAAAGTCAAAGGTATGAGTACCAAATACTTTGAGAATTCAAAAATATGTACTTATACATATTAATTAGGGGGCGGACATGACCGGTTTAAAATACGACGGAGTTACAACGGAGCAAAGAAATAATGTAAACAACACCCAGTTACTGAATAGCACCAATTCATATGGTGAACTGCAACATCTGTTTTGACGCGAAAACAACAACAAAGAATGCCCATAAAATAAGGAATTTATGAGTAAAATCCTTTCTACATCGGCGTAGATAGGAGCGTGAGGGGTTTTTAAAATTTATTATATTTACCTTATATTTCGCAAGAGAAATAATGTAAATGTGTATATACTTACTGTTATTTAGTTTCAATAACATACGCGTACATTTTTAGTTACCATTGATTTACTACTAGAACGTTGTTTATGTTACTTTTTCTGTTATGAAAATTAATTGCCAGTGATTCCGAAATTTATTACAAAGTCCGTAAAATATCGTTACAGAATGCCAAAATATCGCACGTTCGTGACTGAGCTTTGCTAAAACATACACAGAAATAGCTTTTATGCAGAGAATTTTGATAGTTTACAAAATTTCGTTACATGTTTAAATCACATTTACAATCAAATTCCCTCAAATGTTTTTAGCTTTTATATGTACAAGGTGTGCATTTTGAACTGTCCTGAGTTGGCCATACTGATTTTAATAGAGGAACACAGTGTAATTGGCAGGCCTTTCTTATTTATTTTTGTGATTAGGTTTACTATTTAAAATTTCCCTGTGATAAATGTCAATGAAATAGGGTTAGTTTTAAGTTGATTTATATAAAAGAATTTTTTAGATATATAGTAACTGCACTTTATTTTTTACATTTTGATTTTGACATTCGACATGTAAATTTAGTATGGACAATTCACGGAAGTAAATATTTCCTATACTCCATTCAGTCTAAGAATAAAGCATTGGGAAAGATAGGGCTTAAAATAAACGTTTGTGATTGGTTGAAATCGAGTGTGCATTTACACCGGCAAAATAATCGCATTTAGCTCGTTCTGTCAAAAATTTGTTTACTGACAGTTTTGTTCAAAGATTTTGTCGATTTCCGTATTTTACATAGTTATTTGTTGTTAATATTCTTAAAAAATAGTTCTTCTTAGAACTCGCAAGTGAAATATTCATTTGTTAAGGTATTTTATCAATTTCGTTAACTTTCTTTTCGTAATCGCTAATATTCTATAGTATGGCGGAAGCACTTTTACCAGGTCCTTCAAAAAATCGTAAAGGGAAACACATAAGATCTGGACAAAGGCAAATGGCTTATAATGTGTACATTAAGGATAAAAACAATATGTCTAAAACAGCTGCAGTCAATCAAACAGCAGAGGAAGTGGGTATTAATAGGAATACAATGTACTGCATTATTAAAGAAATGGAATTATATGGAGTTCCAATTTCTCCTCCAAGAAAAAGAAATTATCGTCATACTTACAATAAATTGGATGAAGCACAAAAAAGTACAATTAGACGACATGTGCATTCCTTTTTCTTGAGGAATGAGTTACCAACTTGTATAAAAATGTACGTAAATGTCAAAATATAATGATATCAGATATGTATATCCCTGCTATCCATCTGACAGTAAACCAGTGGTTCCCAAACTTATTTTGCCTACTGCCCACTTTGAGAATAAATTATTTTTTAGCGCCCCCATTTTTTCACCTACTCAAAAACCACTATAACTTCAAATTAAATTAATTATTGTGAGCTATATTAGCGGAGATTAAACATTCATTCTAAACGAGACTTTTACTATGGGTTATAGTAAAAGTCTCGTTTAGAATGAATGAGTTAACTTGAGACCTGAGCGTAGTAGGTAGTACACAACGGCGCTCAGGTCTCAAGTTAACTTTTACAGACAAAGTATCTTTTATTCAAAATTCAAAATAAAACAAACATAATCGATTCTAATATAAAAACTAATGTGAAGGATGAATCTGATGCTGTTTAATAAGTTTGTTGATATCAGGTTCCAATTTACTCAAGAACAGCCGCAAGTCACCACGTTCGGTAACATGCAAACGATTTCTCTTTTTAGTAAGCAGCGTTGCTACAGCACTAAATCCACGTTCACACAAATATGACGATGGGAATGCTATCAAGAATCGTTGAATGATTGACCACAATCCAGGGTACAATTGCGGGATCGGTTTTTGTAGCCAAAATTCTTGGTAGCCATTTTTGAACTTGATTTTTATTTCCTCGTTCGTTGTCAATTCTATAAGTTCTTCTTCCAGATGTGGTGATATTGCTGTGTTGACATTTGAAAACGGATCCAACACCCAGTCTGGTATTTCCAAGTTCAAAATATCCTGGTATCGTTCGGTGAAGTCAATGTGGAGCTTTTCCAAATGTTGGCAGTAGGCAAACAAGTCGTCGTTACTGCAGGATACTGATAAATTCGGAAAATTATGAAACTCACGTCTGCCCATATTCTTTTTGTGTAGAAGCAGTTTGGCTGCGAAAGCAGCAACGACATTTTTTGTTTTAATTAAATTTAGTTCATCGCCTTGCAGTTGGAGATTCATGTTGTTGAACAATTTATACAGGTCTGTCATGTAAGCTATATCATTTTTTGATGTAATGAGCTTGTTGCGCAATTCTGTATCTTTAGTTTCCAAAAACTCTATCACAGAGTCAAACAGGTTGTAAAATCGAGTCAGACAATTGCCTCTTGATAGCCAACGAACTTCGGTATGAAACAACAAACGGTTGAAATCTTCGTCATTAGTAACACAAAGCTGATGAAATAATCTATCATTCAAAGAGCAGTTACGGATTTTATTGACTGCTTTGATGACATATTGCAGTGATTGAAATAGTCGTTCACTTAAATTTCTAGCAACCAAATGTTGTCTATGAATAACGCAATGTACAGCAAGGACATCTGGAATTTTATTTTTTACGTACGCTATGAAGCCTTTATGGCACCCTGTCATAGCCGGAGCGCCATCCGTAGCAACTGATATAATATTTTTCAAGGGAATCTCTTTCTCATCACAAAACTTTTCCAATGTATTGAATATGGTTTCGCCTTTTGTATCGGTCTCTAAATTTCTAGCAAACAATAGTTCTTCACATATTTTCTCATCTTTAATAAACCTCACGTAAGACAGCAACAATGCTTCATTAGTTGGTAAAGTGGACTCATCGAGCTGAATTGAGAATTGACTAGTCCTCAGATGATTGCACAATGATTCTTCTATGTTTCCGGCCATTTCATCAATTCGTCTTTGCACAGAATTATTACTCAAAGGAATTTTTCCGATAATATCTGCGGCCGGTTTATGAAGCACAGTAGTTATTACTTCCTTTATTGCTGGCAAAATTAACACTTCTCCGATGTTGTGTGGTTTGCCTTTTTGAGCAATTAACAAAGAGATGTTGTACGAAGCTCGAAGTCCGTCGTCATCTTGCTTAGCAGCCGCCGAAAAGAGTTTTGCTACACTTGGCCGAGTATTATGCTTCTTCTCTAGGTCTTGAAAATATGCTACATTCTTGTCTTTCTTATCTGGATGCATTTTATTCAAATGATCTTGAAGTCTTGAAGGCTTCATTGCTTCATCGAAAATGTTTTTAGGCATAGAAGGCACAAAGGCGACGATGGGTTTGTAGGATTTTCAATGAATCCGAATTTAATATATTCCGCACAGTATTGCCGTCTCTTCTTTTTTACTTCCGACATTGTTTTGTTTTGAGAAATACGTAAGTATAAGTGTTGAACTTAAGTACTGCTTATCTATTACGCGCGAAACCGCAAATGAAAATAAAATAAATATTACGTTGTTTATATAGGATTGCATAAGCAGCACGCACCGACAGGAATAAGACAAACATGCATAAACTCGTTTATCTCATTCGACGCTCAATCGTACTCAACAAGTAAGAACAAGTATTCTATGAACCAGCCGATTGATACAGTTGCCTTTTTATTTGTTTGTTTGTGTCTCTTTTCGTTTCGAAACGGAGCGACCGATTGATATGTTTTTTATTTTATTTATTCAATAAAACAGGACAGATATATGAACTACTCGGAGAGAAATATCGAACCGAGTTGGTTTGAGCAATCTCTTAATTAATATTAGTTGATGTTCACAAGCTGTAGTCGAGAGTAGGGATGGGACATCGGTGGGTAAACATCGATATCAAACATCGATAATTATATTTATAGATTTATTTTTTGGCAGTTTAACAAAAACTTTATTATAACTTAATTAATTTACGTCCTTAACAAAATGATATAAAAGATATCACTATTCAAAAAAAATAATAAAAGAAATATATACATTTATAATATGTAGTTAACTTTAGAAACTACTCAAAAAAAACTATATAAAAAAACAATATTATGCAATTACGCATGAAACAACCACATGACTTAAATCGTCTGATACTTAAAAAATATATACATTTACGTGTATCAAAGCTTTTTAAGAGAACGATTTTTATTTGGGATTTTATAGTCTTGCATTTTTTTTTGACTACGCTGGCAAATACCGAGATACATATGGATATGGTTTTATATTTCTGATGTGTCATCTTGCATTTAATACGTGTATCGTCGTGTATGATTGTACGCACTAGGGAATTTCCCGAAGAAGTATACATCGGTAATGTCTATCTCCCTTCTTTTTCTATGAAAATACGTTTACCTCCTTCACTTATTCTGCATGCATACATAATTTAACTTTTATTCTGCACATTAAAAGTACTATAAATTTATGTATTTAATTATATATTATTTAAATATTTATACTGAGTAATATTTAAAAGAGCCTAAAATGAAATATTCGAATTTATATGATATAGCACTGTGTAATTTAAATACTTCTTTTATTCGTAGACAATTTTACATCCTCGTAGCCTGTATGTGAGCTGTTAATTTGGAAACATTTTTGTATTTGTCAACAGAGGACGCTGTTTTATTTTGTGATTAGTGCAAATACATTTTGTCAAGCTTAAAAGTTCGATGTTCACTATATTTCTTCTAACATCGATAGTTTATCGATAAATCTAAATTGCAAACATCGATGCAAAAACATCGAACATCGATCCTAAAATATCGATGTTCAATGAACATCGATGTTTATCGCCCATCCCTAGTCGAGAGTCGAGAGCTCAGTCGGTGTCTAAGAGTTCTCCTAGATTCTAGATGAAATTACAAATCGCCCCCTAAGCCTTTACACAACGCCCCCATGTTTTTTCTGGGTCTCTTACCGCCCACTTTGGGAACCTATGCAGTAAACATATGTTTTACTTGTTTTCAAAATACAAAGTTCATCGTGTGTAAACTGTGCTCATATTGTAGCGCCATCTACTTTATTCTTAGACTGAATGGAGTATAGTTTTTGATAATACTGGGACTTTTTTGTTGCCAACCTAGGACAGTTCAAAATGCCCACGTAGTACTTCTAAATTAGTTTTGATGTTTGTTCTAGTTCTAAATTCACAAGTCACACTTAAAATCAATGTTCCTCAAATGATTAGCTTTTATATGTACTTCTATACTACTTTTGTTGTTCGTTCTATATTCACAAGAGTCACACTCATAATCAAATTGCTTCAAATGTTTAGTTTTTATATGTACTACCAAATTACTTTTTTTGTTTGTTCTATATTCACAAGAGTCACATTTCAAATCAAATTTCTTCAAATGAATTGCTTTTATATGTCCTTCTAAATTAGTCTTGTGGTTTGTTTTAAATTCACAAGAATCACATTTATAATCAAATTGTTTCAAATGTTTTGTTTTTATATGTACTTCTAAATTACTTTTGTTGTTTGTCCTATATTCACAAGAGGCGCATTTATAATCAAATTCATTGTTGTGTTTCGTTTTCATGTGTCTTTTTAAAAGCTCTTTTTTGCTAGTACTATATTCACAAGACTCACATTTAAAATCGAATTTCTTCAAATGATTAGCTTTTACATGTACTTCGAAATTAGTTTTGTGGTTTGTTTTAAATTCACAAGAGTCACATTCATAATTAAATTGCTTCAAATGTTTAGTTTTTATATGTACGTTTAAATTACTTTTGTGGTTCGTTTTAAATTCACAGTAGTAACAGTCATAATCAAACTGCTTCAAATGTTTAGTTTTTATATGTATTTCTAAATTACTTTTGTTGTTTGTTCTATATTCACAAGAGTCACATTTAAAATCAAATTTCTTCAAATGATTAGCTTTTATATGTACTTCTAAATTACTTTTGTTGTTTGTCCTATATTCACAAGAGTCACATTTATAATCAAATTCATTGGTGTGTTTCGTTTTCATGTGTCTTTTTAAAACTTGCTTTCTGCTAGTACTATATTCACAAGAATTACATTTAAATTCATTCGTGTGTTTTGTTTTTATATGTTTTTCTAAATAATGTTTTGTGCTAGTACTATATTCACGAGAGTCACATTTCAAATCGAATTGCTCCAAATGTTTAGCTTTTATATGTACCTCTAAATTACTTTTGTTGTTTGCGCTAAGTTCACAAAAATCACATTTAAATTCATTCGTGTTGTTACGTTTAAAAAGCAGCGGCGAACATTTTATTCATTTACCCCTGTATATTACATGTTAAATATTTTTAGTTCCGTATTAATTCAAATTGTATTTTACATTCCAAATAAATTACGTCTATTCTAAATAAATTACATCCTAAAATTCTCAACATTGATATCTGCGTCGTATATATTCATCTAGAATATTCGATTCAAAATATTCAGTTTATAAACAGTGCTTTGTTCAATTTCAGAGACGCAATATTTACATTATAGTTTTCTTATCTAAACAATTCCACCGTCTCCTATTGCATGAAACTGCGTACTTTATTTATTCTACTAGCGTCATCAAAATAAGGGAATACCCATGTTGAATTAATAGCGTCTTATTGTCGCCAATAATACCCCTCTACATGACCGAGGTTTTATAAGGGCGAAGTGCGTCCAAAATCAGGCACTATTACAACATTCACCATTCCATCAGTGTTACATTCTTAAAGTTCAGTACAAATTAAGCAGTGAGTGGTAGTTAGATATATCGTAACTCAAGTCCCGGCGTCGGTCGCTAAGCCCTGCGATGACGATGTCCAAAGGGAACGAGATGTTATTGTCCAGTATGGATACACCGATTAGGGTGATTTAATTCTCGAATTCCCAATAAAATTGTTGGATTATGTATCGTCCTTCAATTTACGGCGATGGCCGGATCTAAGGGACATCTCACCGATACCATCAATATAGGGCCCCGCTAAACACCATCGGTAGCGACAGCAGAGATAGGCGTCCGGGAACACCAGGTATTTGAGTTTTTATTCTTGTACTACATGTGACAAGATATTTGTACAACTACCAGGCTGTTAGAAATTTTTACAGTTACATGTTTGTTTAATAAAGTTAAGAATTATTGTGCATAAGGCACAGTTTAAATTTGTTATGTTCATGAAGTCTTTGTGTTTTTGTCTAAATTTGTATATGTTTTTGAAATCTGTGTGTGTTGTAATAGTCACTATTATTATTTTCGTATTGATGGTCAAATTATTTTGAAGTATTAAATATTTGTAGAGTTTGCAATATTTGTAATTTCCAGTTTATAGAAATTTTAATGTAAATGGTGCACCATATCTGTTTAATTAGTTTCACCATGTTTGATAATTAGTTTAATCGAATTTGACCAATTAATTTTATTAAAATTATTTATCTGTCCAACCTGTTCTTATTGTTTTGTTTGTACCGTCTTTCTAAAATTTAGTTTTCTTTGTTTTCGTATTACATTTGTAATTATTAAATTTTAATGAAACGTTGTGTGTAAATTGAGTCACTTTTTTTTAACAGCTAAGGTTATATTTGTTTTATTCAAGTCATTTATATTTCAACTCAATATCTTCTTTGTGTAATTTAAAATGTATCAAATTTTCTCTCTCCATTTTTCTCATGTTTTTATTAAATAAATTGTTATTGTTTTTATTAATTTGTTTTCTTGAGGTAGGCCTAGTATTAGTTAGTACAATTTCCCATTTTAATTGTGCAATACTTTAACAACAGTGACCCCGCCTTATTAATTTAAAATGGGTGGCGCAACGGGCATTAGTTAACATCTTTGAGTAATTTCATGTTCTTAATAATAATCTGAGCTAGACATACAGGGTGGGTCACAGATTTAATAACATCAATAGTTCTACTTCTAGGGCAACATCTGGGAATATTATTAATCATAAGCGATTAATAATTATTTATTAAGGTAAGTGAATGTACTGATTCACACAATTATCTTGCACCCTGGAATTTAGAATTTTAAATTTATTTATATTAGGGGTCTCTCCCCTATAAAGTAACATTGGCGCCCAACATAAAATTAGCAATTTTTAATTGCGTTAGTGTATTCAGTGCATTCACTTTTACTTTTTTTTTATTCATTTGAGTTGTTTGTTTATAATAAAAATTTATTTCTAAATTTTTATCACATTGATGAGAGGGGGGAGGTACGTTTTGCTTTTGTTTTTGATTATTACAGTTAATTAAATATTGTTGGATCGTATTTTAATTTAAATTTATTTCAATTTTGGGAAATATTTTGTGGAACAGGTCACTTTTGTTTGAGTACAGATATGTGATTGTTTTGTAATGACATTATTATTTCTGAAAGGATAAATTAAGAAATTTTTTAAGACTATTGTTAAGATTGAAAAAAACACAAAGAATTATTATTTTGATTAAAGTATCAAGTAAATATTATATAGCAACTATCCTGGTATAGGCACTCCACATTTTTATCAAAATTTTTGCTTTCGTAAGTGTGTATGCATTTGATCATTGGATTAATATTTTATGTTTGTTGCATTTTGGGATGCTTTTATTGCTTTTACTTCTTCTATTTTGTGCAGTATATATATTATATAACCTTTTGGAATTATATTAGGACATTTTTAATTTAAATTTTGTGTGATGCTTTCTTCGCAGTTTGTTCTCTCGTCGTGCTGCCTGTTCAATTTTAAACGTTTAGACGTTACCGTTATTTTCGGGATTCATTGAACTAAAGGTAGATTTTAAGCTATAGTGCCGTACTTTTGTTGTTGGAGCACAAGGCCCCTGTTTTTCCGGCATATAGTAGCCACATATGTGGGATTTATTATGCGACTAAGGGAGTTCGATCTGTGTGGTTAGTTTCATATTATATGTATCATCTTCTGTTTTATTTTATTTTTTTTTTTTTGTTTAGTAATCTGTATCATCCCAGTTTGTATTGCAAATATTTTCTTCATGGTTAAATTTCTCTTTTGTTTGTTAAATTTTGATATCTTTAGATTAATATGGCCTGTTGGTTGGGCTGGAAGAATTCGCCAACAGTGTAATCAGCTTGGGGTAAAAGTCCCCTAAATGAGTCAGTATATTGTACAACAATCATCTTAGTACAATCCCATCTTCGGATGTAATACATGGCCTGTTGGTTGGGCTGGAAGAATTCGCCAACAGTGTAATCAGCTTGGGGTAAAAGTCCCCTAAATGAATCAATATATTGCGCAACCACCATCTTAATGCAATCTTTGAATAACTTTTTTTTTGGTCGTACGAACTTAGTTTTCCATCTAAAATTAACCTGTCTGGTGAAGTGCCTTGCTTATGGGTTTTGTTGTTTAGATTTTTTTTGGGTTATTTAATTAACATTTGTTTGCAGGCTTTTAGTTTGAAGTTTTCTTTACTATTGTCGCTATTCGTTGTCTGTGTTTGTGTGACTTGTGTTCAAGTGCCTTGTTGTTGGCATAGCATTGTTGTAGCTTTTAGAGCTCTGTAGTTTGTCATTTAAGATGACAGTTTTTTTAAGCATTGTTGTTGGGGTATCAAGTCCCTTTCCGGCTTAGTTTATGTACGCTGATGCCATCTTCTTGACACTTTGTCTGTATTAGTCTTTTGGTAGTATAGCTACCGTTTTTGGTGGATAACGACAATAATTGGTTTGGTTATTGTTTGCCTGTTTACATCTTTTTAGTATTGTGTCATGACTCTTTCTGGTTTTATTGGTTTTATATTTTAGTGTTTCATATTTTGAAAATTTAACTTTTGATTTCTTCGCGCCTTAGTATCTTCATCTTAATCGGAAATTTACTGAAGTAAATTTCCTGGAGGACTTAGAGGGGGATTTGTTACGTTTAAAAAGCAGCGGCGAACATTTTATTCATTTACCCCTGTATATTACATGTTAAATATTTTTAGTTCCGTATTAATTCAAATTGTATTTTACATTCCAAATAAATTACGTCTATTCTAAATAAATTACATCCTAAAATTCTCAACATTGATATCTGCGTCGTATATATTCATCTAGAATATTCGATTCAAAATATTCAGTTTATAAACAGTGCTTTGTTCAATTTCAGAGACGCAATATTTACATTATAGTTTTCTTATCTAAACAATTCCACCGTCTCCTATTGCATGAAACTGCGTACTTTATTTATTCTACTAGCGTCATCAAAATAAGGGAATACCCATGTTGAATTAATAGCGTCTTATTGTCGCCAATAATACCCCTCTACATGACCGAGGTTTTATAAGGGCGAAGTGCGTCCAAAATCAGGCACTATTACAACATTCACCATTCCATCAGTGTTACATTCTTAAAGTTCAGTACAAATTAAGCAGTGAGTGGTAGTTAGATATATCGTAACTCAAGTCCCGGCGTCGGTCGCTAAGCCCTGCGATGACGATGTCCAAAGGGAACGAGATGTTATTGTCCAGTATGGATACACCGATTAGGGTGATTTAATTCTCGAATTCCCAATAAAATTGTTGGATTATGTATCGTCCTTCAATTTACGGCGATGGCCGGATCTAAGGGACATCTCACCGATACCATCAATATAGGGCCCCGCTAAACACCATCGGTAGCGACAGCAGAGATAGGCGTCCGGGAACACCAGGTATTTGAGTTTTTATTCTTGTACTACATGTGACAAGATATTTGTACAACTACCAGGCTGTTAGAAATTTTTACAGTTACATGTTTGTTTAATAAAGTTAAGAATTATTGTGCATAAGGCACAGTTTAAATTTGTTATGTTCATGAAGTCTTTGTGTTTTTGTCTAAATTTGTATATGTTTTTGAAATCTGTGTGTGTTGTAATAGTCACTATTATTATTTTCGTATTGATGGTCAAATTATTTTGAAGTATTAAATATTTGTAGAGTTTGCAATATTTGTAATTTCCAGTTTATAGAAATTTTAATGTAAATGGTGCACCATATCTGTTTAATTAGTTTCACCATGTTTGATAATTAGTTTAATCGAATTTGACCAATTAATTTTATTAAAATTATTTATCTGTCCAACCTGTTCTAATTGTTTTGTTTGTACCGTCTTTCTAAAATTTAGTTTTCTTTGTTTTCGTATTACATTTGTAATTGTTAAATTTAAATGAAACGTTGTGTGTAAATTGAGTCACTTTTTCTTAACAGCTAAGGTTATATTTGTTTTATTCAAGTCATTTATATTTCAACTCAATATCTTCTTTGTGTAATTAATACGTGAATTAATATTATTATATTAATGTATCAAATTTTCCCTCTCCATTTTTCTCATGTTTTTATTAAATAAATTGTTATTGTTTTTATTAATTTGTTTTCTTGAGGTAGGCCTAGTATTAGTTAGTACAATTTCCCATTTTAATTGTGCAATACTTTAACAACAGTGACCCCGCCTTATTAATTTAAAATGGGTGGCGCAACGGGCATTAGTTAACATCTTTGAGTAATTTCATGTTCTTAATAATAATCTGAGCTAGACATACAGGGTGGGTCACAGATTTAATAACATCAATAGTTCTACTTCTAGGGCAACATCTGGGAATATTATTAATCATAAGCGATTAATAATTATTTATTAAGGTAAGTGAATGTACTGATTCACACAATTATCTTGCACCCTGGAATTTAGAATTTTAAATTTATTTATATTAGGGGTCTCTCCCTTATAAAGTAACAGTGTGTTTCGTTTTCATGTGCCTTTTTAAAAGATCTTTTCTGCAAGTACTATATTCACAAGAGTTACATTTAAAATCGAATTCCTTCGAATGTTTAGCTTTTATATGTACTTTTAAATAATGTTTGTGATTTGTTTTAAATTCACAAGAGTCACATTCATAATCAAACTGCTTCAAATGTTTAGTTTTTATATGTACTTTTAAATTAGTTTTGTCGTTTGTTCTATATTCACAAGAGTCACATTTGTAATCAAATTCATTCGTGTGTTTCGTTTTCATGTGTCTTTTTAAAAGATCTTTTCTGCTGGTACTATATTCACAAGAGTCACATTTATAATCTAATTCCTTCGTATGTTTAGCTTTTATATGTACTTCTAGATTACTTATGCTGTTTGTTCTATAATCACAAGAGTCACATTTAGAATTAAATTGCTTCAAATGGTGAGTGTTTATATGTGTTCTTATAGATCCTTTGTATTTAGCGTGAAACATACACAGCGAACACTTAAATATTTTCTTTTGATCTAGTGAGCTCGATTGTTCTACTTCTATATGTGTATTCCCATAGCTAGTCATAGGATGCTCTTGATCGTCCTCGCCTCCCACATAAGCGTGAGTATTTTCCACGTGCAGCCTGAGGGATTCTTCAGTCTTGAAACGTCCGTTACAAACCCCGCATTTATACATTTTAACTTTGTAATGATGGGTGTTGGTGTGCTCCTTAAGATCTGCTTGGTACTTCGTCCTGTATTTGCACTGCCAACATTTATAGATTTGCCGGAGGTATTTTTTGCGTCTGTTCAGTGCTGTTGTCTGCTTGGTCGATAGTGTTGTTGGTAGAACGCACTTTCTGAAAATAAATAAATAAAGCTAATCTTATGCTAAACATCAATTTACTTACTTAAGTAGGAATATACTACATTTATTCTGACCACTCTCTTTACTTATTATTAATAATGATAATATTTATTAATTCTTATGGCCACATAACTAGTACTCAACTTGTGAATATAATAGAATTGCTAAAAAATTAACTACGTAGCAATATTAAAATTTGATTAAATAATAAACAAAAACTACCAGCGTAGATTGAATCGGCAGTTATTAAAATCCTTTTTAAATACAATATACAAGAACATTTAACAAGTGACAAATAGAGGAACTTGAAACATACCTCAATCATTTCTACTGGAAACTCAACATTGATCTCTAGATCTGACGAAATTAGATTTCTTGTTATGGAGTTATGTCAAAAAGCGTGAATACAAAACTACTTCAACCACAGGTGAAGATAAGAAGTTTAGAAGAAAGCGCGTATTTGAATCTATTGATGAAGATATGCTTCAAAGGGTGCATAAAAATTTTATTCGCAGGCTTACTGCCTGTCAAGAACAAAATGATGGACATATTGAACACCTAGTCTAGTGAGTGTCATTTAACAGTAGTTTTGTGTAACCTTGGAAGTTATTATACAGTAACTGTCTCCGGTTTATATGCCCATTGCTGAGTATTATTTTTGTTTAGTTTTCTTACTATTTCTTGATTTAAATAACGAGTCTTTGTTGCGTATCATTAGTTTTTCAGCAGTATATGTTATAACTTAAAATCTTATGTGTCACTGGATAAGATAACATGTTTGATGTATGTTATTTTGCATGACAGTTGTAGTTTAACAACTTATTGCCATGGAGTGGACAGCTTTTTGTAAAGCGGTTTTAAAAATAAAAGAATCTCGAAATTTATTGCAGATAGGTAAATGATACGTTTAAGTAAAAATAGTGCTTTACTTTAGAAGTAAAAATAACACAAAAAACACTGTTCATTCCATTAAAAAAATTATATTTTTCCATCTAAAATTTGTGACACTGCTTTGCCTTTCCTAAACACTCTGTATCAAAAAAAATAATTTTAACAATTCTTAAAAGTTATCGCAAGTATAAACTACTCACATACCAGAAATTTCGATTCTGGGATCAAACATAAGTAAGACATGACTTAGCAAAATAGTACCTGCACACATCCTGTATAAACTAAAGTATTTTTAGGCAATGCCCCATTAAGAATTAAAACAACAGTTGTTTGAAAAGCTTTTTGTACCTTCAAACGGCACAGAGATATCGACCGACACCGTACTATTGGGACACCCGGTATATATGTTGACCTACTTGACAACTGATTAAATCATCCGTTTAATTCATCAATGCATTTCACTAATAGTTTTCATCATCGCAATTTCATGTATGTCTCAATAATAAACAACAATAATTTTCTTTTTTTTATCTTGAGACAACGAAATATCTCTAAACACTGCATATAATCAAAAGAAGATCTTAATAAGATTTGTTATAATGTAGGGGGTTCAGTGAATGGTGCCGAACTCGATCCTCCACCTTACCCCCCCCCAAAGTAGGGGGGGGGACAACTTGGAAATCTTAAACGGGAACCCCCATTTTGTATTGCAGATTCGGATTCTACGCCATCAAGTATGTACGTTTTGTTTGAAATTTTTTTTTCTATTCGTTACGGATTGCGCTGTAATCGCAAAAAACATGATTGTGAACGTCTAGAGAAAATACACAAAAAAAGAAGCAAGCAAACATGATTTTGTGTTTTTTTTATTTTAACATAAACTAACATTTCAAAAAACAATTTGTTCGAAACTGTGCCCCTCCACTTTGATACATTTATTTATTCGCAATTGGAATGATTACACACAACTGAAAAGTGTTAGAGCCCGATTTTTATAAGAAGTACATGTACGTCATAATGCGCTATGAACGAAAGCGCGTTCGGACGAGTCGCTTGCAAATTTGTGGGTAAGGTCTGCTCTCATAGCGCGCATCTTACGAAGTGACGTACATGTACTTCTTATAAAAATCGTACTCTACCGGCGTAATCCTTGGAGAAGCGTTGGTGATTCGCTCAATCATGTTTTCCCTCGTGGTTGGCACACTTTAAAGAAATAATGTAAACAACACGCAGTTACTGAATAAGCACTATTCATATGGTGAATTGCAACATCTGTTGTCGCGAAAACGACAGCAAAAAAGTCCATTTAACTGGTAAATTCCTTTCTTCAGCGGCGTAGGTAGAAGCGTGAGGATTTTTAAAATCCATTATATTTATCTTATATTTCGTAAGATAAATAAAGTTATATATGTATATGCCTATTCATACTTATGCTAGTTTCGTTTTTTTATTGTTTTGACTGTTAATTACATACTTCGTAATTTTTGTAATAGTTCCTGTTTAATACCGTTTCACTAAATCTACTTCTCCCAATTATCTTGACGTAAGTGTGCATTGGATTTCGTTAAGTCTCAATAACATACGCATACATTTTTAGTTATCATTTATTTAGATCTAGAACATTGCTTAAGTTACGAATGTCATCGTGAAACAATGGCGAATTAGATTAAGGGTTATACTGATTGTATGTTTTCATTGTCAGTGATTCCGAAATTTATTGCAAAGTCAGTAAAATATCGCTACAGAATGCCAAAAATCGCACGTACCTCACTTAGCTTCGCTAAAACACACAGAAATTGGATCCGTTGGAAACTGACAATTTCAACGAAGAACTTTGTGAAACTATAATGGCAGCTAATATCCCAGCAAATGAACTTGACAATACCACTTTCAAAACATTTCTCCAAAAATAAACTGGTCGAAATGTTCCTGATGAATCCACCTTACGCAAATATCATGTTTCTAAGTGCTTCACGAATGCATTAGAAGACATCTTTCAAATCAGTATCCGACCAAACTGTCGACATATTAGGACGCTGTGTGGTAAATGTTGTAGCTGGTGTACTACCAGTGGCGCAGCTAGCATGGGTGACACCCGGTGCGGATATTGATGGTGTCACCCCAAGAATGAAAACTGTCAAAATTAATAAAAATCCGATAACCGTAAAGTACCGCGCGATCATTTAAATTCTAAATTAGAGCAGGCTGTGAAATTTAAATTAAGTTGGTATATAAGTACTAATTTACAATTTGAATTGTCAAAGGGACGTTTCAAAATGTTAATTAATCAATAATTGACATTCTGGACAACCTAATAAAAAAAATCCCGCCTGCTATAATTTAGAATTTAAATGATCGCGTGTTATATTATTTATTTAATACAAATGAGAGTAATTAATTATCAAGTTCCAATATAATGATAATAATAGTATTGTTTTATTATACATTCTTTAACTTTGATGTATGAAAGTGAAAATTAGGTATTTCAAAACAAGAATTAACATACCCTCATACATATTTTAAGTGTTTGCATATTATGTACAAACACTTAAAATCTCGTTTTTCTAGCTTTAACAGCTGCAAACTAGGAAATCACATCTTCAAAATTTATATTTTGTGTTGCCTCGTGTTCTATTGTTAATATGCCAAGATTGTTAAATCTCGTTTGGGTCATTGTTGCCCGCAAGCAATTTTGAATTAACTTTAATTGCTAAAACTCTTCTCACAAGAAGAAACTGATACGCAAATTGTCATAAATAAACTTTAGTGCGACCATAAGATTCGGAAGAGATTCAGTAAAATCCCATTCCACGACTAATTTCAAAAAGTCTAGAGACACTCAATTAGAAACTGTAACATTGGCCGCTTTTAAATGTCTTCTCAACCTTGGTATCTCTAAGAGGAGTTACGCTTCTGATACCTCATCATAAGAACCAGTAAATTTTGATACAGCTGATTTCAACTCTTCAATGTTTGTCAAAAGCAAAGTATTTGTCTGCACAACCTCGAACAATGAAGCTACATCTTGAATGGATTTCGATCTAGTTCGGAGTTCAATACTGAATCGGTCAAGACATTCCAACATATCCCTTTGAAGTTCAGCTTTCAGTGTAAGTTTTGCATCGGTGGCCAACTCATCAGGCATTCGTTTCGTACGACAAATTCTTCTTTCTATTGGAATGTCGTAGTCCTCCAACTTTTTCTCAGCAAGATCTACTAGCTCTTATACAATATGGCCCCGTTTCTTTTTTTCAATATAAAGACGCAGTGGCTCTATTGTTATAGCTAATTGATCAACACTCAAGCTTTTACTTTGCAATGCAATCTGAGCACAATTTATTTCCCTTAGTACATAATTCTAAAAGAAAAGATAGCAAAGAAATGTGAAATCACACACACCAGGCATAAGGTTCAGTGCACCTCTGGTGTCTAAATTTTCTTGTTGATCACATAATTCCTCAATTGCATCCATAATCCCACCAAAATTTTCTGCCAATACTTTTACTGCAGCATAATGAGCACTCCAACGCGTTGTTGAGAGTCTTTTAACAGATGCTTTGGTATGTTTAAGAATCACTTCCCAGCGGCTAGTGGAACTAGAAAAAAATATAAAGACTGTCTCTACTGTTCCGAAAAATGTTACACAAGATACGCAAATGTGCAAATGAGTGTTGGCCACATAAAATAATTGAATGATCTATACATCCAACAAAAACTGCTTTTTTCTTTTTTTTGCTTTAATAATAGCCTGCACTCCTCCATGTATGCCGCTCATAACAGCTGCATTATCATAACCTTGGAAACGACACATCATAGCATCTAAACCGTCATTTTCAAGCTTCTTTAGAATTTCATCACTTAAATCAACCGCCTTTTTTCCTTGTAAATGGAAAAACCCAAGGAATACTTCTTTGACTTCCACTTTTATATTATCAATTTTCACATAACGAATCACTTCAGACATTTGATCAGTATGTGAAATGTAGGTATACGAGTAGGTACTATCAAACATAATTCCAAAATATTTAATCGATTTAATTTCGTTGACAAGCTTAAATTTTACGTGGTTCGCTAAAACATTTATGAATTCATTTTGTATATCTGGCGACAAATATTATACTTTTGGTGATTTACCGTGCTCCAAATTCAAGATGTGTTCTTTCAGAACTACATCATACTTTGCAAGTGGTTTGACTAGTTCTAAGAAGTTGCCTTTATTTGTAGAGCCTTGCACTTCATCATGTCGACGAAAAGCTACGTTCTATTTAGCCAGAAACAAAGTTATATCCAATAATCTAGATAAAAGATGCTTCCACTTCTGCTTTTTAGTGTTCATTAATTGCAAGGCTGCGTCATCAATTTTACCCTCATTTCCAAAGTTTTCCAGTTTTCAAAATTTTCCAGGTGTTGACTTGATGTTTCATGATTGGCCACTTTGGGATATAGTTTCCACCACTTCTGAAATCCAGTCATAAATTTTGCTTTTGTATTAGTTTTATTGATAACAGCAAACAAACAAACAAACGACAGGAGAAGCAGTACAGCAAATTAGTTATAGGAAAATAAACCATCCATGACCGCCGAATTTTTTCACCATTAGGCATCACTTTACAAAACCATTCTTTTGAAAGATGGCGAACATCACCTCTTATTTTTAACCCGTACCTGGATACAGTGGCAAACGGCCCTTCTCTGTTTTAGAAATGTTCACTACCTCTTTTATGATCATAATGCGAACATTGTCAGGAACGGGTAGATCCCAATGTGAGACATCTTCCAAGTCCTGAAGTGATTCATCCATGCAAATACTGTGTTCGATAGTAAAAGCATTATTAGTATTATCACTGTCATTTTCAGTTTTTTCTGATTCGTGCTTTTCAAGGGTTATCATCATTAATTCTGTATTGTCGTTGTTGCTTCCTGAAGATGAGCTAATATTATCTGAATCATTCCTTGCATCAACGTGAGAATCAGTTGCTTTTGATGAACTTTGCCTGTCATCAATTTTTGTAACATATTTAAAGATGGCTTCAGACATGCTCTGAACTACATTCATTTTAGCTTGTTTGACTTTTCTCTGCTGAAACCCACTTTTTCTTTTAGCTGTATTAACTCCCCGGGGCATATTCGTCTTTTTAGGTATTTGTCATACGTACTCAAAAAAATAAAAATACTCAAAACCTGATGACACGCAAGTATCATCAGGTTTGGATCGGACTCTAATACTATACCTACTGGAGTTTTTGTAAGTTTATATTTTTCACAGTCGGGTGTCACCCGGCGCGGTCCGCCCCCGCCGCACCCCTCTTGCTACGCCACTGTGTACTACATCCAACTATTCCATATAACGCATATGTAATATATATGTAATTAACGGGAATTTTCACAAAATCAAATCATCATCTTTGTCACTGCCTCCCTCGCCAGTAGTAGCTTGATGGGGAACATGGTTGGAAGCTACTAGTTTCTTTGCAGAGAATTTCGATAGTTTACAAAATTTCGTTACATGTTTAAATGACGATGCTCGAAGTATTTCTGAGCGCAAGGAACTAACACAAATCCTAAATTTAATAAATCAGTTGTTATTCCTTCAGGAACACTTTGGGAATTTGCCTAAACTAATCACATATTTTGAAAACCAAAATCTCAAATTAAAAGATGGATTAACCACATTAGATGTGGCTATTAATAATTTCAAAAGTATTCCTAGTGACTTCGGATGTGGCCTAGACGCAGTTTTTAATAGAAATCCAGATTTAATAACGTTGCGGCAATTATGTATGGGGACAATGACACAAAATCTAACTGTTAAACACGCCGAAATAAAAGAATATTTCCAGTCCGCACCTATAAGCAGTTGCGATGTAGAAAGGGCGTTTTCTATCTACACGGATGTACTTAATTTAAAAAGAACAAATCTTATAGACGAGAACCTTGGGAAAGTATTGCTAGTAAATATTAATACTCCTTTACTCGACTTGAACTACAAAATGAACAAATAATAGGGTATTTTGTATTTTATAGATCACCACCCACTTGTTATCCAATTATGTAAATAAAATTAAAACCTCTTTAAAAATACAACATTTCAATAGTGCGCCCATGGGCGATGAGTCATCGGCCTCTCGTATCCGGTCTATACCCATGACATATTCACCATAATCCTATTTTTATACCCCTGAACCTAAGCTCTCTGGATTTAAGTAATACATTATTTAAAGAATTTAGCAAGGACGCATATACAGAAAGATTATTTGTATTACAGAAAGTTATAATCATACCTCTCACAGCAGAAGGTCATGTGGTGTTCGAAATATTCCTTCTGGTCCAAGTGGATTTTGCAAAATGGGCACTGCATGAGTTCTAGAATTACATGAAAAATACATCCATTTAATTACATCCTTAACTGACATTCATGTAGTGTTTGTGGAACACAAAAATCAGGAAATATCGATTTTTAAATAAAGATAAATATTAACAACTTATGATCAACATATTACTATGAGGAAAACATGATTTGTATGTCCCTAATTATTAATAAGTTGGATGATGAGAGACACGGATAAGAAGTGTAAATGTGATGTCAAAATTAATGTGTGAATCTAAATCATCAGTTTCTGTATAAAATATTATAAGTTTTAATAATTTCTCTGAGAAATGTAGTAAGAGTGTTTGAATACGACCATGGATAACGATTAATTTATATATTTCTTTAAAATTGACCATAACACTGTCAAACAATGTGCTTTCATATTATTGATGTTGTGTTTCTCGGTTCAAAACAATTTATTTCAGCAAATCTTATTCTGAGATGCTCTGCAATAAAAGCACTTTGCTTTTTGAAGTTCGAAGTACAACTTACAGTTATATGACTATTTAATTTCAAGTTCTGTAAGGCAGTGCTAATCATTAATCATTGATTTTGAATTATATATAACTGAATAAAAATATAGAAAATAAAAAATACATCTAAATGAGATATTTATAAATACCTTTAATTGAAAACTTTCCGGTTGTATCGTTAACACAAACGGTTTTATGTTTGACCAAATGCAATTTCGAGCTGAATCCAAGGCAGCAAAACGTGCAGGCAAATACGTCCTTAACGATGTCTTTCTTAATTGTAACAAAATCCAGTCGAACTATGTTATTTGGGCTGTTGCTGTATTCCTCACCAAAATACACCAGTAATTCTTCACCGGCTTGTATAGCTCGATTGCTCTGATAATATATGTCATCTTCACATTGAAAGACATGCAGATTATGGTCAGTAGTATTCTTGGTAGGATTGACGTACTGCATCCAATTCAAATACTTCGATTTATTTTTGTCCAAAACAAATTTCTCTCCTTTCATTTCCGCAGGAAAATCTCTTGTGTTGAGTCCAGTAAAAGGACCAAATTTTACACCCGCAGGAATAATTCTCAAAGCATATATTCCAGTTTGTCCAAATAAATCTTGAATTTCTAAAATATCATTTGGTATATCTTCCCTTGCCCCATTGTCTGCTTTATTCAGAGCACTGTTGTTTAAAATATTCAGAAGCATTCCACATTCGATACAATAGTCTTTATAGTACGCTTCACAATGTTCACAGTCTGTTGGCCAAATACACATAGATTAAAAATCATATGATTTCTGCCACTAGGTAATTTTAAAGAAGATACGGATTGATGAAACATAGTATCAGCTCTCAAAATAGTCAAGTAATATACTACATTTAGATGTCAAGTAGCACTGAAGATTTAATTACAAGTTGAAATAATGTGACTCAGGTTTGAAGATAAAATATTACTGCTTGGTCTATATAATGAAATGAGAAG
The DNA here is from genome assembly GCA_963170755.1 of Amphimallon solstitiale. Taxonomy (NCBI): domain Eukaryota; kingdom Metazoa; phylum Arthropoda; class Insecta; order Coleoptera; family Scarabaeidae; genus Amphimallon; species Amphimallon solstitiale. The sequence continues at coordinate 37,217,703 of OY720685.1, read as the reverse complement.
CCTATTATCTGTTTACTCTGTTTATCAATAATCAATATGAATACTAAATGCAGTTTAAGTTTTCTGTGTTAAGCTTGTGTATTTTTGTTTATTATGCTGCAAATGTTTCATCATTACTATTGGTCAACAGTTAGGGGTACATTGATTAAAATTACCTTCTAAATTTTACAATATTTTAAGAAATCCTCAAGATTTTAAGTTGAAAGCTTTACTAACAATTAATATGTAAACCACTCTATTTAAAATCTTGAACAATAAAGACTTTAAGTTGAGAGTTTTACTGGTTAATAATCAGTAAAACTCTTAACTTAAAATCTGAATAGTTATTAAAATATTGAAAAATTTATTATGTATGTAATTTTAATCAATGTTATTACCCTTGACTGCCGATCCCTAATCATAACCTACAAACAACCCAGTCAGAAACTCCTAATGGAGTTGTTGCTATTAGAAGTTTCTTGGTTCTGAATCAGTACCAAGTACCAACAGTAACATCAGAAGCAATAAGAGCTTTCAAAACATTTCAATTGGTGATGTAACATCATTAGCAATATTACCATGAATATGGTCAAATGTACATTTATATACATAATAATATAATAAACCAAATTATATTGAAAAAAATAATATTTATAGATACGATGATGAATTTTAATCTAATCTGAAACAACATAACCTGTTATTATCGTTTCATTGACTTACATAGTAGCACTAGTAGTCCATTATCGAATTCAACTTTAATATTATCAGTGCTGATCCCGCCTTCTATTTTAACTTCATCATTTTGTTTTTCAGTGACTTCAAGTGTTGCAATTTCTGTTTTAATATTGTCCAAACATGTGGATTCTTCAGTCTGTTTTAATTTTCCAGGACAAATGCCACCTTGGAATTCAGCATTGTCTGTAGTAATAGCAGTTTCAGAGATATACACTTTATCCTCTACAAAACTGTCTTCTTGATACTGTTCGTCCTTTACACTAAATATATTTGTCGAAAGCATTGCGTCATGCATATTAACTTGGTCAACACGATCCGCCATTTTAACGTGTGTTGACTAGAGGTGACGAGGTGGGCAGTTCGGGTCCGAACCGGTTCAGTGAACCGAATCCCAGCAGGGAACCGAGGGAGCCGGTTCACTAAATTTCAATGAACCGGATCTCGGCTCACTTGGGTCGACTGAATAATTTGGAAATTATACTTGGAATACGGTCGCAGGTTGGATTGAAAAATAAAAATTGATAATATATAAGAGGTAGGGTACGCACTAAAATATTTATTTTTGTACAACATAACAGCATATTGTATAAATATATAAAATGTATATACTGAACTGAATATCAAAATGTAAAAATAACTAAACAGCTTACGTATAAATCTAAATTCTACATTGATAATTTACAAATTATAATTTAAAAAAATGAGGTGTGGCCACCACACGGCTTTCTTATACGTATGAAAGTGTTACTTCCGGTCCGAATTTTTAAATTGCATTTATACAAAAAATATTCCAAATCCAACTCTAAATACTTTTGTACTCTTCATAAATGTATATAGAATGCATAATTTACGACATATTTGCAAAAAATCGTTATTCGGTAAGAGTAAAAGTGATACTTCCGGTCCGAATTTTGAAATTTTTTTTATATAAAAGATATTGGAAATTAAGTTCTAAATACTTATTAATTCTTTATAAATTAGTCTAAACTTAGTAATTGACGAAATATTTGCAAATTTCGATTTTTTCACTGAAGTAAACTACTACTTCCGGTCTGCCGATTTTGCTCAAAATCTAATTAGTTCTCAAGAGGGAGATTATATTCGTAAATACAAAATTTGGAATTGATATGTCCAGCGGTTTGACCGCTATCGTGGTCACACACACACACACATAGAGAAAGAAATACGTTAAATTAACCAAAATCATTCGGTTACGTATAGAAACGTTAATATAAGAATATTTTGGTTTGACTTAAATAAACAGCAATGTCCCAGTAACGATGTCTTTTTGGTTAACATCTTTAGGTTGAACTGACAATAAATATTAGTTGCCTGATGAATCAAATAAATTTTCTGTTTAATTTACATAAAAGTAAGTAGTTATATGTACCAAACCCATTTGATTAAAATAAACGTTTGAACATTCGTCACAGTGAATAAGAAATAATGTTTAAGGGACCAACAAGACGGGTTAAATTAACTAAGGGAGTGTAAATTCAACGCACTTGTAAATTGCGCATGTGCTTAAGAATTACGTTTCTTCAAGAACACAGTTCAAGAATGAATTTCGAAACATTGCTTTCATTCAGCAGGCGGATCGGGAACCGATCCCGCTCCAACCGTTCACTTCACAACAGTTGAGTATTCACTGGACATGACCGCTCACCTTTATGTCATCGTCTGTTATCTGCTATTTTTCATTGCTGCCATATGTTAAAATTATAGAGATTAAACTAAATAAACAATAATAATAAATTGTTTTTCTGCATTAAGGTTTGACGTAGTTTTTAGTGGAAGGGCTGGTTTTTCCAACCCCGAATATAATACTGAGTGAACTCCAATATTATAATACATTTATTACTGCACAATACCTTTAATTTGCTGTATCTTACTTTTCTAGTAACTTTTTTCAGAAGTATGTATTAGGTTGGTCTTGGAATGAATCAATGGCGCATGCGTACAGAATACGCTCACCAAGTGAGCATAGAATTTTTCCGCTCACAAAAATGGCGACCGCTCCTGAACATGTTCAGAGTGAGCGCTCGTCTACTAGACATGATCACTGAACAGTTGCGCAACTGTTGCGTCTGCTGAATGAAAGCATTATCTTGGCTTGGTCATGCAATCTTAACACAGTAAGTACTTGCGTGTGTTTGTCAAGTGTTTTTGTATAGTGAGTTATCATGGGCGATGAGATTATTAAAGATGTACTGATAGAATGGGGATTCCAAGATATGGTGCCTCTTTTTGAAGGTAAGTTTGTATTTACCGTAATTTATTATAAAATCGTTAAGCAATGTACACTGCAGCGGCCTAAATATCAATGCCCATGTTATTTTCTAATATTAAACTGGTAAAGAAATCAAGTAGGTAGAAGTGTTTTATTGTAGTACAGTTTATATAAAAACGCAGTTAGAGGTAAAATCGTCTTTTATCTGTTTTTATCTGTTGGACATCAATTTCTTGTATTGCGAACGCTAATAAAAGTATGGAAAGCACTTTGAGTGGAAGAAATAAATAGATTTCATAAAGGCGAACCATCGCATTTGCTGCCAAAGTAAAACTCAGACCACGTTTCTTATTATAATATGAACAAAATAGCATTATTATATCAAGCGATTTTATTGTAGTCGAATTTTAGGATTGACATAGTTCGACGCTACTTGGGTTGTACATATTAGGTTATGTGTAATGACAATCATTTTGACCATTTTTAGAAGAAGATATGTGAATTGTTAGAAATGTTGTAAATAAAGAAAGTGCGTTACCTATGCAAATTATAAATGGAATCAAATTTCTTTTACGATTTAAGTTACGTTATGTCTTGCATTATGGTTGTGCTAAATAATCTATCAATCAGAATTAATAAAGAAGAAATATGATAGGTTTGAGGGTATTGGGGCTGCCGAATGATAGATGTTATAGGTCTGTTTTGTGCATATTTTCAATATTTTAATAGTTATTTTTAGGAAAATATGCTAGGTTGGTGCTTAAATAGCATATCAATAATTTTTTAACTTACGAACGATAGACTTAATTGATTATTGTCTCAATTAGGAAAATAATGAAACTGAATTGAGATTATAGAATTAAGTAGTAGTAAAATAACATCTTGTCTAACACTACTTCAAATTACTTATGTATCTATTATTGTGATTAAATTAATGTCTTTTTTCGATTTATTTTATTAGAACACCAAATTGATGAAGAAGCGTTTCAAAATATGACGGATGAAAAGAAAATATTAAAAGGACCTTGTTACCAGTTGAATTTACAAAGTTTCTTGGAACAAACTTCACCAGGGAAACATATTCTGAATTATTATAACAAGCATAAACAATTAAGTCTGAAAACAAGAAATATTAATAAATGAAGCAATAAATGATAGTGGCAAGTAAGTAAATTATCTAGATAAATCTTCTTTTTCAATGTTTTACTTTCTAGGCTTGTTAGTGAAGATTTTGATAATCTCTCAAGAAAAATTTGTGAATTGTTCACTACCGAAACAATATCTACGTATTACGTACCATATGTTGGAAAGCAAAATACTGCTTGTAACAAACAAATTGCTGCTAAAGGAAAATTAGTTGACAAATATAAAAATCTGCAAAGGATATATAATTACATTAACAGTACTGATTGTGATAGCCAGAACAAAACAGAAGTCTCAGGTTCAAGTTTTACTTAATATTTTACTTTTATTTCTTATTTTTTAGATGAAGTAAGAGACAGCTTAGATTGACTGAAAACAAATTCAGAACCGTGGTCCGAAGTATTACGTCATTGGAAAGCAACAATTTAAGAATATCATATATCCAAAAAAACAGTTACAGAATATATAAATGATTGGCCAATACTAAGAATTAATGATGCTCAAATTCATGTAAGTTTTAAGTTTAAAACTAGAAATTGTTCTATAAATAGCATACTTCCATTTTCTTATGTAGCTACTTTTTTTCCAGATTGAAGACGACTTCAATACACAGTATGCCTGTGGCAATGCTTTATTAGGATGCTGGGAAGAATATTTCGCTAGGATCATTAATTTAAGAAATCAAAAAATCACCAAATTTGATAAATTTATTAAATTCCGAGTTATCGCATGGTAAGTAACCTAAATTGTTATTGCGGCATGATGATAATAAAAGAATTATTAATATACTTTATTATGCGTTGTCATTTCTTTTCAGATTCAAGAACGTTAATCCAGTGTTATATAATAGCAAATCTTTTGCCACCAAGAGCCCGTATACAAAATAAAGGAAATAATTGGAAAGCCTCTACCGAAGAGAGCAAAGAGAGTTTTATTGATTATGTCAAGGTGAGTTGACAAACTTTTTTTTATGTTGTTTGTGTTTCCAATATTTCAAATTGCATTCCAGTCAGCTTCTGATATACATATAAGTATCGATAGAAAAAAAGAGAAAGCCATTAAATACGGAGTTACAGTCAAAAAATTTGGAATTCACTTCAAAATTGGATTTTGTGTGGCCACAGATTTTCAAAACTATTGTCCAGTATTTTGATCTATTCACCGATGATAAAGATATTTTTTTTATTTTAAAAATGTATGACACATGTCAATTTGATGAACATTTTCAATCATATATGGTGACTGAAACAAACATAAAACGATGTATTAATATGGTAGAATTAATTTATCATAATTCATTTTCACAACATGTTCTATCAGATGATCGGAAATGTTTTCATATATACTTGTAAAAAAATGTTCAGTATTTTTATTATATGTATGTCACGGATTATCGGATGGTTCACTTAAATGAGGGGTTTTGCCGCCTAATCTACCTAATGCAGGCCCTGTTAGATGGCGCCACGGTGTTAGAAACAAGAGTACTAGAAGTAAATTTGAATCATGACTTTAACCGAATAATTGAGATGTCGCTACTACTGCGCTGTCACTTTATGGAAGCGCGTACAGGCCGTTAACCAACAAATTTTGTGTGTGTTGCTAAACATTATTTTTCTTATTACTACTTAGTTAGTGGTGTTATAATCGTACCGTAAGTTCTGTAAAGAGTAATATGATAATTCTAGTAAGTTGACATAATGCATTTTTAGACTTAAAATATGGATAGAAGCTGGTGCATTGTATGTGCGGCGTACAAGCAAGAAGCAAGAGCGATGCATATTTTCCGAGAATGCGAACAAGTAACTAATGGCACTAATAGTTGACATATAACCCGAAGGTGAGCTGGAGATTTTTTGTTTGTAGTTCTGATTCCAAGTGCAACAAGGACTACCTGGTTGTAGCAAGGATTTTGTTGGTTTCCGATTACACCAATTAAAGTTTGCAATTATTAGGAGTATAATATAAGTGGGAATAATTGTAGTTGAGATGTCAGGCGATTTTTGACAAAATGATTAGTATACATTATAAAGGACCTCTAATTGAACAACTTTTTCTTACAAAATTATCAATGCAAATGTAGGGAAATGGAGATAAAAAATAAATTAGGTACTCACCGAGTTTATCTTGCAGGTTACAGCCCATATGAGATATCCCATATAGAGCATTGAAATAATGAAAATCGCAATAAATGATGTTTATTTAATTTTCCACGTTCTTTGATTGAATTTTAGCAAAATTGTAAATACGAGATCACATGATATCAGCTGTTTTTGTTGACATTTGATGGTGCTTTTAAAATCGCAGAAAAGTCATAAGAAAACGTACAAATTGACCTAAATTGTGTGTGATTATGTGAAATAAACATCAATTATAGTGATTTTCATGATTTCAATGATCTATATGGGATACCTTACATGAGATGTAACCTGCAAAATTGACTTGGTCAGTACCTAATTTATTTTTTATCTCCATTTGTCTGTTTGCATTGATAATTTTATAAGAAAAAGGTGTTCAATTAGAAGTTCTCTATAAGGTACACTAGTCGCCCGACACCTCAACTGCAGTTTAACCCTATGGGTGTATAAGAAAGCCTTTAAAGTACACGAAAAAGTTACTACTTGTTTTTAAGTTTCTATATTATGTTTTTTCACAAACAATCAAACCATGTTTAGCAGTGTTAATAGAAACTTCAGATTTCTTGGTACAAAAGCATTTATAGTTTTTCCTAATGATTTTCCTGTGCAGTTTCCTATAATGAAAATGTGCCTTTATACTATCGTTGATATTTGTTAGTATACAGTTGTAATTATTATATTTTATTATTCAGGAGCGAAACTTGGCAACAGCAAATGGGCATGAAACCTGTGCTAGATGCCAGTACAACATGTAATAAGAAACTTTGCAGCCTACATTTTGACACAACATGCTATGCACACCATCATTCAGTACGCCTCAACAGAAATGCAGTGCTGACACTCCATCCCATGAGGCCACCCATGGAGCTTAAGGCAGCCATATCATTGGAAGTCTCATTTGTTTTACGACAACAATAAATTAACCAATTTGATGTTAGTTATTACAGGTTTAATTTTTTTGTTTTCTTCTATAGCCATGTAATTAACATTATTTAGTTTTTAAGCCCTAATTGTCACTCTTTTAATTATATATTGATGAAAAGACGTCTACTAAATTTGTTAGGTATCTTATGTATCCATATTTTTATTTATGTCGCCTTATTTTATGTTCATCATTTATGTAATACAAGATTTTGTAAATGGTGGTAGTAAACATGGGCTTAAGTCATTGTGTATCTATCGGGTTTAATTACCTACTTTGTAGTATTTTGAGTAGGTACTTGTACTTTTCAACAGCAATTCTATCTTATTGTTAAAACTATCTTTGTAGTAATATATGTTGAACACTTGTGAAATATAGAAATAGTAATACAATAAAACACTTTTTTCACAAAATATAGTTTAATAACTAGATGTCACATTTCGTGTGCACTGCACACATCGTCAGTAGTAACTGTTATTACTGACGATGTGTGCAGTGCACACAAAATGTGACATCTAGTTATTAAACTATTTTTTGTGAAAAAGGTGTTTTATTCTATTAATAAAAATATGTTTGTTAGTCGAATATTCTACTTTTGGTAGATTATGCTATTGTTCGTTAATTTATTTTTGTACTGGTAATTTAACTAAAACACATGTTGGATGTTAGTTATAATTTTTCAATAGTAATCATAAATGTATACCTTTTCTACTTTGTAGTATTCTGAGTAGGTACTTGTGCTTTTTCGACAGAAATTCTATCTTAATGTTAAAAATATGTTTGTTAGTCGAATATTCTACTTTTGGTAGATTATGCTATTCTTTGTTACTTTATTTTTGTACTGGTAATTTAACTAAAACATACGTGTTATATGTTAGTTATTAATATTCATAAATGTACTTTGTACCTTTTCTACGTAGCAATATTAAAGTGTAATTATTTAAGTAATTCTTTTCTTTAAAACGTTATTGTGTGGTTACAGCATTGTAATTGAATATCATACTGCATACTGTTTTCCTTAGCAATGATTCCTCATTACTACGGCAACTAGTAAATAGTATGCAATTTAATGACAGTGTTGTGATCATGTACCGCGAGATCAAAAATTATATTGAAAAAGGTTTGCTATGGAATGTACAAGTCTGTCTTAAGTTATATCATTAAGTGTCACACTTGTCATTAATATTTGTCATTATATTTTCTCTTAAAATGACAAATATTAATGACAGTATGACACTTAATGATATAACTTAAGACAGACTTGTACATTCCATGGCAAACCTTTATCAATATATTTTTGATCTCGCGGTATTAAACCCTAATTTTTAATAAACTTAATTTTGAATTTCCCGCTACCAAATACATTTTGAATCGCCCGCTATTTGCTTAGTGTTATTGAAAACTGTAATTTTTTGATGTCAGCGCCTTCTATATCGGCCTTCACGCAATACAAACCGCGGATAAAAATTTTGGCTTGACTGCGCCATCTCATTCTAATCTGTGATGTATGTATATTGTATCCACCTAGCATTAATAGAGTTTGTACTGACTGTAATATTGTCTACATTTTCTTTTGTTATACTTTCGTTTAATATATTACACATGTTTATCTACTTTTGTGTTTTATTTATATACCATTATGTGTATGTTTCAGTGGTTGTTAAAGTGCCTGAAATTGTGATGCTTTGTACAATAGTATAGTTAATTTAAAACCAGCCCTTAGCTTCCTAAATGAATAAATACTGTCAAGTCGGAAAACGTTACTATTTTTGTAATTCCTGATGTTTACGCTTTTTTATAGTGCATAATCAGCAAATAAGAAAATACTATCGCTTGTGAACATGTACAGTATTTTTCATATTAAAACTAATGATTGGTTTTGAATCAAGTAAAATATTACATCAAATTAAACAAATAAAATTGTTAAGTTAACAATAGTAGATTGTTTAACAAGTAAAGAAAAGTGATGGTTTTCTAGCGAGTGAAAACAGATTGATTAACGAGCGTAGCGAGTGAATCAAGTTTTCACCGAGCTAGAAAACTCACTTTTTTTACGCGTTGAACACGTAATTTTTTCGTGTACTTCACGAGAATTATAATTTTAAAAATAAAAATTGTCATTTTCCTATTATCACAGTAATCCGTGTCAAGGATTTGTTAGACATTTCTGTCTATAAAAAATTGTTGGCCTATCTGAAACGTCAAAATGACGGTTATGTACCAAAAAAACCAAAAGTTCTGTCAATTGATAAAGTAAAGGGTTTCTTAAACAATGCTCCTGATAACAACAGCTTTCTCCTTATGAAGGTAGTTTCTGAATTCAGGTCACTTTCCACATCTACTGGTATCTCATTTACTAATTTAACCAATTGTACATTTAAAATTTATGCTAATAAATTGAATGAATAAAAAAAAGCGTTGCTAACAAGAAAAGTGTTGCTAACAAGAAAAGTCCCACTTTTCTTAATTATTTTGGGTTAAACAATATTATCAATTTCTATCACGTACACGAAAAAATAATTTTGTTAATTCAACTCAGGTTAAATGTCAAATTGACTAAATATGTAAGTTATAGAAACCATTCTGTATTTATTAAACCAATGAAATTATTTAGTTGGTGTAACTTTATATTAAGCTCACAATAACACATCGTTGATGTTACTTTGAGAAATTTAAGATGTTAATACAACGTCAAATTGAAGTTACAATAATCATTTTATATTGTTATTTTAACAAACTCATCTATTTCACATAACGTAAAGGTAAGTTTACTTTAACAGAAATATACATTTATTTTAAATAAAAAATTAGCTCACACCAAGAAACATGTTTTGTTAAGTTAAACACTTTCAGAATTGTTATATTAACAACAATTAAAGTAACAAAATCTATTTTGTTAAGCTAAGTAATAGAGTTCTTTGACTGTATTTAACCCAAATGCGAGTGTTGAATGTTCGATTTTTAGTTAAATTAACCCTTCTCTTTCTCTATGTGCAGAGAGAGAGACACACACACAGAATTTTTTTTAAAAACCACTTTTTCGGTATCAGGGGACTTCAAAACGTGGACATCTGCAAAAATCTCGAGGTCGAAAATTTTCATCATCACAATACTTCCTTATAGGTACTACGTATAAGAAAGTAAAAATGATTTGTGAAGTATTCGCGGTTGTTAATCGACTTCTCCTGTCAGTAATAATGTTCTCAGATTTAGTAAAAATGCGCTCGCAAGGAACAGATGTAGCCAAGACACATAAACGTTTTTTTACTATTTCGTAAATTCTGGGATAGACATCTTTTCTTTGATGCCACCATGTTAGTGGATCTTGATGTCTATTGATTATCGGTTCATTTAGGTACCTATTTATCAAATTCAATTATTCCAGCCGCTATCGGTGTCGAATTTGAAATTGCCAGTTGTTTTTCAACTTGCTTATCAAATTCCTTCCACAACAGAGAAGTGGTACATGATAATGAAGATGAAGGAACATTTGTGAAATTTTCATCAGTTTCACTTCTTATATTAGAAATATTTGTAAAACAAACATTATTTTTTAATATTGCACATGCCGCTTCATATTTTGAATTATTTGAAAAACCAAATTTTTTAAATCGGGGGTCCAAAATTGCAGCCTCCGCGATTAATTCATTATGTTCAATATTTCTAAATCTTTCTGTAATTTCTCGATAGAGTGTGGGCCATATTCCGAATTTCTGCAGGTAATGTCTCATTATTCGAAAATGTTAAAACATGACGTTTCATTGATTGCACAAACAAAATTTCTTTTGATAATGTTACATTTTTTTCAGCGCTTATTTCCATTGTTAGGTCATTGAAAAGACTTAAAATTTCGGATGCCACAGTTGCAATATTCCAATCATTTGGAGTCAGTATATTTATTTCTTCATTCGAAATAATAGCCAATGTAGATACCACGGCGTCTTTAATTTTTAGAATTCGCGACAACATTATATACGTTGAATTCCATCTTGTACAAACGTCTTGCTTTACCTTTAGGATGGGTATATCCATTTGTTCCTGGAGTTGCTTCAATTTAGCCGCAGACTGAGCACTTCGCTTAAAAAATGCGACAATTTTTCTGATTTTTGAAATGGTGTTTTCAATTTCCATTACCCCCTTTTGTACAATTAAATTTATCGTATGTGCAAAGCACCCCAAATGCAGCCAACCACCCGCCCGAACTGCAGCCACAATATTAGCTGCATTATCTGACACAATGACTGTAATTTTATTCTCGATATGCCATTCTTTGAATGTTTTTTGAAACATTTTAGCCATATTTTCAGCAGTATGTCGTTCAGTGAACTGAACACAGCATAACAATTTTGAACTAATTTCCGTGTTCTTACCCAGCCAATGAGCTGTCAAAGCTACAAAGCTGTCATTGTTAATTGACGTCCACGCATCAGTAGATATACATACGGCAAACGCTTCTTTAAGTTTTTCCTCTACTGTTTTTTTAGTCCTATTGTAATATTGCGGTATTAAACTAGAAGAAATAGTTTTCCTGCTGGGAAGCTTAAATAAATTGACAAACTTTTTAAATTCTACATCCTCAACTTGTAAATGGCTGGTATTCTTTAACTATCATCCTTACCAGTTGTTCATCAAACTGTTTAGATCTATTTAAAGACACTGGTTTCATATTTAAAAAGAAATCGGTGATGTTTTCTTTCCTTTTTACTGCAGGTACCCTGCTAGATGAGCTCTCTCTCTCAGGACCCAGGACACACTCCTAGGGAGCACCTAGTGAATTATAAAGAATAGGTGGTACTGATGAAGTAGAAGGAAGAGACTCCTCAGGTTCATCTATAGTTTGAGATGATGCTACAGTACTTTCCCTGTTTATAGAAATTCCCACATGTTTTTTTCTTAATATGCCTTGTTAAATTTCCTGTTGAACCGCCTTTAGCAGTTATTAACTGTGAACAGTAACAACATTTTGCCTTGTCTTTATTAGTCAACTCAGTAAAATGATGCCAAATTTCACTTTTCTTGCGTGAATACGATGACATGTTACCTGGTAAAATTAAAATAGGCATTCAATTTTTTAACATATTTCAAACACGTTTATTTTGATTACCTCGTAAACAGCAATACTCAGTATTTCCAATACTATAATAATTGTGTGGTACGTTGAGGAAAATTAATAAATTGTAGGTAAAATGTATCCGATTAAGCGAATTTTAAGAATATACGGCAGAGACGTGAATCTCTTAAAGGGTAAGAGGAAACTGAATATAATTTATAATATTTGTATTTTCAATTCTCCCAAAAATTATAAATTTCACCCTTTTCATATCAAACACAGACTTCTTTAAGTATATGTGAACACTTGAAGTACCTATATTAGTAGTTTAACAATGGCCTGTTCTGTATCGGTCAAAGAAGCATAACAGTACTTATTTGTTATTTATATACTTCTCAAAAATATTCCTTTGGATAATAAAATAAAATATTTAATTTATTAGTTGTCTGTGAGTTACAAAATTCTTACAAATATTTGTATTACACCTGCATCATAATCATAATTGCCATTTAATAATGCTATGAAAATTATGAAATGCTCTAGTTCTAATTACTTTTTGTTCGAATGGCATTCTCTTTATTAATTATAAATACCAAATGAATGTATAATTTAGTTTTACATAGGTATATTTTGTTTACTTTGTGTACAACAATCTGATAATTTGTCAAATTTGTGTGAATTGTACCTTCAAATAAATTGTTTGTCAAACATTTTGTATAATTGGTGTGCGCGCAGCCTAAATTATCATCCCGGTTCGTTTACGCCGACGACGGCGCCGAGTATTACATACGGTATGCTATTACGGATCCACACGGTTCAAATGAGCCGGTTCCGGGACCCGGCTCCTATGAGGAGCTGAACCGAGTGAGCCGGGTCAATGAAAAGAACCGTTTTGCCCACCTCTAGTGTTGACTCAGTTGCCAACCCACTACAGGCGATTCCCCCTGAATGCTCAGTCCAGAAGAGCAGAAACCTAAAGAAGAGAAAAAATAGAAAGCCTTAACCTGAAACCTATGCCAAAAGTGGCTCCAGAAATAGAAGGTGAAGAGATGATTGATGAACAGAAATCAAGACAACCTAAAGACAAAATTCCACAAATACCTGACGACAAAGATAAATATGAAGACAAACCAGAAAAGAAGGAGGAAGACTTAAAACAACCTACACCAGGCGACGTCAACCTAAAGAAAAACCTGAAAAGGTACTTGAAGAAACCCCAATCCTAAAATTGGGCAAAGGAGTATTACCTGATAAAGAAAAGGTTACGGAAGAAGTTGTACTAAAACCGATACCTAAAGCTAGGCCATCAGAAGAAGAAATAGCTCCGGAGGAAGTTGAGAAGCCCGAAATTATTAAAGAAACTACTGAACTAGTTGATAAGAAGGAAAAAATAAAGAAGAAGCCTGTCCCAATTAGGGAAGAAAAAATGGAAGATGTAAAGCTAAGACCAACTGTAAAAGTACCAAAACCTAAAGAGGAGGAGAAACTAGAAAGTGTCAATCTAAAACCGACGCCAAAGACGGCCCCAGAAGTAGAAGAAGAAAAAGTGTCTGATGAAACGAAGCCGAAAAAACCTAAAGATAAAACTACAAAAATATCCGACGACTTAGGAAAATATGAACCTGAAATTCTTGAGCTGCCTTGAGCCGTCAGTGAAGTGGATGCAAACAACCCTCATTTAGTAAATACGTCACAATAGATAGGTCTGTTGAACTGGATGCAAACAGAATTTGATGACGCGCACTAAATGAGCGTATTCGTTCACATGCAAGTCTTTTTATTTCAACAAACATAAAAGCAAATACATAATGGATTATTGAATATGTTAGATTACAATTCAATATAAACGGTGAAGCAATTATAGCAAGTGTACCAGTGGAATTAGTCCAAAATATATATGAACGTAATATAATTACTGGCATTATTTATTTCGATACTAATTTTATTCATATGTTAGATGAACAGTTTAGAACTTAATTCCTCAACAATTTAATTTTGTTTTAATAGATAAAATCCACTAATCTCTACCAAATCTAATTGGCTTCAATTGCAATTTAATATCATCACAGAGGACATTCTTATTGGGGTTATGTGCGATAAATTTCAAACAGTCAAACTACACTACACGTGCGTTAGCGGGAATATTATTTATACACCATTCAGTACGACCTAGCGCTGAGGTCCAGCGATGGAACTCGCAGCGCTTAGTGATTAGTCCGGCTGAATATAGCCATTGGAGGCCCACTGTTGCCAACCCACTACAGACGATTCGCCCTGAATGCTCTGAATAATGCTTGAAAACCCCCTAAATTAGACCACTAACCCCCTAAAAACACGAGCGCCTTAAATCACAAGTTGCGTTCCGTATTCCATCTTTTTTTAATTATGTGTTTGTTCATTCTTTGAGGTTATGTTTATTCTAATTCCATAGTCTACGTTTGTTTGTGGTCTAGTTTCCTCTAATTTTTCAGAAGATCATAATTATTTGTAATTGATTGAAGACGGAGATACGTGTTGAAACTCCATAATTTACAAGTAAAAATTGAAATAAATTCAAATTGAGTTCAAAACAGTTTTATTCAATTTACTACAATTGTTTCACCCTACTAGGGCTTCATCAGGTGATGAATATTATAATACAAAATATTTGTAGACGTTCTTATTTATGTCTTTTCCTAAATGAAGAGGGGGGAGTTTCTGACATTAGGTTAAGAGCGGGAGTAACTTATATATTTAATGTAATATTTAATATATATATATTGACATAGGTAGAGTTACCTATTTTAAAATTATTCAGGTTACACTCTGAAGTAATAAGAGTTGCCTATTTTAAAACTATTAAGGATGAGTTAATCTTAGATTTGAATTTTATTTGATTATGACAGAAATAGTTAAATTTGCAAATATTAATTAAGCTGGTTGTATTTTTGAAAGAATTGTGTATATTGAATTAAAGGAAATTTTATAGTTACATGACTAAGTAGAAAACTAATAATATTGGAGATGTGGTATATTTTCTATGCATATGTACCAATAATCTGTAAAGAAAATTTTATATTAGTATTGTAATTGTTTAGTAATGTATTTTAGCATTGTAAAAAATTTGTTCAAATGATATTTATGATGAGAATAGGATAAAAAGTTTTTAGAATATGAAAACAAATCGATAAAGATTTGATAAGAAGTTGCCGCCTTAAATTGTATTTTGGATGTGACAGTAATTGTCAATGTGACAGATTTGATTACAATAATGAAGCAAAGTTTAAAAATGGTAAAGAATGTGTAAAAAACTTTATTAAATTCGTGGAATATTTTATTTTGATAGTAACTTTGAATTATGTAAGGTATTTATAAAAGTATTACATATCTATAAATTGTATTGATCTTGAGTTTAATGTGGAAGTAATTTATTGGTTCAAAAAGAATTAAGTAATATCACTAAGGTAATTTGCAAAATAAATAAGAGAGAATTTTTAGAATTCAAATAAGGTGTGGATGTGATTATCGGGAAATCAATCTTTTTCTCAGATAATTACATTATAACAGTGTTAAAATAATTAGAAAGTGATAGAATCCACTAATAAACATATAGATAATTGAAGAAAAAGTGAATTGTAAAATTTTTAAAAGAGAAGTTATAATTCTATACAAATATACCAAGTACTCACCAATTTGGGTTGAGAGACAAAGAAAGAAACAGGAGATTGTTCTTCTGGATTATTTTGTGTATCCAGAATCTTGAAGTTAATATTAAGATCAAGAATCCAGAGATAACTATCGACTTCTAGAATCCAGAGGTATTTATCGAATTGGAGAATCCAGAGGTATTTCAAGTGTTGCAGAGAATTTTCTGATACAGTACGTGTGAAAGAAAATAGCGGATTTCTTCTAGAAGGAAACCATTGACTTCCAGAATCCATAGGTTACGATCGAGTTGCAGAATCCATAGTATCCATAGGTATATCAAGAGTTAGCTGAGAATTTTCTGATTCAGTACGTGTAATAGCAGATAGCAAATTTCATCAAGAAGGCAACTATTAACATCAAGAATTTCAAGACCCAGAATCCAGAGATACATCAGGAAGGAAGGCAAATATCTTCATAACCATCCGGAACATAGGATTTATAGCTACAAGTAAAACTTATTATATACATGAAAGAACTCGAGTGACAACTGGACAAATATTTTGAAAGGTCGTATAAAGTCTTGTAGTATACTAAGAATTTTAGGTAGTCTATGAAAAGACAAATTTAATTTATATTTAATTCTGTATTAAAGTCAAGTAATCATAAAATTACTGAATTCAATTATTCAAAGTCAGATAATTAGTATCTCAAAATAATATATTTCATAATCGTAAACTAGTAAAGTTTGTAAACATCCTAACTATTTCTGTCATATTAAATTACTTACTTGGTAAAAAACGTCGTCTTGAAAAGAAATTCATCCTAAATAGTCCATTTATATATTTGAACAAGTTTTATGAGTATTAAAAATAGTTTTATGATATATAATCCCGATATTAATTTAAATATGTATATGTGTTTATGAAAAAACGAATATATTGTTCTATTATAGCCAGTGTTCTTTTTATCATCATCAAGGTTATGTAAAGAATTGACAGATCACATTCCTAAAAGAAATTAAGAGAAAAATTATAGGTTTGGTAATAGTATATTAGACTGAGTTATAATTACCTAATGAGAAGTTCATGATAATTTATAGTCATCATTGTTGTGTAAGGGTTTTTATTATTTAAGATTGGTAGCGATTGGTAGTTTTAGACTAGAATAGGAGTTTTGTCAACGAACTAGATACAGAGATGATGGCTTCTAGTAGCGCCATACACATGTATAAGATTTAATATCTGTTACTGTAGCTTTGTTAATAAAGTGTTTTAAAATGAAAAGTGTGTTAACGTTTAATTAAAACGAACCCACATAAGAAACAACAAAACATGGTGTCAGAAGTATTAATTAAAACGTGATAACAATCCTGATAACATACTAGTTCCCGCCAACAGATAGGTAACGAAAACAAAATGGAGTGCAAACCACCAGAACAATTTTCCATGGAAGATTCAATTAGTAAATGGCCGAAATGGAAACAAAGGTTCGAGATTTTTATGCTAGCATCAGGAAAAAGTAAAGAACAGGAAGATGTAAAAATTGCCTTACTGTTACATACAATAGGAGAAACAGGTCTGGATATATACAATACCTTTCCTAAGGATAATATAAAAACACTAGAAAATGTCCTACACTGTTTTGACCAGTATTTTCTACCCAAGAAAAATATAACAATGGAAACATTTAAATTCAATAATATTATTCAAAAGGAAGATCAAACCATTGATTCGTTTATAACTGAATTAAAAAAGCAAGCTGCTAACTGCGAATTCATGTGCTCAAAGGACAACTGTAAACAGTCATATATTGACAGAATGTTAAAAGACAGAGTAATTCTAGGAATTAATGACAAACAAATACAACAAAGATTAATTAGAGAACCTGACATGAGCCTTGAAAAAATACAAGAATACTGTAAATCTGTAGAATTATCCGAGCAGCATATAAAATTATTAACTCCAGAAGAGCGAGTCAATGCAGTTTCACTAGCACTAATTAAATGCAAAAGATGTGGCTTTGAACACACGAGAGGGAAATGCCCTGCATACAACAAAACTTGTGCTGTATGTCAGAAGAAAGGACATTTTGCAAAAATGTGTCGCTCGAAAGATAAAAATCAACTATCCACATCAGATTTCAAAAATTCTAGAAAGGATGCAAAAGATAAAAAAGAGAAAAATGAAAACCCAAGATACGAAGAAAAAATAGAAGAAATCCAGACATCGAATGAAGACAATTCAAATATTCTACAAAGAAAAACCGAACTAAATCAAGACAACTATGTTGAAATTTATGAACATAAAGAAAATTCTTTGAATGTATCATGTTGGTATGAATATGTTTTAATTAATAATCATAATATTAGATTTAAATTAGATTCAGGTGCAGAATCAAGTGTATTACCACTAAAAATTCTCAGCAAATTAAATATTCAGAAATCCTCTATTATTCCAACTAAAAGTATTATTCTTTCTTATGGAAATTTCAAAACTAATGTACTAGGTGAATTAATTTTAAAATGTAGCTATAAAGATAAATCTTGCAATTTGAAATTTCTAATTGTAGATCTTGATTCTGAACCGATATTAGGATTAACAGACTGTATAAAATTCAAATTAATATGTCGCTTAAATGCAATTGAGAATAATTTACTTGATAAGTTTACGTTATTACCAAATAACAAAAATGACCTTTATGAACAATTTATGGAAATATTTAATGGTCTTGGCTGTATACCAGGATTCGTAGATATAAAATTAAAAGAAAATGCAATTCCAGTCATTCAGACTCAGAGAAAAGTACCATTATCACTACATAAAAAACTTAAAGAAACTCTAGATGAATTAGAAGAAAAAAGTATAATTTCAAAAGTAAATTATCCTACTGAATGGGTAAATTCTTTAATGATAGTAGAAAAACCCAATGGTTCCCTTCGCTTATGTCTTGATCCCAAACCACTAAATAAATTTATTTGCAGAGAACATTTTATAATACCCAAATGTGATGATATTTTAAACAATTTGGTAGGTAAGACCATGTTTTCGGTCATAGATATGAAAGATGGGTTTTGGCAGATCCAACTTAATGAAAGCAGTTCTAACTTATGTACTTTTAATTCCCCCTTTGGTAGATATAAATTTAATCGAGTACCCTTTGGCCTAAATTCAATACCTGAAATATTCCAAAGAAAAAATATGGAAATATTTGGTGATATACCTGGTGTAAGTATATATTTTGACGATTTAATCGTTACAGGTTCTAATGAAATAGAACATGATAAAGCATTCAAAACTGTCCTAGAAAGAGCTTTAAAATACGGAATTAAATTTAACTTTAGTAAATTACAATATAAACTAGAAGAAGTAAATTTTTTGGGCCAAGATATCTCAAAAAAAGGTGTTCAACCCTCAAATAAAAATATTAATGCTGTCTTAGCTCTAGAAATACCAGAAAATAAGAAAGATTTACTTAGAATTTTAGGACTATTTAAATTTTTTTCTAAGTTTATACCGAACTTAACGCAATTAACTTTTCATATGAGAAATTTAAGTAGAAATGATATCAAATTTATTTGGACAGATGCTCATCAATCCGAATTAGATACTTTAAAAACTTTGATCACAAACAAACCAATATTAAAGTTATTTGATGAAAATAAAAAAATTACTATTCAAACTGATGCTTCTAGTAAGGGCATGGGTTGTGTTCTGTTACAAGACGGATATCCCGTATCATTTGCATCTCGATCTTTGAATCACGCAGAAGTCAAATACGCTCAAATTGAAAAAGAACTCCTCAGCATAACATTTGCTTGTGAAAAATTTAAATTTCTAATTTATGGCAGAGAGATAACTATACAGACTGACCATAAACCATTAATCCCGATATTTAATAAGAGTTTGGATAATGTTAGTGCTCGTTTACAACGAATGTTATTAAAGTTATTAAAATATAAGTTAAATGTTGAATATCTCCCCGGATCGAAAATGTACGTAGCTGATACTTTAAGTAGATCCTACATTAAGACAAATACACCAGTAGATGAAGAATTGGAGTATATGGTGCATTCACTTTCCTTAAATGTCCCTATGACTCCAGAAAAGAAAGTAACTTTTCAAAATGCTATTGATAAGGACATAATTCTGTCAAGAGTTAAACATTTTTGTTCTACAGGCTGGCCTAAGTCCAATAGAGCTCTAGATGGAGAATTAAAATATTATTTTGCTTTAAGGGATGATATATTTCTCTCAGATAATCTATTGTTTTATAATACTAAAATTATTGTACCTTCACAATTAAGAAAGGAAATGTTAAAATTAATTCATGAGGCCCACTTTGGAATACAAAAATCTAAATTACGCGCTAGACTAGTAATGTTTTGGCCAAAAATGTCAGCTGATATTGAAAATTTTATAAATGAATGTGAAATATGTCAAGTAAATAAACCAGCTAATAAAAGAGAGAATCTTATAACACACGAAATTCCAAATCGACCCTGGCAATACTTGTATTCTGATTTTTTTGAGTATAAAAATCAAAACTATTTATTAATCGTAGATTCTTATTCACATTGGATGGAAGTGGTTCCTACTTCTAGCAAAACGGCAGAAACTGTTGTTAAAGTTTGTAAAGAAATATTTTCAAAATTTGGTGTACCGGATAAATTCTTTGGAGATAACAATCCGTACAATAGCATATGTTTCCGGGATTTTGCGAGAAACTGGAACTTTGAAGTTGAATTTTCTAGTCCGCATCACCACCAATCAAATGGTTTAGCCGAAAAATACGTGGACATAGCAAAAAGAATGTTAAAGAAAATGAAAAATTATGATGATTTGCCTAACTTTTTATTAGAGTATAGAAATACCCCATTACCAAGCATAGGTTATTCTCCTTCTCAACTACTTTTAAATAAATTGGTAAAAACAAAAATTCCTACAGCTATAGAAAATTTAATGCCTAAAATTATAGAAAGCCCTACTGTTACAGATAAATTAAGGAGTAATTCTAAAAAACAAAAAAAACACTATGACAAATCAGCAAAAGATTTACCTCCTTTGAATATAAACGAAAATATTTTATTTCAAAAAAATAAAAGATGGGAAAAAGGTAAAGTGGTGGAAAAGTATAATGATCGTTCCTATATTGTTAAAGATTTAAATAATAATAAATTTAGGCGTAATCGGAAGCTAATTAACAAAACAAAAATAAGCTTCAATAAAAGTAATTTTTGCCCTAACTTGCATTATGTTTACGAAGACCTTCTGGTTAGTGAAACAGATATTAACGATGTTAACCCTGATAATGTTGTAGTGCCTGTTGAAACTATTATTAATCTTGATGATACTATAATAAATAGTGTAATTGATAATGATGTAAATCCTAATCGTAGTGACAATGATGTATCTATAGATAATGATATTATGAATGTAAATGATAATGACTTATTTATAAGAAATCAAAATAAACCTGTAAATACAAGAAGTATGAGAACTTCTCGGCCGCCTCAAACCTTAAGTGACTATGTCTTATATTAATGTATTAACTTAAAAAAAAAAAAAAAAAAAAAGAAAAAGCGTGTTGTGTAAGGGTTTTTATTATTTAAGATTGGTAGCGATTGGTAGTTTTAGACTAGAATAGGAGTTTTGTCAACGAACTAGATACAGAGATGATGGCTTCTAGTAGCGCCATACACATGTATAAGATTTAATATCTGTTACTGTAGCTTTGTTAATAAAGTGTTTTAAAATGAAAAGTGTGTTAACGTTTAATTAAAACGAACCCACATAAGAAACAACAAAACAATCATATTTAGGATATAGAATTTTAGAAGTGTAATTTATTATATTTAAAGTAAACGAAAACAGTTTGGTTTCAATAAGAGATATAATACCATTGAATTCAGAATACCAACTACAAAATATAAAAATACTATTACAAGCAAAAATTGCTACTAAGTATCCAGGACCGGATTAAGTGCATCAAGTAGGTGTTTAATACAAATAATTTGAAAAATGAGTCTCATGTTCTTATTGTTTTAAAAAAATAGTCAATAGATATTAGAAAATTATACTGAACTAGTCCGAGGCATTTTAAAATAAAGATAATAGTACAAAAAGATAAAATACTTACCCTGAGCTAAATATTATAAAACTTAACATTTTTATAATTCGAAAATTTTATTATTGAGTTGCTAATTTGTGGGATATCTTAAGAAAGCTAGATTATCCACTTTAGTACATTTATGACGCATCAACGTGGGGCCTTGTAAATATAAGACTCACAACATCGTTTTTCGAATATTTTATTAAGTATATTAATAGAGGAAACATTAATATACATTTTCAAAGATAATAAAGTCAGTTACAGGCATATTAAGGTACAAGTAATTTTGTTTGATTTATTTGTGTAATCTACTTATTTAAAATGAACACCCGATCTAAAAGTAGCTCTGGTATACATAGAACAGATTCATCTAGCGATGATGAGGTGGAGGTTAGTCAGGAAGGAATTTCACAAGCAGATGTGTTGATAATATATCAATTGTGTGTAGAATTAAAAAAAGAAATGGAAGTAGACAGAGAAGAAAGAAGACGTATGAGAGAAGTAGACAGAGAAGAGAGAAGACGTATGAGAGAAGTAGACAGAGAAGAAAGAAGACGTATGTGGGAAAATTCCTTCGAAAAAATAGAGAAAAATAGAGAAGAATTTAATAAGGAATTAAGTAATGAATTTGACAAGATGATTGAAGAGAATAAAAATAATATAATGGATTTTAAGGAAGAATTAGGTGAAAAGATAGACAAGACGTATGAAGATATTAGAGTTGAATATAAAAGGGATATTGAAGAATTTAAAGAATCTTTGGTAAGTAATCCAGTAGAAATAATACAAATAAAACAAGAATTCGAGAAAGACAAACAAGATATAGCAGAGGTTAAGGAAATATTGTATATGGAAGAAGGAGTAATTATTGGGAATCAGTTATTAGAAATAGACATAAATGAGGATAAAGAAGTAATAGAAAATTTAGAGAAAGATGTTATTAACTATATCGACATTGAACAAAACACAGTTGACATTAAGAAATCGTATAAAATTGTACTATTACAAAAGAAAACCAAATACTTAGATTCCGGCAGAAGAATTTTAAGATCAAATTTGGACACTCTTTTATTAGGAGAAGAAGATGGTAATATTTTAAATGTATATTTCTCAAGGTATACTATAGGAATAATAATAGGAGACGGAAAATATACTCGAAGGAATTTTAAAGTTGTACATAATATGCTATCAACATATTTGAGAAGTGTTTTAGGAAATGTATCAGATGAAAGGCTTAGTCAACTGGAAGATACTGTTATTGAAAATGATCGGATCGTGAATAGACGAGATTCTTTAGTAAGATTTGTGAGAAGAAATATTTATCAGGGTACATTGATTTTGGATATAATTTGCGAAGAATTATTAGAATGTGATAATGAGGTTAGAAGAGATACAAACATTTTCACAGTAAGAATTGCTAGGGTAATGAGATTATTTATTACAATGGTAAATATTGATAACAAAATGTTGTACATAATAAAAGTAAATGTTTCATGGTATAAAGGAAAATTGGTACCAGTAGAAAAATTGGGTACCTGGAAGAATAGAGTGAGATTAAAAATAGAAATTATGTAATTATATTATAGTCAGGACAGAAGAAAAAAGAGGTCGTCTTCTGAAGGTATTTACGACACCTGCTCATCCAAGTATAAATTAGATCTCAAACTATAGTCAGGACAGAAGAAAAAAGAGGTCGTCTTCTGAAGGTATTTACGACACCTGCTCATCCCAGTATAAATTAGATCTCAAATTTTAGTCAGGACGAGAGTTTCCTTTTATAAAAAAGAAAGAGATCAATTCTCGACGGTAGTAGCAACACCGGCTTATCTTAGCTATTTAATTGATCTCATTAAATTCAAAATTTTGTTTTCGAACATATAATATTTTATGTAATTTCCTTGATCTTATATTATAGTCAGGACGAGTATAACATAGGTAGTACCATTCTCGTTAGTATTACAACATTGGCTCATTTTAGTAATGCAATGTTCTCACAAATTAAATTTTTATTTACGAACAAAGATAGATCTTGTATATTTTCAATAAATACAATTGTTAGCCAAGATAAGGAAATTAAGTTCACCTGATAATGAAATAGGGGCAGAGTAGTATATTATGGTAATTGATATTTATCAGTAGCAGCAATGATAATCATAGATAGATTTATTACAAATAAAGTAGGTTCCATAAATATCATAACTTTCCAGAT
This sequence comes from Amphimallon solstitiale, assembly GCA_963170755.1. Classification (NCBI taxonomy): domain Eukaryota; kingdom Metazoa; phylum Arthropoda; class Insecta; order Coleoptera; family Scarabaeidae; genus Amphimallon; species Amphimallon solstitiale. The sequence goes on along the minus strand of OY720685.1, from coordinate 37,193,562 downwards.
AATGAAGTAGGGGCATATTTATTGATAAAATAGGGTTACGAGAAAATCGACTATAAAATGAATTAAGATTCCTATTTCTACAATATAAAAGTAGATTAAATGAAATACCGTCCAGATTTGTGTTTTTTTTTTAAATTTAAATCATAGGCTCGTTATAAACATTAGAAGTAGTATTACAATTTTTTTTTTATGGTATTCCCTTATTCCCAAGTAAAATGTTTGTACTTAATAGTTAAATAATGTATAATAAGTGGATTGTACAAGTTAATGTGTGCTCAAGAAAAGTTAATTTAAAATACCTGATGTGTTATATAAAAAAAAAATAACAGAGAATTTGATGACGAAGAAGGAAAATATTATAAAGAAATGAGTTAATAAACGAGTAATTAAACAAATTGTGGATATAATACGACAATTATTGCACGAAAAAGTTGAATTTTATGAAAAATAGGTGTGTTTTTTAGTATAGATTAGTAAGAAGAAGAAAAAGGTCTTTTAGGAAGAAACAATACTTGTTAAAAAATATTAATGCTTACTATAAATAATTAAAATAAAATAAACCATGATATTATGGTATTATAGAGTTAAATATATGAAAATGGGTAAATAAAATCCCTATATTATTATAAAATATTGGACAAAATGTCTACATAAATATTAAGGTAACGTTCGCCTATAAAACGAAGATAAAGTTATTAACTTTCAAAATGAAAGTAAAAGATGAGAAAGAAATGTTGAAATAAGTAAATATGAGTTATGTTCGTATAAGAACAGATTAAATGGATAAAATAAATAATTTAGTAAGCATGTTAAGAGGCCATAAAATGTATAATCAAAGAAAACACATATTGAATTATATGACATTCAACAAAAAAATGTAATAAAACCGAGATATTAATTTTAAAGAGGTATAATATTTTCTATAGAGAAGTAAATTTTAACTCATTTGCATACGGGTATACAACATTCTAAATAGATATTTTTCTTATATACAAATATCGTTATAAAAAATATTTAAAACTTATACATAGAGCAAAATTAAAAATAATAGTAATCAAGACATTATTTGTACAAAGATATTCGCTTAATACATTATGGTAGTTTATATAACCTTAGTAAATTTTATATATAAAAAGTTTTGTTATAGAACATATACATATTTTCTGACAATTATGAATAGTGCCATAGCTTGCACTAAAAATACATATAAAAATATTATTGATGTTGGTATTTTACAAGTGTGATACCTAAAAATTTATATTTAGTTTGAATTTATAAGGATGAAAAATAATAGACGGATTATATTGTTTACATAACAAGTTCTTATTTAAGAAATATAAATTAACAAATAAATTGTAATTTGAATTTCTTAAAGGGGCAATTGATATAGGTAGAGTTACCTATTTTAAAATTATTCAGGTTACACTCTGAAGTAATAAGAGTTGCCTATTTTAAAACTATTAAGGATGAGTTAATCTTAGATTTGAATGTTATTTGATTATGACAGAAATAGTTAAATTTGCAAATATTAATTAAGCTGGTTGTATTTTTGAAAGAATTGTGTATATTGAATTAAAGGAAATTTTATAGTTACATGACTAAGTAGAAAACTAATAATATTGGAGATGTGGTATATTTTCTATGCATATGTACCAATAATCTGTAAAGAAAATTTTATATTAGTATTGTAATTGTTTAGTAATGTATTTTAGCATTGTAAAAAATTTGTTCAAATGATATTTATGATGAGAATAGGATAAAAAGTTTTTAGAATATGAAAACAAATCGATAAAGATTTGATAAGAAGTTGCCGCCTTAAATTGTATTTTGGATGTGACAGTAATTGTCAATGTGACAGATTTGATTACAATAATGAAGCAAAGTTTAAAAATGGTAAAGAATGTGTAAAAAACTTTATTAAATTCGTGGAATATTTTATTTTGATAGTAACTTTGAATTATGTAAGGTATTTATAAAAGTATTACATATCTATAAATTGTATTGATCTTGAGTTTAATGTGGAAGTAATTTATTGGTTCAAAAAGAATTAAGTAATATCACTAAGGTAATTTGCAAAATAAATAAGAGAGAATTTTTAGAATTCAAATAAGGTGTGGATGTGATTATCGGGAAATCAATCTTTTTCTCAGATAATTACATTATAACAGTGTTAAAATAATTAGAAAGTGATAGAATCCACTAATAAACATATAGATAATTGAAGAAAAAGTGAATTGTAAAATTTTTAAAAGAGAAGTTATAATTCTATACAAATATACCAAGTACTCACCAATTTGGGTTGAGAGACAAAGAAAGAAACAGGAGATTGTTCTTCTGGATTATTTTGTGTATCCAGAATCTTGAAGTTAATATTAAGATCAAGAATCCAGAGATAACTATCGACTTCTAGAATCCAGAGGTATTTATCGAATTGGAGAATCCAGAGGTATTTCAAGTGTTGCAGAGAATTTTCTGATACAGTACGTGTGAAAGAAAATAGCGGATTTCTTCTAGAAGGAAACCATTGACTTCCAGAATCCATAGGTTACGATCGAGTTGCAGAATCCATAGTATCCATAGGTATATCAAGAGTTAGCTGAGAATTTTCTGATTCAGTACGTGTAATAGCAGATAGCAAATTTCATCAAGAAGGCAACTATTAACATCAAGAATTTCAAGACCCAGAATCCAGAGATACATCAGGAAGGAAGGCAAATATCTTCATAACCATCCGGAACATAGGATTTATAGCTACAAGTAAAACTTATTATATACATGAAAGAACTCGAGTGACAACTGGACAAATATTTTGAAAGGTCGTATAAAGTCTTGTAGTATACTAAGAATTTTAGGTAGTCTATGAAAAGACAAATTTAATTTATATTTAATTCTGTATTAAAGTCAAGTAATCATAAAATTACTGAATTCAATTATTCAAAGTCAGATAATTAGTATCTCAAAATAATATATTTCATAATCGTAAACTAGTAAAGTTTGTAAACATCCTAACTATTTCTGTCATATTAAATTACTTACTTGGTAAAAAACGTCGTCTTGAAAAGAAATTCATCCTAAATAGTCCATTTATATATTTGAACAAGTTTTATGAGTATTAAAAATAGTTTTATGATATATTATCCAGATATTAATTTAAATATGTATATGTGTTTATGAAAAAACGAATATATTGTTCTATTATAGCCAGTGTTCTTTTTATCATCATCAAGGTTATGTAAAGAATTGACAGATCACATTCCTAAAAGAAATTAAGAGAAAAATTATAGGTTTGGTAATAGTATATTAGACTGAGTTATAATTACCTAATGAGAAGTTCATGATAATTTATAGTCATCATATTTAGGATATAGAATTTTAGAAGTGTAATTTATTATATTTAAAGTAAACGAAAACAGTTTGGTTTCAATAAGAGATATAATACCATTGAATTCAGAATACCAACTACAAAATATAAAAATACTATTACAAGCAAAAATTGCTACTAAGTATCCAGGACCGGATTAAGTGCATCAAGTAGGTGTTTAATACAAATAATTTGAAAAATGAGTCTCATGTTCTTATTGTTTTAAAAAAATAGTCAATAGATATTAGAAAATTATACTGAACTAGTCCGAGGCATTTTAAAATAAAGATAATAGTACAAAAAGATAAAATACTTACCCTGAGCTAAATATTATAAAACTTAACATTTTTATAATTCGAAAATTTTATTATTGAGTTGCTAATTTGTGGGATATCTTAAGAAAGCTAGATTATCCACTTTAGTACAATATATATACATAACAATATGATTAAGAATATTAAAAAATTTTTTTTTTTTTAACTGATTGTTTACTGTTATTATAAAATTAAACAATTTATAAATATATATATAACTATAAGAATTATTAAGTTGATTTTAAATATTTAAATTTAACAACGGTGAATTATTCACTTCTAGTTGGTCATTTAAAATAAGGTTTAATTTGTTTAATTTATTTATTTCTAGGTTTTCTAATAAATTTAATTTTTTACTCTTGTCTTGTATATGTAGTATGTCAAACTTATTATTGAATTTATGTTTTTGTTCAATACAGTGTTACGCTGTAAAATTTACTTATGTGTTTAGTTCTCGAAAGACTATGTGCCTTGTCTAAGTATGTAGATTTTGTATAAGCACGAGACTTTCTGAGTGTGCCTTGTACATCGTTCGTTTCACCGGTTGAAAAGACCGCCTGCCGTATATGTATGTGTGTGCTAAATCGACTATTGTACCCTTAGAGCTCTAGGTCGCGAACCGTGGAGTTGATAGATGTGTAATATGTATTACCGAGCAAATACCCTCTATTTGTATAAAAACCTCTGTATCTATGTAACTAATTCTAATTCTCTTATCTCTAGCTTATTTTACCCTACCTGTAGTTTCGTATTTTCTGCATTTGCAGTTACTTTTTACGCCTGTTTCAGTGTTATCAATATTTACTTATTCCTTACTTCCGTTCTCTACGTAGTGCATTTATGTGTGTCTTTAAATTCTTGACACGCATATCAGACGGCCTCATTGTTTTAACTGCCGCCTGTGTTTAGGTGTTTCCCTAGACATAAACCCTCTAGCACGTTTGAATTATATTCGGCCTTCGTGCTTATGACACTGAAAATGCAAGGAGTGTTAATTGGAGGAGTGCTTGGAATATAGGGCATACCTTTAATTGTTTTGCTGATCGCTTGTTACTCAATCATTGATATTCTAAGTGTTAGTAACTTCTGTTAATTCTTCCTTGGAACTGCCGTGGAGGTTAAGTATCGTTGGTACTCTGAAATATATGTTTTGATCGGTTTTCTTAACCGCCTGTTTGTAACGTGATTTAAGAGCTTGGATATTTCATTGGTTACCTGCAGAAATTCTGTTCTTTCGTATTATGAAATGGCATCTACGATTGGAGGTTTGTTATGCCTTCTACTGTCAAACGTGGTTACTGCGTTGCCGTGTAATGGGTGTTTCACACATTGCCAACCGTTGAGCGTGTATGTCCCTTTCTATCTGCCGACTTTATTAATTCCACGTTCTTCGAAGGGTTGTTACTGTTATTTTATCTACATATAAGTCATGTTCATGTTTGCGTTTAATTATAAGTCACAGTGTTAACTCCCTTTATGGTCAAACTTAGACTTGTGGTTGTTATTTTGTTTGAATGCTCCCGCCTTCCATTTTGAGGTATTTCCGTGTCTTTATGTTTTTGAAAAGATGCGTGTAGCAGGCGCGCATGAGATATGGAAGAAGATTCCCGTTTCCCCGGCACTTTATAGTCGGTTCTGTGTAGAACATGGTGTGCAAATTGCTTATCTTCCTTTAGTACTTAGGTACATTATCTATGTAGATATTTTCGCGTATGCGGCTTTAATTGGAGTAAGCAGTAATTACCGTTACCTTAATTTTGGTTATTTTTCGTAAGTTTCTATCGATATACCGTTACATAAAATTCACGCATGGCCACGTGCTGGTCTTCTTAATTTGAATTTTGCACCCTTGAGTGACTTGTGAAGTCGTATATCTCGGGATCTCCATTTTTCATATTGGGGTAAGTGTTTGAAACTTTGTGTTAATTTTCGGGATTTTATCTTTGTTTCTTTTCTTCTCTAATTTAATAGGATTCTTTGGACGGGCACAAAAGCCCACAGTAGCCGTATTTCTGGCTTTATCACACCGCATTATCGCTGAAGAGCGCGGTGGTTTCTAACGTTGTTGCAGTAGTTGCATCTCTACATCTATCCCGCCTGTTGAAGTGGAATTTTCATCAAGGGGGCCTACGCCATTTTGTTTATCGTTGCGGCCATCCGACGTCCATTTTGCCAGATAAGTGCAACTAACGCTGTAATTTTACATCATATTTTACGTCTGATTTTTCGACGTCTTGACGCCAAAGTGCTGGTCTTTATCTTGTCTAAATTTTGACCTAAGAATTTTTGAGTGGCTTTAATAACTATCGCACCACTTAGTTAACTGCGAGGTCACAAATTATTCCTAAATAAATTACCGTTTTCCTTCTTGCTATATTTATGTAATATTCAGTTTAATTAAAATTTTTGGTTATGTCATTACCGCAATTTTGTAGCTCTATGTTGAGACAAATATTTAATTAAAAAAAGTAGTTATAGTAAATCCATTACCGTAGCACTATATCTCTTGGAGAGATAATATTTAAATTAGTAATATACCTAGTATTTTCTTTACCGTTAGAATAATTGTAGGTCTCATGATGTGTTGAATTTTTAAACTAATTTTTGATAATAATTTTGCACGTTTATTGCCGAAGATAGAAAATTTGTCTTTCACGTTGATCATTTAATTTTTCTGAGCTAGATAAAATCATTTCAGTAAGAGCAAATTTTGGTTCGGGAAGCTCAGTGGTTTTTTTTGTATATTATAAAATTTCTTTTCTAATTTTACCTTTAATTATTTGACTTTGCTATTTAGTATCCTTCATTTAAATTAATTATGTTCATGTGTTCAAACCTGGTGTTTGGTAATTAACGAATTTTTCACATAATTAGACTAAGTCTTATATACTGGGATATTAATTTTCTGGCGTTTATATATACATTTACACTTTTGTATTAACATTGCCGTTGTGGCGTGTCCATGACATCACTTGTACTTATATCATGTGAGGTGATGAAACGTTTCTGCTGCCAACCATCTACTGCTGAAGCGCAGAGATTATGTTATAGTATTAAGACTCGTTATTTTCTTTCCATTTCTTTTTTTCAATTACCTAACGCTTGTGTTTAAGATTTATCAACCTGTCTAGTTTTCAATTCAATTTATTTAAATTAATTTCTTACAACGGTTGCTATCTTTTTTTGTTATATTTAACTTCACCTTTTATTTAAAAAAAAAACCAACTAAATCAACACATTAAATTTAATTAAATTTTGCTACATTACGTAATACCTTTTCTTTTATTTCTTTACCTCTTCATTTCTCAAATAATTTTGTGACAAGCACGTACATAAGATTGGGTGCTTACGTTATACAGGGAGTTCAATAGGTACCCGCTGGAGGGACACAGCCAGTGGTAGCTCGTAGGAGGCGCAGGTAGGTTATCTGTATGATAGCATAGTGTCCTGGTGCCCGGACAACGTCGCTAGCGTCGTTGCCGACCGACGCTCTACTTTTAGGTGTTCTAGTCTATCTGAACCGACACGCCGTCTGCAACTGAGTTAGCTCGGCCCTGCGTTATCCAGATTTATCAACCCCTATTGTGATTCTCCGTCTCTTTACCTTAATTTTAGACATATATCTTAGTGCGACGTAAGTCCGGTAGCAAAAATTTGGCGCCCTAACGTTTTGGGGCCTTTCTTTCTGGTAGAAGTGAACAAATTTTAGTGCCTTAACGTCTGGCCTTTCTTTTGGGGAATAAGGTAACAGATTTGGTACCAACGTTTCGGCCAACTTTCCGCCATCTTCATTTTTTTTTTGTGTTAACCAAGTTTCGGCCAATTTTCCGCCATTTTCAGAATTTCTTTTCCTGCCCCCTAACATTTAGACAAGTTTTCTCCCCCTTCCGTACAAATTTGGTGCACTAACGCTTTAGAACTTTCTTTTGGAGATTGTATTAATAAATTGTCGGCCAACGTTTCTGCCATCTTTTCGCCTTCGTCCGGAATAAAATTCCCCCTTTGTTACCTAACGTTTCGGCTAAGTTTTCGCCACCTTCAAATTTTCTTTTTCTTTTGTGTGTCATCTATCAACTAACGAGTTGACACCTAACGTTTTGACCTAGTTCTCGCTACCTTCCGGAACAAATTTGACAACCGACGTTTCGGACAAGTTTTCTCCATCTTCCGGAATATTTTCCTTATCTTTAAGTATTTCTGCCACTAACATTTCGTCGTACCGCACAGTGGTGCTATACTTTGGAGAAGCTACTTGTTTTGTATCAACGTTTCGGTCCTGACCATCTTCAGGAATAAATTTTGAATTTTCTCGATTTAGGCCTTTTCTCGACTTAGGCGAGTGGCTACTAAGTGGAGCACTCTTATCGCACTGTTTTCTTTGGTCTTGCCTATATCTATATATTTTTTTCCGATTACCTTTTAGGCAAGTCTTAGCGTGCGTTTTGACTTTTCATAGTTTTGCAATCAATCAAGATTTTTCTTTTGTTACCTGGTATGAACTATTTAAGTAATCGACAGGTACACATTTGTGTCTTGTGACCATTTCAAGACCTAGTTTATCGCTGTAATTTTTCTTAAATAATTTTCTTTTTTTTTCTCTTCTATACAATGGAGCCAGTTCGGTTTAAAGTTCTTATTGAACAACTTTCCTTTGAGGATTTGAAATATCAACTTGCTCTTTATGATGACAAGCTGGATCCGGGGCTTACGCTAGAGAGGGCGCAAGTGATTTATTACTTGATTCTGAGAGGGTGGAAAGATATGCCAGACGACGGGCCATTTATCTCCCCTTATCCTTATGCGGAGGACGCTGAGGCGATCAGAGTAAAGTTCTCTCTCCTAGAATCTCTTATCTCTCAACTTGCACGTACGTCTACACTCTTGGAATATCGGAGAATATCTTCCACTCTAGCTTTTGTCGCTGGCCGCATAGTAAATGCGCAACCGCGAACTGAGGATGAGAAGAACGAATGTAGCTGGTTTTCTATGCGTAGTTTTGAATTGGCAGCCAAATTTCTCTCGAGGTTTCGAGCTTTCGGAAATTTTACCCCTCGTGACCTTATCGATACCTCTTCTTGTTGTGCTGCTATTGAGGACTATAAGGCATGGAAGGCCGAAGAGTATGTGAGTGACGACGAAGATTATATGAGTGATGACGAGGATTATATGAGTGACGACGAGATTGACATGGGTGACGATGAAGATACTGGCCAACCTTCTCCGTCAGTTAGTGTCATGCCGGATCCGACTCTTTCTCCAATTGCTACCTCCCCACCTATGATAGTCTCAGTTGCCTTCACGGACCTGTATACTTCCGAAAACCCAATCAGATCTGTGTCAGAAGTCTCTCCCGTATTGGAAACTGCCGAGCTCATTGATAGTACAACTTCTGGTGTATCTCCTGACTCAAAGATTGCCTATGATTCAGTTTCTGATGTATCTCCTGACGTAAAGTTTACCTATGATACGATTTCTGACGTACCTCCCGACTTAGAGCTTACTCATAATTCAATTTCTAATGTCTCTTCCGACTTCGTGCTTAACTATAATACAGATTCTGTTTCCTCATCTAACTTGGAGCTTTTTGTACGCCCTAATAATTCAGATTTTGTCACTTCTTCCGATGTAGAGGTTCTTGTATGCGCAGATGATACAGATACCGAAGCTTCTTTCGATTCAAAGCTTCTTGCATGCGCAAATAACGCAGATTCTGATGTCTCTTTGAACTTGGAGCTTTTCGAACCAACAGATGTCACAGCTCCATGCGTATCTTTAAATCTGCATATATCTGATCTGGCTTATGATAAAAACGCTGTTGTTTCTTCGGCTTTGGATTTCTCTGTTCCGTCGGGTGAAGCGGATCCATTCATCTCGCTGGACATGGGATCTCTTGAAGTTGATGAAGATAATTCTCTGAACATCTATCGAGAGCGTTCCTCTAAAATAAAAATTTCTCGGACTCCTTCCGTTTATCTTAGCCCGGCTATGGTCTTGTTTGTGGGTTACGTTTTACAGTGGTACCTTGTTAATCTACCTTCTTCCGCCATTTGGTCAATGTTACCTGACAAATTGCAAAACAGACTTCAGACGATAAACATCGACAATCGTCTGCTGAATAAATTAGTTTGTCTTTTATCTCGCCTACGTTTCCGCTATGTGTTGCTTCGTGCCTTATCTTATCGCTAACTCCTTCCATCCATGGCCTGTAGAGAGTGCCTTGGCTTGCAGCCGTAACACCAGAATTTCTCTACCGTGTACCTCGCGTGATGTAGGAGGCATCTAAAGGGGCATTATGGCCTGTAGCGAGGGCTGGAAGAATTCTCCTACCGTGATCCTGCGTGAAGTAGAAGGCTTCTAAAGGGACCCTGACTTCTATTGTTCCTCTACCACCTTGGGACAAACAATTTTCTTTTATCGACCTTTCGTTAGTGTGTTTACCGGCCCCATTGCACAGCTTGTATCTGTGATTCCGTCTATGCATTTATCTTCCCGTATCTTTATCGTTTCCGTATGTTTCGGATCTTCCGTATCTCTGCATATATGGAGTGGCAGCCTTGCTAGGGGAGTCCACACTACATTTCCTTTACCTTATCGGACATGACTACCTTTTAAGCTAACTAATGTTGCTTAACTACCGGATTTGACTTTCGTATTTGAGAAGGTATAAAGAGTGATGGTCCCTATTATGCGTGATAATCCTCGGCCTTCCAAGGGTCGTGTCCTGGCGACCTTCTTGCTTTTCTTACGTTCAAAATGTTACTTCCAGGAATCGGATATGACTTCTGCCTTTATGGTTTCTCGTTGCCTTCAGCATTTTAGTCGGGACAACGCCGGTCCAGACTTTAAACTTTTGCTCCCTATTATCTCTTTTTGTTTGGCGATCTTTTCTCGTTTTGTTGTTACCGGATGTTATGGTTGTCGAAACGGCATATCCGTACCTCTGAGCAGTTGCACCATTCTGAGCTCTACCCTACCTTTATTTACCTCTTCCTTATTCCGCTTTGAATCCCGTATCTGTAGTAATAAACCCGTTTTTAGTTGACCTTTTATTTTTATTTGATTTGAGATACCGAGGGCCTTACCCAAGGGTCCCTTTTACCGTCGCGTGTCTGCAGAGTGTCGTCTCGGGGGTTGCCTTTCCCGCATCTTGGCCTATTGGTAGTGCCCACTCCTCCTTCCTGTGCCTTCGACCGTCGTAAGGATCACCGCCGGCCGGGCACACCGATATCTAACCCGTCTGTACCCTTTTCCCCCGTGATGCTACCAATAGTGCTGGGCTGTCGGTTGGACAGGTCTCGGGGCGCGTCTGTGCAGAATCTCGACACCCTTGTTCTTTTATTTTTCGTTACTTTCCCGTACCGGCCGAATGCCGAAGGGCCACGTGGTGGTTTTGGCCAAGCTGCTTGGTGTTGCTGTGACGGAGTGTGGATATGTGCGTTCGTGTAGTGGACAACGTCCGTTTTAGAGCTCTCGCTTACCCTTTTCACTACCTTCATCCCGTCAGCTTATGTTCTCGGTGCAAGAAATTGCTCTGCGATCAATTTCTTTTCGCTGGAAAGGGGGGAATTTGTTACGCTGTAAAATTTACTTATGTGTTTAGTTCTCGAAAGACTATGTGCCTTGTCTAAGTATGTAGATTTTGTATAAGCACGAGACTTTCTGAGTGTGCCTTGTACATCGTTCGTTTCACCGGTTGAAAAGACCGCCTGCCGTATATGTATGTGTGTGCTAAATCGACTATTGTACCCTTAGAGCTCTAGGTCGCGAACCGTGGAGTTGATAGATGTGTAATATGTATTACCGAGCAAATACCCTCTATTTGTATAAAAACCTCTGTATCTATGTAACTAATTCTAATTCTCTTATCTCTAGCTTATTTTACCCTACCTGTAGTTTCGTATTTTCTGCATTTGCAGTTACTTTTTACGCCTGTTTCAGTGTTATCAATATTTACTTATTCCTTACTTCCGTTCTCTACGTAGTGCATTTATGTGTGTCTTTAAATTCTTGACACGCATATCAGACGGCCTCATTGTTTTAACTGCCGCCTGTGTTTAGGTGTTTCCCTAGACATAGACCCTCTAGCACGTTTGAATTATATTCGGCCTTCGTGCTTATGACACTGAAAATGCAAGGAGTGTTAATTGGAGGAGTGCTTGGAATATAGGGCATACCTTTAATTGTTTTGCTGATCGCTTGTTACTCAATCATTGATATTCTAAGTGTTAGTAACTTCTGTTAATTCTTCCTTGGAACTGCCGTGGAGGTTAAGTATCGTTGGTACTCTGAAATATATGTTTTGATCGGTTTTCTTAACCGCCTGTTTGTAACGTGATTTAAGAGCTTGGATATTTCATTGGTTACCTGCAGAAATTCTGTTCTTTCGTATTATGAAATGGCATCTACGATTGGAGGTTTGTTATGCCTTCTACTGTCAAACGTGGTTACTGCGTTGCCGTGTAATGGGTGTTTCACACATTGCCAACCGTTGAGCGTGTATGTCCCTTTCTATCTGCCGACTTTATTAATTCCACGTTCTTCGAAGGGTTGTTACTGTTATTTTATCTACATATAAGTCATGTTCATGTTTGCGTTTAATTATAAGTCACAGTGTTAACTCCCTTTATGGTCAAACTTAGACTTGTGGTTATTTTGTTTGAATGCTCCCGCCTTCCATTTTGAGGTATTTCCGTGTCTTTATGTTTTTGAAAAGATGCGTGTAGCAGGCGCGCATGAGATATGGAAGAAGATTCCCGTTTCCCCGGCACTTTATAGTCGGTTCTGTGTAGAACATGGTGTGCAAATTGCTTATCTTCCTTTAGTACTTAGGTACATTATCTATGTAGATATTTTCGCGTATGCGGCTTTAATTGGAGTAAGCAGTAATTACCGTTACCTTAATTTTGGTTATTTTTCGTGAGTTTCTATCGATATACCGTTACATAAAATTCACGCATGGCCACGTGCTGGTCTTCTTAATTTGAATTTTGCACCCTTGAGTGACTTGTGAAGTCGTATATCTCGGGATCTCCATTTTTCATATTGGGGTAAGTGTTTGAAACTTTGTGTTAATTTTCGGGATTTTATCTTTGTTTCTTTTCTTCTCTAATTTAATAGGATTCTTTGGACGGGCACAAAAGCCCACAGTAGCCGTATTTATGGCTTTATCACACCGCATTATCGCTGAAGAGCGCGGTGGTTTCTAACGTTGTTGCAGTAGTTGCATCTCTACATCTATCACGCCTGTTGAAGTGGAATTTTCATCAAGGGGGCCTACGCCATTTTGTTTATCGTTGCGGCCATCCGACGTCCATTTTGCCAGATAAGTGCAACTAACGCTGTAATTTTACATCATATTTTACGTCTGATTTTTCGACGTCTTGACGCCAAAGTGCTGGTCTTTATCTTGTCTAAATTTTGACCTAAGAATTTTTGAGTGGCTTTAATAACTATCGCACCACTTAGTTAACTGCGAGGTCACAAATTATTCCTAAATAAATTACCGTTTTCCTTCTTGCTATATTTATGTAATATTCAGTTTAATTAAAATTTTTGGTTATGTCATTACCGCAATTTTGTAGCTCTATGTTGAGACAAATATTTAATTAAAAAAGTAGTTATAGTAAATCCATTACCGTAGCACTATATCTCTTGGAGAGATAATATTTAAATTAGTAATATACCTAGTATTTTCTTTACCGTTAGAATAATTGTAGGTCTCATGATGTGTTGAATTTTTAAACTAATTTTTGATAATAATTTTGCACGTTTATTGCCGAAGATAGAAAATTTGTCTTTCACGTTGATCATTTAATTTTTCTGAGCTAGATAAAATCATTTCAGTAAGAGCAAATTTTGGTTCGGGAAGCTCAGTGGTTTTTTTTGTATATTATAAAATTTCTTTTCTAATTTTACCTTTAATTATTTGACTTTGCTATTTAGTATCCTTCATTTAAATTAATTATGTTCATGTGTTCAAACCTGGTGTTTGGTAATTAACGAATTTTTCACATAATTAGACTAAGTCTTATATACTGGGATATTAATTTTCTGGCGTTTATATATACATTTACACTTTTGTATTAACATTGCCGGTGTGGCGTGTCCATGACATCACTTGTACTTATATCATGTGAGGTGATGAAACGTTTCTGCTGCCAACCATCTACTGCTGAAGCGCAGAGATTATGTTATAGTATTAAGACTCGTTATTTTCTTTCCATTTCTTTTTTTCAATTACCTAACGCTTGTGTTTAAGATTTATCAACCTGTCTAGTTTTCAATTCAATTTATTTAAATTAATTTCTTACAACGGTTGCTATCTTTTTTTGTTATATTTAACTTCACCTTTTATTTAAAAAAAAAACCAACTAAATCAACACATTAAATTTAATTAAATTTTGCTACATTACGTAATACCTTTTCTTTTATTTCTTTACCTCTTCATTTCTCAAATAATTTTGTGACAAGCACGTACATAAGATTGGGTGCTTACGTTATACAGGGAGTTCAATAGGTACCCGCTGGAGGGACACAGCCAGTGGTAGCTCGTAGGAGGCGCAGGTAGGTTATCTCTAAGATAGCATAGTGTCCTGGTGCCCGGACAACGTCGCTAGCGTCGTTGCCGACCGACGCTCTACTTTTAGGTGTTCTAGTCTATCTGAACCGACACGCCGTCTGCGACTGAGTTAGCTCGGCCCTGCGTTATCCAGATTTATCAACCCCTATTGTGATTCTCCGTCTCTTTACCTTAATTTTAGACATATATCTTAGTGCGACGTAAGTCCGGTAGCAACAGTGGTTTGCATATGTGGAATCTGTTTTTTGTAATTTATAACTTCTTTTATGTTCTTTTATGCGTGTGGAAAAGGATCTACCAGTTTGTCCGATATAAATTGCGAGTGTGGAAAAGCTTATATCGGACAAACTGGTAGATCCTTTTCCACACGCATAAAAGGACATGAAAGAAGTTATAAATTACAAAAACCAGATTCCACATATGCAAACCACTGTATTGAACAAAAACATAAATTCAATAACAAGTTTGACATACTACATATACAAGACAAGAGTAAAAAATTAAATTTATTAGAAAACCTAGAAATAAATAAATTAAACAAATTAAACCTTATTTTAAATGACCAACTAGAAGTGAATAATTCACCGTTGTTAAATTTAAATATTTAAAATCAACTTAATAATTCTTATAGTTATATATATATATTTATAAATTGTTTAATTTTATAATAACAGTAAACAATCAGTTTTCAAAAAAAAAAAAAAATTTTAATATTCTTAATCATATTGTTATGTATATATATATTAAATATTACATTAAATATATAAGTTACTCCCGCTCTTAACATAATGTCAGAAACTCCCCCCTCTTCATTTAGGAAAAGACATAAATAAGAACGTCTACAAATATTTTGTATTATAATATTCATCACCTCATAAAGCCCTAGTAGGGTGAAACAATTGTAGTAAATTGAATAAAACTGTTTTGAACTCAATTTGAATTTATTTCAATTTTTACTTGATAATTATTTGTTATAAATTGTATTCTCTTTTTTCTTACCAGCGTTATAAACTTTATTACACGTATCTATTAGTTTAGTTCCTTAATGTACGTATTGTAATATGATGAAATATTATTCCACAATTTTTTCTTTTAACTTACATGGCCTATCCAAACATTTTCATTGCACCAAATTTATTTTAAATGTAATGCAATCGCTTAGTAGAGAAATACTAGATCGAAATTTAAAGATTCGTTTCTTATAAAGAGTGTATGCATAGAAAACATAATACGAATATTCATATACATATATCTTAATCTGTAAATAGGTAAATTGACAGTTGCTGGTGCTTGCTGCTTATTACTTATGACCGTGGTGGGAAGATAAAGGTGTGCTGGTCCCGAGGCTCAAATTTGACCGGTTTGCGCAGCTACGTCATGCTAGTAACAAATGCGGTCGAGCGCCTATAGTTATACACGTGTTATACAATGATTTGTATTTTAAATGGTGCAATTAATTTCAAAAAACGCATAAACAAGCATTAAATAAATTCTCTAATTAAAGCTCTACAATCACAATGCCAGCGTGTGCGTTTTACGGGTGTTCGAATTACACTCGAAAAACTAAAGGTACTGGTATCAGGTATTTTAGTTTCCCGAAAGTGGAATATTTCAGGCAGCGTTGGATTAATGCCTGTAAAAGGTCAGACTGTTTCAACGTGGCGAACAGTAAGTCTTTTTATTTAACATACTACAAGAATTCCTACATTTTGAGTTGAATATTTGTAGGCTATGTGTGTTCTGTGCACTTTAAAGAGAGTGACTTTGACATTCCCCTGCGACATCGCATCTTGAATTATTCCCCAAAAAATACAAGGACATTAAAGGCAGACGCGGTACCGTATAATCCCGTGTGTAAAAGTGTGAAAAGGTCTACGGTAGACGTTGAGGGAAGAGAAGAGAGAGCAGTTAAAAGGCGCCGTCGTACCATTATAAATGATGCACTATTGAACCAGAAGGAAGAGATTCCACATACTGTAACAAGCAGTGAAGAGCCTCAAACAGACACAGACAGCAAAGATCAGTCAGTATTGTCAATTATGATACCTAGTGCTCTTGAGATTTATTAATTTTGTTGTAGAGTTAGACCTCAGGTGTCTTTCTGTTCCATTGAACATGAGGTTCCTTCCAATCCTAACGCAGCGCTCGAAGATTTGCGGAAAGAAATTGCTGAATGGAAAACAAAATATGAAAATGTTTTACAGCAAAATGTTCGCTTAGAAGAAGAATTAAGGAAAATAAAGTCGGAAAGACCGGATCTCAAATCCCTGGAACGAATTTTCACACCTGGACAAATAAAAGTGTTGCTTAACCCTTCAAAAAAGAAGATTCATTGGAGTCCTGATGACATTGCCTCTGCAATTTCACTTAGAAGCGTTAGCCCGAAAGCCTATTGTTTCTTGAGAAATAATAAGTTCCCTTTGCCTGGCTTATCCACGTTAAGAGCATGGGCAAGATGTTTAGACGTACACAGAGGCTTATTATCTGATGTGATGCGTCTTTTGAAAGTTAAGGCAAGTGAGCTATCAGAATTAGATCGATTAACAGTGTTAACTTTTGATGAGGTATATTTATCAAATAAAGTCTGCATTGATCCAGAAACGCAGCAAGTGCTAGGACCACATAAAGCTTGTCAAACTGTTATGGCTCGTGGGTTATTAAACAAGTGGAAGCAGCCTGTATTTTACGATTTTGATCAGAATATGACAAAGGAAATAATGTTTAATATTATATCACAGCTGTATAACGCAGGATTTATTGTGGTCGCTATTACAAGTGATATGGGTTCAGGGAATGTTGGATTTTGGTCTGAGATTAACGTTGGCCATGGTAAAGATGTATATTTTCCTCATCCTGATGATGAAAATCTCCAAGTTCATGTTTTTGCTGACATTCCTCATTTATTAAAGCTGTTGAGGAACCACTTTCTAGATCAGGGATTCATGGTGGAAAATGTAAAACTTGACAAAACATGCTTGGAAAAGTTACTGCGATTGTCAAATTCTGATCTGACAATCGCTTTTAAGATGAGTCAGTATCACCTTGACGTGAAAGGTACTGAAAGACAGAAAGTTCAGCCGGCGGCTCAAATATTTTCAAATCAACTTTCCAAAGCCATTGAGTGGTGTGGAATATCGTCTGACGTCATGAAAGGTACTCCCTGGAAAGAATGTGCCAAACTGCTCAAACTTGTAAATGATTGGTTTATTTTATTTAATGCCCAAACTAAATTTGGCTCTCATCAGGGAGCGAATGCCTTTGGTGTGAATTTTGATGAACAAATTAATTTATTAGATCGTGTGACAAATTATATTTCATCAATGCGAGTTGGTGCACATAAAAACGTAATATAATTTCAAAAAGGCATTCTACTTAATAATGCTTCGTTAGTCAGCCTGTACAAATACTTACAAAAAATGTACCACATCGAATACATACTTACTTACCGATTAAATCAAGACGTTCTTGAAAACTTCTTCTCCTACATTAGGGGCATGGGTGGAGCCAATGATCATCCTTCCCCCCTTGATATCAAGTACAGAATGAGGTGAGTAGACATGATTATATTGATTTGAAATAAAATCTTTTACATTTAGGTGGTATATATTAGGAAAACATTCAGCAACTGCTTTCACCCTAAATAAAAACACTGAAGACAGTGTCGAAGAGCAGTGTTTACTGAAACCTTTGGATTCAGAAAATGAAGTTTGCTTTTCTGGAAGTTTGTTACGGAATGTTGCTCAATTAATTCCGGATGAAAATGTTCCTACAGACGAACTTCAAATACCCTACTCTTTCATAGAACCAGAATACAATGAGTGTGTCGACAGCAATACTATTTCTGAAGAAATTCCATGTGAATATCAAGACCTTTTGAGTCAATTTGAACTGTTCAATTTTAAAGATACTGTGCACTCAGAAGGTTTGAAATATATTGCGGGATACGTGGCATATCGTTTTAGAAATAAATATAGTTTAGGAACTCCTTCTGATATGGCCAGTAAAGATAACATGCCTGATTGGATTCAATATATCACAAGGGGTTCCCTTTTGCATCCGAACAGTTCATTAATGGACGCGGCAACAATTTTAGAAGAAGAATTTAATACAATGCATGGCGCTTTATAATCAAAAGAAAAATTCATTTTTAATATTTTAACCGACAGGACATGCGAAAAGTTGAAAGACAAAATCGAACGTGAAGTTATACATTGCTTGGCAAGAACGCGTACATATATCAGGTTACGGGAAATTAATAAGAAAATTAGTTTTCAAAATTGCCAGAAGAGATTAGATCGGAAGATGAGAAAATTTACCAATAAAAAATAAAACCGAAAGAGAGTGGCGTACTGTTGTGTATCTATCTACCAAATGAATTGCAGCAGGAATTTAGCATATATTTTCCATTAATTGGTAATGTATTTACGACAAAAAAGTATTAGTTATAATAAACAGGGTTATTCCCAAAGTAATTTGACTATATAATTACCCCTGACCCCAAAATTCGTAAAATAAATTGATTGTAGTATGGTATACTTCTCGCGTATGGCTACCGCTGTTACTTACTTGACGTCACGCCCGAGAGAGACTTAGCTAGAATGAGATAACGACATGCGCACCATCACACCATTATCTTCCCACCACGCTTATGACTATGACTATTAAAATTATAAAATAATAAAAATAAACTTAGAGATTTCTTATTACTCAACTATTTGTTGAAATACGGCAATTTTTCGCCTGTAGTATGATAATTCCATAGTTATTTGTAAAATTAGAAAAAGAAGATAGATGGCTTTTATGATACGGTGATACGATTGCGGAAAAAAGCATGGATACGTTCACAATTCTTCTGTTAAACTTAAAACTGACAATATCTATTATTTTTGTAGGAAAATCGAATAAATTACAATTTATACACCTATCGTTAATTTTGTTTGCAATAATGCAATACTCAAGTATAACCTTCAATGTCCCCTATAAATACCCCTAAAAAATAAAACCCCCCAGATATCCCCCTTGGCTCAAAAAAAACCCTAAATCTAGGAGGAAAACCCCCAAGTTGGCAACGCTGGTGATGGTAGCCCTGACTCTTACTAGTTCGGTAGAAAGGTCGGCAATATTCGGTAGATCTACCGAAAAATCGGAAGAAGTTACCATCACTGACTGTGACCCGTTCAATGACTTCTGGCGCTAGCCACAAGCTCTAGCGGTATTCGCTTCCAGCGCCGTAACTCGCTGAACGCACGGAATGACAAATAATGGTAAAAGTAACTGTTGGTTGAGATAGTAAACTAATACTTACGTGATCAAATTTCTTACTAAAACTTATAACTTTCTAATATCTCAGTTCTTGTAGAAGGTTCGTCTTATTTTAAATGATTGTGAATAGATGTATCAAAAAATAAATACACATCTAATATTTTAATTGTGAAGATAACCAACGAAGAAGAAAAAACAAAGAGTTCAAAATATAAATAGTATACTTGAGTCGCTCTCGCAACCGACATGCGCCACTAAATTAAAATGGCGTCAAGTTTGAAATGTTGCAAAATCTTACCCGTCAAGTATAACCTACAAAAGCCATATCAGGGCTGTCATAATAACAGGCGCTTTCCTTTTGCTAGAGAACTGACCTGAGCTAAAATGATGTGAGTGTTTCTGCTCACTTCAAGTGAGCTTCTCTCACTGGGTTAAAAGATTTTGACGAGTGAGATTTTAAGTGTGTGTCTTATCTGTCATTACATCATAGTTGTGTCAAACTCTAAACTTACTGTAAATCATTGCTATAATAAAGTAATCTACGGTAAAATTAACTGTTAGTGATATTAAAGGTACGTAATCAACCAACCAAAGCAATTAGAACGCCTAGTATACCCAAATTTCAGAGTATATAAATATTAAATGCATTGTGTTACCACCACCACCAAGTGATATTTAAAACTCAGTAGTGAGGATAGTTCTGACCTACGAGGAAAGAATAGAACAGGAGAGATAATAGAGTGGTGGGGGAATACGTATTATTTAGACCAGGGGGGAAATGTTAAATTGAGATTGCGTAGACATCGTTTTACTTCTGCCTGTAGTTGGTAGGTGGCGCATGTTAAGATCTGTTCACGCAATTTTAGGATCAGATATGACACTTCAGCGCTTAGCTTCGCAGAACTGTCTGTTGTTGTTGGTTATTATTAGTAACTATGGTAACTATATACCTTTTTAAATATTTTTGTTGAGTTTTTAAAATTATTAATCACAATTATGAAATATTAACTTATTTCTTAAAATTGTATGTACGTAAATATTTATTCTGCATAATTCGAGTAATTTATTTATTTATTATCACTTTTTTCTAGACTTCCTAGTAATTATGCCGAGAAGAAAATGTTATGTGTCAAATTGTGACCAAAATGTAAAAGTTTTCCATGCATTTCCACATCCAAAATCAATTCGTTTTCATGAGTGGTTCGAAGCTACAGGAGATCCTAATTTATTCAATGTTATAAGAGAAGTTCGACGATTTTCAATTAAGGAATAAATAAGTTCAAATGTAAGAATAATTTAGAATGTTTTCTCCTTAATATTTTGAAATAGATATGTTTTCATATAAAAATAAAGCATTACTAAAAAGATATGTTTCTAATTTATTACTAAGTTAGTATTATATATATATAATGCACAACATTTTTTAAATATGTTAACTTTACTTACATTAATAGTTTTTATTCTTCACTTTAAATTACTTAAAATGTAGCAATATGTGTAGCAGATTTTACTTTAAAATACATCTACTACTTTATCTCCGAACATTCAAAGTGAAGAATAAAAACTATTAAGGTAAATACAAAATGAAATAGAAATACATAATATTTAAATTTCCCGGTTCATTGGTTTGACCAATTTTAGTACTGCCTGTAGTTGGCAGGCGGCGCTAAACATTGTCTAAACTTTTTACTATTAAGTTATACTATCTTCTAGTTATAGTGATCTGTTATTTAGACGGAAGTTACCACTTTAAGGGGGTCAGTTATGTCAATATTGACAGCTTTAGTGCTTTTATGATTTATGAATTGTGTGGCTTCTGGCCGTTCTAGAAGGACAAGAACGAAGAATCTCATTTTTTCTCTTAATCGGTAAAGTTAATTTCAAATTGCCATTCAACATAGGCAATAATAATCTTAAAAATGGGTATTTTGAATAAATTGTCATTTATCTGACATGTTTGATTATGTGTTCAGTGGCGTAACATACATATCCAAGGCATGTTTTTTTTTATGTTTTCTTTAATACAGTTAGAATAAATGTTATTATACAGAGTGGTTGGATTTTCATTGTACACTCAATATTTTCATTGAGAGTATCATATTTAAAAAAAATCAAAACGTGCCTGATACTATTTTTTGCCCTCTTTCTAATCCTGTGAAATAGCATAATGTCGTTTGAAAAACAAAAGATAATCTAATTTTTTTTTTTAAATTGAACATCCTGTATATTATTGGACATTTTGATAGCTTATTCAATTCTGAATATAATATCATTTATTTATTTTTTTGTTGGGCAATGAATAACGCCATAATAACAAAAAATAAAAAAGAAAAAGTCTTCTTCTTCTTCTTCTTCTTGTTTTAGACCTATTGGTCTGTTAATTACTGACTTTGTAGCTATGGTTTTTCCTGTGATGTTGATTTCCAGCTGTCTTTCCATCGCTTATGTGGCCTTCCCGGTGCTCGATCCCCTGCCGGCTTTCCCTCTAGTGTTACGCGTGGCAATCTGCTCTCGTCCATTCTCCTAACGTGATCGTACCATCCTCTTCTTCTCTGTCTCCCCCATCTCACCACGTCCACTATCCCGCACTGTTCTCTGATATCGGTGTTTCTTATACGGTCTTTTCTGGTTTTGCCAAGGATAGTTCGTAGTTTTCATTTCAGCCACTCTTAGCATGTTCTTGGTTTTGCTTGTTTCTTAGCGCGTTTCTATACCATAAGTCATGACGGGCCTTTGTAGATTCTTATCTTGCTGTCTGTTCGCATGTATTGATTCGACCAAACTATCTCTCTTAAACATCCTGATAGCGATGTCGCTTTATCAATCTGGTTCCTTAGGTCTTTGGTTGGGTCATGACCACTGGAGATGTCAAGGCCGAGGTACCTGAACTGGTTGACTTGCTCGATGGGTGTATCTTCCACCACGAGTTTACATCTAATTGGTTCTTTAGAGATTGTCATGGCTTTTGTTTTGTCGGTGGATATATTCAAGTTCAGCTGTTGGCTTGTTTGATAAAATTTAAAGAGCTGTTTCTGTAGATCGTCTTCTGTTTCCGCTAGGATTGCTGCATCGTCCGCGTAGCACACCATACTGACTCTGTTCCTGCTCATTCTATAGCCCAAATTCAGCGACGCGACCTCCCGTATGATTTCGTCCATTAATAGGTTAAACAAGAATGGGCTCAGGCTGTCCCCCTGTCTGATTCCGCCCGGCGTTGGGATATTGGCAGTTGTGTGCTCGCCTGCTTTAATTTTTGTTGTGTTGCCCGTGTTTAGTAGTCGGATTATTTTTACGATATTGGATGGCGTTCTCTTGTTAATTAGTAAGCTAACTATATCTTCCAGGCGTACTTTGTCAAAGGCTTTTGTCAAGTCGACGAAGCAGATGTTGAGGGGTTTGTTGAATTCCATTGACTTTTCTTTTAGCTGCTTGATGATGAATAGCGCGTCAGTCGTTGATCTATTTTTTCTAAATCCTTGTTGTTCTTCTCGGGTTTCGATCTGCGCTTCTAGTTTCTGCTTGAGGACGCTTGTGAATAATTTCATTGTTGTATTTAGGAGCGTTATTCCCCTATAGTTTCCGGGGCAGGTCTTTTGTCCCTTTTTAAAAATAGGTATTGTAATGCTACTGTGCCATTCCTCTGGTATTTGTTGTGAGCTCAGGACTAGGTTGAAGAAGATTGTAAGTTTTGCGAGGAATGTCCTGCCTCCGTATTTCAATAACTCGTTAGGTATGTTGTCAACACCCGCTGCTTTTCTGTTTTTTAGTTTCTTCAGTTTTGCCTCCAGCTCTTTTTCGGTGATTGTGCTCTCCTCCGTTGTTTCATATACCTCCAATTCCAATGCTTCCTCCGCTCTGTATAATTGTCGGAAGTATTCCTCCCATGTTTCTGGTGGGATGCCTTTTGTTTGCACGTATTCATTTACGGGCTTTTTCCTGTTTTTAAGCATTTTCCATATTTTTCTTTGTGCTCCGTACAGGTCATGATCCATGTCGCTGGTAAATCTGCTCCAGTGGTCTCTTTTAATGATCTTGATTCTTGAGTTAACGCTGTTCCTGATTTCCAGATATTTGGTGCGTTCATCTTCTGTTGGTGAGCTTTTGTAGGTTAAATAACTTTTCCTTTTCCTATCTGCCAGTTCTCTAACTTCTTCACAAAACCATGGTTTGGTATGGTTTGTGGCATTTATATTGATTCTACGTTTACCTATAGCCTCATAGGCGGCTTGTTCTATACAGGTTTTAATTTGTTGCCAGCAGCTCTCCACATCAGTTTGGCCTGTTATAGTAGCGTTTTGCAGTTTATGTTCTAGCCTGCTCTCATACAGTTTTCGAGTGGCATCCACTGACAGTGATTCTAAGTTGTATTTCTCCACATATATCGGCACCTTCTTAGACTTTGTAGGTTGTTCATTATTTTGCATAAGATAAGGTTGTGATCGGTTCCTAAGTTAGCTGATGTTAGGGCTCTCACGTCTAATATTTGTGAGGGGATAATTGCTCTGTTTGTTATTATGAAATCTATCATGGAGCGTTGTCCTCTGGAATTGCAAAATGAGTATTTATGTTGTTCCTTATGCGGGAAGAAGGTATTATTTATTCTCATCTCGTTTCTAGTACAGAAGTCGATTAGGAGTTCGCCGTTCTCGTTGATAGTTGGCTCATTATATTGCTGTTTTATATTAGGAATTACTTCATTCCCTATACGAGCATTGAGGTCTCCAAAAATTATGATTTTATGCTTGCTATTTAACTTATCGATGGAGTTTTGTAGTTCTAGATAGAAGTTTTCTGACTCCTCTACGGTTTTGGAGACATCAGGCGCATATGTACTGATTAGATGTGTTATGCTTTGGTTAATTGTTAAGGATACCCGTATTATTCTATCGCTAACGTATTCAATGTCCTGGATGTGCTGCTTGTATTTCTCGTGCAGGAGTATGCCCACTCCAGATCGTGCTCTTTCGTGCTTCGCTTTTCCGCTATACAGCAGAATATAGTCTTCGAATTTAGATGTTCCCTGGCCTTTTCTTTTTGTTTCCGATATCCCACATACGTCGATCTTGTGTCTTCTCATTTCGATGAGAATTTCCAAAGTATGCTTTGAAAATATGGCCGGGTAAAAAACAAAATATTATTTAAATGTCAGTTCGCATACCAGTTGATGAGGTGACACAGTTTAGTGATTAGTGAATCATTAGTGATAGTTTCTCTAGATTATTTATTAAAAATGGAATTTACTAATGCAGAGAAAGCAGATATGTTACGATGCTTTTATTTATCAAATGATAACTGCCGTCAAGCTGCAAGTATGTATGTTAATCAATACCCTGATCGAAGGCAACCGCATTGGAATACATTTCGAAATTTACACACTTCATTAGTGAGGTACGGAAGTTTTAAAAAAATAAGAAATGTAAGAAATAGAAATATAAATCAAAACGATGCAGAAGGAGATGATGAAGTAAATATTTTGGAGTATTTTAGAGCATACCCCACTTCTTCAACTAGAACTGCTGTACAAGAGCTTGGCAACAACAGGTATAAAATCATGAAAGTCCTTAAAAAACACAAAATGAAACCCTATAAAATTCGTTTAGTGCAAAATTTACAACCGCTTGATCTGCAAAAACGGATGAATTTTTGTAATTGGGTATTAAATGCTGGAAGGCAGTACTTGTCACACATTTTATGGACGGACGAGGCAAATTTCCATAAGAATGGTGTGTTTAATAAACACAATTGTCATTTTTGGGATGACGTGAATCCTCGTAGGATTCAGCAAACTCGATGCCAAATACGTTTTTCTACAAATGTCTGGATAGGTGTGATAGAGGATCAGTTATTAGGACACTATTTTTATAACGGCACACTTACTCAAAATCGATATTTAAACTTTCTTGAAACTGAATTTCAAGAATATTTAGACAATCTGCCTTTAGCTATCCGGACACAAATGTGGTTTCAACATGACGGCGCACCACCGCATAATGCACAATCAGTGACGAATTTTCTACAATTAGAATTTGAAAATAGGTGGATTGGGAGTAAAGGGCCACATTTATGGTCTCCGAGATCACCTGATCTCTCAATATTAGATTTTTTTTGTCTGGAGATTTATAAAAAATAAGGTATATTGCACTCTGTCGAATACCCTAGAAGAACTGAAAAATAAAACACAATTGGCAGCACAGGAAATTACCCCGGATATGTTAAGAAAATCCAAAAATAATTTACTGCACCGAGCCCAGATATGTATCAACCAAAATGGTGGCCATTTTGAACAATTTCTTCAATAGGATATTTGCTTTTTTGTGTTATTTTTTTCCATTGTTTTTTTTTAACCAATACATTATTTTTTGTTATTATAGCGTTATTCATTGCCCAACGAAAAAAAAAATAAATGATATTATATTCAGAATTGAATAAGCTATCAAAATATCCAATAATATACAGGCTGTTCAATTTAAAAAAAAAATAAATTAGATTATCTTTTGTTTTTCAAACGGCGTTATCTTATTTCACAGGATAAGAACGAGGGCAAAAAATAGTATCAGACACATTTTGTTTTTTTTTTAAATATTATACTTTCAATGAAAATATTGAGTGTACAATGAAAATCCAACCACTCTGTATAAAAAGAATAAAAGGATTGAAAAAATAATGCATCACAATATTTCTTTAATTATTATTGGACTAAGAACCTATTTTAAACGATTATCGAGAACATACGAAGTATACATATACCCTATACAAAGTATTTATGCACGCCTATGCATTGCGTCGGCCATATTGAGTTACCACTTTGGACAAATATTATTCTTTACTCGTAGGTTCTGACCGACCTCAGAATGGGTAAGAGGGAAGGTAAAAATCTCACTTTGTCTCTGTCAGCTGATTACAAATGGAACGCGTCTAAATACGTATAACCTCAGTTAAAGTGAGGTGATATTATCTGCAAGTTATGGCAAAAGGAAAGCAGCTATATTCATCACCATTTGACAGTTGTCAAAATTATCTTTTGACGTTTGTTATAATTGTCATCTAAACGTATTAAGTTTGTCAACAATGCTTGCCTCCTAAACAGTATAGCCAAATGTTATAATACAATGTGGTGTAGAAAAAATAATATTTAATAGCTTTATTTATAAAATTTAATTTGTAACTGATTTTCATGTAACAGTTTTTTGCTATGGGAAGATACAATATATGAAATATTAATTAATTAGTTTAATTTTATTGTCTTGAAATTGTTCCGGCCGATCGAAATTTGTAGTGGTATTGAATCGTCGTCTTTAGTTCGTACTTTGGCCGTGTCGGTTGCCAAAACGACTCGACTATACGTATTTAATAAATATGTCATAAAACAATTACAATATTTAACAATCTGTATATCAATGTTATTCTATGAAGCATACTCATACAAAAATAAAAATGATTAGAATTTACTTTAAATGCTTTCACTACAGTCATCAAATGAATGATTATTTATATCTTATTACTCTGATTATGAATTTAAATACACATGTTATCAACGGATTAATTACACTTTTTTAAAATAATTTACAGAAGAACAATATCTCAAAAGTAAATAAAATAATAGCACTCATTTTCATGTTTTATAATTATAGCTAATGCCTATTTGACTGTCAATAAATCATGGGTATTTCAATAACTTCCACACTACCTTAATAAGGATTCTCTTGAATTAGAGTTGATGGCCTTGATATTACGTCCAAGAAAACCTCTCGTTGATTAACAGTAGCTTTTCTATCTCCTGGTTTATTCTTATATGGGTCTAATTCTTCTTAAAACGGATAATCGATGAACATTTCCTTTTGGGTAAGTATGAATACTTGTGATTGTAATATTAAACACTATATTCTCTTATATTCTTTTTGTTTATAGGTCCTCTACTACTAAGGATTGCTGGCAACTTTTCTAAATGTATTATTATACAGAATTTTCTT
Source organism: Amphimallon solstitiale (assembly GCA_963170755.1). Classification (NCBI taxonomy): domain Eukaryota; kingdom Metazoa; phylum Arthropoda; class Insecta; order Coleoptera; family Scarabaeidae; genus Amphimallon; species Amphimallon solstitiale. The sequence continues at coordinate 37,166,076 of OY720685.1, read as the reverse complement.
GTAAAAAATACTCCTCAATGATGATTAAACATTTTTTGTATTCCTTTTTTATGTATAATTATAGTTATATCAATTAATTTTGTATTTTAAAGGCTTCCAAAATTTAAATACATCTAACGTCTAACATGGAGTATTATATTTTTTTAAATTGTTTTTATCAATTTTCGAAAAATCAATCTATCCTTTTTTTTTTAAATGGAACACGCAACATATGCATATCATCTATTTTTTTAAGGTTACTCCATTAAATAAATTATAATCATTCATTTTTGCTATAAACTTAAAAATAACAATGTTTTTACATTTTAAAAATTATTAACAAATTATATTTTAGTGAATTTCAAATCTACATACATATACATTTTAATGATATTCATTCATTTCGTGACCAATGTTCATATATGAAACATAAGTATAATTGTAAATGTGATTTTAAAAATTCAAGATAACATTCTAAAACATCCAAAATAGCTTAAATATTGTATTGCAACAGTATACAGTATGTCCCAGGATTTATGTTACAAGAGGTGTGCGGAACTAAAAATCTTTGAATCTCAATTTGATCTTTTGTAAGGAAACCCTGCTTGGTTTGAAACTTCTTTTTGGTATAGTTTCGAGTTTGTGAATTCACGTAGGCCTTGACAGTTGAGCAAGATCTATTTCCCTTTCAGGTAACGTACCTTTCTCGTTCACAGTATGCTAAAATATTACTAAGAAAAGTTGTTCAAAATGACAAACTATGGCCCTATAACAAAATTTCAGGAAGATCTACCTACTTTGATTAAATCGTTATTTTTTAGATTCAACAAAATAAAATTATATTTGTTCACAAATTAAGTGTACAAAATGTAGTAATAGTATTGCTCTACAATCAATCATTTATTCAACATAACTGCCACCTTTTTCTGCACACGTTTCTATACGACGAATCAGTCTTGTCTATGTAGTTGCTAACCAAAACGTATTCACCAGCCGCCACACTTAAATTGTCAAAACCTCATCATCTCTATAATCTTCTTTAATAAACATGTACCTTAATCAAATCATAAGATTATGCTTAGTTTTCAAATTACGATTTAAGAACAGATGTTTGATTCAAATTCAGAAGAATCACATTTATAATCAAATTGCTTCAAATGTTTAGCTTTTATATGCATTTCCAAACGATATTTGCGGTTTGTTCTATATTCACAAGAGTTACATTTAAAATCAAATTCATTTGTATGTTTCGTTTTCATATGTCTTTTTAAAGAATATTTCATGCAAGTACTATATTCACAAGAGTCACATTTAAAATCGAATTCATTCGTGTGTTTCGATTTCATGTGTCTTTTTAAAAGATCTTTTTTGCTAGTACTATATTCACAAGAGTCACATTTATAATCGAATTCCTTCGTATGTTTAGCCTTTATATGTCCTTCTAAATTAGTTTTTTGGTTTGTTTTAAATTCACAAGAGTCACATTTATAATCAAACTGCTTCAAATGTTTAGTTTTTATATGTATTTCTAAACGACTTTTGATTGATGTTTTAAATTCACAAGAGTCACATTTAAAAAGGAATTGCTTCAAATGTTTAGCTTTTATATGTATTTCTAAATTACTTTTGTCGTTTGTTCTATATTCACAAGAGTTACGTTTGAAATCAAATTCATTTGTATGTTTCGTTTTTATATGTACTTCTAAATAATATTTGTTGTTTGTTCTAAATTCACAATAGTCACATTTAAAATCGAATTCATTCGTGTGTTTCGATTTCATGTGTATTTTTAAAAGATCTTTTCTGCTAGTACTATATTCGCAAGAGTCACATTTATAATCGAATTCCTTCGTATGTTTAGTTTTTATATGTACTTTTAAATAATGTTTATTGTTTGTCATAAATTCACAAGAATCACATTTATAATCAAATTCCTTCATGTGTTTCGCTTTTATATGTCTTTTAAAATATTCTTTTATGCTAGTACTATATTCACAACAATCACATTTAAAATCGAATTCCTTCGAATGTTTTGCTTTTATATGTTTTTTTAAATCCCTTTTGATGTTTGTTCCATATTTACAAGCGTCACATTTGTAATCAAATTGCTTCAAATGCTTAGCTTTCACATGCATTTCTAAAAGATATTTGATGTTTGTTCTATATTCACAAGAGTTACATTTAAAAGCAAATTCATTTGTATGTTTCGTTTTCATATGCCTTTTTAAAGTATATTTTGTGCAAGTACTATATTCACAAGAGTCACATTTAAAATCGAATTCATTCATGTGTTTCGCTTTCATGTGTCTTTTTAAAAGATCTTTTCTGCTAATACTATATTCACAAGAGTAACATTTAAAATCGAATTCCTTCGTATGTTTAGCTTTTATATGTCCTTCTAAATTAGTTTTTTGCTTTGTTTTAAATTCACAAGAACCACATTTATAATCAAATTGCTTCAAATGTTTAGTTTTTATATGTACTTCTAAATAACTTATGTTGTTTGTTCTATATTCACAAGAGTCACATTTAGAATTAAACTGCTTCAAATGCTGAGTTTTTATATGTGTTCTTATAGATCCTTTGTATTTTGCGCGAAACATACACAGCGAACACTTAAATATTTTCTTTTGATCTAGTGAGCTCGATTGTTCTACTTCTATATGTGTATTCGCATAACTAGTCATAGGATGCTCTTGATCGTCCTCTCCTCCCACATAAGCGTGAGTATTTTGCACGTGCAGCCTGAGGGATTCTTTAGTCTTGTAACGTTCGCTACAAATCCCACAGTTATACATTTTAACTTTGTAATGATGGTTGTTGGTGTGCTCCTTGAGATCTGCTTGGTACTTCGCCCTGTATTTGCACTGCCCACATTTATAGTATTGCCTGAGGTATTTCTTGCATCCGTTCAGTGCTGTTGTCTGCTTGGTCCATGGTGTTGTTGGTAGAATACACTTTCTGAAAATAAATAAATATAGCTAATCTTATGCTAAACATCAATTTACTTACTTAAGTAAGGATATACTGCATTTACTCTCACCACTTATAATTAATAATGATAATATTTATCAATTCTTGTGGCCACATAACTAGTACAGAATATGTGAATGTAATAGAATTAATTTTATCTATAGATATAGCTGTCGGTTCTTGGTAAAACATAATTTATATATCTTAACGCAGATAAAATTAAAACACTTGATTTGGTTTCACTTAATTTATTAGAATATTTCTAACAATTGTTTCGGTATATTCTACCATTCTCAAAGAATTTACTCAACTAAATTTGTGTATTTATGTTTTAAAGTTATATACTTGAGGGTGTGTTTACTGTTACCTACTTTGACCATTTTATTACTGAGTATATTATCGGTGTATTTATGTTTTCTGTCTGTGTATTGGTTATGTGTAATTGTTTATGTATAGCTTTTTTAATTTCTAATATTTCCAAATAATTAAGTTTTTTGCTTTTATTAACATTATGGAATAATTTACAACTATCTATATCGGGAAAGTGGAACTTCTCAACGCAATGTTTTGAGAATCCTGTATTTTTCGTTCCTTGGATTATTCCTTTTTTATGTTAGTTTAATCTTGTCTTTATGTTTCTTCTACTTTACCCGGTATAGATAGCATCACAATCTTTACAATTAATTTTATATACACCAGATTTTTCTAAATTTGTAATGTTTGTTATTTATTGAGGGGACGTAATGTAGTATATGCCATTTTTTGTGTTCGTTTCTTTTATTGTGGGGCAAAAATATTTTTGTAGGTTTCTTCTATGTTTGTGTTTTATTATTTCATCTATTATTTTTGGATTGTATCCCTTATTCATTGCTATTACTTTAATTGTATTTAATTCTTTATCATAATCTGTTTTACTTAATGTAATGTTTATTAATCTGTGAATCAACCTATGAAAGGGGGGGGGGGACATTTTCACTTTCCAGGATTGTTTTGAATACATATCTATGTATTATTGTGTCTGTGTATGTCGGTTTTCTATATACATATGTTATAAGTTAATTTGTTATTTTCTTTTTTGATTGTGATATCTAGAAAGTTTAGTTGATTGTTATTTTCCATTTCTATTGTGAATTGTATTTTGTTGTTAATTTTATTAAGGTAATTTACTAATTCGCTTGCTTGTCTTTCAGTTCCTAAAAATATGCAAAAGATGTCATCTGCGTATCTTGTCCAGTGTAATATCTTTTGTATGATTTTATTGTCGTTCTTGAATAATTCTTTTTCAAAGTGCGCCATATAAATTTCTGCTAAAAGGGGACTGCCCATAGGCAGACCGTTAGTTTGTTTGTAGATGTTCTTGTTGTATTCGAAATAGTTTTGGTCTATACATGTGTTTATCATTTCCAAAAGTTTTGGTTTTTCTTTGCCCTCTATGTTACATTTATTAATGTGTTCTTTTAAGGGGGTAATGCTGACGCCAATTTGCAAGCGTTTCGTATCGAAGATATTGTGTAGTAACCATTGTATAGAATCGATTGAAACAAAGAGTAATTCGTTAATTAAGCTTGAATTTAAGTACCTAAAAAAAGAAAAAAATTGTATATAAAAAAATGCTACTGAATAATAACATTTTAAAAATGCTTATATTTATCGTATACTTTAAGATGTAACGTTTGTCTTTAATGGCAAAAACTGCCTGTGGGTACCTTCATGCGTCTTTTACCTTTAATAAACACTTCTTAGTACATCATTCAGGCGAACCGTTTTGTCTTAATCACGTTGATAAGAACCAGTGGCGGCCCGTGATTTTTTGGGACGGGAGGGCACCGGGGGTATGAGTGTTTAATATCAAAAATTAAGTACAAACTTAATATGCTATTTAATTAACTTGTTTGAAAATAATATCCATCCGCCGTTCCTTACGATCAGCAAAATGATTAATTACTCATTCATTGAAGTTTGGTGTTGATGTCAGTAATTGTTTTTCAATGGAACACATTGCTAAGGCACATAGTCTGCTTTCCTGCATGGTATTTCTAGAAAATGTTTTTATGTTTTTATTCTCTTCAAAGTAGAAAAACACCGTTCACTTGATTTTTTCTATTTTGCACGCCCCCAGAGATTCGCAAAATAGCAGAAGACACCAACATAGTCTCGACATATTATCAAAAACAAACTTTTATAAAAGTTGTACTATTCAACCTTGGAAGTAAATTACAATAGTAGCATAAGAAAACTTATCATCCAACTCTGCTTAACAATTTATATTGTTAATTAGTAAATAAAATGTTAGCATGTGTGCTTGTTATTCTTTGTACAACTTCTATTGCACATGTGTGTTACATTAAAGGCTTACATTTTAACATTTAAATATAATTTGGTTCCATTTTTTTTTTGTTACCAACGTCAAAACAACAAAATTAGCGTGCGATAAAGAAATACTTTTGAAACCAAAACGGATGTCGTAAAGTGAACTTTATACCACCGAAATAGAAAAAAGCATTTTGCACATTACACCCACACAACTTGATAAACTGTTGAATATTCGCGTCACGGTTTTATTGTGATCTTCTAGTTTAATCAATAAATCTGGTCTAGGAAAACCTAGATTTTTTAATTCTGTCTTAATGTTACTAACGCAATTCATAGTTGCATTTGCACCGATAGAAATTACAACATACACTCACCGCTGTATGTTACATACTGGACCGCCACTCGGACCCGGCACCATAGAGTAGTGCCCCGCCGCCTACATATATCCGCGCGCAACCCGCGCCAGTTTCATCGCTCGATTTCTAATGCAGACGAGGCAGTCACGCAAGATGCCCCGGAGCCTACGTCAGACTGCGATTTTTAAACACGCTGAAAAGACGGACTGTTATTTCTGAAAACATATTATTTGTTATCAAACAAATCAGAAAAAGTACATACAAATTAGGTATTTATAATTAATTTATCTGTTAAAAGAAATTTGTCACGGGGGGGGGGGGGGGCAGTGCCCCGTTACCCTCCCTGCAGCAGCCGCCACTGATAAGAACGTATGTTTCTTGATACACATTGCCTACATTCCAGGCGCTTAAAGGAATATTTGTTAGACGATCGCAGAGCCAAGACGCCAGTTGGTCGGCAGCATAATTTTGGTGAATCTACACTGCATAAATCCATTTTTCTGTAGGCAAAACTCTTTCTTCAATTTATTCAGTCGCCGGCTTCCAACGGTGTGTAACGCGAAATTACGATAAATTGTTTTTATACAGTGTGATTTATGTACGCATGTCGCTCCTGTTGTATTGCTCATAATATTGTTAATGAATTAAAAATAATTTTAATTCATGTAATTTGTTCGCCATTTTTTTATAGTTGTTAAGGACGTTTATCATTATTATTTTTCTTTTATTCGTTTTTATAAAGTAATAGTCTATGTTCTTATGTAAAACGTACATATGTTTAGTTTTAATCTCAATTTGCTTTATTTTACAAAGGCATAATTAATTAGAACATGTATATTTCTCTGTATAAGTGGTCACAGTCATTTTATTACTTCATAATCGTAAAATAATGTATATTTAACATTAAATCTGGAAAGACCAAGAGGGACATCAGTCTCCTAATGTAATCTCTTTCTCAGAAACATTTCTATTGTCCGTTCTAGTAAATCGGTAAATGCTTTGTCTAAATTACCATTTATTTTCTTGCTTTTATTAACATCATGCCCGTCAGCAGTTGCATCGTATTCACCAACGGAAGCCGTTCGGGAGAAGAAAATTAAATTTGTGGAGATAGCTGATGGTCCAATAACATTGAAAGGTAAAGACAATTATTATTTCCAAGTGCAAGGCCAGCTACATATAACAAATAGAAAGTACTTCTTGTTTGTTATATGGACACTGTTACACCCTAAACAACGTCGTAACTAATTTTACTGACTTAGGTGAGTCACAGTATAAGGAGATCTCTATAGTGTGGTAGTAGGAATTGAAAATCGCAGGGCCGAGCTAGCTCAAATCGCAGATGACGTGACGGTTCAGATAACTAAACTTAAGATATGGGCGTCGGTCGGCGGCGACGCTAGCGACGTTGTCTGGGCACCAGGACACTGCGCTACCTTAACGGTAACCTACCTGCGTTTTCTAAGATCTGCCACTGGCTGTGTTCCTCCAGCGGGTTACACTACTGAATCACCCTGTATAGGATCCGATAAACAAACCTCCTTCATGCGCTAATTATGACGAAAGGTAGGGGTTTACATAACCAATAATAAATAATAAAAGAAAAATAAGGTGAACAGTAAACTATGTATTTAAGCAGTCTTGATATAAATAAAAAAAAGAAAGATGGTAAGATTAAAAAAAGTGAAGGTAAATATTAGAATTTTAAACGCACTATAAATGTATTTAAATGGAGGATTATTAAGTTAACCAAAACAACAAAAAGATATGACTATTAGCAATTTATATTATGTGACAAAAAAAAAGGTCATAACCTCAGCAAAATTGAAATAATAAAACATATTAACATAACCTCCGCAGTATTCATAAGAGGTAGGACGGTAGCAGAAACGTTTCCTCGACCTTACAATATATTACAAAAGATTAAAAAAAGTAGCCTACTAAAGGCGTTACAACTTAAAATTTACGGTAACTCAATTGTTAGAATAATAGCAATATTTCGTATCAGATCGTTGTGTAATCTGCCAAAGGCTTACGTTTATATATGATTTAACTAAGCAAATTTAGATTTAGGTAAAATTTAGTCTACTAAAGTTTTAAAGAAATTACTGAAAGAATTTTTAAGTAAACAATTGTTAATTAAATAGCACGTTTAAACATTGATAATTTAATTCAACAGATTAAGACAATTCAAAGATTTTACAGTAAGGAATTGAAACAAGTAAGTTAAATTTGAAGAGTACTTCGTTTGTACCAGTGTACGTAAACAGTGAGTACTAAAACAAATGATCTGCTGCTGGAATCACCCAGTATACAGCACAATCAAATTTACAAAATAACAAAAGTTAAACTACGGTTTGAAATAGTGGTTTATTAAAATTATGCAAGTCACTAGTTAATTTTAAAAAAAACGTGTGTAGTGTCCAGCCTAACTGGCACAAGATTTAGACAAATCAGTCGAGACACATGTAGTAGATAATGTTTGGTGCTGTACTTATCTGGCTAGCTGTGCGAAAGAAGAACTCCCTAGCTGGAGTTGGTTCCTCGACGTAATTCTGGCCAGCAGGAGAAAATTCCTCGCAGGAGCCTCTGGGTTGAATGTCAAGTACAACAGGTAGATCGACTATAACGCTGTGATCCTCAATGGAAAAGTACAGCCGCAATGTCGGCGTTAATACTGAAGTTTTAGCACTGAAGTTTTAGCACGGTACTACAAGTTCCTATTGATACGGTACTACAAGTTCCTATTGATACGGTACTACTATACTCCATTCAGTCTAAGAATGGAGTAGATGGCGCTACAATATGAGCACAGTTTACACACGATGAATTTTATATTTTGAAAACATATAAAACATATGTTTACTGTCAGATGGATAGCAGGGATATACATTGTATATGATATCATTATATTTTGACTTTTACGTGTTTATTGACATTTATTTAAGTAAGGCTTACATTGCTTTTAAAATGATAACCATACTAACAAACATGAAAAGGCAAACAGCTAATCAGTATTTGATAAGTTTTCCAAAACAGAATATCGCTCACACAAAAAATATTAAAATATAAGGAAAACATTGAATAACAAGTTGTGTCTACATGTAAATAGAACGCATACATTTTACAACATTCAAGAAAGTAGGTATCATTATCAATATGTGAGTAAAAGGTGTAAAGGGCAATATTTCATCTTAAAATCCAATAAATTTTAGATACTATTTCCATTAGCAGATATTTCAATTATTATCTTATTTACAATATCTAGAAATTGATAAAATACCTTAACAAATGAATATTTCACTTGCGAGTTCTAAGAAGTACTATTTTTTAAGAATATTAACAACAAATAACTATGTAAAATACGGAAATCGACAAACACTTTGAACAAAACTGTCACTAAACAAATTTTTGACAGAACGAGCTAAATGCGATTATTTTGTCGGTGTAAATGCACACTCGATTTCAACCAATCACAAACGTTTATTTTAAGCCCTATCTTTCCCAATGCTCCATTCTTAGACTGAATGGAGTATAGTTCCTATTGATTTAGAGGGAAAGAAAAGCAGAGATACAACTCTGAAAATTAACATAAAATTTGCTCAGAACTTACCCCAGGTTTTCTCTGGAGAACGACGATAACTGACTTCCAAAAGACACCAATAGCACAAAATGGAGAATACTTGGAGACCACCTCGTGGCACTACAAGATTTCAAGTGGCGGTAAACTACGATACAACCCACGAAAAACACGTAATTAAGGTAGCGAAAATTTACTACTTATTCATTGGAGCCGCTAATGCGTTAATTGTCTACTTAAGACATGCAAATAATTAACAAGAATAAGTAGCTTGAGCTAATGTTCTTCATTCGAAGATCGACATAGAAGTCAAGTCAGAACGTGCATCCTCAAAACCAGTGCGCTATAGCCATCACGCAGGCCTTAAAATAAGCGAGTCACGGAAACAAGTCGGTATGAACGCGGGAAAAATTCAAATAAAATTAACGAACAGAACATTTTCCTGCAATAGAGCACACTAGTAACGAGATCTTAATAATTAACCACAACTATCTTCTGAGTTCGAAATGATGACAAAACACATCGATATACATTTACAATGTACGTAAGAATATAAAGTCAGATAAAACGAGAAGAGAGATTTCACGCCCAGAGTGTTGGCAGTCATGCAACATTCAGCGCAGTGACCCATTGACATGTAACTAACAAATTCGTAAACAAATGCACGGCCCCGCCGAACATCATGAGAGAGAATACGTATAATTAAACGATTGACAACCAGATAAATATCTAATTACTACAGATAAAACACGCAAGGTAGTGACGGGATTCTCCCGATCCAAACGAACTTACAGGCATTGGTATTCGGACGTAGTTACAGCGATATACGTTCTAAAGGTTATGTACAACGGAGGCTCGGAAAAATGAAATTACTGTGAAAGGCCCGCTGTTAACATCAAGTGCATGTCCGGGAGGGAAGAAAATAAGTATGCACAGTGTCTTAAGCTATTCTCAAGTTAAAATAAGCCCCTTTTTTTTAAAGCATACAAACAATCAATGGAACCAAAGAAGGTTTACGATTGCCACAATACATGCTTCAGGTGTAGCAAAATAAACAAGGTGCTAAAAGAATATCCTAACACAATACTTCCTTCTACAAACATGGTAACAGGAAAGCAATAAAACTAAGGTGGAGATAATCAAGATCACACAGAAATCGCAGCCCGAAAACATGAATTGTCGATGAAAATAACAATGTTTACATCCGGAGATTAAAACAACAGACTAAATACAGGTAGGTCGGCCTAAAAATTGTCTAACAGGCCCAGGAATTATTCATTATATAGCGTAGACTTAGATAACTCTAAACTTGTAATTAAATTCCTCGTGAGAATGCCCCAAAATTAGATTTCAATAAATTCAGCTTAAGAAACAGAAATGAGTTCACACAATAAATAAGGCATGTCAAACTAGTTCACCAAATATACCAGGCACGATCGTAAAGTTGCGATTTAAAGTATCAAACAATGCGAAAAGCATAAGTAATGCGAAACATTGGCCATACGTAAAAATAAGGCATAACAACACCTTTCAGAATTAGTGTACAAAAAATCATGAGGGACGATAATTTCTGGGATGCGAATATGAAGGAGCAGTTGGTGACTTTCTTTTACAGATGTTTTCTACCTGAATTGGTTGATCCCCAGTGTCCAAATAAAATGCCTATTCGTGATTTACGTCAGTAGAAAAAATAACAGAATATATATCAGATATAAGGAATTACTTTATACGGATAAAATTTAAGTGGCTTTAAATTTTAGTTTTACTCTGGCTATGAATAATCACGTCTTGGCTTTCTTATGGTGTTATGTATTGTTATCCTCCTTTTATATTTCCTATTTTTAAGCTTTTTCAAGTTCAAGTATTATATTATTCTGATGTTCTGCTACATACAGTTCTTTATGGCATTAATTCTGCAACTTTATTCTGTTCTATTCATTAATTTGGAGAACGCCAATTTCCCATGTTAATAAATAAATATGATTGTTATTTATTCTGTATTTTTTTTCTTGTATAATTATGGAAAACATAGTTTCTCTGACCATAGATGATACCGTCATTATTTTTTAATATGTCTGGCCGATACATGTATGTGTGACACTTTTAATTAAAAATAAATTCGGAAAAGTTCTGATCTTTATAATAATAACATTTAAAATTGTATTCAAACAAAAACGGGAAATGTAGCAAGACAAGAAAGAAATAATTTTGGATTTATATTTCCCAGATTGATGCTTCTAATTATCATAGACATATATATAACAAAGTGCACAGGGAAGGGTCAGTTTAAAATAAACTGAAGTTATAAATTTCAGTTACCTAATAACGTTACTCTATCAGACTCCGGCAAATCTTTTTTTTTTTTTGCTATAACTAACATGTACGCTAGGGATGCGCAACATTTCCAAAATATCGATATTAGAATCAAATAATGTATCAAAAAATCAAAATCGATTTTAAACAAATATCGAATTAAGAATATCGATATTCCTTGATATCGATATTTTTTTCATATTTATAACAGAAGTTCTTTGTGGCTTTTCAAGTCATTTATTAATAACAAATAATAAAATCTTTAACTTAAAATATATTTATTCCAAAATTAAAAAAATCCCAATGAAAATACAAGTGGTATAAAACAAATACAGAAACACAAATATTAACCCAAACCCAGTAAACATTTTTCAAATTTCCGTCAATATTATTTAGTAATATCAACATTAAAACTGAAAATGACCACTCATATATTATAAATAGGGAAGTAAACATGTAAATGTCGTAGTTACTAAATAATACTGTGGGAAATTTGAAAAACGTTTAATCGGAAGATAACGCCTCATAAAGTCGAACTATACGAAATGTAAATTCTATGAAATGAAACATTCCGCTGCCGCTTCCAGATTATAATTTCTACGAAATAGTAAACATCCCAATAGACATTTTTCAAATTATTAACTTTTTACTTTCTTATACGTAGTATAAGGAAGTATTGTGATGACGAAAATTTTCGACCTCGAGATTTTTGCAGATGTCCACGTTTTGAAGTCCCCTGATACCAAAAAAGTGGTTTTCAAAAAATGTCTGTGTGTCTGTCTGTGACGACGATAGCGGTCAAACCGCTGTAGACATCTATTCCAAATTTTGTATTTACGTGTATAATCTCCCTCTTCTGATATGATTAGTCTTTCAGTAAAATCGGCAGACTGGAAACTGGAAGTAGTAGTTTACTTCAGTGAAAAAATCGAATTTTGCAAATATGTCGTCAATTACCAAGTTTAAACAAATTTATAAAGAATTCAAATGTACTCAAAATTAAATTTGAGACAAATTGTTTTAAAAAAATTTTTCGAAATTCCAACCGGAAATAGGTCTTTTACTCTTATCGAAAATCAGTTTTCTGCGAATATCTCGCAAGTCATGCTTTCTACTCAGGTACATTACGAGTATAAAAGTATTTAGATTATAATTTTAAATATCTTTTGTATAAAAAAAAATTCAAAATTCGGGCCGGAAGTACCACTTTTACTCTTACCGAATAACGATTTTTTGCAAATATGTCGTACATTATGCATTCTATAAATATTTATTAAGAGTACAAAAGTATTTGGAGTTGGATTTGCAATATTTCTTGTATACATGAAATTTCAAAATTCGGACCGGAAGTAGCACTTTTACTCTTAGCGAGTAGTACTTTTTTTCGAATATCTTGCAAAGTATGCATTCTATAGCGATTTATTAAGAGAATGAAAATTAGAATAGGATTTTGAATAAGTTTTGTATAAAAAAAATCTTAAAATTGTATAGTTTGAAACGCTCATACGTATAAGAAAGTCGTGTGGTGGCGACACCTCATTTTTTCTTAAAAAGATAAATTCTGTATAATGTGAACAGGTTCTTTTGTCTATTAATGTGAAATAAATGCCTGAAATTTGGAAAAATGGCATTTTTGATTAAACGATATTATCGAATAAAAAATGAGGTGTGGCCACCACACGATTTTCTTATACGTATGACCGTTTCAAATTATAGAATTTTAAGAATTTTTTATACAAAAATTATTCCGAATTTTTTATACAAAAATTATTCAAAATCCTATTCTAAGTACTTCTATTCTCTTAATAAATCTCTATAGAATGCATACTTTGCAAGATATTATCAAAAAAGTGCTACTCGCTAAGAGTAAAAGTGCTACTTCCGGTCCGAATTTTGAAATTTCATATATACGAAAAATATTGCAAATGCAGTTCTAAATACTTTTGTACTCTTGATAAATATATATAGAATGCATAACATACGACATATTTACAAAAAATCGTTATTCGATAAGAGTAAAAGTGGTACTCCCGGTCCGAATTTTGAAATTTCATATATACAAAAAATATTGCAAATGCAGTTCTAAATACTTTTGTACTCTTGATAAATATATATAGAATGCATAACACACGACATATTTGCAAAAAATCGTTATTCGATAAGCGTAAAAGTGCTACTTCCGGTCCGAATTTTGAAATTTCATATATACAAAAAATATTGCAAATGCAGTTCTAAATACTTTTGTACTCTTGATAAATATATATAGAATGCATAACATACGACATATTTGCAAAAAATCGTTATTCGATAAGAGTAAAAGTGGTACTTCCGGTCTGAATTTTGAAATTTCTTTTATACAAAAGATATTTAAAATTATGTTTTAAATACTTTTATACCCGTAACGTACTTGTCTAAAAAGCATGACTTGCGAAATATTCGCAAAAAACTGATTTTCGATAAGAGTAAAAGACCTACTTCCGGTAGGAATTTCGAAAAACTTCTTAAATAAAATTATTTTCAATTTCAATTTTAAGTATATATGAATTCTTTATAAATTTGTTTAAACTTAGTTGTTGACGAAATATTGTCAAAATTCGATTTTTTCGCTGAAGTAAACTGCTACTTCCGGTCTACCGATTTTACTGAAAAACTAATCAGATCTCAAGAGGGAGATTATACACATAAATACAAAATTTGGAATTGATATCTACAGCGGTTTGACCGCTATCGTGGTCACACACACACACACACACAATACCTCCTTACCTCCTTATACTACGTATAAGAAAGTAAAAATCGATATCAGTAGATATTATTGAATAAAATAATATCGATTTTAATCTCGATTATCGAAAAGAAAATATCGATATTTTTTTAAAAACGATATATCATGCGCATCCCTAATGTACGCTCCTGGGATTTTTCACCAAATGTAGATGTTTGTATTAAAATTAATAACTAACTAAACATGTGCCTGATGCCGACACGGCATTTGAAGAATTTGTAACTGAACTACAGACTATAGTTGACAAGCACAGAACACAAAACATCAAACACATTACCGACAACAAAACAGTGCCATGGATCACTGATGAATTAAGACTAATGAAACAACAACTGAACGACCTATACTGGTTAAAATCACACTGTGACTCTGCCAATATCAATGAACAGTACAATACCAAAAGGAAGGCATACAAAAGTTTGATTGAGGCGACAAAAGCAAATTATTATAAAAATCACATCGATGGTGCTCAAAACAAGGTAAAATGTATATGGAAACTTGTGAACGATACGCTTAATAGAAAGAAAACATATGGCATCGATAAAATTATAGTCGATCACGAAACAATTACTAATCCAGAACAAATAGTGGAAGTATTCGGTCGCTACTTCTCGGGCGTAGTGCAGGACGCCCTTGAGAAACAGTTCGGGAATGACTTGTCGGATTCATGTACGTGTGTTCCAGGTGTTCCTAACACAATGGTGTTCTTAGACACAGATATCGCCGAAATAACAAGTATCATAGGAAATCTAAAGAACAAAACCAGTGTAGGGAGCGATCAACTGTCAATCAGCATGATAAAGGATACATGTGAAGACTTAGCCGCCCCTATGGCACACTTGATTAATAGGGCAATAAGTGCGGGAAAATACCCAACCATATTAAAAAAAACCGTTGTTATTCCGGTATATAAGAAAAATGATAGAGTAAACATTGAGAACTATCGTCCTATAGCAGTTGTTAGCGTTATTTCGAAGGTTTTCGAAACAGTATTACATAACCGTTTAAAGGGTTTTATTGAAAAGTACGATATATTATCACCGTCTCAGCATGGTTTCAGGGCATCCTATTCGACAGAAACCGCGGCCTTCAGATTTCTGGGACATGTGAGTAAGCAACTGGATGATAAACTATTTGTAGCCGGACTCATGTTTGACATGTCACGTGCGTTTGACACAGTTGATAGGGGTTTCGCCAGACATAAACTTGAAAAACTAGGCATTCGGGGCAGTGTATTGGATGTTCTGACATCATTCCTGACAGACAGGAAATTTTACGTGAAGTGTAATGGTGCTCGCTCCAAAGATTATAAGACTGATGCTGGGGTTGCCCAGGGCTCGATACTGGGACCCTTGATTTTTATACTGTACATGAATGACCTCCAACACCACTTGTCAACAGGTGAATTAATTTGCTATGCTGACGACACGTCCATTGTGGTCTCCGCGTCGAGCCCTGAACAGCTCAAAGTTAACATAGCCACTGTAACCTCTGAAATGAAGAATTGGTGTAGACTCAATAGACTGATTTTAAATGAGACTAAGACTGAATGTATTTATTTTTATAACAGAAAGATCCCGGATTATGCCCCTGCAGATCACAACAAAAATTGTAAATTTCTGGGGCTATATATCGACCCTCGGCTCTCGTGGGATGAGCATGTGGAGTGGGTAATTAACAAACTGAATTCAGCCTATTTTGCTATTAACCGATTAAAAAATATGCTCGACACATCGGGTCTCCTTCAGGTATATCATGCATTGGTATATTGCCATTTGAATTACAACATAATTATCTGGGGCCGCCCAGCTCTAAATAGTCGCCTTTTCATACTGCAGAAAAGAGTTATACGATTAATTTTTAGTTTGCCACAGATGGAAACCTGTAAACCTACATTTATATACAATAAGTTGCTCACCTTGACATCAATTTATATACTACGGTGCAGTATGTTTGTCAAAACAAATAAACATTATTTTAGTTTTAACTCTTTAAATCATAATTACAATACTAGATACTGTGGAGATTTGAGAGCCGAGGGTCACTTGACAACTTTATTTGAAAAAAATGTGAAATTTAATTGTACAAAAATTTATAATAGTCTACCAATTACAATTATGAATATTGTTAATGTTTCTATGTTTAAGTCATCTCTTAAAATGTTCTTGATAAACAATGCCTTTTACACATTGGATCAATTTTATAATTATGGGAAACTATGATAACTATATTGCAATGTTGACGTGTCTAATATCAATGTTTGATTAACTGGACTAATAAAATTATTATTATTATTATTATAAATAGTTCAAGTAGACTCCAGACTATGCCATAATATTTAATTTAAACAGATACTAGTTCGTATTAAAAAAAAAAAAAAAATTTAATCGGGAGTCTGAGGGATTCCACCTCACACTCGACGTGACAAAAGTCGCACCTCACCGATTACGGGTTAACTTATATAAGAAATACATAGATGCAAATCCTGGGCTTGTGGTAAAATTCAAATATCTTTAGATCTCCGTAATTTTCTTTATATCTATAAAGAAACGTGTGCGGTGACCTCGATCCGAATGAATTACCTATTCATTCAAATGTATATTATATGCTTTATGAGATTGAATACACACATTCCTTTCCGAATATCAGTGTAGTTTTAAGTGTCCGAGCAAAGTAATGGACACATTGGACATAGATAACAATAACATCTCTATCCCGAACGATATTTTCCGGAAACACGTCAACTATAATTTGCATGGCACGTCAGATGCACTGGGGTAAATGACAGCCCTAATTTTCTATCTCTTTCAGAACTTTTTTGATCTTGTCTTCGAATATTTTTCAAGAAGCAGCATTACCCCCTTAATATAGTTTTAAGTTCTGTTTCTGGTATGGCAGTAAATAAACTTTTTACATCTAATGATATTAGTTTTGCACGAGTTTTGCATTTGGTGGTATTTTTAGTATATTTAACTGCTTTATTAAATCTATTGTTTTTTATGCTTTTATCGGACTTAAAATTAATTTTGTCTGGTAGTATTTTATTGATGTATTTACACAGTTTGTAGTTTGGTGCATTCATGTATGAAACTACAGGTCTTACTGGGTTATTGTTTTTGTGTAATTTCGGTTGACCATCTAAGAGTGGGATTCTCGGGTTCATTATATTTATATGTTCATTTTCTAGATTCTAGATTATTACTCTTTATTATGCTTTTAATTTCTTTCTGATATGTTAGTAGGGTCCTGTATTTTTACAAAGTCTTCGCTATTGAGTAAGTTGTTCATTTTATTTGTATAGTCTAACTTTTTTAAAATAGTGATTGAATTACCTTTATCTGCTTTCGTGAGTATTAAATTATTTGTCTCAATTTTTGTTTTTATTGATTTAATATAATATTATGTTCATTTGTTTTGTTGTTTATTATTTAGCTTTTATTTTGTACTAATATCTTTTTTATTATTTCCTTTTCGTAATTACAGTCTTCTATGGTGTTTAAAGTCATATCTAAGTTTACTGCCAGTTGTTCAATATCTTGTTTTTTGTTAATGTTAGGACAATATTTGAGACCTTTGTTAACAATTTAATTTCTGTTTCATTAAAATATATATTTGTCAAAATTACTACACGTAGATAGAATAATTTAATTTCTATGTCGTCATTTTCTTTTATTTTAATTGGTACCATATTATTATGCAATGATAACAAACTCTGTTTAAGTTTTTCTATTTTCTTTTTCTGTTTGATGTAGTGGTCGTAGCTTCTTTGTTGTACTTCCTCTCTGATGCGTTGGTCCAGGATATCAAATTCTATTGGGTGCATTTGTTGTGTTAATAGTGTATGTATTACTTTTTGGTGGAGTTTGTAATTATTTCTGCTACTGTACCATTTTTGCATTTCTTTCTGTATCCATATCTTGTAGCTTTTTTGTATTGTTTCTTTTGCTTCTCTTGATTTATTGTGGAACGTTATTTTCATGTATTTTGGGTTTAAATCTAGCAATATACAATAAAGTAGTTAACGTAAACAAAAACAATATCAGTACCATGTTAGGCAATAGCAAAGACATTACAAATTTAGAAAAATCTGGTGTATATAAAATTAGTTGTAAAGATTGTGATGCTATCTATATCGGACAAAGTGGAAGAAACATAAAAACATGACTACACGAATATAAAAAAGCAATAATCCAAGGAACGAAAAAAACACAGGATTCTCAGAACATTGCATTGAGAATCTCCATTTTCCCGATACAGATAGTTGTAAATTACTCCATAATGTTAATAAAAGCAAAAAACATAATTATTTAGAAATATTACAAATTAAAAAGCTATACATAAACAATTACACATAACCAATACACAGACAGAATACATAAATACACCGATAATAGACACAATAATAAAATGGTCAAAGTAGGTAACAGTGAACACACCCTCAAGTATATAAGTTTAAAAAATAGATACACAAATTTAGTTGAGTAAATTCTTTGAGAATGGTAGAACATACCGAAACAATTGTTAGAAATATTCTAATAAATTAAGTGAAACGAAATCAAGTGTTTTTCAATTTTATCTATATATAAATTATGTTTCACTAAGAACCGACGGTTTATCGTGATAATTATACGGCAAATGGCAAAACAGACCATTAAATACAGTGACACTCAACTCAACGGTTCGATTGATATTGATCGAATGACAATGACAAGATCACCGAGGTCAAGGATGTTACGTAAAATTATTTAAAAGAAATGGGATTAATTAATAAGAACCAAACAAAGAAATAATTAAATAGAAATAATCGCAGATAATTAGGCATTGACGTAAGGAATAAACAACATAAAACGAAGAGACATTCATAAACAACATCTACTAACATTACCCTCGCCCACACGAGATGACGCCAGCGCTGCAAATTAAAGAAAATAAAACCATAATAATTAAAAATGAAGGAAAGCCACTCAATTACACGAGGTAATTAACAAAAGAAAACAATCTAATTATTACCAATAATATTTAAAAATAATTCGAAAGGAAATGTACAACTCATTCGAACATTAAAAGAAAATTCTACATTCCACAGAAAATATTTATACGTAGTTCAATAGTAACAAAAGATTATTCAAGGCGTAATCTAATATGTACAAAATTATACAAGGCAAGTATACAGCGTCACTCGCTGGAAATGAACATAATGATAAAATGCTGATAAGGTACAAGATACACAAAAACAAAATGTAACAACTATTTCAAATACAACAATAACATCTACAAACAAACTAACGGTCTGCCTATGGGCAATCCCCTAAGTCCCCATTTAGCTAGCAGAAATTTATATAGCACACTTTGAAAAACAATTATTCAAGAACGACAATAAAATCATAAAAAAGATATTACACTGGACAAGATACGTAGATGACATGTTTTGTATATTTTTAGGAACTGAAAGACAAGCAAGTGAATTAGTAAATTACCTTAATAAAATTAACAACAAAATACAATTCACAATAGAAATGGAAAATAACAATCAACTAAACTTTCTAGATATCACAATCAAAAAAGAAAATAACAAATTAACTTATAACATATATAGAAAACCGACATACACAGACACAATAATAAATAGATATTCAAACCAATCCTGGAAAAATAAAATATCCCCGTTCCATAGCTTCATTCACAGATTAATAAACATACCATTAAGTAAAACAGATTATAATAAAGAATTAAATACAATTAAAATAATAGCAATGAATAACGGATACAATCCAAAAATAATAGATGATATAAGAAAACACAAACATAAAAGAAACCTACAAACATACTTTTACCCCACAATAAAAGAAACAAACACGAAAAAATGGCATATAATACACTACGTCCCCTCAGTAAATAAACAAATTAATAAAATACTAACTAAGAAAGGACTAAAAGTAGTTAACATAAACAAAAACAATCTAGGTGCCATGTTAGGCAATAGCAAAGATAACATTACAAATTTAGAAAAATCTGGTGTATATAAAATTGATTGTAAAGATTGTGATGCTATCTATATCGGACAAAGTGGAAGAAACATAAAAACATGATTAAACGAACATAAAAAAGCAATAATCCATCCATAAATTACTCCATAATGTTAATAAAAGCAAAAAACTTAATTATTTAGAAATATTAGAATAAAATAAAAAATGGTCAAAGTAGGTAACAGTAAACACACCCCCAAGTACATAAGTTTAAAAAATAGATATACAAATTGTTGTTGTTGAGTAAATTCTTTGAGAACATACCGAAACAATTGTTAGAAATATTCTAATAAATTAAGTGAAACCAAATCAAGTGTTTTTTTTTAAATTTTATCTACGTTAAAGTATAATAGAATTGATAAACTAGCTACGTAACAATATATACAAATCTAGAAATTGATTAAATAATAAACAAAAGGGGAAACCTTTAGAACAATAGAGATCATTAAGTATAAATCATTATCATTATGATTATCCTAATCATTACTAGTATTAAGCTTTGAGCATTAAGAAGAGTAATGTATAGTTCTGTGCAATAAAGTGGCGTACACGTTTTACTGCTAATTTTGACATTATTTTGCAAGTGTGAAAATGGCTTATTTGTTTCCTGTATTTAAAAGGTTATAGATAATGCCTTCATTATTGACACTGGTTGTCAAAATGATTTGTTCTGAGTATCTTTTATCTTGATGATTATTTTATTTAAAATTATCGTTTATAAAGATATTGTATTGGTAAGGTGTTTGATATGTAAATGAATATTCTTTACAATATATAATTTTCTAATAATGCTCCATGTTCGGGCGCTAAAATGTATTAGTATGTGTAGCTCCAAGTTGGGCCAGCCAAAATGTATTGGTATACACAGGTGAATATAATTAAAACCACGGCATAGCTTATATACTTATAATAATTATTCTTTTTCTTTCTCTCTTTGCGTGTGACTTGGTCCGATAAGATTTCTAGAAATTTTATAAATTATTCAATTCCCACTATATTAATTTTTAAGTAAAGTTCTTTAAATTAATAGATTTCTATATCCCAATATATTAGTAGAATTCTGTAATTTTACTGTCTATTCCCTGAAGAAAAACATATAATCCCATGTGCACAGCTGATTACATACAAAATTAAAAAAAAAACGATTAGATTAAAATTCTTATATTGCTCGGTTTTACTGATTGTGTACAAGAAATGGTATATTTACATGAACCAAAAAACATTTATTTCCTAGTGAAATTGTTTAATACGTTGTAAGCGTTCGATTTGTTAAGAAAAGTTATTCATCTTTCTAATATGTGTACGGTAAGTAACCAAACAACTTTAATTATACTTTAAAATAAATTTGTTCACAATTAAATTCATAATGTGTCTTCTAATACTCATAATTATTATGTTCACTTTGATAATCCTATATATATATAGGATATTTCGATATTTGCTTTAATTAAAAATATATTTCATATTTCTATACTCATAACCTATCTTTTTATAAGTGTCAACATTTTTTTACTTGTGATCTACATGAATTGTTTTGTATTAAAATTTTTGTACTGGATTTACTTTAAATATGTTCAATATTTCCCAATATCAATGTGTAAATTTTACATACAACCTTAATTCATTAATGTACTGTAGTCCTATCAATTCCTCAATTTAATAATATTTTCCTTCTTGTAGATTTACACTGCCTAGTTGTATACGATTTCCTCGAAGAAGTTGAATAATCCAGGATGCTCTGCCTTCTCAACACTTGAAATTATTGGTTATAGATAAATGCTGCCTGCAAAAGTTCAGTTCAACTCTCGGATAAATATTTCCTGTGCCCTAAAATATACAACACTTCTTGAAGACACTTTTTCTATTAACAGGTACAGTATCAGTATCTCTTCTACTTCAAATGGAACTTATATATGGATAAACTTGCAATGAAAAATAATCCTCTTGAGGAAAATCCTACGTCAACATACACGTTCAGTATCAGAATCTCTTCTACTTCAAATGGAACTTCTATATGGATAAACTTGTAATGAAAAATAATCCTCTTGAGGAAAATCCTACGTCAACATACACGTTCAGTATCAGAATCTCTTCTAGTTCAAATGGAACTTCTATATGGATAAACTTGCAATGAAAAATAATCCTCTTGAGAAAAATCCTACGTCAACATACACGTTCAGTATCAAAATCTCTTCTACTTCAAATGGAACTTCTATATGGATAAACTTGTAATGAAAAATAATCCTCTTGAGAAAAATCCTCCCAGGACTGTCTTAACTGAAAATCACCTCTATGGACTGTCTTGAATAAATATTCTATATGGGTAAGTTTTCTTAAATATTTTATCACAAATCTTCTCAAAATTTCCACACATTCAAATTAAACGACTTAGCACTCTATTAGTGATGGCTTGTGAACTTTTATTTCCACTTTAAGTTGGAAATTATAAATAATTATATATTCGCGTTGAATAATGCAATACTAACACTTTGAATACTCAAAAATCTTACAATATGTATAAATTTCAGTGATATTTAAGAAGCACTGAAATTCTACACCCGCACAGAATCAAAAGTAAAATTATTCTCCTTTTCACTTGTTTATAAACATTCCCTTGACGATTATTTTAAAAAATTTCCTCCACCAATCAAAATATACCACCTATACTTTATATTCAAAATAATTCTTTTAAACTCTTGTAAGACTATTTATCTCCAGTTTAGCTTATAGAAAACACATTATTTAATTCAATTCGTATTATTATCTCTTGATTTTTATATCTCTAAAATACATTATACACTGTTTCTCAATCATATTTCTTAGAACTGTCAAAATCAAAGCTGTCACGTTCCTTATTTTAAATAAAGCCGCGAATCTTAATACAAGATTAAATATTTTTAATACCCAATAAATTATCATACTTGACTTCACCTATCAACGTTTAATTAAACAATTTTGTACAAATTTATAAAATACAATATTTTTTATACAGTAACTAATATCTCTGAATTCTTCCTTCCAGAATTTACAATAATTGGTTTGAAGAAAGAAAAATGAACATTCTACCATTATTCAAAGTAAAACAATAATTGTGAATATATTTTTAATTTTATAAGTATTAATTTTATGGACTTGAATATATTTATAAAAACTTGATAAGAAATAAGAATACCTTTTCTTTATATAAGAACACGTATCAAATTATATATTATATATAGCATGGTCATCCAAACCATGACAATATTATCTTAATATTAAATAAAATTTATTATATTATATAATTATTTAATATTCAACCCGAAATATAAAATACAAATAAAAATATAGATAACAAAACAAGAAAATATTAATATTTAGTCATACTGATATTTGCTTCAATGACTTTATTTAAACGATGATTGAATTAATTAATTGTGGCACGTAATTATCATCCGCCGCTAATTCTTCCCACGCATGTTCTATAGTATTCCAAAGATGACTCACATTTAGAAAACGAATATTTTGGGTGTAAATTTTCTTAGTCAATAAACCCCCATAGGGTTCAGATCAGGACTGTTAGCAGGCCACTACAAAGTTTCGATGTTATTATTACCAAGCCATGTTCTAACAATATTAGCCGTGTGCACAGGACAACTGTCATGTGGATAAATAAAATTCTCGGGATATAATTGTCGTACGTTTCCTAAAATATGGACATAGTTTTCAGCATTTAACCGCCCGTCTATTTTGAAGCAAACTCCTAGCCCTTCATAGCTGCACAAATCCCATACATTTTCCTTGAAACGTCCACTCTTTCGTACCGGATATACAGCATGTGTAAAATCATATTGGGGATAGGACATATTGCTGTAACCTTAACGCTACAAAGATTGCATAAATATTTTTATTTAATGAATAATAATAATAATAATAATAATAATAATAATAATAATAATATATTTATTCAGTGTAATAAAATCATTACATGAAAGGTCAAAATATACATATATACAGTAACAAACAAAACAGATTAAAATTGTATATTATTAAAATTATCATTTAAATATTCATTAATTGAATAAAAACTTTTCGTCAGTAAAAGTTTTAATATTTTACTTAAGAAAGTACTAGTATTCATTGTATGCAGGGGCTTCACTTTGTTGTAAATCTTTGGCCCCCAGTAGTCCACATATCTTTGGGCAGTCTGCACACGGTGATAAGGGGTTCGCAGTTTATCCCTGTTTCTTATATTGTACTGGTGGGAGTCCCCATTTGCGGCAAACTCATCCTCATTGAAAATGACACTTAATGCAGTTGTATATATATATGGATGGTAATGTGAGTATAGCCCCTTTTACAAAATATTTTCTGCAACTATCCCGATGTCCCAAACTATACAACGCTCGAACAGCCCTCTTCTGCATTTGAAATATTCTCTCTGCCGATGGTAAGCTGCCCCATACCAAGACTCCGTAGCTCATCTTAGAGTGGAAGTTGCAGTAGTAAGCCGTTGTTGCAGCTTCGTGAGTTGCAACACTTTTCATACGTCTTATTGTGTATGTTGCCTTTGCAAGTTTATCAGCCAGACTGGAAACATGATCCTCCCAAGTAAGCCTACTATCCAGCGTCAGACCCAGATAGCATACGTTGCCGTTGGGAGGTTGGTTTTTTGCACAGAAAGTAAGTTGTTGTGTTTTCCCTTCATTTAGTTGCAGACCATTGCCAAGGAACCATTCCCTGGCTTTCTCCATAATGTCATTCGCCTGTTCATTCAACTCTTCTTCATCTCTTGCAGTCACCAAAAAGGCAGTGTCATCCGCATATAAACAACATTCCATCGGTGCTAAGCATTGCGGCAGGTCATTGATATATAGTATAAACAGAAGGGGGCCCAAAATTGAGCTCTGTGGAGCCCCATTCTTTGTTGATTTTAAAGATGATGTTTGTCCATTGAGTTCAACAACTTGCTCTCTATCCCTCAGATAGGACACTAAAAGATCATGTGGAGTGCCTCTAATACCATATTGTTGTAGTTTGTGTAACAGAACCTCATGATTGACTAAGTCGAAAGCCTTACTCAAATCACAGCAAGTCAACTGGATTCGCTTTTGCTCATCATATGCATTTACGATTGATATAATGTTCATAATCCCTGTTGTTGTTGATCTCTTTCTTCTATATCCATGTTGACTAGCTGTGACGTAGCCGTTTTTATCTAGATATTTAGTTATTCTTCTTGCAATCACCTGTTCAAAATTTTCGATATTGTGGGTAATATCGCTATTGGACGATAGTTATTTGGATCATCTATATCCGCCTTTTTGTACACTGGAACTACTCGCGATTTTTTTAGTTGTCTCGGAAAGACTCCTTCATTTACGCACTTATTTAGTAGTTTGGTCAGAGGCGTTATGATTTCATTTGTAATTTGTTTTAAGAGATATGTTGAGGTGTCGTATATATCTCGCGTGTGTTTACTTTTAATAAACTGAATAACATTTTTGACTTCATTTTCGTCAATGGGTGAAAAATAAAACGAGTTGGTATTGTTTAAGTTAAGATTTTTTACGTGTTTCATTGACTCGATGGTAAATGTAGAGCTGATAATTTGATTTCCAATTTGCACAAAGTGGTCATTCATATCATTTGCTGTTAGTTTGGTTTGAATGTGTGTTGTTCCATTTGTCTGACGAGTTTCATTATTAATTACTGTCCATATTGCTTTCTGTTTATTTTCTGCGTTTTGTATATGCCTTTGATTAATTTTTTGCTTTTCTGTTCGCACCACATCCAAGTAATCTCTTTTATAGCTTCTGTATATCTGATAAAGATCATGATCCTTATTGACACTCACCACAGTATTCAGGACATCTAAGATATTCCTCATTCCTTGTATTCTCTGATTGCAAAATATTTCATTGTTTTGAAATTTCAATGTGTTAAATCTTTTTTTTTGCTGGGGAAAACTTAAATTAAAATAATACAGGAAGGTATTATGAAATTTTTCAAAAGCTGATAGTTACCCATTTGCAGCGCCACGTTCCTTCAACTAACATTTATGTTGGTATCGTCTAGTTCATTTTTGTTTGCCTTAAGTTTTTCTCAATCACATAAGCACATTTGACATTTAATGTACATATTTATAAATGTCATTACTTAAAATTGTCTATTAAAAATTCACGCACACCTGCTATTCTTCGCCTTCTGTGGGTATGTTCTTCTCTTTTCTTAATACCACCCTTCATTATACTTGTATATTGATTAAAGTTATTCTTATTTTGGATACAGTCGGGAATACGTTGTGTACTACTGGATTTTCTTATGGAAACTGCATCACAAAGAGTACTCGCTTCCACCGCGTTACTTTCAAGCTCCACCCAATTTCTCTCTGCTTCTAGTATGTTGATTTGCAGACAACTACAAACAATATTAATGTTATGTCTTCTTTGGAGGTTTTTCAAAAAACTACACCTGATTTGTTATCGTTGAAGCCCTTGTGTCTATGCATACAAAACTTCTTAAATGTATTTTGACTTTTGCATTTATTAACACATAAGACTTACCGATGTGTCGTCTCGAATAAAGATTACCTTTTTATATATATCCTTTTTGTTTTTAGATATTAGAATCAGGTGTTTATTACATATTTAAATATGATCATAAAACTCTCTCATGAATTGAGATTATTGTACATGTCTGAGATTACATTTTTATACATCTGTAATTGTATTTTCTTCTCGGGCATGTCGAATGTGGCCTTGCTCATATAATTTAATGGCATTCAAATGATTCACTCTTTTATTGTCCCGTCTGTTAACATCACTCTCTCTCTATTATTTACTTTTAGTACATTCTTATTTTTGAACAGTGGTCCATTTTTTAAAATATTTAGTGCCACCCTAACGCTTTGTGAGAAATTTGGCTGTTTTCTATACTCAAACCACACATTGTGCTTGTCTTTTTTATAAAAATATAGAATACATATATTTATTTTGTGTTTGTCTTTTGCCTAATATTTAAAATTTTAATATTTAAGCTTAATTTATATATATTTATTTCCTTAATGACATTGCCCCTTAAAGGTTAGGCAACCCATTTTTACTTGTTGTAATTCTTTAACCTATGCTTATTATATTAGTATTTTTCATTTTGAACGAAAAATTAATATTTTTATCCTATAACTTAACTATTTACTAAATGTTATAATTCTTAAAATATAAAGATCACGGCAATATGTATACTATGCATACCGGCAACAACGCGCAGGTCGTGCCAGCAGCAGTTTTATTATATTGCGTATACAACGTAGTAGGAAAATAAAAGCACAATTCTAATTAAACATTAATTCTTAGAAAATTGTTCTATAAATTTACTAAGAACGGAATTTTAATGAAAATAAAAAATATACTCTAAACAATACTGCAAGGCATTGTCCGAGCCTATCATATAACTTTTCTGATACATTACGAATCACATTGACTGTAGATATGATTCGTAATGTGCGAGAATTTTTTTTTTTATGATAGACTCGGACAATGCCTTGCTGCTGAAGGAGGCATTTTTGAGCCTATGCGATAACATTTTATTTTTTAGTATTCTTTAGAGTATATTTTATATTTTCATTAAAATTCTTTTCTTAGTAAATTTACAGAATAATTTACTAAGAATTAATGTTTAATTAGAATTGTGCTTTTATTTTCCTACTGCGTTGTATACGCAATATAATAAAACTCCTAGAAGTATTTTGAATTCTTATTTGGTAAATATGTATTTACGAAGCGTGTGATGCATGCTTAGATAAATACATGTTCATCCATCGACTGACCGTATGCAACTGAAATCCTAATCGTAGTGTACTGGCACGACCTGCGCGTTGTTGCCGGTATGCATAGTATACATATTGCCGTGATCCTTATAGTTTAAGTATTTTTAAAATAGTTAGATAATTAAGCATTAGGATAAGAAAATAAATTATTAGTTGTAAAGATAGTTGCTAAAAATAATTATGAGTTGCATAACCTTTAAGGCGCAACATTATGATGAAAGGTATATAGTAATTTAAGATTGAAATAAATATATATGAAAAGGTATAGAAATAAACACAAAAATAAATTCATGTATTCTATATTAATAGAAAAGATGAGCACAAGGTGTGTTTTCAATATACAAAAACAGAACCAATGAAAAAGGTGAAATTCGACATGCTTGATATGAAAACATCTTTCAAAATGAATAGATGCAGTATATAAATTTGTAAAAAGGATTGTTATCTGTTAGACATTTTATGGTCACATTTAACAATACAATAAATACCTGATACTTATATTTAATAGCATTTTTAAAAAGCATATACAAAAAAGTGTTCTTTATTCGACACGATATAATAAAAGTAAAGATAGAAATACATCCTTGGAATGTTTTAATAAAGTAAAGGCTTCAAAAATAACAGGATAAACCTGGTTTAATCTGAATAAATCTACAAAGAAAAAATAATGTTAACATTGTTGACAGTTACGTGCAGATCAACCTACATGAAGATGAGAGAAGGTTGCTGGAGACAGGGGTAATGCTGTCGAGGTCCGTGTTCCTGATAATGTGATTATAAAAAGGAGAATCCCATCTGTGTTCAATGTATTTCCGATTATTTCCAACGAAGATATCTACAAAAAGAAAATACGGATAGTTTTAAACAATGGGAAAAGGAAGTACATAAACAATGATGAAAGAGGCAATAAATTCATTTACAAATATAATGAGGGATGGCGTTAATAGAAGAAGGATATACCTACTCAAGACAAAGAATCGCGAATGTGCATGGACTTTAATAATAAACAATTTGTGTGTAAACATTCGGTGCATTTTTCAACTGTCAAAAACTGTATAGGTATATTTCGACCTGGGGAAAACTTGAAGAAAACAAACATGAACAGGGCAACACCAACATAAACATTAGTGTGTGAGTTGTGGCGCTGCAGACAGATAGTCGTGTTTTGTTTTGGGGGCCGAGGTTATAAAAAGGCGCGAACGGCGATAGAGAAGAAGCTGCCGATCTTTTAAATTTGCCGGACGTAAAAATTTTGTTAGCGTATGATTGCAGGTATTCAAATACACTGCGCTAAATCATTCTAGTTAAATGTATTAAGTTTATTTTTTTGATTTCATTCTTATTTTGATTAAATTCATATTAAAAATTATCATAATGGTTGACATGAACCAACAAGAATTTGATGATTTATATCAGTATTATAAGTAAGTTTTATTCGAAATAAATTTATGATTCAGATAATTGATGGTGTACGACGTGCGCTAGAGATGCTATGTGTGAATATTCATTTCTAGTAAAGCATTAGACATCATTAATACGTAAATAAAATATTATTTTTGCTAAATTAAATTAACTTTTGCAAATCATAGGAGAATTGTTAATGGTGTAGAAGGGCATTGGGAGTACTATGTGAAAATATTTACTTGCGGTGTTTGCTGTGCACTATTAACAATTTATGTTGAAAAATTTAGTAACATTTCAAGTATTTTGAATACGTAGGGATACAGGTATTCTTGATGGACAAAAGCCAATCTGTAGTATATACAACGTGTGAATGTTTGCATATGGGGATTGGTAAATGTTATATTCAAGGTATTTTGTTCTTTGCGAAATTTTAGATCTTCGGAGGCATTACGTGCGAATGGATGTCTCTGTGGAAATAAAATTTAGCGTCGTAGGGGAAAAAATATTTCTTTAAATCTACGAATACAATATTAAAAGATTAAGGACAGCATAAATAATATTTCTTCTTGAATCCACATAAAGGATAAAAGCAATGTGTATTTCTTGTATATATATATATATTTTATGGTTGGAATAATAAAAAGACATTCCTAACAGCCACATGTTATGAATAGAATTTTTTTATTGTGTTGATTGTTTGATGTATAATTATATGAATATAATGTTTATGAAATTTAAATACTTATTTATTATTAACCTTATCCTAATTGAATTTAAATAAGAAATGTTGCTGACGAATAAAGAAAGGATCACTGCCAGAACCTACGAAAATAGTGTGAATGTTAATAGGGATTGAGATTAAAAAAAATTATTGGAGTAGTTTTAATTATGTAATTGCAGTCTCTGCATTCATGAAAAATTATGCAGTATTGTATCATTAACGCAGGGTCATAGCATAATTACTGTCATTATTTAATTAAATTCTACTGATACAGACTATAGCATAGATTATATGGCCATGCCCAACGTGTAATAATAATACATTTATACTTTTTATTTTATAAACCATATGACTATGCAAACCACTGCAATATGTCCTATCCCCAATATGATTTTACACATGCTGTATATCTGCCCTGCTTAGCGAAAGTGCCGTATGTGCAAACATGACTTAAATGAGATATTGCGATAACTGTTACACTACGAGCATTCTGCGCCCTTTTTACCAAGCAAAAATACCGAATATATATTTCATATTCAAACTTCAGGCATGCGGTCTGCAAATGGTACCGATACAATATGGTCCTTTAGCTCTTCCTTACTTGGTTAAATGCGATCCGTTAAGAGATCCTATTTTTATACCACTGAAGTTAAGCTCTCTGGATTCAAGTAATACATTATTTAAAGAATTCAGCAGAGAAGCATATACAGAAAAGGTTATCTATATTACAGAAAGCTATAATTTACATATAAAAAGCAATCAAACGAATGAAACACTTGGTTATATTGTTTCACTTAAGGACAGATTTATTGTACTCTGACACGTGTTTCGACCTCTCGGTCGTTTAATATTCATAATGTTTCACCAAGAACCAACCGTAGATTCTATTAATTTTATTAAAAAGCAATCATACCTCTCGCAGCAGAAGGCCATGTGGTGCTTGAAATATTCTTTCTGGTCCAAGTGGACTTTGCAAAATGGACACTGCATGAGTTCTAGAATTACATACGAAATAATTTTTAAATAAAGAAAAATATTAACAACTTATAATCAACATAGTACTATGAAAAATAAACGATTTTTATGCCCCTAACAGCTGTTGCATCAAACATTCCTCAATTCCGAAAATTTCTCTACTTCCTAACGTTCCTTTTACACATTTTCACCACCTCTTTTATAATATTGTTGATAAGTTGGACAATGAGATACAGGGATAAGAAGTGTAAGGGCCGGTTTTTCCAACTCCGATTAAAACGCCAGTTAGCGTAATCGTTGATTAAAACACCGGTTAGTACAAATTTGCCTTTTTCCAACACCGTTTAGCGCTAATCATTGATTAAGAACGTCCCTAATTCAACCGGTGGTTGTAGTACCTGATAAAATATTAAACAGTGATTAGGGTTAATTACATATGCGCATAACCGGAGAAACTTTAATTTTTATTATGTATTATTGACAGCATTTATGCATTTATATGCTGTACGAAGTATTTTTTGGTATTAGTTAATAATTATTTTCATCAGTGGTTTAGTAATTATACATGTATATATTCTTCTATAAATGAAATGAACAGTATGATTAAATATAAAAATAATATAATATCGAATATGTGTAACTTTTAGCTTACTACAGAAATAAAATTAATTGATAAGCACAAATACATTATTTTGTCTGATGAGGATAATTCAGTTTTGGAAATTTTTTTATTCTACTGCAATTCTAGGACTATCTCTCAATTTGTGAAGAGTCTAAGATCCTGTGTATTGTTATAAGACTTATATCCACTAATTCTCATCAAGTAAAATTACTTCAACCACTGCGTGTGTTTTGGGCTGCCTATACCCACACGCTCCAACAGCGCGAAGCTTCGAACATTCCCTCGGTGAGAGATAATTCAATTGCTAAGTTCGCTTGATGTCAGATGCAGTTATGGAGATACGATCTTGTGTTGTGGTTTGAATTTAATGAACTTGAAACACACCGGCTAAGCTACAGAGAAGGATTATTAGGGTGAATACTTTGTTTATCTTTCTTTGCTTGCATTGACCTAATTGTGCACCAGGAAAAATCACTAGTCGGGTTTACGTAAAGAGAAAATATCGAAAAGACATAGGGTAATTCGCTTCAAAATAATATTTATTCTTTGCGATAATTAAATTCAAAGGTATACACATATATACATATACATATTCAATTTCTTCGAATATTTTCGCGGTCGTTTGTTGAAGCGTTGTTCTTCGAAACTCTGGCTGCGCTACGTAGACGACACCTTAGTGATTTGGCCGCATGGAAGAGAGAAATTGAATCAGCTCTTATTTCACCTAAACAACAGACACTCAAAAATAAAATTCACCGTCGAAACAGAAGAAAATAACCAGTTACCCTTCCTGGACATTCTAATAATTAAAAAACCGGATGGGTCCCTGGGTCACACAGTATACAGAAAACCTACACACACGAACAGATATCTGAACGCATCCTCACACCATCATCCGGCTCAACTAAACTCAGTAGTGAAAACACTAATTCATAGATCACAAATATTAGCGGACACAGAACATAGGAAAGAAGAAATGGGGAAAATTCGAAACATACTACAAGCAAACGGATATTCGCAACACACAATTAACAGAGCAATTCAGAGCAACAACAACACAACTAGAAAAAGAGAAAAACCTTCACGAGTTGCATTTCTTCCCTACGTGAAAGGGACAACAGAGAAAATAGGTAGAATACTACGGCGACACGACATAGACCCAATATACACCACCGATAAGAAAATTAGGGACGTCCTACCAAGTACGAAGGACAGAATATTACTAGAAGACCAGGGTGTATACGAAGTACCATGCCAAGATTGCGATCAGACATACATAGGCCAGACGAATCGAAGAATCAGCGTACGGAGGGAAGAACATAGAAATGCTGTGTCTAAAAAGGCAGTTTCTTCCTCACTTGCCAAACACGTACTACATTCCGGACATACAATTGATTTCGAACGTACAAAAACTATAGCCCGTAGTACGAATTGGACATATCGGACAATAAGGGAGGCTATAGAGATAGAAAAACGACAGGACTGCATGAATAAACGTGACGACGCACAACGTTTACCTGACATATGGAAATCAACGTTATCGGACAGACGAATTAGAAATAAACGACGAAACAACAGCATCCCACCGCCTAACGTAAACCACACGGACCGAACACAGAAAGACCGACATGTTACCTTTCAGCTTATAGGAATTACTCAAAATAATGTTATTCGAATTACCTGAGCTCTTATAGCTGTAGTACTCTAATACGGGGAGACGTGGCGTCCTTCCTTCGGGATCGCACTACACTTATTCACTGGGTGTTCCAGGATAGGGCTTATATTAGTGTCGAAGGTTAATGAAAGAGTTGTATAAAACCACATGAATTTATTACCACAACTCGGTCACTAAAACAATAGCCACGCAGGACTATAAAGAAATGGCTTAAGGCAACACTAAATATTAAGAGATATTTACATAGATTGATATTATATACACTGGTTATGGAGACACCTTGACCAAAGGGCTAATGATCCCACACACAGGGGGATAAGACAAAGGGGGGTGGTCGCTAGATACTGGCAGTTGAAAATAGAGAGGGATATTTGAGACACTCAGTTGGGGTTCTAGGGGATAAGGCTCCCTTCGGGGTACCTAGTCAATTAACGCCTAGAATGGGTAAGGCTGCCTTCGGGTACCAAACCGACTAACTACTTCTGAGTGACGTGACGGGGCTATCTTGAGATTGCCAACCGTGCAAGCTTAGGAATCAGTTCAGTACTTACGGTTGTAACAATGGGTACGATGTGAGGTCACTTTAGCCACACGTCACAAGTCACTGGGATGGTGTATCGGCACAGGTCTGACACTTGAATAACGATCCGTAGTCTGGATCTTTGTTGAAGCACTAAGTGGCACTCACAACTTCAACAACCTCTCGTATTTGGTTGGGTCACTTTGTTCAACAACCTCTCTTTTGGTTGGGTCACTTTGTTCAACAACCTCTCTTTGGTTGGGTCACTTTGTTCAACAACCTCTCTTTGGTTGGGTCACTTTGTTCACAGCCTCACTAACAGGTCACGAATGCTCCTTGGATGTTGGTGGAAGCACGCAACTGCTGTTGATTCGGACTCTCAGTCCTCCTCGTAAGTGTTCGGCTTATCCTTTTTAGGTCCTTCCTCGTCTTCGGGTATCTTCGGGTCACCTCGGAAACGTTCGGGTTTGCTTCGTCTCATTCGTGGAAGCCTTCCTACGCCTTCGGGTATCTTCGGGTCACCTCGGAAACGTTCGGGTTTGCTTCGTCTCGTTCGTGGAAGCCTTCCTACGCCTTCGGGTCACCTCGGAAACGTTCGGGTTTGCTTCGTCTCGTTCGTGGAAGCCTTCCTACGCCTTCGGGTATCTTCGGGTCACCTCGGAAACGTTCGGGTTTGCTTCGTCTCGTTCGTAGAAGCCTTCCTACGCCTTCGGGTATCTTCGGGTCACCTCGGAAACGCTCGGGTTTGCTTCGGCTGCGTTCGGCTTGCTCGTAGAAGTCGTCCTACGTCTTTAGTTCTCCTCGGGTATGT
Organism: Amphimallon solstitiale; assembly: GCA_963170755.1. Lineage (NCBI taxonomy): Eukaryota > Metazoa > Arthropoda > Insecta > Coleoptera > Scarabaeidae > Amphimallon > Amphimallon solstitiale. The sequence goes on along the minus strand of OY720685.1, from coordinate 37,131,219 downwards.
TCGGCTTTGCCTCGGAAACGCTCGGGATTGCTTCGAGTCGCTTCGGCTTGCTCGTAGAAGTCGTCCTACGTCTTTAGTTCTCCTCGGGTATGTTCGGCTTTGCCTCGGAAACGCTCGGGATTGCTTCGAGTCGCTTCGGCTTGCTCGTGGGAGTCGTCCTACGTCTTTAGTTCTCCTCGGGTATGTTCGGCTTTGCCTCGGAAACGCTCGGTTTTGCTTCGAGTCGCTTCGGCTTGCTCGTGGGAGTCGTCCTACGTCTTTAGTTCTCCTCGGGTATGTTCGGCTTTGCCTCGGAAACGCTCGGGTTTGCTTCGAGTCGCTTCGGCTTGCTCGTAGAAGTCGTCCTACGTCGTCCGTTATCCTCGGGTAGGTTCGGCTTTGCCTCGGAAACGCTCGGGTTTGCTTCGAGTCGCTCGTGGAAGCCTTTCTGCGCCTTCGGGTATCTTCTGAAACGATTGAGCACGTTTCAGAGATCTTCGGGAAAACTTTTCCCGGCTTCGGCTTTTCGTCGGATGCGTTTGAGCTCGCTCGTAATGTTCGGCTCGCTCGTAGAAACTTCCTGTGCCTTCGGGTATCTTCTGAAACGATTGAGTACGTTTCAGAGATCTTCGGGAAACTTTTTCCCGGCTTCGGCTTTCGTCGGATGCGTTGCTGTTGTCGCTCTAAGTCTTTAGAGTCGACTCGATTCAGCAGCTAGAGCTGACTGACTGACTTGATATAAAATTTCTTAGCTTTTATAACATTTTTAACGACGTAAACAAATGACGCGCTTGCAGGTGGCCTTTCGAAAGACGTATTCTATTCGTTAGAATAACGACTCTTTTGATTGGTAGGAGCCCTTGTTTCTTGTGTAAAATATTTTTCACTTGATAAATTTTCGAAGAAATATATGGGAATTTATGGGAAATGTGCATCGTTTGTTATGTTTGTTTATAACAATTTCATCCACGGATCGAAATGATTTTTAAGTCCGCACAATCCTAGTAAATATTAATAACGACAATATGCAATGTTTATTAGCTCATTTTTCAGTATTATTATATTCATTAATACTGTTAGAAATATATGGGAAATATATGGAAATTGTGCATCGTTTGTTATGTTTGTTTATAACAATTTCATTCACGGATCGAAATGATTTTTAAGTCCGCACAATCTTAGTAAATATTAATAACAACAATATATAATGTTTATTAGCTCAAATTTATCGCAAGCACGTCGTTTAATTCGTATCCAGGAGACGGCAAAGGTAACAATTCGACCGCTCCCGGGGAAGACGCTGCTTGAGGTTTGTTTGAGCACATTAAAATTAACCTAAATAAAGTCTCTATGGTCGCTTATATCTACACACGCGAAGGAGGGTTGTTTCGCGATGTGTTCTAAAAGGGAGGGGGAGGTATACGATACACAATGGTTTTGGGTTTTAACTCAGCCTTGAACACGTCACTAGTTCACACCCAGGTAACGGCGTATTAACAGTTTGGCCGCTCCCGGGGAAGACGCTGTTCGAAACCTGTTTAAGCACACACTAAATTACCTAAGTAAAGTCTCTACGGTCGCTTATAACTACACACGCGAAGGAGGGTGTTCGCGATTTGTTCTGGGGGAGGGGCGTACGGATGATTCACTGGGCGCTTCCAGTTGCTCCGGGTGGGCGGCCTGGGTCCTGTGTAGGAACCTCTTCAGGGGGCTCATTAGGTGGGGCTATGTCTCGTGGCCCGTGTGTTGGGGGAGCTATGTCTGGTGGCTCCTGGGGTGGGGCTATGTCTTGTGGCCCGTGTGTTGGGGCCACGTTGGGTCGTCGCATGGGCCGTACCAGGTCTAAGTGAGCTTCACTCGGCGTACGCCTGAACGCGCGACCCAAATAGCTGTAGGGTCGGCGTTTTTGACCACTGGGTACGGTCCCAACCAACGTGGTCCGATATGTTGGCCAGGGGGTAAGTGGGCTTGCACCGTTACACTCGCCTGGCCGCAGTTCAAGTGGCATTGGGGCGTTGGCATTGACATACCTTCGCTCCCGATGCCTCAGTGCATTAACCGGAATATATCGGGTCCGGTTGGCGGCTGGTTCTGGTGGATTCACCTGCGGGTCTCGCCATTCTCCGGGCCGATGCATCTCGAAGCGTTTGGGTGTCTTCAGAAGTGTTCGGTTCGCCCGTGGAAGTCTTAGTTCGGCTTCGGGTGACTTCGGAAGTGTTCGGTATTCTTCGAAAATGTTCGGTTCGGCGTTATGTCGGCGGATTTCATGCTTCGTAGCGGCAGTAGTCGTGACAGCCTTTCCTTCCTCGAAGAGTTCCCCGAAGTCATTCAGGGTTCGTTGGAAGGTCTGCTTGTCTACTGCCGCCCAAGTGGTTGCAACCATGTGTGTCTGCATGGTTCTCGTGGGGCGTTTTTGAGGGCCCCTTGTAATGAAGGGTAGTGCTTGGCTTATCTCTGTGCCCACATGTATGCACCTCTGAGTAATATCCATTACTGCCTGGCGTTCCTTGAGCCAGGGCTCTCCAGGATGAGGGCGGCTCGCATGTTTGGCACTAACGTCGCATTATATGCGAACGTATGTTACGAGAGGAAGCCTTTAGGTGCTCTTGTGATGAGTCTAGAAGGTGGATTCCTCGTGAATTTCGGGTTTTTTCGAAGCCATTGTCTCCCCCCTGAGTTCGTCGATGCTTTCTGCACCGAAAGTTTCCGTGTCTAAGGTACGTGAAACTTTGCCACACTCACGTTGGCGCGCCAAAATGTTACCTTTCAGCTTATAGGAATTACTCAAAATAATGTTATTCGAATTACCTGAGCTCTTATAGCTGTAGTACTCTAATACGGGGAGACGTGGCGTCCTTCCTTCGGGATCGCACTACACTTATTCACTGGGTGTTCCAGGATAGGGCTTATATTAGTGTCGAAGGTTAATGAAAGAGTTGTATAAAACCACATGAATTTATTACCACAACTCGGTCACTAAAACAATAGCCACGCAGGACTATAAAGAAATGGCTTAAGGCAACACTAAATATTAAGAGATATTTACATAGATTGATATTATATACACTGGTTATGGAGACACCTTGACCAAAGGGCTAATGATCCCACACACAGGGGGATAAGACAAAGGGGGGTGGTCGCTAGATACTGGCAGTTGAAAATAGAGAGGGATATTTGAGACACTCAGTTGGGGTTCTAGGGGATAAGGCTCCCTTCGGGGTACCTAGTCAATTAACGCCTAGAATGGGTAAGGCTGCCTTCGGGTACCAAACCGACTAACTACTTCTGAGTGACGTGACGGGGCTATCTTGAGATTGCCAACCGTGCAAGCTTAGGAATCAGTTCAGTACTTACGGTTGTAACAATGGGTACGATGTGAGGTCACTTTAGCCACACGTCACAAGTCACTGGGATGGTGTATCGGCACAGGTCTGACACTTGAATAACGATCCGTAGTCTGGATCTTTGTTGAAGCACTAAGTGGCACTCACAACTTCAACAACCTCTCGTATTTGGTTGGGTCACTTTGTTCAACAACCTCTCTTTTGGTTGGGTCACTTTGTTCAACAACCTCTCTTTGGTTGGGTCACTTTGTTCAACAACCTCTCTTTGGTTGGGTCACTTTGTTCACAGCCTCACTAACAGGTCACGAATGCTCCTTGGATGTTGGTGGAAGCACGCAACTGCTGTTGATTCGGACTCTCAGTCCTCCTCGTAAGTGTTCGGCTTATCCTTTTTAGGTCCTTCCTCGTCTTCGGGTATCTTCGGGTCACCTCGGAAACGTTCGGGTTTGCTTCGTCTCATTCGTGGAAGCCTTCCTACGCCTTCGGGTATCTTCGGGTCACCTCGGAAACGTTCGGGTTTGCTTCGTCTCGTTCGTGGAAGCCTTCCTACGCCTTCGGGTCACCTCGGAAACGTTCGGGTTTGCTTCGTCTCGTTCGTGGAAGCCTTCCTACGCCTTCGGGTATCTTCGGGTCACCTCGGAAACGTTCGGGTTTGCTTCGTCTCGTTCGTAGAAGCCTTCCTACGCCTTCGGGTATCTTCGGGTCACCTCGGAAACGCTCGGGTTTGCTTCGGCTGCGTTCGGCTTGCTCGTAGAAGTCGTCCTACGTCTTTAGTTCTCCTCGGGTATGTTCGGCTTTGCCTCGGAAACGCTCGGGATTGCTTCGAGTCGCTTCGGCTTGCTCGTAGAAGTCGTCCTACGTCTTTAGTTCTCCTCGGGTATGTTCGGCTTTGCCTCGGAAACGCTCGGGATTGCTTCGAGTCGCTTCGGCTTGCTCGTGGGAGTCGTCCTACGTCTTTAGTTCTCCTCGGGTATGTTCGGCTTTGCCTCGGAAACGCTCGGTTTTGCTTCGAGTCGCTTCGGCTTGCTCGTGGGAGTCGTCCTACGTCTTTAGTTCTCCTCGGGTATGTTCGGCTTTGCCTCGGAAACGCTCGGGTTTGCTTCGAGTCGCTTCGGCTTGCTCGTAGAAGTCGTCCTACGTCGTCCGTTATCCTCGGGTAGGTTCGGCTTTGCCTCGGAAACGCTCGGGTTTGCTTCGAGTCGCTCGTGGAAGCCTTTCTGCGCCTTCGGGTATCTTCTGAAACGATTGAGCACGTTTCAGAGATCTTCGGGAAAACTTTTCCCGGCTTCGGCTTTTCGTCGGATGCGTTTGAGCTCGCTCGTAATGTTCGGCTCGCTCGTAGAAACTTCCTGTGCCTTCGGGTATCTTCTGAAACGATTGAGTACGTTTCAGAGATCTTCGGGAAACTTTTTCCCGGCTTCGGCTTTCGTCGGATGCGTTGCTGTTGTCGCTCTAAGTCTTTAGAGTCGACTCGATTCAGCAGCTAGAGCTGACTGACTGACTTGATATAAAATTTCTTAGCTTTTATAACATTTTTAACGACGTAAACAAATGACGCGCTTGCAGGTGGCCTTTCGAAAGACGTATTCTATTCGTTAGAATAACGACTCTTTTGATTGGTAGGAGCCCTTGTTTCTTGTGTAAAATATTTTTCACTTGATAAATTTTCGAAGAAATATATGGGAATTTATGGGAAATGTGCATCGTTTGTTATGTTTGTTTATAACAATTTCATCCACGGATCGAAATGATTTTTAAGTCCGCACAATCCTAGTAAATATTAATAACGACAATATGCAATGTTTATTAGCTCATTTTTCAGTATTATTATATTCATTAATACTGTTAGAAATATATGGGAAATATATGGAAATTGTGCATCGTTTGTTATGTTTGTTTATAACAATTTCATTCACGGATCGAAATGATTTTTAAGTCCGCACAATCTTAGTAAATATTAATAACAACAATATATAATGTTTATTAGCTCAAATTTATCGCAAGCACGTCGTTTAATTCGTATCCAGGAGACGGCAAAGGTAACAGACAGAGAGGGAACAACACTACAATCAGCGGGCCAATCACAAGAAGCCGCACTCGCCCCTCCACTACCACGGCACTAGAAATACAAGGCGATTCGAACAGAGAGGGCATTCTTGAAGAAACCGTCGAACTTAGAAGATCCTCAAGAAGAAGGTGAAAGTGATGTCACCGAAACGTCAGGAAGAAAGATGTCCTTATCAGGGCAAAATCATCCAAACGCGGCGAAATATCCCGAAGAACAACGCTTCATATACATATTCATATATACATCATACAGATAATTAAAATCATCTTTATTATCAACATTATGAAATGACAAAAGCTAATACAAATAAAAGAATTTAATTCTCTAAGCAGGAATGAACGGCCTGTCACTTAGACACATAATCTTAAAGAAAACAAGTTTTGGTACATAGCGGTTCGTAAACAAAAGCGGCGTTTGTCGACTCGGCCAAGGATTAGCCAGGTAAGAAATTTTACCTGTCAACTCGGCCAGAGATTTGTGGGCTATAGGATTAACGGATTATTAGTAAATTCAATGACACTGTAAATTTCTTCGTAATTAATACTTACTGTTAATAGTTAGGTATTGTTATATTTTATATGTTCACTTGGAAATAAATAAATTAAAATACCACTTATCTTTATTAACATGCATTTATTTTACAAAAAATAAATATATCTCGTCACGCAATACAATACTATATACAATATTACACATAGTATAGTTCGTTTCAAGCAATATAAGCGACTTATATAAGGTGATAATCCGGATTAAAGAGAAACCCTTTCCTCGAGCTGCAGCGGGTAATTAAGAAGCACTTGAAAAATATCAGGTACGGTCTACAGATAATTAGAAAATAAAAGCCAAACTAGTTCGTAGTTAAAATCACATTATGATTAATACATATTTCTTAAATACGTAACTATCATCGCCCAATGAAAACAATTTACCCCCACTTTATTGAAAATGTTATTTAAAGTACACTTATCACGTTAAAATTAGCTTATTTAACGTATATTGAAAAATTTATAATGTTCAGACCGTGGGAAGCTACTTCCGCAGTTTCTGCAAACGAAGTAGTGCCTATGCAAGTAAATAATAGTGATAATGAAAATGTAAAGAAACGACAATATTTATCGACGGATGCTAAACAAATTGTGTTAAATGTTTATAATTCTTTGGTGAAAGTAGATAAATTATCAAATTCAGCAGCTGAGGCAAAGGCTTCGCAACTGACTCTAGTACCGCAAACAACCATTAGAAGAATTGTGAATACCGGTGTTTTAGAAAGGAAAAAAAGATGTGATAGTGGTACCTTCCAGAAAATAACATCGAGAGAGGTGCACATAATCCGTCAGACTATGTATTCGGCCTACAAAAAAAATGAAGTACCTACTATTGACAGTTTGCGGATTGCTTTAATAAGCGAAGATATTCACTGCTCTAGGTCAACATTATGGAGAGTTTTAAAAAATAATGGATTTAAATACAAGGACATTAACAAAAGGCAAGTTATAATGGAGAGTTCAAGAATATGTAAGTGGCGGTATGATTATTTAATGGCTATAGAAAAGTACAGGCAAGAAAAAAGAAATATATACTATCTAGACGAAACATGCTACGATACACATGACATCGTTAGAAAAGGCTGGAATGACAACTCCGATCGATGCAAATTAGACGTTCCTCCATCCAGAGGAAAAAGGGTAATAATATTACACTGTGGGTCTGTAAATGGGTGGGTCGAAGGAGCCGCGTTATTATCAGCCAAAAACATAAAAACTTGTTCATTAGATTATCATCAGGACATGTCGGCAACATTATTTGAAAATTGGTTCGAAAATACGCTTATACCAAAGTTAGAAGCAAATAGTGTAATTGTTCTTGATAATGCTGCGTATCATTCCCGGCTAGAAAATAAAATTCCCAATAGCAGCTCTACAAAGGAAACCATTCAGCAATTTCTAATTGCCAATAATATATATTTCGAAGATTTCTACACAAAGAAGCAGCTACTTGAATGTATCAAATCGTTTGAATTCTCCAAGGAGTATGCAGTAGATACTGTTGCCCAAAAATATAATCACATTGTGTTACGCTTGCCGCCATATCATTGTATATTTAACCCTATAGAATTGATATGGGCACAAGTTAAGGGTAATATACGAAAAGGAAATAACTCTCCAAAATTTTGTGAAACTGTTATTAAATTAATAAAAAAAGAACTAGAAGGGCCGTCTATAAATGCATGGTGCAATGCAATTCGCCATGTTATGAAAATTGAAAAATCATACATAGAAACAGTTCCGGATTTCGTAATCCATGTAAACAACAATGAACAAGATTCTAGTGAAACAGATTTTGACGACGATACAGATACTTCTGAATAACACCTATTACTTTAGTTTTATATTGTTTCATGCGTTACACATATATTTATCTCAGATCTTCAGATGCTATGTAAATTCTTATATTTTTTATTATCTATAGATATATTATATTGTCACACTACTTTATACATATTAATAAAATACAACCGCTAATGATTGTATTAATATTTTCTATTAATTCTATTATAAATGCCCCATGTTGGGCCAGCCAATATTTAATAAAAGGCTTATCTGTAATGATAAAAGCCCTTTTTAAAATAAGTCTTCCGGCTAACTCCAAATTTAAATTATAAATGTTAAAAAATTTATACTTTTAATAATTAAGAACATGAGACTTTTCTTTTACATCAACTTAAAATACTTCCCTGTAGCTTATACCACCAGTCATACATCAACTCTGGTAATTTCTTATTTACAGTTGGTATAACATCCTATTCTTCGATTTCATTGATGTTCAATTTTAAGAAGCTATTTTTAATTAAATAATGGTTAATATTTCTCAAGATCATGTAATGTGGTCCGTTTATTGAAATATGATATTTAATAAATTCCAGTACTATCTCCTACATATGAATTGGGTAAGTAATCTATGAATTTCCAATATTCTTATATAATTTTACATGTCACTTTTGTTCTTTCAAGGTTATCGACTGTGTCAATGGACTATAACTCCCTAGATATTATGAGATGTTATTAATGAACTTTAATAAAAGAAACTATTCAGATCTGACACAATTTAATACATGGAATAGATATCAATATAAAAAAATGTCTTCTTTATATGACATGGAAAATAAACTTCAATTTAGTAAAGATCATAAACAAATTTACTTGACGTTTAAGATAATAATAATATGGTTCGATGTCAGTGAAATTTCTCAATTACAAAGGTAAATATTTTACTGTACTTATAAAACACCTTTAAGTATACAAATATACCATGTTAAAAATGTTTTTGTATAGATCTATGCATGATAAATATTTATTTAGTACGGAAGATTTGTATATTAAAATTCAATGACTATAAATTTGAAATTTAAATGTTAATATTTTTAAAATAATCTAACCTTATTTAAAACATGAACAAGATAACTATAATATCAATTATGAGCTTCTGTAAGCTTCAAAACAAAATTCGTATTAATACAAGAACATATACAACCTTAATCAAAATTAACGTATGTGGATTTCTTGACTTCTAATAATGTTATTATAATTCTTTCGATCCTGGAACTGTCTTCTTCCGGATGGTCTTCACCAACTCGCTGTTTTAGAGGATGCTTCGGTTAGAAAATAATCAATCTCTTCGGAACAACATCTACCTCGAAAATTAGGCCTATAACTGCTATTACTTGTAGGACAAACACCCTTTTGAACTCCTTTGATTTTCCTGCACTTATGGACCCTGGATCTCCAGCTGATACTGCAAATCAGGAACTGGTTTGTCTAATGGAACTTCTGTACCTCGTATTTAATTTCGATCTTCTTGGATACTTCAATTTTAAATATTATTGCTAAAATAAAACACTAATTCCTGGATACTGGATTTAATTGGAACTTTTGTAACTTCTATATTTACAATCTTCTTCGCAATGGATTCTCTTATTATCAATGGCCGACTTTCAAAATCGTAAGTATTCTTTAATTATTATTGATTTTAACCAGCTTAAGTTTTTCTTAGAAAATTTACAATTCACCTTTTTATTTAATTCACAATTTATTAGCATGTATGAATATTTAATACATACACTATACAAAATAATTCTGGTTTATTTTAACCATTTATATTCATCAAATTTATAATACTTTTCAGATGCACACGCGTCTCTTAAGAATTCTATCTATTCTCTCTGCATCAACTGTTTCAACAAATCTCCTTAGTGATCTTTTTAAAATTTCAAACTAGCCAATCGATATTTTTTCTTACTCTATCCAGACAATATAATTTTTAAATTTGTTCGACTATTTCTTTATACTAGCTGAACTTTATAAATTTCATTATTTCAAACATTTTGAATTTTAATTAAGCCTTCCCATACTTTTAATATTCAAAAATGACTCATTTTCAGTAAAATTATATATCAGATGTCACTTTTGACATTTTACTCTCCATCCGGTTGTACGATATTTAAAATGTACTTTTAACTCAATATCAATTATTTACCTTTCAATATTTAATTTTAATCATCTTTTACCTTCTTAAACGTCACTTAAACGAGTTTTTACAAAATAATAATATTTCTTATAGTACAATAATTAGCATTTAAATCTCTTCTTTACAGATTATAGTAAATTCTAATGAAAAGAAGAAAATAGTCATTCAGAAAATATACTGGTCGGTTCACCAAGCAACGTACCATACTTAACAAATATTTCTGTACAACAAATTAATAAATTTATACGTCTAATTCAATTACATATGTCCATATTATTATGATATACTTCTTCAATAACTAATCAAATTATTATATAAATGATTTTTTTTTAAAGAAAAATATTGTTAGAGTCAATAATGGACCTTTAACAATATATAGTTATAATATCCAAACGTAATGTAAATACAATTAAGTGAGTTTTTCTCTCAAATAAATATTTTTAATCCGGCCCTTACTACGTTCTCTTTACTCGGCACGTTTATGACATAAGTACCTGTCTTAATGATTATCCGTATTATAATTGTATGGGATTTGCCATATTACTTGAAACGAACTGTACCTACTTCAACTTGGCAAGTATTTACAACTCACTGATTTGACAAAATAAAAACTAGTGATATTTTTCTTATCATAAGCACTAATTAATTTATTTACAGTATTCATTTTAGCGTTAGTATCTTTGCGTAATTTCTTAATATATGTGTTAGCTGTTCTAATTTTAATGTAAACATCAGTTTGAAATAACAACAGAACATTTACAAATTCCATCAAGTTCGGATGACTGGAGTAGAAACTACTATTAAATTTTGAATGCAAAGATTCGCAGCTGTTTGTTGTTCTATATAAAAAATTTGATTTTGAGGCCCATATTTTTGGAGGAAAAGTAGCATTTTGAGAAATATAATATTTAAATAAATAATTTCGAAATTCAATTAACTGGAGGTACACCTGGAGGTAATAAAAAATACAATTCATTATTAAAAAAGTCCAATATTTCGTTTTCATCTAAAAACTGCACACCAAAATATAACTTTAAATAATTTCCAATAATAGAGTCCTCATTTTTATATTCTTGAACTAAACATTTGTAATATGTAACTATTTATATTTATTTGACTAATAAACTGTGTCAAATCCCTGGCCGCGCGTTAATCCTATCATTAAGAAGAAATACTTTTGGCCCGGTTGACCTGTTCTACTAATCCTCTCCCTCAACGAAAATCTCGGGTTAATTACTTTCTGGCCGAGTTGTCATACGCCCAACAAAAGACGTGTTTTCCTAAAATTTGAACTTTTACATTTGTTTTAAGCAATGATTTGATTTAAATTAGTTCCTATCTTGCGGTACGTTCATCGACAATTATTGAGAAAATACAAGTTACTTCAGATATCTACGTCAAGGGAAGACTTTATTTAAATACGCGGTCTGAGGTTCGTACGGTGATTTTAAATAAGTATAAATATACGGTGATTAGCGATTGTTGCGTTACTCTGAAATAAAACGGATATTAATGTTAGATTTTAGGCAGGACCCAGTCACGACGTCTTATCAGTCTGACCAGAAAGATTAAGCGGAAATTAACCCCTCCACGGCGTTTTAATTGCCTGAATGGGATTAAGCGGATTAGTTTTAATCTCCCCACGACGATATGTCTGAGTGAGACTAAACGGAATATTATAATCTCCCCACGACGATATGTCTGAGTGAGATTTAAGCCGGATATTTTAATCTCCTCACGACGACATGTCTGAGTGAGATTAAGCGACAGGAAGGAAAGGATGTCTCACGATACGACGACCTGAGACAGGAATTAATTTTCAGTGCTGGAAGTCGGCCTTTTATATTATCCGTAGTGCATACGTATACAAACAAATTGATTCAATACATTGAATTTGCACACGAGACTCGAAACTGAAAAACCTGGCTGGTATTTTTCCGCATACAAATAATCTGCCAAGAAATAATTATATAAATTACTAACAATAATACGGCAATATATACAGGAAAGTTCATTGCTTATTTAACACATTTAACGTTTGAATAAAATACCATTCATATATAATTTAATATTTACAGAGAAATTAAATAAATATGAATTTAAAAATGGTATTTTGTTACAATTAACGAAGGAACTTGGTTACAACTTTAAGTACGTTCTGGCTGAACTGGGTTTGGATGAATAATGTGTATGCTTGTAAGTTGACGTGCAATTAATTTCTAAACTAATAATTGTTACTGGGACTGTGAAATTCACTCCGATTCCTCAAGAACATAACATTTTTTCAGTTGAAATCGTGTAAACCAATTTGGAAACAAGGTTTTCTCAATCAATCTTCTTTGTTAAAGGACATAAATTAGTTAGAATGTATTGTTTTTAATAAACAGCTGATATATAATCTTTCAGTAAAAGTATCGTGCTCTATTCATCTTACAGAAATTTGGCACAAGTTAAATCATCTCAGGTATGGCAATGGAAAGTGCAATATCTTATACCATTGCAATGTGATTGATAACCCAGCTTAAGACCCTGCAGACTTTTCTTTTTCGACAAGGTATTCTTCCTTTTTTGATTTTGTTACAAGTCATAAATATTTTACACATTTTTAGTAACTGTTAATTTCATATGAATATACAGGGTCGGCATGCGGTTTTCCGTGTATAACACGAAAGGAGTTGCCAAACGGTACCCGCCTAACAAATATACATACAAGAGCCGACAAATAGACCTTCAGCGAATGTCATAAGCTGCATGTGTGTGTAACGATGAGATCTAGATTAGTGGTTTGCCGTAGCAGATGTGATAGCCAACGTACTTTAATTTTGCAGTACCTAATCTTGTTTGAGAATTGACAAAAGAATATGAATGTATTCCGTAATAGTGATATACTATACAGCTACGCACATGTACAATATTATTAACTACGACCGCAAGAAAGACATACAGTAGAACCCCGATTATCCGTGCTCCACGGGACCGGACGAGGCAAGGAAAATTGAAAAGCACGGATAATACGAACATTTATTTCTTATATGTATATATGCACACATACTAAAAAGATAACAGATACAGATACTTTTACACTAAGTAAGAAAAAATAAACTCTACATAGGTAGGTTAACTTGCATTTATGTACATAAAGCAGATGAAAAGCGAATGCCCTAGTATACTGCTGGCGATATCGATATTGCGTCATCATGCGTATGACACGGATAATCCGCAGCCCGGATAATCCGCACACGGATAACCGGGGTTCTACTGTACTTATTTCTAGAATCTTATACGTAGTCATCAAATGCAAGTTCTAAAAAACAGTAAATGTATAAAACTACCAAAATAATAAGTAGGAGAAATAAAAATATTCTTCTAAAGGCAATAAATTTCAAAACAAAAAAAAAAATTAAAAAATAAAGGAAATTCTTGGAAAACAAAATGTAAAAAATCAATAAATATAATTTATGGGGAAACAGGATAAGTACGATAAACTAAAAAAATAATTCTAAACAAAGAAAATTAAAATATGCTTCCAAAATAAACAGGATTCTTGAAAAACGAAATTAAAATTTGTTATTTAATTAAATGTTCGAATAATCCACCTCTTTGCTCCTGACAGTATGCAAGTCTATGATAAAAATTATTATGTACATTCGAAAACATTTCCGGGGTTATAGTATTTGCACAATCAACAATTTTCTGTTATAGTTCCCCTATATTACGTACTTATGGTCGTAATGATCGTATCGGTGCCGGCTTGTCGTCAGACTTCCCCACTACTTTTCTCGCCCACCTGTGTACATATTGGCAACAACGTTCGTTTCAATACATGCACTTTAGCTGGCATGCAAGGTAAAAACAGACTGAACCTGTATGTATGTATACTGTATTAGTTTTTTCATTCTCACAAGATTTTTATATTTCTCAATAGCAGTAAGTAATCAATAAAATTTGTTTCAATATCACTCAAGTTTATTGCACTTTGTTATTTATTTCATAATGTGCTATGTAGATAGAAATTCCCATTTGCAATATTCACAAAATAAATGCGTACAGTTTATTTACTAAAATGAAATTTCTAATTATATAGAATATAATCTGTAAAAAATGAAATAAGAGCAAAAACACAAAGAACAAATTCAAGTGTAGAAAATGGCGCCAATATTATTAGAACAAAATATACTAATTTAGATCAAATGCAGTGGCAAATATGTTACCAACTTTGTACAAAAAATCCTTAAACACTGTTTAGATAACCGGCGTATTGTTTTGCATTGAAAAACGCCGGTTAGAGATAATCAATAATGATCAGTTAACCGAGCATTTCAATCGGTGTTGGAAAAACCGACCCTAAATGTGATGTCAAAATTAATGTGTGAATGTAAATCATCAGTTTCTGTATTGAATATTATGTTTTAATAATTTCTATGAGAGTTGTAGTAAGACTGTCTGAGTATAACCATGGATAACGATTAATTTATATATTTCTTTAAAATTTACCATAACACTGTCAAACGATGTGGTTTCATATTCTTTTTGTTGTTTTTTTCGATTGGAAACAATTTACTCCAGCAAATCTTATGCTTTGCTTTTGGAGTTCGTAGTGCAACATAGAGTTATATGACTATTTAATTTCAAGTTTTATAAATCAGTGTTAATCATTAATCTTTGATTTAAGACAGTGTTAAAATTCATACATTGAGAGGAGTAATCAAGTTTTTAGAGCATTAGATAACTGAATATCAACTGTAAACAATTACTTTCTTGAAATACTCTTCAATTTCAATTCTATTCAATTGGAAAAGAATCTTCAAAAGAGAAATGGCTATTAATAAAACAATTTAAAAATAATGTCTTTTAAAATACAAAAATCGCAACAGTCAAATACACAAACACCAAAATGAGATAGTTACAATACCTTCAAATGAAAGCCTTCCAGCTTTATCCTTAACGCAAACGGTTTTATGTTTGGCTAAATGCGATTTCGAGCTGAATCCAAGGCAGCAAAACGTGCAGGCAAATACGTCCGTAATGATGTCTTTCTTAATGGTAACAAAATCCAGTCGGACTATGTTATTTGGGCTGTTGCTGTATTCCTCACCAAAATACACCAACAATTCTTCACCGGCTTGTATAGCACGAGTGCTTTGGTAATATATGTTATCCTCACATTGAAAGACATGCAGATTATGGTCAGAAATATTACTGGTAGGATTGACGTACTGCATCCAATTTAAATACTTCGATTTATTTTTGTCCAAAACAAATTTCTCTCCTTTCATTTCCCAAGGAAATTCTCTTACACTGAGTCCAGTGAAAGGGCCAAATTTTACCCCGGCAGGAATAATTCTCGTAGCATATATTGCAGTTTGTCCAAGACATTCTTGGATTTCTAAAATATCATTTGGTATATCTGCTCGTGCCCCCTTATCTACACTATTCAAAGTATTCTTGTTTAAAATATGCGCAAGCATTCCACACTCGAAGCAATAGTCTTCGTAATAAGCTTCACAATGTTCACAGTCTGTTGGCCAAATTTACAGGGAGTAAGAATCACAGCATTTATTATCGTTTGGTGATATTTTAAATTAATACTGAATAATGAAACATATTGTTTGTCCATCCCAAGATTGCCATTTTTTCGTAACTTATGCAAATATAATATTCAAACGTCGTTCAACCTATCTCAATGTAAGAGAGAAGCATAAAAGCATATTCGAGTCGTTTTGGCAATCGACACGGCTAAATTGTGAACTAAAGACGACTATTCAATACCACTACAAATTTCGATTGGCCGGAACAATTTCGAAACAATAAAATTAAACTGATTAATTAATATTTCAGGATATATACCTTCCCGTAGTAAAATACTATTACATGAAAGCCAGTTACAAATTAAATATTATTAATAAAGCTGCTAAATATTATTTTTTTACACCTATATTTTATACAATAACATTTGGCTATACTGTTTAGGAGGCAAGCATTGTTGACAAGTTTAAAATGTTTAGATGACATTATATCAAACGTCAAAAGATAATTATGAAAAATGTCAAAAGGTGTATGAATATTATTATTTATGACAGTCCTAAACTGGCTTTTATAGGTTATATTACTTGACAAGTAAAATTTCGCAACATCTCAAATTTGACGCCGTTTTAATTTAGTGGTGCATATAAAAGCATTTGTCAATTAAGCCTATGAAATAAATATGAAAATGTGCTCCGCATACTCTACAGCAGTTAAAAAGAGATAGAAGATATCGTAATTCGTTTTATTTAACTACGATCCTTCATACTGCGGAAATAATACAATGATCAACCTAAATTTGAAATTATCCGCGTGAAATGTCAAAGTGACATTTGGGTTTCGCAAATACGTTAACTTCTTACATATTTTTAGGGGGTAAAACATTTTTAATAAAAAGCTGAGCTAACGGCAACATACTGAAGACAATATTTCTGTAATAACTAATTGCTCTGTTTTAAACTAATAATAGTGTCGGACATATTTACAAAATAATGATAGGAACATTGTTGAACAGGATTAGCAATACATATATCGACACCTATTTATGTTGACATGGTCAATCTAAATAGGTTTCTTACATAACTTGGTTCTA
The DNA here is from genome assembly GCA_963170755.1 of Amphimallon solstitiale. NCBI lineage: Eukaryota > Metazoa > Arthropoda > Insecta > Coleoptera > Scarabaeidae > Amphimallon > Amphimallon solstitiale. The sequence continues at coordinate 37,114,688 of OY720685.1, read as the reverse complement.
AAGTTACTATTCAGTAACTGAATAACATTTTTATAAAAGTATTTCCGACAGATGGTAGCAGTCTGTAAGATGATTGCAAATGGTATCAAGTAATGTTTTATTTTCCATCATGCAAAGCTGCTGTTATATATTCGTTGTATATTTTGTATCAAATAACAAAGTCAAAGGTATGAGTACCAAATACTTTGAAAATTCACGAATATGTACTTATAGATAATGTTATTTATTGTAAATGTACAAAAAGTAATGTAAAGCAAGTCTTTCTCGCTACTTGGGTGCACAAGTTGGCTAGGGGTATCGACTGAATTCACACATTTAAAATTCAAATTGAGAGTGGCAAGCATCGGCTGGACAGACACTATGTATGTATGCAAAGTGATAAAAATGTATTTGTATTTAAAATAACCTTAACATTGACAATATGACAAAATGGTGCTAAACTTGTAGATGTTGCACTATATTATCTGTCAAGTACGACAAAACTCATTTTAGAACAAATATGTCAACAATGACAGCATAGCCAAGTACTATCCGTCCATCGGATCTTTTGAGTCACATGATTAATTGCGTGCTTTATCAACGACATCCGCACCTAGAATGTATATATACTCATTTCTTTCCAATCTCAATGACTAGATAAGGATAGAAATTTTAAACTTTAAGGTGGGGTTGTCTTCTCCATAAGAGTAATAAGACAGACAGAGAAAATATACCGCCATGACATGTTACTACGTTAGTCAACTTATTAAAGTTTGACATATAACATTATTCTCTGCGTTTTGGTTTATTTTTGTTATATTGCTTTTCTAATTCGTTTTTGTTCTATCTTGCCAATAATTGTTCTATTCAGAACAAAAAACACTGAATTTAATACATTTTCTGTAAGTATTCTAATCACTAAATTTATTGGTTAGAGGTTAAGAATTTACATTTATTACAGAAACATGTCTGGGAAACGTCTGAATTCTGAATTCACAATCTCAACAACTTGTATTAAATGTCCTGGACTTTTTTGAAAGAGAAAAACAAAGTCGTGCACCTCTCATAAATATAAATGTACCTATTGAAGTAAGAATCATATAGATATATTTTTTGAAATCACAATAAAGGTTTGAATATTGCAGAGAGCAACCGCTGTTCTTAAAATCTCCACACAAACTATCAGAAATATAAAACAACGTAAAGGACAAAACACAGTGCTTTCTTCACCCGGTAAGAAAAGACCTCGTGTCAAAGCCAAAACAGAAGATTTGCGAGAATCTACAAAGATGGAAGTACGAAACACTATTTATAACATGTATAAAGAGAGTGTGTTATTAGGTATTTCATTTATGTTTCACAATTTTAATATATTTGAAATTATTTCAGAGAAACATGTTACTCTGCTTACATTGAAAAATGAATTACACACCAACGCAGTAATCGATATTGGAAAATCTTCTTTGTCCCATTTATTAAAAGATTGGATTTAAATTCAAAAAGGAAGACAACAGACGAGCATTGGTGGAAAAGCATGATATAGCCCTTTACCGAAGCACTTTTTTGAGGAAGTATACAGATAATTTAAAGTCAAATTCTCCAAGACCGGTGATATTTCTTGATGAAACATGGATATATTCAAAAGATAATTGAGGAAGATCTTGGCATGTACATCTACAAAAAGTGTTCGAAAGCCAGAAGGTTATGATGGCAAAAGGTTTATAGTTTTACATGCCGGAGGTGAATCAGGGTTTATTGAAGGTGCAAGTTTGATATTTGCATCGAAAACCAAAGCAAAATACTATCATGCTGAAATGAACAGTAAAAAGTTTGAGGAATGGATTAAAATACAATTCATGCCACATTTACCAAACAATTCACTTGTGATAATGGACAATACACCATATCATAGTGTAGTATTAAATAAAATCCCAAATTCTACATCGAGAAAACAGGAAATAATAGACTGGCTGTCCAGCAATAATAAGTTTTTCCAGTGAATTCACAAAATATGAATTGTTGGATTTAGTTAGGAGAAACAAACCTGAGAAACTGTATTTAATCCTAATGAAACATCCAGTTCAGATTCAGATTTAGAATCTGAGTGACGTTTTTATAATATAAAACAATGTGTTTGTTGAGTTTATAAACATGATAATGCAGTGATTACCTGAAGAAGTTCTTATCTGAAAATCCATTTATTAACAACTTCTTTATTTTATGTGGAAATTGATGTGTTTTTGTTTCGGTGAAACATTTATAAGAAGTTAATTTAAAACCAATGGATGAAAAGTGAGTGCATTATTATGAAATGTGAATCAATACTTTCGGCTCACTCTACATGCATGGCTGGTAACAGCCGAACATTGTAGTTATGTTGGTGCATTATTATTTCTAGTATACGAAGAAAAAGAAAGCCACTCATGCACTGATTAAGGATTACTTATTTAAATTTACAGTACCTAACAAAATAATCAGAGGATTGTTTAATAAGATTTATTTATTAAAATAGTTTCACTTAATTATAATAAAAGCAATAGTTAATAAATAGCAATAAGAAAATAAGTTTAATCATATAGAAATATTATGTGTGAGATTATAAAAGTTTATTATAGATATTTAGCATACAATAAATAACAGTAAAAAAAAAGGTAAATAGATTTCAAATATATTAATAAATAAATTTAACTTATTATTAAATTTTTGTGTTTTGTCTGTAATGAAATGCCTATTTAAATTCTAAAAAAATGGCCACGTTGTGCAGGAATAAATTAATATTGTATAGTGCCATAAATAATTATAAATACAAAATTATTTACAACTTACATACATTAAATACAATCACAATTAAATCTACACTGTTTAATTTTTGCATATTCTTACACTTTTTTAAGAAATGAGATATTTTAAGGTGCTAACGAGGTCTTCTTTTAGAATAACTAAAATTCACTTGCAGAATTCTGAGTGCTTCCTTTATTAAAAATGCTCTTTCTCCTAGAACAACATATCCTGGGTTAAGATTGTTGCAAAAATTACTTCTTCCATTTATTTTTGAGATGTATGTCACTTCGAGCTTCACTAATGTAACATATACTTCACTGAGGAGTTATTGCTACTAAAATTTCTATCGTGCTTATAAATAGAACAGTACTACTGCTGAGCTAAATTATTATCTGGTTTTCCAATGATAATTACTCACAAATTGTAAAAATAACCATAAAACAAAAATTATTTTGAACTGAACTGATTTTCCACAAAATAATTCCATTAAAAAATTGTCACTAGAAAATAGGTAGAGGTGCATTTAAACATTTTATGTGTTCTATATTCAGACTGACATGATTTGTTGTTAAATATTTTGAGATATTATTCCACTATTATGTTTTTTTTAATAAATACATACTAAGGAATTGTACATAACCAATTTGTTGCAAGGTGAATGAATGACAGACCGATAAATTTTGTTGATAACCATAACCAAATTTTATTATTGTTTTATAAAATTTCATTATGATAGATATAGCTAATTTTAAGCAATGAATAAAACATGGTATAAAATATAAAAAATATTAGATATAAGCATCATAAGTTCTTTATTTTTAAATGTTTAATTCTATTTTGTAAGTAATGAATTTGAGCCAGAAGTGTTGATTTAATTCATACGGATCAAAATTAATCACGTGACTCAAAAGATCCGATGGACGGATAGTAAATAAGATATAGATATGAAAAAGCAATGACTAAAACTTATTTATGCTATTCAACTTGTAAGTGGTTTTCATAAAGGAATATTTTAGTGGTGGAAGCTAAACATTTTAAATACTAATTGATTACTTTGTCTAAGTTCCTACATTGTACTGGTCAGTGTTCATTTGCAGTATCACTGAATAGTCATCTGTAGTAGTTACTGGGTCAATGTTGATTGCTAAAAGAATCTACAATATGGTAGTCCTGCAATGGCTTTTGTAAATTATATTACTGGACAGTTAATATTTTGTAACGTCTGAAATTTTACGTCATATAAATTTACTGGCATATGTCAGCAGATAAACAATATTGTTACATACATCAAAAAAATATTTTTATTAATACGATCACAATACAAATTTACATTTATTCTCTCTGAATATAATCCACTGCATAATAAATTATGACTATAACAAAATCACATCAAAAACTACAATTTTATGACCGTTCATTAATATGCACATTATGCATTAGGTACTTACATAGCATCCCATTATCAAATTCGATTTTTATATCATCAGCACTGATCCCTTGTTCCATTTTAACATTGTCACTTTGTACTTCACTCGCTTCAGATGATGAGAATTCTACTTTAATATTATTCAAGGTTGTAGACACTTCACATTGTTTTATTTTGTCATGCCAAATGTAGTCTTGTAATTCAGCATTGTATACAACAGAAGTTTCAGAGATATCGACTTTATCATCTACAGAATTATCTTGGCATTCCTCTTCCTTTACATTAAATATATTTTGAGAAAGCAAAGCGTTACTCACACTACCTGTATCAACATGATCCGCCATTATCAGTACCTTTTAATTTGACTTGTGATTAAATCAATACACAATGTTCGTACAATTTATATAAATATACAGGCACAACACGAACTTATAAACGCAGCGTTTACAACCCGCTTATTCCTAACAATAGATACAAGCCGTCAAGTCTAATAAATAAAATATAAAGGAGGACGCTTATGTCACACTAGTTGCAGTCGCTGTCGGTACCTTTGATCTTTAGAAAGCAAGTTGTATGTTCGCGCATTGTAAGGCGCAATGTCGCATAACGGAGAGATCGGAAAGTTCTTTAATAAGCAGGTCCGGATCTAGTATTTTAAAATAGTCGGGGCCGGATTTACTAAATTTGTTAATAAGTGAATGTATTGAAATTAGTAATATTTAAACAATAATTATGTACGTCATGCATATTATTGTCTTAAATTTGAAACCTGTGGCCAATTTAATAAAAATTTTACAAAATGTTGAAAACTATTTTGGTAAACAGTCTACTACATAGACGGAATAAAATGATTTGGAAGAAAATTATACATTTTAATGTTAGTTTGAATATATGAGTTACATTTAAATGTTACAATATTTGATATATTTTGTAAATGTTGCAAAATAACTTAAAATTAAAAACTATCTTGGAAAAAAAGCTTAATAAATGGAATAAAATTATATATTTTAATATAGTTACATTTCAATTTTACAATATTTGACGTATTTTATAAATGTTGCAAAATAACTTAAAATTAAAAACCATCTGGAAAAAAGTCTCATAGATGGAATAAAGTTATATATTTTAATGCTAGTTACATTTAAATTTTACAATATTTGACATATTTTATAAATGTTGAGAAAGAACTTAAAATTAAAAACTCTCTTGGAAAAAAGTCTCATAGATGGAGTAAAATTATATATTTTAATGCTAATTACATTTAAATTTTACAATATTTAACATATTTTATAAATGTTGCAAAATTACTTAAAATTAAAAACTATCTTGGAAAAAAGTCTCATAGATGGAATAAAATTATATATTTTAATCCTAGTTACATTTAAATTTTACAATATTTGACATATTTTATAAATGTTGCAAAATAACTTAAAATTAAAAACCATCTTGGAAAAAAATGTTTTTGTAGTAGTTTCATGAAAGCCTATTATTTCATCTTTAGATCTATTATAAAAAAGAAATGTCTTTAATGACATTTCGTCAAAACACAGCACACAATGCCTCGCTTCTTCACTAATCATTTCAACTTTTCTTCGTTACCATAAAAAGAAAGTCATTCAACCCCACCCACTGTTATGTTCCATTTACTGGTTAATCTGCATAAAGTTGCTTTTGATGGCAAATGGAGAATATCAGATAAAAATCTATAAACTTTAGGGCTGAGAAAATATATAGTTAACGCAAACTGTTTAAATTCATTTGTATATCTGAAACCATGAGCCCTTTTACTTGATAATTTCAGCTGCATTTTAAACAGATTAACCGTGGCCTCATTAAAATGGCTTTCACAAAATGTAATAAAATCAGCATCAGAAATCGGATTTTCTTTCTCAGTCAGAGTAGAAACCTTCCCTTCCGCTCTCTTTAGAACACCTTTCAAATACCGAATCTCAGTTTTTAATTTGCTCTTCCTGGGACTTGTAGCTGACAGGCTTAGCGGTGTTTGCACATAAATGTTAGTTAAACATAAGAAATATAATTTAATGATATCACATAAAACATAAAAAACTGTTATTACCTGTATGAGTTTCAGTATGTTGATCGATAATCACATTAAAATCTTTACTTGTGCCTGGTAGTGGATCATCTTTTAACACAGGTGTAACATCTATACATTCTGTAAAATAGAATTATCATATATAAAAAAAGGTGTATGTAATCTTGGTTGTTAGAAAAATCACAGAGGCATCAAAATCAAATAAATATAGCAAAGCTAGTTGCAATCAATATATTTGTGATTAATTTGATATAATCATCATTTAAAAGAACTTTTTATTAAGAAAAGATTAATTTCAAAAAATAAACAGTTGATTTTATAAGTTTATCTATCCTAGGGCTTACCTGTAAGAAATAAAGTGGGCACTGCAGTAATTTCTAGCCTGTTTTTCATTACATTTTTGAAGTAAGAGTTTTCAAGATGAATGCTACAGACTTTGGCATTTTTCTTTACAGACCTTGTTTCTCCAATTCGAGCAATCCACTCCTTACGCCTAGTGCAGAAAAAATTATTAATCATATGCAACTATTATTATGTACAAGTATGCTTGAATGATGTAGCAATTTTAACCATTAATAATTTACGTCAATATTTTTTTATATTTTACAATAACTTTTTATAAATTCTATAATCCTATAATCGTACTTATGTGCATGTATATCTGAATAATTATTTGAATTTTATGCTTACCTTATTTCCTCAGATGGAATATTAAAAAAACTAATGTCTTTTATGTCCTTTGAATACACACTTTTACACTGCGGTACACAACACTTTATACTCATTGTACTCGATTAATTTAACACACTAAATCAAATAAATCTTTGGCAATTATCCACAAAAACCTAATTCACTTTAAAAACGGTTGGTTATTTTCAAAAGCACGTACTAAGATCTGTTGACAAACAAACTATAAACAAGTCTAATTCTGTTTCTTACCGTCACTGCGACACTGCGCATTACAATGCGCAAGAAACAACTTGGTCTCAATAAATTTTGGGAGTGCAACTACTGTGCTTATATGGTGCAAGCACTGTTGCCAACTTGATATATATCCAAGTCATTTTCAGCCCTATTCATAATGAAAGTTAGAGGCTACTAAGATCCAACTAACACGCTACTAAAAAAAAGTCGTATTCATAATCGTATTTAACAGCGTACTAAGCGTAGTAGCCAACTAAATTGTTAGTAGCGTGTAGGGCAGGGGTATGTTTAAAGTTACAGCTCACCGTTAAAGCTAACCTAAAAAAACAAATTCGATACGAATAAAAATAAACACATATTTGTCAGACTTCTTGTAGATCCAGGATTATAACTTTTTAATTAAATACATTGAAATGGAAACATTAAGAGTTGAAAAAGATCCGCGATATGAACATACAAAATGAAATTCAATATCATAGCTATGAAAATGAAATTGTTAAAAGAGAAAAAGGAAGGAATGAGTGTATAAAGATATTTTTATATTTAGACTTTATTTTAAATAAAACATACTTATGATAATAGGTGCTTTTAATTAAAATGTCTCATTATATGCTAATCTAATGCTTAAAAATATTGCCAACATTATCATTAATAATCATTTTAAATCATTATGCACATTATCAATCTAATTCCATACAAAGTTAATGAAAGTGAGGAGATATTTTTTTAATGTGAAGATTCCTCTGTTTGCAATTTTTCCTTTTATAATATTCATAATGGATATTGCTACTATCGATGCCCTTGTGTCGAGTTTAATGAAAAAAGCAACCAAATTTATTCTTCATAATTTCAAATGCTTTTTAAGACATTTCTCGTTGATATATGGAGTCTTACATTTTAACACAGGACTTGTCGTTAGTGTTTGTGATCAGTGGCGTAGATAAAAAATTTAGCCCCCCCCGCAAAATTTTTAGGGGGCCCTTCCAAAATACTTGTTTCGAGATAGTAGCATAGAATGTGAATATCGGAGTAATTATAATAAATTTATTTTATAATAAAAAAATCTAAATTATATTTAATTATTTATTTTATAATAATACATTTGGAAACACAAAAAATGCTAATTAGAAGACAAAATGCCGAAACGTCTTTTTTTCAATAGTAGGAAATTTTCAACTAACTCTTCCAAATCAACGGATACTTTGTTCATGTTCAATACTTATAACAGCCAAGGCACTTAACCGAACTTGTTTAATGGTGCTGCGTAAATAGGTTTTAATTAATTTTAATTTCGAAAACGATCTTTCTGCTGTTGCTGATGTTACCGGTAGTGTTAAATATAACTGAAATAGTGTACATAGATCTGGAAGACTAGTTGCTAAACATGCATTTTCCACTATTAATAAATTGGCTAAGTCCTTAATAGAAGATTTTTGTTCAATTTCATTAAACAAAACAGTCTTAAGATTAATTAATTGAATCGGCAAATCTTCTGAAAAATCAATTCCATATTTGCTCAGAATATGTCTTCCGTATTCCACTATTTCTTCATTCGTTAACTTAACAAATTTTGAGGGATTAAGAAACGAGAAAAGGTTTACAACTTCATTTATGGAGTAAAATCTTCTAGATAATTGGTTGATAATAATATCAAGTGACGCATTAAAAACTTCTACTTGAAATTTTTTTATCGGGTTAGGCATTACACAGTCGTTTTCACATTCATCAAAAAACTTTTTAATTCTCTTCTGGCGTTTATATTTTATCATAGGCTGAATATTCCAAGATTCTGCTAGATTTTTAGCTTCTTCTTCTAATTTATCAAAACTTTGTCGCAGTTCTGCCAAGTTTTCTTGACCATTATTGAGCAATTTGCACGTCTCTTCTAAATCACATAAAGGGCTCTGAAGTTGCTTTGAAATTAAATTAACAGTTTCGAGGATTTTACTCTGGAAAACTAGCAATAGAATAAACTCATAATTATCCATTTTATTCTGCAGAGACTTTGCTTCATTTCTGTCATTTTGCTTTTTGCACACCAGGAAAAAATTTGACAAACATTGCATTACAGACTGATAATTATATTTTATTGACAGTAAGCATTCAAATCTAGAAGACCATCTTGTTACGCACAGCTTTTTCAGTATGTACTTAATTTTACTTCCATGTGGTGCAGCTTGATTAAGGACATGCCAGCGTGGCAAGCTTTCACTAAAAAACACATAAATGCTTTGCAAAAGATCATAAAAACTCTGTAGTTTAATGATGTTTTTGACAGAATCATTTAAGACTAGGTTCAAATTATGAGCTGAACAATGAATATAATCAGCTGTAGGAACTTGATTCTTAATTCTGGCTTGTAAACCATTATATTTTCCAGACATATTAGCAGCCCCGTCGTATCCTTGCCCTCGACAATATGTTATGAACAATCCAAGTACATCAGTACGTCGAGTGGCTCGAGAAACTGGAATTCCGAAATCTAGTGTTTACAGAACGTTGAGAAAAAAACAAATACCACCCATACAAACCAACAATTGTGCAGGGTTTAAGCGATAATGACTATCAGCGAAGATTACAATTTAGCAGGTGGTATCTACAAAAATGTGAAGATGATACTGATAATATAATAAAAAGCAAAAAAGAAGTCAATAAAAGTTCGTACCAATCAAACCACACCAGAGATTAAAACCAAATAGAACTTGAAATCTTCTTTGATTTACCAAATGTGGATTTTCAGTAGACCAGTGATGATAGTTATGCCTATTGAACACTCGGCAGTTGGTAAACCGTGTTTCAACTGTCCAAAGTATTTTCCTAGGAAAATCAATATCATCTTCACATTTTTGTAGATACAACCTGCTAAATGGTATTTGTTTTTTCTCAACGTTCTGTAAACACCAGATTTCAGAATTCCAGTTTCTCGAGCCACTCGACGTACTGATGTACTTGGATTGTTCATAACATATTGTAAAATATTATTTTGAAGTATATCAGCATTGTTAACTTGATAGATATTTTTTGTTCGAAGCTTCCATAGTTCACTCAATTTCTGATTATTCTGCTAAAAATTGTCCGATGTGGTTATGGTCTTTCCGATAAACGCTGAGCGTAACTTGTGCAAGCATTTTCAGAAATTCTATTTACTTTGAAATAAACTTCCAACATATCAGCCTTCACTTATTTGAAAATGTGTGTGCCAATATCACAATTCTTATTAATCTCCATGATTAACGGTAATTACTTAAACAAAGTTCTAAATCTCCTACCAATTTCATTGCACTTTTACATGTCAAAAATGACACAGGTTATTTATCGTTTGTTTTACACTATCATTTAATTTCATAGCCCACTAATTCCGTATTAGAGTGTTCATATCTCTCGTGTAAATAAAGATTTATTAGGCATGTTGTACATTATTGAACAGCTATTTTTAAGGACTATATACCTAATTAAAAATCCACTATGGCCACCATAAGAAAAACAAAACTACTACTAAGAACTTGGAAACAAATGAAAATCGGGGGTTACTGTTAACACCTAAAAATTTGTCTTAAAAAAATGTCTAAACAATGTCAGAGTTTAAAAGCGATCGCATTAGGCGTTATCGAGTTATTGAGGAAAATTGAAATCGGCAAATATTGGTTTTTTCAAAATATTTAAAAATTGTAAAAAGTCCGAATGAATTTGAAATGAGATTTGTTGCGAGCACTGAATTCTGCAAAACATTCCCCATTTAACCGTTCCTCTAGTCTTCTAATAACCGATATACCAATTGTGAACATCGAAATCTGGACACACTGTATAAACAACACAACCTTATACATTTTTTTTTATTTGCGGGGTAATTAGTTTCTGATTAATAAATCTTCTGAATGTAGCGGTAATAAGTATTATATGTACAATAGGTCTTAAGCCGAAAAACTTTAAATATGAAGAAATTATGAATGAATGCTTAAAAAATATCGTGTCCGGTAAAACAGGAAATGTCTTTTATTTTTAAATTGGATTATACTTTTTTCTGCACGCTCATTAAAAATAATTTCAAGTTATTAATATTTACACCTATATTGCACATTTAGAAAATAGAATTGTTCTATTTAATCAGGTCATCCTAAATATTAACAATTACATTTACTGTTATAACAGTAAAATATTTGATGACAGATAACTTCTAATTTTTATAAAACAGTATGTGCAATTTCCCTATCTAATTTGTGCAATTCTTTAACAGTTGAATATAAAAATTACTATTAAGACAAGGGCAATTCCTAATTAAAAAGCAATAAATCAGTCAAAAGCATCAATGTTTGATGTCAATTCGAAATATTATTCCCTAAACCGGGATTCTGAACAGGCTTTTCAAAGAGTTAAATAATTATATAGCAAAAGATTACTTACACTTTTAAGGCAGAAAATATGGGTATAAAAAAGTAAAAAGCAAGTCATTTATAATAAGTATTAATAAGATGTAAATACTGGTGTCAGAATATATTTTAAGTTTTTTTAAAAAAGCCATAATTTTTTTTGTTGACAGTAAGCAATAAATCTCTTTGATAGGATACTTATGTGTGTATATTTCATTCATAATAGCTATTTTCGCGGAGCCGATTCCGAACATGTTCAGGATGTCAGCACATGCGCAGTTGTAAATAGGCCGTTCGCTGTGGCAAAAATTCTCCCTCCAGATCAAAAATTCTATGTTCATGGAGCACCCGTCTTAAGTTTGGGACTTGTTCCCAACGCGTTCCATAGATTCTCGAATCGAGGCAAGGGTATTTAATTCCGAACGAATCCTAACCTCTAAATTTGTGAGTGATGTTCTGCAGATTTACTATTGAATCACAGGTTTGAATTCACTCATATGTCAGCAGAGTGAAAGAAACAAGATAAAAAGAACTGGTGCCCACATTTGTAAAATAATTATATGGAGGTAATGTTCTCGTGGTTATAAAAACAAAAATAATGTATACATCGTGTCTTTCCAGGTTATGCAGTTTAGTTCTAGTGAAGAAGATCTGGAAGAGTTAGTGGACCTTTTTGAGGTATCAAAAAATGCAAACTTTTTTGAAGACACTGTGCCACAATTTAGTGATCAACAATTTATAGAACACTTTAGAATAAGTAGGAATCTAGCGCTACAGCTAGCAAATAGATATGAAACCTCCCAGTACTACCACTATCAAGAAGGAGACTCAGAAAAAATAATTCCGTTTAAGATAATGACAGCCTTTCTATGGTTTGCAAGTAACGAAGCTGCTAGTTTTAGAGATGTATCTGACCGATTTGGCATCACTATCAGTTCCCTGCATAAAATTGTAAAGAGAGTCACACATTTTCTATCCAACTTGTCTGTGGAAGTTATAACCTGGCCAACTAATGAAGAAAAAATTGAAATTGCGCGGCATTTTAGAGAAAGGGATTTTCCTGGCATCATTGGGATCATTGATGGCACACACATTAGAATTGATAAGCCACAGGAGGATCCAGACTCATATTTGAACAGGAAACATTTTCATTCCATTCAGGTAATGTTGGATAGGTTTAAAAATTCATCTTCACACTTTTATTGATTGTGGAACTTTGCGCTTTTTTTATTTGCTAGTGATCACTTTGTTGTTTTTTAGGCACAAATTGTATGCGACCACAACAGAAGAATTCGCGATATTCTTGTGGGTTACCCAGGATCTGTTCATGACAGTCGGGTGTTTCGGTCATCACCTTTGTTTGATACACTAGAAGAAAAGTGTGGTAATTATTTTATGCTTGGAGATAGTGGCTATCCTTGCTTGAGACATTGTCTAACTCCATTTCAAGATAGAGGCAATTTGACTCGGCGGCAGAGAAACTACAATTACCTACTTGCAAAAAATAGATATGTAATTGAGCACTGCTTTGGTCTGCTCAAACAAAAATTTAGACAGCTTTATCATCTAAAACTGAGAAATATAGAGTTTTGCGTACACTTTATTCGAGCTGCTGCAGTATTACATAATCTGGCAATAGAAGACAATTTCAACGACGTCGTAGTTGTACAAGACATACCTCAGCAGAACGACGCCATTGTGGTACACGATGTTGAAGATGAAGTCCATCAGGATGATATGAATAGAATTATGAAAAGAAATGAAGTTATGAATAACTTACCCTTTCGAATGTAGCTTTTATTTGTATAGTGGGTTTCACGATACTCTGCGGTTTCAGCACGCCATGACAAACCAAAAAACTAGTTACTAGTAACTAGTTAATCTAGCTGAATGTATGCTGACATTTACGAGTATAATGACCACTGGAGACAACACAACTAATTCTTGCCAGGTAAGAAGAATCAAACATAACTTATGACAAGTTTTTTGGTTTGCCATGGCGTGCTGAGACCGCAGATTATCGTGAAACTCACATTAATACAGGTTTTATTATGACTACTCGTATATTAATTATATTACACGGTCTACAACACTAAACCAATGATAGTTTTATTTTTATTATTAAAAATATGACAAAAGCAGGTATAAGTATATTTTACATGTAGAGTTATCTAACAAAATAACATCCACGCAACATTTTTTTATAGATTTATTCTGTAGTTTCTAGAGACACCACTGGCAATTCATTGATCATGTATTGTTGCAATAAAGCATTTCTTTCTTGCAAAATATCATTTTTTCGTTTCTTTTCGTTTAACTTCTTTTCTTCTAGTTCTACAATAACTTTTCTATCCTGTCTTATGTCTTTCAGAACATCTACTCTTAGTTTTTTATTATTGCATTTTGGTTTTTGTGATCCTGATGGTTTCAGAGATACTTTGTCCTGGGTGTTCTCAGTGTTCTCAGCTGCTCGATTTGCTTTCTCAATTGTAGAAGTGTCAGTGTTCGTAGCAATGAAATTGATATTTGCTTCTTCCGTTGTGACAGGAGTCACTGTGTCTGAAGACAGTAGTAGAACCGGATGTATGTTTCTTTTTTTACCTAGAATCTCATCCATAATCTCAGCATATTCAAAGTCTTTTCTCCCTCTGCCAGTTTTATTATTATTATCAATAAATTTTTTGTATGTTCTTTCCAAGTGCTTCCATCTATTTTCGCAATTAGCTGCACTTATGTTTTGTTTCGTTTTAAACCTCAGTTCTTTCGCAATTTCTTCGAACATTTTTTTTAGATTCTTAATTTTTAAAGAACCAACTTGCTTCCTGTATTCCCTATATACATCGAGAAAGAGAAGTGTGGTATTGTGGCCCCATTTGAATGTTTCTGTTTCTTCTGGTTCCGAAAATCTCAAAAATTCCTCCATCTGTACAAAAATAACGAATACCTGTATCTCGGTAAAGTTACATCCTAGTCTCAACTTACCTCGTTTTAACAAAATTTGCCAAAAACTTATCTCAAAAATACCTAACCTTAAATTGCACATGTAAACAAAACAGTCGCTGAGTGTGTTGGTGCGTTCTTGGAGTTATTTCACCCTGGACGATTCTGAAACTAATCGGCAGGCGCGCTTGCGCATTGGTAACATTCGTTTTATGTTCAGAATATAATCGGAATCGGCTCCGCGAAAATAACTATTGATGTTTTTATTTAGTTCTCGGATTACAGTTCCAAATAAATTCCGTATGGTTTAGTTTCGTTCTTAGTGGATAGATGGTAATAGTTGTCTTAGCTGCTTTCTACCACCAGATACCAGCACATTATAGCAGGATTTACTCGAAATTTTATGTTGCCCGATTTCCCTATTTGATGGGCTCTCTATATATATTCCCTCTACGGTTGAATATAATAAAATCATCGAGCAAGTAATGTCCCTCAAGTACCTTGGTGTGGAAATATCAAGTGCACGAAACAACTACGGGGAAACCAAAGAACAGATTATGACGGCAGCAAGAATATCCGGATGCTTGAGGGATGTAACATGGAGGAACAAATATCTCATGACGGAAAGTAAAGCAAAAATATACAAAACCATGATAAGACCGATCATGACATATGCAGCAGAAACAAGAGCTGACACAAGCAGAACGAAGCAACTGATGCGAACTACTGAGATGAACACCTTGAGAACAAGAACGGGGAAAACCAGGAGAGATAGAGTTAGGAATGAAACGATAAGAGAGGAATGCGGGGTTGGAGATGTTGTCGGGTTCCTAAGGCGGAGAAGAAGGGAATGGAATGAGCACAGCAGCATTGAAACGAAGGAAGGAGAGCTGGATTTCCACTTTGAACGAAGCACCATAAAGGAAGAATGCGTGAAGAAAAACAGGTTACGACCTAAATAAAAGAAGAAGAAAAAAATTGTAATAAAAAATTGAACACTATGTCAATTTACAAAGTTCGGCTGCTTGGGGGTCGAGAATGCTCTACTCACGACTTTCTAATTTGGCAATTAATAGACAAACGCTTTAATCAATTTGTGTTTTCTTTTCGCCTTTATAGTAACTTACTGTTGTATGAATTAATGGAAGAATGAAACAATTTGAATGAACAAAGAATAAAAATTAAGTTTTTAAGGTTATTATGAATACAATCAAACAACTACAGTGTACTCTCTTTTAGCGGACACCTCTTATACGCGGACACCCCTTATAAGCGGACAAATTAATGTAGTTGCGAATTGATGCGGGTAGTTCCCCGAATTATGTCTCCTTGCTTCAACGCATACTTTAGTCGTTGCGTAACTGTAGTGTAGTGTGCAGGTACGTTGACATTTTTGGTTTTATTTTACTATTGGTGCGTGGAGTTCTATTTAAAAGTTAACGTTAATCAGGGAAGAATTAATGGGAAATATATAAAACGCGTTTTTACGCTTCAAGAAAAAACTAAAAAAAATTATAGACGTCTACAACAAAGAGAAGGTTCGTGCTTTAAGAGCAAAATTTAAAATAGAAAAAACACACGCAGCAAATATTATAAAGAATAAGGAAGAATTACTGAATAAGTTTTATTCTGGTGACAATATTCAACAAAAAAGAAACTTTGTGAAGGGTACAATATTGATAAATTTACCTACAAATGGTTTGTAAAAGTCAGGAACAAAAATATTCCAGTATCTGGGTCCATATTCCGGTCAAAAGCAATGGAAATAGCTCAGCAATTATAATATAACAATTTTAATGCCTTATCTCTCTAGTTGATTAAAACGCTTTAAGGTTGAAGCACATCTAACCGGCCCGCATCGGCTCGGATCGGTACGGAAAAATTCGTGAGCGGAAGAGACCGCGCACACTTGTCCTGCCGGAATCGGCTCTATCGTCAAATAATTAAGTACCTACATACATAATATCAACACCGTGGTATACAGTTGTTAAACCAACGCAAGTATGGAAACAAGTAGCTCTGAAGAAGATTTACTTCTGTCGTTATTAGCAGACGTAGATGCTGCAGGAAAAAAAATGAGGTGTGGCCACCACACGACTTTTTTATATGTATGAGTGTTTCAAACTATACAATTTTAAGAATTTTTTTAAAAAAATTATTGAAAATCTATTCTAAGTACTTTCATTCTCTTAATAAATCGCTATAGAATGCATACTTTGCAAGATATTCGAAAAAAAGTGCTATTCGCTAAGAGTAAAAGTGCCACTTCCGGTCCGAATTTTGAAATTTCATGTATACAAAAAATATTGCAAATTTAACTCTAAATACTTTTGTACTCTTAATAAATATATATAGAATGCATAATTTACGACATATCTGCAAAAAATCGCTATTCGGTAAGAGTAAAAGTGGTACTTACGGTCCGAATTTTGAAATTCTTTTTATACAAAAGATATTTAAAGTTATTATTAAAATACTTTTATACTCGTAATGTACCTGCCTAGAAAGCATGACTTGCGAGATATTCGCAAAAAACTGATTTTCGATAAGAGTAAAAGACCTACTTCCGGTTGGAATTTCGAAAAACCTTTTAAAATTTAATTTTGAGTACATTTCAATTCTTTATAAATTTGTTTAAACTTAGCAATTGACGAAATATTGGCAAAATACGAATTTTTCACTGAAGTAAACTGCTACTTCCGGTCTACCGATTTGACTGAAAAACTAATCAGATCTCAAGAGGGAGATTATACACGTAAGTACAAAATTTAGAGTTGATATCTATAGCGGTTTGACCGCTATCGTGGTCACACACAGACAGACAGACACACAGACATTTTTTAAAAACCACTTTTTCGATATCAGGGGACTTCAAAACGTGGACATCTGCAAAAATCTCGAGGTCGAAAATTTTCATCATCACTACTTTATCAATACTTCCTTATACTACGTATAAGAAAGTAAAAAGCGAAGAAAGTGGGTTCACAATATTAATACAAAACGCGAGGTGCGAACTACTTTGGTCATATAGTTCTTTATAATCTTCAACAAGAATTATTAATTTCTCCTCTATTATGTTTTAAACATTATTAGTTAAATAAAACCACTACCAAGTTAATGTCGTCGCACCCCGAACAAGTAGGAGTATACACAATATTGAAAAACATCCAATGTATGCTGGAAGTACAAACGCACACTTGTTCGGTCGGAATCGGCCCGCAAAGAAGTTTTGCCGATGAATGCTAGTTCGAGCATTCCCTCCCGAATTTCCGAAGCTCTTTAATTACGGCCCGATTCCGGCCGGTCTAGTGTGCGGCGTTCGTATTGAATACTATAAACTAGATTTACCGGAATTTTTCCGTGCCGGTCCGAGCCGATGCGGGCCGGTTAGGTGTGCTTCAACCTTTAAAGACAAACACAATATTGCTATTAAAACAATATCAAGAGAAACTGATGAAATTAATAATTTTCAAGCAAAAATTCCGGCTATGATTAGTTAGCGATTATAATCCTAGAGACGTTTATAATGCTGACGAGACGGGCCTCTTTCTTTTGTGCTCTGTACCACAAAACTTTCACATTTAAAAGAGAAAAGTGTGCTGATGGAAAATGGCTAAGGAGCGGTTAACCATTTTACATTGTGTGAATATGGCCGGACAATCAGAAAAACTACTTGTGATCGGTAAATCTGGTAGACCTCCTGCATTTCGGAAAACATTTCACCCTACTTTGGCGATTTAATAAAGAAAAAAGGCACGGATGACGTCAAATGTTGATAGAGTTTTTGCAAAAATTCATTAAGAAATTTTCTCGATAATGCTGCATCTCATCCACTAAATTTGACACTAAAAAATATCAAAATAATTGTTCTTCCTCCAAACACAACCGCAGTTTCTCAAGCATTAAATCGAGGAATTATCAAAAATTTTAAAACCTGGTATAGATCAATAATGTTAAAACACATTTTAGCAAAAATGAACACCGTTAATTCTCTAGAAGACCTAACCAAGTCGATTCATTTACTAGACGTTATTTATTTTATAAGAAGAGCGTGAAATCAATAACAATTCAAAACCGTTTTCGTAAAACTAGGTTCATGTATTTCATAGTTTCTCAGACTGATAGCTATTTTGATCCTGAAGATGAACTACCTTTATCTACTGCTGGAGAAATGTATAACATGCTTCACCAATCTGGATCAAATGATGTTGATTTTGATAAATAAGCATGTGATGACAAAAACTTTGCCATGAACATACAAATGTAGAAATAAGTGTTAACATTGGTGGAATCTTGCAGCAAGAAGAATCTGATTCTCATGAGGAAATGCTAGAAAATGATGAAGAGGAGATACAATCAAAACGTATAAGGATACAATACCAATTTTACACAGCACAAAACTTTTTACCTCCAAGAATGGTGATACAAAAGGTTTTAATTGGTGTCTGATTTAGAACAATACTCTGAAAATATGTTCTAAAGAAAAAAATTATATGAAACAAGAATCTTAGATTTCTTAAATTTAAAAGTAAGCATGTATGCGCGTTAAATAAACCAACTGTATAAATTCATATTACAGCTGTTTCAATCTTTCTGCGTAAATATGTATGTACATAGAGAACTAACAGTAAGTTTGGAAAATACATGATAGATATAGTACACATGTATGTACATACACATTTCCACAAATGTCTTTTAAGAAGACAAATTTAAGGCGACGGGAGGTGTGCTTAAGAGAGAATACATTGTAATTACTTATGATTAATTGTTCGTTGCAAAACATAATTGACATATGGTGCTATGTTAATAAAATGATATAAAAATGAATGATACCTGACACTTCTTGCAGAGCAGTAAGCAAAATGGTGTTCCAAATATTCATTTCGACCAAAGTGGATTTTGCAAAATGGGCACTGCATAAGATCTGAAATCACAAAAAATTCACTGAAATACAATCACCAAGTAATTACTTTCTGATAATCAAATTAACAATCCTTCACAATTTATTAACAACAAAGTGATACAATTCATTCGCCAAAACAGTGGCACAGTTTGTTGGTTTTTGTCTGATAAAGCGACTGCGTTGTTAATAAACTGTATTCGTTGGCACAACTAATTGCAACAGATAAACTATAATTAGAAGAATAATTAAACAAGAAAATGAATATCTCTTTAAAAATTTGCCTAAAGATTTGATTTATTTCATACCTTCAATTGAAAAGTCACCACCTACATCCACTCGGCAAATTGTTTTATGTTTGGCCAAACACGATTTCGATCTGTATCCAAGGCAGTGGCGGCTGGTGCCCCAGATTTGGAAGTGCAGTTGCGTGGACGGGACTGGTTCGTTTGTTGTCGGTGATATGCTCGACATCTGGGAGTACATCGCCGATAATGGGCGAGTCGGTCTTGTCTGTGTGGCTGCTCACGCCCCGAGCCGCCACTGATCCAAGGCAGCAAAAGGTACAGGCAAATATATCCTGAATGAGGTGTTCCATAGTAGGAATTAAATCCATTTCAACATTTCCATTCGAGCTGTCTGTGAAGTCTTCACCAAAATACACCAGTAATTCTTCACCTTGAATTTGACGAGTGCTTCGAAAATATAGATAACCCTCACATTGTATGACAATTAGATTTCTTTCAAAAGTATTTCTGGCAGGGTTAATGTACTGCATCCAATTTAAAAAATGAGATTTATCTTTGTCAACTACAAATTTTCCTCCTTTTACTCTCCAAGCACACTCTGCTTTACAAAGTCCAGTGAAAGGACCAAATTTGACGCCTTCAGGAATAACTTTTAAAGCCAATATTGCACACTGGTCAAACATATGTTCGATTTCTAAAATATCATTTGGTAACTCATCTTGTGTTCTGTTCTCTGATTTATCCGGAGCATTTCTGTTCAAAATATGTACAAGCATTCCACACTCAATGCAATAGTTTTCATAATAAGCCTGACAATTATCACAATCTGTTGATAAAGTTTAAGGCTGCGTTTGATAACGTTTTGGCGGGAGAGAAATGTACCGGAAAAATACCATTTTTATTTCCATTTTTTCAGGCGTATGATATCAAAACATGTAAATTTTATGCATTAAGCATGAAGATAAAGGTTATACGAAGTGAACGGTCGTATTTTTTTTTAAATTAAGTTAATATATAAGCCGTAAATAAAATGGGAAGTTAGTGGTTTTGCAAGTACTAGAAAAAATGGCTACATTTAAAAATTACACGGTAAATTTATATGTAATATAGGAAGTACACTCGGTATTTATATTTGGAAGGTAAAAATAGTAACAGTAGCTAAATATATGTGTAATTTTTTAAGTGATCCATGAAATAAAATTTGTTTACATTTTTGGTGGGTCTTTACGTACATTACAGATATCTGTTACATTTACGTCGCCTAACAGTGTAGCACATATAATATAGATGGCGTTATTATCTTGCAATTATTTAGAGGTTAGTTGTGTGTTATGCGATACTTTAAATATTCATTATAATTTAAAATTATAATTAACAACAATTTTTGCGGTTACTAATTATAAAATTTAGTATGTTACGAGTTATTTGAAAGTACGTAATAGACAATCAACAGTTGGCATCACTGGTTGGCACCACAAAACCAAAAAGTAACTACATAGTTTATTTTGCGAGTTTAATGAAATTGCAATATTTTAAAATATGGAGTTTTCTGTTATCCTTAATTGAAAGATGCCTATGCTTTTACTAATGAGATGAATTATGTAAATCAATTAAACTGGGACTGTTTACGCCGACAAAAGCCTAATAGCTGTTTTATATTTACGAAGTTCGCAAAGAAATTGTCGGCTAAGAACGTTTTACATTTTTCTTCAAAATTTGTTAAGGTTGTTGCTAATTCAGTGCCGGATCTAGGAAATTTCTTAAGGGGGGCAAGTCAGCACCATGCCGCCCTTGTAGCTATTTTCACTATATAGGTAATGCAGTAATAAATTCCATTTTGCCGCCCTCCGGAGATGCCGCCCGGGGCAATTGCCCCCTTTTGACCCCCCCTCAATCCGGTACTGTGCTAATTACTTAAAATGTAAATATAGGTACATTTTATTTGTTAGCAGTTTTCAGAACTTTGAAATCGTTTATTTTTTAAATAGAAACTGCACACCATGTCTATAGTATTTTTGACATATTCATCAAATTTTATAGTTCAAACTATATAGCAAATTAGCAAATAAAAAAATTCCAATGGGCAACGTTTCAAAAATATCGATATTAGAATCGAATAATGTATCAAAAATTCAAAATCGATTTTAAACAAATATTGAATGAAGAATATCGATATACCTTGACATCGACATTTTTATCATGTTTATATTAAAAGTTCTTTGCTGTGGCTTTTCAAGCCATTTAGTAACAAATAATAAAATCTTTAACTCAAAATATATATTTACTCAAAAAATAAAAAAAATCCAATAAAAAGACAAACAAAATATAAATTTCTATCTATAACGTATAAGATAATCCAAAACTCAAATATATAATTCTAGTGGTATAAAACACATACATAAATACAAATAAAAAATAAACATCTTAAAACATATCTTCTTTACAATTTTGAGGAAATAGTAATTGTGATAAAGATAACACCCCATGAAGGCGATTCGGCGAACTATACGAGATGTCAAGTCTATGAAATGCAATATTCCGCTGCCGCTTCCCGATTATAATTTCTACGAAACAGCAAACATCCCAGTAGGCATTTTTCAAATTTCCAACTTCTTTCTTAAAAATATATTCTATTGTATTCTGTATAATATGAACAGTTTCTTTTGTATATTAATGTGAAATAAATGTGTGAAATTTCAAAGATTAAAATGGCATTTTTGATTAAACGATATTATCGAATAAAAAAATCGATAACAGTCAATATTATTAAATAAAAAAATATCGATTTCAATCACGATTATCGAAAAGAAAACATCGATACTTTTTTACAAAACAATATATCGTGCGCATCCCTAGTTCAAATCACATATGCCTGTCCACTCTTTGTTCCGGAGGTCAGTTCCCCGGTTTTCTAGTTTCGATTAATAACAATAATCTTTATAATAGCCTCATTATTTATAATATATTAACATTAAAATAATACCTTTACCTTACTTAGTTTTGAAGATTTTTATTACAATTACTGTTCTTTTCATTTTTGGTGTTTGTAGAGTTAAATCTTTGTACATATTTAAAACTGTTTTTATCATCTTTATTGTAAAAATACTTGAAGCTGTTTGGGTGGCGATTTTCACGGTTTGGTTAGAAAGTGCCTTATCTAATATATTCGTGACGTACTTAAACGTACAGATAGTGTATAATAACACAGTAAAATATAATAAGAGAATGTTCACAGCTTCACAAATTATGGCTAGGTTATGTTATAAAATATAAAGATATCGCATACTTATAATTCCTTGTTAAATTAACTTACATAGGAACCAATACATTCTGTTAAAAATGGTACCGTTTTGGCGCGATATTTGAATTGAAAAGTTATAATATAAAGTAACAACGTACCTATGACCAAATTTGCCTTAAAATATGTATATAGAATTTCTCTTATTCGAACTTAGTAATCTCACAAAAAAAATCCATTCTGAAAACTGTCCAGGAGCCAAATTACGTACAAAATAGAAATAAAATAAAAACATGATAAAAACTGATCAACTGTCAAACTGGCAGGCACTTGGGATTTGCAAATACTAACTTTACATGTATTTTTAGCAGGTGAAACATATTTATTAGAAATGTTGAACTAATAGGTACGTTATGAAGACAATAATATTACTATATTTCAGTTTTGCATATTATTATTATTAGACATGATCAACAAAGATGCAGGCTACGTACTAAATGTATCAAGTTACAGAAAATATTTTATTTTCATAACACAAATTATTTATTGTGTAGTTTTATATAATAATAATATTAGTTTATTTCCAAAATAAGAGAACAACATTGTATTAATATAAATTACAAAATATAAATATATATGAAATAAGAAAATAAGAAAGTCGAATGGATGAGTATCACCTACGTTTAGCGAATATGTTTAAGAATAACTTAATTTATAAATAAAAGAAACGTAATTTAAAATTTTTACAAATAAATTCAAATGAATGCTTAAAGTTCGCGCGTCTTTCTCCCTTCAATATGAAAGTTGACAAGTATCGATTAGATTCATACGTATAAAATCAAATTGCAAAGAAAGTCTGCCAGACCAAAACTACGTTTGTAGGTAGAAATTCAATAAGCAGGTAAAATGACCTTCAAATGCTTTAGATCTTTTCTTCAGAATTAGTTTTGTTTGTGGTTTAGAATTAACATCGTGGCGCCCTCCAATTATTACTAGTAGTACTTAAGAAACGCTAAAATCTTAGATACGAACCGAAATGGATTTGCTAAGATTGAAACGCACCCTTAATTTATATTTTGTTTGTCTTTTTATTGTTTTTATTTGTTTTTTGAGTAAATATATATTTTAAGTTAAAGATTTTATTTGTTACTAAATGGCTTGAAAAGCCACAGCAAAGAACTTTTAATATAAACATGATAAAAATGTCGATATGAAGGTATATCGATATTTTTGTCAAAAATACTATAGACATGGTGTGCAGTTTCTATTTAAAAAATAAACGATTTCAAAGTTCTGAAAACTGCTAACAAATAAAATGTACCTATATTTACATTTTAAGTAATTAGCAACAACCTTAACAAATTTTGAAGAAAAATGTAAAACGTTCTTAGCCGACAGTTTCTTTGCGAACTTCGTAAATATAAAACAGCTATTAGGCTTTTGTCGGCGTAAACAGTCCCAGTTTAATTGATTTACATAATTCATCTCATTAGTAAAAGCATAGGCATCTTTCAATTAAGGATAACAGAAAACTCCATATTTTAAAATATTGCAATTTCATTAAACTCGCAAATTAAACTATGTAGTTACTTTTTGGTTTTGTGGTGCCAACCAGTGATGCCAACTGTTGATTGTCTATTACGTACTTTCAAATAACTCGTAACATACTAAATTTTATAATTAGTAACCGCAAAAATTGTTGTTAATTATAATTTTAAATTATAATGAATAATTAAAGTATCGCATAACACACAACTAACCTCTAAATAATTGCAAGATAATAACGGCATCTGTATTATATGTGCTACACTGTTAGGCGACGTAAATGTAACAGATATATGTAATGTATGTAAAGACCCACCAAAAATGTAAACAAATTTTATTTCATGGATCACTTAAAAAATTACACATGTATTTAGCTACTGTTACTATTTTTACCTTCCAAATATAAATACCGAGTGTACTTGCTATATTACATATAAATTTACCGTGTAATTTTTAAATGTAGCCATTTTTTCTAGTACTTGCAAAACCACTAACTTCCCATTTTATTTACGGCTTATATATTAACTTAATTTAAAAAAGAATTCGACCGTTCACTTCGTTTAACCTTTATCTTCATGCTTAATGCATAAAATTTACATGTTTTGATTTTTACGCCCGTAAAAATGGAAATAAAGATGGTATTTTTTGGGTACATTTCTCTCCCGCCAAAACCTTATCAAACGCAGCCTTAAACAGATTAAAAAGCAAGTAATATAATGTTTGCACAAGTCAAGAAGGAACAAGGTTTTATTGGTCATTTAACCAAGCTAAAATTCCCTATTTTATATAAACATGTTTTCATTCCAAGGTTAATTCCCGGTAAGCTTTTCTTGTCCATAAATTTTCAAAAAATTAAAAATAAAAATTAAAAACCATTTTTAGCGTTTCGACACTTTAATTAGTAATTTTTCATAATTAGTCTCAAAATTATAATATGTAATATATATTTTTGATATTCCACAGAAGCTTATTTTGTTTGATTTTTATTGAACATAGCCATAAACTATTTCAATATGTATAGAATAAAAGTACACAGTCAAGTCATCATATCTCTCACCTTTTTCAATCAGTTTATATAATTTTTATAAAGACTATTAATTATGTGATAAAAGGTTAAAAATGGTTTTTAATTTATACTTTAAATTTTTTAATAATTTATGGTCGATATGATGATATCATACATTACAAGTTATGACAGCAGGGATCGGCAGCCAATTTTACATTAATAAAGTAAATTATGATATTACTACTGCTGTGCCCAACTTGAATTACATTACTCATTAAGTCCAGACTTGCAATGTAATTCTGACTGCCAGTTCATATTAATCAGTTTATCAGGAATTATATACTTATAGGTATACAACTTTTAATTTAAAAATAAAAATTTTATTACTTGACTTAATGAGACAGAAACACTTTTTAAAAAGATAATTGCACTTTCAATGAAATGGAAATGTCTAAAGAACCTGCAGAGTATGATTACAACAAGACGTAATTAAGAGTTATTTTGCTGTTGTGGTAAACTTAATTATGCTTTTTCTTACAGAGAAGTCCATTATCTACTTCTATTTTTATCTCATAGGCATCTTCAATTTTAACATAGTCATTATTTATTACATTATATCGTCCATCAGATGACGGCAATTCTGTCTTAATATTGTCTAAAATAGTGGATGCCTCGTATTCTATCTTGTCATGCCACTTCATGTGGTCTTGCAATTCAAAATTGTTTGCAATAATAACAGTTTACGAGACGTGGACTTTACCATCTACAATCTCGTCCATTTCCTTTGTACTGGATGTATTTAACAAAAGCAATGTTGTATTCACTATTCACATTACAATTTTCAGTTTGATCAGCCATCACAACTACTAATTAAATATGTAAACCTATGGTGTATACTCGCTGGTATATAGTATATACAACATACAAACGGACGATGCTTGATTTATGTGTGGAGCATCTGTTTTGTTCTGTCTTGCTTTTTGTGAGTTGTCTGATAACATCTACATGTATCTACAGTATTATAATATTCTTTCAGATGTAAAACACTAATAAAGCAAATTCTCTTAATTCTTTATATATTGCCTAAAAGTAAACCACAATTATTTACGTACAATACGCCCAAATGCAATCTGTTGATGCAATTACAATTGGCGAAAATGTACTGATATTTTAGTTGAAAACGTGGTGGGAAGATAATGGTGTAACGGTGCGCATTTCGTTATCTCATTCTAGCTATGTTTCTCTCGGGCGTGACGTCAAGTAAGTAACAGAGCGGTAGCCATACACAACATACTACAATCAATTTATTTCACGAATTTTGGAGTCAGGAGTAATTAGATAGTCAAATTACTTTAGGAATAACACTATTTATTACAACTAATATTATTTTTGTCATAAATACATTATTAATTAATGGAAAATATATGCTATAAGTTACCGTTGCAATTCATTTGGTAGATAGTGATAGATATACAACAGTACTCACTCTCTTTCGGTTTTATTTTTTATTATTGGTAAACTTTCTCATCTTCCGATTTAATCTCTTCTGGAAAATTTGGAAAATTAATTTTTGGTCTTTCAACATTTCCCATGTCCTGTCGGTTACTTATAATATTAAAAATGATTTTCTCTTTTCATAATAAAGCGCCATGCATTGTATTAAATTTAAAATTGTTGCCGCGTTTATTAATGAACTGTTCGAATGCAAAAGGGAACCCCTTGTGATATGTTGAATCCAATCATGTTATCTTTACTGGCCATATCACAGGGAGTTCTTAAACTATATTTATTTCTAAAACGACATGCCACGTATCCAGCAATATATTTCAAACCTTCTGAGTGCACGGTATCTTTAAAATTGAACAGTTCAAATTGAGTCAAAAGGTCTTGATATTCACATGGAATTTCTACAGATATAGTATTGCTGTCGACATATTCATTTTATTCTGGTTCTATGAAAGAGTAGGGTATTTGAAGTTCGTCTGTAGGAACATTTTCATCTGGAATTAATTGAGCAACATTCCGTATCAAACTTCCGAAAAAGCAAGCTTCATTTTCTGATTCCAAATATTTCTCTCTTCGACACCTTCTTCAGTGTTTTTATTTAGGGTGAAAGCAGTTACTGAATGTTTTGATCTAATCAGTAGGTAAGTATGTATTCGATTTGGTACATTTCTTATAAGTATTTGTACAGGCTTACTAACGAAGCAATATTAAGTACGCTGGCATTGTAATTGTGGAGCGTTAAATAGACGATTTATTTAATGCTTGTTTATGCGTTTTTTTGAAATTAATTGCACCATTTAAAATACAAATCAGTGTATATCACGTGTATAACTATACGCGCTCGACCGCATTTGTTACTAGCATGACGTAGCTGCGCAAACCGATCGAATTTGAACCTCGGGACCAGCACACCATTATGTTCCCACCACGGTTGAAAACGTACTGAATGGACTCCTAAGTCTGACGTCACAATAAGGCGGGGCTCACAAAATCTTTCCAAACATTAGAAAAGTGTATGTAATCTGTCATAAGAAATAATTTGGAGCTATATTATAATTTTATCGAGTAAAAACAGAGTATTGCAAGCTTATAATTGGTTTAATGGTATACTAAACATATCAACTGTTTAATTTGTATTACAATTTTTGCATATTTGTTTATATAATACTATGTTTTAATTCGAATTTTTTCGCGCGTGCGGATCGGGGGAAGGGGAAGGTTATGTTAGAATTTTAAAATCGCAGAAAAGTGATTAAAAAACATAAAAATTAAATGTAATTGTTGTGTGGTAAAGTGAAATAAACATCATTTATTACGATTTTCATAATTAGAGGTCCGCTATAAGATACACTAGTCATTTTGTCAAAAATCGGTTGCACCCATATACTCCAATTTTTCCGAAAAAGAAAAACTTACAGGTTTTCATTTCACTGTAATGCTTACAATGGGGAACAAAACACATCACCATCTTCACTACTAAATAATTAAGGATATCAAAATTAACAATAAGATACTGATAAAAGTAACATAACCTCAAAACTCTTAGTTAATTAGCATAGAAATGATCGACACTATACATACCACGTATACTAATACATATACACTTTCTTTGTTTCAACAATATACTAAATGATTATACTATCTATTTCGGTTATCTTTGTCGCATTAATTCATAAGAACTCAAAATAAAAAATCAAATGGGCAAATACTACACAATTCAAGAGCGCTTGGAAAGGTTTTTAAATAACCGCCATTTAATGACGTCACCACTTAGGCAGTTGGGTAAAAATATACGGAATGACGGGAAATTTAAAAAGTTTGTTGTAAAAGGATATTTGTTCTATAACGTAATTGTAGAACAGGTAGCATATTCTAATATAAAAGTTAAAATAATATCTTTATCATAGTAGGGATGTTTACAGAATGGAAATTAAAACGCACAGACGCCAAATGATTTATAGAGATATATTTCCATATTGATTTTATTGGAAAAACAAATACGTATTAATATTGAATTTCAATATTAGTATGATATGACTCAAAGCGCCTGTCATACGACTCAATTCTGTTTCAAAGATTAGAGAATACTATCTAATCTTTGTCTGGTTGCTAAGCAGTGTTGCCAACCCTACCGAAATTTCGGTATTTCTACCGATTTTGGAACTTTTCTACCGATCTACCGATGTCAATATAAATCTACCGAAATTTTACATATATATACCGAATTTTTCATTTCACAAATTGCTATTCACGAAATTACATGACTTCATTACAAATTATCAGCTATAGGTTCCTTCTCATGGTTCCGGTTCCCTCATTTTCTGTTTACTCTCTCTTTCCAGCGACCGGTAGTTGGAATAGTAGTGGCGGCACTACAAAAATTATAGTATGTTTTGTTACCGACGTTGCCTAAAAGGGGATTTTTTGAATTTTTCGTTTAAAATTGTGTATTTCCCCGAAGAAATTAGTTTGCCCGAGGCTATAAAAGGAGGGAGAGCAGTAATTGCGTCATTAATTTGTTACTTTGTTTGATGTTCAAACCGTTCAAACTTTCACGCAATAATAAAAAAGAAAAAGTTTAAAATAGTGAAAAACACACTATGAGCAGTACTAGTGTTAGTGCAAGTGATGAACCAAGTACTTCGAAAATAAGAAAACCAAGATATTCCCAGTCTTACAAGGCAGAATGGGAAAAACTACCAGAATTTAAAGGATGGCTGACAGGGAGTAGAAAAGGACCCACATATGGTCTTTGTAAGAAAACATCATTTCAGCCGCGCGCGGGGTGAGGGAAGGGGACTTTCTGTTTAGGTTATGTTAGAATTTTAAAATCGCAGAAGTGATTAAAAAACATAAAAATTCAATTTAAATGTTGTGTGGTAAAGTGAAATAAACATCATTAATTACGATTTTCGTAATTTCAAAGGTGTGCATAACAGATACGACTAAAAATATGACATGGAAAATTCACTCGGTGAGCACCTTAATTATTAATTATCTCCGTTCCTGTACGTGAGCGCCGATTAATTTATAAGTAAAAGTTGTTCAATTAGAGGTCCTTTATAAGGTACACTAGTCATTTTGTGAAAAATCGGTTGCACCCATATACTGCAATTTTTCCTTTGTGCAAGGATTTCGTATCTCGCAGTTGGCAGTGCACTTCATATACGTCACAAATGGCGGGAAACTTTCCAAATTGGTGCTTTCTATTTAAATAAAAATGCTTTATTCAAAAAAGAACCAAACATTGTTAATTATTCCATTTGTTGTGTTTATAGTAATTCTCATAAATACCGGTTAATAGAATGTATCTCTACCATAACACACGTGCACTTCCGTTTATCTTATGTCATAATAAACTGTTATATTAATATTTTGTGGTAAATGGCTTACCTGTTAAATATTACTGTTGCCGGGTGTTAGTATATCAACATGGACTGTAACTGTTGCCTTTAACGGTTCCACAGTGATTTGGTGGTAGCTCTTTTTTTGTTATAGCTGCTGAAGGACCAGTATACCAACGGGTATACACCATGTTTTTTACAGTCAGGGAAACTAACATAAACACTTCCTTGTTAAACTAATACCTTTACTTACACTATACAGATAATTTTGAATTGATTTGATAACGTATGAATAACAAAATATAAAGCACTGTCGCCATTGTAGGTACTACTATTGGTTGCTACCGAGTAATGTCGATACTTGGTGCTGTCTACTGTTCAACGGACTACATCGTTCTCTTCAACTTAAATATGCTCCCTCTACAAAGTTTAATAAACAATAAAATGACCTATTATTTCTGCCCAATACGTTTGGTTTTTCCTACATTCCCTTGTAACAAGCGAGAATGTCCAATTCTATATTGACGGTCTTTTCAATCTCTGTTCAGATATAAAAGTATAAATTATTTTATTCTGGAAAAGTCCAACTGCAGAACTATTAAATATCTATTTGAACGCATAACTATGAATAAATTATAAAAATAAACAGATTTAATGATGTTTTAGAATTACCTTCGAATAGTACCTACACAATATACAACATAATTTGCAGTTTACTAATTTTTTTTTACATACTCGGGTTTGGCACGAATCGGAATTTAAGTATGTCTGAGTCTGTTGGTTTGTGATTTAATTTTGTCATTATCCCGTATCAAGGTTAAAATGATTGTTCTCTATTTCAATTTAAGGTGATATGAGTTAAATTTGTTTAAAATATTGTATGTTTCATTAATTACTTAATCAATTAATTAATTACTTAATCAATTAATTAATTACTAAAAGACGTGTGTGTGTGTATTTTTTAATTATACATTGTTATTGTATTTAATTAATTATTATCGATGTAAATGTATATTGACAATGTCAATACCTACTTGTTGGGTCTATGACAATAAAGAACTTTGTATTTGAATACGAATTTATTATTACTCTTTTGTAGATTTATTTTTATCTATAGGAAATAAAGACAAAAATACTTTCTGAACTTAAAACTATATTTTAAGGCGCATTTACACGTGCATGGATTTAGTCGCGCCAGTTCAACTTTCGCGCCAGTAAACGTTTATGTTACATGTAGAAAAATAATAATTTTTCGCCAGTTTCATTCACAAGAATCACATTTAAAATCAAATTCCTTCGTGTGTTTCATTTTTATATGTACTCCTAAATAATATTTGTTGCTTGTTCTAAATTCACAAGAATCACATTTAAAATCAAATTCCTTCGTGTGTTTCGTTTTTATATGTACAGTCGAAAGCAAAAAAAAGTAGACAAGAGATCTCGTACTTTGTAAACCTCGCTTTATTTACTTGTCATTAGTGTCAAGTCATTATTCTATGGAATATGAAATAATTATCAAAACATCTTCTATCTGATTAATACGAATCAAAATAATAATTAAAAAACATCATAAAAAAATAAATGCTTTAATATCTGGTTATAGAGCCGTTTTTGTTTAAAACTTCTTGCAATCTATTTGGAATAGAATTATAAAGGTTTATACAAATATTTTGATTTACAATTCTCCCATGCTGTGTGAACTATTTCTACCAGTTATTCTCTATTTTGAGGTCTTCGATTTAATTTCTTTATTTCTTTGATCATCAACCCCCAAACATTTTCAATAATATTTAAATCAGGACTTCTTGGGGAAAATCCAACACGTTGATGTTATTTTCTCCCTAAAAGTTTACTTTGAAATTTTCTGGATACACATTATTAATAAAGTTTTCGTCAAATCGGGTACCTCTTGGTCGATATACATGAATTGGTCCATTTTTCTTGCTTTGAAATAATTTTTCATCTGTAAAAATTACAGTTTCCCAAAAGTGCCTGTTATTTACCAGATGTTCAAGTGCATATCCTACACGAGTTTCTTTGTGGTTCGCATTCAAATTAAGTTTTGCGGCAGTTTTATGGCACCGCAAATTAGCTTCTCTAACTCTTCGTCGGGCAGTAAAAACAGAACCCGGAAAGCTACATACATCAGCTGCAACCACTACTGAAGAAAATGGATATTGAATAAGCCCATTTGTGAGATGGCGGTCTTGCTCAGCTGTTGTTATTCTTTTGCGGCCAGAACCAGAAATTCTAGAAATTGTATGGTGATCTCGCTATTTTTTAATAATTTTAAAAGCTGTGCTTTTATTTACATTATTTCTTTCCGCAATTTCACGCATTTTAAAACCGTTACTTAAAACTGCAATAATACTGACTTTAATATCTTCATTTATGGAAGGCATTTTGGTAATAGTTTAATATCAACTGTAAGGTTGTCAATTTTGATAGATAACCAAATTTTGACAAGTAACTTTGGAGTCGCTATTACACTAATCATTTTGAGAAAGTCTATGACAGAAACCTGTCTTTTTGTATACTTTTTTTTGCTTTCGACTGTAGGTACTTCTAAGTGATTTTTGTTGTTTGTTCTATATTCACAAGAATCACATTTAAAATCAAATTCCTTCGTGTGTTTCGTTTTTATATGTACTTCTAAATAATTTTTGCGGTTTGTTCTAAATTCACAAGAGTCACATTTAAAATCAAATACCTTCGTGTGTTTCGTTTTTATATGTACCACGCGATCATTTAAATTCTAAATTATAGCAGGCGGGATTTTTTTTATTAGGTTGTCCAGAATGTCAATTATTGATTAATTAACATTTTGAAACGTCACTTTGACAATTCAAATTGTAAATTAGTATATATGTTAATTTTATTATTCTTTGCTTTTGTTCATTGTATTTTCTGACATTAAAAATTAAATTACATAACCTCATATTATTTTGTGTGACAGAAGTGCCAAAAGCCTGAATGACATTAGCACAATTAGCAAATTTCATGGCTATTTGAAATAATATTTGTCCTATACTCCATTCAGTCTAAGAATAAAGTAGATGGCGCTACAATATGAGCACAGTTTACACACGATGAACTTTGTATTTTGAAAACAAGTAAAACATATGTTTACTGTCAGATGGATAGCAGGGATATACATATCTGATATCATTATATTTTGACATTTACGTAAATTTTTGTACAAGTTGGTAACTCATTCCTCAAGAAAAAGGAATGCACATGTCGTCTAATTGTACTTTTTTGTGCTTCATCCAATTTATTGTAAGTATGACGATAATTTCTTTTTCTTGGAGGAGAAATTGGAACTCCATATAATTCCATTTCTTTAATAATGCAGTACATTGTATTCCTATTAATACCCACTTCCTCTGCTGTTTGATTGACTGCAGCTGTTTTAGACATATTGTCTTTATGCTTAATGTACACATTATAAGCCATTTGCCTTTGTCCAGATCGTATGTGTTTCCCTTTACGATTTTTTGAAGGACCTGGTAAAACTGCTTCCGCCATACTATAGAATATTAGCGATTACGAAAAGAAAGTTAACGAAATTGATAAAATACCTTAACAAATGAATATTTCACTTGCGAGTTCTAAGAAGAACTATTTTTTAAGAATATTAACAACAAATAACTATGTAAAATACGGAAATCGACAAAATCTTTGAACAAAACTGTCAGTAAACAAATT
Organism: Amphimallon solstitiale; assembly: GCA_963170755.1. Lineage (NCBI taxonomy): Eukaryota > Metazoa > Arthropoda > Insecta > Coleoptera > Scarabaeidae > Amphimallon > Amphimallon solstitiale. The sequence continues at coordinate 37,080,720 of OY720685.1, read as the reverse complement.
TTTGACAGAACGAGCTAAATGCGATTATTTTGCCGGTGTAAATGCACACTCGATTTCAACCAATCACAAACGTTTATTTTAAGCCCTATCTTTCCCAATGCTTTATTCTTAGACTGAATGGAGTATAGTTTTTTATGTTACCGATAGTACATCTAAATAATTTTTGCGGTTTGTTCTAAATTCACAAGAGTCACATTTAAAATCAAATTCCTTCGTGTTTCGTTTTTATATGTACTTCTAGTGATTTTTGTTGTTTGTTCTAAATTCACAAGAATCATATTTAAAATCAAATTCCTTCGTGTATTTCGTTTTTATATGTATGTACAGTAGAACCTTGATTATTCGTGCTCCACGGGACCGGACGAGGCACGGAAAATTGAAAAGCACGGATAATCCGAACATTTATTTCTTATATGTATTGTATTAGTCTTGATATGTAGATGAATATTATTTACAACATATAATTTTCGAATAATGCCCCATGTTCGGGCGATAGAAATGTATTAGTATGTGTTGCTCCAAATTGAGTATGTATTGGTAAAGTGTGTAACTATGATTAATAACACTCTGTATACCAATATTTAATAATTTAATATTCTGTACAATATCAATTTCATACTACTATTTTTATTTAATATAAAACCTCGGCTAATACTCAAATTAAATAAATATTAATTTTTATTTCTCCTTGTTTAATTTATTGAACTGGTAGGACTATATTATTCGTGACCTATACCAATACATAATAAAAATGGAAGGGATATTTCACCTTACATGTCAAGAAAATATAACCTAACTTATGAATCGTTTATTATTGATTAATTTGCAACATGTTCTTTATAAAATACTTTTTATTTATCATCAGGGGTGTTTATGAGTTCACTGTGACTGATTATTTGCTTGTAAATTGTAGAACTACGACTATACATGTAAGTATTACTTATTTTATTTGGTCTTTTTCAGGTTAAATTAATTTAATATTTTTATGATTTTAGTGTTATACAACTCTTGTAGATCAGTTGCTCTATTTAAGAAAATACCTAGATAATGCTACAAATGAAAGAAAACAACCATCTCAGGCTAATAATGGTATAATAATGTGTTGATCAGATTCACAAATATAAATAAAGATTATTGAAAAATTGTTTAACAACGATATACATTCGTAGGTTGGAAAATATCAAAATACACCATTAGGGAAAATGATATAATTATAGCGAGTAGGTTTGTTGAATGACAACTAATATGTTTTCTACGATTGACAAATAATGTATTTCAATTTTGGTTGTAAATATTCAACTGTTGATGAGATTTCTATGGAATGCAATTTGTGATACTACTACCAATAAGGTATTGCCTTTCTTATATTGTTCTCAAACTTATATTTAAATTCAAATAGCTCTAACTTATTTAAATATTAATATAAAATATATTAATTTTAAAACAAATATTACCAATATAATTTATATTACCTCAAATATTAATTTATATTTACTTGTAGGTTCTACCTCCATGAAGTGTACTGGTATCGTGATTTACATAATATTCTCCGATGTCTTCTCACCTACGATGACCTGGAACTTTCTCTGCACACTCGATGTGCTGCTTCTGTGCTCGCTGGGCTCTTATGATGAAATTACACCTATACAATGAATTGGACCTCCGGAACTATGGTTTTCCTCTTGAAAATTCAGCAATAACCCCTTAGATATACACATTCGGACTCAGTAAATTCGTTTCTAACCTCGCTGGACTCCTATGATGAAATTACACCTATACAATGAACTGGACCTCCGGAACTATGGTTTTCTTCTTGAAAATTCAGCAATAACCCCTTAGATATACACGTTCGGACTCAGTAAATTCGTTTCTAACCTCGCTGGGCTCCTATGATGAAATTACACCTATACAATGAACTGGACCTCCGGAACTATGGTTTTCTTCTTGAAAATTCAGCAATAACCCCTTAGATATACACGTTCGGACTCAGTAAATTCGTTTCTAACCTCGCTGGGCTCCTATGATGAAATTACACATATACAATGAACTGGACCTCCGGAACTATGAAAATTCAGCAATCACCCTTCTTGGCTCCTTTAAATTTCTCGTCAAATAGAAATTCTTGACGTTAAATACAAAATCTTCTTCCTTTGGATGAATTTTACAAATGTAAGTACTTTTATCACTTTATATTATACTTCTTATTCCAGTATATTTGGTATTCAATATCAATTAATGATTTTATGGCTGTTAATTATTAATTTTCTTTCACTTCACTTTGATTATCAAAATTTAAGTATAAATCTGTTAGAATATTTTATTCTAACAGTAATAAACACTGTTCGTATTTTAAATATGTAAATATCAAGAAAATTCTCTTGAATTCCAAATTTACACAACCGCTTTGTATGAAAAAAATTTTCATCCCCCGTTTTTTTATTTACCAAACAAATTCCTTGGCAACCTTTTTAAAACTTTTTCAAATTCTCCAATCAGAAATCTACACCTACCTTTATAATTCAAAATATCTCTTAATATTCACTTTCGAATATTTACATCCCTATAATTTATTACTACGTATATTAATTATTCTGTTTACATTTTAAAAAACCTAATTGCAAAGCATTTCACACAATTGTCATTCAACTTATAAATTCTCATTACAGGAACTGTCAAAATTATTCTTTCATTTACACCTGTTCGAATAATGGCGGGAAATTTAATTCAAAATAGTTTATACTCTAAATCAATTATTTACGTTTACAATACTCGTCATATCATCGTTAATTAAACAATTTTGTACATAAAATATAATACATCATATTTGACAACAATAATAATATTTTTTAATTTCTCTTCAACAGATTCTAAAAATACAAACATAGAAGAAAGAAAACCTTATTTATCCTCTACGACAACCAAATCAACAAGAAAATCTCATCAACTTGAAAACATTCATTTATAATTTTAAGAATTGAAAACAATTACAAACTAAAATAAAGCATGGTTATTTAAACCATGACAGTATGTATGTATACATACTAAACAGATAACAAAATAAAAAACAGAATTCTACGTAAGTAAACTTTTACACTAAATAAGAAAAAATAAACTCTACATAGGTAGGTTAACTTGTATTTATGTACATAAAGCAGATGAAAAGCGAATGATTCCCAGAGATTCCCCTAGTACACTGCTGGCGATATCGATATTGCGTCATCATGCGTATGGCACGGATAATCCGCAGCCCGGATAATCCGCACACGGATAATCGGGGTTCTACTGTACTTCTAAATAATTTTTGCGGTTTGTTCTAAATTCACAAGTCACATTTAAAATCAAATTCCTTCGTGTGTTTCGTGTTTATATGTACTTCTAAAGTATACTTCTTGTTTGTTCTAAATTCACAAGAGTCACATTTAAAATCAAATTCCTTCGTGTGTTTCCTTTTTATATGTACTTCTAAATTATACTTCTTGTTTGTTCTAAATTCACAAGAGTCACATTTAAAATCAAATTCCTTCGTGTGTTTCGTTTTTATATGTACTATCGCTAACACAAAAAACTAGGACAGCCTTGTTTTAGCTGTGTAAAACCGACGGAAATAAACAGCTAACGTCAGTTAATTCAAGATTATTTGAAGCTGTCATTAATGATGCCGCATGTCAGTTTGATTGATAAGGCAAGAATAACTCTTGTAGAGAAAATGGTATGACAATAAGACAAATTGCTAATGACTTTGGCATTAACAAAAACACTGTTACTACCATAATACGACGATGGGAAGAACAAGGCGATTTCACCAGAAAAGCTGGTTCGGGAAGGCGAAGGGTAACAACTGCAGCCCATGATAATGCCTTAACTGATTATTTGCGCCAAAATCCTTTTGCTACGGCCTGTAAGGCTGCAAATGAAACACATTTTCGTGCATGCATGATGACGATTAGTCGCAGAATTCGCGAAAAGAATTTACGGAGCAGTGTAGCTGCTAAGTAAATTCATTTGCCGAATCTTGGGAAACAAATCCGTTTATTATTTGCTCTTAATAACATTTATCGTGAACCACAGTTTTGGGAAAACGTCGTATTCACCGATGAAAAAGTATTCCAGTCTACTCACAACAGATCTGTTAGATCGTCCTACAAATTCGAAATTCGATGAAGCATATTCGCAAAAGTGCAATAGATCTGGACGGTTCTCTGTCAATGTGTGGGGATGGATAAGTTTTCGGGGTATGAATGCAGAATTGTTGGGAGGTTTAATACTGAGAACTACTTACATATTTTAGAGAACTACTTACATATTTTAGAGAACACCATGCTACCTACTGTACGAGAATTATACCCCGACAACAATTTTGTGTTCCAGCAAGACAACTGTCCTGTACACACTGCACAGAATGTAACCGCGTGGTTCCGAAATCAGAATATTGAACTAATGCCATGGTCTGCACATAGTCCTGATCTCAACCCCATCGAAAATATTTAGGGTTGTATGATAAAAAAAACTCCAGGAACGAAATCGTCAGCCGGAAACCGCAGAAGCACTTTGGCAGCAAATTGAGGGCACATGGAATTCACTAAAACAAGTCCAAAATTTAATAGGGCCTTTTATATCTTCCATGCCTCGTCGTTTACAGTCTGTTATCGACAAACACGGTGGAATGACTAAATATTGATTTTATTATTCTTTGCTTTTGTTAAGTGTATTTTCTGATATTAAAAATTAAATTACATAACCTCATACTATTTTGTCTGACAGAAGTGCCAAAAACCTCAATGACATTAACACAATTAAAAAAATTCATGGCTATTTGAAATAATGCTTGTCCTAGTTTTTTATGTTATCGATAGTACATATAAAAACGAAACACACGAAGGAATTTGATTTTAAATGTGATTCTTGTGAATTTAGAACAAGCAACAAATATTATTTAGAAGTACATATAAAAACGAAACACACGAAGGAATTTGATTTTAAATGTGACTCTTGTGAATTTAGAACAAGCAACAAATATTATTTAGAAGTACATATAAACACGAAACACACGAAGGAATTTGATTTTAAATGTGACTCTTGTGAATTTAGAACAAACAAGAAGTATAATTTAGAAGTACTATCGCTAACACCAAAAAACTAGGACAACTTTGTTTTGGCTGTGTAAAACCGACGCATATCAATAGCTGTCAGTTAAAACGAAATTATTTGAAGCTGTCATTAGTCGTGCCGCAAGTCAGTTTGATTGATAAGGTAAGAATAATTACTTCTAGAAAAACAACGACAGCGACAACTGTCCTATACACTCTGCACGGAATGTAACCACATGGTTCCGAGATAAGAATATTCAACTAATGCCATGGTCTGCACATAGTCCTGTTCGCAACTCAATCGAAAATGTTTGGAGTTGTATGATAAAAAATCAGAAAGAAATCGTCAGCCGGTAACCGCAGAAGAACAAATTGAGGGCACATGGAATACACAAAAACAAGAACAAAATTTAATAAGACCTTTTATATCTTCCATGCCTCTTCGTTTACAGAGTGTTACCGACAAAAACGAAGGAATGACTAATTGTTATTTTATTATTCTTTGCTTTTGTTAATTGTATTTTCTGATATTAAAAATTAAATTACATAACCTCATATTATTTTGTGTGACAGAAGTGCCAAAAGCCTGAATGACATTAGCACAATTTGCAAAATTCATGGCTATCTGGAATAATATTTGTCCTAGTTTTTTATGTTACCGATAGTACATATAAAAACGAAACACACGAAGGAATTTGATTTTAAATGTGACTCTTGTGAATTTAGAACAAACAAGAAGTATAATTTAGAAGTACATATAAAAACGAAACACACGAAGGAATTTGATTTTAAATGTGATTCTTGTGAATTTAGAACAAACAAGAAGTATAATTTAGAAGTACATATAAAAACGAAACACACGAAGGAATTTGATTTTAAATGTGACTCTTGTGAATTTAGAACAAACAAGAAGTATAATTTAGAAGTACATATAAAAACGAAACACACGAAGGAATTTGATTTTAAATGTGATTCTTGTGAATTTAGAACAAACAAGAAGTATAATTTAGAAGTACATATAAAAACGAAACACACGAAGGAATTTGATTTTAAATGTGATTCTTGTGAATTTAGAACAAACAAGAAGTATAATTTAGAAGTACATATAAAAACGAAACACACGAAGGAATTTAATTTTAAATGTGACTCTTGTGAATTTAGAACAAACAAGAAGTATAATTTAGAAGTACATATAAAAACGAAACACACGAAGGAATTTGATTTTAAATGTGATTCTTGTGAATTTAGAACAAACAAGAAGTATAATTTAGAAGTACATATAAAAACGAAACACACGAAGGAATTTGATTTTAAATGTGACTCTTGTGAATTTAGAACAAACAAGAAGTATAATTTAGAAGTACATATAAAAACGAAACACACGAAGGAATTTAATTTTAAATGTGATTCTTGTGAATTTAGAACAAACAACAAATATTATTTAAAAGTACATATAAAAACGAAACACACGAAGAAATTTGATTTTAAATGTGACTCTTGTGAATTTAGAACAAACAAGAAGTATACTTTAGAAGTACATATAAACACGAAACACACGAAGGAATTTGATTTTAAATGTGACTTGTGAATTTAGAACAAACCGCAAAAATTATTTAGAAGTACAGTAGAACCCCGATTATCCGAGTGCGGATTATCCGTGCCATACGCATGATGACGCATATCGATATCGCCAGCAGTGTACTAGGGGAATCCCTGGGAATCATTCGCTTTTCATCTGCTTTATGTACATAAATGCAAGTTAACCTACCTATGTAGAGCTTATTTTTTCTTATTTAGTGTAAAAGTTTACTTACGTAGAATTCTGTTTTTTATTTTGTTATCTGTTTAGTATGTATACATACATACATATAAAAAATAAATGTTCGGATTATCCGTGCTTTTCAATTTTCCGTGCCTCGTCCGGTCCCGTGGAGCACGGATAATCGAGGTTCTACTGTACATATAAAAACGAAACACACGAAGGAATTTGATTTTAAATGTGATTCTTGTGAATTTAGAACAATCAACAAATATTATTTAGAAGTACATATAAAAACGAAACACACGAAGGAATTTGATTTTAAATGTGATTCTTGTGAATTTAGAACAAGCAACAAATATTATTTAGAAGTACATATAAAAACGAAACACACGAAGGAATTTTATTTTAAATGTGACTCTTGTGAATTTGGAACAAACAAGAAGTATACTTTAGAAGTACATATAAAAACGAAACACACCAAGGAATTTGATTTTAATTGTGACTCTTGTGAATTTAGAACAAACAAGAAGTATAATTTAGAAGTACATATAAAAACGAAACACACGAAGGAATTTGATTTTAAATGTGATTCTTGTGAATTTAGAACAAACAAAAAATATTATTTAGAAGTACTATCGCTAACATAAAAAACTAGGACAAATATTATTTCAGATAGCCATGAATTTTGCTAATTGTGCTAATGTCATTCAGGCTTTTGGCACTTCTGTCATACAAAATAATATGAGGTTATGTAATTTAATTTTTAATGTCAGAAAATACAATTAACAAAAGCAAAGAATAATAAAATAACAATTGGTCATTCCTTCGTTTTTGTCGGTAACACACTATAAACGACGAGGCATGGAAGATAATAAAAGGTCTTATTAAATTTTGGTCTTGTTTTCGTGTATTCCATGTGCCCTCAATTTGTTCTTCTGCGGTTACCGGCTGACGATTTCTTTCTGATTTTTTATCATACAACCCCAAACATTTTCGAAGGGGTTTCGAACAGGACTATGTGCAGACCATGGCATTAGTTCAATATGTATTCTTATCTTGGAACCACGTGGTTACATTCCGTGCAAAGTGTATAGGACAGTTGTCGCTGTCGTTGTTTTTCTAGAAGTAATTATTGTTGCCTTATCAATCAAATTGACTTGCGGCATGACTAATGACAGCTTCAAACAATTTCGTTTTAACTGACAGCTATTGATATCCGTCGGTTTTACACAGCCAACACAAAGTTGTCCTAGTTTTTTGTGTTAGCGATAGTACTTCTAAATAATATTTGTTGTTTGTTCTAAATTCACAAGAATCACATTTAAAATCAAATTCCTTCGTGTGTTTCGTTTTTATATGTACTTCTATATTACTTTTGTTGTTTGTTCTAAATTCACAAGAATCACATTTAAAATCAAATTCCTTCGTGTGTTTCGTTTTTATATGTACTTCTATATTACTTTTGTTGTTTGTTCTAAATTCACAAGAATCACATATAAAATCAAATTCCTTCGTGTGTTTCGTTTTTATATGTACTTCTAATTGATTTTTGTTGTTTGGTCTAAATTCACAAGAATCACATTTAAAATCAAATTCCTTCGTGTGTTTCGTTTTTATATGTACTTCTAAATAATTTTTGCGGTTTGTTCTAAATTCACAAGAGTCACATTTAAAATCAAATTCCTTCGTGTGTTTCGTTTTTATATGTACCACGCGATCATTTAAATTCTAAATTATAGCAGGCGGGATTTTTTTTTATTAGGTTGTCCAGAATGTCAATTATTGATTAATTAACATTTTGAAACGTCACTTTGACAATTCTAATTGTAAATTAGTACTTGTATACCAACTTAATTTAAATTTCACAGCCTGCTCTAATTTAGAATTTAAATGATCGCGCGGTACTTCTAAAGTATACTTCTTGTTTGTTCTAAATTCACAAGAGTCACATTTAAAATCAAATTCCTTCGTGTGTTTCGTTTTTATATGTACTTCTAAATAATATTTTTTGTTTGTTCTAAATTCACAAGAATCACATTTAAAATCAAATTCCTTCGTGTGTTTCGTTTTTATATGTACTTCTAAATTATACTTCTTGTTTGTTCTAAATTCACAAGAGTCACATTTAAAATCAAATTCCTTCGTGTGTTTCGTTTTTATATGTACTTCTAAATAATATTTTTTGTTTGTTCTAAATTCACATGAATCACATTTAAAATCAAATTCCTTCGAGTGTTTCGTTTTTATATGTACTATCGCTAACACAAAAAACTAGGACAGCTTTGTTTTGGCTGTGTAAAACCGACGAATATCAATAGCTGTCAGTTAAAACGAAATTATTTGAAGCTGTCATTAGTCATGCCGCAAGTCATTGATTGATAAGGCAAGAATAATTACTTCTAGAAAAACAACGACAGCGACAACTGTCCTATACACTCTGCAGGGAATGTAACCAAGTGGTTCCGACATAAGAATATTGAACTAATGCCATGGTCTGCACGTAGTCCTGATCGCAACCCCATCGAAAATGTTTGGGATTGCATGATAAAAAATCAGAAAGAAATCGTCAGCCGGTAACCGCAGAAGAACAAATTCAGGGCACATGGAATACACTAACACAAGACCAAAATTTAATAAGACCTTTTATATCTTCCATGCCACGTCGTTTACAGAGTGTTACCGGCAAAAACGAAGGAATGACTGGGAATGACTAATTGTTATTTTATTATTCTTTGCTTTAGTTAATTGTATTTTCTGACATTAAAAATTAAATTACATAACCTCATATTATTTTGTGTGACAGAAGTGCTAAAAGCCTGAATGACATTAGCACAATTAGCAAAATTCATGGCTATCTGAAATAATATTTGTCCTAGTTTTTTATGTTACCGATAGTACTTCTAAATGTTTTTTTTCTGTTTGTTCTAAATTCACAAGTCACATTTAAAATCAAATTCCTTCGTGTGTTTCGTGTTTATATGTACTTCTAAAGTATACTTCTTGTTTGTTCTAAATTCACAAGAGTCACATTTAAAATCAAATTCCTTCGTGTGTTTCGTTTTTATATGTACTTCTAAATGATTTTTGTTGTTTGTTCTAAATTCACAAGAATCACATTTATAACCAAATTGCCTCAAATCATGAGTTTTTATATGTGTTTTTATAGATCGTTTGTATTTTGCGCGAAACACATACAGCGAACTCTTAAATATTTTCTTTTGATCTCGTGACATCGATTGTTTTACTCCTTCTATATGTATATTCTCATAACTAGTCATAGGATACTCTTGATCGTTCTTTCCTCCCACATAAGCGTGAGTATTTTCCACGTGCAGCCTGAGCGATTCTTTATTTTTGAAACGTCCGCTACAAACCCCACATTTATACATTTTAACTTTGTAATGCTGGTTGTTGGTGTGCTCCTTTAGATCTGCTTGGTACTTCGTCCTGTACTTGCACTGTCCACATTTACAGATTTTACGGAGGCATCTCTTACGTCCATTCAACGCTGCTGCTGTCTGCTTGATCGATGGTGTAGTTGGTAGAAAGCACTTTCTGAAAATAAATAAATACAGCTAATCTTATGCTAAACATCAATTTAAAGACAGTTAATTTCACCACCATATAGATACATGGTTCCCACCAGAAAGGTTCATATTTATTCTCACCACCCCTTTACTTATTATTAATAATAATATTTATTAGTTCTTGTGGCCACATTGTAACATAGAACACGAAATATTGTAAAAGTAGTAGAAGGTCTTCACACAAGATCTCGTTAGATCAACAAGGACATATATGAATACAATCAAACAAAACTACTTATTCTATTATATAAAAATCCTTGATCTGATGTAGGTCAAAATAATATAGTTATTATAAAAGGGAAACCTTTAGAACAGGTGAGATAATCATTATCATTATGATTATCCTTATCATTACTTGTATTAAGCTTTGAGCATTAAGAAGAGGAATGTACATAGTATACAGTTGTATAATAGTGTGATTGTTCTAATATGTAGTTGACCAATACGAAATTAAAGTACATCACAACAATAATTGTTAATTAACTACGTAACAGTATATACAAATATAGAAATTGATTAAATAATAAACAAAAACAAGTAGCGTAGATTGAATCGGCAGTTATTAAAATGGGTTTAAATACAACAACGTACTGGAACACATAACATGTGACAAATAGAGTAACTTAAACATACCACAATCATTTCTATTCACGCGAACTCTATAAAATGATGTTTGCAGCAAATACTTTTTCAAAGACAGTTAGAATTGAATTGCATTTGGAATGTTTTTTGGCTGATGTTGTTTATCAATCAAATTTATAAAATATAAAACTGTAAAACAAATGGCAGTACTTGTGTTATGATATGATGGATAGTTTCTTGTAAACCTACTGTTAAGCGTGTTCTTCATGCTCCTAGAATAATCCTAGTTTCATCGTATTTCCATCCATTCTTAAAGAGCAGCCTACGCAATTAAGTATAGATCTTATAGCTTTTTTTCTGTATATTAAGACTTAATCAATGTGCACAGACCCCCCTTCCCGCCCCATAGACACAAAATAATACGAAATATTAAGAAACATCGCGTAGCATGCAGTTAACAGTGCACCTTGTTCATCCTTCATTTTAGTTGTTTCAACAAGAACACACGCACACGACCACAAGCGCTTGGCGTATCATCTATATGGAGTTCCCGAGACAAAAGTTAAACCCAGTCACTTGAGCGGAGTTCCACTCAGAAATGCCACAGGGTTGTGCAAAAAAAAACAGCATCTGCGTCTTCCCGGCATTCAAACACAACCCAATAATAATGAAATAGTTCAGAGCCTGATACAGAGAGATCGTAAATGCTTGACCGTGCCGCTTCATCGATATATCAACAGTAGCACGAATTTGCCACACGTTCATTGTTGTATGAATATTTAGTTTGTATCTAACTTCGCTAAAGTGGTTGTCGATCCAATATTCTGTCATTTATACATATTTGTCAGTCATATAAGCTTTTTGTCGTTTTTTTTCCCTTGGTTTACTGCGTTTAGTTGAATATTAGAAACTGTCTCTCTCAAGGCAATAAAAGGCACATTTCGTTGTTACTGTAAGTTATTTTTTTGGTGTTTATACGAGTATGATTATCATTTTTGCTTAATTTTAAAGTTGCGTTGAAATCAACAATGCCATTTACGGAAGAACAAGATAAGTTAATGTGCAGGCTTATTTTCGTAGCGGAGAACTGTTACCGAATGCAGAGTGGAAATATTCTACTGATTCATGCAGACAACAGTTCCACACTCGATTCCCAGAAATGGAATTCCAACATGCTATTCTTGCAAGATATGTCAACCGTCTTCTTAGTCGTTTTCGAGAAAGTGCCAGTATATCTGAGAAACACTCTTCTGGTAGACCTACTTTACTAACAGGATAATTGCTAGAAGATTTTCAAGAACGGCTGGACGTGAGTCTTAAGAAAACTTTGAGGCGACTATCAGCGCAGAAAGGTAAAATATTACTTTGTTTGATATACAGAAAATTTATTAATTCTGATTTTATGTTCATATAGGACTATCTTATGGAAGATGCCATAAGGCCACTAAAAAACTACACTTACATCCATATAAAGTATCTGTTGTACAGAAATTGTTGCCAACAGACTTTGAGAAACGCATACAATTTTGTACGTGGTTTAATAATAATCTTGCGGATGATAATTTGTTGGACATCACATTTTTCTCAGACGGGGCCTGGTTTCATCTAAGTGGATATGTTAATTCCCAAAATTATCGACGCTGGTCATGCGTATACCCACATCCTTTTATTGAAACTAACACGCATCCTATTAAAATAGGTGTTTGGTGTGCAATATCACGAAGAAGAAGAATAATAGATAGGGCCAATTTTCTTCCATGATACAATAAATGCAAAACGATATGGAACACTTTTTTTAGAACCATTTATTAGAGAACTAGACGACAATGAAAGACAATTTGGCAGCAGGATGGTGCTACCGCTTACACTGCACATGCTACAATTGAATTCCTTCAAAGATATTTTAATAATCGACTGATTAGCAGAAATAGATGGCCTTCTAGATCACCGGATTTGACTCCTTTGGATTTTTTCCTATTTGGGTCTTTCAAGAACACTGTCTTTAAGACTGTTACATTTTTTTTTGTTTTGTTTTCTCTCTTTTATTTGTACCTAATTAGCATTTTGTAAATTTTGTTGCATTTCTGACAAGTGGTGCTGTAGATTTACCTTATATAATTCCGTGTAATCTAGGTCACGCCTAGGGTTAATCTTTCGTTTACTTTTGGGAATACGATTAATATGCTCTGCGGTATAATTTTTTTTTATCTATTTAATTACCTCCTGTAATTAAGTGGTTCCTTTCATTTTTAATTAACTTAGGATTATTTTCCTACAATTTGCAGCACTTGCGCCATTTTGTGAGTGCGAATGTTTATGAATGTTTAGGCTATTAAGGTGCATTAAGAATCTCTTCCGGGTTAGCGTTGTTTTATTTCTTACGTCAATGTATAATTTTCCGCGGTTATTTTCTATTTATTTGTTTCTTTGTTCCGCTCTTATTAATTATCCTTTAAATTAATTTCACGTAACATTTTCTTCCGAGTGAGGTAGATGTTGCTGCTGCGAACGGCTTATTCATCGGCAATCTCGTGGTGTTCTTGCATTTCGTTCGCTATCGTGTATCAAATAAGTTGACTTTTAAAAAGGCGATCCTTGTTTACTTCAACCTGTAAGCACTGGATAATTTAGGGACTAGAATTGTCTCCTTATCGTGCAATTATCACGTACATCGTGGATGACCCACCAGTGACAGTAAATTATTGGTAATTACTTAGATTTATGACAGCTTATGGGGCAGGATTAATTAGTCCGGGGTATACTTGAGGATCGGTGAGTCTCGATTTGCAATTTGATTCTGGTGATTAACGCCTGTTTCGTGTCTTCCCTTTTCTTTTAGCTGTTTATTTTAAGCCAAATTGCCGTCTAATTTGTGGTACGACCTCGTGTTGGAAAACCGGAAGTCGCCCGCCATTGCAATTATCATCCTTCATTAAGCACGTGGACGTTCATTTCCATTGAAATACCTGGGATGTTTTATGCTGTTGAACGTTAAATTCCACTGCGTTGGAGATAGATTTGATGCAATTTCGTGAAGGATCTGATGTTTGTTCGGTGCAACTTCTCGACAAGATATGTATAATATATATTGTTTTTTTAAATTGGAACTTAATTACCTGTTAGTGTTCAATAATTCCATGAACATAAGTTGCACTACTGTTTGTAAAGTACATTTCATTACCGATTTAAGTAAAACTTTTAAGGCTAGATAATTTTGTGTCCGAAGCCTTTTGGAATCGGCTTGATTTAAGCTTGTCAAATTAATTCTTTTGTTATTTACTTACGGGTCAGCAGTCTGATCTGCAGTTGTGAATTACCTTTTGTATAATTTATAGTCTATTAATTTTTAACTTGAATATCAAGGTATAATACTTTGTTGGTTCGTTTATATAATTAATAACACCATATTGTTCGATATGTCTTTATTTACTTGATACTGCGTAAATCTAATTATAATCGTAATTGTAATTGTGCGTTCGTATATGTACAAGGTATATATATAGACTAAAATAAAGGAATGTGCGATATTGGTAACCTAGATTCATATCTACGTATTACTATATACATTTTACCATATTAGGATAGCAAGCATGCATGTCGTAAGCTTCCGCATTCAGTCAAACTGCTGACGTGTATTATTAAATGTTTTACAATACTTATAACACTATACTGAGTGTTACACCACCCATTTTTAGGAGAATGACCCTTGCTATGGCCACTTGCAAGAGGCATTTACAGGAACCTGGGTGTTCTATTTTCAAAAGAAATTAAATATGATTTTCAGGTAAGACATGCATACCTGTTATTCCTTACTGCTTATTTTAAACTTATTTAACTAACAATAAAATCTTAGATCTAAGTAATACTAAAACATTGCATTTATTTTATCTTATATTTAGTTATTATTTACAATCTTGATTATTATATTTGCGTACACGATTTTTGTGTACTGTGGAAAGTCTACCCTTATTATCCTTAATTGTACAATTTGCCTCGTGAGTATTGACAATTTCAAAAGGACCATTGTACCAAGAATCGAATTTGTGTCGAGCCTCGTTAGTTACTGTAACTAGATCACCTGGTTTCAAATCAATTTTACTAGCTTTACTATCTAAATAGTTTTTACGATCAAATTTTGATTTTTCGAGTTGCTCTCTCGCCCTTCGCTGTGCGAGTTGCATTCTATATCTGAATTCTTGCTCATATGCATCAATATTATACAGGGGATCAATTTGTGTGCCTAGTAACGACTCAGGAATGTTTGATTTTCTACCGAACACTAATTCGAATGGTGTGTAATTATGATAAGTATTTGGGGTAGTATTATAACAAAATGCGTAATATTGACTCCATGTTGGCCAATCAGATTTTGTATCATTTATGTACATACGTAATTCGTTTAAGACTCGGTGGTTTCTTTCACATCCACCTATCGACTGGCTGTGATATGCGGTTGAAGTTTTATGTTCGATTCTTAACAATTTTGCTATATTTTTGAATACTTCGTTCTTATATTCGGTGCCCATATCTGTTCGTACTTCCTTCATGGGTCCGTATATAAGAATGAAATTTTTGACTATGCAATCTGCAACAGTATTTGCTTCCTTATTTTGTATAGGAATTATTACTATATATTTAGTTAGTTCGCATTGTATTGTTACAGCGTATTCGTAACCTTCAACCGATCTGGGTAGTTTGCCAATTGTATCTATAGAAACGATATCAAAGGGTTTTTGGGGAGTGGGAGTAATTATTAATGGTTCGGGGGGTTTAATCTTAGTCTTATTTATCTGACATTTATGACAGTTTTTAGTGAAATTAGCAATATCACGTGACATATTTTTCCATCTGAAAGAAACTCTAAGTTTTTTAAGAGTCCGTCGTTTTTGACCGCAATGACCTCCTAGGAAAGGGTTATTGTGGAATTTTTGTATTAATTGCAGTTTTTCATTTTTATTAGTGATCACTTTTTTTTCACTGCAAAGTAGAATGGTAAGTTTATTAAGATATTTGTGCCCTAATTCTTTAAATTCATTTACAGTATACTGTTTAAAAACATCGTCGGCTAAGCTTAGTCTTAATTCATTAAACTTACAATCATCAGCTATAGATTCTAGCTTAGGTAGTATTTGCTCTAATGCAATAGTACCGTTAATGATTGAATATGTTTTTTGAACGTTCAATTTTCTTTTATACCTAATCATCAGTCTAAGTGATGTAGATAATATTTTGAATTGTAATATGGGCAATTTTAAAGTTTTATAATTGTCTAATGCTTCATAGACCTTTGGTTTTGTTTGCGACTGTATCATTGGTAATTCGCGTTGTTTACATGATATTTTTGACATTGATCGGGTAGTTGCAAGCACGTGATGTTACGTTTTTTTTTTTGGTTGTATTTTACCCTTTTAATGGTTTATTTTAGTGACGGAATACGTAATTAGTTTTTGATTAAATTTGTGTCATCTTCCTACTATTACTGCCATCTGGCGTAGGAGTGCCTAAGATTTCTATTACACGCGTTCTGCCCTGCATAGGTGGGTGTAACGTAAATCTGGTATTGCCGGGTAGATGGCGTCTGTTGTTAATTTAATTAACTTGTTACTTTTAATTTTGACTAACTTCTTTTTTTGAACTTCCTTGGGCCCAGAGTTATGCAACAAATTAGTAATAATTATTTTCCATTTTTCTATGGTTATTTGAACCTGTATTTCTGTCGTACGTTTTAAGTATTAATTGGTTCATTTGTTCTCTTAGCGCGTTTGACGTGTTTGGTTTGTATGGTCGGTTTTGAGATGTTAAGATCTTTCTCTTTTGATTTTTAACGATCGTTGCGAAAGGTTAGACACGAGAGCAGAACCTTTTCCCTTAGCTGCCTTGAGAATATGGAAAGTTGAGTTGTATCGTTTATAATCGCTTAACAAAAGCGGATTTTATGGTGATTCTCAGGGTTTATTGGTAAATTTTTGACGTTTATTTGAGGCTTACGAGGATATTTCTTCTGTGCTTGGGGATTTGTTAAGCTGCTGTAAGTATATTTTCCACGTGTCTAATCGATCCTAATTTGTGTCGTTTCTATATTCAATTTAGCTGCTGGTGTTAGGCCTGATATAAACCTCATTTGAGCATTGTTGGTTGAAGTTAATACGAGAGAAACACGTGCTAGTAATTTTACGGTGCCCAGGAATTGTTGTTGGATCTTGCGGTGAGGGCACATTTAAGGTGCAGTTTATTGGTACACTGTAGCCTTCGAACGCTATCACTTGAGGTGTCGTAAGCCGAAGATAGGAGGGCATATTCCTGGTAACGTGTGGATCCGTAGGATTTGTCGTGTTTGGAAGCTGTGGATGTGATGTTTAAAGGTATTGTGTCTGTGTAAATTTTCTCTGTTATTCTCCAGAGGGTAGAATTTAATTGACTAAACAGTTTGACTAAATTTGTGTCAATATCGTACAATTTGAACAGTGAATTTCAATTTTCCGGCCTAATTTATTAATTAAGTAATCGTAATTTCCTAATTTAACTTCTTATGGCCTGTGAGCCTTTATGTTATTGAATTATTTAATTTAACGTAGTTTTATTAACAATAGTGACCCCATTTTGGAGGTTACTTTGACATTTTTGGAGACGTTACGTAGCCATTTTTATTTTTGGATTTAGAAATTGAATTAAATTTTGGATGTGTGTGGGCAGTGTGGCCTCACATCGGTCTTGTGTAAATTCGTAGATAATATTTGATGCATTTAATCAATGATTGTAATTTAATTTTGGTATAATTCCGTAAGAAACTAATGAATTTTATTTAATTGCATATTTTACCTGTAAAGCATAGTTAACTAGCGCTATTTCTTTTATAGAATTAGATATTTTACAACTTAGAGTCTGTTTTCTAACGTCGAATAGATTGTCGGATGCCTCTGGTATACAGAGTGTTTCATTTTGGTTGACGTGTTGCATTATACGATCAAGCTGTTCGACTTTGGAGGGACTTTTGGCAAATTGCCTTATAACTGTGTACTTGTAAGAATACTGATGGTGAATCAATGTTAGTTTTAAGTTGTTCTTGTGTTCACCTTTTCTTTTTTTTTTAATTGAACTTCTAAATTTTGTAATATCACGTCACTGATAATTTGCAACCGAGTTGCGCTTGTGTTCACTTTCATTGTTTTTTTGCCTTTGATTTAAATATCTCTTGGAAGTTAGAGATTTTATATATAGCCGGTTTTGTACAGTACTGGAAATACGCTGTTGAAATCTGAGATTAAATTTTAATAAACTGTTTGTTAAGTTGAATGAGTGTGTACTGGTCTTATTTACTTATCACCTGGGGGAGTTTATATTGGATCTGGTCCGGGGTCTGAATATCTGTTGGGCTCAGCACATTATTACGGATAGGCGCCCTGACATCATAACCTTCGACTTAGTACGGTGTTCGAACTCGCCCTTCTCTGACTGTAGCTGGAGGCAGTGCTGACTCCCATATTTAACATCGACCCTTGGGGAAGTAAGAGGTAAGACTGAGTGTTATAAGTTGGTGATTAATTAATAGACAAGCGTCCTTTTAAAATTTTAAAAAGAAGGTTAATTACCGTGGTGGTGCTTAATTCACTACCTTCTTGGAATTCTCTGGGTACCGTTTGTTTAAGGCCTCGGCCAATTTAAATTAATTACAAGAGGGTAGCAGTGATTTACATTCCTTGTAATGTCTTTAAGTGTATCAATTGTTATTCTAGAAAGAGCATCTGCACATACATTGTCTTGACCTCTAACGTATTGAATTTCGAAATTGTATTCTTCTAAATCTAAACGCATTCTAGTGAGTTTTGAAGTTGGGTCTTTCATGGAGAATAAATGTACTAATGGTCGGTGATCCGTTTTTACCAAAAATTTGGTAGCGTAAACGTAACAATGGAAATATTTTATAGCCCAATGTACTGCTAATAGTTCTTTTAAAATGGTGGGTTTGTTTTTTTCGCTTTTAGTGAAAGAACGTGAAGCGTAAGCAATTGGCAATTCAACGCCATTGAATTTTTGTGCGAGTATAGCACCGCATGCATCACCAGATGCGTTACTCGTTATAATGAATGGTTTTGAAAAGTCTGGGTATTGCAATATCTGAGGGGAAATTAAACTACTTTTTAACTTCTCGAACGAATGTTGACATTCACTTGTCCAAACAAAAGTTCCATGTTTTCTAGTTAACTTATTTAAAGGGGCAGTAATTTCAGCAAAATTCGGTATAAATCTGCGATAATACTTGGTGAAAGCGACGAAGCGTTTTACTTGATCCGCGTTTTGGGGGACGGGGTATTTGTCTATAATATCATACTTTGATTCATCCGGTAAGATCCCTTTACTTGTAATTTTGTGCCCAAGGTATGTGACTTCTTTTTTGAAGAATGTACATTTTTCGGGGTTTAATTTTAAGTTAAATTTCCTACATGTTTCGAATACCTTTTCTAAATTCTTAAGATGATGCTTCTCAGAGCAACCTACTACTATTAGATCATCTATATAAAGAAATGCTTTTTCTGGCGTGACTCCTGCGAATGCTAATGACATCATTCGCGAAAAGCTATTAGGACTCACTGACAAACCAAATGGAACCCTGGTATACCTGAAAGAACCAGTTTCAGTACTAAACGACGTTATATTGCGTGAATGTTCTTGTAACGGTATTTGGTGAAAACCTGATGCTAAGTCAATCACTGAAAACCATTTAGCTCTACCTAGTTGATCTAAAATGTCATCAATCCGTGGCAATGGGAATTTGTCCGCAATAAGTTTTTTATTTATTTGACGGAAATCTATTACTAGACGCCATTGTTTTTCTTCATTTTTAGATTTTTTTGGAACTAAAAGAACGGGGCTATTATAATCAGAAGTGGATGGCTCAATAATTCCATCTTCTAGCATTTTTTGAACTTGACGATTTATTTCGTCTTTGTGTACTCTAGGTGTTCTATAATTTTTTATATAAACTGGGGTATTATCTGCGAGTTTTAATTCTTGTTTGTAGAAATTATTTACTGTCAATTTATCTGTTTTCAAAGCAAAAATATCTGAAAATTCTTCACACAACTGAACTACATCATCTCTAACAAATTCAGGTATTTCATGAGTATTTAATTGCTTCATCAACGTTAAATGTCTATCGTTACTTTCCGATTCGATGTTGTACACATTAAACTCATTCAGATTTATGGTGTCAAGTGAAATATCCTTTAATATAACATTTTCACAAGTAGTGTTAATAATTTTAACTAATGGATAATTTTTAGAAATAATTGTACTAGCTACGAAAACACCAGGATATACTTCTTTGTTAAGTACTACCGAATCCTGCGTAAGATGTTTTAAATGTTTCAGATGTCTTATTACTTCGCATCTAGGAGGAAGAACTAGTGAATGTTCTTCTGGACTACTGTGAATTGGAATGGTTACATTTTCGTTATTAATTTTAATGTTTATTGTCCAATTTGAATAATTAAGAATACATTTGTATTTCGACAGAAAGTCTCTACCTACAATTGCGTCTGCGGGAATTGGAAAATTTGAATTTACAATGTGAAATTTATGCGTGATTGCATGATTATTTACGAATATTTTAGTTTCTGTAGTTCCTAGAGATTTTATTACACCGTCTGTCACACCTCTGATGTCACTGGGAATGGGTAGGTACATTTCGTGGGGTTAGAACAGAACTATCCCAAGTCCAATTTTATCGAAATTGAGTTAAGCTAAGTGCTCACTATCTGGACACTCAAAAAATTGTCCGCAGAAGTACTGTAAGTCCACGGTTTGAATTTACCGCCTAAATTGTTGAAAAACTGTTGGTATCCTAAATACAAATCGTTTCAAATATTGAGAGCAGAACTGTCGTATCTACGATAATTTCAAAATATGTTGGTGCAGAAGTATCCTATATCACTTGTAGTGAGACTTGGGTTACTTCTGCTGTTAAAAATTATACGCAAATTTGATTTCATTTTCACTTTTTGTGTGAGTTGACAGTTTAAAAGAGAAACAACAGCATGTCGCGAAGTGCAAAAATATTGGAATTAGCTCGAAAAGAGTTTGATGAATCAGGTAAGAACATCATTTTTATTTTTATCGGTAACATTATAGTTTTGATCAATTACTAATAAAGCGTACTATGTAGTGTTAATTAATTAAATTGGAGGTTATGTTTTGGGGGATTCCCTAAAAATATGCTTTGGGTGAAAGACATAAAAACTGTCAATAGCAAGGAATATTGGGCGGTTAATCATAAAAACTGTTCTATAAACTTCATTTTGCTGGTGGGTTACTAATAAAGAACTAACCTTAATTTTTGCAGAAGCACCATTTCTTGATGTCGGACAAGAAGGGACTAACAATACAGATAATATAACTATTTTTGATGGATTGGTGATACCAAACCAAACCGTAATTGAAAGTACGACACTTTTGAATTCAGACTTTATTGAATGTCAATTTCTAAATAGTCATGAGCCCGATCAAATAGATGATGCACTAGTTTTCACAAAACCAAGACAAACAGTAGGTACGTTAAATTACTTGAGTTTGTACTAGTCATTTTGACAAAAATAATAATACTTACCTATTTTACAGCAGAGAAAAACATTGAAAATGTAGAAAAAATGGAGTGTATAGAAGCTGAAAAGAATAAAAATTTATCATCATCAGGGATTCAGAAAACAGTAGGTGAGAGTATTTTTTAAAGGTGTTAATCACTTGTTTTACCAATAAAATCTAATTTACAATAGAAAACGAAAATTCAAATTTTGAAGATATGGAATCTGCAGAAACTGAAAGTTTTGAAGCTAAAAATAATACTGAGAATTTTGAGACTCTGAATTTAACATCAGAAAATGAGAAAACTGGAAACGATGAAAATGATGACAAGAAAAGAACAAGAAAAAGAATTAGAAATGAATCACAATGGCGCAGAAACAAAATTCGCATAAAAAGAAATAAAGGAGAATCATACATCAATTGGAAAAATAAAGAAGTACAAAAGCGAACATTGCGGAAGGGTTGTATAGAATGCCGACTCAACTGCCACACAAAATTTTCCAATGATCATCGAATGTCTATACTTCAAAATTACTGGGATATGGGTGATGTAGATCGACAAAGAGATTTTATTTATAGACACATAAAAGTAAAAACGCCACGTCGGAGAAGACCAAGAAAGTCAAATGATAAAGTTGATAATCCCAATCAAGCTGCAACGACCAAAGATTGTAGAAGAGAGCATGCTGTGTCTTATTTTTTACCTTCTGTCGACGATTTAGAAGAGACTAGGGTATGTCAAAGATTCTTTCTCGACACACTTTCTATATCAAACCAAGTGATTAAAACGACCATTAAAAAATCTGATCCAGCGGTTGGCTCAGTAAAACAAGATATGAGAGGTAAAAATATTTGTACAACTAAACTACCAAAAGCTGTTGAAGAATCAGTAATTGCTCATATTAAAAGTTTCGAAAAGGTAGAAAGTCATTATTGCCGCAGAGATTCGACAAAACAGTATTTGCCTTCCACTCTCAACATTAAAAAAATGTATCTGCTTTATTTAGAATTCTGTAAAGAAAGGCAGATAAAAACAACAGCCAAGGAGTCAATGTATCGGCACATATTTTGCACCAAATTTAATTTGTCTTTCTTCAAACCAAAAAAGGATCTGTGTTCACTTTGTGATAAGTTTAAGAACGCTAGTGTACTTGAAGCACAAAGTATGCAAACCGAGATGGACACACATATTTCTAATAAAAATGCAGCACGCAGCCTTAAAAACGAACATAAAGAGAGAGCCAAAAATGATCCTGCATTCTGCGCAGCGGTATACGATTTACAACAAGTCTTGCAGTGTCCAAAAACTGAAAATTCATTGCTGTTTTATAAGAGCAAATTGGCGGCGTATAATCTCACTGTCTATGAATTAGGGAGCAACACCGGTCACTGCTACATGTGGTACGAAACTGTTGGGAATAGGGGATGTGCTGAGATAGGAACCTGTGTTCTAAAGTTTATTGAAATGAAAAAGGATCAAGGTGTGACAGAATTCTCTTTTTTTTCTGACAACTGCTGTGGTCAAAACAGGAACCAATTTATTTTTGGTATGTATTTGTACTGTGCTGAGAACTGGAATGTTAAAATTTCTCACACGTTCTTAGAAAAAGGGCATACCCAAAATGAGGGTGACTCTGTACATAGTTCTATCGAAAGACACAGTATGCACATTCCTATCTACATTCCTAGTCAGTGGTATACCATCGCAAGAGCTGCTTGCCGGAAAAAACCTTATGCTGTAACAGAACTCACAAATTTTTATGACTTAAAAAAGCTAACTACGGAAACTACAAACATGGCAAAAATTAAGTTGAGTCAAGTTAAATCTATAAAACTAGAAGAAACGAAACCAATTAAGGTAAAATATGATTTTTCCAAAGGTTTTGAAGAAATAGAGGTCTTAGGAAAAAGGAAGAAATCACAAATTAAAGGATATGAACTCTCTGATTTATATGACGAAAAACTTCCTATTTCTACAAAAAAATTTAATGGGTTGAAGTACCTTTGCCAACAAAAGGCAATTCCTGAAGAATACCACGAGTTTTTCTTAAATTTAAAACATAGTGTGAGAAATTCCGATGAGGATTAATAAAAAATATTATTTTATTGCTGGATTTCTTCTAATCCTCAACGGAATTGTAGAAAACTTGTTCATTTATTAATGTTTGTTATTTTCACGTTTTCATTTGTTTATAATGTTTATTAAATAAACTGTAATAAAAATATTTGTTTTCAATTAAAAAATTAAAGTAGTTTCAGATAATAAAAAAGAATGAATTATTCAGTGCAGCACTAGCCGTAAATACATTATTGGACAGATAGAATAAATCTGCTCCAACTTACTTAGTACAGTTCTAGCCTAAGTCCGGTAATCTTTAATTTATAATTAATTTTGTTAAGAATCGCTACAGATGCCTGTCTTTTAACATTGCATTCAACAATATTAAATGTACCTAAAGTATAATGCTAAAAAGCTAATGGGCAGGTTTATTACTAGACCAAATAATATTATTTACAACTTTAAAATAGCTCTACTGATTATTCAACTATTTGGACTTGGGATAGTTCTGTTCTAACCCCACGATTTGCTGAGGAAAAATTTTAGTTCTTTTAAAGATGGATATATCAGCACCCGTATCGACTAAGTACGTATTTTCTGTTCCTGTCATTTCAGTTGGCAAAATTACGAAATTAGAAAAAGATAAATTGCAAGTAAATACATTTACATTTTGTCCCCCAACTGTACTTGTTGGGGACCCTGCTCGTTTCCCGACGGAGTGCTTGCACCCGTGGCTCTGACTGCGTACGAACGGTTTCTATAAGAGTTCGATCTATTCCCATTATTTGAGTTGAATCTATAATTACCTCTATAATTATCTCTACCACGCATATTATTATTTGATCGGAAATTATTGTTGATGTTATAATTTTGTGCCCTGCCTCTATTGTTATTATAATATTTATAATTGCGGTTCTGTTTGAAATACAGAACACTCGATGTATCGACAGAATTACTGGGATTGACACTGGCAAATTTTGTAATGGCATTTTGAACAGTATCAAAGGAACCTGTTTCCATAACCAAGCGTGTTTTTTCTGAACTAGCATTATTACTTAAAGATCGAACGACATGTTCCGCGGTATATTTGCTTGCAACGTCATGAGGTACACCCTCACTAATAAACGCATTTTCTAAATTTTGTGCTAATTTTTCAACTTCTGTGCAATAAGCTGAAACATCTTTGTTATTTTGCTTGCAATTAAGTAGTTTATTTACTAATACTTGCGAGCTTTCGCCTTTAATTTTGGATTTTAAAGTAGTAATAATTTCTTTTAGCGAATTTTCTGTTGTAATAATATTTCGAGCTTTACCGGATAAGCGCGTTTTAATGTAGGCAACTGCATTGCTTGCATGATTCTCGGAATTAGCGTCTAACAAATGTAACGCGTCTATAAAGGACTGCAATTTATCGAGTGAACCGTCAAATTCGCGGGGCACGATTTTGCTTGCTAAATTAAAAAATTCCGTTGGTGTCGTCATATTTGCGGGTTTTTTCTCTGTAATGAAGCTTTCGTCTACCAACAAACAATCTATTTTCCCTAAACAAGTAGTCGGAACTAGGTACTCAACGTTTAAGCAAATAAAGGATTTAACAACTTTTTCTCTAATTGAATTAAATATATTTTTAACAGAAATTTTTTGTTCGTTATCTAAATTATGCCAAAAAGTATTTATATAACTAGTAGTATCATTAAATAATATGATTAGAGCATCTCGAATTTCTTGTCTAGTAGTTTCTCCTTTGGGAACTTCCTTTTTTATCGCGCGTTTGGATTGACCTACTATTTCCTCTTTGTATTTTAAAAGATTTAAATTAATTTGTTCCCACGTAGTCATGAATAGTAAAGATAGACTTAGCAATTACTTAAAATTAAGTTACAAATTTAAAATTCACATTAATTTACAATTAACACTATATTAGTACAAAGTTGCATGTTTGCTATTACAATTTAACTAAATTTAACATAAAACGACTTACTTTTTTGTCTCTATTTTAAATTATCACGATTTATGCTTCTACGCTGATTCTTGACGATGCCCAGTTTCTGTGTATAGCTTTCTTCATATTTTTTCTATACATCTTGGAGACTTTCAGAAGAAAGGATGCAATCATTATTGCCACCATCACATACAAGATAATTTTAACATCCTTGGTAATATTATATTCTGGCTCTTGTACTATAAAATTTGAGTTTACAACCCCCGTTTCGGTCAGGTCTTGTGCCGTGGATTTAGTTTGTCCCATTTTTTTTTCTTCTGTGTATATTATTACACTGTTAAATTACATTCTTCTTGTTCCATAAACTTTGAACATGGTTTCGATAATTTTTTTAAATTTAAGCTTATTCCATTTTAAATATTTAAATATCATCAACCAAAGTTTTTCTTCTCAAGCCTTAGTGCTAAAATTGTAATGCACTAACTGGCATGGATCGCCATGTAATACTTTGTCGGTTCGTTTATATAATTAATAACACCATATTGTTCGATATGTCTTTATTTACTTGATACTGCGTAAATCTAATTATAATCGTAATTGTAATTGTTCGTTCGTATATGTACAAGGTATATATATAGACTAAAATAAAGGAATGTGCGATATTGGTAACCTAGATTCATATCTATGTATTACTATATACATTTTACCATATTAGGATAGCAAGCATGCATGTCGTAAGCTTCCGCATTCAGTCAAACTGCTGACTTGTATTATTAAATGTTTTACAATACTTATAACACTATACTGAGTGTTACAAAGGGTACTCGACAAGTTTTGGAGCAAATTTAACCGATAGTTAGTCAACTGGAGACCCTCAGTCATATATTTGATTTAATTGCTTTCAGGTTTAGTCTTGCATGTTATAATTATAAATTTCAATTACTCGATTTGACTTTCATTTACATTTTAAAAGACACATATACAGTGTGTAGTGTCTTATAGGCATCCATGTACACGAGATCTCGTATTGCCGAATTTCTCTGGTAGATTTAGTATATAACTAAGGTTCAAATTATATATATATATTTTTAATTTTACTATTAAATTACTGAACGCATTTAAGTTCTTGAGTTTTAACTTTATTTGGTAAATAAAATTTAGACAGTTATATTCAATATCTGATTCACAATAATTTCCAAACATATGGAAGCTATTCGTAATTCACTGATTGCTATAACTTAAAAATAATAGTTTTTTTTTTGTTAAATTTTAAATAGTGGTTTATACAGGGTGATCTACCACTTGGTAGATTGTCAAAATTTTCTTGCGCAGCTTATGGGAATTTTCATGTTGTATTGTGGGAAATAAATTTTGTTATTGTTGAATATTTTGCGTATCTATGACTTGCTATACCTAGTCTTCTCATAAGTATTCTTGCTGTCAAAATAAGTGACAGTTTGACACGCCTGCTACACAGACAGCTGGCGCCTTGACATCCACTACAGTATACTGAGTGACCTACTGACTCATACAACCGAGAGTTAGCGGCACAGGCTCCATTCCATTTTCTCCATCTTAGACTAGGAAGCAAGGGTAAGGTGGACTGAAGGTGACGCATAGCAACCTTCCGAAACGTTTATAGAATTTTGTTTGACGGCTATAGGTTTATAACTTGACGAACGAGCATCTCTGTTAATTAGGGTGGATGACATTATCGTAGTTCCGGTAGCGCCATATCCTTTTGCCATCCTTTCTGCCAGGGCTATCCGAAGGCAGGAAGTGAGGGTAATAAGACTCCACTACATACATTACCAGAACTACAAGATGCTATTAGAAATGCTGTTAACAGTGTAACAGAAGAAATGATTCGAAATGTTTTCAATTCTCTCAAAAGACGTATCAATGTGTGTCTACAAAATGAAGGATCTCATTTTGAACATATGTTATTTCTAAATATGTAATGTTACCTATATGCAATGTCGGTCTTTGTATTAAATTATTTTTAATAAAGATATTTTCAATTATTTAATGTATTTCTTGAGTTATTAAAACGAGTAAATTTAACAAAAAGTCTTGAAAATAGTTCATACAAAAATAATAGATGTCGCACGGACGAAATACAATTCAGAATATGATATATGCGGCAATTTCAGCATGACTAGGAAGCGGCACGATCTCTCTGTACATCAACTCACTAAGAATTCCTTGAAGATCCGTTTAATCCATATTCACCTGTATCGTAATATGATCTGAGTATTCAATATTTTTATATATGATATATCATCTCCTGCATGGCATTCATATAAAGAATAAGTGAGATAGGTTCAATTAATTCAAGTGTTTTTAGAGGGGAGAACTCTTCTCTAATCTGCATGCACAGACGTCATCCTCTGACGACGTTTTTAACTAATATTAAGAGTAGGTTCTCTGATACCGTAAGACTCTTAATTGTCAAGCAGTGTACAGCAGACCGATTTTCATGTGGCCGGTGGGAGAATTTGTACGTGCGTCAAGTAAGGGTCAGTCTTAGATAGAGAGTCAGAGATAGAGGTACTTCTAAACGGCCACATGAAAATCGGTCTGCTGTACCACGTGACACGCACTCAAGGTCGTTGGACAAGTCAAGAAAACAACTAGCAATAATATTCCCTATTTCTAGTTCATCACTGATAAAGTTATATAGTTCCTTGTGCTCTTGCCCCTCATAAACCCAAATTGACCAGCATTTAGAATACTCCTACTTTCCAAATAATTTACCAATCTAGCCTTAACTAACAATTCTAATATTTTTGATTAGTTAGGCACAATTGAAATTACTCGGTAGTTACTTAATAGAGAACCCATCACCTTGTTTAACTATTGGTACGACATTAATAATCTTTAAACATCCAGAGAGAGTCCTCAATGAAACAAGCATTTATGAAGTTCAACTAATTCATTACCACTAAACTTCAAGGCTAATCTGTTAAACCATAGTCGTCCAAAGTTTTAGAATTCCGTAATATATTCATCGGATTATTCACCTCAACTGTTTCTACTAGATACAGAAAAGACGACGAATACCGTGCCTGACAACACTGCTCATATAATCAGTATTATCTTTGACCACAATATTCACCAACTAATCACCATTTCTACCGATATGTTTATTGATATCTTCTGGCGAAAAATCGCAATTGTTCTGCATTTAATTTGGTTTGATAATGAACTGGGCCGTTTTTTGTTTCTTGATGCGTGAAGTATTAAATTTAATCGCCTGAGATTTTAGAGCCACTCCCGTATTTAACCCTAAAAGCCTTATATGTTTCTATAAGTTCAGAATTATCTTTACTAGCGTCGTGTTGCATAAAGAAGTGTTTCTTCATCTGTTTAATTTTACTGGAATACCTCAAATTACGCTTGTTCCCAAATTATACACCAGTGGCAAACTTCTATAATCTGATAGAGCAATTTCCGCGTTTAAATCTCCAGTAGAAATATTGGAATATTCGTTGTGAATCGTTCTTCTGCTTGATCGGGTCACTCTAAAGTAGTCTCTAATAAATTCATTGAAGTCACAAGCAAAAGGAGAGTTTATTTATTTTGCTCATATGCAATTCGACTATCAATAATATACTTTTAAATGTTAATTGTATGTATTTAAAATCGATGAATTCACGTAGTCTTTAAAGTATTACATTAGGCTGCATATAAAAGTGGTAAAGTAAAAAAAACCCGAATGTTCGGGATTTATTCCAAGCCAGTGTACAGCCTGAATCTGTTGAATATTATAGAGGTATAACAGATAATAATCAAGGAGCTTCAAATGTATTTACATTAATGGCAAATATTCTCACACTTCAAATCATATTTAAACAACTACCTAAATTCTTATACGTATCAACGAACAAATAATAAACTGTTTGGTAAGAATACGTCATTTCAACCTCTCTCTTGTCATGTACATCATATAAAAAGCAATCGTACCTGGCATTCCTGTCGCAGCAAAAACGCATATGATGTTCGGAATATTCTTTGGGGTCTAACTGGATTTTGCAAAATGGACACTGAATGAGTTCTGAAATTACGTGGAAAAAACATTCATTAAATTATAAGAAAAACTAACACAACACAAAAATCAGGGAATATTGTATATATTAAAGTACAAAATCATTTTTAAATAAAGGTAAATATTAACAACTTATGATCAACATATTACTATGAAAAAAACATAATATGTATGTCCCTAACAGCTGTTGCATCAAACATTCTTCAATTCCGAAAATTTCTTTATTTCTTAACGTTCCTTTCACCCAATTTTTCCACCTCCTTTGTAATGTGCATTGATATTTCGTACAATGAGATACAGGGATAATAAGTGTAAATGTGATGTCAAAATTAATGTGTGAATGTGAATCATCAGTTTCTGTAATGAATATTTTAAGTTTTAATAATTTCTATGAGAGATGCACTAAAAGTGTGTGAGTATTTATAACTATTAATTTGTACATTTCTTCCCAATTTACCATGGCAATGTCAAATTAAGGGCTTTCGTATTGTTTTTGTTGTTTTTCTCGGTTGAAAACAATTTTCCCAGCAAATCTTATTCTGAGACAATCTGAAATAAAAGCACTTTGTTTTTTGGAGTTCGTAGTACAACTTACCGTTATATGACTATTTAATTTCATGTTTTGTAAGGCAGTGTTTATCATTAATCTTTGATTTAACACCGTGTGTGTTTAGTAAAGTGACGCAAGTGTTAAAATTCCTACATTGACAGGTGTAAGAAGTTTTTAGAACATAGGATAACTGAATAGCAACAGTAGACAATTACCTTCGTGATACACTCTTCACGTTAATCGAATCTATTCACTGGGAAAAGAATCTTCAAAAGAGAAATGACTATTATGCTGCGTTAAGTATAC
Organism: Amphimallon solstitiale; assembly: GCA_963170755.1. NCBI lineage: Eukaryota > Metazoa > Arthropoda > Insecta > Coleoptera > Scarabaeidae > Amphimallon > Amphimallon solstitiale. The sequence goes on along the minus strand of OY720685.1, from coordinate 37,050,219 downwards.
GGTCGGACTAGTTCATTTCGTTAAGTATGAGGGCAAACCAGTCAAATTCCCGATCAGCTGTTTGGGAAAACCGGTCATGTTATAAATCGCGCCCGCTGGCTGCCTGAGTTGGGCGAAATCGTTAAGCATGTTGTTTACCTGCAATACCAACTTAACTATAAAAGTTACATTAAAACATCAGAATGGAATGCGTTTTATTTGTTTTTTAACATATTATGAATTGGATAAAGCTACCACAGGTATGGAATAAATACACTTATGTAGAATAGTTTCTGTATAGATTAATTTTATTTAGATGAGGATTTTAAGAACAAATTAATAGAGAAATATTATAAATTACATACCAATGGAATAATATATAGTCAAAAATCAAATGCAAGTGAGATAAACAATTCTATTACTTCCTGTTCATTTCCTGATAGAGGCAGTGAAGAGAATAAAGAAAACAATAAAGGTATGTAATGTCTTGTTTATATTTTGGTTTTATATGCAATAAAATTGAATATTTCAGATTCTGATCGATATTTATGGCCACGAGCAGCTGTGCTACTCTTACTAGAGGAACTATTTAAACTAAAGGATGTATTGCTATTGCTTCACAAAAAAAAAGAAAAATGTTCAGTGTTATATGTCTAATTTTATTAAGCCATGGATATAATGCCAGGTGGGAAACATGCGAAAGAAAATGGTATGGCCTCCAGGCAATGTATAAAAAAATTAAACAAGACAGAAATAGGAGTGGTAATGGAGCAGTGTCATGGGAATTTGTCGATAAGGTTGATAATATTTTAGCAAGAGATCCTGCATATAATCCAGCCACTACAGCTCCCTTTGACATTTCGGAAGAGGTAATATCTAATGATGAACAAGAACTGAATCCAAAAAAAAGGAAAAGAGAAGAATGGGAGTGGTTTGAAACTCACTTTAAAGACATAAACAAAAATTTATCTGAAGTAAAAGAAACAATGGCTGAATTTTTTAATATCCAAAGGGAAACAAATAGTATTTTTAATAGAGTTGCAGCTAGCCTCGAAAAATTTGCAAACAAATAGTAGCCTAGTCAGAGCACGTGGAAGGCCATACTAGTGAATGTTATGTTGAAAATTCAGAAATTCTATATTTATTTTGTTTTATTCTTAAATATATAAATATGTTAAGGGGTTTTATTTGATATAAATATAAAAAATGATATACATCACACAATATTTTCAAATCACTTCAAATATAAATAGGAAATAATAGGAATGTTCTCAACAGTTATAACGATACCAACATAACTGACAGAATATGTGAAATGTCATAAATAAACACCAATCAGCTGATTGGTCAGTATGAATTGGGCAGTATCCGTTAAAATTCATGTTGACCAATGTGGTCAAACGAGATTGGGCGAACCATATACTTAACGCGCCCTTTATAAAGCAATTTAAAAATAATGTCTTTTAAAATACAAAAATCACAACAGTCAAACGCACAAACATAAAAATGAGATATTTATAAATACCTTCAATTGAAAACTTTCCGGCTGTATCCTCAACGCAAAGGGTTTTATGTTTGGCCAAATGCGATTTCGAGCTGAATCCAAGGCAGCAAAACGTGCAGGCATATACGTCCTTAATGATGTCTTTCATAATGGTAACAAAATCCAGTCTGACAATGTTATTTGGGCTGTTTCCGTATTCATCACCAAAATATACCAGTAATTCTTCACCGGCTTGTATAACACGATTGCTTTGATAATAGATGTTATATTCACACTGAATGACACGCAGATTATGGTCAGAAGTATTCCTGGTAGGATTGACGTACTGCATCCAATTCAAATACTTTGATTTATTTTTGTCCAAAACAAATTTCTCTCCTTTCATTTCCCAAGGAAATTCTCTTGCGCTGAGTCTAGTAAAAGGACCAAATTTTACACTCACAGGAATAATTCTCGTAGCATATATTCCAGTCTGTCCAAAGCAATCTTGGATATCTAAAATATCATATGGTATATCTGCTCGTGGCCCCTTATCTGCACTATTCAAAGTATTCTTGTTTAAAATATGCGCAAGCATTCCACATTCTATGCAATAGTCTTTGTAATAAGCTTCACAATGTTCACAGTCTGTTGGCCAAATTTACAAAAGATTAAGAATCACAGCATTTATTATTGTTTGGTGATCTTTTAAATTAATACTGAATGATGAAACATATTGTTTGCCATTCACTTGTAAGGAGTATTTTAGTGGTGAAAGCTAAAGATTTTAAATAATCTGAATAAATTAGATTTGATGACTGAATTGTCATCTGTAGTGGTTACTGGGTCAATGTCGATTGCTAAAAGAACCTACAATATGAGAGTCCTGCAATGGCTTTTATAAATTATATTACTGGACAGGAAAATTATGTAACATCTGAAATTTTCATCATTAATTTACTGACATGTCAGTAGACAAAGCAATACTGCTATGTCAAAATTTTTTTTTATTAATATGACCACGATACAAATTCACATTTATTCTCTCTGAATATAACCTGCTGTGTAATAGATTATGACTATAACAAAATCACATCAAAAACTATAATATTATTATCTTTCATTAAGATGCATTTACTTACATAGCATTCCATTATCAAATTCGATTTTTATATCATCACAACTGATCCCTTGTGCTATTTTAACACTGTCATTTTGTACTTGACTCGCTTCAGATGAGAATTCTGTTTTAATATTACCCAAAGTTGTTAACAATTCATATTGTTTTATTTTGTCCTGCCAAATGTGGTCTTGTAATCCAGCATTGTAAACAATAGAAGTTTCAGAGATATCGACTTTATCATCTTCAGAATTATCTTGGCATTCTTCTTCCTTTACATTAAATATACTTTGTGAAACCAAGGCGTTACTCACACTGCCTGTATCAACATGATCCGCCATTTTTAATACTTATTAATTTATGAATTGTTAGTAAAAAGTACAGTGTTCGTACAAGTATTTCTTATCTATGCTCACACTGCCTGTATCAACATGATCCGCCATTTTTAATACTCATTCCGTGCGTTCAGGGAGTTACGGCGCCGCTAGCGCTGAGCTGTGCTAGGTCGAGCGGTGTCCTGAACGCGACTGCTTGGTGCCGGCGCTCGAGCTAGCGGTCGCCATCTTGTCTAGCGAAAATAATTTCGCTGGATGACCTAGCGGCGCTAGAAAGAAGTGGGGATAAGCGGTGAATATTCAAATATGAATTTAAAAATTCAGACCCGCGGATTAATAAAAACAGTAATTTATTAATTGTAGTAGGTAATATCATTTTTACGGTTGCTGTTGTACTTGTTGTTGTTATATTTAATGTTATGCGAAAGTTATAGGTAAATTTATCATATTAAATAGATATTGATAAGTACTATACGGTACTATTATATTCGGTTTACATATAAAATGAATATCTTTTTTCTACTTGAAATAGATTATTTATTTCTGATAAATAAACAACTGTTAGTGAATCCTAAGTAGTATATGAAAATAAATTTGGCTCGATGACTTAGCGGCGGTAAAAGAAAACGGTTAAAATTCAAATTTGAATCTTGTGAATAATACGATCAATAGAAACTTCAATTATGTTGTACAATAGATCTTAAATAGTGCCTAATAACTCTTTTTGATACGTTTATATATTGAAATGTATTTTGACATAGATATAACTAACAAGTAATGTCAAACAGCACAATTCCTTCTAATAAACAGCATAATTCCTTCTAATTTGGCACTAAATTTAATCAAAAATATTAATAGCTGCTACTGAAACTAAGGAGCTATATATATAATAATGCTGGTTTATGGGCCTTATCGTCTCATTATATTTTCGTGTTCTAAGATACATTAGTACTGTCTTCTGTAAAATTTTTTCCTATGTATAAGTATAGATAGCTACGCAGTCTATTAGGTAATGTAACTTAAGACTTTTAACAAGATCTGCTATCAGATTCCAATACGTTAAATGTAGAAATAATATTGCTTTGTCAACTACAACAATAAAATAAACATACAATGTTATCAGTTTATGTCATATTTATTTATCAGTTGTATACTCTGCAATTATACACTTATTACAAAGTAGAATTCAAAAAATACATCAATTAAAATTGAAATGAACAACTATTCACAGTGCTGATAAATATCTCAGCAAAAATTGCTAATATAATAGTGTTAATCGTTACATCATCTTCAACAAAAACAACAAAATAATGCAACAATCCAATCCAACATCAGATTTCGATAAGTTAAATATTGGAAGAATATTGTTTTTACAACTACAGTAATAAAATAAATCCACAAAGTTATTTCTTTGTATTAAATTTATTTATCAGTTATAATTCTGTGATTATACTCTTCTGCAACATACCATTCAGAAAATTCATCAACTAATTAAAATTAAAATGAATACTGTTCACAGTGCCGATAAATATTCTAACCAAAACTGCTAATATAGTATTGATAATAGATACATCATCTTCATTGAAAACTTCCACATAATCCATATAATAATCCACTGTAAAATGTAGTATTAAATATTTAGACACACTATATTGCCACGGAAATTTCCATAGATAAAATAAATAGAAGAAATATGTGTAACGTCGTTCGATACACCGGAACCGAATCAGCGTCTTTACTAGCCGCGAATGTTCGACAGACAGCAAAGGCGCTGATGAGGCAATGGATTAGAGGAATGAATAGAAGTAGTTTAGGCAGGAATACAAACGGTTGTGATTGGGGAATTGATAAGTGTTCCTCCGCAAGGAGGATCACTTGTGATCCTCCGTAATAATTCATGTAGTCATTATTAGTGTTTAATAAATAAGTCTAGCTTTTATAAGTGTTTTAATTATAATTAGTTAAGGGTGATTAGCAGAAGTGAGTATTAGAGAGCTACCCCCAGTAAGAAGTCACGAAAAAAGTAAGTACCTCTCGCATATAGTTATATATTAATAGTTTAAGTAGTGTAAAGAAAAGAGTACGTGACAAGTGGTGGAGGCGTCATATTAAAAATAACCCTTATTTGATTTATATTTAATTATTATTAGTAATTATAGAAGTGTCGCAATTAAATAGTTTCTTTTAAGAAAAAAAAAAGTACAAACGATGAATACTAGGTTACAATCTAATCATTTCGCGGGCATCGTTCGGTGGTGGAGGTTTAATCGGCGTGTGTTACTCCAAGCTTTTTCAGTCCTTTTTTTATAATTTCGTTTTGCTGAAAAAAGCCTTTACCGAAATAAAATGGCAGAGAATAAAGTAGATAAGAAGGAAATAGTACCTGAAGTTGAGGAATGCCCCTTAAAAGAAAAGAAAATTTTTAGGATTCTTCTACTTGTCACGTACTCTTTTCTTTACACTACTTAAACTATTAATATATAACTATATGCGAGAGGTACTTACTTTTTTCGTGACTTCTTACTGGGGGTAGCTCTCTAATACTCACTTCTGCTAATCACCCTTAACTAATTATAATAAAAACACTTATAAAAGCTAGACTTATTTATTAAACACTAATAATGACAACATGAATTATTACGGAGGATCCCAAGTGATCCTCCTTGCGGAAGAACACTTATGAATTCCCCAATCACAACCGTTTGTATTCCTGCCTAAACTACTTCTATTCATTCCTCTAATCTTACTTCGCTCGATACCTCCCATTGCCTCATCAGCGCCTTTGCTGTCTGTCGAACATCCGCGGCTAGTAAAGACGCTGATTCGGTTCCGGTGTATCGAACGACGTTACACATATTTCTTCTATTTATTTTATCTATGGAAATTTCCGTGGCATTACCCCCTCTTCGAAAAAATATGCTCCGACATATTTGCTTAAATTTAAAGGTCGCCGCCACCAAATTTCCATAGATAATCTTACAGCTCTAAACTTATCCTATTACCTACATATCTTATAACATCACATCTTACATCTATAAATTTAAAAAATCTTAAACTATTTACATGTTATAAAGTTCTGAGTCCAATCATCAATTACTTCATCTGGCCTCAGGCGATTTCCCATGCTTCATCAGATACCTTTCCCTTTTCATTTCCATATTGGGTGCGAGCCTTCTTTTATTGTTTCTTGTTTTCTTTTTGCCCTACTAAATACAGACTTCCTCTTTTGGCCACCATCGCCTTCTTCTTTCTGTCTTACTCAATTCGGACAGATCATTTGCCGTTTTCGTCTTCGTCTTCTTTCTGCCTTACTAAATTCGGACAGACCGCTTGCTTTTGCCCTCTTAGCTCCAGACATGTAACAGACTTCTTAACGAAACTACTTTTTCTGCCTTGCTCAATTTCGACAGACGATCCCCTTTGGCCGCGACAATTACTTCGGGAAGGTGATCTTTTTCCGGGAAATGCGCTTGGAACAAGAATACACATGTGCATTAATACTAGAAATTTAGAAAGCTTAACTAAGGGTACCTATTCTAAATTAGAAATTATTCACATACTTCAAAATTACCAATTACAATATTTGTTCACTTGTAGCTCGCTTTAGTTCGACTCTACAATTTCTCCCATCTGGAAGAACAAACGTTCCTTCGTCATACGTCTGCAAATCTACTTTGTCCTTCCTATAACGTACTTTTAATTCAGGACGTCTTCTTACTCTAACTTTCCTTATTACTACTACTATTAAGGAACAAATTATAATGACGATTACTGTATAAATTAAGACCGACTCTACATATCCCTGAATTCTTTCTATCTTAACTCTACGGATAGCTACAATATTGTCGAATACATTATCTAATTTTTCAGTATCCCGCGTCAATGCTTTTTCCTGATCTAAGTAGAAAATTAACTTTTCACGTTGAAAGTCAGTTAAATCATTCAAGATAAGTTTGGATGATATTTTGGAGACGTTGAATTGTTCTAAAAATTCAACATATAAATTTGATTGCTGACTGTCAACCGCTACTAAGCTTACATTTTGTCCACTAGCCGTACATCCATTGGATAGACTAATACGACCAGTGTCTATTAATTTAATTACACTTTTTTTTGTTTTATACTGATTGGAATTAATTATAATTATTTCCTGATTTGGGATTATAAAAATCCAAGAATTAGTAATACCTATGTGTTCATAAATAGAATACTTAATTATTTTGACATATCTGACACATGACTGAGGCAATTTATCATTCGGCTTAAGCAATTGAATTTCACAAATTTCAGAACTACTGGATATTACTGGACAATTTACATCCGAGATAAAGTACTTAGCACTAATTTGTCGAAGCTGCTTGAATTGATCGATTGACAATGTAAAATAACTTTTATGCTCAAGATTAACGGCTAAAAATGGGATATTCGATTCAATTGAGATGAATTTCTCATTCTGAAGTTGTACGGGAACTGAGGTAATTCTATATAACTTAAATGGGTAAAATTGAACAAACGGAATTGTAATTACGCAAACAATTCTAGTATCTCTAACGAAGGTAGTGAGGTTAGCCAGTCTTTGTATATCAGAAAATACTATTTCATCTAACGGCAATGGAAACTTTAAACTGGGTGGTACTACTTTAACAATTTTTTCAATTTGATTTATAACATTGGATGGGGTAACCATTAACGGGTGTAAAATACCTTGTTCGCTGCTAGAATAACATTAATTAAATTTATCGTTTGAATTTGATATTGATCTATAAGTTCGCTTATATAAGAAAGATGGCTGTGTAAATAGCTCGTAACTTTTAATTCATTTACCATTGTGATGGTGCCATTGTAGATTTCTATAAAATTATCGATTTTAGTTAACATAATATTTTCATTGTTTTGGATCTGGTGTAACGAATTATTAACCGTTTGCAGAGCTGACTTTACTATGCTAGTTTGCTTCTGTAAAATCAGCTCCTCGTCGGACTGCCTACTTGAAATGTCATTAATTAATTTCTCAAAATGGTCAGCATCTTCTGTCGTAAGCGTACCAAAAAGCGTTTTTGAGATTTCGCCCACAACATCCAAATATCCGCGTTTAACCCTTCTAGTGTTTATTAAATTTGGAACTAATGATTTTTCCCTTTTTATCTTGCTTACTGTCAAATTTAAATCTTTAACGTAGGTTTCCCATGTAACTTTTATTAGCTTGTATTCGTACTTACATACTTTATTAATTTCTTTCAAACTAGATTCTATGTAATTAAATTGCTTTTCATAGTTCTCTAGGTCCACGTAGGTTACTATATTCCACAATAATTTTACCGTATGTACATTACCTAAATCTTCATATAATAGACCCGGTATATGGTCTAACGATTCGATAGAATATCCCTGGTCCATATCATTCGCTTGAACTCTTGACATCGCCAACAAATACATTAAGAAGAGTATAGTGTACATCTTCCTGAATTCTAAATAATATTAAACTGTCTACCTGTAACAAACACATATTAGTTTCTATCTAGAAGAGATTTAAATTTATTCTACATAAATATACACAAATACTAATTATCAATAATTTACTCCCATGAATCGTAATATGGTGCTAATCGTGATACGTGTACCACGTCGTGCTTACGCTTGTTACCTCTTCCGCTCTCGATTACGTAATTTAAATCGTTTCTTTTATCGACGATGGTATATGGGCCAAAGTACTTTGGTAATAATTTTTCGCTTTTTCCCACTTGTCGAAATGGTGTTCTTACTCGTACCTTATCGCCTATGTTAAAGCTAACTTCCCGATGCCTCTCATCATATCTTCGCTTATCCTTTTGTTGTTGTTGGCTGATATTTCTTTGTGATTGCTCCCGAATACGTAAAATAACTTCTTGAGTTTGTACGCCATAATTAGTAGACATTTCTTGAAGTAACTGAGCATCGTCTGGTAGAACTGGGTCTCTCCCATAAACGAGTTGGAAAGGTGTGAATTTCGTAGTTTCTTGAATGGTCGTATTGTAGGCAAATACACAGTGTGGGAGGAATACATCCCAGTGTTTTTGTGACGTTGAAGTATACAGAGCTAACATACCTGCGAGTGTTGCGTTAAATCGCTCCGTCAGTCCGTTTGTTGATGGTTTATAAGCTGTCGTAAATGTACTCTGGCTACCTAGTAATTTTACCACTTCCGTTACCATTTTGGACATAAAAACGCTGCCTCTGTCGCTTAACAATACTCTAGGGGACCCGTGGCGACATATAATACATTCGACAATAAACTTTGCTACAGGTTCTGCTTTACCGCATGATAAAGCTTTTGCTTCCACCCATCGCGTTGCGTAATCTGTCGCTACTATTACAAAGGTCTTTCCTGTAGAGCTTCTTCGAAATGGGCCTAATAAATCGATGCCCAACTTTTCAAAAGGTTGGCCTACCTTAATGGGACATAATAACCCTGCAGGTTTCTGGTTTGCCGGTCCTTTTCGAGTTTGACAGTCAGCACATGCCCTGATATACTTCCGTACATCTTTAGCTAAGCCATCCCAATAATATTTCTTGTTAATCTTGTCCATAGTACGGGCACATCCCAGGTGTCCACTCAGAGGGTCCTTATGATTTGTGTGCAATATCTCGTGTCTCAAATCTCTAGGTATTACTAGCAGCAATTCGTTTCCCCTAGTGCTGGTATTTCTTCTATACGAAATATCATTTCTAATTTGGTAATTTCCGGCAGCTTTACGAAGAGCTGGCCCAACACTAGCTTCCCCTCGCAAGACTGCCATTATGTCCAATATTCGGGTGTCGCCGGCTTGCATTGCAACTATATCGGCTGATGTAGCGATAAATGTGGGTACCTCTAATGCTTTGCCTTCGTCTGTTATGGATGCTATTTGACAAGGATATCGTGACAGCGCATCTGCATCCTTGTTAGATGACCCTTTCTTATGTACCACTGTATACGAATACTCCATCATTTTCAACGACCATCGAAGTAATCGTCTGTTTGGACTCTTCATTGAATGAAGCCAACAGAGAGAATGATGATCTGTCATTATCGTAAATTTTGGAAGCCCCCACAAATACGTTCTAAAGTATTCGGTGGCCCAAACGGCGCATAAGCATTCTAATTCAGTCGCGGTATAATTTCTTTCACTTATTGATAAGCTACGCGAAATGAAGGCAATAGGGTGCATTTGTTGATTTATTTTGTCTTTTTGTAGAAGTACTGCACCTAACCCTTCGCCGCTTGCATCTACATGTAACTCAGTGTCTGCGAACTGATCAAAATGATGCAATAAAGGAGGATTGGATAATTTCCTTTTCAACAGTTGAAACGCGTCTTCCTGATCTTTACCCCAGGAAAATTTATATTTTAAACTAGTCAGTTTATATAGTGGGCTTGCCAATTTTGAAAAATTTTGAATGAAGCGACGATAATAGTTGCAAAGTCCTAAAAAGCTTTGCACGTCTTTAACTTTTCTAGGAGTAGGAAAATTTGTTACGGCTAAAATTTTATTATCATCTGGGTGCAGACCCGTCGGAGAAATTTTATAGCCTAAAATGCCCCCACAAATACGTTCTAAAGTATTCGGTGGCCCAAACGGCGCATAAGCATTCTAATTCAGTCGCGGTATAATTTCTTTCACTTATTGATAAGCTACGCGAAATGAAGGCAATAGGGTGCATTTGTTGATTTATTTTGTCTTTTTGTAGAAGTACTGCACCTAACCCTTCGCCGCTTGCATCTACATGTAACTCAGTGTCTGCGAACTGATCAAAATGATGCAATAAAGGAGGATTGGATAATTTCCTTTTCAACAGTTGAAACGCGTCTTCCTGATCTTTACCCCAGGAAAATTTATATTTTAAACTAGTCAGTTTATATAGTGGGCTTGCCAATTTTGAAAAATTTTGAATGAAGCGACGATAATAGTTGCAAAGTCCTAAAAAGCTTTGCACGTCTTTAACTTTTCTAGGAGTAGGAAAATTTGTTACGGCTAAAATTTTATTATCATCTGGGTGCAGACCCGTCGGAGAAATTTTATAGCCTAAAATGGTTTGCTGTTGCATACAAAAATTACATTTATTCATATTAAGAGTTAAATTAGCTTTTCGTAAACAATTAAACACTTTATCAAGGCGAGCAAGGTGTTCCTCGAAAGTTTTACTCACAACTATTATATCGTCTAAGTATATTGCCACTTCTTTCCATTTTAACTCTTTAAATACTGTATCTGCAAGTTTTTGAAAAGTACTGGCTCCGTTACAGACACCGTATGGAAGCCTTAAAAATTGATAGAGACCATCAGTCGTTATAAACGCTGTCTTGTGTCTATCTTCCTCTTTAACTGCGCACTGCCAATAACCGCTATTAAGATCCAATGTAGTAAAATAATTATTGCCTGACAAAAAATTTAAAATATCATCGATTAAGGGTAATGGGTAGGAGTTTTTTGTAGTAATGGCGTTCAACTTACGATAGTCTACACAAAAGCGGAATGTATTATCCGTTTTTCTGACTAAAACTACCGGCGATGCATATTCACTATCAGAAGGTTGGATAATGCCCTGTCTCAACATTTCCTCAACTTGTTCATTAATTATACCTCTTTCTTTAAAACTAACCCTATATGGTCTCGATTTAACAGGAAGATTATTCCCGGTATCAATCGAATGTTCTACGATATCAGTAAGACCCAACTTTGATGTATCCCACGACATCACGTCTGCATTATCATCTAGTAACTGTTTTATACTAACTTGATTTCGGAAATCTAACTGTCGATTAATAGCATATTCCCTAGCATCATTTCCTAACATACAGTAATTTGGGGATTCTCTTATATTATCTAATGTATAACCGATTGTACTACTTTTGCTATTATCTAAATACCCTATAACACACCCTTTAAATAATTTGAACGGTATATGACTATGATTATATATCCTAACTGAACCATTACATACAGGGTTTTCCGATTGCTTTTCACCATTTCTCAATTGTATTTCACTATTTATCAAATCACATTCACGTTTGTCAAATACCTTTCACCTTTTATCAAGTAGTTTCCCCATTTGTCAAAATAAATTCCCGATATGTCAATTGAAAGTCACTGTCAGTCACTGTATATAGTTAAGTATGCAGAACCGCGAAAGAAGACAGAATAGTAAAATTAGCAACGAAGTTCGCGGCTTAATTATTAATGCCATGCATCGCGGATTATCTTCTGTTGATGTAGGGAGACAGTTCAATGTTAAACCAAATACGATTAGAAAGACTTACAGTGCTTTTCATTTGCTTTTCCCCTTTTGTCAATTGTGTTTCACTATTTTTCAAATGAGTTTCCCATATCTTGTCACATTGACATTATATGTCAAATAAGATTCCCCTTTTATCAAAACAGATTCACTTTATATCAAATGCTTTTCACATTTATTGAACAGTACAGAATACCAATACATTATGTTACATATAAGTATAAGAAAAAACAGCATGCAACGAAAGCTGTCTGATTAATATTACTAAAACATTGAAATAAACTTTGGGTAACTACAACTATATTAATTTGATATCTCAGTTCTGTTTAAACAATCCCCCAAATAGGATTCCATGTGCCGAATATAATTATTGCAATTTTGTTCATTTATTGCTTCTGATGCGTTCTGTATCGCGTTGTATAGTTCATCTTTGTTGTTCAGTTCTCTTCTTTTAACTAAACATTTCCACTGATTAAATAATTCTTCGATGGGATTTAAGAATGGACTGTATGGGGGAAGAAGTATTGGCAAATGTCCGTGGGCTCTTATTAGTTGCAAGATTTCTTCGGTTCGATGAAATCTAACATTATCCATGACGAAATGAGCGCCTTGGATATCATCTTCTTGTAAATGATTTATTAAATTAGTTAAAAATTCTCCAAAATGTTCTGCATTATAGGGTCTGTCCTGTATTTGAAATAAGTACAGTGAAGAACTATTCATTGCTGCAGCAATAGAATAATTTCTTCCTCTTATCTGGGCTTTGACTTTCGTTGCTCTGGTATTTTTCTCTGATCTACCATATGCCATTCGCGAATATACTTGAACTGCACATTCATCGATAAAAAATATTTTTTCTCGTTCAACCATTATTCTGTTGTACTGAACAGCATAATCAAATCTTGCTTGAATAGTTTCCGGTGTGTTGCGTCTTTCTGGTACAAATGAAATTCGTTTCATGGAATAGTGAATTTCCCTGAAAGCCTTACTTATGGTGGATATGCAAACTTGCAATTGAGGATTTTCTTCTAATAATTTAGTTCTTAACTTTTGAAGTGTTAGGGAACAATCTTCATCAATCCAATTGCAAAGAGCTTCCTTTTGCTCTATAGTTAATTTTTTTGGCCGATGACCGCCACTTTTCTTTTTAATTTGATTTGTTTTTCGATAATTGGCATACATTTTTCGTACCGTATTGGGTCGTACACTAAACTGTTGCCCTATAAAGGTTGACGAATGCCCGCTATTCATACCTCTAATAATAAGAGAACGCACCTCATCACTTATTACAGCTTTTCTTCGTCTTTCACCATTCATGTTGTTTACAACTGAATGTGTGAAACTGAATTGACAAAAAGTGATATATATTTGACATATGAGGAAATTATTTGACATGCATAGCAACTACTAACAGAATGGGGGAAATTCATTTGAAAAATAGTGAAACACAATTGACAAAAGAGGAAAAGCAAATGAAAAGCACTGTATGGGAAAAATTTACGAACTGGGCAAATCAACAAACAATCGGCTGGCCACAGAAGGCAAGTATTAACTCCACAGCAAAAAGAAATTATTTGTGACTGGATTGACGAAGACTGTACTTTAACACTTAGCTCAATAAAACAGAAATGCTTGAACCAGTGACCAGGCATACAAATTTCTATATCAACTGTTAACAGGGCATTGAAAGAATTTCATTATTCTATGAAAAGGGTGACGTGCGTGCCAGAAAGAAGGAACACCCCGGAAGTGATTCAAAGCCGCTTTAACTTTGCAATACAATACAATAGGATCATGCATGAACGAGAAAAGATATTTTTCATTGATGAATTTGGAGTACAAGTTTTCTCTAGAGTATCGTCCGGCAGATCAGTTAGAAATACGCCAGCACATGTTACAAAAGCGCAAGTAAGAGGTCGAAATCACTCTATTGCTGCCGCAATGAATTGCAATTCTTTGTACTTACAAATACAAGATGTACCATACAATGTCAATCATTTTTCTGAATATTTGATAACTTTAATTAATCACTTGCATAATGATGATATAATCGGGGCATATTTTCTAATGGATAACGTATCGTTTCATAGAAGTGTTGAAATTGTAAACCTCATAGAAAATCATGGCCATCACTGCGTATTTATTCCTCCATACAGTCCATTTCTAAATCCAATAGAGGAGTTATTTAGTCAATGGAAGAACTACATTAGAAGATCAGCGCCAAGAAATGAGGATGAATTGTACGAGTCTGTTCACACATCATCCACACATATTAGCCCTGCGAATTGCCTTAATTACGTACAACACATGGAAACGTACCTCGCAGACTGTTTACAAAGTAGAGAAATTCTCTCCTAATTTTTATTACATAAAATCATTTATATATTTTCATATCCTGTGTTATGTATTTTGTGTTAAATATATGCTTAAGTAAACCTATGTACTGTTTCATTAATTATGGGAAAGTCAATTGATATAAAGTGAAAGTGTTTTGATAAAAGGGAAAGACATTTGATAAATAACTGACAGATGTGAAACTCAATTGATAAATGATGAAACATAATTGAGAAATGGTGAAAAGCAATCGGAAAACCCTGTAAATCTACAAAGTCAACTATTTCTAACTTATTTTTTTCTATTATACTACCCCTACTTTGACATATATAAAATCTATCCCTCGAATCGACACGCCCTAAGATCTTTACCTTACATCGTGTCTCTTGTATACCCTCTACAATAGTATCTTCCTCTACAGATATTTTTATAATACGCTCTCTAAGATTCCTCTCTGAAATATCAATACCCATTAACTCTTCGCAAATTATTTCCTCCCGTTCATTATATATAGTTTGTAGTTGGTTGCGTATATCGTCACTGGATACTTTCCTATTATTATTTAAATTACAACTAATAATTTCTATACCACTATTATTAAATACTTCATTTACTATATTTCGAAAAATACTACGCTGTAAACCACGGAAAGCGTAAGTAGGGAACGCAAGGTTACTACATTTGCTTTTAATTAAATACTCTTTTAACTTAATAAACGTATTCTTAACAGCTATTTCTAACGGTTGGTCATACACATTTTCTTTTGTTACCAGATAACATAATTTTCGAGCCTGATTTTTATTTATTATCATATCCCCTGATTTATATATACCTCTGCTTAGTTCGAAATTTTCCGTGAAAAGCCTTTTAAGGTGGCCGTTTAATAGAAAGAGAATCGTCACATTGCTCTATCCTTTTCTAACCATTAGGCGTGTATTATGTGTTGCATACGTGACTGTATTTTAATTAGCCATCTGATTGCCAGTAGCAGCGACATTATTTGTAAAACAAATTTATTGGATAACAGATGGCAGTACTAACGCCACGTATCTCTTAGATTGAACCAAATTATACAGAGACTGGCAGACCAGACCGTTGTTTTTTTTGTGTATGAGACAAAAAACAGAGTTTTTGTCTCATACACGATTTAATAGAATATGTGTCTATTTTGAAATCATTGATATTTACCCTAAATTGTAAAAATGCAAATTGCGTCCTTACAAGAATAATAGGAACATACTTTTACATATAATGTTTGTTTTGTAAATACCTATGTAGATCTGTCCTTTATCTATTTGATTTAGATAATAAATAGGTATTTTTTAGTGATTATTGCATTTTTGAAAAAGGAATATATAGGCTGATTCAATTTTGATGGTCACCATGGGTATTTCGCTTATTATTTGGAATAGAGAGTAGGTTTGAGTTTGACAAAGTTGGTAAATTTTGTGTTTTGTTATGTAACTTGAGCATGTACCATGTCTTAGTTGGAAGAATTAGATTAGTAGATGAGAAGTAACACTTGAGCGCGAAATACATAGTTACCAAGTATGTTGTCAATGGTTAGTTTTTTCAAAATGTGTAATGGATACAAAAGTATTCAGAAGTAAGTTTGGAACAACTTTTGCATAAAAAAATCTACTTTCACAGAGGCAGTACATTTTTATTCTTATAGATAAATAGTTTTTTTATAGAAGTATTTCGCCAAGTATTTATTCAAATTTGACTAAAAAATGAACTGTTTATTTAAGAAAACCCATAAGTAGTGAACCTGTCAATGTAAGAAACACAAGGCCTATTGTGTGTGTAAAAGTAAGAAAAAGAGAAACAATCAATATACCTATTTCACATACCTATAACACTCTAATTAAATAGGTTAAATCTACATGTGTGCTCAGAAAGTAGTTTTGGATATTATAAAATGCCCTCTTTGTATTACTTTTGATACCGTATCAGCTATTAGAATGCCCGATTCAGTTGGAAAAAAATTTGAAAGACCACCCTAAAATTTATCCGACAGTGTGGATTTCCCACGTTCATAATAATTTACTAAAATATAATTAAAAACGAGATCTGCAGAATATTGAATTAAATTTCTTACGTATGTAAGTAATTTTTATTATAGGATTGAAGAAAATAGATTAAAAATTTTGTATAGGTACCTAAATAACTTGCCTTATAATTAATACTAGTGGTCGACCAGTGGCCGAAATTTGATCTCAATTCATTACATTTTTAAGTTTGAGTTATTGAGGTTCTTTTGTCAAAAAATATACTTCTATAACCATTGCATACAATTTTTTTCAATTTTCTATTACGTCAGCTGCGAGCGTGTAGAAATACGTCATTATGCATTAATTTTCGAGTTAATTAATTAATGTATTTGTTTGCAAAAAAAAATTTCTCTCACTGTTTGACCATGATAGCGGCCAAACGGCAAAAGCCATCAATACCGAAGTGTATATTTAGGAATATAATCTCCCTCGGAAATCTGATTATATTTTCAGTGAAATCGATAAATCGGGAGTAGTACTTCATATCAGTGAAGAAAACAAATAATAGCAATATCTCGTCAATTACTAATTTTAGGCAAATATCTAAAGTATAACAATGTGATCAAGAGTAAATTAGAAAACAATTTTATAAAAGAATTCCTACCGGAAGTAGGTGTTTACTCTGATCGTAAAACAGGTTTTTGCGAATATATCGCAAGTCATGCATTCTAGACAAACATATCGAGTGTATGAAAATATTGAAAGCTCAATTTTGAATATTTTTGTAATAAGAAATTTCCAAAATTCGAACTGAAAGTACCTAGCAATTTTATTCTAATCGAATATCAATTTTTTGAAAATATCACGAAAATTATGCATTTTATACAGTATAAAAGTATTTAAACATGGATTTGGAATATTTTTGTAAAAAAAATATTCAAAATTCGGACCGGAAATAACACTTTCGCCAGTGACGGCTGTTTTAGAGAAGCAATTAGATAGACAAGACTGATTCGTTTATTATCGGTGATATGTTCGGCTACTGGGAGTATATCAGCAATAATAAACGAATCAGTCTTGTCTATGTAATTGCTTCACCTAAACGAACTCATCAGACTGCAACTGACTTTCACTCTTATCGAATAGCAGTTTTTTGAAATATCTCGCAAATTTGCTTTTTATATAAATTTCTTAAGTAACTTGACTACAGCACCATTTATCGGATCCTTGCCTAGCTATGAACCATCGTCTCGACAAAATAAATATATTGCGTGAATATGACCTCAATCGGTCAAGTCGTTTAGAAGCTACAAGATCGCACACAAACGTACCAACGATTTATATATATTTGAAAATATATATATATTTAAAAAAAATTGTTTAATTATAATACACCATTTCTACAGTTTCTCTAATCTTCAAATAATTTAACTTACATCATTTCATCGTATAATTTTAGAATACTTTCTTTAAATAATATGTCATTCTCAATTTTAATATTTTTTTGAAAATATTTGACCAAAACACGTGTTCAGAAAAAAATCATTTTCACATTGTTTTTAAAAGTAAAAACATAAACTTTGGTGGTGCTTGTAGCCAAGAAAATTCTGCATCATTTGGTATAAGTTGACTCGACAATACCTCAAAAACGTTTTTTCAAAGCCTACTTCTACTAATTTTGATATACCAAAAACTTATTTTTTTTTTAATGGAAGTATTTTATTGTGGCATTTTGTTTCTTTTTTTTTCTCTTTAATTTTTGTTAACAATGTCCTGTACCTATCTTTTGTAGTTTCTGAGATAATCACTATAGGAGCAATTAGCGGTCTAATAAAAACTACGAGCGTTGTTGTTCTATGTGCCGAAATATTCGTTCAACCAATGGAAGGCTGGAATGGTGCCCGACCTCTTTATTCAACTGTCAAACAAAGTAAAGGTTAAATCCACTATCCCAAAAGTAATAATTTTACAGAATGAAGGGCATCGCGTTTCAGTTTTTTTTAATTTCGGCAATATCCAGTTGCAGTATTTCATTTCTTAAACTATTGGTTAACAACCAAATATAATAAAGCATAAGTTTACTGACATATTTGAAGATGCCGCCTCTCTAAAAGGTGTATGAAACAACGCTGCTATCTTCAATTTAATTTGCTTAATTGCTCGTATTCTTTTATTGTTGAAGCTGTTCATAACAGATGCCTGTAGTTTTTCAAAATTATAAATTGATGTCCTACAACTTTAATAGAAATAAATTTTGCAACAAAATAACGCAATTTAAATAACCTACAACTATTGTGCAACGTAACAACAATCAAAAGTAAGAAAAACAAATTTCATTAACGAATATGTTCAACATAACCACAAGTTTGTGCAATGCACGTGAGTATTCTGTTTTCCAAAGAAGTACTAATGTTGTATAAAACTTTTACATATTCTTATAAACTCTTCTCTGATTATAATGTTCATGTCTTCAACAAGATTTGAAAATCCGTCCGTAGAAAACGAAGATACTCTCCTTCATTAACATTTTCATCAAAGACATAAGGTCCAATTATGTAACTACCAATAACTACCACTGAATGACCAACAATTTTGAAAGTTTGCAGGTGTGATAAAGTGAAGGTTTTTATGTGTTATAATAACGAAAATTGTGACGATTAACGTATCCATTTTAATAGAAGGTAGCTTCGTCGGTAAACAACAAAAAATTGGGAAAGTCAGGCTAATTTATCTGCTGCCCATTGACAAAAATGTAATTAAAAACAATGACAAAATGTTTTTTTTTTGGACGTGTTTTGGTCAAAAAATTAAAAAAAAAATTAATAACTCAAAAACTATTGCCCCAATTTTGAAAAGGAAAAACAGCTGAATAGACAATTTTAAACAGTACTAAAAAATCCAAAAATTTATAGAGTGTCATTTAAAAAAATAAATTCCATGCATTTCCGGTGAAACCGGAAGTGCGTCAGGGCTTAATGTATTTTTAGAATATGCGCCTTAAGCAACCATGAAACTTTCTCTAATTGTTTTTTTTTTATTTAAAACATAAAGGAGCAATCAAAGAAACGGCTACTAATGACTCACCCTGTATATTACAACATACAGAAGGTATTTTCAGATTAGCATGTATTTTGAGATACACTGTACATAATCATCATAACATAAATATTTTCGTAAAATATGGTTGAACAATAGGTACTTGAAATACTCTGTTGGCCCGATATTTTCAGTAGATTTATTATTAAATGAGAATCCAAGACGCCTGAGTTCTATTTTCGATTTTTTGTAATTGAAGAGCATGTTGTTTGTAACCTTTTTTTCTTTAAAGATACTCTTTTCATGCCTGACAAACACATATATAACGTAACTAAGTATGACGGAGTAAGCAATTTACAGTATGTCGAGTCTATATTTGCCGTAGACATTCAAATTTTGCAACACTCAACATGCCTAACAATAACCGATCGTTGGCAGCGCCCTCTGTTTAAGAATTGCTGACCTACCACAGTGATTATAATAAACGAAATCTACTTTTCCCATAAGAATATGTCTCTTAGATACAAATCAATCGGAATTTATGGGTGAAAACATTTAAAAGCACAAGACAGCTATAAAATACGCTTAATTGCTTTGTATCAAGCATCAAAAGAAAGAGAATTTATTTCTCCAGGGGGTAAGCTATCTAATATCTGGCAATTATCTATATATTCCAAGAAATTACGGAATAAACTAGCAGATTTTTGGTATAAAAACTTCCTGTTTTTTAACATTTTTTTCCACATTAATCGAACAAACTTCCCTTATTAAAACCACCTAGTCCCCTGGAGATAAGTTTGTAGATTATGCTCGTATTTTTTTTTTGTAATTTTGTGGCTTACTAACGGTTTCTGGTGCAATATGTTCGCAACATGTTTGCAATGTAATTTAGATGGGCGAGATGGCCACCTTAAATCGTCTATTCATTTTATATGAAACTTTTAGATCAGCTGCTATAGTGTTTACCAAACAATACTTAGACGGTAACTCGAATAGGTCAGTATCTCTAGAGATGATTTTACAGGAGTCGTCAGCGGTTTTGCAGTTATTAACATCGGTTGTACGGTCCTCTTCTCCAGGGCTGTGAACTTCAATAGTATTCTCGTCAAGGTTACTACGAAGTGTTAAATTCCCGTCTACTGCAAACGTTCCGAGTTCATTCTCGCCTGAGTTTTGCACATCTAAGCGTTTTGTTTCAAACGTTACAGTATTATCGGTACAATTGATATTAACATTTTTTTCTTTTAAAAACTTATACCCTAGTAATAAAAATGCTGGCAAATTATTGACAACACGATATTTCCGTGATTCCTATGGGCGATATTAAAGTATTATCTATCGTAACCAGTGTTGGTAATTTATTACTAGTTTCGATATTGTTTACACAAAATTTATTTACAAGATTATATGCGGCGCCTGTATCAATAATAATATCGCTGTAAACATTATTTATAAGACCTTTTACCTTAAGTATTGAAGAATTATTAAGAGGAGATATCCTAATGCTGTGGCTAAACACGGGGGATACGGAGGTTCCTTGTGATTTATCTGAAAAGCATTTCTGAGCAAGGCCTAGAACCTCTGTTGACCCCGCCCGTTTTCGTTTAAACCTCCGAAATTTTGACTGTATGAAACTGAATTTACTCTTACCCTACAATTAGCCGCGATGTGACCTGGGCGATTGCAACTAAAACATACTGGTCGCCCGTCTATCGTTCTTGTTCTTTGATTATTCGATCGTCGATAACTATTATAATTTCCCTGCGTATACTCGCGTTGTAGTAATGCATTATCCCTCTGATTTACACTATTGTTTTTATTATTCAATTCTCTTTTTATTTCTGACAATACCAAACCCGTAATTACGTCTGCTAAATTTTGACTCGTTTCCGCTGGTTTCTGTTTACTACAGTACAAGGAACTTTCCCGCTCTGTTTCCGACACGGATTCTATAAGTCTCTCAAACTCAACTAATGTCTGTGGTCTACTGATGGTAAACATGTGCCTATAATAAGGAAGTAGACCTGATGTTACCCGTCGCATTATTTCGCTGTCGCCTAAATTGGGGTCTAGTTCCTCACATAGATCAATAATTGCATAATAATATTGTAATAGTGATTCGTCCGGTTTTTGGCGCCTACTTACTAACCGGTAGCCTTGTTTATAAATACTATAGTTATACAACTGAAGGTTAGATCGGGTAGGTAGCCAACAGAGAGGAGCGGCTAACGGCAGACAAATATTCCACGTTGTGCGCATGCGTCGGAAATTCGACTAAAATATTTTGTCCGCGATAGTACATGGTCATGTATTATATATGTCATTCGCGATTAAATTATCTAATAAAACTGATTTCACATTGAGACATGTGCTTATTTTACATCCCCCCTGAGTAATAATTATTAACATGACTGTCATAACAGTCGCTAGACGTTTGTTTGAATTCCGAGCAATATACACGGTTTAATTTAAATAAACATATGAGAACAGTGCATAATAAAGAACCTGAATATATATACTCCATTCAGTCTAAGAATAAAGCATTGGGAAAGATAGGGCTTAAAATAAACGTTTGTGATTGGTTGAAATCGAGTGTGCATTTACACCGGCAAAATAATCGCATTTAGCTCGTTCTGTCAAAAATTTGTTTACTGACAGTTTTGTTCAAAGATTTTGTCGATTTCCGTATTTTACATAGTTATTTGTTGTTAATATTCTTAAAAAATAGTTCTTCTTAGAACTCGCAAGTGAAATATTCATTTGTTAAGGTATTTTATCAATTTCGTTAACTTTCTTTTCGTAATCGCTAATATTCTATAGTATGGCGGAAGCACTTTTACCAGGTCCTTCAAAAAATCGTAAAGGGAAACACATAAGATCTGGACAAAGGCAAATGGCTTATAATGTGTACATTAAGGATAAAAACAATATGTCTAAAACAGCTGCAGTCAATCAAACAGCAGAGGAAGTGGGTGTTAATAAATGAACGTACCTTGGAATGGACAAGAATGGAACATTTATTTAGTTGTTATTTAATTGTTATTGTTGTTGAAAGACCTTTTCGAATGTCAGTTTTAGTTTTGATATTGTCAAAAAATATAGAGTGACATATTGACAGCTTAATAGTTTTTATAATAGAAATAGTTAAAAATATAGTCAGATATAGCCAGATAGTAATAGAAAATAACATTGTGGTCCTTCGACGAACTTTATTCAGCCCTATAGATGTACAGATAGAAGAATTATGGATAATAGATCGAGAAAGTCAGATGATGTCATGTCCGACAGCAGAAAAAATTCGTCAAATTTAGGAGAAACTTTACAAAATAGGAATGAGAAAGAGAGTACCGAAGATTTTTTTGGGTTCAGTAATGCCTCTATACTCCATTCAAAACATTTAATGCAAAATATGATGAAAAGTAATGATGACAAAGGTACCAGTAGTAAAAATAAACCTAATAGCACAATTACCTCAAGCAGTAAAGGTACGAAAAAATCTTCATTGTTACCTAGTCAAATACTATGTTTACAGTTAGAACATCAGAAAAAGTTAGCTAATATAGAACTACAAGAAAAACAGCTTAAATATAAACGAGACTTAGAAGAAAGACAACGACAATTAGAAGAAAGGCGACTTAAATTTGAGCGAGAATTAGAAGAAGCAAGACTTCGGAAAGAAAAAGAATTTTTAGATTTAGAACTACAAATACAGTTAAGCAAAGGAAACTCGATAATAAATGAATTTGTTGAAAATAGAGGAAGACTGAAAGAAGTCTCTGAAGGTAGGAATAATATATTTGAAAAAGAGGAACAAGGTAGTTTGCAGAAAGTAAAAACTTGGCTTGAAACTAACAAAAATGATTTAAAAACAGAAAGTTGTAATAGCAGCCATAGAGATGTAGTAGATTCTAGTAAAAATGATTTAGAAATGGAGACATTTTGTCAAGATGACAGATTAGAAAAAATTCTCCTTAGACAGACAATAGATAAAGAACTGCCAATTTTTTCGGGAAATGGTAAGGAGTGGCCAAGCTTTTATAGTAATTACACCTACACAACAAAAGCTCTAGGACTATCAGACGAAGAAAATATTTGTAGGCTAAGAAAAAGCCTAAAGGGTGATGCCCTTAGATCTGTACAAGGTCTGTTAATTTCCATGTCGGTTCCTGCCACAGATATAATAGATATTCTACGAAATAAATATGGCAGACCTGATATTATTGTCAGAAACATGGTAAGTGAAGCTAAAAACTTACCTATCGTAAAAAACAATGATTTTGTTGCACTTACCCAATTTTCGGAAACTGTATCAAATCTTGTCCTGACTTTTGAATCACTCAGTATGGAAAACTACCTGTCATGCCCCCAGTTAATGGACGACTTAATGCAGAAACTACCATTTGGTATGCAGCTATCATGGGGTGAGAAAGTTGCGAACAATAAAGGTAAATACTCACTTCGTGATTTTAAGAAATGGGTAAACGAAAAAGCCAATGCTGCTAGCTACGTTCAAAGCATGTCATCACAAAGACAGCTAAATCCGAATTTTAAAAGGACTTTAGTTGTAGCAGGAAATAAACAAGAAAATAAATGCCTTTTATGCAAAGAAAATCATAACTTAGACATGTGCAAAAGATTTATAGAAAAATCAATAGAAGATAAATGGAAAATAGTCAAAGAAAATAAGGTATGCTTTTGTTGTCTAAAAAGCTACCATAGAATTAGTAATTGCCGAAATAAAAGAAAGTGTACTATTGATGACTGTCAAAAAATTCACCATAAACTTCTACACTTCAAAACAAATAAAACGGAACCTAGAGCAAGAGCTGATGCAAGAAATTTACAGAATGAAAATATTTTTGAAACAGGAAATCATATAGTGGGACATACATTACAAAATTATAGAAAAGAAGTGTTACTGAAAATTGTTCCAGTAATTTTAAGAACAGAAACAATTGAAATTGAAATTTATGCTCTATTAGATGATGGTGCCACTGTCAGTCTACTTGATGAAAGTTTGGCAAATGAACTTAATCTGGTCGGAGAAGAAACTATTCTGCGCTTAAAATGGACTGACCAGCATACAACAAAACAGTCAAGATCAAGAAAAGTGTCCTTCAGCATTTCGAATATTGACAGAGATAAATTTTACCCAATGGAAAATATATATACCTCAAAAGATTTAGATTTGCCCATACAAAATGTTGATTCAAGGCGCATTAAAAGCAACTGGAAACATTTAGAACATATTAATTTTCCAAACATTGAGAGTATTAAACCAAAACTGCTAATTGGCCAGGACTATTGGGAACTGATAACAACCAGAGAACTTATAGAAGGCCCCAAAAATTCCCCAGCCTTGTCACGTACTAAGCTCGGATGGATAGTCCACGGAAATGTAGCCCAATTTAAAGGAAGATTAGACCATTATGTAAATTTCCTTGTTCGAGACGACGAAGCTCACAGTGAAGATCTCCACGATATGGTAAAATATTTTTTTACAATTGAATCTTTAGGGGTAAAATATCAAGACACAAAATCAATAAAAGAAGATGAGGAAGCCGAAAACTTAATAAAAAATATTTCAAGAAGAAAAAATGGTAGATGGGAAACAGGATTGTTATGGAAAGATACAGAAGAAACACTTCCCGACAGTAAAAATGTAGCACTTCAACGTTTTAGGTTTATAGAAAGAAAAATGAGTTTAGATCAAGATTTCGGACAAGCTTATTCTCAGAAAATAAAAGAATATAAAGAGAAAGGATACATTAGAAAAATATCTATGGAAGAAGAAGAAGAATCTCACAAAAAAATATGGTACTTACCTCATTTTGGTGTAGTAAACCCAAATAAGCCTGGTAAAATTCGTTTAGTTATGGATGCTGCTTCAAAAGTCGACGGAAAATGTCTAAATGATTTTTTATACAAAGGTCCAGATTTGCTTAATTCACTTGTCAGCGTAATTGCAAAGTTTAGAGAAAAGCCCATAGCCTTCTCAGCTGACATACGAGAGATGTTTCATATGGTTGAAATAAATGATGAAGACCAGCATGCTCAACGAATTATATGGAGAGATTCCCCGGCAAACGATTTTGAGACATACGTTGTTCAGGTGATGATTTTTGGAGCGGTGTCATCACCATACAGCGCCCAATATATCAAGAATATTAATGCCCTAGAATATGAAAAGGTGTACCCTGAAGCTGTTGACGCCATTATTAATCAACACTACATGGATGACTACATTGATAGTTCAGAATCTCCAGAAAAAGCATCAAAATTAATAAATGAAGTAATAGCTATCCATAAGATGGGCGGTTTTGAGCTAAGAGGATGGATTTCTAACTCGGAGGAAGTTTTTCAAAATATACCCGAAGAATTACGTACGGCAGAAAAAATATTTGAAGATTCTGCACCCCAAAGAATATTAGGACTAAGATGGCTACCAAAAGAAGATGTGTTAAGCTTTTGCATTAGCTTACATAAAGTAGATCAAAATATTTTAGATGGAAAAAAAATACCTACAAAAAGAGAAATGTTAAGCGTTATCATGTCTTTGTTTGACCCATTAGGAATCCTTGGAAATTATATTGTGAAAGCGAAAATCTTAATGCAAGATATTTGGAAAAGTGGAATAAAATGGGATGATCAGATTTCAGATGCACAAAATAAAAAATGGAAACTTTGGCTTAATGGTTTGGAGAAAATAAAATCCTTCACAGTTCAAAGATGCTATGTTTCCAATTATTTTCAAGTAAAAAATATACAGCTACACTTGTTTTGTGATGCAAGTAAACAAGCCTTTGCAGCAGTCGCTTATTTCAGATTTGAAGTAGGAGAAAAAATTGAAATTTCATTAGTTATGTCTCGCAATCAAGTATGTCCACTAAAAACCCTGACGATACCCCGTTTAGAGCTACAAGCAGCAGTACTTGCAAGCCGTTTGGCAAAAACAATCCAACACCAACATACACTTAAAATAAATAGAATTGTATTTTGGTCAGACTCCACGACTGTTCTAAATTGGTTACGAACGGACTCAAAGAAATTACCGTCTTTTGTTAGTAACAGAGTAGGAGAAATTTTAGAAAACACTGACGTTTCACAATGGAAATGGGTACCTTCGAAATTAAATATAGTTGACGAAGCGACAAGAGACGATAAAGAAGCTGATCTTAGAAGTGGAAGCCCATGGTTAAAAGGTCCTGAGTTCTTGTATCAGTCACCATGTTTTTGGCCAGAAGAAAATATTGAGCATCATCTAAGCAAAAATTACATTGAAGAATCGCAAATACTCCTTTTAAGTCATGCAGAAGAAAATATTAAAAATTCGTACCTACCTGACATATCAAAATTTTCATCTTTAAGAAAACTATTGAATTCCACAGCCTATGTATTCCGATTCATAAGACAAGTCCAAAAGAAACCATATTTTTCAGATAAAGAAAAATATTTAACATGTTCAGAAATTCAGAATGCGAAAAAACTTTGGTGTCTTCAGTCACAAAAAGACTCCTTTTGTCAAGAATATAGGACACTAGTAAAAGGAAAATCAGTTAATAAAGATAGCAAGCTTTTCCCACTTTCACCATGTTTAAATGATAATCTAATATGCTTAAAAGGAAGAATAGATAACTGCCCCGAATTAAAGATGGAGACAAAACGACCCATTATTTTAAGTCACAGTCACCCTTTTACACGGCTCCTTGTACGGGAATATCACGAAAGAAATGGACATGCAGGGACACAATTAGTTCTTAATGAAATAAGACAAGAATATTGGATAACCCAAGCAAGGAAACTTATAGCCTCAGTAATAAATAGCTGTAATTTTTGCAAAATTAAGAAAGCAAAGCCTATAATGCCGGAAATGGGTCAGCTTCCATTAGAAAGATTACAACAACCCCCAAGAGCTTTCTTTTTTGTGGGAATTGATTATTTTGGGCCAATAGATGTTGTAATAGGCCGAAGACATGAAAAAAGATATGGTGTACTGTTCACTTGTTTATCTGTCAGAGCTGTCCACTTAGAACTTGCGGAATCTCTTAATACAGGTTCGGCTATCTTAGCTATAAGAAGATTTATCGCAAGAAGAGGACAACCAGTTTGTATATGGAGTGACAATGGAACTAACCTTTGTTCAGCAGACAGAGAACTGCGTAAAGCTTTAAATGAAGTAGATGATGAAGAAATTAAGAAAAATTGTTTGGCACAAAATATCGATTGGAAATTTATAGCTCCAGCAAGTCCTCACATGGGAGGTGCTTGGGAGAGGATGGTACGAACAGTAAAACAAACACTAAAGATTATTTTAAGGGAAAGAATTCCAAAATTAGAAGTTTTACAGACAGTTTTAGTAGAAGCAGAGAACATAGTTAACAGCAGACCTCTGACTTATGTGTCGTCAAATGAAAATGATTTTGAAAGTATAACTCCAAATCATTTTTTGATCGGAACATCGAGCATTGTTAAACCACCAGGAATATTTGAACAAAAATTTGATTTGAGAAAGCAATGGAGATTTGCCCAACAGTTGGTAGACAGATTTTGGCACAGATGGGTAAGGGAATATTTGCCTACTCTAACTGCTAGGTCCAAATGGTTGCAAGAAACAAGAAATATAGAAGTAGGTGAAGTAGTCGTACTGATGGATAATCAGTTACCAAGAAACAATTGGCCATTAGGAAGAATAACTGCTGTTTATCCAGGAAAAGACCAGAAAGTGCGTGTGGTAGACATTAAAACAAATACAGGGACCTACAGAAGATCAGTATCAAAGATTTGTCCAATTGGCCTAATTGAAGGTGAAAATGTTTTGTGATTTCAAGGGGGAGAAATGTTAATAAATGAACGTACCTTGGAATGGACAAGAATGGAACATTTATTTAGTTGTTATTTAATTGTTATTGTTGTTGAAAGACCTTTTCGAATGTCAGTTTTAGTTTTGATATTGTCAAAAAATATAGAGTGACATATTGACAGCTTAATAGTTTTTATAATAGAAATAGTTAAAAATATAGTCAGATATAGCCAGATAGTAATAGAAAATAACAGTGGGTATTAATAGGAATACAATGTACTGCATTATTAAAGAAATGGAATTATATGGAGTTCCAATTTCTCCTCCAAGAAAAAGAAATTATCGTCATACTTACAATAAATTGGATGAAGCACAAAAAAGTACAATTAGACGACATGTGCATTCCTTTTTCTTGAGGAATGAGTTACCAACTTGTATAAAAATGTACGTAAATGTCAAAATATAATGATATCAGATATGTATATCCCTGCTATCCATCTGACAGTAAACATATGTTTTACTTGTTTTCAAAATACAAAGTTCATCGTGTGTAAACTGTGCTCATATTGTAGCGCCATCTACTTTATTCTTAGACTGAATGGAGTAATTCTTCGAAAAAAAAGTAGATGTGTGCTACTTGTAAAGTTTATTTCCAGTTCAATAATGATTTACGGAAACATTTAATGGATAAACATGACGTCGAAAATATCGTAGAAGAATTGGGTTTTGATTCTTTCAGTGGTAGGTAAAATTTGTATCTGTTGACTAAGTAGTTTAATTTTAATAATTTTTTAGCATTTAGTCAGTGGTTATCTGAAGAAGAATTCTTCAGATAACCACTGACTAAATGCTAAACATGACGTCGAAAATATCGTAGAAGAATTGGGTTTTGATTCTTTCAGTGGTAGGTAAAATTTGTATCTGTTGACTAAGTAGTTTAATTTTAATAATTTTTTAGCATTTAGTCAGTTATAATTATTAAAATTAAACTACTTAGTCAACAGATACAAATTTTACCTACCACTGAAAGAATCAAAACCCAATTCTTCTACGATATTTTCGACGTCATGTTTATCCATTAAATGTTTCCGTAAATCATTATTGAACTGGAAATAAACTTTACAAGTAGCACACATATACTTTTTTTTCGAAGCACATTCTATATATTCAGGTTCTTTATTATGCACTGTTCTCATATGTTTATTTAAATTAAACCGTGTAGAATATACTTTTTCACATTCCAAACAATTAATCGGCATTTTAAACGAAATAAATTCCTACACATTCCTATACCTCATTGACATTTCCGACGCATGCGCACAACGTGGAATATTTGTCTGCCGTTAGCCGCTCCTCCAACCAGAGGGGTTGGGCAGTAGGATGTGCCCATTCATAAATTTCTCCCGCTAAATTTCTTATAGTAAAAGCAGTCTTCTCGTAGTAGTAAAGAGAAGCCAATGGGAACTTAAAGGAAGTGACGCAATTATCCAATTACACCAATCGTATTTGTTACAATTTTGTAGGCGTTTTGCTTTAGATTTAAATATCTTAAAATATTTTGAATTAAGGGATATGATGACTACTGATACTAATTTTTCAAATTCAAAAAATAAGTGATGATGTGATTGTGGATGTTAAATGTTATTCTAAAATACATATTGCAAGACGATGTAACGAAGACATGTCATTTTTCCTATACATTTTATCTTATAATTGACAATGGACAAGCTGAAAAAGGTTCAAAGTACTAACCTTTAATAAAATCTTTGCTTGCTTATGAATTAGTTTGTTTGTATAACTTGTTGGGTATGTACTATCCTCAACAATAATTGATGATTATTCATTCAGACTTGTATCATGGCAGTTGTTGTTACGATTCAGGCCTAGATAAAATAAAAATAACTAGAACCATAATAAAATAAGTAATGTCAAAGCCGAGTACATTTAAGTGTGTATCTAATTCACTTTTATGAAGTGATATACCTCACTTCAACCAGTATGAAGGCTAAAATTCTACATATATAACACAATAAAATCCATGAAGATTTCAAACAATTGCAATTAAACGTGGGTGAAAGAAAAATTAAATAGTAGAAATATAAGTAAACTAGTTTGATAATGACATGTAATGTCGAAACTGCAGTCACATAGTGATTAAAATAAAGTGAAGTTATTCAAATTTAATTGAGTGTTTTATTTTACTTATGTATATCCAGTATCATGAATCTTCACAAAGTAACAGCCGAAAGTGTTATATATTTTAAACTAGTTTTGTTTGATAACCCCAACGCAACTTCAATTATTAGGAATTACTATTATTGAAAGCAATTTTTAAAATCGCAGGTAAATAGGTATATACAAATTGAAGAAACCTCCATATACAGACCACGTGTAGGCAGTACTTACTATATTGATAATTACCAAGAATGTAAATGTATAATGAAAGTTGCTGCGACTTCCCTGATGAGATGAAGTATTGTGGGTGTAAAAGCAGGATTAATTATAACACTTCTACAGTAAGAAGGATAGTGTTTCTATTATAATAATAAATTTATTATATCAATAATAAGATATACATACAGTTTACACAATAGCACATCAAGCAAAAATGTAATGATAACGTCAACACAGGGCTAATTTATGTCATTGACATTGTAGAATGCTTCTTGAAGGAGGATGTCCTTTATTTTCTCTTTAGATATGAAAGTAGAAAGATGTCTATACATAACTTTGATTTTGTTAAATAATTTCCAGTGACGTGTTGTACTGAAGTGGCTTTTGTCCTATGTAATGCGGGATGTGCAGCAAATGGTGATGAGGGGTGGAGACTTCTGTAATCTCACCCCTAGTCATGAGGTGTGACAGCTTTTTCAAAGCTCTCCTTAGTTGTTGCAGAATATGTGTCTAGGTTAATGGACTTATCATGAGTTCTCTGAAGAGAGGTTTGCAGCGAATAGTTTGTGAAACACAGACAATTGCTCGAACAGCCTTCTTCTGCAGGATGAACACCTTTTCTACATAGGCCTACTTACCCCATATTAGTTAAACATTGTTGATATGTGATTTGATAGTCCATAGTATGTCGTAATTCCAGTAGACTATCAGTTATAAATCTGATACGTCTAATTGCATAAGTAGCAGAAGATAAGTGTTTGACTAATTCAACTATCTGTGGCTTCCATGTTAATCTTGTGTCTAGTCTAATATCAAGGAATTTTCAATTCGTAGAATATATGTTTGATCTATGTTTACTAGTAAAATAAATTGTCTCACATTTATCCTGGTTAAGTGATAGGTAAATGATTGGCTATGAACCATTTAAATTTCTAAATTCTGAATATACCAAAACCTTAAAATAATGTGGTGTTTATAATGCATTTTCTTTGTAAAACGTACTACATTACTGGTTTGAAAGCCTCACATAAACCAGTCAAGTTGATGAAACCATGCAAAGCAACTTAATAAATGTTGTGGTTCGGATAGCTTTTAATTACTTTTTCTTCTTTTACATAATATATCTAGTTATACCGAATATATGGAAGACTGTTTTAGACATACCTGTTGAACACAGAAAAAAATTAGAATAACCCAAACTCTGAACCCGAAACAGACTGACATTTCATGAAGGTATTTAATAAAAATGCTGACTTTTTAATACCGTTTTCTTGTTTAGATTTATTTCTTTAAAAAACATGAATGCGTTTTTTAAAAGGCCTTTTGTATGTCTTTTTTTCTATTATGTTATAAAAGGGTAATTGTGAGTATAATAATATTGGGAATTTACATTAAGCAGACGCCACCAAGCGGAGAATAATGGAAGCGTTATAAGACGTATAGTTCTATTATTTACTATCTCCTAGAGTGTGTAAATACGTATTATTTCGTTCCGTTCTTTTGATATTTAATATTTTTGCTGCTATTTTATGAAAATTTTGTCTTTTTAAAGACAATAGAAAACGTTATTTTTAATAAGGCAAGTATTTTAATTAGGAATAAGCCGGAAAATAAATATTTTATATAACTTTCAATATGTTGTGTTTAACGATTTTTTTTGCATTTTTAGGCATTCAGATCGTATGAATATGGCCGAGGAAAGGTATTTATTGTCATTGATGAAACTTTTTAGCTATTTGGAGGCCTTACTAAGTTCAAGATGCGTCGTTGAAGGCGAAGCGGTTTTAAATGCCCGTCATATTATTACATGCGGTATTTTAGACAAGACAGACTACTATATAAAGGTTTTTGCACTTTGTTTGAAAACTAGTGCTTTACAGGACAAACCACATGAAATAAATGGAAAATTTAATATTGTAAATAGCAAGATAGAAGCAGATGAATTTATATGCACTTGCAAAGCTGGCCTGTCGCAACGCTGTAAACATGTTGCTGCGGTTTTGATATTGTGCCCACGACAGAACGTTTTAAGTTTTCCAATTTTATCATCTACTGATATTAAATGTTATTGGAGTAGATCCAAAGAAGCAGAAAATTATTCACCAGCACCTTTATTAGAGCATGAATGCTTTGTTTAGTTTTTCAATTATTTTGCTCTGCTCAAAAATAGCTTTATCTGACGTTCTACCACCATATGCACGACTAATAAACGTTATTAATCCTGCTGGACTTACTCCTGTCATAAACTTTATAGTTTGTGTTCCTTTGTAATGTGAATATGTTAATATTCGACAACACAAATTAGGTGATTTCTGAACTGCTATTTCTGTACAATCTAAAATGACTCTTACATTTGGAAATGGTTCAAAACATTTTGGCAAATTACCCCTACATTCTTCCACACTTGGCCATAAAATCAAAGGTTTTAAAACAACGGCTAATTTTGATATCATACCATGAAATATAATTTTGCATGTTTTCCCCGTTACTGTGGCAAATAATGATGCAATACAAACATATCGCAGTCCAGTTTTGAGTTTCATGAATGTCATGATTATTCTCTCCTTGGTAGTTAGTTTCTGTGTTCTCAAGTTAGGAAAGTGATCATTGATAACAGACACTAATGATTCTAACATAACAAATGAATGTAAGCCAGTTAGCGAACATAATTTTGAATCACTATCAATACAGCTTACAAAAGGAGTAATAATATCGCCACTCTTCACTTGTATACTTTTTTCTGCTGTCGATGGATTCTTTTCACATACTACTGAATTTAGATTGAGTAACGCTTCAACTGCTATCTTTTCTTCATTAGTTATGGTGTTTCTTGTCCCTCGAGAAGCAACAATTTCATTAGGTGCCTCGTAAGTTTCTGATGTAGAACATGGATTTTGCAATTTCACACGTTTCACTAACGTTCTATGATGTTCTAAGGTTGTAAATCTTTTTCTTGGTAGATTTTGAGATGGAACAGCATCCTGTTTTAGTCGAGGCCTTTTAGTTTTCATGTCTAGAAAGATGCAAATTTTATAAAGCCAATATTTAAGAGTACATAAAGGCAATAAATTTTTACCTGGTAATAAATAATCACTTTTTCTAAAGTGGAGTGAACAAACACGCATATATGGTGTTATTGGTTTTCCCATCAGCAATTTCAATTCCCATGCTTTCTTCCGATCCATCTTCTCTTGGATTCCTAATTTATTTGTAACATACACAAAATTCCTTTTTTCCTTTGGAAAGTGATGGAAACTTAATAAATTATTTCTACCTTTTTTGGAATGACAGCCGTATACGCAGCAATTGATATTATTTACTTTCCTCATTTCGACACTATCTAGAATAAAACAACATAGTAAATAGCCAATATATCTACCTATTAATATTATTTTCGTACATACTTGAGTACACAGATGAAGTACAGATTTGAAAAATTATGTTCCTTGAAGAAAATGTGGAGTATGTCGTACAGTAGGTTCAAAAACACTAATTTATCACGGAACACTCCATATAACGCTATACAAAATCTAATCAGCTATACCTACGTCTTAACGACGCCATCTTGACAGCGATAGTGGCGCCGCCATCGGTAATGTAAATTCCCAATAGGTTATGTTGATATGTAATTCAAGGGCAAACGATGTGAAAAGCAAATCAAACAAAATATACTCTTATGTAAAATTTAATAGAAAATATCAAAATATATTTACATTTTTTATAAACTTCCGGATTAAATTGTGGGAGTGGCGTTGAGAATATTTCATTGGCTGAGCAGTTTCATTCATTCGTATTAATCCATTTGAAAGATATCAGAGGACGACACTTTACTACATAAGAAATATTTACAGTTTTCTCTAGGTTGTATAACTATAGTATTTATAAACAAGGCCGGTAGTTAAGGCTGCGTTTGATAACGTTTTGGCGGGAGAGAAATGTACCGGAAAAATACCATTTTTATTTCCATTTTTTCAGGCGTATGATATCAAAACATGTAAATTTTATGCATTAAGCATGAAGATAAAGGTTATACGAAGTGAAAGGTCGTATTTTTTTTAAATTAACACGTTCGCGGACAAAGCGGCATATGCCGCTCTGCTCGTAGGGACAAGACGGTATATGCCGTCTAACTTTAAGGTGATCGGCAGACGCAAGACGGTATATGCCGTCTAAATTATATGAGGATTTATGTAGCAGGATACTTGATGTCCCAGCAGAAATAATAAAATTTCGAAGAATGTCCTCCCAGGTCTTTCCCGCGACTTATTATAACCTTATACTTTGTACATGAGATATCTAGTGTTGAGGGTTGCGTTTTAGCTTTTGTATGGTATTTTGGTGAAGGCAAGTAATCTTAATTATTTGAATAAAATCAGTGTATAATTAAGTAGGTATACTGTTAGTTACTTACTTTCATTTTATGCCCCTAAATTTGAGTGTAAAAATAAATAAACTTGATAGATACTGCGTTTAGGTTATGTTTGTACTGTTGCGAATAGCTGTGATTATAACGTTCGAAAACATGTTTTCATTTATATTTGGAAAGTGAAACTTTACATAGAATAAGTAAGCTAAACTTCAGTTCTAAATTTTTCTGCTAATTTGAAATGAAAACATTTGTTTTACTGAATTAGTTTGTAATATATAGGTGTTCAATTTTCCATAAAAAAATATGTTACTACTACAAATGGTTAGTAGGTAAATAAAAAGGTATTTTCAATGTTTTTCTCTCCTAATAGATGCGTTATGGATCCAAGAGAAGAAGCTAGGTTACTAAAGCTTATGGATGAAGTAAGTTCAGGCGAAACTGAACCTGAACATAGCGAATCCGAGATATTTAGCAGTGACGATGATATAAGGGATCCAAATTATACTACTGAAAGTGAGTCTGATAGCGATGTTGAAGATCCACCAGAAACTAACAATGACATACAGGTTGAAGCTCGAGATTCTTTGGAAGATTCTACCTATAACGATGACGAATGGTGCGATGATGTAACCGAAATTCCTGACTTTCAGTTTGACAATACGTTCGCTGAAGTACAAATCCACTTTGAAAATAGTCCAACTGCTTCGCAGGTATTCAAGAAACTCTGGGATAATGAAGTAATGGATATGATACTCTCTTCGATGAATACTTATGCTATCACTTTGCAAAACACTGGAAGACCACATAACACCGATAACCTTAGATGAACTAAGGTATTTTCTTGCAATATGCATTTTACAAAGCCAGCACAAATTTCCTTCTATACGACAGACATTTACAATCGATTCACTTTACTATTCTCCTGTATATCATTGTAAATTGACGGGTAGAAGATTTGAAGAACTTCTGCGCTGTTTTAGTTGTTCATATGGACAGAGAACAGAACCAACCGATAAACTAAATAAAGTAAGTCCTCTCCTGAATAAGCTGCTTATGAATTTTAGAAATTCGTATTATCCATCAGAAAATATGTCACTCGATGAATCATTATTATTATTTAGAGGACGCCTGAGCTATAGGCAGTACATCAAAAGTAAAAAAGCAAGATATGGTATAAAGTTTTATTCCTTATGTACCACAGACGGTTATGTTCTAAATACTCAGATTTACAAAGGTTAAAGTACGGAAGCACAAGGTTTGTCGAAAATGGAATCATTGGTACTTTCTCTTATGGAACTTATTTGCATCGGGGCCATCATCTTCTAATGGATAACTTTTACAACAGCGTAAATCTTTCTAAAATACTTTTGAAAACGAAGACACACACAACAGGGACTCTACGATCAAATAGACGAGGAAATCCCACAGAAATTGTAAAAAGTAAACTGAAGAAAGGAGAACATAAATGGAAAAGAAATGGAAAGGTGTATGTCTCCAAGTGGAGAGATCGACGAGATGTGCTTTGCATAACTACTAAATGTCATCCCAAACTTGTTGATGTATCGAACAGATATGGACAAGTAAAAATAAAGCCGGAAGAAGTAGCAATATATAATAACAATATGTCTGGTATTGATCGCAACGACCAAATGATCAGCTACTATTCCTCTCCAAGAAAAAGTGTCTGGTGGTAAAAGAAAGTCTTGTTTCATCTTTTAGACATTACTCTCTGGAATTCTTGTTACATTATGAGGAAGTTTGATAACAAAATTTCATTCCTAACATTCCGTGAAATGTTGGTGAAAGAGTACCTTGGTATTAGCAATATGAATGATGGTAGGCAGCTAGTAAAATCAGGACCCAGAAGAGGAGGAAAGCGTTTGAAAATTGATGATGACAGAATTCAAGTAGAAAAGGAAATGCATTTTCCCGACAAAATTCCTCATACAAAATCTCCAAATAAAAATCACCATATGAGATGCAGGCAAAGTGCCAAAAATAATAAAAGGGAAGAAACCAAATACTTATGTAAAACATGTCCAGACAAGCCTGCCCTTTGCGTAGAACCTTGCTTTGAAGACTACCATAAAAATTTCCTTTTGCAAACTGTATTTTGATTTTGTTTGTTTTTTTAATAGATTTGTATTACAATAAAATAATAAACCTTTATGAAACTTTCGCTATTTTTCTATTGACGGTATTTCCCGCTATGTCCCATTTAAACAAAAAAAGTTTGCACAGGGACAAGACGGCATATGCCGCTACCAATCTTCTTTCAGTCAAAACTATCTTAGATTGTACAACTTTGATTTAGGTCTGTTATAGACTTCTTATCTCGTCAGAGTTATAAAATACATATGTGTGTTTTTAAAAGGCCATCACTTATACACCATGTCCGCGAACGTGTTAAGTTAATATATAAGCCGTAAATAAAATGGGAAGTTAGTGGTTTTGCAAGTACTAGAAAAAATGGCTACATTTAAAAATTACACAGTAAATTTATATGTAATATAGGAAGTACACTCGGTATTTATATTTGGAAGGTAAAAATAGTAACAGTAGCTAAATATATGTGTAATTTTTTAAGTGATCCATGAAATAAAATTTGTTTACATTTTTGGTGGGTCTTTACATACATTACAGATATCTGTTACATTTACGTCGCCTAACAGTGTAGCACATATAATATAGATGGCGGTATTATCTTGCAATTATTAGCAATTATTTAGAGGTTAGTTGTGTGTTATGCGATACTTTAAATATTCATTATAATTTAAAATTATAATTAACAACAATTTTTGCGGTTACTAATTATAAAATTTAGTATATTACGAGTTATTTGAAAGTACGTAATAGACAATCAACAGTTGGCATCACTGGTTGGCACCACAAAACCAAAAAGTAACTACATAGTTTATTTTGCGAGTTTAATGAAATTGCAATATTTTAAAATATGGAGTTTTCTGTTATCCTTAATTGAAAGATGCCTATGCTTTTACTAATGAGATGAATTATGTAAATCAATTAAACTGGGACTGTTTACGCCGACAAAAGCCTAATAGCTGTTTTATATTTACGAAGTTCGCAAAGAAATTGTCGGCTAAGAACGTTTCACATTTTTCTTCAAAATTTGTTAAGGTTGTTGCTAATTACTTAAAATGTAACTATAGGTACATTTTATTTGTTAGCAGTTTTCAGAACTTTGAAATCGTTTATTTTTTAAATAGAAACTGCACACCATGTCTATAGTATTTTTGACATATTCATCAAATTTTATAGTTCAAACTATATAGCAAATTAGTAAATAAAAAAATTCCAATGCGCAACGTTTCAAAAATATCGATATTAGAATCGAATAATGTATCAAAAATTCAAAATCGATTTTAAACAAATATTGAATGAAGAATATCGATATACCTTGATATCGACATTTTTATCATGTTTATATTAAAAGTTCTTTGCTGTGGCTTTTCAAGCCATTTAGTAACAAATAATAAAATATTTAACTCAAAATATATATTTACTCAAAAAATAAAAAAAATCCAATAAAAAGACAAACAAAATATAAATTTGTATCTATAACGTATAAGATAATCCAAAACTCAAATATATAATTCTAGTGGTATAAAACACATACATAAATACAAATAAAAAATAAACATCTTAAAACATATCTTCTTTACAATTTTGAGGAAATAGTAATTGTGATAAAGATAACACCCCATGAAGGCGATTCGGCGAACTATACGAGATGTCAAGTCTATGAAATGCAATATTCCGCTGCCGCTTCCCGATTATAATTTCTACGAAACAGCAAACATCCCAGTGGGCATTTTTCAAATTTCCAACTTCTTTCTTAAAAATATATTCTATTGTATTCTGTATAATATGAACAGTTTCTTTTGTATATTAATGTGAAATAAATGTGTGAAATTTCAAAGATTAAAATGGCATTTTTGATTAAACGATATTATCGAATAAAAAAATCGATAACAGTCAATATTATTAAATAAAAAAATATCGATTTCAATCACGATTATCGAAAAGAAAACATCGATACTTTTTTACAAAACAATATATCGTGCGCATCCCTAGTTCAAATCACATATGCCTGCCCACTCTTTCTTCCGGAGGTCAGTTCCCCGGTTTTCTAGTTTCGATTAATAACAATAATCTTTATAATAGCCTCATTATTTATAATATATTAACATTAAAATAATACCTTTACCTTACTTAGTTTTGAAGATTTTTATTACAATTACTATTCTTTTCATTTTTGGTGTTTGTAGAGTTAAATCTTTGTACATATTTAAAACTGTTTTTATCATCTTTATTGTAAAAATACTTGAAGCTGTTTGGGTGGCGATTTTCACGGTTTGGTTAGAAGTGCCTTATCTAATATGTTCGTGACGTACTTAAACGTACAGATAGTGTATAATAACACAGTAAAATATAATAAGAGAATGTTCACAGCTTCACAAATTATGGCTAGGTTATGTTATAAAATATAAAGATATCGCATACTTATAATTCCTTGTTAAATTAACTTACATAGGAACCAATACATTCTGTTAAAAATGGTACCGTTTTGGCGCGATATTTGAATTGAAAAGTTATAATATAAAGTAACAACGTACCTATGACCAAATTTGCCTTAAAATATGTATATAGAATTTCTCTTATTCGAACTTAGTAATCTCACAAAAAAAATCCATTCTGAAAACTGTCCAGGAGCCAAATTACAAAATAGAAATAAAATAAAAACATGATAAAAACTGATCAACTGTCAAACTGGCAGGCACTTGGGATTTGCAAATACTAACTTTACATGTATTTTTAGCAGGTGAAACATATTTATTAGAAATGTTGAACTAATAGGTACGTTATGAAGACAATAATATTACTATATTTCAGTTTTGCATATTATTATTATTAGACATGATCAACAAAGATGCAGGCTACGTACTAAATGTATCAAGTTACAGAAAATATTTTATTTTCATAACACAAATTATTTATTGTGTAGTTTTATATAATAATAATATTAGTTTATTTCCAAAATAAGAGAACAACATTGTATTAATATAAATTACAAAATATAAATATATATGAAATAAGAAAATAAGAAAGTCGAATGGATGAGTATCACCTACCTTTAGCGAATATGTTTAAGAATAACTTAATTTATAAATAAAAGAAACGTAATTTAAAATTTTTACAAATAAATTCAAATGAATGCTTAAAGTTCGCGCGTCTTTCTCCCTTCAGCATGAAAGTTGACAAGTATCGATTAGATTCATACGTATAAAATCAAATTGCAAAGAAAGTCTGCCAGACCAAAATTACGTTTGTAGGTAGAAAATCAATAAGCAGGTAAAATGACCTTGAAATGCTTTAGATCTTTTCTTCAGAATTAGTTTTGTTTGTGGTTTAGAATTAACATCGTGGCGCCCTCCAATTATTACTAGTAGTACTTAAGAAACGCTAAAATCTTAGATACGAACCGAAATGGATTTGCTAAGATTGAAACGCACCCTTAAGGGTGCGTTTCAATATTGGCAAATCCATTTCGGTTCGGAACTAAGATTTTCCTGTATCTTAAATACTACTAGTAATAATAGGATGTCGCCACGGTATGCATTCTAAAATTAAATAGCAATTACCTCAAACCATTTCAAGGTCATTTTACCTGCTTCTTAAATTTCTACCTCTACATACGATTTGTAAATATGGTCGGTGCGGCTTTCTTTGCAATTTCATTTTATGCCGTATGAATCAAATCGGCACTTGTCAGCTTTCATGCAGAATTAGGGAGAAAGACGCGCGAACTTTAAGCATTCATTTGAATTTATTTGTAAATTGAAAAACTTAATACATATATATATAATATAGTTTGACATATCCTCCATAAAATGTTGATTGCATTATTAAATACATAATTTAAATTAAATTACTTTTTATACATTTACAATCAGCTACATTTATTTTATTTATAGATTTAGTTATTTTTTAACAAATTCTTTAACGCTGAATGTAAGTGATACTCATCCATTCGACTTTCTTATTTCATACAAAATTATATAATAAATAAACAACTTTGTGTTTGCGAGGTGCCAAATAAAACATTTTCTTTTACTTGATACATTTGTAATTATTACAGGCTACTGCATCTGTGCGGTATATCATACCTTTGTTGATCATATAGAATAATAATAAGCAAAACAGAAATATAGTCATATTGTCTTCATGTACCCATTAGTTCAACATTCTATTAAATATGTTTTACACGCTAAAAATACGGGTAAAGTTAGTATTTGCAAATCCTAAATGTCAATTTGCCCGTTCATTTGATTTATATAGTGTTGCGTTTTCGGGTTCGCAATAAACAACTCGTGCAATTTATTTATTTAAAACAGTCTGTATATTTACACACGTAAAATTAATTACAATATAAAAAATGTAAAACTAATGTATCACACTTAAACTACTACGATTTAAATTAACACAGGTATTTATTTCTATTACTAATATTTATGTCCGTGTATTTATATCACTTCTATTTATATAACACCGCACCACTATATTTATTTTGTACTACTTATATTTATGTTTACTCTTCGACTATACCTTGTCTCAGAATAAGAAGGAGTGATTCAAATATCGCGCCGAAATGGCGTATATTTTTAAAGTATTTCATTGGTTCTTGCGTAGGCAAGTTTAACATGGGAAAATAAGTTTGACAGTGGTTTGACAAAACGTCATTTTATGTTTATAGCCAAGCCATAACCTAGTCTCATACATTTTTACTTTGGTTTATTATACTTGATCATGCATTTGAAACTTTGAATTTGATTAATCTGTCAAAAATACTGTACGTCAGTGCAAAAATCAAACATTCAACAATTAATATCATTGCAAAAATAACTATAGATGAGTTCATACCATAAGTGAACTGGACAACTCACACATATTCTAGAATTGACTCATTAATTTCAAGTAAGTGTTAATTAAATACTAATTATATTACCACATGTTCATATAGGTACATGTTATATTTCAGATATGTCAAACGTAAAGAAACCTGTACTAATAGAAAAAGGTGAAAATAT
This sequence comes from Amphimallon solstitiale, assembly GCA_963170755.1. Lineage (NCBI taxonomy): Eukaryota > Metazoa > Arthropoda > Insecta > Coleoptera > Scarabaeidae > Amphimallon > Amphimallon solstitiale. The sequence continues at coordinate 37,008,014 of OY720685.1, read as the reverse complement.
ATGGTGGAGAATATGGGAAAAAGATTGGATTGCTGCAAGTATAATGAGTGCACGACAAGCTTTGATGAAAACCTGTAGGATTAAATAGCCATACCGATAAAGATAGGCAATTAAGAATACTTCATATAGGATCTGAATTGATACATAAGATGAAGTTGCTTCAAAAAAATCCCCTTTCAGAATATCACTTATATGAGAACTTTTGACAGAAGCAATTACAAATGTTACAATAAGTATTTGGAAAAATTGTACCGAGCATGTAAATTTTTAATCTTTTTAACACGATGTGAACACTAAATTATATTGTTAATTTCCAATATTTAATAGAAATAAATATTTGTTATACTTTATATATTTTCATAATAAATAAATTTTAATAGGGAATAATAATTAGTAATGTGTAGGTATATGTAATTATCTTTGCAGTTCGTGTAAACAATTTTAGCCGATGTAAATTTTTCTATTTATTGCTGTTGTATGTAAGATTCACATTTCCAAGACTAGTTGCTTGAATTTACCTCCTCAAGGTTTGTATAGCAGTAAAACGAATGATTTATCTATATAAGTTCTTTATTGATATTTAAAATAGAAACTAATAAGTAAAACTTTTTCTGCAAGTTCTTAAGGACATTTTGATAAGAGATAAAAGGTTTGATTCATTCTTGCTCTCTGATACAAATATTTAATAATAAATAGACTTGATTCGCAATTTTCATGTTGATGTAGCACATACACTAAAATGTGCAGTAATTATATATTTATAACGACAATCCTCAAAACGCTCAGAACAAAGCCTATATGCTTTCATTTGTAAATTGAGCCTATATCTTTATCCATAGATTCTTCTAATTTTTTTTTGTAAAACTAGAATGAACAGATTTGAATGTTAAGAGATTTGTATTCATCAAATTATAGATATATGCACCTATTTGTGTTTATAACTTTACTCTCCTGTTTCCAATTGCCGTGCACTCGTATTGCTGCTTCGACTGGTAGAATGAAAAGCGGCACATCCATCTATTTTAACGAAAGTAGTAAATGAAACACAAAACAGCTAAATCCTTGGTTAGAATTAATACAGTTCTTCTAACCTCAATTGTCATGATGTCATATCAAATTGTCTACTAAATTTTAAGCTGTGTTCCATGTTTTGGCGGGATATTTGAATCACTCCTTCTTATTCTGAGACAGGGTATACCACTCAAGGAACCATTTATTTATTTCTAATATTTATTTTTACTTTGGTCTGTTCCGCGCGACGACTACTAAGGACTTTCTTATTCCGGAATAAGAGATTCATTCAATAGTCTCGTGCGGAACAGGCAGATAAATAAATAAACATAAATAAATAGTTCCTTAAGTGGTAGTCGAAAAGTAAGCATAAATAAGTGAGTGTAGTTGTTACATAAATATTACGGAATGTAAATAGAAGTGATATAAATACGGTACAGTGTTACATAAATAACAGTAGTGAAATAAATACATGTGTTAATCTATTTGTAATAATTTTAAGTGCGTTACATTTATTTTACATTTTTATATTTTGATTAGTTTTATATTTTTATATTGTAATTAATTTTACGTGTGTGAATATACAGACTGTTTTAAATAAATAAATTGCACGAGTTGTTTATTTGGAACCCGAAAACGCACCAATAGTCTGAATTTTCAGTCTTTTTATTTAGTTCATATTATAACTTTTCAATTCAAATATCGCGCCGAAACGCTACTATTTTTAACAGATTGTATTGGTTCCTAGGTAAGCAAATTTAACAAGGAAATATAAATACCAGAGAAATAGAGTAGGGGAGAACGCGCTTAAAGATGCGCCAACTAAGTTAAATTGAATTCCGCCATTTTGAAGGTTGCTCACAAGCCTTACAAAAATGTTTGGAACAAATAACTTTATTTTTGGACCAGGTCCACGTTTCAACATTTTTTCCTAGCACATCTAACCACATTTTCAATGAATCACCCCGTGGAAATCTACAAATAGTGCAGAATTAATCGCGCTCTTAAAGATGCAATTCTTTCATTCTATTACGGTAATATTTATACCTAGCTCAACAATTCGCATGTAAAGTTCATTGACTTAGAAAAATGTAAACAAACTTACGTGTGAAAAGAAATGCCTTCCGGCTTAAATCTTCGACTGTTACTGCAGCCCAACACAGAGCACGACATGTTAATAACACACACAAGTCCTTTTTAATACAATTAATTAAAAATAACCTCCAAGCTTGACAATTACAACAACACAAGTGCCAATTACCCTGCAAAATGGCGACCACAATAGCGTTTGCTTAAAACTGGATGCGCACTCGTCGAAGCGCGTTCTCCCCTACTCTATTTCTCTGATAAATACATGCGATATATGTTATATTTTATAACATAACCAAGCCGTAACCTGTGAACATTCTCTTGCGTTTTTGTTTTGGTTTATTGTATTTTAGTGTGTTATTAAACACTATCGATATACTTATTTGATTTTATTATTTTGTGTTTTTTTTTTCTTTGTTATTTGTTAAGAGTGTTGTTAGTATTAGTATACACTACACTATTTATTTATACTTATCATGATCTGACAATTGTAATGCATTACAAGTTTGAGAATATTGACAATTTTATGTAACAGAGGTCTTACAAATATATAGTCTATTATTATTATTATTATCTGTAAGTGTAAATAGGTACGTCACGAACATTAGATAAGGCGCTTCCAACAAAACCGTGAAATTCACCACCCAAACAGCGTCAAGTATTAGCACAATAAAGACGATAAAAACAGTTTTAAATATGTACAAAATTTTAACTCTACAAAAACTAAAATTGAATAGCCTAGCAGCATTTTTCGAATTTCGCGAGTGTTTTATGTTTGCACTGGGCGCAATTGAATAATATATAGAGGTGTACTCGCTATATTTCACTATAAAATTAGTTATAATAGTTATATATATAGAAATATAATTTTGTCAATCAATGTTTGTACATCTATTTTTTGACCAATCTTTTGTTTGAGTACACGGTGTGTCTAGTAATTTCGCAATAAAAAATGAATTAGCCTACCTGTACTCAACTCGATTGTCTTCCTAGCCAACTTAAAACATCCGCGAATTTCGAAAAATGCTGCTAGGGTATTGTGCTGGGGGAATAGCAATTGTAGTAAAATCTTCAAAACATTAAGTAAGGTAAAGGTATTACTTTAATGTTAATATATTATAAATAATGAGGCTAGTATAAGATTATTGTTATTATTAAAAACTAAAAACCCGGCGAACTGACCTCCGGCATTTCAAAGTTTTGAAAATTGCTATCAAATAAAATGTACCTATATTTACATTTTAAGTAATTAGCAACAACCTTAAAAAAATTTTGAAAAAAAATATAGAAGGTTCTTGTCAACAATTTCTTCTCCACTTCGTAAATGTAAAACGGCTACTAGGCTTTTATCGGCGTAAAAAAATCCGTAGGCATCTTTCAATTAAAGATAACAGAAAACTCCATATTTTAAAATGATTCAATTTGATTAAATTGACAAATTAAACTATGTAGTTACTTTTTATGATTTGTGGTGCCAACCTGTGATGCCAACTGCTCATTGTCTATTACGTACTTTCAAATAACTCGTAACATACTTAATTTTATAATTAGTAACCGCAAAAATTGCTGTTAATTATAATTTTAAATTATAATAAATAATTAAAGTATCGTATAACACACAACTAACCTCTAAATAATTGGAAGATAATAGCGCCATCTATACTATATGTGCTACACTATAAGGCGACGTAAATGTAACAGATATCTGTAAATGTATGTAATTGCTTACAAAAATGTTACAAATTTTATTTCATGGATCACTTAAAAAATTACACATGTATTTAGCTACTGTTACTATTTTTACCTTCCAAATATAAATACCGAATGTACTTGCTATATTACATATAAATTTACCGTGTAATTTTTAAATGTAGCCATTTTTTCTAGTAGTTGCAAAACCACTAACTTCCCATTTTATTTACGGCTTATATATTAACTTAATTTAAAAAAGAATTCGACCTTTCACCTCGTTTAACCTTTATCTTCATGCTTAATGCATAAAATTTACATGTTTTGATATCATACGCCTGAAAAAATGGAAATAAAAATGGTATTTTTCGGGTACATTTCTCTCCCGCCAAAACGTTAAACATAAATAAGTGAGTGTAGTTGTTACATAAATATTACGGAATGTAAATAGAAGTGATATAAATACGGTACAGTGTTACATAAATAACAGTAGTGAAATAAATACATGTGTTAATCTATTTGTAATAATTTTAAGTGCGTTACATTTATTTTACATTTTTATATTTTGATTAGTTTTATATTTTTATATTGTAATTAATTTTACGTGTGTGAATATACAGACTGTTTTAAATAAATAAATTGCACGAGTTGTTTATTTGGAACCCGAAAACGCACCAATAGTCTGAATTTTCAGTCTTTTTATTTAGTTCATATTATAACTTTTCAATTCAAATATCGCGCCGAAACGCTACTATTTTTAACAGATTGTATTGGTTCCTAGGTAAGCAAATTTAACAAGGAAATATAAATATATGCGATATATGTTATATTTTATAACATAACCAAGCCGTAACCTGTGAACATTCTCTTGCGTTTTTGTTTTGGTTTATTGTATTTTAGTGTGTTATTAAACACTATCGATATACTTATTTGATTTTATTATTTTGTGTTTTTTTTTTCTTTGTTATTTGTTAAGAGTGTTGTTAGTATTAGTATACACTACACTATTTATTTATACTTATCATGATCTGACAATTGTAATGCATTACAAGTTTGAGAATATTGACAATTTTATGTAACAGAGGTCTTACAAATATATAGTCTATTATTATTATTATTATCTGTAAGTGTAAATAGGTACGTCACGAACATTAGATAAGGCGCTTCCAACAAAACCGTGAAATTCACCACCCAAACAGCGTCAAGTATTAGCACAATAAAGACGATAAAAACAGTTTTAAATATGTACAAAATTTTAACTCTACAAAAACTAAAATTGAATAGCCTAGCAGCATTTTTCGAATTTCGCGAGTGTTTTATGTTTGCACTGGGCGCAATTGAATAATATATAGAGGTGTACTCGCTATATTTCACTATAAAATTAGTTATAATAGTTATATATATAGAAATATAATTTTGTCAATCAATGTTTGTACATCTATTTTTTGACCAATCTTTTGTTTGAGTACACGGTGTGTCTAGTAATTTCGCAATAAAAAATGAATTAGCCTACCTGTACTCAACTCGATTGTCTTCCTAGCCAACTTAAAACATCCGCGAATTTCGAAAAATGCTGCTAGGGTATTGTGCTGGGGGAATAGCAATTGTAGTAAAATCTTCAAAACATTAAGTAAGGTAAAGGTATTACTTTAATGTTAATATATTATAAATAATGAGGCTAGTATAAGATTATTGTTATTATTAAAAACTAAAAACCCGGCGAACTGACCTCCGGCATTTCAAAGTTTTGAAAATTGCTATCAAATAAAATGTACCTATATTTACATTTTAAGTAATTAGCAACAACCTTAAAAAAATTTTAAAAAAAAATATAGAAGGTTCTTGTCAACAATTTCTTCTCCACTTCGTAAATGTAAAACGGCTACTAGGCTTTTATCGGCGTAAAAAAATCCGTAGGCATCTTTCAATTAAAGATAACAGAAAACTCCATATTTTAAAATGATTCAATTTGATTAAATTGACAAATTAAACTATGTAGTTACTTTTTATGATTTGTGGTGCCAACCTGTGATGCCAACTGCTCATTGTCTATTACGTACTTTCAAATAACTCGTAACATACTAAATTTTATAATTAGTAACCGCAAAAATTGCTGTTAATTATAATTTTAAATTATAATAAATAATTAAAGTATCGTATAACACACAACTAACCTCTAAATAATTGCAAGATAATATCGCCATCTATACTATATGTGCTACACTATAAGGCGACGTAAATGTAACAGATATCTGTAAATGTATGTAATTGCTTACAAAAATGTTACAAATTTTATTTCATGGATCACTTAAAAAATTACACATGTATTTAGCTACTGTTACTATTTTTACCTTCCAAATATAAATACCGAATGTACTTGCTATATTACATATAAATTTACCGTGTAATTTTTAAATGTAGCCATTTTTTCTAGTAGTTGCAAAACCACTAACTTCCCATTTTATTTACGGCTTATATATTAACTTAATTTAAAAAAGAATTCGACCTTTCACCTCGTTTAACCTTTATCTTCATGCTTAATGCATAAAATTTACATGTTTTGATATCATACGCCTGAAAAAATGGAAATAAAAATGGTATTTTTCGGGTACATTTCTCTCCCGCCAAAACGTTATCAAACGCAGCCTTAAGGCTGCGTTTGATAACTAAATAAAAAGACTGAAAATTCAGACTATTGGTGCGTTTTCGGGTTCCAAATAAACAACTCGTGCAATTTATTTATTTAAAACAGTCTGTATATTCACACACGTAAAATTAATTACAATATAAAAATATAAAACTAATCAAAATATAAAAATGTAAAATAAATGTAACGCACTTAAAATTATTACAAATAGATTAACACATGTATTTATTTCACTACTGTTATTTATGTAACACTGTACCGTATTTATATCACTTCTATTTACATTCCGTAATATTTATGTAACAACTACACTCACTTATTTATGCTTACTTTTCGACTACCACTTAAGGAACTATTTATTTATGTTTATTTATTTATCTGCCTGTTCCGCACGAGACTATTGAATGAATCTCTTATTCCGGAATAAGAAAGTCCTTAGTAGTCGTCGCGCGGAACAGACCAAAGTAAAAATAAATATTAGAAATAAATAAATGGTTCCTTGAGTGGTATACCCTGATGATTCTAACCAAGGATTTAGCTGTTTTGTGTTTCATTTACTACTTTCGTTAAAATAGATGGATGTGCCGCTTTTCATTCTACCAGTCGAAGCAGCAATACGAGTGCACGGCAATTGGAAACAGGAGAGTAAAGTTATAAACACAAATAGGTGCATATATCTATAATTTGATGAATACAAATCTCTTAACATTCAAATCTGTTCATTCTAGTTTTACAAAAAAAATTAGAAGAATCTATGGATAAAGATATAGGCTCAATTTACAAATGAAAGCCTATAGGCTTTGTTCTGAGCGTTTTGAGGAGGATTGTCGTTATAAATATATAATTACTGCACATTTTAGTGTATGTGCTACATCAACATGAAAATTGCGAATCAAGTCTATTTATTATTAAATATTTGTATCAGAGAGCAAGAATGAATCAAACCTTTTATCTCTTATCAAAATGTCCTTAAGAACTTGCAGAAAAAGTTTTACTTATTAGTTTCTATTTTAAATATCAATAAAGAACTTATATAGATAAATCATTCGTTTTACTGCTATACAAACCTTGAGGAGGTAAATTCAAGCAACTAGTCTTGGAAATGTGAATCTTACATACAACAGCAATAAATAGAAAAATTTACATCGGCTAAAATTGTTTACACGAACTGCAAAGATAATTACATATACCTACACATTACTAATTATTATTCCCTATTAAAATTTATTTATTATGAAAATATATAAAGTATAACAAATATTTATTTCTATTAAATATTGGAAATTAACAATATAATTTAGTGTTCACATCGTGTTAAAAAGATTAAAAATTTACATGCTCGGTACAATTTTTCCAAATACTTATTGTAACATTTGTAATTGCTTCTGTCAAAAGTTCTCATATAAGTGATATTCTGAAAGGGGATTTTTTTGAAGCAACTTCATCTTATGTATCAATTCAGATCCTATATGAAGTATTCTTAATTGCCTATCTTTATCGGTATGGCTATTTAATCCTACAGGTTTTCATCAAAGCTTGTCGTGCACTCATTATACTTGCAGCAATCCAATCTTTTTCCCATATTCTCCACCATATATTTTCACCTTTTTCTATTAGTACAGGTTTCTTTACGTTTGACATATCTGAAATATAACATGTACCTATATGAACATGTGGTAATATAATTAGTATTTAATTAACACTTACTTGAAATTAATGAGTCAATTCTAGAATATGTGAGTTGTCCAGTTCACTTATGGTATGAACTCATCTATAGTTATTTTTGCAATGATATTAATTGTTGAATGTTTGATTTTTGCACTGACGTACAGTATTTTTGACAGATCAAATTCAAAGTTTCAAATGCATGATCAAGTATAATAAACCAAAGTAAAAATGTATGAGACTAGGTTATGGCTTGGCTATAAACATAAAATGACGTTTTGTCAAACCACTGTCAAACTTATTTTCCCATGTTAAACTTGCCTACGCAAGAACCAATGAAATACTTTAAAAATATACGCCATTTCGGCGCGATATTTGAATCACTCCTTCTTATTCTGAGACAAGGTATAGTCGAAGAGTAAACATAAATATAAGTAGTACAAAATAAATATAGTGGTGCGGTGTTATATAAATAGAAGTGATATAAATACACGGACATAAATATTAGTAATAGAAATAAATACCTGTGTTAATTTAAATCGTAGTAGTTTAAGTGTGATACATTAGTTTTACATTTTTTATATTGTAATTAATTTTACGTGTGTAAATATACAGACTGTTTTAAATAAATAAATTGCACGAGTTGTTTATTGCGAACCCGAAAACGCAACACTATATAAATCAAATGAACGGGCAAATTGACATTTAGGATTTGCAAATACTAACTTTACCCGTATTTTTAGCGTGTAAAACATATTTAATAGAATGTTGAACTAATGGGTACATGAAGACAATATGACTATATTTCTGTTTTGCTTATTATTATTCTATATGATCAACAAAGGTATGATATACCGCACAGATGCAGTAGCCTGTAATATTTACAAATGTATCAAGTAAAAGAAAATGTTTTATTTGGCACCTCGCAAACACAAAGTTGTTTATTTATTATATAATTTTGTATGAAATAAGAAAGTCGAATGGATGAGTATCACTTACATTCAGCGTTAAAGAATTTGTTAAAAAATAACTAAATCTATAAATAAAATAAATGTAGCTGATTGTAAATGTATAAAAAGTAATTTAATTTAAATTATGTATTTAATAATGCAATCAACATTTTATGGAGGATATGTCAAACTATATTATATATATATATGTATTAAGTTTTTCAATTTACAAATAAATTCAAATGAATGCTTAAAGTTCGCGCGTCTTTCTCCCTAATGCTGCATGAAAGCTGACAAGTGCCGATTTGATTCATACGGCATAAAATGAAATTGCAAAGAAAGCCGCACCGACCATATTTACAAATCGTATGTAGAGGTAGAAATTTAAGAAGCAGGTAAAATGACCTTGAAATGGTTTGAGGTAATTGCTATTTAATTTTAGAATGCATACCGTGGCGACATCCTATTATTACTAGTAGTATTTAAGATACAGGAAAATCTTAGTTCCGAACCGAAATGGATTTGCCAATATTGAAACGCACCCTTAAGATCATCCTCGTAGTTAGGCCCTATAAATTTATCTTTGAAAGCTTTTAACGTGTCTTTCCAATTGGCGTTGGGGTTTCTTTCAGCAAAATTTCTAAACCAAATAGCCGCGCTGTCTTGCAACGAATTAACGAAATAGCACATTTGTAATACGTCATTCCAACTATTTGCTTGTGACGCGATTCTATACGCTTTTAAAAATGCTATCGGGTTGTCTATAATTGTTGGGTTAAAGCGAGGTGGTTGCGTAAAGTTTGGAGTTATTGGTTCTCGAAGTTGTTCTATTTGGGATATTGTATGATTTAAATTAAACGAATTACCGTGTGTCTCCCTATTATATTCTAAATGGGGTATATGTCTTTCCGTTACTCTTCTACCATTATAGGGATTTTTAAGAACGTCTTTGATGACCTTTGCTCTGTGGCTAATCGCGGAACTTTATTAGATTGACTAGTACATGTTGTATTATTAATTCGCGCAAGAGGGCTTTCTACTAATCTATTTCTAACTGCACTTCTTATGGTGTGATCAAATTGACATTCATTACTTTCTAGAGGTGTATTTATAAAAGCTTTGGATGAATCGGCATCATCGAACGGTATTTGTACGGGTAGTATACTTTCATATCGATTAATGGATATTGGGGGTGGCGATCTCGGCGGTAAATATTCGTTAAATCGGTTATTACTAAAAGTTACTGGCGGGTACGGCGGCGGCGATTTTTGCGACAAATAATTAATAGGTTCACTTATACTTAATGCGGTCGCTCCAAGCTGTTCCATTTCTATTGTAACCGGCGTATTTTCTGTTGGGAAAGGAGTACTAATAACGGGTGGTGGTGATCGTTCTGTTAACCTACTATTTTGGAAAGCATTTGACTCTAGAGCTATATTAAAATCAAAATTTTTATCACCTAATTTTTCTTGTTTCTTAGATTGTAACCTAGTATTCATCGTTTGTACTTTTTTTCTTAAAAGAAACTATTTAATTGCGACACTTCTATAATTACTAATATTAATAATTAAATATAAATCAAATAAGGGTTATTTTTAATATGACGCCTCCACCACTTGTCACGTTCTCTTTTCCTTATACTACTTAAACTATTAATATATAACTATATGCGAGAGGTACTTACTTTTTTCGTGACTTCTTACTGGGGGTAGCTCTCTAAAACTCACTTCTACTAATCACCCTTAAATAATTATAATTAAAACACTTATAAAATTAGACTTGTTTATTACTAAATTACACCTGTTTGTACTCGTGCCTAAACTAGTTCTCTTGATTCTTCTAATCTTACTTCGCTCGATACCTCCCATTGCCTCATCAGCGCCTTTGCTGTCTGTCGAACATCCGCGGCTAGTAAAGACGCTGATTCGGTTCCGGTGTATCGAACGACGTTACACATATTTCTTACATTTATTTTATCTATGGAAATTTCCGTGGGACTGAAAACTGTTACCGGACCTGTTTGGCAGAAGCAAAATTGATCGAATCGCAATTCTTGCCAGTTATATACATTTTTTGAAAGACTCCATCGCATATGCAGAAACCGACCCAGATGTGTCTGAAGCGGTTTTACGTAAATGGAAAAGTCATTTGCGGTATTTGGCACCGGAAACAATGGCTTTAGCGTTTTTCGATTCGGATGTTTCACACGAAGAGAAACGAAACATGGTTAGGCGTCTGCAATCAACTGAACCAATCGTAAAATTGTATGATGATCGAAAATTCTCCGACCCAAAACTATTGCTGTACAATAATTTGAGCGATTTCGTGTCATACAAAACCAAACATTTTTTCGATGCCTTCCGATTGACCAATAAATTCTTGAAGCATGATCCATTCATTTGGGAAACGAAAGCAGATTATCAAGATGCTCTCGAAGTTTGTCGTCATCGGTTTGTTGTTAACGACGCTGCTGAACGCGGTGTACAATTTATGAATTATTACAACAGGATCCTTACGAAAGACGAAGAACAGAATCAATTTATCTTACAGTGCATTGAAGCATATCGTCGAAAATATCCCTCACACAAGTCGAATCTAATATAATCTTCAAATTGTTGTAACTTTTTTGTTTCTCTAACGATTTTGATCATTTATGGCTTGTTAGAATAGAAACTGTATTTAAAATCGACGTCAAGTCTAGTTATCCAAAAAAAATATTTTTAGTTGCTTAAACATACGTATTTTGATTAAAAACCCCATATTTCACCATATAAAGTGTGTTTTAATTTTTCAATGAACTTTGGACAGACCTTAGCGTTATCCGATCGGCCCCTAATTTTTTATTGCAGGCTTGTAGGCCAAATGGAAACGTTTTCGGCCCGGCAATCAAGGATCGCAGCAGCTTTCACTTTTTGCCTCATATGCTATAAACGGTCTAATGCCGGTGGTATGTGGCTTTGCATTGTCCTGCATTAGGATAAAATTGGGACCGACGCCATATGCAGCAGGCACCACATGGTCCCCCAAGACATTTTCGATATAAGTCATTGCACATAGTCTATTAGGAACCACAAGATTAGTTCTGTTGTCTACACCGATTCCAGCCCAAACCATCACAGATCCAAAATCTATCCACTTCCTGTATAGCAGCGGCTGAGTAGCGTTCACCAGGACATCTATACACACGTACTCTACCGTCGCAACGAGTTAAACGAAATCTGGACTCATCTGTAAACACTACAGGCGTCCAGAGACGAAGTTGCCAATCTCTGTGATCCAGAGCAAACCTAATTCGCGCAGCTTTGTGATGCTGCGTAAGGCGTGGTGCGCGGACAGGTTTTCTTTGTTTTGAAATTCGCTTCTTTTAATCTGTTTTTAACAGCTTGATCAGAAATTTCTATTCCATGTGCTCGTCTTAGGTCGTTTAGGAGGTCTCCTGCTATGGCAATACGCTTACGTAAAGAGGAAAGGACAAGAAATCGAACTTGATTCTGAGTAGTTTTTCGATTTCGACCTTGTCCAGCTCTTCTGACATATTGGCGAGTTTCCCGAAACCGATTCCGTAAACGCTGAATAACAGAAGAGGAAACTCCAAGGTCCCTGCTAACATGTCGAATAGAGTGGCTGTGCTGAATAAGGGCGACAGCACGAGCAACTTGCACATCACTTAGATGCCTCATTTACTTCTAATCAACGAAGATTGACAACTGAATTCATCTGTCATCTTTAGTAGGCTCTCATACGTCAATTCAAGCATACTTGAAATTTCTTCCATTTTGTTTTGCGTCATAATTTACATCTTTAAGTGTAACTTAGAGTTGTAAAATTGCTTTAGTATTTTTTTAATGTTATATGCCGTTGAAGTATACCAACTTTGATTTGCCTAGAACAATTATTTAAAAAGTTACAGGTTTTGAAAAAAGTGCTCCCCTAACTTTTTTGAGCAGCGTAGGAATATCTTTTTATATGCTCAACAACTCGTACTATTACTTCCAAGAAGACAAAAATGCTCTTTCCATCTGTTTATACATAAATCATATACTTGGAATCTAAGGTCTTTAGCACAATCTCCATATTATTTTAAAGTAAGTAAAATATAAATCAAACCTCTTATTTTCAAAATAAATTTCTACAGTTATTCATAATTACTATAAGACCATTTTATATATATTTTTTAAAAAGATAGATCCTTAAACCGTGTATTACCTATTAATTCTTTGTCTATTCATGACATTTGTATATTATTATAATAATTACAATATACAAGGTGTCTAAAAGGTCTTTAAACAACTCTACCACGTATTTTTCGGACCAAAATAAACCGATTTAGCAAAACTTGGCTTAGTCAAAGTTGCTTAGTTTGTGCGCAATACGGTCCGGTCCTGAAGTTGCAGTTGGATTGTTTTTTTGTTATAAATTTGAAACGGCTGGAGCGATTGCGCTAAATTTTGTCACGTTTACATAGTTTTATGAGTCAAGAAATTCTGTATCAAAATTGTGATAGTAATCAATCCATAGGCGGAGAACCTGTGTTTATAAATATTAAAACATTTCCATTTTCTACGCCAATGGATAAAAAAGAGTTTGTCTATAAAATTTAGATTAAGTGTCTTAAGTACAAGAAAAAAGGTACTCTTGGTAAGACTCGAAAAATTGCATCGTTTTCTCAAAAATCGCATTTTAAGATTTGAGAACATTAACTAGAGGACGGCAGCGCATACTGTGCGCTCCATGTACATGTATCTTTAAGCCGTGTACACGTGTCTTAGGCCGTTTAGACGTCTCTTTAAACTATGTACACGTCTTTTGACGTCGTTTTTGAATTGATAACTAGTAGTAAACGTGACAAAATTTAGCGCAATCGCTCCAGCCGTTTCAAATTTATAACAAAAAAGCAATTTTCCAACTGCAACTTCAGGACCGTATTGCGCACAAACTAAGCAAGTTTGACTAAGCCAAGTTTTGCTAAATCGGTTTATTTTGGTCCGAAAAATACGTGGTAGAGTTGTTTAAAGACCTTTTAGAGACACCCTGTATAATAACTCTTTTTTTAACGACATTTCTTTCCTTTGATATAATATTCAATTATCTAATATATATTCAATTCATAACACAACTGTCAAATCGATTTCCTTCAATAAATTGCCAGTGCCATTAATGTCTCTATGGTCAATTTAAAATATTAATTGTCCAAACCTCTATCACCTGTATAATCCTCTTTAATAAAGATATACCTCAATCATACCATAACATTTTGTTTAGTTTTTATGTGACGTTTTAAATTACCCTTGTGGTTTGTGTCAACTTCACGAGAGTCACATTTATAATTGAACTGCTTTAAATATTTACTTTTTATATGTCTTTTACTTTCTTATATGTGTATCCTCATAACTATAGTAGAATTACAAAACAGATGCAGTATAGAGGTGGGCAGTTCGGGTCCGAACCGGTTCAGTGGCTCACTTGGGTCGACTGAATAATTTGGAAATTATACTTGGAATACGGTCGCAGGTTGGATTGAAAAATAAAAATTGATATTATATAACAGGTAGGGTACGCACTAAAATATTTATTTTTGTACAACATAACAGCATATTGTATAAATATATAAAATGTATATACTGAACTGAATATCAAAATGTAAAAATAACTAAACAGCTTACGTATAAATGTAAATTCTACATTGATAATTTACAAATTATAATTTAAAAAAATGATTTGTGAAGTATTCGCGGTTGTTAATCGACTTCTCCTGTCAGTAATAATGTTCCCAGATTTACTAAAAATGCGCTCGCAAGGAACAGATGTAGCCAAGACACATAAACGTTTTTTTACTATTTCGTAAATTCTGGGATAGACATCTTTTCTTTGATGCCACCATGTTAGTGGATCTTGATGTCTATTGATTATATCGGTTCATTTAGGTATTTATCAAATTCAATTATTCCAGCCGCTATCGATGTAGAATTTGAAATTGCCAGTTGTTTTTCAACTTGTTTATCAAATTCCTTCCACAACAGAGAAGTGGTACATGATAATGAAGATGAAGGAACATTTATGAAATTTTCATCAGTTTCACTTCTTATATTAGAAATACAGTACAACCTCGATAATCCGAACTAATTCAGCACGACACTGTTCGGATTAGGCTTTTGTTCGGATTAAAGAAAACTATTGAAAAAACAACAAATAAGCTCAAAAGTAATATTTATTCTACAAAATAACATTAAAATTTATTCTTTAAGAAAAAAATCTTTAATTGACTTTTGTTTCAAGATATTTGATTTATTTATGTAGAGTTTCATCGCTTTTTCTCGCATCTGCCTTAGTAACAATATTTGATTCATTGGAATGTCATTTTCCAATGCCCATTGAATACAAATATTGAAACTAGCTAATGCTATATTATGAGGAGTTGATCCCTCTTGCGGACAAGTTTCATCGTTTTCTTCTTCCTTTTGTTCCACCACCTCCATAACAATTTCGTTAATGTGATGTCTTGTTTTTCATCGTTATTGTCGATTGCCCAGATTCGAACTTCACTTGTGGTTAAATTTCCTCCTTTAGATAAGCTATTTAAAAGTCCAGTCATAATTGCCAAATCCTTTTCTTTTCCATTTTCATCCGGAGGATTCCCTTTCAAAAATGTGGCTAATGGAATCAGATCTTCGTCATCATAGGAATTATCTTCATAGTCGTTAATACTGGAAGACTTCTTGCAAGCGATTAGGCCAAAGATTTTTCCAAGATTTGCTAATTAAATTTGAACTAACAGATTGCCATGCTTCCTCCAATGCATAAATAACGTCTTTTAGGTTTAGATTTTTCAAAGTAGCTGAAATGTCATCTCCTGCACTTACAACTTGAACCAGCAGCGTTTTGCGATAATGTATCTTAATCGCTTGAATGACATGTTGGTCCATAGGCTGTAGGATCGGTGTACAGTTGGGTGGTAAAAACATTACTGTAATTTGACCATCGTCACTAGTTAATTCGTCTTCATTAGGGTGTCCAGGAGCGTTGTCCAGAACAAGAAGTGCTTTCTTGAGTAATTTTAATTCTGACATTTTTCTTCTAACGGCTGGTACAAATTCTTCGAAGAACCATTCCTTAAATATATCTGGAGTGACCCAAGCCCGGGATTGTCCTTTATACACTACTGGTAAGGAACCAATTCTAGGAAAAGCTCTCGGTTTTTTGGCTTTCCCAATTACGAGTAATTTCAATTTGTGGGTGCCCGTCGAATTGGCACAGGGCATAAATGTTAATCTTTCTTTACTAATCTTACGGCCCGGAGCAGAATCTTCATTTTTGTGAACCAGAGTCTTATTTGGAAGAACTCTCCAAAATAACCCACTTTCGTCCGCATTATACACCTGATCTGGTGTCAGCCCGAGTTCTTCAATTTTCTGTAGAAATTCGTACTTGTATGGTTCAACGGCGTTAATGTCTGAAGAAAGTTTTTCCCCACATACAGACAACTGTCGAATGCCGAATCTGTTTTTAAATTTGTCAAGCCAACCCAAACTTGCTTGAAAGTCATTCTTTCCTGTAATTTTTTGATAAAAATATTTTGCCTTTTCTCTCAAAATTTCTCCAGATATCGGAGTGTTTCGGCACCTCTCTTGAAGAAACTACGTGTAGACTGCGGTATCTACCGCTGGGTAATTTGCTTGTTTTATGGTTTTTCGCTTATGTGTTTCTGCTTCACTAGAAGCTATAAATTGTCTTATTTTTTCTTTTTGATTTCTGAAATTGTGGCTTTTCCTACACCATACACCTTTGCGAGTGCTGTTCCTGTTTGTCCCTCTTCCAGTTTTTGTAAAATGTCTAATTTTAGTGACAGGGTGAGGGTACGATGTTTTCTTTTTTCCGACATAATTTTGTTTAATATGTATGTGGTGTATACACTTGGACAACAACTGTTTACGCTGTGAAACTCTGGTCACCGTATCCACAAATCTTTGTAAGCGACTAAACTGACTCGATCGTTTAACGCCTGTCTTTATATACATAAATATGTACAAAGTTAATACATACATACAATAATTCTATAGAAACGTCTGTATACGAAAATCGTAAAACTTTCGATTACCATTCTGCCGAACAAAGAAGCCGGTGTCGTTTAATATTGCGCAACGCTCGGTCTTTCCCCGAAAGATGAATCATCGCTCTCCAAATGTAGAGTTTTTCTAGACATTTTCCTAACGATAACAAAGACATTCTAGCACAAACGATTGAATCTCTTGTGAGTTGTAGTTAAAAATACATTCATTGATGAAATAAATGGCAAGAATTTTCTTAAGCAAATAGCTGTTTATTCTACCTAATCGTATAACAACCGACGTTTCGATGAGTCGCTCATCTTTTTCAAAGGCTACAATAACAGTTGATTTTTTATAATTGGAGATTTCTATATAAAGTTATAACTTACTTTAATACGGTAAAATATGGTAAAACATTGTTGATTAAATTCTAAATTCAACCATTAAACCAATTAGGTTGAAGAAGCTAACATATATGTTAGATGTTAAATATCGAATAGGAGAAAAATTTGTTAAGTTTGAAAATTTAAAAATTTAAAAAATAGAAATGTTAAAATATTAAAATAACATGTTTCCTATTTGGAAACTGCAGTGGGAATGAATATCAAAGTGTATGGTGGAAGAGCACGGCCGTTAAAAGTTGTTATTTATATGGAAAGAAAAAAAAATTCTTGTGTATGAAGTAATGTATTAAAAATCTATATGTTGGTTGTATATAGTGACGTGAATTTGAAATTACTTAAAAACCAAAAAACAATACATTCATTGTTTTGCTCTCCCCAATTTTTTAGTATCAGCTATTAGTCAAAAGAAACACTTCATGTGGATGTTCGGAGTAGCGAATTTGAAAATGTGGTTTTTGTTCGGATTATAGAAACGAAATAGTTGTTCGGATTACTGGAGGTTCTAATTACCGGGGGTTCGGATTATCGAGGTTGTACTGTATTTGTAGAACAAACTTTATTTTTTAATATTGCACATGCCGCTTCATATTTTGAATTATTTGAAAAACCAAATTTTTTAAATCGGGGGTCCAAAATTGCAGCCCCCGCGATTAATTCATTATGTTCAATATTTCTAAATCTTTCTGTAATTTCTCGACGAAGAGTGTGGGCCATATTCCGAATTTCTGCAGGTAATGTCTCATTATTCGAAAATGTTAAAACATGACGTTTCATTGATTGCACAAACAAAATTTCTTTTGATAATGTTACATTTTTTTCAGCGCTTATTTCCATTGTTAGGTTATTGAAAAGACTTAAAATTTCGGATGCCACAGTTGCAATATTCCAATCATTTGGAGTCAGTGTATTTATTTCTTCATTCGAAATAATAGCCAATGTAGATACGACGGCGTCTTTAATTTTTCAATATATACAATCATAGAAACTTAAAATATATTTTCTCCTAATAGTGTATATATTGCATTAAAAATTTCCGAACCTGTCGTTTTCTTTATTTGTTCCCATTTACAAGCGAATTGGAAAAAAATTAAAATTAAATTACTATATATTCATTAAATGTGCATTTATTTAGAAGAAAATTATTCTTTGATTTCACCACTTTAGCTACCTTAAGCTTGCTTTTAATAAATTGTTATACAAATGTCACTATATACAGAATATTAAACAAAGTTCTTTATTATAATGTACTATTCCAAACGTCAAACAAATTATCATATCACATTTCTTGTTCGCATAAACCTAGAGAGGACGGCTCTTGTATTTTATTTTCTTTTCATTTTCCTTTCGATTATACGTAAAATAATCTAAAGTAATCAAAATTATTAGTAACTATACCCTGTCTCAGAATAAGGAGTGATTCAAATATCCCGCCAAAACATGGAACACATAGCTTAAAATTTAGTAGACAATTTGAAATGACATCATGACAATTGAGGTTAGAAGAACTGTATTAATTCTAACTAAGGATTTAGCTGTTTTGTGTTTCATTTACTACTTTCACTAAAATAGATGGATGTGCCGCTTTTCATTCTACCAGTCGAAGCAGCAATACGAGCGCACGGCAATTGGAAACGGGAGAGTAAAGTTATAAACACAAGTAGGTGCATACATCTATAATTTGATGAATACAAATCTCTTAACATTCAAATCTGTTCATTCTAGTTTTACAAAAAAAATTAGAAGAATCTATGGATAAAGATATAGGCCCAATTTACAAATGAAAGCATAGAATTTGTTCTGAGCGTTTTGAGGAGGATTACCGTTATAAATATATAATTACTGCACATTTTAGTGAATGTGCGATATCAACATGAAAATTGTGAATCAAGTCTATCTATTATTAAATATTTGTATCAAAGAGCAAGAATGAATCAAATCTTTTATCTTTTATCAAAATGTCCTTAAGAACTTGCAGAAAAGGTTTTGCTTATTAGTTTCTATTTTAAATATCAATAAAGAACTTATACAGATAAATCATTCGTATTACTGCTACAAACCTTGAGAAGATAAATTCAAGCAACTAGTCTTGGAAATGTGAATCTTACTTACAACAGTAATAAATAGAAAAATTTACATCGGCTGAAGTTGTTTACACGAACTGCAAAGATAATTACATATACCTACACATTACTAATTATTATTCCCTATTAAAATTTATTTATTATGAAAATATATAAAGTATAACAAATATTTATTTCTACTATATATTGGAAATTAACAAAAATTTAGTTCACATCATGTTAAAAAGATTAAAAATTTGCATGGTCGGCACAATTTTTCCAAATACTTATTGTAACATTTGTAATTGCTTCTGTCAAAAGTTCTCATATAAGTGATATTCCGAAACGGGATTTTTTTTGAAGCAACTTCATCTTATGTATCAATTCAGATCCTATATGAAGTATTCTTAATTGCCTATCTTTATCGGTATGGCTATTTAATCCTACAGGTTTTCAACAAAGCTTGTCGTGCACTCATTATACTTGTGGCAATCCAAACTTTTTCCCATATTCTCCACCAGATATTTCACCTTTTTCTATTAGTACAGGTTTCTTTACGTTTGACATATCTGAAATATAACATGTATATGAACATGTAGTAATATAATTACACTTACTTGTAATTAATGAGTCAATTCTAGAATATGTGTGTTGTCCAGTTCATTTATGGTATGAATTCATCTATAGTTATTTTTGCAATGATATTAATTGTTGAATGTTTGCTTTTTGCACTGACGTACAGTATTTTTGACAGATTCATCAAATTCAAAGTTTCAAATGCATGATCATGATCACTTATTCCTTAGGTCTTAAGCCGTCTGATCAACGTATGCTCATGTTGTACATAAAAGTACGGATTTTATTTAATAACACAATAATAATAATAAACCAAAGTAAAAATGTAAGAGACTAGGTTATGGCTTGGCTATAAACATAAAATGACGTTTTGTCAAACTTATTTTCCCATGTTAAACTTGCCTACGCAAGAACCAATGAAATGCTTTAAAAATATACGCCATTTTGGGGCGATATTTGAATCACTCCTTCTTATTCTGAGACAAGGTATAGTTGCTTAAACAGAGCTTATATTACGTACCTATATTGCATTAATTTTCGTCTATTATAATTACATTTATATAGGAGAATGTAGAATACTTGCATCGAAATGTGGGGTTAGAACTACATATTTGTTTATAATGTCTAATGTCAAAATATTAATGGTTAAGGCAATGCGTTAAGCGTTGTGAATTTGCCTTTTTAAGCTATTACGTCAATGCAATGTTGCTACTGCATCTGTTCGGTAATCCTACTATAGTCATAGGATGCTCTTGATCGTATTTTCCACGTGCAGCCTGAGGGATTTTTTATTTTTGAAACATCCTGTACAAACCCGGCATTTATACATTTTGACTTTGAAATGACGGATGTTGGTGTGCTCCTTAAGGTCTGCTTGGTAATTCGTCCTGTACTTGCACTGCCCACATTTAAATTCAAATTCCTTCAACGTTTAGCTTTTATATGATTTTTTACATGACTTTTGCTTTTTGTTCTAAATTCAGAAGAATCACATTTCAAATCAAATTCCTTCGTGTGTTTCGTTTTTATATGTACTACTAAATTACTTTTGATGTTTGTTCTATATTCACAAGAGTCACATTTAAAATCAAATTGCTCCGTGTTTCGTTTTTATACGTACTTCTAAATTACTTTTGATGTTTGTTCTAAATTCACAAGAATCACATTTAAAATGAATTTCCTTCGAATGTTTATATTTTATATGTACAGTTGCGGCCCCTACAAACTCAGACACCGACTTTCGACATATTCTGCCAAATTCAAAAAAATTGTTATCTGTGAATTTGACTTTTATCCAGTATGGCAATGTCAGTGTTACTTTATTGTAGTGGGAAGCTTGCACAATTTTAAAATGCCTGAATTAAACGAACAGCAAAAGTCAATAATTAGAACTACGTTAAAGGACGGCATGAGCATAGGCACATCGCAAATGAAATAAACGTTGGTGACAGTTGGGCGACATTTAATAAACTTCGATTTTGAGACCATGTTACAAAGCCAACATTTTATACTTGTCGCACTGTCTGAGTTTGTAGGGGCCGCAACTGTACTTCTAAATTACTTTTGATGTTTGTTCTATATTCACAAGGGTCACATTTAAAATCAAATTCCTTCGTGTGTTTCGCTTTTATATGTACTTTTAAATTACTTTTGATGTTCGTTCTTTATTCACAAGTCACATTTAAAATCAAATTCGTTCATGTGTTTCGCTTTTATATGTACTTTTAAATTACTTTTGATGTTCGTTCTATATTCACAAGAGTCACATTTAAAATCAAATTCATTCGTGTGTTTCGTTTTTATATGTACTTCTAAATTACTTTTGATGTTTGTTCTATATTCACAAGAATCACATTTAAAATGAATTTCCTTCGAATGTTTATATTTTATATGTACCGGGTGGCCAACTAAGAATGGCTGCCGGCTATATCTCAGAAACCAGTAGTCATATTGCTTCCGGGTCAAAAAATTTTAAGTAAAAGTGCCCAAAAGAAAATGTTGGAAATTATTTTGGAGTTTGTAAAATGTCCGCAAGGGGGCGTAACAGTCAGGATCAATGTTAAAATTTAGACTTTCTTCATATTTTTACAAATGAAGAGGTATTGAAAATGTTTAAATTTTATTCCTTACACATTCTTTAATACTTTTAGTCTTGCACATTTTTTACTATCCAGTGAAATAAAGTGGTGGGGGCAGTTCAAATGTTTCTTTAAATAAACTAGGATTACTCCCGTTTGGCCTAATCAATTTGAACAAATTTGGTCTCATTTAAAAGAGCGTTATTTGCTCTATAAACTGAACTTGTGCTTTTGTATCTCGGACTTTTGCCGTCACCGGTAGATGGCGTTATCTGAAATGTAAGCAAATATTAGGCTTCTTTTCAAAAAAGTTAAATACAGTGATGTGTTTCTTTTTACATAGGCTAATAAAGAATTAAAACCTCATCATTTCGATAAAAAAACCAAATTTGTATGTTTTTTAGAACAGGAGATATTAACAAAAATAGATGAAAATACTTGAATTCCCCTGTTTTACTAGCCTACAGTGAAGCTCAACAATTTTGAGCTACACTGTTATAATATTATTATGATTATCAAGAAAAATGTTATATCATTTTGAAAGACTTTGTTTAATAAACCAAGATTATATTTAATCCTTATTTTAATCCAAAAAATATACCATTAAAAATAAAATTAGTAAGCTATGAAAAAATAAAACAATAACTCTCACGGTGTTAAATCGACGAATTGTCAAAATAATAAATATTATTGTCAGTTTTTCATTGATTCCGTTTACTTTTTTGTGTTTGGGAAAACTTTTTTTTTACTGAGATGCGGTTAGCGAATGAAGAGGCATTCAATATGATTGGCGTGTATTTCGAATGCATGCGAAATGCAGCAGTTGTTTCCAGAGTGTATGCTATGCAGTTCCCTGGAAGACGACATTATGCGAGTAGTGATTTTCGTAGGTTGCGGAAAGGCTTAGGACCACCGGAAGTATTAATCTTACAGTGTATAGAAGGCAGCCTACTGGCCGAACCAAAGAAAATGTTATAAAAGTATTAGAATGCATATATTGAATTTAATCCACATGTGGGGACCAGAGCCATAAGTAGAGAGGGTTGGGCATTTGTAGAACTATGATCCAAAATATATTGAAAGATCACAAGTAAGCATTGATAGTTTCACGTTAAAAATAAAATAAATTTTGTTTTGAGACTTTTTGTAAGGCCTTTGTTAGATTTGATTTATCTCCTACAGTTTGTTTTAATATTTTTAAGCATTAAGCGTAACGGTTGTTTTTAACGTTCCGTACTCGATTCCCTTAAGTTTTACTCATATCTGCCTATTTATTATCTGTTTACCGGTCACGGCCATTTTTATCCGATAACGTTTTACATAGACCACAGTAATACTTTATAATAGTAAGTTACCTAAAACAATGTCTGACAAGTTTGGATAAATTTGATCTCACAGTTTCTTTATTTATGGGGGAGAGTTACTGACATTGTTTTTGAAAACCGGTCTACAATAAGACAAAATATGATCGACAAAATTATAGCAGCAGTACGAAACATTTCGGAGGCGGAAATCGAAACTTCTGTTTTATCCACGCGGCAAAGGTTGCAGGCTTGCATTAACAATGGTGGGCGGTATTTTCAACAATTAAGCCGTCATTAAAAATGTTCTATATAGTTATGAAATTGTAGTTATATTAGTGTTTAATATTAGTTTTATTCTGATAGTGTTAGTATTAATTGTTAGTATAGTAAATCATAGCTTACGAACATTTTAAATACATTTTGTTATATGTTTTATGTTATATCTTCTGCCAATAAATTCTATTATTATTATTATTATTATTATTTTCGAACGTTTAGCATAAAATTACATTAATGTAATTCTGGTTTCTTAAACAGGAACTAACGAAATGGTATACATTTTTTTCATTTAATATATTTATATATATTGCATCGGTATTACATCTTTATATATTTTTCGCTTTTGTGAAATTTTATTATTTGGTCTGCGAGTTAGAATTTTACTGAAGAAGACAAACAAAAAATAGAATTTATTATATATGTATATATATATATATGTATAATAATAAAAAAAAGACAATTGAAACAAGAGAATTTATGAATTTTGATCTATTTTTGTCAATATCTCCTGTTCTAAAAAACATACAAATTTGGTTTTTTTACCGAAATGTAGAGGATTTAATTCTTTATTAGCTTATGTAAAAAGAAACATATCATTGTATTTAACTTTTTTGAAAAAAAGCCTAATATTTGCTTACATTTCAGTTAACGCCATCTACCGGTGACAGCAAAGGTCCGAGATACAAAAACACAAGTTCAGTTTGTAGAGCAAATAACGCTCTTTTAAATGAGACCAAAGTTGTTCAAATGGGTTAGGCCAAACGGGAGTAATCCTAGTTTATTTAAAGAAACATTTAAACTGCCCCCACCACTTTATTTCACTAGATAATAAAAAATGTGCAAGACTAAAAGTATTAAAGAATGTGTAAGGAATAGAATTTAAACATTTTCAATACTTCTTAATTTGTAAAAATATGAAGAAATTCTAAATTTTTACATTGATCCTGACTGTTACGCCCCCTTGCGGACATTTTACAAACTCCAAAATAATTTCCAGCATTTTCTCTTGGGCACTTTTACTTGAATTTTTTTTACCCCGAAGCAATATGACTACTGGTTTCTGAGATATAGCCGGCGGCCATTCTTAGTTGGCCACCCGGTACTTCTAAATAATATTTGTTGTTTGTTCTAAATTCACAAGAGTCACATTTAAAATCAAATTCCTTCGTGTGTTTCGCTTTTATATTGTAACGAAATATGTCCCACAAAAAAGAGGCAGACCGGGCGACGACAAAAAACGAGATGTAAGCAAGGTCGTAAATCACACGCATGGTACTGTGTCGGCGACGGAAAGTCTGCAGATTCTCCTAGTATACTCCGTGCGTATCGAGAGTTCGCTAGCACTTTTCCAGAAGTTTTATCTGCGTATATAAAGTAGCTGAGCCTAGTGATGATTCATTCCGGAATAAGAGATTCAATAGTCTCGTAAGGAACAGTGAAGATAAATAAACATAAATAAATAGTTCCTTGAGTGGTAGTCGAAGAGTAAACATAAATATAAGTAGCACAAAATAAATATAGTGGTGCGGTGTTATATAAATAGAAGTGATATAAATACGGTAGTGTTACATAAATATACGGACATAAATATTAGATAATAGAAATAAATACCTGTGTTAATCTATTTGTAATAATTTTAAGTGCGATACATTAGTTTTATATTTTTATATTGTAATTAATTTTACGTGTGTGAATATACAGACTGTTTTAAATAAATAAATTGCACTAGTTGTTTATTGCGAATCCGAAAACGCAACAATATGTACTTTTAAACTACTTTTGATGTTCGTTCTACATTCACAAGAGTCATTTAAAATCGAGTTTCTTCGAATGTTTAGCTTTTATATGTGCTTTTTTATGTACTTTTAAATTACTTTTGATGTTCGTTCTATATTCACAAGAGTCACATTTAAAATCGATTTTCTTCGAATGTTTCGTTTTTATATGTACTTCTAAATTACTTTTCATGTTTGTCCTATATTCACAAGAGTCACATTTATGATCAAATTCCTTGGTGTGTTTCGTTTTTATATGTACTTCTAAATGATTTTTGTTGTTTGTTCTAAATTCACAAGAATCACATTTAAAATCAAATTCCTTCGTGTGTTTCGTTTTTATATGTACTTCTAAATTATTTTTGTTGTTTGTTCTAAATTCACAAGAATCACATTTAAAATCAAATTCCTTCGTGTGTTTCGTTTTTATATGTACTCCTAAATAATATTTGTTGCTTGTTCTAAATTCACAAAAATCACATTTAAAATCAAATTCCTTGGTGTGTTTCGTTTTTATATGTACTTCTAAATGATTTTTGTTGTTTGTTCTAAATTCACAAGAATCACATTTAAAATCAAATTCCTTCGTGTGTTTCGTTTTTATATGTACTCCTAAATAATATTTGTTGCTTGTTCTAAATTCACAAAAATCACATTTAAAATCAAATTCCTTCGTGTGTTTCGTTTTTATATGTACTACTAAATTACTTTTGATGTTTGTTCTAAATTCACAAGAATCACATTTAAAATACAATTCCTGCGTGTGTTTCGTTTTTATATGTACTTCTAAATAATATTTGTTGCTTGTTCTAAATTCACAAAAATCACATTTAAAATCAAATTCCTTCGTGTGTTTCGTTTTTATATGTACTACTAAATTACTTTTGATGTTTGTTCTAAATTCACAAGAATCACATTTAAAATCAAATTCCTTCGTGTGTTTCGTTTTTATATGTACTTCTAAATTATTTTTGATGTTTGTTCTAAATTCACAAGAATCACATTTAAAATCAAATTCCTTCGTGTGTTTCGTTTTTATATGTACTCCTAAATAATATTTGTTGCTTGTTCTAAATTCACAAAAATCACATTTAAAATCATATTCCTTCGTGTGTTTCGTTTTTATATGTACTACTAAATTACTTTTGATGTTTGTTCTAAATTCACAAGAATCACATTTAAAATACAATTCCTGCGTGTGTTTCGTTTTTATATGTACTTCTAAATAATATTTGTTGCTTGTTCTAAATTCACAAAAATCACATTTAAAATCAAATTCCTTCGTGTGTTTCGTTTTTATATGTACTACTAAATTACTTTTGATGTTTGTTCTATATTCACAAGAGTCACATTTAAAATCAAATTCCTTCGTGTGTTTCGTTTTTATATGTACTTCTAAATAATATTTGTTGTTTGTTCTAAATTCACAAGAATCACATTTAACATCAAATTCCTTCGTGTGTTTCGTTTTCATATGTCTTTCTAAACGTTTTTTGTTGTTTGTTCTAAATTCACAAGAGTCACATTTAAAATCAAATTCTTTCCTGTGTTTCGTTTTTATATGTACTTCTAAATAATATTTGTTGTTTGTTCTAAATTCACAAGAATCACATTTATCAAATTCCTTCGTGTGTTTCGTTTTTATATGTATTTCTAAACGTTTTTTGTTGTTTGTTCTATATTCACAAGAGTCACATTTAAAATCAAATTCCTTCCTGTGTTTCGTTTTTATATGTACTTCTAAATTACTTTTGATGTTTGTCCTATATTCACAAGAGTCACATTTACGATCAAATTCCTTGGTGTGTTTCGTTTTTATATGTACTTCTAAATGATTTTTGTTGTTTGTTCTAAATTCACAAGAATCACATTTAAAATCAAATTCCTGCGTGTGTTTCGTTTTTATATGTACTTCTAAGTAATATTTGTTGTTTGTTCTAAATTCACAAGAATCACATTTATAACCAAATTGCCTCAAATGCTGAGTTTTTATATGTCTTCTTAAACAATGTTTGTGTTTTGTTCGAAACACACACAGCAAACACTTAAATATTTTCTTTCGGTCTCGTGACATCGATTGTTCTACTCCTATATGTACACTCTCATAACTAGTCATAGGATGCTCTCGATCGTTCTTTCCTCCCACATAAGCGTGAGTATTTTCCACGTGCAGCCTGAGTGATTCTTTATTTTTGAAACGTTCACTACAAACCGCACATTTATACATTTTAACTTTGTAATGCTGGTTGTTGGTGTGCTCCTTTAGATCTGCTTGGTACTTCGACCTGTACTTGCACTGTCCACATTTATAGATTTTACGGAGGCATCTCTTACGTCCATTCAACGCTGCTGCTGTCTGCTTGATCGATGGTGTAGTTGGTAGAACGCACTTTCTGAAAATAAATAAATACAGCTAATCTTCAGCTAAACATCAATTTAATTTCACCACCATACAGATACATGGTTCCCACCAGAAGTAAGGGTTCACATTTATTCTCACCACTCTCTTAACTTATTATTAATAATAATATTTATTACTTCTTGTGGCCACATTGTAACGGAGAACACGAAATATTGCAAAAGTAGTAGAAGGTCTTCACACAAGACCTCGTTAGATAAACAAGGACATACATGAATGCAATCAAACGAAACTAAGTATTCTATATATAAATATCCTTCATCTGATGTAGGTCAAAATAATATACGTAAAATAAAAGGGAAACCGTTGGAACAATAGAGATCAATAAGTACCTATGAATCATTATCATTATGATTATCCTTATCATTACTAGTATTAAGTTTTGAGTATTAAGAAGAGTAATGTACACAGTGTATAGTTGAATAATAGTGTGATTGTTATAATATGTAATTGACCACTACGAAATTAAAGTACATCACAACTAACAAAGTAACAATATATACAAATCTAGAAATTGATTGAATAATAAACAAAAACTACTAGCCTAGATTGAATCGGCAGTTATTAAAATGGGTTTAAATACAACGTACAGGAACACATTACATGTGACAAATATAGTAACATAAACATACCACAATCATTTCTATTGGAAACTCGTCAACTCTATAAAATGAAGCTTGCAGCAAATACTTTTTCAAAGACAGTTAGAATTGAATTGCATTTGGAATGTTTTTTGCCTGTTGTTGTTTATCAAACAAATTTATAAGATATAAAACGCAAAATAAATGGCAGTACTTGTGTTATAATATGATGGATAGTTTCTTGTAAACCTGCGTGTTCTTCATGCTCCCAGAATAACCCTAGTTTCATCGTATTTCCATCCCTATTTTCTATTCTAGTCTTAAAGAGAGTTCCTATTAAGTATAGATCTTATTGCTTTTTTTCTGTATATTAAGACTTAATCAATGTGCACAGACACCCCTTCCCGCCCCATACACCCAAAATAATACGAAATATTAAGAAACATCGCGTAGCATGCAGTTAACAGTGCACCTTGTTCATCCTACATTTTAGTTGTTTCAACAAGAACACGCGCACACGACCACAAGCGCTTGGCGTATCATCTATACGGAGTTCCCGAGACAAAAGTTAAACCCAGTCACTTGAGCAGAGTGCCACAGGGTTGTGCAAAAAAAAAATTCAGCATCTGCATCTTCCCGGCATTCAAATACAACCTAATGTTAATGAAATAGTTCAGAGCCTGATACGTCGACTCACTAAGAATTTCTTGAAGATCCATGTAATCACTATTCACCTGTATCGTGATATGATCTGAGTATTTAATATTTTTATATATGACATATCATCTCCTGCATGTCATTCATATAAAGCATAAGTGAGATATGTTCAATTAATTCAGGTGTTTTTAGAGAGGAGAACTCCTCTCTAATCTGCATGCAGTAGCGTCATTCACTGACGAAGTTTTTAACTAATAATAAGGGTAGGTTCCCTGATACAGTAATACTCTTAATTGTCAAGCAGTGTACCACGTGACACGCACTCAAAGTCATTGCACAAGTCAAGAAAAAAATAATATTCCCTATTTCTAGTTCATCACTGATATAGTTATACAATTCCTTTGCTCTTGTCCCTCATAAATCCAAATTGACCAGCATTTAGAATACTCCTACTTTCCAAATAATTTATCAATCTAGCCTTAAATACCAATTCTAATATTCCAGGTTAGGCACAATTGAAATTACACGGTAGTTACTTAATATAGAACCATCCATCACCTTGTTTAACTATTGGGATCACTTTGGTAATCTTTAAACATCCAGAGAGAGTCCTCCATGAAACAAGCATTTATGAAGTTCAACTAATTCATTACTACTAAACTTCAAGGCTAATCTGATAAACCAAAGCCGTCCAAAGTTTTAGAATTCCGTAATATATTCATCAGATTATTCACCTCAACTGTTTCTATTAGATACTGAAAAGACGAACAGTTCATACCGTGCCTGACAACACTGCTCATATAATCAATATTAACTTTGACCACAATATTCACCAACTCATCACCATTTCTACCGATATGTTTATTGATATCTTCTGGCGAAAAATCGCAATTGTTCTGCATTTTAATTAGTTTCATAATAGACTGGGCTGCTTTTTGTTTATTGATGCGACAGGTATTATAATTAATCGCCTCAGATTTTAGACCTACTCCGCATTTAACCCTAAAAGCCCTATAAGATCAGAAGTATCCTTACTTGTTCCCAAACTGTATACTAGTGACAAACTTCTATAATCTGATAGCGCAATCTCTGCAACTTTCGCGTTTAAATCTCCAGTAGAAATATTAGGAGTACTCGTTGTGAATCGTTCTTCTGCTTGATCGGGTCACTCTAATGTAGTCTCTAATAAACTCGTTGAAGCCACAAGCAAAAGGAGAGTTTATTTATTTCGCTTATACGCAATTCGACTATCAATATACTTTTAAATCAGTTAATACCGCGCGATCATTTAAATTCTAAATTAGAGCAGTTTGTGAAATTTAAATTAAGTTCGTATATAAGTACTAATTTACAATTTGAATTGTCAAAGTGACGTTTCAAAATGTTTGATTTAGAACATAAGATTTTTCTTACTGAAAGTTATTTTAAAAACGCCGAACGACAAGAGAATGGTGAATGGACATATTCAGTACCGCACTGCATCAATGATTTTCAAAATGCCTTCCCTAATTTTCCTGCGGATTATCAAAAATTTACACATGTATGGCGAAATTTCGTAATGTTGGAACTGTAGGTAGGAAAGCTGGTAGTGGCGCGCCCAAAAAAATGACTCCTGAGATTGTGGCAGATGTTGCAGAAAGAATGGAACAGTCACCCAAAAAATCTCTTCGCAGATTAGCCCAAGAAATAAACCTTTCATATGGAACTTGTCAAAAAATTTTAAAAGAAATTTAAATCTTTATCCCTATAAGATTAACGTCGTTCAAGAGCTATTCCCTCGAGATTTTCCTGTACTGTCAGTGGTTTTTGAATAATTTAAATAACAACAACACTTTGGATTTAACATTTTTTTCTGACGAAGCATGGTTTCACCTATCCGGCTATATAAACAAACAAAATATGCGTATTTGGTCTTCGGAGAATCCTCATGAGTTTATTCAATCGCCTCTCCATCCGCAGAAAATTGGTGTTTGGCTAGCGGTTTCTAGAAGGCGTATATTTGGACCTGTGTTTTTTGAAGGAACGATAAATGCTGAGAGATATCGAAATAATTTACTTAAACCGTTTTTACAAAATCTTCATGATGACGAACTTTTACATGGGTATTTCCAACAGAACAATGCAACAGCTCACAAAACATGGGAAAGTATGGCTCGAATTCGCGAGTTTTATGATAATCGAGTCATTGAATTTCCGCCTCGCAATCCGGACTTAACGATTCTTGATTATTTCATTTATCCGTATCTGAAAAACACAGTTTACAAAAATAACCCACAAAATCTTGAAGAACTACAAGAGGCAATTTCTAATGTATGTAACGCTATAACCGTTCAGATGTTGGCAAATGCTTTTGAAAATATTAAACGGAGGGTTAACAGTTGCATTGCAATAGGGGAAGAACACTTTGAACACCTTTTGTAATTCACAATAAAACTAATTTATCTTGTAATGCTTTCATTTCCATTAAATTTAAATCGATTACACATAAGATTCACAAATGTCACAAATTATAACATAACCGCAAATTTCAATTAATCAATAATTGACATTCTGGACAACCTAATAAAAAAAATCCCGCCTGCTATAATTTAGAATTTAAATGATCGTGTGGTAGTATTTAAAACCGATGAACTCACGTGGTCTTTAAAGTATTAAGGTGCCAATCCACAATGAGAATATCTCATGAGATTTTTGTGTCAAGCAACACAAATCGCAGGATAAGTTCAATTTAATTGTGGAAACAGAGACCTGTTCCCACATTTTTAACCTTAATGTGGGAACAGGTCCCTGTTTCCACAATTAAATTGAAGTTATCCTGCGATTTGTGTTGCTTGAGACAAAAATCTCATGAGATATTCTCATTGTGGATTGGCACCTTTAGGGTAGGCTGCACAGACAAGAGGTACAGTAAAAAAAAAACCGAATGTGAGGGATTTAATGCAAGGCAGCGTACAGCCTGAATCCGTTGAATATTATAGAGTTATAACATATAATAATCGAAGAGCTTCAAATGTAGAATAGGTGAAATATTTACATTAATAGCAAATATTCTCACACTTCAAATCATATTTAAACTACCTAAATTCTTATACGTATCAACGAGCAAATAATAAACTGTTAGGTAAGAATACGTCATTTCAACCTCTCTCTTGTCATGTACATCATATAAAAAGCAATCGCACCTGGCATTCCTGTCGCAGCAAAAACGCATATGGTGTTCGGAATATTCTTTGGGGTCTAACTGGATTTTGCAAAATGGACACTGCGTGAGTTCTGAAATTACGTGGAAAAAACATTCATTAAATTATAAGAAAAACTAACACAACACAAAAATCAGGGAATATCGTATATATTAAAGTACGAAATGATTTTTAAATAAAGATAAATATTAACAACTTATGATCAACATATTACTATGAAAAAAACATAATATGTATGTCCCTAACAGCTGCTGCATCACATTCCTCAATTTCGAAAATTTCTTTATTTCCTAACATTCCTTTCACCCAACTTTTCCACCTCTTTCGTAATGTGTATTGAGATTTTGGACAATGAGATACAAGTATAAAATGTGTAAATATGATGTTAAAATTAATGTGTGAATGTGAATCATCAGTTTCTGTATTGAATATTATAACTTTTAATAATTTCTACGAGAGATGTAGCAAGAGTGTTCGAGTATAACCTTGGATAACTATTAATTTGTACATTTCTTTCCAATTTACCATGGCAATGTCAAATTATGGGCTTTTATAGCATTTTTGTTGTTTTTCTCGGTTGAAAACAATTTTTCCAGCAAATCTTATTCTGAGATGCTCTGAAACAAAAGCACTTTGCTTTCTGGAGTTCGTAGTACGACTTAAGGCTGTATTACACTTACCAAGTTCTTGACCAAGAAATTGTCGGCAAGTTCTTGATCAAGTTATTGTTGACCTTGACTGTTTTACACTTATCAATTTCTTGGCCAAGTTTTTAGGTGAATTAGCAGTACCAATAGTGCAAAAGTACGAAATAAAAAAATTAATAAAGTTACCGAAGATTTGTGTTTGATTTTTGAATGTAAAAATAACTGCACAAGAGACATTAAAGAAAATAAATAATTTACGCATACAATTCTTTCAAGAAGTATCAAGTTAACATGTCATTTTTAACAGTATTCTAAAATGGAATTTGTGTTTACATTTTAGACAGTTGGCAAAAAACTTTATAACATGAATATTACTAGAAATCACTAAAAACTTGATCAAGTTGAGAAGAAAAATAGAACATGTTCTAAGCCACCAAGTTCTTGGCCAAGAAATTGACCAAGTCGACTTGACACGTGTAATACACGACTTGTCGTCAATTTTGACTTGATCAAGTTCTTGGCCAATAACTTGGTCAAGAACTTGGTAAGTGTAATACAGCCTTTATAGTTATATGACTATTTAATTTACCATTTTTTGTAAGGCAGTGTTAATCATTAATTTTTGATTTAACGCCGTGTGTCTAAGAAATTATATTTAGTAAAGTGACGCAAGTGTTAAAATTCCTACATTGACAGTGTAATAATTTTTTAGAGCATTGGATAACTGAATATCAACAGTAAACAATTACTTTCTTGAAACACTATTCAACTTGATCAACTCTATTCAATTGGACAAGAATCTTCAAAAGAGAAATAACTATTAATAAAACAATTTAAAATAATGTCTTTTAAAATACAAAATCCACAACAGTCAAAGACACAAACCACAAAATTTAAATATTTATAAATACCTTCAATTGAGAAGCTTTTGGCTGTACCCTCAACGCAAAGGGTTTTATGTTTGGCCAAATGTGATTTTGAGCTGAATCCAAGGCAGCAAAACGTGCAGGCAAATACGTCCTTGATGATGTCTTTCTTAATGGTAACAAAATCTAGTCGGACTATGTTATTTGGGCTGTTTCCGCATTCATCACCAAAATACACCAGTAGTTCTTCACCAGCTTGGATTTGACGAGTGCTTTGATAATATATGTTATCTTCACATTGAAAGACACGCAGATTATGGTCAGAAGTATTCCTGGTAGGATTGACGTACTGCATCCAATTCAAATGCTTCGATTTATTTTTGTCCAAAACAAATTTCTCTCCTTTCATTTCCCAAGGAAATTCTCTTGCACTGAGTCCAGTGAAAGGACCAAATTTTACCCCCGCAGGAATAATTCTCGTAGCATATATTTCAGTTTGTCCAAGACAATCTTGGATATCTAAAATATCATTTGGTATATCTGCTCGTGCCCCCTTATCTGCACTGTTCAAAGTATTCTTGTTTAAAATATGCGCAAGCATTCCACATTCGATGCAATAGTCTTCGTAATAAGCTTCACAATGTTCACAGTCTGTTGGCCAAATTTACAGGGAGTATGAATCACAGCATTTATTAGCGTTTGGTAATCTTTTAAATTAATACTGGATGAGGAAACATATTGTTTGTCCAACCCATGATTGCCATTTTTTTCCATTACTTATGCAACTATAATATACAAACGTCGTTGATATCTCAATGTAAGAGGAAGTTTAAAAGCATATAAAAAAAATTGTCTGCACAACAGTTAAAAAGAGATAGAAAATATTTGAAGAATCGTAATTTGTTTTATCGCCAACCGTCAGTAAAGCGATGCGTTACCATAGCGTTTTACGGAGGTAAACAAACACTTTATCATACTGTACAATAAAGTACTTTACCTGCCGCTAATATCTGTCAGCGTAGCCATGACTGATGACTTTAAACATAAATCGTTTGTCACTGTCATAAACTGTCATAAGTTATTATATATTTATTTTTATAATTAACAATTTTCACGGTTGGCGATAAAATTTTGTATGAAACACGTCAGTAAAGTACCTTTACCGAACTTACCGAACTCGTCTTTTACTCGCCGCGCTCGCTTCACTCGCTTGGCTCGTAAATCAGACTCGTTCGATAAAGTATCACTTTACTGAGTTCGTACATAAATAACTATTATCGCCAACCGTCAATAAAGCGATGCGTTACCATAGCGTTTTACGGAGGTAAACAAACACTATCGTACCGTAAAATAAAAGTACCTGCCGCTAATATCTGTCATCACAGACACGATTGTATGACATTCAACATAAATCGTTTGTCGCTGTCATGAAATGTCATAAGTTATTATACATTTATTTTTTAAATTACGAATTTTTGCGGTTGGCGATAAAATTTTGTATCCACCACGTCAATAAAGTGCCTTTATCGAACTCGTCTTTTATTCGCCTCGCTCGCTTCTCTCATTAACCAGACTCGTTCGATAAAGGATCACTATACTGACTTGGTACATAAATAACTATTATTTAACTACGATTCGTCATACTGCGGATATAATACGATAATCAACCAAAATTTGAAATCATCGGCTTGAAATGTCAAACTGACATTTGGGATTCGCAAATACTTTAACTTCATCCGTACTTTTAGCGGGTAAGACATTTTTAATAAAATTTATAATATAATATAATGATAAGAATGTTTTTGAACATGATTAGCAATACATACAGCACGTGTCAATTTTCATTAGCCATAGGCGATTAATCCATACAGTATGTGGCAACATAGTATACCCCTTCTTTCCTTTCCAATGTCAGCGCGATGCATTCTCGTAAGTAAATACAAGTTAGCGTGGTTAGCAGTAACTGTTCGACCAGCGGGTTGGATGTTTGTAATGCGTTCAGAAATATTTACGAGTTACAAGGATTTGTTTTTCTTTTTCCTTTTAGTAAATGCAGAGAATTATTAAGCTGCGTTCACGCTGCATGACACAAACAAAAGCATAATTCTAATAAAATTGAAAATAAGGTAAATAAAAAAGGATTCTGAAAATAATAATAAATTACTAGATCAGGAGATCGCGGCGGCCATTTGATGTTTCCCATTCCAGTAATAAGACGGCATTGGCATTGCAGATTAGATCGCACGTATTCGCAGCTAACATTGAATGTAAAATCTGGTCGGGAGAAGTGGGAAGATCGGAGAAAGTCGTTTTGATGTCGATTGTTCCCGGGATTGGTGACGGACGCTGTGGGGTGGCACGTTGCCACATATTACTTGTATACAGGGTGTAGATAAAGTCTGGAACAAAATTAATATTTCTGTTATCTTCGGTTTGATGGAAAAACCCTGAAACAGGTCGATTTTGTTTTTATCCCGTGCACTTTATAACATCGTGAATTTAATTCTGTCGTCATCTGGTTGCGCGCGGGCGTGACGTCATTAGTTTTTTCAAATGGTAACCCGCCACATTTATTA
The DNA here is from genome assembly GCA_963170755.1 of Amphimallon solstitiale. NCBI lineage: Eukaryota > Metazoa > Arthropoda > Insecta > Coleoptera > Scarabaeidae > Amphimallon > Amphimallon solstitiale. The sequence continues at coordinate 36,971,496 of OY720685.1, read as the reverse complement.
CCCCTTGTCGTTAGGTATTCCATTGTGCATGCAACGGTATAAAAAGTTTGGTACCTTACATAACAATTTTTGGGAGAAAAATGCTTTCGAATTTCAAAAAATTAAAATTTTATTTCTAATGAAAAACTAATCAAAAATTATTTTAAAAAATCAGATAAATTATAATCCGAGGTTTATCTTGGATTGTCGTCAAACAAGACACCAAAAAAATGTCAACGGAAGTGTTCAAATTGTCCGCCATTGGCCATTTGACACTGGCCGAGACGGACGTACACGCTTTCTACGACACGTCATATTGACAGTTCATTACTTGGTGTTTGAACTTATCCATTCACAATACTTGCTCCATTGGTAGTGTTGAACGTGCATTGCGAAAATGGCGAATTTGAGCGAAAAAGAGCGGATTCAAATTCTCATTATTGTTGGTTGTGGTGATAAAATACGTAGCCATGAAGAAGCCTGTCAGTTTTTCAATGCAGAAAATCCAAACCGCGCACCGATTTCGCTGTCAACGGTGAGCAAAATTGTCGCAAAATTTGCTGAAACTGGTAGTGTAAAAGACAGGGCTCGTCAAGGTCGACCAAGAATTGAAGAAGATAGAAGGGTCAATATTCTCTTGGAACTTCAGGACAACCCCCACACTTCAACAAAGAACATTGCCAGGGATCATGCAGTCGATTTTACCACAGTAGCCAAATTGCTGAAGAAGGAAAAACTTCATCCGTACAAAATCAATCGGGTTCAAGAACTGAATGAAGATGACTTCGACCGCCGACTCTAGTTCTGTGAACAAATCATGCTACGGTGCGATGAGAATCCCGGATTTGTCGACAATGTGGTTTTTAGTGACGAAGCAACTTTTACCTTGAACGGTGAAGTGAATCGCCACAATTGCAGGTACTGGTCGGGCGAAAATCCTCGATGGGTTCGAGAGGAGCACACCCAACACCGGCAAAAAGTTAATGTATGGGCGGGAATAGTGGGAGATCGCATTGTGGGGCCTTTCTTTCTGGACAGAAATTTAAACGCTGAAACATACTTACATTTCCTAAGATTTACGCTAGTGCCAACATTGGTAGAATTATTTCCGGATGAAAACACCCCCGACAAGCCTGGCCCCAGAATCTGGTTTCTACAAGATGGAGCACCTCCACATTTTGGCTGGCGTGTTCGGAGTTACCTCGACGAAATTTTCCCCGGGAGATGGATCGGACGAAGGGGAACAATTGAATCGCCTGCCCGTTCGCCAGATCTCACACCACTTGATTTTTTTCTATGGGGTCATGTGAAATCAAAGGTGTACACCAATAAGCCAAATAACTTGGATGATCTGAAACATCGTATCCGCGAGGAAATGCGAAATATTGGTGCAGAGACAATACGACGTGTCGTAGAAAGCGTGTACGTCCGTCTCGGCCAGTGTCAAATGGCCAATGGCGGACAATTTGAACACTTCCGTTGACATTTTTTTTGGTGTCTTGTTTGACGACAATCCAAGATAAACCTCGGATTATAATTTATCTGATTTCTTAAAATAATTTTTGATTAGTTTTTCATTAGAAATAAAATTTTAATTTTTCGAAATTCAAAAGCATTTTTCTCCCAAAAATTGTTATGTAAGGTACCAAACTTTTTATACCGTTGCATGCACAATGGAATACCTAACGAAAAGGGGTAATAAATGTGGCGGGTTACCATTTGAAAAACCTAATGACGTCACGCCCGCGCGCAACCAGATGACGACAGAATTAAATTCACGATGTTATAAAGTGGACGGGATAAAAACAAAATCGACCTGTTTCAGGGTTTTTCCATCAAACCGAAGATAACAGAAATATTAATTTTGTTCCAGACTTTATCTACACCCTGTATGTATAAATCGCATGTAAAATTGAATCCCTATACCTAATGAAAATTGACACATACGGTATATTGACATCTATTTATGTTGACATGGTCAATGTAAATAGGCTAGCTTATAGATATACATAACTTGGTTCCAAAGTTACCCTTCAATAACTGAATAACATTTTTAAAAAAATATTTCGCACAGATCTAGCAATCTGTAAGATGATTCCAAATGGTATCAAGTAATGTTTTATTTTCCATCACGCAAATGCTGCTGTTATATATTTGTTGTATATTTTGTATCAAATAACAAAGTCAAAGGTATGAGTTCCAAATACTTTGAGAATTCAAGAATATGGACTTATACATAATAATAATATACATAATGTTATTTATCGTAAATGTATAAAAAGTATTTTAACGCAAGTCTTTCTCGCTACTTGAGTACACAAGTTGGCTAGGGGTATTGACTGAATTCATACATATAAAATGAAATTGAGAGCGGCAAACATAGGCTGGACAGACATTATGTATGTATGCAAAGTGATAAAAATGTATTTGTATTTAAAATAACCTTAACATTGCCAATATGACAAAATGGCGGTAAATTTGTAGATGTTGCAAAATATTATCTGTCAAGTAGGTACTACAAAACTCATTTTAGAACAAATTTGTCAACAATGACAGCATAGACCAGCATAGACTAAAATTTATTTTTGCTATTCAACTTGTAAGTGGTTTTCATGTAGGAGAATTTTAGTGGTGGAAGTTAAACATTTTTAAATACTAATTGATTAGTTTGTCTTTGTTCCTACATTTCACTGGTCAGTATTCATTTGTAGTACAGTAGTGGTTACTGGGTCAATATCAATTGCTAAAAGAATCTACAATATGACAATCCCGCAATGACTTTTATAAGTTATATTTTTGGACAGGTAAAATTATGTAACGTCTGAAATTTTATGACATATTAATTTACTGGCACATGTCAGTAGATAAAACAATACTGCCTATATCAAAAATATATTTTTATTATACGATCACAATACAAATTGACATTTATTCTCTCTGAACAAGATAGATTGTGACTATAACAAAATCACATCAAAAATGACAATTTTATTACCGTTCATTAATATGCATTTACTTACATAGCATTCCATTATCAAAATCAATTTTTATATCATCAGCACTGATCCCTTGTCCCATATTAACATTGTCATTTTGTACTTCACTCGCTTCAGATGAGAATTCTAGTTTAATATTATCCAAAGTTGTTGACAATCCATATTGTTTTATTCTGTCATGCCAAAGGTAGTCTTGTGATTCAGCATTGGACACAACAGAAGTTTCAGAGACATCGACTTTATCATCTACAGAATTATCTTGGCATTCCTCTTCCTTTACATTAAATATATTTTGTGAAAGCAAGGCGTTACTCACATTTCCTATCATATCAACATGATCCGCCATTATTAGTACCTATTTTTATAGTAGTTTATGAATTGTGAGTAAATCAATACACAATGATCGTACAATTTATATAATTATACAAGCACAACACGAACTTATAAAACTCAGCGCTTATAAACTATTATAAACCGTTTATTCCTGAACTATAAACCGTCATATATGCTTAATATAAGCAGGTATAACAACCATGCAAAAATGCAAAGCACTTCATACACGTCGCAAATACCGGGATATTTCAAAATAGACGTAGCCTATTAAAAATGTTTTATTCAAAAAAACCAAACATTGTTAATTATTCCATTAGTTATGTATATAGTAATTCTCATAATTACCGGTTAATAGAATGTATCTCTACAATAACACACGTGCACTTCCGTTTATCTTGGCATAATAAACTGTGATATTTATATTTTATGGCAAATGGCATACATGCACAGCATACATGTTAAATTTTACTGTGTTGCCGGGTGTTGGTATGTCTGGTATGTCAACATGGAATGTAACCTTTGCCTTTCACATTTTATGACACATATAATAGCATAGCTTTCATTCAGCAGACACAACAGTTGCGCAACTGTTCAGTGATCATGTGCAGTAAACGAGCGCTCACTCTGAACATGTTCAGGAGCGGTCGCCATTTTTGTGAGCGGAAAAATTCTATGCTCACTTAGTGAGCGTATTTTGTACGCATGCGCCATTGATGCATTCCAAGGCCAACCTAATACATAATTTTGAAGAAAGTTACTAGAAATGTAAGAAACAACAAATTAAAGGTATTGTGCAGAAATAAATGTATTATAATATTGGAGTTCACCCAGTATTTTATTCGGGGTTGGAAAAACCAGCCCTTACACTAAAAACTATGCCAAAACTTAATGCAGAAAAACAATTTATTATTATTGCTTATTTGGTTTAATTTGTAAAATTTTAACATATGGCAGCAATGAAAAGTACCAGATGACAGACGATGACATAAAGGTGAGCGGTCCTGTCCACCGAATACTCAACTGTTGTGAAGTGAACGGTTGGAGCGGGATCGGTTCCCGATCCGCCTGCTGAATGAAAGCATACTCTTTAAATATTACTAGGGGGGACGTTTAGCAAAAACTAATAAACTGGTGGGGGAATAGGTATTATTTAGACGGAAGTTACCACTTTAAGGCAGGTCAGTTATGGCAATATTGACTAATCATAATTTATAAAACGAGTATTTTGAATAACTCATATATCCGGTATGTTTGATTATGTATTCAGTGGCGTAACATACATATTCTAGGCATGTTTTTTTATGTTTTCTTTAATAATAATATTAAAAAGAATAAAACGATTGAAAAAATAATGCACTCACGATATTACTTTAATTATTATTAGACTAAGAACCTATTTTAAATGATTTTCGAAAACATACGAAGTGTACATATACCCTATACAAAATATTTATACACGTCTATGCATTGCGGCGACCATATTGAGTTGCCACTTTGGTCAAAATTATTATAAAACTGGAAGTAAAAATGGTATTTTTTGGGTAAATTTCTCTCCCGCCAAAACCTTATCAAACGCAGCCTTAAATCGATGTGATTGTGTCTATTTAATATACAAAATTTAAAGAAAAAGCCGGTATATAAGTATGAGAAAGTGCAAATTACTGCTATATTTCCATCAGACAAGGTAAGTACAATAATATTCCAACATCTATCATATCACTGACAGTATAAAACGTGAATGCAACACTGCCATTCATAAATAAGGTTATAAATTTCCTTATTACTGTTCTTATGATTTTTAAACCACTTCCACATGTTGTTTGGATACTTAATTCTAATTTTCCTTGTCTTTTTTCTCATAGGAAATAAAGGAAATACTCATGCGTGATTTGACAGCATCATGGGAAGGAATATTTACTCCGGCCCCATCATGAGATTTAACTCATCGGATGGTCTCGGGCGTTGCATGTTTTCACGCTAAAGTTACCGATAAACAATTAGTTATCAATATTTACTTACTATACAGGTATCATTCATATATTAATTTTAGAAATAAAAATTATAACGAGATTGTTTTACTCAAACTATATAATATAAATTTACTGAATTCTAACCTATAATTTTACAATAAATATTTATATACTGTTGAGTGCTTTTGGCGCATCTATAAGAAATGGCTAATTCAATTTTAAAATGATAATTAATATCCGTTTACTTAGATTGCATATGTTGCAAGTTTCACAGCCAAGCTTCTTTAGTAAAATAGGTCTTTATATTTTATTTTCAACTAACTACGTAGTTATTTCTTTAAAATAACCTTTGTATGACAACGTTTACAAATTAAATTAAATATTCATTTTGGAGAATAAATATTGGAGTCGTAAATACTTATTTTTCTCAATAAAGTACTGTGAGACTTGTATGCAGTGGCGGCTGCTGCAGGGAGGGCAACGGGGCACTGCCCCCCGTGATAAACTTCTTTTAACAGATAAATTTAAATACCTAATTTGTATGTAATTTTTCTGATTTGTTTGATAACAAATAATATCCCTAGCAGCAAAACCAGTATATGCACACTTGTCCTACATTAGTAAATATATATTTTTATCCTTCTCTAAAATTGTGATTTTGCTGCTTGGGTATTTTATAAGTAAGTAACAGTCCGTCTCTTCAGCGCGTTTAAAAATCACAGTCTGACGTAGGCTCCGGGGCATCTCGCGCCACTGCTCCGTTTGTACTAGAAATCGTGCGTATAAAAAGTGGTGCGAGGCGAGAGCGGTATATGTCACGACCATATACCATGTGCTTGCAGGCGACCTGCGTATAGGGCTTACTGTAAGATAAAACGACGACACCGAGAGTTTGTATGAGTTAGTACGAGAAAGCAATATACAAACTGCAGTACAGCTGCTATCTATCCTCGTTGCCCTGCTTAAACGGAGAGTCAGCCTAGCCCGTTCTAGCCTCAGCGTAAATCTACTCGAATCCCCTCTTTTCCAACACTACACTCGACCAAGGAGCAGTTTGTATATTGCTTTTTCGTACTAACTCATACAAACTCTCGGTGTCGTCGTTTTATCTCACAGTAAGCCCTATACGCAGGTCGTCGGCAAGCACACTGTATATAATACTACTATATTGCGTGTGTTGTATCTTGATAATGTGTAATTTTTCGTCCCAACTAAGCGAGATAGAGTTGGCCGCTTTGCGTGTTCTGCGCATGCGTCAACTCAAACTGTCCATTTTGAAATTTACCAAATGACAGATAAACAGAAAATATAATTATAATAACCTCTGATTTAAATTGACATCTATAACTATATATTACTGAAAGCATACGCAAGGTTGTTTTTTTTATTGAATTCAGTTTTGTGCAAGTTTAGTTCATCGCTGAATTTGTAGAATTACCCAGAAAATACGCGGTAGAATAAATAAACGATATGAAGCCTGATTCCAGTGAATTATTAACAGAAAAACTTGTGAAGTTATAACTTCGTCGTTGATTTATACGTGCTTACTGGAATATGTGAAATTATATTATTAAATGTAAATACCGATCGTTTCATTTTGATTAACAGAAAAGATTTTGAACAGAAAAACTTGTGAACTTACAACTAATACATTGATTTGTACATGTTTATTAGTATATGTGAAATTATATTATTAAATGTAAATACCGATCGTTTCATTTCGTCTTATTGAAAAGATTTTGAACAAAAAATCTTGTGTACATTGATTTGTGTGTGCTTATTGGTGTATGTGAAATTATTGAATATAAATACTGCTTCTTTCATTTTGATTTACAGAAAACGCATAAATTAATGTTTTACATACACAATCGAATAGATTCAGGTATGTTATATAAGTCAGATTGTATTATATTTCAACATATAGTTTTGATATGTATTTTAAGCTTAAGAATGCAAATAAAATTACTTAAATTACTGTATTTAGTATTTTGGCTATATATAAGAATAAAACATCTATTTTATATTTGTCTACGTACCTACATTATTCAATATAATGTTGCGTAATCAACAATGTAAAGAACTAATTAAATTCCTGTTGTGTTCCTTTATTTAATTGTGTGTCGAGATGTACACTGAAACATGAATGTTTCAGAAAAAGTTGTGGAATTAATCAGCATTACATTTTTGTGATTGAATATAATTTTTATTGTTGTTAACTTTTTTTTTAAATTTAGAATGATTAAACCATTCATGAAGATAAAAACGTGATGAAGCCTAATTTACGCCCATATGGTAGCAAAGAATATAAACAAACAATTACTATGATACATTTGAATTTCTGTAGTGTATCTAATAGCACATTCATAATCAATACATTTTTCTTGATGTCTGATGAGTAGAAATGAGACTTGCAAATAATTTATATTATTGCTTGTAAAAAAGGTATGTTGATGTTGTATTTGATTCAATAATTACATCAAAGTACAACTTCTACTTACGAAGTAAAAAATTAAATTTTATTTTATTTATGTTCGCAAATCTATTTTGTTTATACTTTCTTGGAATTAAAACAACAAAAAATTATTATGAAATATAAATATTTGTATGAATTAATAGATACATACACATTTATAAAATGATAAAAAAGATTTAGAGAATGTAACAATATCATAAAAACAGGAATACCGTTTGATGCCGTGCCTACCTTGCCGTTCATAACACTGCTGTATTTACTTCCACAATGTTGGGAAAAGTTCAGAAGAACTCATCACACATTGTCTTGGCAAATTCCAAAATGAATATTATCTTTATACTGTACCATCTACAAGTTGTTTTAAACTAAAACATATTTTATTGAAAATTTAAATATAAAATACATTTTATATGTGCTTGATTATAATTTAGTGACAGAAATTACGATACATATTCAGCAAAGTACAAATAAAAAAAAATCACTTCACTATCTTATAAATAATGTGTTCATCCTTCAAGTTATTTTCACAATCAGTGATGCATCATAGCATAAATTCCAATAACCGGCCCAAAATACCCAATTTCGGCATATTATTATCTCATATCATATGGGATCTGTGGATTCCGTGGTGGACATATCAAAATTCTTCAACTTTCTATGAACACATGTATGTTCTATTAGACATATATCGATATATCAAAAAAATTAGAAGGTCATGGCAAAAAGATGGGTGTGCAACTCTGTAAGGTTTAATAAGAGCCTATTTATTACATATAAGCAATTCAAATATTTTAATATGTAACATAGTAATACAATTACCTAATTCAAGTACAATTTACTGTGTTATTTGCGTACATTTCTCCGATGTAGATGACAGTAATTCTAGAATACAAGAATACCACATTATCTAATTCTTTATTATTCTTGCATGTTGAGTTGAATTATTTTAGTGCTGTTATTATATCACAAATTATTGTACCTATAGAGGTGTTTTTCTTTCTATCTTCAAAGAAACACAATTGCAATGCAATTGAACTGACTGCGAGTTTTAGTTAATTAGTTTACAATTTTTCATCAATTTTTACTATAACATAACCACAATTCGTACAATTTTTGACAAATATATTTCCGCGGTATGATCGTTTGTTTGTCTATGATTTGCATATGATGCCACGACGATATTTCTTCATTCATTAAGGGAAATTAAATTATTTTTCCACATTTAACAAGGCACAATTATTAATTATAAAGAGGTTTGTCGATTTTGAAACTATTTATGCTTGTTTGACGATTAACAAACTTTAATCAAATATTTATAGTAATGAATCTATGTGATAAAGAAACAGACCTAAATTTGAAAAATTATTTATAACGCATGCGCAGTTTGGGCAATGCGACTCTTAAACGGCATAGCACCATATGTTTTATTTCACAATGTTGGAGCGAAGTTTTCCTTGTCTACACGCGATATAGTAGTATTATATACCATAAGACCGCGTGCGTCTGCATTATCGCGATACCTGTAGAGTAAGCGAAACAGATAGAGATGTCTGTGTATTAGAACGGTAAACAAGTAGACGCAGTGTTATACTGGATTACAACAGAGCTAGTATTTCGCATATGCCTATGATGCACTCGTATTTGTCCAAAAATTCCACATTTATACGGTGTAGTCGGGCAGTCGCTTCCACATATGGGCGTCAGTTCGAGTTTTATTATTGCTTAAGAATAACATTTTTTTAGCTAATTACAGGTTAATTGCAATGTTGAATTACAATTCTGTTTTAAGAAGTAAATATTTTATGTTTCAGTAATTTATTATAGTTGAGTTTTTAGATTATAATATTTGTTGAAAAATATTATTTTAGTTAAGAAGTTTTTTATATTTTAAAGTCAAGGAGTTATTTATTATTTATTTTTGCTCTTTTATGTTGTTTATGAAGCTGTGATGAGTTACTTCACTGACATATTATCAGTGATTATCTGATGCTTCAAACAACTACAAATAATTACTTACAACGGGAAGGCAATACCTATTACACTGCTCTTCACTTGATTTGCCTACGAATACATTTATACGTATAACTTATACGCCCGCTGTCGGTGTGGCAATTCAAGTTGGCACGCCCATTTATAGTCGACCAGTAGTTACTAATACATGCATCGCGCTATGAACGGCGGCCACACGGTATATGGTCACGACAGGGCACTAGACTGTGATGCCGGCTGGCAATGTAGTATATAATATCACAGAATAACAGAAGTGACAAAAGCCTCACTTGCATAATTCCGATATTTGTGCGCAAAATCGAACAAGCGCACATTTCGAAATGGCGTTTTGTTGTTGTGTAAATATAATCTGTCAAGTTTTATAACTTATAATTTACGAAAGAATAATAAGTAAAGGTGCCAGTTAAATTGTTGTTGATATAAATAATGGAAACTGTACGAAAGAAGAAATCTGGCGTATGTAGATGTTGTATTTTTACTTGTAAAAATGTTCAGCAACAAAATATATTCTAGTTTCCTTTCGTTTCTTAAAGAAGAATATCGGTAAGTTATAGCTATTCATTAACAGTTAATTTGTAATAATTCATCTTTTTTGTAGTGTCTTACAGTGGATCACCAGCTGTAACCGGAATGACCTAAGTAAAGATTTGTCAAAATTATGGCAAACAACATTTGTGTGTGGTAAACACTTTGCTCACACATGTGTTTAAATGATATAAGGAATCCAATGCAATTCCCGCATTATTTCTCTCACTCTGCATGGAAACACCAGAAAGAAACAGCTTTTGATGCAAAATTTCACACGGGTAGGTTATTTTTCATAAAAGTGTTTTTAATATAAACTGTCATAAAAATAAAATATTTCCAAAATTATTTGTTAGCATTTGTCTTTTATATATTCAACAATTTTTGTCTATATTAAGTTGCAATACCATTGCATTGTAATTTTAAAATATGTAACTTCATACATCATCATTGAAGTAGAATAAATATAACATGACTTTATAATTTGTAATATTCCAAAAAATCTGTACATGATGATAACGTTTTACTTTAATTTCTCTAATAAGATATTTCGTAATTTAAATTTGTAAACTTATTTACTATCTACAAAAAATATATGATCTTATTTATCATTGTTAAATATGTTTTGATAAGGTTTGCACTTATAATTAAAGTTTTTATTAAAGATGAAGCATGAAAATATATACTTCTAATGTGGTTTTTATCTTTTTATATTAGTGAAGGAACCTCCTTCAAAAATAAGAATTTTAGAGAACATCGTTTTCTCTCACAGCCATGACCATATTGAAAAAGAAATCAATTCAAACCTCACCGGTTAAGGAACTATCTACAGGTAAATGTTTATTATAAAATATTATTTTATAAGAACTAAGTATTATTTGAAATTTTAAAAGCATGCTGATTTCAAAATGTATTCTAGAATGTGGAAACTATGAATGTTCCTAGCACAAGTGATCTTGGATCCCAAAATTTAGCAGAAAGTGAACCACCTATAGGTATGACAATTTTAGGCATCTTCCATTTACATTTACAATACAAAATTATATTATGAGTAAAACATAAAATACGTTTAGTTGTTTAACTAAAGAATTCGAAGTCATTTTTGAACAAAAATTCAACACATATGTATTTAACCTACTTAGAACTTTTCAGTTACACACATACAATTAATTTGTATTTAATGAAATGTATAATTTTTTAATTGTATTTGAGGAGTTATGGAAATTCCTGCTACATGTGATGTTGGGGTTCAAACAGGAAAAAATCTCTCTGCCCATACACCCAGAAAGGAAAGACTGAGAAAATCTCTAAGGCCTGTATGAGACGATGCTAAATTGGTAAATTGGAATGGTCATAGTGTTTTTTAAGTTCTTATTGCATAAATTAAAAGATGTCCTGGTCACGTGTACAAGTGTCTGTGTTAATAGAGGAATATAAAAAATATCCTTGTTTATATGCAGTTAAAGATGCAAGGTATAAAAACAAACATGCTTGTGCCACAGCAATAGAGGCAATTAAAAATATAGTGACAAAAGTAAAACCAGGAGTGTCTATATCAGATATTAAAGCTAAATTTCATGGTCTAAGAAGTAATTTCTTAAATGAACATAGAAAATATAAGGAGTCTCAAAAAAGTGGTGCAGGAGAAGATGATTATAAAGGTTAACTGTGTATCCTAATGAATCAAAGAATTTAAAACTAATTTCTCGAAGAGCAACCAACCTTTCAATTACGATAACACTAAAATTACGTCACTACATCATATTAAATTTGATATGTAATAATGCATACGTGTCATACAGGAGTAAGGCAATAATATCAAAATTGTATGCTAAATTAAAGCAGAAAATTTTCGTAATAATTAACATGGAAATTTTCTGTAAAATTTAGCATCGTGTCATACAGGCCTAAAACAGCATCGAGTTGTAGCTACTAAATCTAAAATGAAATCCTATCCTAAACAGGAGAATTTACAATATTTTCTAGGCCTTTGTGGCGGATATTTATTAAAAGAACTGGCAACTGTTGTTAAATTTAATGCAGTTAATAAAAATAAGAATATTGCAATATTGTTTTTCAGCTTTGAAGAGAATAAAAACATTTTCTAGAAATACCATGCAGGAAAGCAGACTATGTGCCTCAGCAATGTGTTCCATTGAAAAACAATTACTGACATCAACACCAAACTTCAATGAATTAGTTATTAATCATTTTGCTAATCGTAAGGAACGGCGAATGGATTTTATTTTCAAACAAGTTAATTAAATAACATATTGAGTTTATTTTTTTGTTTGTATTTAATTTTTGATATCAAACACTCACCCCCCCCCCCCGGTGCCCTCCCGTCCCAAAAAATCACGGGCCGCCACTGCATGTATGCTTCGCATAGTTTTTTGCACGTCTCGAAGATTCCTTGTTCGCGTAAGACGCAATGGAAAGGGGCAGAATAGCCGAGAACAGTCTAGAAGCCGGAAAACGGAACTTGCGTATTACCCCCACGCCGGTTATGCCAATAAAAAGGGGTGAGAGCTTCGAAAAATTATTATTAACAAGATAGTTGCTAACGGAATTACCAGTAGATTGATCGCACCGTAATTTCCGCCAGTAGTGGCCGGGTGTTAGTTTATACGTCTCTAATGTTTTAACAAGTAGTGCGGCGTTTCATTAAGCCCTCGAAGTTGCATCACGCTAGTGCATTTAATGAAAGTTCGTTTAGAATTCGTCACGTCGACGATTTAGAGTGCTCTAGCTTCGTGAGTGCCAGAGGGGCTTTTGAGTCAATCTTCGCCGAAGATTTTCCCCGTCTTGGCATTCCTTTCCGCTTGCCGGGATTTAATGTGCAAATTTCGACCGTGGCCAGTGAAGTAGCCGCCGAACGCATAACTTGGTCAATCTGCGGAGATGAAAAACACCTACTCCGAGAGAAACGTAGACAACCGACCCAGATGTGGAACTTAATTTGAACTATCTACCTCCAGGTAACTTACGATCAATTTTGTCTCAAAGTACCTAAGCATTATTTTGCCGTCGCTAAAGATAAGAACCCTTATTGCAATCATTGTAAACATAAAACTGTATTATTCTTGTAATCCGACGGAAGGGTTAATATGTAGTGTACATTTGTTAATTAAGATAAGACCTAACGAAGTTTTAAATATCTATAAGTGTATACTTTGATACGGCAGCTGTTCGCCAATCATTATTTCTCAAGAAATTAATATCTTTCTTTTAGTTAGTCACTTATTATTTGTTACTATTAATATTTTAAGTTAGGTTCGGGTGAATTTTCTGTAATAATTGTTGCTCGATCATGTATCTTTTGTTTACATTGCTGTTTAGATAATAATAATAGTTCAAGTATTTACGTCTTATTTTATCGAAATATTGAGTAAGCATTTGCATCATATATTGTTATCTATTTGGGAGTTATTTTCTTTATGCAGATTAGTCATTAATTAAATACTCTGTGAATTTATTTGAATCCTTATAATTATTTTGGAATAGCTGTATTGTGCAACGTGGAATTTATTCTATGTAATAAACATTGTTAAGTTGTTATATTTTATGTGTTATTAATTAATCATCCTCGTTCCTTGTGGTAGTTAAAAACAAGCTCAGTGAACTTTTCTTGCTTCTTTTCACTAAAGACAACAAAGTAAATGTTAGCTAATTAACGAAATATTCAATTAAGTACCATTAATTAGAAGCAAGTGGCGCCTACAGGAGATATTATCCATCTGTCATAAAACCTATAAAATAATTGCTTACACACAACTACGTAAGCCGTAATTGGCAACATAAGATTATCAACACTAGCTACCCGAGGGACAACAGAAGTGATATAGAGCATAAGGCTCTAGAACAAAGGTATGCAAGTTTTGTCACTGAATTAAATGTGCGCATCCCTTAGTTGTTAGAGTTCCCCTGTGAGCAAAGAGAATTTCCTTGAAGTAATAATTATAAATCGACCCTGAGAAACCGGATGTAGTTAAAGCGGCCGGGAAAATTAACCCCTTTCTACATCCATCAAGACCGGTAACTGGACCTCTCAACAGGGCTAGTTATCGGGCAATAAAATTGCTTAATTTAACCGCAATAATACAATGTGTATTGTTTAATTTTAAACTAATGGCCGCTTGCACCATCGCTACTTAATATCAGGTTTAGTTAAGGGCGGCTTATATTAAAGCTCGGCTTAAAAACAAATGCATTGCACTAACGGTTTAATTTCGCTACTTAGTTAAGCTTGCGAAAGTATTTGGCAACATCGAATTTTGACGAAACTTTTAGTTGTTATAGGTTTACCATCCTGCGATCCTGTAAATTTAAATGCATTTTCCATGTTCGGTTCATGTTTTATTGCTCTGTAGGTTTTTCCAAAGGTTCATTACGAATGCATGGTCATAGAAATATATATTGTAACGTTTTCGGGTTCGCAATAAACAACTCGTGCAATTTATTTATTTAAAACAGTCTGTATATTCACAAACGTAAAATTAATTACAATATAAAAATGTAAAACTAATGTATCGCACTTAAACTACTACGATTTAAATTAACACAGGTATTTATTTCTATTACTAATATTTATGTAACACTACCGTATTTATATCACTTCTATTTATATAACACCGTACCACGCAGGGAACTATTTATTTATTTCTTATATTTATTTTTACTTTAGTCTGTTCCGCGCGACGAGTACGTAAGGACTTTCTTATTCCGGAATGACTCATCCATCCGTTCAACTGCCTTTATATAGGCGTACGAAACATCTGGAACACACCAGAAAAACGCTAGTGTTCTTCTTGATAGGCCTGGAAGCATTCGAGAGACAGTCGAGACTCTTCGTCGCCTCTTGCCGTACATGTGATTTATTGCTTTACGACTTTATGAGGACGTCTTTGTCGCCTAGACGTCTGCATTTTTTTTGTAATTTATTTCGTTACAATATTTTGTTACTTAGGACCGAAACTATACAACAAGATTTTACCTAAAATAAAAATTATTAAAAGAATAAAAACATACGTAATGCTCTTAAGAAACTTTATTTTTATTATCTTAGAGACGTTAACGGGGATGTTTTAAGGACATTACTGTTGCTTGGAAAAGTATGACATCTGGTGATAACAATCATTTCAATGTCAATTTCTCATGTACCTGAGACACAAGTTACTTTATCTTTAAAATATGTTTCTTTTTATTAAGTAGGTTTACCATAATTTTAGGTTAGGTACTAGTTATAGTTTGTTTGGTTTAGTAACGTACACTTGTGTACGCGAAATATGTAATTCATATTAGGTTACTACAATTCTTAGACTTTATAATGTAATTGCACATACAGGTGCACACCTAGGTGCACATGTATTTTCTTTAAATAAAATAGGTAGGTACCTACTTCGGCACTTTGACGCGATCGTTCAATGTGTATACTATTGCAGTTACTATTTTGTTCAATAAAAATTATTAAAATGTGTAATGAACCAGTAATAAAAAGAATCAAATCAGTACATTTTTCTGCAGAAGAAAAAACTGTCCGTTTAACATAATACATCACATGAAGCATATTGCAGAAAATAATAAAACAGATGCTGTAAGTAGTAAAGAAAAGGAAGCAGCATGGCTAGACATTGAAAAAATATTTAATACACAATCTCCAAGAGCAGTTTGTAGAAATGCAGACAATTTAAAGAAATTCTTTGAGATTTCACAAAAAATAACTAGGAAGGCAGTTGCAAAAGAAAATGAAGACATTTTAAAAAGAGGTGGCGAATTTAGCGATAGGTATCCTGATGATTCAAATAAAGATCTATTACTGTCGATTATGAATCAGAAAACTGTATAAGGACTACATAATCCATACGAAAAAGGTAAAGGTATGTAGATGTTAATAATTTGTAAAAACGTACCTTTAATCCTTTTGTTGCAGTAGTGCAAAGTAATAATAAAAATGACAATGAAGAGACAATTATTGTTACAGTAGAAGTAGAGTCCACAAAATGAAGAATTTTTAAATAATTTAATATCTACACCTACTACTGTTGAAGGAAAACTGGGAAGGAATGCATCTTGGAGTGCTCGCCGAAGAACAATAACTAATTCACTATTAATGGAAGTTTATTGAGAATTGGCTAATCTACGAGTGGAATTAGTTACTTTAGAAATATTACAAAGAAAATAAGAACAAGAAATGAAAAAGGAATCATCAATTAGAAAAAGAAAGCTCAGAAATAGATATTCAAATAAAGTTATTAGAAAAAATAATTAGAAACACAATTACTCAAGTAGCAATTGTAATATTTGTATAGATTCTTAAATAAATACTTTTGTATTTTTGTTTTTGGGTTTGAATTTTTCATTGCCTACCTATTCTACATTTTAAGTTTAATTTTCGTTAACATTGATTTTGTTTTATTTATTGCTTTTGAGAAATTCATATGAAAATATGTTCTGGAATACATGAGGAAATTTACTATACTGGTAGAAAAAATGAGGTGTGGCCACCACACGACTTTCTTATACGTATTGAATTTTGAAATTTCATATATACAAAAAATATTGCAAATCCAATTGTAAATACTTTTTTACTCTTGATAAATACATATAGAATGCATAAATTACGACATATTTGCAAAAAATCGCTATTCGATAAGACTAAAAGTGGTACTTCCGGTCTGAATTTCGACGTTTTCTTTTATACAAAAGATATTGAAAATTATGTTTTAAATACTTTTATACTCGTCACGCATGACTTGCGAAATATTCGCAAAAAACTGATTTTCGATAAGAGTGAAAGACCTACTTTCGGTAGGAATTTCGAAAAACTTTTTAAATAAAATTATTCTCAATTTTAATTTTAAGTACATATGAATTCTTTATAAATTTGTTTGAACTTAGTAGTTGAAATATTGGCAAAATTCGATTTTTTCACTGAAGTAAACTACTACTTCCGGTCTGCCAATTTTACTGAAAATCTAATCAGTTCTCAAGAGGGAGATTATACTACTAAATACAAAATTTGGAATAGATAGCTATAGCGGTTTGACCGCTATCGTGGTCACACACAGACAGACACACAGACATTTTTTAAAAACCACTTTTTTTTCAGGGGACTTCAAAACGTGGACATCTGCAAAAATCTCGAGGTCGAAAATTTTTATCATCACAATACTTCCTTATACTACGTATAAGAAAGTAAAAAGGCATACCTATATATACATAATAATGTGCCTCAATTACATTCGATTAAAATATTAATTAATGAATATCTGTCTAGTATTATTTAAATTTTCTAGTCTTCCTGGAAGTGGAACTTCAGGGATATTACCTAAATTAAATCTCTTTAAAAAAAATAAGTCGTCTAAAATATCAAAGTAATCAGCTCTTTCATGTACTTGACGCGATATTCCTGCATTTATTAATTCCAATACATCCATATCATCTTCATAAGCATCAAACCCAACATACTTTCTAGTGTAATAACAAAACTAACCTAGGATCATGAGTCACATTTAAAACAATATTCCTTCAAATGTTTACGTTTTATATGTACTTTTAAATGACTTTTCTTGTATGATCCATATTCGCATGTCACATTTAAACTCTTATTCTTTCAAATGTTTTGTTTTGACATGTCTTTTGAAATCAGGTTTTTCGTTTGTTCTATATTCGCACGAGTCACATTTAAAATCAAATTCTTTCAAATGCTTTGAATTGATATGCTTTTCCAAATGATATTTGAGGTTTGTTTTAAATTCGCACATCACATTTAAAATCCAATTCTTTCAAATGTTTTGTTTTGACATGTCTTTTGAAATGATTTTTTTCGTTTGTTCTATATTCGCACGACTCACATTTAAAATCAAATTCTTTCATATGCAAGCCTCACTGGCTTGTTAATATAAATGAATATAAATCACCATTATATTACATTAAAACAAAATATATATTTGTCAAGTCGCCATCTTTTATTCAACTCCCTAGTTGTACACTACTACCAACTACATCATACAAAATATTTCTGTTTACAACTCGGCCTATCCTGACAACACTGATCACCCGATCAGGCCGCGCTAAATTCAAAAATGTTAAACACTAGTGGATGTGGATGGATTAGTACTGGTCCACGGTTTAATACGTGATGACTCGTAAATACCCTCAAATGGTGTATGTGCTAATTGAAATCCATCGACATCCTTTACAACATATCGGTCATTACCCAAACACTTAGAAATAACATATGGTCCCTTAAATATTGGTAAAAGTTTTCTGTTAATACCTGGCGTAGTGACAGTATTAGCCAAAACCACATAATCACCAACAAGATACTTATGGCTATCTACACGCCGCTTGTTATAATACTGAGTGTTATATTCCTGGGATTTCCCTATCTTCTCGGCTGCGATTTTTCTTTCATTAATCAAGTCTCTTCTGATCTCTTCATCCTTCAATAATTCTCTTAAAGAATCCACTACTTTGCCCCTCTGGTCAACGCCAAACAATAATCTACTAGGAGTGCTTCCTGTGGATGCGCTTACTGTGTTATTAATGTTAAACTCAACTTGGTCCAATACTTCATCCCATCGATCAGGACAACCAGTAATATTTGCTAACATAGGCGTTATTATTCTATTGATTCTCTCAACCTGTCCATTAGCGCGAGGTGTACCTACAGCTACTCGAATGTGCTCCACTTGCCAGTCATTCATAGCTTCTTCAAACATCCTCGATGTGAAAGCTGTACCTCTGTCTGAAATAAGTGTATTTGGTCGACTATAGCCTCTGAAATACAATTCTATATGTTTTAACGTTCCCCTCGTATCAACTGACTTGCAACAATACAATCTTGTATGCTTAGTAAAAGCGTCTATTATTACTAAAATATAACATAACAGGGTGTGGACATCAAGAATGAAAAACATAAGTATTTGGGAATAAAGGATCAAATTCGTTCATTTTTTTGGTACCAAAATAACAAAAACTTATTTTCTAATAAAAGTGTTTACATAAGGGCAATGTCGTCGATTGTAATTTATACACATACTTCATATAACATATGTGTTGTTAGGATAAGGTGACCAATTTGTCCCGCCTCCCGCGGCGTTTTAAAAAAGTCTCGATTTTTGGAAAGAACGGCAAGCTAGTGAACGGCGGGAGAACGGGAAGGGTTATACGGTTTTCGGCGGCCATGTGGCTGCGCCAGGATATGAGTTTTATATTACTTTTGTTAATTTTATAATGGTATACCTACTTTAATAATATCAAATAATTGTTGAGAACTGATCATTATATTTCCCATATAGTAATATTTCCGAAAATGATCTTTTAATGAGGTATCATTATTAAAGAAATATATTGATAAGGAAAATTTTAAATATTGGGCATCAACAAAAATCAAAATAGAGAATAAATGGTTAGAAATATTTCATCATTTTCAAACAAATCATGTTCCATACAATAAATGCCCTAAAAATTGTTGAATACGTATTTTCCTTATTAGGGACTAATGCTGCAACTGAATGCGTTTTTTCTATGGTAAATAAAGTGTGGACATCAGAAAAATCACTATTAAGTGTTGAAACATTGAAAGCCATTTTATGTGTGAAATATAGTTTAACAATTCTTGTGAAAAATTTCATGACCTTTTAAATAACGACAGCGATATACTAAAAAATTCACTAAAATGATTTTTTAATGTATTATATTTGTCAATGTTACTTATGTTGAAATTAAAAAAAAATTACAATACTATTTTTGCGTTCCATGAAAATTTTTGTTCCTCGATATAGACCAAATTTTTAATCAACCCCCCCTCCCCCCGGTCGATGGTGTGCTTTACAAATGTTAAAATCTGGTCATCTTATGTTGGGAGCCCATGTGTTCTATAGCTTATATTATATTTTATAAACTACTGTCTTGTACTTTTTTTCTGAACTAAGACCGGGATAATTAAAAAAATACAAAATAAATAAATAATTCGAATTAAAACCAATGTGCAGATTATTCAAATTTCTGATATATATATAAAAATTTCGCTAATTAATTATACATTTTATAAGAAAAACAGGGATTGTTATAACACCAAATTGTTTTTGTCTTATTTTGGTTTTCTGTTAAACGTTTTTATTACAATTAAGAAGCTTCCACATCTATAATAAATACAAATCACTCCCATAAATAATAGTACAAGTCTTCAAATTCCAGAAAACCGAGATTTGAATAAAACAGTGGATCTCGCTGTTGAAATTAAAATAAAGCCCCAACGAATAAAATAAAAGCCAGAAAGACATTGAGGAAAATAAAAATTATTTTACCAAGAAAGTAGCATGAATGTTATGACGCAATAAATTATAAATGAACTCAAATATTTCAAATATATTGGCTATAGTATATGCCATATGCAGTTTCTTTTACAAAGCAACTTAATACATAATGTAATACAATATTTTTCTTTTAATTGTATTTAACATTTAATTATATATAAAAAGCAATGCATTCAAAATATATGCGTTTCATTCGTTACTATATATATGATATTCGCGCAGATTGTCAAGTAGAGTATTTATAAAAGTTCCCAAAATATAAACGGCTTTGATATTAAGTACAGTGGCTTATTCATACTATATATGATTTACGACGCCTGTTTTTTTGCTGGTCTGTTCTTGACTTCGGAGCACGGATTATCGGATGGTTCACTTAAATGAGGGGTTTTGCCGCCTAATCTACCAAATGCAGGCGCACCTAGACGGCGCCACGGTGTTAGAAACAAGAGACCTAGAAGTAAATTTGAATCATGACTTTAACCGAATAATTGAGATGTCGCTACTACTGTGCTGTCACTTTATGCAAGCGCGTACAGGCCGTTAACCAACAAATTTTGTGTGTGTTGCTAAACATTATTTTTCTTATTACTACTTAGTTAGTGGTGTTATAATCGTACCGTAAGTTCTGTAAAGAGTAATATGATAATTTTATTAAATTGACATAATGCATTTTTAGACTTAAAATATGGATAGAAGCTGGTGCATTGTATGTGCGACGTACAAGCAAGAAGCAAGAGCGATGCATATTTTCCGAGAATGCGAACAAGTAACTAATGGCACTAATAGTTGACATATAACCCGAAGGTGAGCTGGAGATTTTTTGTTTGTAGTTCTGATTCTAAGTGCAACAAGGACCACCTGGTTGTAGCAAGGATTTTGTTGGTTTCCGATTACACCAATTAAAGTTTGCAATTATTAGGAGTATAATATAAGTGAGAATAATTGTAGTTGAGATGTCAGGCGATTTTTGACAAAATGATTAGTATACATTATAAAGGACCTCTAATTGAACAACTTCTTCTTACAAAATTATCAATGCAAATGTAGGGAAATGGAGATAAAAAATAAATTAGGTACTCACCGAGTTAATCTTGCAGGTTACAGCCCATGTGAGATATCCCATATAGAGCATTGAAATAATGAAAATTGCAATAAATGATGTTTATTTAAGCTCACAACACAACAATTACCTTTGATTTCCACGTTCTTTGATTGAATTTTAGCAAAATTGTAAATACGAGATCACATGATATCAGCTGTTTTTGTTGAAATTTGATGGTGCTTTTAAAATCGCAGAAGTCATAAGAAAACATACAAATTGACCTAAATTGTGTGTGATTATGTGAAGTAAACATCAATTATAGTGATTTTCATGATTTCAATGATCTATATGGGATACCTTACATGAGATGTAACCTGCAAAATTGACTTGGTCAGTACCTAATTTATTTTTTATCTCCATTTCTCTATGTTTGCATTGATAATTTTATAAGAAAAAGGTGTTCAATTAGAGGTTCTCTATAAGGTACACTAGTCGCCCGACACCTCAACTGCAGTTTAACCCTATGGGTGTATAAGAAAGCCTTTAAACTACACGAAAAACTTACTACTTGTTTTTAAGTTTCTATATTATGTTTTTTCACAAGCAATCAATCCATGTTTAGCAGTGTTAATAGAAACTTCAGATTTCTTGGTACAGAAGCATTTATGGTTTTTCCTAATAATTTTCCTGTGCAGTTTTCTATAATGAAAATGTGCCTTTATACTATCGTTGATATTTGTTAGTATACAGTTGTAATTATTATATTTTATTATTCAGGAGCGAAATTTGGCAACAGCAAATGGGCATGAAACCTGTGCTAGATGCCAGTACAACATGTAATAAGAAACTTTGCAGCCTACATTTTGACACAACATACTATGCACACCCTCATTCAGTACACCTCAACAGAAATGCAGTGCTGACACTCCATCTCATGAGGCCACCCACGGAGCTTAAGGCAGCCATATCATTGGAAGTCTCATTTGTTTTACGACAACAATAAATTAACCAATTTGGTGTTAGTTATTGCAGGTTTAATTTTTTTGTTTTCTTCTATAGCCATGTAATTAACATTATTTAGTTTTTAAGTCCTAATTGTCACTCTTTTAATTATATATTGATGAAGAGACGTCTACTAAATTTGTTACGTATCTTATGTATCCATATTTTTATTTATGTCACCTTATTTTATGTTCATCATTTATGTAATACAAGATTTTGTAAATGGTAGTAAACATGGGCTTAAGTCATTGTGTATCTATCGGGTTTAATTACCTACTTTGTAGTATTTTGAGTAGGTACTTGTACTTTTCAACAGCAATTCTATCTTATTGTTAAAACTATCTTTGTAGTAATATATGTTGAACACTTGTGAAATATAGAAATAGTAATACAATAAAACACCTTTTTCACAAAATATAGTTTAATAACTAGATGTCACATTTCATCGTCAGTAGTAACTGTTATTACTGACGATGTGTGCAGTGCACACAAAATGTGACATCTAGTTATTAAACTATTTTTTGTGAAAAAGGTGTTTTATTCTATTAATAAAAATATATTTGTTAGTCGAATATTCTACTTTTGGTAGATTATACTATTGTTCGTTAATTTATTTTTGTACTGGTAATTTAACTAAAACACATGTTGGATGTTAGTTATAATTTTTCAATAGTAATCATAAATGTATACCTTTTCTACTTTGTAGTATTTTGAGTAGGTACTTGTGCTTTTTCAACAGAAATTCTATCTTAATGTTAAAAATATGTTTGTTAGTCGAATATTCTACTTTTGGTAGATTATGCTATTCTTCGTTACTTTATTTTTGTACTGGTAATTTAACTAAAACATACGTGTTAGATGTTAGTTATTAATATTCATAAATGTACTTTGTACCTTTTCTACGTAGCAATATTAAAGTGTAATTATTGAAGTAATTCTTTTCTTTAAAACGTTATTGTGTGGTTACAGCATTGTAATTGAATATCGCACTGCATACTGTTTTCCTTAGCAATGATTCCTCATTACTACGGGAACTATACTCCGTCTCAACCTTATTATGCAGTACAGGTTTAATAGGGATATTGCATCTCTTATTATCTTTAGTAGTCTCTTAATAACGACATCTTTATATCCGGTTGCCTTGTTGCAAGTTCTATTATGCAAAGTATATGATGGGCTGTGATCATGTGATGATGGGTATATGAGTAATATGTGAGTAATCGTTGCTGTCAATTGTCAGTTTGTACCGTAGTGTGTAAACTTTTATATTGTCTTTAATTTATCTATATATAATTTCTGTTAAATCGTTCGTTTTAGCAAGCATATTATCTTTTTCAAGCATTTAAAAGTAAGTATGCATACCTAGATCTATAATTCTGATTAACCTGATAACCTATATACATATACATATAATGTTTACAGATTGCTACATGATATGAGTTTTGAATTTTAAAAAGTGGGATGAAAGAGTATTCTTATTGAAAGAGATGACATCATTAGGTGGAGACATAAATACTTACGAGACATGAGAAAATTCTGAGACGAAGGTATAGTTTATCATTTAATTTGTTATACTTTTATGTTCATTACGCAATTTATTATTTGCTTGTGTTTGATTGTGATTGTTGTATTTTTAGGTAGAACTATAATATATACTGATGAATCATGAGTGAATGCAGGACACTCGGTAAATAAAAAGTGGACTGACATTACTGTTCAAAGCAGTCGACAAGCTTTTACGTAAGGACTCAGCACCAAGTGGTCTTGGGCCTCGATGTCCATTAATTCATGCTGGAGGCGAGCAAGGTTTTGTTATTGGTGCTGAATGTACATTTCTTTGTAAGAAAAATACTGCTGATGTTCATAGCGAGATGGATGCCGATACATATGGAGATTGGTTCAAGAATAAATTGCTTCCAAATATACTAGAGAACTCTGTTGTTGGTCTCGATAATGCCTCATATCACACGAGTAAATTAGAAAAGTTTCCAGCAGTAGCACGGAGAAGACCAAATTATTGAATGGCTCACTGAGAAGAATATTCCACTTGATAATTACATGTTAAAAAGAGATTTACTGGCTTGTGTGTCAGAGGTTAGGTCTCAGTATGAGAGAAACAAAATTAATGAATTTGCAAAGAATAAAGGGCATTATGTTCTTCGGCTTTCACCTTATCATTGTGAATTAAACCCAATTGAAATGGTGTGGGCACAAGTTAAGCACTACGTTGAAATGCACAATACGATATTCAAACAAAGAGATATTGAACAATTAATTGTGAAGTGTTATCAGAATGTAACAGTGAACAACTGGCGGAATTACACTGGCCACCTTGCCAACTTGCAAGACGATGTTGAAGAGTTTATAATTAACGTCACACATTCATCATCAGATCAAGATTCTTTAAGTGATGAAGGAAAATAAAACAATATGTGTAACTACCCTTTGTATGGTCATGGTTAGTTTTTTCATAAATGTTATCATGTATTATTAACTTGTTCTTATAAATGGGAAAATATGTTTTTACAAAATGAATTTGTGAGGAATTTGTGTCTTTAAATGTGTATAACGCAATGTAGGTTAACATATTAATATTCAATAAGACTATATAAGTCATGTAACTGTTCAATGTAATAAAGACTGTAATAGTGTTTGATGTAAAACAGGCTTATGTATTAGGTTGTCAGTGTGTACTAGCATGTACTAGTCTCTAGATTCATAATAAACATGTTATACCAGTATGATGTATGTGTCATTATTTCTTAAGTATAAAAGAATAAAACAAGTGTAAAATATAAACTGTAAATATAAAACATGGCGCAGTCATTAAAGTGATAAATTATCGAAAGGAAATATGTACAACTGAAAGTTAATATACCGTAAATATAACAAGTATATAAGAAAAAAAAATGGCTAACCCAAGCTCAGGCACAGTAAAATTACCGCCAGATTTTAATTTACAAGGAAGTAACGCATCGAAAGAATGGAAATTTTGGAAAATAACCTTTGAAGATTACCTTATAGCGACAGGGCAAAATGAATCTGCTGATAGGATTAAACTTTCGATTTTGAGGAACAGAATCTGCAAAATTGATGTCAACATTGGTTATTCCGCAAGAAGAAGAAGACAAATATGATAGTGTTATCAAAGCAATTGACAAATATGTTAACCCACGGGTAAATGAATGTTTTGAACGATACAAGTTCATGAAACGTATGCAGCAGGAAGGCGAATCGTTTGAACAATTTTTAACAGAATGCAGACACTTAATAAAGACTTGTAACTATGATGAAGTAGATGATAAGGAAACGGCAGAAAATAAATCACTAAGGGATAAGATTGTAACGGGAATTAGGGACTCGAATACAAGAGAAGCTTTATTGAGAATCGACCAATTAACATTAGAGAAGGCGATACAATTATGCAGGACCAGTGAACAAAGTCGGAGTCAAAACGAACAATTCCAGCAGGGAACAAGTGGTGAGATCAATATGGTAAGAAGACAACAGAGAAAGTATAATGTAAGTAATAGTGATAAGTTTAAATCACATCATAAAAGAGACAAAAGTGACACTCGAGTTAAAAGGACTGATACATTCAAGTGTAGACGATGTAGTAAAACACATGGACAACGAGAATGTCCAGCATACAATAAAAAATGTAGAAAATGTGGTTTATTGAATCATTTTGCTATATCGTGTAGAGTTAAAAATGTAAAATATGTAGACCAAGAATGTAACAGTGATTGTTCTAGTGAAATATACATAGGTAATGTAAACGTTAAGAAAAATAAATGTAACCGTAATGTAAATATTCATCATGTAAATAACATTTGGGATGAAATTATTAATATTGAAGGTAAAAAAGTTAAAATCAAAATCGACACAGGTGCAGATATAAATATCATGCCATTAAATATATTTGAAAATGTTAATAAACAATTTAGGGTTAGACCGACAAATTATGTATTAAAAGCTTTTGAAGGTACACAGACCAAACCAAAGGGTATTGTTAATTTAAACTGTAGATATAGAAGTTCAGACATATATGAAGATTTTGTAATTGTTGATAAAGCTAAATATGTACTTTTAAGTGGACGAACATGTGTAAATTTGAACTTGATAAAAAGAATTAATAATGCTAGGTTGGAGGGTAATAATGTTAAAAAAGAAAGATTTATAAAGCAAAATATAAAAATATTTGAAGGTTCGGGAAAATTTTCAGAAAAATATAAAATTACTACTATTGATAAATTTGAAACAGTGAGTCATCCACCAACAAGAATTCCTCTCGCGATACGTCCAGCACTAAAAAACGAATTAGACAGATTAGTAAAAAGAAATGCGATTGTTAAAGTTAATGAAATTGATGCACGCGCAAATATAAATAGAGTTGTAATTGTTGAGAAACCCAATGGAAAATTGAGACTCTGTTTAGACCCATCGGATTTAAATAAACAAATAGTTCGAAAACCAGGATTAATTCACAATATTGAGGAAGTATGTTCAAATTTAAGAAACAAGAGTTTTTTTTCAGTTTTTGATTTATCGGAGGGCTATCACCATCTGGAATTGGTTGAAGAATCCTCTTGGAAGTGTTGTTTTGCGACACCATTTGGGATATATAGATATGTGGTATTGCCATATGGTTTGTCAAATTCACAAGATTTATTTCAAGAAGCAGTTGCTTCAAAATTCAGTGATATTGAGAATGTTCTAATTTGCCACGATGACATGATAATAGCAGGTAAGACTGAAGAAGAGCATGACGAAATAATAAGACAAGTAGTCGACCGTGCCAACAAAGTAAATGCGAAATTTAATAAAGAAAAATTTCAATACAAACAACAACAAGTTAAGTTTATGGGTCAGATATTTTCAAGGGATGGAATGCAAATAGATCCTGATAGAATAGAAGCATTGAAAAAGTTAGAAAGCCCAAAAGGCAAAGTAGAGTTACAAAGAATTATAGGCTCTTTTAATTATATTAGACGATATATACCAAATATGGCAGATTATTTGCATCCTCTGTGTGAATTATTAAAATCTAGTATAGAATGGAAATGGATGCCAAAACACAAGGAAGCCTTCGAGAATTTAAAGAAAATAATATGTAATACACCAGCTTTGGTACCGTTTGATCCTGATAGAAAGACAATTTTACAATGTGATGCATCCAAAAATGGACTGGGATGTTGCATGTTTCAGGAATACGAAAATAAAACACTCAAATTAGTAGCTTGTTCATCACGTAGTATGAATGACCATGAAATAAACTATAGTCAAACAGAAAAAGAATTATTAGGGATTTATTTCGGTACACAAAAATTTCACCAATTTATTTATCATTGTGTTGTTGATGTGCAAACGGATCATAAACCTATCATTGCCATTATGAAAAAGCCTATCTGTAAAATAGGATCTGTTAGATTACAGCGACTAAGATTAAAACTTATGAAATATTCTCTTAATGTATATTATGTGCCAGGTAAGGAAATACACTTTGCAGACATGTTATCAAGATCATTTTTACCACACGTAACATACGACGCAGAAATGATAGAGATGATACATTCTGTATCCAGGCACTTACCCATGAGTGATGAGAAGAAATCCGAATTTAGAACAGTAACATCAAATGATCACGTATTAGTAAAAATAATTGATTATTATTTTAATGGATGGCCCAAATCAAACAAGGTTGAATCGAAATTGAGACCATACTACAATATCAAAGAAGATATATATGTTGAAGCAGGTATTGTATTTGTAAACGACAAGATTGTGGTTCCTAAAAAACTTAGAACGTCAATCATAAAAGTATTGCATAAAGGTCATATTGGTATGAGCAAAACAATAAACAAAGCGAGGAGTTTGTTCTTCTGGCCAAGTTTAACTGAGGATGTTAAATTATATATTAAACAATGTAGAACTTGCGAAATGTTTATGCCGCATGATTTCAAAGAACCTCTATTGCCTCACGAAGCTCCTAAACTAAGATTCAATAAAATAGGTGTTGATATATTGGAATTTGGAGGAAAAGCGTACTTAACGTTAATTGATCATTTTTCACATTGGATTGAAATACGAGCAATGCCAGACAAGACAGCAGAATCTACTATAAATATTATGCAAGATGTTTTTACAAGATTTGGATATCCGGAGTACATAGTAGCAGATAATATACCATTTCTGTCAAATAAATGTAAAGAGTATTACAGAAATAAAGACATCACCATAGTAACGTGTTCTCCGCACCACCATCAAAGTAATGGTAGCACAGAAAAGGCTGTTAGTATAGGCAAACAAATTTTACGCAAAAGTTTTCATGAAAATACCGACTACAGAGAAGCATTAATGGAATATAACAACTCGCCAATAATATATTTAAAGGCATCTCCAAGTCAAATTCTCCAAAGTAGACGACTGAAGACACAATTACCAATAACTAGTAAAATGTTAGAACCTAAAATTCAAAACCAAATTTATCCACAGCTTTGCAAACAGAAAGAACATACAAAGTTACACTACGATAAAAGAAGCCGTAAACGAATTCAAGAGTATAAGAACGGAGATAAAATAGTAATTAAAAGTTCCAAGGACAAGATTTGGTATAAAGCAGTTGTCATTGAAAAGGCAAAAGAACCAAGATCATACTGGGTACGGAAAGAGTGCAACAATAAAATTGTGAGACGCAACTCAAGTCAAATAAAAATATCAATAACAAAACCCCAGCCAGGTGACTTGAAATTATTACCAGAACTACAAATAGACCAACACCCGGAAAAAGAACATGTAAATGAAAAAATAAAATCACAAGGTACACATAGTGATAGTAATAACCATGAAAACCAAGAGATAGACGAACCAACTTTGGTCCCAAATCATAATGTTGAAATACCTTCACAACTTGCATGTAAAACAAATGTTATTAGTAATAAGATCACTCGACATGGACGCCAAGTGTTACCACCCCAACGACTAGATCTTTGAGGGGAAGGTGTTCAATGTAATAAAGACTGTAATAGTGTTTGATGTAAAACAGGCTTATGT
Source organism: Amphimallon solstitiale (assembly GCA_963170755.1). Lineage (NCBI taxonomy): Eukaryota > Metazoa > Arthropoda > Insecta > Coleoptera > Scarabaeidae > Amphimallon > Amphimallon solstitiale. Next base: position 36,941,791 of record OY720685.1, on the reverse strand, counting down.
ATTAGGTTGTCAGTGTGTACTAGCATGTACTAGTCTCTAGATTCATAATAAACATGTTATACCAGTATGATGTATGTGTCATTATTTCTTAAGTATAAAAGAATAAAACAAGTGTAAAATATAAACTGTAAATATAAAACAGTAACATATTAAAAAATAAAAGTACATGTTGTGTGTGGTTATTGTTATTCTTTTCATAAATATGTATTATTTAAGTTGTTTTTATAAATAGAAAAGATTTTTTATGAAAAATAAACTTGTGATTAACTTTGTCTTGGTCTGAATTTATAGTGGATAGTTGATTAAGATGTCAATATTCAATAACGAAGAAAATTGTATACCTTAAGTGTTTCTTTGAAATATTAATTCAGTTACTCTGGCTTATATTCAGTTAGATTTTAAATAATTTTTTACAGAACAATCCCAAAGGATTATATTATTACAAATATTTTAACTAATCCATCTTCCCATATATTCTCCCCTTTTAGTGTTTCAAATTACTATTAACTTTTTGTATGCAGTATCGTATGCATCAATTGAATGACAAACAGTCGTATAGGTTATGTTTTGATTACAAAAAATGTCAGATATTGAACCGGAACTGTAACGACATTATACAATGAGACGATTTGGCAACCATGAAATCAATTCCCATAAGACCTGTACTGCATAATAAGGTTGAGACGGACTATAGTAAATAGTATGCAATTTGATGACAGTGTTATGATCATGTACCGCGAGATCAAAAATTATATTGAAAAAGGTTTGCTATGGAATGTACAAGTCTGTCTTAAGTTATATCATTAAGTGTCACACTGCATTATATTTTCTCTTAAAATGACAAATATTAATGACAGTATGACACTTAATGATATAACTTAAGACAGATTTTTACATTCCATGGCAAACCTTTATCAATATATTTTTGATCTCGCGGTATTAAACCCTAATTTTTAATAAACTTAATTTTGAATTTCCCGCTACCAAATACATTTTGAATCGCCCGCTATTTGCTTAGTGTTATTGAAAACTGTAATTTTTTGATGCCAGCGCCCTCTATATCGGCCTTCACGCAATACAAACCGCGGATAAAAATTTTGGCTTGACTGCGCCAATTGATTCTGATCTGTGCTTCGGAGTAAACAAATCGAACATTAGAATGTGACGATGTCGGTACTTGCGACTCGATTTTCAATTTAGACCGGCCATTTCAAAAGAGAGCAATTGTACCTCTGAATTCCAGATGACGCTCGACGTATATAAAAAAATAGAAAACGATAAACAATTAAATCATGTTTCTATTAGACAGACTTTGTATAAATTATCGTAGATTTTGCTATTATGGTAGAGGTATTATCAATTATCATTTTTACAGCATAATAATCGTGGAATCTGATAATTATCGTAGGATTGGCAACGCTGGTGCTATAACTTGTACAAATCATATTTATGTTCATCATTTATTGTTTTACTTTAATCGATTGTATGTTGTTTTTCATTGCTTTTATCATAAAGTTATATTTCACTGTTTGGCAGCTAATAAGGTACCTAAGTAATAATGTTTTTTTTTATTGTTTACCGTCATGTCAACAACTATAAAAGCATGAAAATGCGTATGTTTCCAAAGGATGCAAATGCAAGTTATTAAATTAATAGAATTGTAAGATAACTTTTTCATTTAAAATGGTATAATATATTTTAGTTATTCAAATTTTGGATGCTGGCTATAAAAAATTCCAAACCAGAGTTGCAAGCACAATAAGCACATACTGCAGTCCGAAAGAACTGTAGAGTATGTGATATACATTTTGTTGAGCAAGATAGGCGTCATGGTGCAAATTTCAAGAAACATAGTGTTCCATCTCTACATCTGCCATATACAGAATTGCAAGCACCTACTGAAGTCCGAAATAACTATAGAGTATGTGATATACATTTTGCTGAGCAAGATAGATGCCATGGTGCAAATTTCAAGAAACATAGTGTTCTATCTCTAGATTTTCCATATATACTGTTGAAGGTGTGATTTTCTTCTTTTGTGTTGCTGTATAAAATAAAATCAAATGTTGATATAAGTAATTTCAAATGTGTGATGCATAATACCGGAAGACTTGTATAAAATTACTTATTTAATTTAATTTATTTACCTACAAAAAAACATTAAAATATTGAAAGGTAAAACACTCACAGTGAATCCAACAGACCCACTGAAATTACTTGTGCGAGAACTGTATATTAAACACAAGAAGTTCTCCATAAAAATTAAGAATACTTGATTATGTACGAGAGCGGATTGATATTGCAGCTACCTACCGCTAGATGGGTGCACAAACACAAAAACTTGTTTTAGTTTAGAAATTGCGATCTGTCAAACGTCAGCTGTTAAAATTTCACCCAAATTCATCGATTAGTTTATTTGTTGTAGTCGTTTAAAGTAAGCAACTTTTGTGTTTCTTGAAAAATGGAAAGAAGTGAATTTCGTGCAGTGATTAAACACTATTATTTGAAAGGGAAAACGGCGAAAGAGACAAAAGAAAAGCTCGATAAACATTATGGTGAGTCTGCTCCGTCAGATTACATGGTAAAATATTGGATTGCTGAATTTAAACGCGGCCGAACAAGCACTGCAACAATACCATCAACAGGAAGACCAAAAGAGGTGGTTACTGAAGAAAATATCAAGAAAATCCTCGATATCGTTATGAATGATCGCCGAGTCAAGGTACGTGAGATTGTTGAAATGGTAAACATATCATATGAACGTGTGTTCAACATTTTGCATGAACATTTGCATATGAAAAAGCTATCGGCAAGATGGTTGCCGCGGTTGCTCAGTGTCGAACAAAAACGAGTTCGACAGACCACTTCACAGCGGTGTTTGGACATGATAAAGCGTAATCCTGTTGATTTTTGGCGTCGATTAATAACTGTAGATGAAACGTGAGTCCACCACTACACACCTGAAACCAAAAATCAATCGAAACAATGGGTGGAAGCTGGTGGAAGTGCTCCGAAGAAGGCGAAGACAGTGAAATCGGCTGGCAAGGTTATGGCCACTGTATTTTGGGATGCACACGGAATATTGCTCATCGATTATCTTCAAAAAGGATCCACAATCACAGGAAAGTATTATCGTGCATTATTGGATCAATTGATTGATGCAATCAAGAAAAAACGACCACATTTAAAGAAGAAAAAAGTGCTCTTTCTTCAAGACAACGCACCGGTTCACACAGCATTAGATACGATGCTAAAATTACGTGAAATACACTTCGAATTGGTTGATCATCCACCTTATAGTCCAGATTTAGCTCCTAGTGACTTTTTCCTGTTTCCAAACTTGAAAAAATGGCTCGCAGGAAAAAGATTCATCTCAAACGAAGAAGTGATTACCGAAACTAACACGTATTTTGAGGGGTTCCCAAAATCGTATTATTCAGATGGTATAAAAAAGTTGGAATATCGTCTTACTAAGTGTATTGAGCTAAAAGGAGACTATGTTGAGAAATAAATGGTTTTTGAAAAAAAAAAAAATTTTTTCCTACTTAGGTAGCTTCAATATCAATCCGCCCTCGTACATAATTTGTTTTATATTATTATTAGTTATACACATGTATGTATTTGTATATCTATCAGTTATTTGAAATAAAGTATCTTCCTCATTTCTGACATTGTTTTTCTATAAGAGTTTCTTTTTTATTATTTCCTTCTAGATCTATTTATCATTACAGTTGTACAGTATAATGAGAAATAATGTGTGAAAATAAATTAAAAACAGAGTATTCTTGTCTTGCAAACAAATTGAATGTGTTAACTTTCATCCGACAAAACCTGTAACTTTTTAAATAAGAGGTCAAGGAAAATCAAATTTGGTATACTTCAACGGCATATATTTAACTAAAGAAAATTACAAGAACAATTTTACAACTCTAAGTTACACTTAAAAATGTAAATTAATAACGCAAAACAAAATGGAAACAACTGTCATAGTATCGATGAGAGTTGGGTTTTCTGTGGATTGGTGAGGTTTAATACCTACCGTGTATGCCCTCCACGAGTACGAATCACTTCCTCACACCTGCGTGGCATGCTTCGCACTAGTCTGCGAAGATATTCTTGGGGTATGCTTTCCCATTTCTCTATCAGGGCTTGTGTTAGTTCCTGTATGGTTACTGGTGGATTATAGCGCTTGCGAACACGTCGGTTAAGCAGATCCCACACGTGTTCCATAGGATTCAGGTCAGGACTTAACGCCGGCCATTCCATAACCTTAATTCCACGTTCTTGTACAAAATTTCTGGAGATGCCGGTGGTATGTTGCTTTGCATTAGGATAAAATTGTGACCGACGCCATATGCAGCAGGCACCACATGGTCCCCCAAGACATTTTCGATGTAAGTCATTGCACATAGTCTATTAGGAACCACAAGATTAGTTCTGTTGTCTACACCGATTCCAGCCCAAACCATCACAGATCCAAAATCTATCCACTTCCTGTATAGCAGCGGCTGAGTAGCGTTCACCAGGACATCTATATACACGTACTCTACCGTCGCAACGAGTTAAACGAAATCTGGACTCATCTGTAAACACTACAGGCGTCCAGAGAGCCAGCTTTGTGATGCTGCGTAAGGCGTGGTGCGCGGACAGGTTTTCTTTGTTTTAAAATTCGCTTCTTTTAATCTGTTTCTAACAGCTTGATCAGAAATTTCTATTCCATGTGCTCGTCTGAGGTCGTTTAGGAGGTCTCCTGCTATGGCAATACGCTTACGTAAAGAGGAAAGGACAAGAAATCGAACTTGATTCTGAGTAGTTTTTCGATTTCGACCTTGTCCAGCTCTCGACATATTGGCGAGTTTCCCGAAACCGATTCCGTAAACGTTGAATAACAGAAGAGGAAACTCCAAGGTCCCTGCTAACATGTCGAATAGAGTGGCTGTGTTGAATAAGGGCGACAGCACGAGCAACTTGCACATCACTTAGATGCCTCATTTTACTTCTAATCAACGAAGATTGACAACTGAATTCATCTGTCATCTTTAGTAGGCTCTCATACGTCAATTCAAGCATACTTGAAATTTTTTCCATTTTGTTTTGCGTCATAATTTACATCTTTAAGTGCAACTTAGAGTTGTAAAATTGCTTTAGTATTTTTTTAATGTTATATGCCGTTGAAGTATACCAACTTTGATTTGCCTACAACAATTATTTAAAAAGTTACAGGTTTTGAAAAAAGTGCTCCCTAACTTTTTTGAGCAGCGTAGGAATATCTTTTTATATGCTCAACAACTCGTACTATTACTTTCAAGACAAAAATTCTCTTTTCATCTGTTTATACATAAATTATATACTTGGAATCTAAGGTCTTTAGCATAATCTCCATATTATTTTAAAGTAAGTAAGATACAAGGTGTCTCTAAAAGGTCTTTAAACAACTCTACCACGTATTTTTCGGACCAAAATAAACCGATTTAGCAAAACTTGGCTTAGTGAAAGTTGCTTAGTTTGTGCGCAATACGGTCCTGAAGTTGCAGTTGGAAAATTGTTTTTTTGTTATAAATTTGAAACGGCTGGAGCGATTGCGCTAAATTTTGTCACGTTTACATAGTTTTATGAGTCAAGAAATTCTGTATCAAAATTGTGATAGTAATCAATCCATAGGCGGAGAACCTGCGTTTATAAATATTAAAACATTTCCATTTTCTACGCCAATGGATAAAAAAGAGTTTGTCTATAAAATTTAGATTAAGTGTCTCGAGTACAAGAAAAAAGGTACTCTTGGTAAGACTCGAAAAATTGCATCGTTTTCTCAAAAATCGCATTTTAAGATTTGAGAACATTAACTAGAGGACGGCAGCGCATACTGTGTGCTCCATGTACATGTATCTTTAAGCCGTGTACACGTGTCTTAGGCCGTTTAGACGTCTCTTTAAACTATGTACACGTCTTTTGACGTCGTTTTTGAATTGATAATTTTTATAGACAAACTCTTTTTTATCCATTGGCGTAGAAAATGGAAATGTTTTAATATTTATAAACGCAGGTTCTCCACCTATGGATTGATTACTATCACAATTTTGATACAGAATTTCTTGACTCATAAAACTATGTAAACGTGACAAAATTTAGCGCAATCGCTCCAGCCGTTTCAAATTTATAACAAAAAAACAATTTTCCAACTGCAACTTCAGGACCGTATTGCGCACAAACTAAGCAACTTTCACTAAGCCAAGTTTTGCTAAATCGGTTTATTTTGGTCCGAAAAATACGTGGTAGAGTTGTTTAAAGACCTTTTAGAGACATCCTGTATAAATCAAACCTCTTATTTTCAAAATAAATTTCTACAGTTATTCATAATTACTATAAGACTATTTTATATATATTTTTTAAAAAGGTAGATCCTTAAACCTTGTATTACCTATTAATTCTTTGTCTATTCATGACATTTGTATATTATTATAATAATTACAATATATAATAACTCTTTTTTAACGACATTTCTTTTCTTTAATATAACATTCAATTATCTAATATATAATCAATTCATAACACAACTGTCTAATCGATTTCCTTCAATAAATTGCCAGTGTCATTAATGTCTCTATGGTCAATTCAAAATATTAATTGTTCAAACCTCTATCATTTGTATAATCCTCTTTAATAAACATATACCTCAAACCATAACATTTTGTTTAGTTTTTATGTGACGTTTTAGATTACCCTTGTGGTTTGTGTCAAATTCACGACAGTCACATTTATAATTGAACTGCTTTAAATATTTACTTTTTAAATGTCTTTTACTTTCTTATATGTGTATCCTCATAATTAGTCATAGGATGCTCTTGATCGAATTTTCCACGTGCAGCCTGAGGGATTTTTTATTTTTGAAACGTACTGTACAAACCCGTCATTTATACATTTTAACTTTGAAATGACGGATGTTGGTGTGCTCCTTAAGGTCTGCTTGGTAATTCGTCCTGTACTTGCACTGTCTCCATTTAAATTCAAATTCCTTCAATGTTTAGCATTTATATGATTTTTTAAATGACTTTTGCTTTTTGTTCTAAATTCACAAGAATCATATTTCAAATCAAATTCCTTAGTGTGTTTCGCTTTTATATGTACTTTTAAATTACTTTTAATGTTTGTTCTATATTCACAAGGGTCACATTTAAAATCAAATTCCTTCCTGTGTTTCGTTTTTATATGTACTTCTAAATTTTTGTTGTTGTTTGTTCTAAATTCACAAGAAACGCATTTAAAATCAAATTCCTTCCTGTGTTTCGTTTTTATATGTAGTTTTAAATTACTTTTGATGTACGTTCTATATTCACAAGAGTCACATTTAAAATCAAATTCCTTCGTGTGTTTAGCTTTTATATGTACTTTTAAATTACTTTTGATATTCGTTCTATATTCACAAGAGTCACATTTATAATCGAGTTTCTTCGAATGTTTAGCTTTTATATGTACTTCTAAATAATATTTGCTGTTTGTTCTAAATTCACAAGAGTCACATTTAAAATCAAATTCCTTCGTGTGTTTCGTTTTTACATGTACTTCTAAATTTTTTTTAATGTTTGTTCTAAATTCACACGAATGACATTTAAAATCAAATTCCTTCGTGTGTTTCGTTTTTATATGTACTTTTAATTTTTGGTTGTTGTTTGTTCTAAATTCACAAGAGTCACATTTAAAATCAAATTGCTTGGTGTGTTTCGTTTTTATATGTACTTCTAAATTTTTTTTGATGTTTGTTCTAAATTCACAAGAATCACATTTAAAATCAAATTCCTTCGTGTGTTTCGTTTTTATATGTACTTCTAAATATTTATTGTTGTTTGTTCTCAATTTACAAGAGTCACATTTAAAATCAAATTGCTTGGTGTGTTTCGTTTTTATATGTACTTCTAAATTACTTTTGAAGTTTGTTCTATATTCACAAGAATCACATTTAAAATCAAATTGCTTCAAATGGTCAGTTTTTATATGTGTTTGTAAATAAAATTTGCTATTTGTTTCAAATTCACAAGAATCACATTTAAAATCAAATTGCTTCGTGTGTTTCGTTTTTATATGTACTTCTAATTGTTTTTTGTTGTTTGTTCTAAATTCACAAGAGTCACATTTAAAATCAAATTCCTTCGTGTGTTTCGTTTTTATATGTACTTCTAAATGTTTTTTGTTGTTTGTTCTAAATTCACAAGAGTCACATTTAAATTCGAACTTCTTCGAATGTTTAGCTTTTATATGTACTTCTAAACTATTTTTGTAGTTTGTTCCATATTCACAATAGTCGCACTTATAATCAAATTGCTTCAAATGATGAGTTTTTATATGTGTTTTTATAGATCGTTTGTATTTTGCGCGAAACACACACAGCGAACACTTAAATATTTTCTTTTGATGTCGTAACATCGATTGTTCTACTTCTATATGTGTATTCTCATAACTAGTCATAGGATGCTCTTGATCGTTCTTTCCTCCCACATAAGCGTGAGTATTTTCCACGTGCAGCCTGAGGGATTCTTTATTTTTGAGACGTCCGCTACAAACCCCACGTTTATACATTTTAACTTTGTAATGCTGGTTGTTGATGTGCTCCTTTAGATCTGCTTGGTACTTCGTCCTGTACTTGCACTGCCCACATTTATAGATTTCACGGAGGCATCTGTTACGTCCAATCAACGCTGCTGTTGTCTGCTTGGGTCGATGGTGTAGTTGGTAGAACGCACATTCTGAAAATAAATAAATACAGCTAATCTTATGCTAAACATCAATTTAAGGCAGTTAATTTCACCACCATATAGATACATGGTTCCCACCAGAAGTAAGGGTTCACATTTATTCTCACCACTCTCTTAACTTATTATTAATAATAATAATATTTATTAGTTCTTGTGGCCACATTGTAATGCAGAACACGAAATATTGCAAAAGTAGCACAAGACCTCGTTAGATAAACAAGGACATACATGAATGCAATCAAACAAAACTACTTATTCTATATATAAATATCCTTCACCTGATGTAGGTCAAATAATATACTTAATGTAAAAGGGAAACCGTTGGAACAATAGATATCACTAAGTATTAATCATTATCATTATGATTATCCTTATCATTACTAGTATTAAGAAGAGTAACGTACACAGTGTATAGTTGAATAATAGTGTGATTGTTATATGTAGTTGACCACTACGAAATTAAAGTACATCACAACTAACAAAGTAACAATATATACAAATCTAGAAATTGATTGAATAATAAACAAAAACTACTAGCCTAGATTGAATCGGCAGTTATTAAAATGGGTTTAAATACAACGTACAGGAACGCATTACATAGGACAAATATAGTAACATAAACATACCACAATCATTTCTATTGGAAACTACCCAGTCACCACACACATAACGGAAACATATCTAGGAGATAACATTTAGAGCACAATGTTTTGTGCCACAGTTCCCGAAATGAAGCAATCTCGTTAAGTTCTTGGAAGTTAATTTGAAACATATTTTACCACATAACAATTATGTATATGTATCAGCTACGTATCTTAATTACTTCTTACGAGATATTAATGATAGAATATCAACATTTGTTTGTCTTTTACATTTTGTAATAATTAATTAATTTGAAAAGGCTTTATACATATAAGTTTTATAATATTTATTAATATATTGCTGAGAATTTCATTCGCTTTTATTTTACGCATAAAATACCATTATTTTTGGTAAAAATCGACTGTGAAATGTGTTTTTAATTATAGGCAGATAGAACTAATAAAAGCTTACTTAATTTATTTTGTTAGCATATTATTATCATCATAATAATATGCTACCCTCTTGCGACAAAATAACCGTTAGAGCAAAAAGGTAGAGAGAATGGTACCACCACGATAACTAACCTTCTTTCTATAAGTCAATTAACAGTCCACTTAAAATTCTGAGAGACGCTTGTTCAATAAATGTATACGAACTTATAACCCAATTATGGTCTTAGCTTCACACTTCCCACGGGTTGTTGTAAAATCTGATGTGTAGCACCGCCTCTAGCTAGTCGAGAAAATGGGCAAGGTTCGAATTCAAGTAAATCGAAGGTATTATAATAAGGGCACCAGTTCCGATATTGTAACTATGCCATACACCAAGCTGACTACCATAAATCCGGAACTAATTTATTCTTGAACCCCAGGTAGAATGATAAGTAAAACCAACACACTCATTCCAAATTCAACAACAGGTTTATTAAAATTTAAATATTGTACCAATAGTTCATGTTCAAATATTTAGAACAAAACAGGCTATTGCTAACTAATCTCTCCGCCAACGCTTAATCGTGGCTCATTACAACTTGAGTCCAATTACATTTAAAAAAAAACCACACAAGAAATACATTGAATTATGATTTACATCAGCGCAACCCAGTTGCCAGTATTTAAAGATTTCTGAAGGAATGAATAAATGACTAAAAATGGCCACCAAGGTGATCCACAACTTCAATTACAAATGACAAATAATTACAAAATAAAAGAAATCCAAAATGGAAATCAAATGAGACAACCCTAAGGTTAATTTTAATTACCTAACAATATTCTTACAACAAGCACATAATTATTAAGCAACTTGCCGAAAAGTCTTTCCAAAGTCGAACAGTTTGATCGTAAATTGCAATACGACAACACTCCAAAATGAAACACTCTGTATACCAGAGGCAACCGACAATCTGTTCGACAGAAGAGTGCAGACTCTAAGTTATATGATATCTAATACTATAAATATTAGCGCTGGTTAAGTATGCTTTACATAAGAAACCGTGATTAAAATTAAATTCAATAATTTCTTACAGGATCCCACATTAATAAATTTAAATGGTTGACTAATTACACTAAATAACAAGCAATAAATTTACACAATACGGATGCGAGGCTGCACTGCCAATACGCATCCGAAATCTGCTCAAAATTCTAAATCCAAAAAAAAAGGCTACGTAACGTCTTCAAAATTTACAAAGTAACCCCCAACTGGAGTCACTGTTACTTATAAAACTACGTTAATTGAATAAATTCAAATTATAAAGGCTCACATGCCACAAAGAAGTAAATTTAAGAAATTACGATGACTTAAATGATTAGTTAGGCCGAGAAAAATTGAAATTTACTGTATGAAAGTACTCGAAATTCACATAAATTTACCAAAACTGATTGGCAAATAAACCCCACGTTATGGGTAATATCAGATAAACTAGCTAATACGGCAGGCCTTGAAGGCCCGCTATCGCCTCTTATTCCGCTTACAGTTGAGGTACCGCTCCCCCTTATTCTTTTAACTTTATTGCGGATTTTGTCTTTATTGCCTTTCAGTTTTTGAAACACCATATAATTCCGATATATAGCGAATAACTAAATATAATTGTGTTTTATATGTTCAATTTCGCTTAGTTGTTTTTATACACCCCTGTATATAGTTTACAACTATGCAATATTTTATTCAGAATGCTTATCGGATGAAATGATTAATAATCGATTTAGTGATAATAGCAGTTTTTAAATTGAAAATGTTTAACGGCTGTCCATGAAATAAGATGTATTTTATCGTTTAAAGTTATATTGACATTTTTCACATACTTTTCCTGTGCCTCACAGACGGTAGTTTTCACTCTATTTATAATTTTTCTACTATTATTGGCTTTTGTGCCTTGACTTGCCGATGATTTATTTCACGTTTGCCTAATTTATCTATAGTTTGAATTTTGTTTGTGGGTATAAAATTAGAATAATCTCGAAATCTGTGTTTTTTGCATCAGTTGGAAAATGTGGTTTGATAGTTTTTGTTAATAGTGTTTCAGTCTATATACATATTGCTGTAGCATATAAATATTTATTTTAAATAACAATATTGCCATATAATTTATATGCTGTGACAACATATTTTTGTGTGTATTACCACACGTAGGGTATAGTCTTTTGTACACATTATACTCTTTAAATTATTCTTTACACACCAAGAACTTATAATTGGTTTTGTATTTTTATCTTATATTGTTGGGTCATGTACCTTATAACTATTGTGGGTCCTGGCAATGTTTGTGGTTCCTTCTTCTTTGCTGATGATTTTTCTCTTGTTCATTATAGGGAAAAGGTAATAGTTTTGTTCAAAGAAAAACTGTATGTCTATTCAACATAATCATGTATTTTTTATTTTGTAATTTATGGATTCAAAAATATAGTTTCCTTTATATACACACCTTTATGCTCTAAACAAGATACATAATTGAAAAATGCTCATATCATTTATACCTAATGCCGGTTGTAATGTATGTAAATCTTTTGTTTATTTATTTATTCTACCAAACAAAATAAATATTTATCCTGCAAATAAACAAATGTAAACTTTTATTGTACGTTTATGAATATACTTATCGACGTTATAATATTTATGTATAGGCTTCAATTAATTGCTTTAGACAACCATTTGCACGTGTTGTATCTAGCTCTTAATCTATGCCTTGTGAAATTCTAATTAATTATTCGCTTAATTTGAAAGAAATTAATGATGTCTAGACAATACGATGAAGAAAATGCTCATTTTCACGTAACATCTCTCCAACTGACCAACACCATTAATCCTATTTGGTTGTAATTCCAATTATATAAATTTAAAATAAACCTTACAGGATAAATTATTTACTTATCTATTTTGTCCAACAATACATTGATTAATCATTCGCACGTAAAAATCAATGTCTGTCCAACAACTCGTATAACTTCATTTTCAAAAGAAATAATAAACTTACTTGTTATCAAAAAATCTATTTTGAATGTCCATTATGAACGCTTCAAATGAATTCAAATGTATTAAATAAAATAAATTACTGTGACTATATGTGTTGAAGAAATAATGAAAAACTACAATATAACAATAAAAAAAAAATCTTATTCTTTAAGAGACCTTCCTTTTGTAAGTGTTTTGAGAAGTTCACCTCTCGGAGGTGTTATCAGAAAGTCCTCCTGTCGAATCTTGTCTTCGTATTTATAGCGGCAAAAATAAACTATGTTGACCATTGCGCCCTCTAGTCCATGTTTAGGTTGGTACTGGAATACACTTTCCCGTGAAATCGCTGCCCATATGTTGCCGCCTTGATACACGCACACATACACATTTTGTTCTGACAGTTCACAATTTTTCTTAAACGTCAACATAACCTTCCAATTCAAAGATCCCCTCTGCTTTGCACATCATTCCCAACGGTAGGTTTATTCTTGTCACTAATACCATCCTTCTTTGTACTCGTCAATGAACCTATTACCTTGTTCATTGTTCGATACATATTTTTTCTTTCCATTTATTAATGTTAGTTTTACTTTTCTTTTAGCCAGATTGTGCCTTGGCAAAATGGGAAACATGTCGAAGATGACCATTATTTTTCTTCCCACACTGCCTGTACTTGTAGAACACGTCCGCCTCCAGTCCCTGAAGCATTGTGTTACGAACAAATCATGAACACAGATACCTTTTTATTTGTGATATCAATTACCTTTAAATACAAAAATATGTCACTGCTGATTGCCTCTATGTTTTACATATTTTTATATCCTTTTTCTTAGTCTAGTAGTAAGTTAAGGTAAATTTTATTCTTTAATACTATTTAATTCTTAAACTCTCATAAGATTTTTACTGCTTTATGCATATCGTATTTCATTTCTTTTCATGATTTATAAACCATACATCATGTGTATTCTCTTACAAAAGAAATATATTACTTATATTTATTTTGTCTTTATTTCATACTTTTCTTTATTTAATAAATTTTTATTCTACATCTTTTGTTTTATATTTATTTAATAAACTTTATTTTGCATATTTTCATTATTTACTGGAATAATAATAAATTGACTATGAGTATGCAACTTTGTATACCTTCATGTAGTTCTTGTTGCATAGTTTTACTCAATAATATTTAAATAGGACTTTTTGTTATTTTTATTTTTATTTCTAAGCTTAAACTAAGTCTTAAATCAATCTCTACAACTATTCTTATTTTACAAATTTTGCGAGTTCACGGCAATATGTCGATTCCATTGGTCTTTTTGGTTTAAATGAAAATTCATTAGAGTTTAAAAAAAACATTTTATTTTATACAAACTTGTAGATAGCTCTATTAGAATTATGTTTTGTTGACGCGAATGTATACTTTTAAATAATTCATTTAATCATTGTTCTATAACAAATAATATTTATTTCATTGGCATTTTTTATAATGATTTCCATTCCTATACTTTTATAATTTGCAGTGTTTCTTTGTGGTAAATTGTATTACAACTGTCAGTTATATATGATGCTTAATAATGTTGGTAAAGCCTTGTTCACACTGTACATAATTATTTTCTTTTGCATTGTACACCTACAATTTAAGGAATATATAGATATAATATATGTATTATGGTAATATTGATTACTTATTGTTATATTCGAAAATACTGTAAAACATCCTTATAGAATTTCTATTTTGAATTATTGTAATTGACGATGTCGCGGGACGTTCATTTTCATCAATGATAATTAAACAATCTTTTTTGAATACGTATGATATTACTTCTCAATTTGCCTGACACAGTAACAACATGATTAAGTGCTTGTTTAATCTGGTAGGAATATATTTTAGTTTCTTTTTTCTATTTACAATATCTTATAATATTTTGAAGTATTTTTACAACTTAATTCATGGACGAAATGACTCCAGTCATGTAATAATTGCTAAAAATGAGTAGAAAGTATTTATAAACAAATAAGGAATCGAATTTATAAATTTCTTACCTATACACTATTATCATTGGGCCAATTATTATATATTGCAATATTTATTGTGTTGAATGTTTGCGAGCTAATGCTTCAATCTTTTCGAGCTTGAATTCGCCTTTTTCGCGTCCGCTTACAGCTTTTTACAGGTTCCTGTAAAACGCGATCACTCTCGTGGTGGTTTTTAGAATGTAAGATTTTATAGACTTGTGGCACACTCTGAATATACATATATTTTGTAAAGCCAATTGTATATTTCATTCAGAATTCTTCTAGAATTTTTTTTTACACAAACTGTTACACAATGAAGAGCGACAAATATAATTTAATGTTAAACATAAGAATGTTGTTGTACGAGAGACATTCCATTCCTTTTTATGCACTTACGTCGTACTGCGTGGAGATGATTTATTGCGGTTTGTAAACAAGAGCGTTTTTATACGTCGCCTAGAGTACACATGTGTGTGATTTACGACCCTATCCGTTTTTTGTCGTCGCCCGGTCTGCCTCTTTTTTGTGGGACTTTCATTATAGTATCTAACATAAAAATGTAGAAGTTACTAAAACTTACTAGAAAATTGACGATATTTTAGAACATGTTATAATTCATGAATTAGTTCACCAATTAATTCATGAACTGGAATTGACGTCGATTTTTGTATTACACTCATCAATTTTTGTTCATGAATTATTTGACAAATGTGAAACAGGCTTAACAGTAGATTTACAAGAAACTGTCAATCATATCATAACACAAGTACTGCCATTTGTTTTGCAGTTTTATATTTTATAAATTTGTTTGATAAACAACAACAGGCGAAAAACATTCAAAATGAATTGAATTCTAATTGTTTTTGAAACAGTATTTGTTGCAAGCCTCAATTTATAATGTTGATGAGTTTCCAATAGAAATGATTGTGGTATGTTTAAGTTACACTATTTGTCACATGTTGTTATGTGTTCCTGTACGTTGTAATTAAACGCATTTTAACAACTGACGATTCAATCAACGCTAGTAGTTTTTGTTTATTATTTAATCAATTTCTATATATGTATATATTGTTACGTAGTTAGTTTAGCAATGGTTGTTGTGATGTACTTTAATTTCGTAGTGGTCAACTACATATTATAACAATCACACTATTATACAATATACACCTACATTCTTTTGAAATGACCGGTCTGCATTTAAAATCGCTGCGCGTATCAGTCGATAGTCACATTCTAATTGTATGGATATTTGGTCGCCAGAGCACACAAAATATACAACATAATATCTCTCCAGAATATTTATATTTGTTTGAATGCTCTTCATTGTACAATTTTTTATTTAAATTCCTTTCCTCTACTTGCATATTATTTCTTAAGATATACTCATTATGTATAGAGGAAATGCGTTACATATATGTTGCCGGATCTATTTTTATTTCTGTCAGTGACATATGATATAACCAAAGAAAATATTTATTCACAATACAATAACTATAACGTAATATATTTTGTAATTGAACTGCTCTAAGACTTCAGTCTTTCTCAACTGATTTATTATATTGATTTAGATTGTCGAAAAACCTTAAATGTTTCATAACTTATCCATAATAACATTTAAAGTAACCAATACTTACACTATTCAAATTAAATTAAACAGATGATTATAGAAAAGTTTGTAAAAAGCTTCGACTGTTTACAGAAACCTTTCGGCATTATATATCAAAGGACGCAAAATAAATAACAAACAGGATGTCCACTTCTAAGAACTGTTTTTAAACAATTTATATCTAAGTAAAAGTACACATGAAAAATTTGACAGACAAAATAGACACAACACACGCTTTTTTGACAGATATGATTTATCTGCCACTACCGAATTGAACTATTAGTCTATTAAAAATATGTAACATAGAAATTTAATATTGAAACGGAAATTCTGTGTTCTTTTTTTGCAATGCATGCGTATATTACGATCAATTTATAAATTTTGTATTTAAGCTAATGAAATAAATGTCCTCAAGTATAATTTAACAAAGTAACTTTTTTAGTTTCTCTAATACAGTTATGACAACATGTAAACGTCATCGATGACGTGCAATTGAATACAACGCGTCTACTCTATATGTATATGTAAATCGAACTAGTTTAGCTTACTGAAATAATTTAAGTAACAAGGTGACTATGATTTAGCCAATTTATTTTTATTTGCTTAGTACAACAGATAATCTACATAAATGCTTTTGAAAAATATCATTAGTTTTATTATTATATGTATAACCTTACTTTTAAATTAATTCAATTATTAATTAAAACAATATTTGCCTTTTTAATTTCTTATACGTAGTATAACGAAGTACTGTGATGATGAATATTTTCGACCTCAAGATTTTTGCAGATGTCTACGTTTTAAAGCCCCCTGATACCGAAAGGTGGTTTTTGCGAACATCTCTCTCCCCCCCCTCTCTCCCTCTCTCTCATTTCTAAAGAATACAAAAGTACTAAAATGTGAATTTTAGAAAGACAAAATTTTTACCGGAAGTAGGTCTTTTTATCTTAGCGAAAACAGTTTTTAGCAAATATCTTACAAATTACTCATTCTCTACAGATTTATCTAGAATACAAAAATATTTAGAGCCCGAATTGGAACAATTTTTGTATAAAAGAAATTACAAAGTTCGGACCGGAAGTAAGACGTTACCCTTATCGAATAGCAGTTTTTTTATACATTCTGTATAAATGTATTATAAGTGCAAAAGTATTTACGGCTACATTTGGAAAAATTTTTGAATAAAAGAAATTTTAAAATTTGGGCCGGAAGTAATGCTTCTACTCACGAAATAGCAGTTTCTTGGAAAATCTCACAAATTTTGCATTCTATTCAGATTTATTAAGAACACAAAATTGTTTAGAGCCGCATTTGGAATAATTTTTATATAAAAAAAAATTTCAAAATTTGGGCCGGATGTTTTACTTTTACTTATATCGGATAGCAGTTTTTTGCAAATGTTTCTGAAATTATGCATTCTATAGAGATTTATTAAGATAATAAAAATATGTTTACTTTTTATAAGAAAACTGGGGTTGTTATAACAACAAATTGTTTTAGTCTTATTTTAGCTTCAACATCTAAAATAAATACAAATCACTCCCAGAAATAATAGTAACAAGTTCCTAAAATTCCAGAAAACCGAAATTTGAATAAAAGAGTGGATCTTACTGTTGAAATTAAAATAAAGCGCTGAAGAATAAAAGAAAAGGCAGAAAGACATTGAGGAAAATAAAAATTATTTTACCAAGAAAGTAGCATGAATATTTCAAATATATTGGCTATAGTATATGCCAGATGTAGTTTCTTTACAAAGCAACTTAATACGTCATGTAATACAATCTTTTTCTTTTAATTGTATTAACATTTATGGGTCAATTCTGTGCACATCTGTAAGATCTGTAACATAATGTGTAACGTAAACGCTGTATGCAAACTTGTTTGTATATGATTATAGAACAAATAAAAATCATGAATAATATAAATATAGGAAATATGTTCATAGAGGTTTTGTTGGAAGAAGACATGAAAGGGATATCTATATAAGGCAGAATATTGTGTAGCAAGGACCCCTGGCAATGAAAGTAGTTTTGTTTTTTATGTATACAAATTTATTTATTTTTTTGGAGTTTGAATTTTTTGGTTTTTCCTGTATTGTTTAATAAATATATATGAACTTTTATTGCATAGCTGTTGGTGCAGATGTAAGTTAAGTGCAAAGAAACAGTTATATGTCACAGTAACTTATAAAATAACATATAATATGCACTGAGATAGGTAAAAACGGCACTCTTCAATAAAATAAATTCACAAAGCATATACCAACATTATTAAAATAAATGAATAATTTATAACTTAAAACAAAAAATATTCTCATAAAAAAGCACTTTTAAAAAAAATAAAATAAATACACATTTTCGTAAAACAAAATATACAGGCTGTTCCTAAATATCATGTACATAAGGAAGGGGGTAACTATTTGGTTTATTTTGTGCCTAAAATTTCATATAAACACAGGTCTGCAAACGCTTCGTTACCAATATGCAGGGTGTTGAAATTTCAAGAATTTTTCACTTTTTACTGTATAGCTCCTGCAGTTTTTGAGATATTTTGTTCAAATTTGGAAGGTAGGTTACGCTATAAGGCTTGCATCATTAGCCATGCCAAATGATTATGTAAATCTACAGGGTAATAATTTTTTCGGGGTCATGCCCTCTTTTCTCACCCTGAACTTTTTTGCGATGCGCCACTGCTAGATTCTAAAATACGCAATAAATTTTCTGTCTTGTTTAGAAACTTTTTGATCCCTTATATTTTTTTCTTATCTCTGACCGTTATCGAGAAAAAAAATAGAAAACAATTTTCTGTAATTCGCCAGAGAAAATTAAATTTTTTAAAATGGTCTAGCAGGCTCTGGCTTTATTCAGATAATCACTTGAGTTTATTAATTTGACAATTGACATTAGAAATCGTAAAAAAACTGCAGGAGCTATACAGTAAAAAGTGAAAATTCTTGAAATTTCAACACCCTGCATATTGGTAACGAAGCGTTTGCAGACCTATGTTTATATGAAATTTTAGGCACAAAATAAACCAAATAGTTACCCCCTTCCTTATGTACATGATATTTAGGAACACCCTGTATATATATACATTGTCATAAAACAGTAAGCTTTTTTATAATGCAAAAATAAATAAACTTTCTTTTAATACAAAAATAAACAAATAGACTGCATATACACGGTGGCCAGAAAAATGCGGACAAACGCCACGCAGGCCAAATCTTTGTTTAATTCTGAGTTGACAATCTTAATTGAAAAAAGTAGTACAGTGCTTTTTTTTTTTTTTTTGTAAACCATTGGTATTAATCGATTAGTTACATCAATGCATTTGAGATAAATTAAATAAAAATAAAATAAATTTCACCACAATGATTTTACATAGATAAATTTGACGAATTTTGCTAAATTTTAGCCGTACAACTTAATGTTTGATGGTCTCGTATGCCGTAAGGAAGGACCGTATAACTTTTTTGGATTAAGATTATCGCCTCAGAATTGAACAAAGAATCGTTCTACCTGGCGTTTGTCCGCATTTTTCTGGCCACCGTGTATTGTAAATAAAGATCTAATTGTTCCTTGGTGGTCCTTTTTTTCCGTTTACGTTTTTGGCTGCTGTAATAAATACATTACCAAAAAATAGATAGATTGCTTGACAAAATTAGTATCTTACCTCATTATTTTAGATAATATAATTATAACAGTTATATATTTCCAGAAATGTTTTAATAATATCACTGAACTTCTATGCCTACTACACTTACCTTACAGATTTTGCAACTGCCCAAGTAGCCAAGTTCGTTGGCTTGAGAGCGTCCCGATATCACTCCAACATTCTAAGATCGGTAGGATATCAGTGACCTCCACCCAATGTCATACGAATATAAAATTCCTATATCATGTAAATGTCAATTTATGCCGTTGGGTTGACACCAGACCAACGTTGTCTACATTGGTAATATATTGGTTAAATATCTCATACCGATATTGTATCGACAACAACAATCTACATACTATTAACATCAAAGAAAAATGTCTATATAATATCAAGGTCACAACGTCACTGTGATGTTGGTTGTAGGTCAGTGTTCGATATAAATTTAGATTAAAGGGGATGACGTCATACTTTCTCATTCTGCGATTAAACGCCAACATCGTATTAACTTTGCAAAACAATATTGAATATAGTCTATATTAATTTATCACAGAATATATTACACACTGTACCTACCATGAATAGGTAATTGTTGGCGTGTGAAATGAAATATATAGATCCTCAAAGTTAATTAAGCAGTTTTATAAATAATTTTAGAGACCGGACACGAGAGGCCCATTACTCATCACCCACGGGCGCATTATTGAAATTTTGTATTTTTAAATAGTTTTTTATTTTATTTATATAATTGGCTAACAAGTGGGTTGCAATCTCTATAAAATACAAAATACATTTTTGTTTGTTCATTTTGTAGTCAAATCAAGTAAATTCTCGGAATTGTCTGAAATACAAGGTAAATAGAATAAATTGTAAAAACTTCTCACACTGCTACATTGAGGAGAGAGGAAGATATTAAATTTGTAAATAAAATGCAAAAAATTCGAGACGCCGACATAGTGTCGCCAGCAGAATACATGGAGGGGGGATTGTATCTGGATCACATTTAGCATTATTATAGTAGGGTAGTTGTCTAACACGCTGCTAACACGTGCTAATTTTCTTAGGCCTTCCTTGTTTGTTAAATGTTTTTGTGATAGATGGTAAATTATAGCTTAATGCTTGGTGTAAAGTGACCACGCCGCCCTTGAAGTATGATGTGAAGTGAAAATTGGGACGTAAGTACATTTTATATTAAATTATAATACATTCTGGGTTTATTGAACTTGTGCAAATGTGTGTATACCATAAGACCGCGTGCGTCTGCATTATCGCGATACCTGTAGAGTAAGCGCCCCTTCCCCCGCCCCCGCGCGCGCGCGCGGGGGCGGGGGAAGGGGCGGCAAAACATAAAAAAATCGGTATAAATCAACCGGAATACGAGTGCGCACAGCGAATGGGATACAGAAATTGAATGGATTGTACTTTGTTTTTTTAAGATCACTAAATACTTTCATAATAACAATTGAATAGATTATTATTAACATAATGTTTGCTGATTAATTTATAACACGTTCAATAATGTTCACATTAAACATAAATAATAATTTTTAAATAGAAGCAATAATTAACTAATGGTCGTTCATAGTGTTCAGTATTTCTACATTGACTGAGAATACAGTGTGAAAATTTTATTCATGACATGTATTACATTTGCATTTCTACTACTGTTTTATTCCAAGAACTTGATCAAGTTAAAATTGACAAGTTCTGTATTACACATGTCAAGTCGACTTGATCAATTTCTTGACCAAGTACTTGTTGAATTATCACATGTTGTATTTTTCTTCTCAACTTGATCAAGTTTTTAGTGATTTCTAGTAAAAGGCATGTTTAAAGTTTTTGCGACTGTGTAAAATATAAACACAAATCTTCCGTAAATTTTTAATTTTTCTATTTCATACTGTTGCACTATTGGTACTACTAATTCACCTAAAAACTTGGTCAAGAAATTGATAACTGTAATACAGCCTTTATATCTGTATTTAATTCAACATTGACTTGCAAAATGAGCTTTATGCTTCATTAGGTTCTTATAGAAGTCAAATGAAATTTATGTTTTACTTTAATGTTTACAAAATACATGTCTTACTTTCTTGTGAATTTATCTGAAATAAATGCTCTTACATGGCAAACTTAATTTGTGTTTTTCTTTATTGCTTTAAAAATATATGTTTTACTTTCTTGAGATTTCCTCTAAAATTCAACAATCATTGCAATGATTGCAGTATAAATCATGTAAATGTGCAAAAAGAGAATTATAAATGTTTGAAAAAATCAAAGAAAACACTTATAAACATTCTCTATATCATTCCGTACTAATTTACAGGATATTATATAATTTTAAAAGGCATGTAAAAAAATCAATGAAATAAACTACAAATTTGTAAATAATACACTTTATAACGTCTTTTGTTACTGATTTGCATATAATTTTCAAATAAATATTGAAAAATACAAGTTTGTTCGACCATCTATCTTCTATATAACTCTATGGATGACAGTCGTTTGTCCGAATCTGCATGAAAGTTGGAATGGGCTTTCTCCAGTAGGTGGTTTAAGGTTAGGTTTCTTGTTTGTTTTTGTTATGTTTGGGTTGAGAAAAGTTATTAAAAAACATAAAAATCAAATGTAATTGTTATGTGGTAAAGTGAAATAAACTTCATTTATTACAATTTTCATAATTTCAACGATGTGTATAACAGATACGACTAAAAATGTGACATGGAAAAATCACTCGGTGAGCACCTTAATTATTAATTATCTCCGTTCCTGTACGTGAGCGCGGATTAATTTATAAGTAAAAGTTGTTCAATTAGTGCTGCTCTATAAGGTAGGTACACTAGTTTTTTTGTCAAAAATCGGCTGCACCCGTATTCTCAAAAAACTCCAACAAGTGGACCCAGTGTTATACTGGATTACAACAGAGCTAGTATTTCGCATATGCCTATGATGCACTCGATTTGTCCAAAAAATCTACATTTATACGGTGTAGTCGGGCAGTCGCTTCCACATATAGGCGTCAGTTCGAGTTTTATTATTGCTTAAGAATAACATTTTTTTAGCTAATTATAGGTTAATTGCAATGTTGAATTACAATTCTGTTTTAAGAAGTAAATATTTTATGTTTCAGTATTTTATTATAGTTGAGTTTTTAGATTATAATATTTGTTGAAAAATATTATTTTAGTTAAGAAGTTTTTTTTATTTTAAAGTCTAGGAGTTATTTATTATTTATTTTTGCTCTTTTATGTTGTTTATGAAGCTGTGATGAGTTACTTCACTGACATATTATCAGTGATTATCTGATGCTTCAAACAACTACAAATAATTACTTACAACGGAAACGCAATACCTATTACACTGCTTTTCACTTGATTTGCCTACGAATACATTTATACTAGTGGTGTGCAAAAAGTATCTATTGGATACTTTGTATCGGATACCTAGAGGGAGCAAATGTATCGTATACCGACAATGAAAAGTATCGGATACTCAACGTTTATAAAGTTTATTAGATGTACTTGCATTTTTCTGATGTATGTTTGTCTACAACTGGATATAATTTATTCCTTAGTTACGTTCTTTTTTAAAATAAACAGGATATCAACTGACTATTCAAACATAATTTACAAAGTATGCATGTATGGATAAAGTCATAATTTGTGCCTAGACAAAATATTCCATTGGTGGTCATTTATAATTTAGTCTCAAATAAATATTCCAAATTGACAAATGAGATGAGTTTTTTACTATTCAGCATATAAACAATGTTATCATTGATGCTTGAAAAATGTACCTACTATTTTACTAATACGATCCTTTTCTTATTAATTAGCAAAGATGAAATACAAGTATAGTTATCGACTTGAGTTAAAAGTAAAGTATCGGATACTAAGTATCCGATACAAAGTATCGAATATAAAAGTGTAAAGTATTGGTATGTATTCGATACTTAAAAGTATTTATTTTGCACACTACTAATTTATACGTATAACTTATACGCCCGCTGTCGGTGTGGCAATTCAAGTTGGCATGCCCATTTATAGTCGACCAGTAGTTACTAATACATGCATCGCGCTATGAACGGCGGCCACACGGTATATGTATGAATGTATACTTTGGTCTTGTAATTGTCATACTCGTAATATTAATTTAAATTTAAATTATAAATCACTAAATACCTACATTAAGGGGACTCACGCAGAAGTGCTTACTAACTGCCGTGAGGTAGGACGTAAGGGGGTGGCGCTATATGCGCTTATGCAAATTCAGCCGTTGTAAGGTATTCGTTTTGGTGAAACAAACGGCAGACATTTTTGTTTTTTTTTATTATGTTTTTGTATTAAATTTACACCAAAGGATCAATTAAGGTTTTGCTGGGGGTACTTCCTAATAATTAAAATTATTTACTCCTACATTTCACTCTCGAAGTTGGCCAAATTTACATCATAACACAGTTTCAGAAACTTTATTTTAAAAACTAATTCCAGTGAAACATGCATTGAGCCTTTGTTTATTTGTGTTTTAAATTTCGTTTTGATATTTCGTAAATGAAATTTGAACGAAACCTTCTAAAGTCCAGAATTTGCATACCCCCTTACGCCCTACCTCACTACAGATATTCGGCAGTGGCAGACGCCACTAATAGATCTATTTTCAAGGTCACTTCGGAAATCTAAATATCAGATAAGACGTTCAGAAATATATGTGTTAAATAACTGATAATAAAATAATGTTATAATACCTTAATCATATTTGCACACCAATTAGACAATAACAATATGTCAAACAAAATGTATTAGGTATAAGTGCATCAGCATCCGATAAATTATATGCGAAATAAATAAGACAAAATGTTTGACAAACGTGTTAAACTTCAAATTCTTACTTAATATTGTGTTATTTTCCTTTATAAATGTCAGATTAAGATTTAATTAACTTCACAAATAGGTAGTTCGTCTAATTTGTGTACACGAACCTAATAATTTATGGAAATTATGTGTATTATACCTACTTTGAAAGAATATATATTTTGTATTATTGGTGTGCAGTCGGGTAATTCCCCGATTCTCCCTATCTTAGACAATAATACCGATTTCCGTTTCAGTGTTGAAGTATTTATTTAATGAGTGCATTCGTTAAACAAACATTTTTATGAAATATGTTTATTTTTACTTTCTTATACGTCGTAGTAGGGAATATCAGAAAGTAAACTGCCAATATGCATTCTACATTCTTATACGTAGTATAAGGAAGTATTGTGATGACGAAAATTTTCGACCTCGAGATTTTTGCAGATGTCCACGTTTTGAAGTTCCCTGATACCGAAAAAGTGGTTTTTAAAAAATGTCTGTGTGTCTGTGTGTGACCACGAAAGCGGTCAAACCGCTGGAGATATCAATTCCAAATTTTGTATTTACGTGTATAATCTCCCTCTCGAGATCTGATTAGTTTTTCAGTAAAATCGATAGACCGGAAGTAGCAGTTTACTTCAGTAAAGAAATCGAATTTTGCCAATATTTTGTCAACTACTAAGTTTAAACAAATTTATAAAGAATTCATATGTACTTAAAATTAAAATTGAGAACAATTTTATTTAAAAAGTTTTTCGAAATTCCTACCGGAAATAGGTCTTTTATACTTATCGAAAATAAGTTTTTTGCGAATATTTCGCAAGTAATGCCTTTTAGACAGGTACGTTACGGGTATAAAAGTATTTAGAACATACTTTTCAATCATTGTATAAAAAGGGTTTCAAAATTCAGACCGGAAGTACCACTTTTACTCTTATCGAATAGCGATTTTTTGCAAATACCTATGTCGTAAATTATGCATTCTATATATTATCAAGAGTAGAAAAGTATTTAGTGCTAGATTTGCAATATTTTTTGTATAAATGCAATTTAAAAATTTGGACCGGAAGTAACACTTTTACTCTTAGGGAGTAGCACTTTTTGTCGAATATCTTGCAAAGTATGCAAGCGGTTTATTAGGATAGTAGAAGTACTTAGAACAGGTTTTTGAATAATTTTTGTGTAAAAAAATGCTTAAAATTGTATAGTTTGAAACGCTCATACGTATAAGTAACTCGTGTGGTAGCCACACCTCATTTTTTGTGTTTAATATTATTGGGTGTGTATGTAGGTATATATACATCACTGTAAATATGGATTCATTTTACGCCGATTCAATGTGCGTCGGCTTCTGTAGGGCGGCGTAAACCGAGGTCTACCTGTATTTATGTATGAATATTTAATAGGAATTTAACTAATTTATTACTAGTAATGTATCTGACATTTTTAATAAGTACCTAATCTATCTCGATTTTTTCATAAAAAAAAATGAACTATATGCAACGTACACGTATTGTATGAAAAAAATTTAAATAAATTTATTGGGTAAATATAAAAGAAAATAAAGATAATTTTACTTTTTTAAAATAATTAAATTACTAATTAGGATCACTAGTATATGAAGATATGTTGTGGGATGTTAAGTAATAATACCTAGCAGTTTAAAACGACAAAGAAGAAAATATTTATTTTATGAAATAGTTGCGCGGTTTTAACTCTTTAACTTACTTTTTAGATACAAGTTTTATATCTATGTGGTGGAGAATCAATTAAGGAAGCAGTACATCTCATCATGAAGAAATGTATGACGACTACGTTATCCATGCAATTTTCACTGAAAGGGAAGAAGAAGAAAAAACCTTTCTGTCAAACAACTATATACCAGGCGATTGTAGGTAGTGTGTTGTTTTCCAAATGGCAGTGCCTTTTTTAATTGTCAGTTGCAGATACTGAATTTCTATACACTAATACTTACAGGCAGTATATAAATTAAATGACAGACATATTAATTTGCTTGGTGGTTTAATTGAGCATGTTCCAAATATGTATTTGTTTTTTAAAACTTAAATTGCATTAATTGATTATTTAATTACCAATTAGAATTGAATAATGATTTATTGCTCAACACATTACTTATTTCAACATAATACTATATAAAACATAACATAAACTTATTTGTATTATACAGGGTGAGTAATTAGTAGCCGCTTCTTCGATTGCTCTTTTGTGTTTTAAATAAAAGAAAGAACATCAGTGGAAAATTCATGGTTGCTTTTAGAGCATATTTTAAAAAATACTTTAAGGTGTAATTCACGTCCGGTTTTACCGGAAATTTACTGAACTTAATTTTTTTAAATGGCTCGTTCTATATATTTTTCAATTTTCTAGTACTGTCGTAAATTGCCTATTCAACTGTTTTTTCTTTTTCATAATTTTTTTTGAAAATATTTGACCAAAACACGTGTTCAGAAAAAAATCATTTTCACATTGTTCTGAAAAGTAAAACATTAACTTTGGCGGTGCTTGTAGCTTGTAAAGATAGGCATAGCCCATTGTTAATAAAAGTGAAAGAGAATAAAGGAGGAACAAAAAATAAAATACCGGGTAATAAGTTTTTGGTTTGTGAAAATTTCGAGAAGTATGAAAAAACAAAGTTCTTCAAGGTATTGTCGAGTGCAACTTATACTAAATGATGCAGAATTTTCTTGGCTACAAGCACCACCAAAGTTAATGTTTTACTTTTCAGAACAATGTGAAAATGATTTTTTTCTGAACACGTGTTTTGGTCAAATATGTTCAAAAAAAAATAATAACCCAAAAACCATTGGCTTAATTTTGAAAAAGAAAAAACAGATGAATAGGCAATTTACGACAGTACTAGAAAAATCAAAAATATATAGGATGTCATTTAAAAAAATGAAGTTCAGTAAATTTCCGGTAAAACCGGAAGTGAGTCACAGCTTAAAATATTTTGTAGAATATGCGCCACAAGCAACCATGATTCTTCCACTGATTGTTCTTTCTTTTATTTAAACTACAAAAGAGCAATCGAAGAAGCGGCTACTAATGACTCACCCTGTATATCTATTTTATATCTACCATCATATTAATAAATATATTTTGTTCGCTCGTAGATGCAGTACGCCGTCGTTTTGAAAACGCTACTGATCCGGATATCGATAAATGTTACAGCAAGTGACAGAGAAGGCTGTGGGATCGACCGGATACCGAAAAAGCTGCATACAACACAATTTAACGGCACGCTGATGGAATATCCCTATATTATATAATATAGCTTTTACAGACTGGAAGTGACATAGATATATAATAATTTAATTTTTTTAGGCATTATAAAGTATACATCATTTAATTTTCATTTATCCTATTATAAGTGTAATATCATATTTTCAACTTAATTGTCAGGGTGGACGTAAGTCCGATATATAGAGAGTTAGTCAAAAAGATTGTGTATTTATCTTTAAAAATATGTGACATGTAGTATGTGCCTCCTTTAAAACAAACAATTTTGAGAAATGTTATAAGTAAGATACCTATTAGCGCAATTTATGATACCAAGAAGACTTACATAAACGTTTTGGGTTGTTTTTCTAGCGATTACTTATTCTTTGAAGATATTTAAAAAAAATTGAAAATTGCCGAAATTTTCAGTTATCCACACCTTAGTGACCATTGAAGATAGAACAAAACTAAAAATGGCACTTTACAGTGATATTTACGTAGAATTTAAAACTCTGAATTAAGAATTCATGACCAACTTAATTATCAAGATTAAAATAAACTTACGTTTTTTTTTTTAAATGACAATCACAGTTAGCCATGACTTCATAAAAATACTTTCTTTTTTCTGATTTCATAGATATAGGCTTTGCTTTAGTTATCTTTTAGAAATTTTCGTTTATGTTATATCTTGATAATTAAGTGTCATGCATTTTTATCTAAGATTATTAAATTTTACGTAAAAATTATTACCATATTCCATTTTTAGTTTTGTTCTACCTTTAATGGTTACGAAGATATGGATAACTGAAAATTTTGGCAATTTTCATTCTTCTTTTAGATATCTTCAAAAGCTGACAATAAATAACATATCTGAAAATTAAGAATGTTCCCCATATAGGGATATAGGAAAGATAGTAAATGGGCACCTATATAAGGGATAGACAATCTTTTTAGTTTTCTCCACAATATGTTCTTTTATTTTTTTTTTAGAATTTTGAAATTTTTTTAATAATAAATTATAATTTATATTTATAAATATATGTATATTCCTGGCGTTTTTTCATAAAGAAATTAAATTTGTGAAAATATTTATTTTGTCTTCATTTAATTCACATTCATTATCTATCTGTGTACGACGTCAGTTCATTCAAAACATACATTTTTATTTTGTAGTAGTACTCTTATTGCCTGTATTTATTTACTGTATTGCGTCAACTTAAATTTAATAGTAACATTCATTTATGTATTCATATTAAATTGGAAGTTAACTATGGTGAAGCCATTTCGGGGTAGCATGTCACATAATATGCTACCCCGAAATGGCTAGAATAGCTGTTCATAAAATTACGTCATAATTGACTTCCTTGAATGTGAATATACACTGTTTCACTTTACATGAATACAAACAATAAATTGTTTATCAATAACGCCATATGTGTTTAACTCTTACCAGTGATAGAGGCCATCACAATAAATATTCTTATAGGACAATGATTTTCTGGGAGTCTAATTCTGACCAACTATGATTAAAATAAAAACTAGTGTTTGAAGTTACTTAGTTGAAAAATATCCAATTTAATTAATGTTTCAAAATTGTAATTCATGTTTAATCTATTTTCAATTGTTTCAGTTCTTGTGATAAGAATTTTTTTATTGAGTTTATACACAAAAATGTACGAAAAAGTTTCAGCAAAACTTTGTATTTGGAGGCTGTTAGTGATTAGCAACAACTTTTTTAAATTTCTTTTACACTATTTTCATCGTTGCTATATGACTACTTGCACTAGAGTTTTTAGTTCCTACAAAAATATTAGTCGTAATGGCCTCTATCAGTGGTAAAAGTATTTTTACTTATTGCGTTATTAATAAACTATTTATTTAGGTGTCTTCAAGTAAAGAGAAACACTCGGTATAATGAAAATTTACTAAAAATTTAATGTTGGCCAAATGGCGGTATATATTATTGCATTTATATCACTTCGTAATATCATATATATGTAGGCAAATAATATCATACATATGTCGCATCGTGACAGAAATACGATGTTGGCAAGATGGCGGTATATATTATTGCATTTATATCACTTGGTAATATCATATATATGTAGGTAAATAATATCATATACATGTCGCATCGTGACAGCAATACGATGTCGTACACAGATCAATAGCCAATATTCCCTTACGTTCACCAGCCGATTTTGCTTTAAATCGGCTCAATGTCAGCTGCCGACCCTGAGCCGATTATGCTCAAATCGGAAAAATATCTGTGCAAAATATTGGGCCAATATCATGCAATGATATTTATCCAACGTTGTAAAATGTTAACACTTTCACATCGGATTGATATCAGCCGCTGAGGTCAGGCCAACAAATAAACGACCAGCAGCCAACGTTGGCCCAATATTGTGTGCTACTAGGGTGGCATACACGCTTACGGAGTCACACTACATAACAATAACATGAAGATAGTCGCTGGTCTTGTTTTTACAGAAATGTATACAGAATTGCCCCAATCGTAAATCTGTAAGTATAACATTTACAGGCTTTTGTAACGTTACAGATCTGTAAGGAATTGCACAGAATTGGCCTATTAATTATATATAAAAAGCAAGGCATTCGAAATATATGTGTTTCATTCGTTACTATATGTGTGATATTCGTGCAGATTGTGGAGTGGAGTACTTATAAAACTTTCCAAAATATAAACCACTTTGATATTAAGTACAGTAGCTTATTCATGCTATATATGATTTACGACACCTGTTTTCTGCTTGCCCCGTTCTTGACTTCGCATTAAACAAATCGAACATTAGATTGTGACCATCGTATTACTTGCGGATCGATTTTCAATGTAGACCGGCCATTTCAAAAGAAGGCAATTGTACATTCATCTTCTAATGCTCAAAGCTTAATACTAGTAATGATAAGGATAATCATAATAATAATGATTAATTCTTAGTGATCTCTATTGTTCTTGAGGTTTCCCTTTTATATTAACTATATTATTTTGACCTACATCAGATGAACACACACCTTGTGTGAATACCTTCTACTACTGTTGCAATATTTCGTGTTCTATGTTACAATGTGACCACAAAAACTAATAAATATTATCATTATTAAAAATTAGTAAAGAGTGGTTAGAATAAATGTGAACCCTTCTGGTGGGAACCATGTATCTATATGGTGGTGAAATTAACTCCCTTAAATTGCCGTTTAGCATAAGATTAGCTATATTTATTTATTTTCAGAAAGTGCCTTCTACCAACTACACCATCGACCAAGCAAACAACAACAGCACGAAATGGGCGCAAGAAATGCCTCTGGCAAATCTATAAATGTGGGCAGTGCAAGTACAGGACGAAGTACCATGTTACGTGCCACAAAATGGTTTTGTTTATGCCCTGATATATTCTAACATTCGCTCTATTAACTTGCATGACTTATAAACGTGTAACTCGTGATTTTCCCTGTGTCTGAGAACGATGACTAACTGTGTGTGTGTCATATTAAGGGATACATGCGACATTTGACATTGTGTATCTATAAATCTACGATTCTGGCCATTGTACGCTTATAGGTTACGTTACTGATTGCATTGCAAATGATTTACTTTGTATTTATACATATCCTAATTACTAGTTGCTTTCCACAAATATTACCTACCGGTTGTGCGAGGGATAATGCTAGTTCTGTATTGTTTGGTAGTTTTCCCGTCGACATTTGTATGTGAACAGGTTGCTTTCGGCCTAGTATAATGGACTGAATTGTTAGGTATCTGATCTGCTGTGTAAAGGATATCTTTATTTGTTAGCTGCCTTTCCTAGTGTCTTGCTTATTTATTTTCAACTGCTGGGTTGCGGTCAAGTTTGATGAATGCCCTCTGTTACATCGGTTATTCATTTGAGTTCTATCTTGCGGTAGCGTGGTAGAGGTACGTTTTCTTTCTGCAATAGTATGTCATTGTTGAGGGTCAAGCCCTCACGTTTTCGTGAAGTGTTTAAATATGTTGCGTTCTAATTACCTGATTAGTTTTCTCAGTAGTTCATTTCAAATCTATCTATACTCCATTCAGTCTAAGAATAAAGCATTGGGAAAGATAGGGCTTAAAATAAACGTTTGTGATTGGTTGAAATCGAGTGTGCATTTACACCGGCAAAATAATCGCATTTAGCTCGTTCTGTCAAAAATTTGTTTACTGACAGTTTTGTTCAAAGATTTTGTCGATTTCCGTATTTTACATAGTTATTTGTTGTTAATATTCTTAAAAAATAGTTCTTCTTAGAACTCGCAAGTGAAATATTCATTTGTTAAGGTATTTTATCAATTTCGTTATTTCGTAATCGCTAATATTCTATAGTACGGCGGAAGCATTTTACCAGGTCCTTCAAAAAATCGTAAAGGGAAACACATAAGATCTGGACAAAGGCAAATGGCTTATAATGTGTACATTAAGCATAAAGACAATATGTCTAAAACAGCTGCAGTCAATCAAACAGCAGAGGAAGTGGGTATTAATAGGAATACAATGTACTGCATTATTAAAGAAATGGAATTATATGGAGTTCCAATTTCTCCTCCAAGAAAAAGAAATTATCGTCATACTTACAATAAATTGGATGAAGCACAAAAAAGTACAATTAGACGACATGTGCATTCCTTTTTCTTGAGGAATGAGTTACCAACTTGTATAAAAATGTACGTAAATGTCAAAATATAATGATATCAGATATGTATATCCCTGCTATCCATCTGACAGTAAACATATGTTTTACTTGTTTTCAAAATACAAAGTTCATCGTGTGTAAACTGTGCTCAAATTGTAGCGCCATCTACTTTATTCTTAGACTGAATGGAGTATATAACTTGTTTACTTGTCGCTCGGTTGTCAATTCTGTTTTAGACAACTGAAATTTAGTTACAAGGTAATATCCCTAAGTAGAATTAATAGCATGCTAGGCGTAGACAGTACGTTCACTTAGTGTTGGCGTTGCCAGAATCAATGTCGCATATTAATTTTTATCCTTTCATTTGGGAAGTTATTTGCAAGTTAGCCTTGTCGTGGTATGTCTTTTGTGAGTGTTGATGGTAATTATATTGTAATGCCAGGTTGGAATATTGTATATCAAATTAGGACATTCTGTAATGGTTAAGTCTTCCGTGTGTTGCAATACTGTCGTTCGTGATATATGTCGAAAGAGATACGTGAATTGATTGACGTATTGAACTCGTTCACTTTTATCGAGACCAGCTAGAAGTGCAGAAGTTTTGGTGCAAGAAATGCATACGCCCTAATTTTTATTTAATCAAGGTTGATTTTTAACGCTTATGCGACTTTATATGGGGTATGTTATTAATTGAAGTACCGCTAATTGGTTTATCGATTGTGAGTTGCTAATTAGCAATCACGTTTGGGTTTTTCTTAACGGCGTGGCCGGCTTCCATTTTGTTCTCTTGGACCTATAAGAACTTCTGAGAGTTTGTTGAGCCTTTTTAGTTCATTCTAAGGTGAGTTTCAAACAATTATATATAATTGGTTCTTTTGTTAGACGTGATCTCTAATATCTTGTGTGTTTCGTTGTCTAATTTTTTTCAGAAGGCTTTTTCCGGAGGGGTGAAATATTTCACACCCTGAAAGCACCTTCATTAAGGCGTTGGAGTGAATTTATTTTTATTGTACCGATACCTGTCTGTACCTAAGTTGTGGCTGGAGGCCCCTGAAGTCAGCTTTCCGCTTCAGCTCCAAGACATCACCTTGCCAGCCTATTTGGTGTCAGTTAAGTGTGGACTTTGAAACGGTTGGTACTGCAAATTTTATCTTTGTGCCTATTGAGCACGTTATTGTTTAGAATAATTAAACCCTTCAGGAAATATATTGTTTGACGATACAGAGTGATACGTCAATTCGACCTTTGTTGGTCTTTCTGTGTTGCTTATAACCTTTTTCTACGAATAGTAAATTTTTTTTAGAGCCAGCTTCACTGCTGTTTAACCTATTTGGCTCGGTAGCATATAGAGTTTTGCTTTTACTGTTAATAGTGGCTGATCCCACGTAATTATCCTGGGATTATTATTATAATTTTTATTTTATTCTTTCCTTTTTTTTTTTTGTAAAACTTTCATTTCTTTATGTAGCTTAATGAGAAACTACGGTTTGAATTTTTAATCACCTTCAGTGAGTTAGTATCATTTACTGAGAGGTTTTATGACAGAGTTCGTAACTAGCTCAGCAATAGACTGGTGGTATTTTTTTTGGAGTATTCGGTTGCTCTAAGTGCTTAGAAATTTTATGTCCTGAACTTACGAGTCTATGTTGAGGGTTAAGGGCTCTGGCATTGTGTTTTGAACCTCCTCAGTCTTGATTAATACCTTCTTTCAGTTTAGCTATTGCTAATTTATTGTCATTTTGTAATGTAACTTTGAACTTTGACTTAATATTTTTGTGTATAGTAAGTCTGTCGCATTAGTTAGACGACTGTTTAGAATCGTTATGTTTACCTCTTATGGTCTGTAAAATAATGTGCGGCTTATGAAACGTTTCAACAGCTTCTGTTTAGCCTTGCGTGGGCTACTGTATATCTGTAGATTATTTATAAACTTTTGCAATTTTCATATTCATGTTTTTTTTTAAAAAAAAAAGATTTACTTGACACCCTCATATAATGTTTTTTTTAATTCTTTTCTTTTTGGTGTGTCAATATTTTTGATACTACGGTATAAATAAAGAATATTTGAAGACTTACCGTATTTCCGACTTTCATTTCTATCGCTAGTTTTTTTTTCTGTTTTTTTTTTGTGTATATGGCAAGCAGATTTTGCCTTAGGGCTATTCGTTAATAATTCAATATACAGGCTGACCCTTGGTGGCTTTCCATTGGAGGAACACGACCAGTGTAAGCTAGAGATCACAGGTAGGTCATCTATTTTGATGATTTAGTGTTTGGCGCCCATTATTGTTTTTTTTTATTTCTCAACGTCGCTACGTCGTTGCCGGACCGACGTGACACTTACTGGTGTAACTGTGAACCGACACGCCTTCTTCGACGAGAGCTAGTTTGGCCCTGTGATTTTTCATGTAACACCTCGCTATTGCGATCCCCCTGTTATGTTTTTTTTTGCTTGCTAAATTGTACCGTATCGAAGCGACGTTGTGGGCGGCGCAGCTTAATAAGTATCAGGCTGCGTAGCAACCAAGCAGATCTTAAGAAGCACACCAACATCCATCATTACAAAGTTAAAATGTATAACTGTGGGGTTTGTAACGGACGTTTCAAGACTAAAGAATCCCTCTGGCTGCACGTGGAAAATACTCACGCTTATGTGGGAGGAAAGGACAATCAAGAGCATCCTATGACTATTTATAAGAATAGTGATAGAGAACAATCAATGTCATTTCGCAGAAAATACAAACAATCTTTAAGAAGACATATAATAATAATAATAATAATAATAATAATATTGATTTATTTGCCCAACAGATATAATCCAAGACAGGACAATAATAATAATTAAAGAGTAATACACGCTCTACATATAATCAACAAAAAGATAACAAATGAAACTAAACTAGATATAAAGATATACATAAATACTACAAATTAAAAACATCCACAAAAAAAATGTTAGCATTCACAGATGCATGCATCAACGGTGCTCTACCAAGTACATTAGTCCTTGCAGTTGGTACGGTAAATGTCCGGGAAGATGTCGCCTCAATCCTTGGAACCCTGAAGTTCACTTTGGACAGTAAGTATGGAGAGTCAATTTTGTTACTTAAAATGTTTACCAGGAACCTTGCACTGCATCTGTTTCTTCGTTCGTGTAAAGTTTCGAAGTTATGCCTGCGAAGTAAGGTGTCATAATCCGTACATAAATCTGGGTAGTGGCCATCTAGCTTGTAAGACAGATATCTCAAGTATCTACGCTGAATACGCTCAATTGCATTCAGCTGAGCTCCATAAATAGGGTACCACACAGTCGAAGCATACTCTAACTTGCTAATCACGTATGCATAAAACAAAGAATCAATAGCGGGTATATTGCTAAACCTTTTACAAGATCTAAAAATGAATCCCAGAGATCTCGACGCAGAATGGGTAATACGAGTTATATGTTCATTAAAACTTAACTTGCTATCAAACAAGACACCAAGGTCAGTGACAGTGCTCTTACTTTCAAGTGTGTGACTGTCAATTTGGTAAGTCGAGTGTATCTTATTAATTCTTCTTGTATATGATACATGAACACATTTATTAATATTTAAAGCGAGCTTGTTATTTAAGCACCAACTATAGACAGTGTTGAGATCAGCCTGTAGGCAACCAACGTCATAAGAAGTGCATATCCGACGGTAAATCTTTAAATCATCAGCATAGGCTAAGACGGAGGAGCCAATGGAAGTTATTAAGTCATTAATAAAAAGGACAAATAAAAGGGGACCTAAATTCGAGCCTTGTGGGACACCTGAAGTAGAAATATAGACTCTTGATGAGTAGCCATTATAAAAGACAAAATTAATCCTATTAAGCAGGTAAGAATTAAAAAATTTAATTACAGAAGGTCCAAATCCAAAATAAGAAAGTTTATTGAGCAAGATCGAGTGGTCTATGGAATCAAAGGCACGACTGAAATCTGTATAAATGACATCCAATTGACATCCCTCGTCCAACGCCTCAGCTATATCCTGAGTAATAGTATTTAAATTAGAAACAGTTGATCGATTCGAGATGAATCCATGCTGATGCGGTGAAAGAAAAGGCCTACAGTGATAAGAGATGAAACAATAAATAACTGATTCAAATATTTTAGCAAAGTTAGAGATAATAGCAATAGGCCTATAGTTGCTCGTATCAGATTTATCACCTTTCTTGAAAACTGGACAAATTCTAGCAATTTTCCAGACGTCAGGAAATGTTGAAGTACGCAAGGACAAATTAAATATTTTAGTAAGAGGGACCGCAAAAATATTAGCGCAGTCTTTAATTAAATACGAAGGTATATTGTCATTACCACATGTAGCTTTAGAGCTCATTCGTGAAACAGCCTTCAGCACATCCTGAGCAGTTATAACGGGCATCAGGAAGGGCGGAACATCGGAAATAGAATCAGGTAATGTAAGAATATTTGGCCTAGGCAAGTAAACATCAGCAAAGTCGTCAGCGAAAGCATCCACAATACCTTGAGGCTCAGAAAAAGTGGAGTTATTATTATGAAGTTGGCCAGGAATCCTGGAGGTATTAGATTTGGATCGGACAAACTTCCAGAAAGAACGAGGGTCGGAGGTAATTCTGTGCTGCACACGTTCAATATAATAAGTATATGCTGATGAAATCTCAGCTTTAGCAAGCCTACGTATTCGTTGAAATTCAGATTTTAGAGCAGAGTAGCCTGTAGATTTCCATTTCTTGTGATAGTATTTTTTCAATTTCAAGAGATTTATAATACTAGAGGTAAACCAAGGAGAAAAAGTAAGTTTAGATACAGTAGTCATTGTAGGAACAGATAGGTCCATGATGGCATAAATCCTAGAATAGAACCGATCAACACAGTCGTTAACCCCAGAACATCGGTCAAGAAAAGACCAATCTACTTCGAGTAAGTCGGAATATAATTTACTGAAATCAGCTCTTCTGAAGTTATACCTTTTGTTACCATTGTTAGAATGGAAAGCCGGTACGCGATGATTCTGTGTAAATTCCAAGTCAAAATACAAAGCAGGATGATAGTTATCTTCAGGAACTAAAGGATCAATATCGCGAGCCACTTCAATGTCGCAATCAATGTTCGATAAGATTAAGTCAAGCAATTTATTGTCAGCATTAGTGACAGTATTATATTGTTTTAGATTTAATGATGCCATGAAGGAGAAAAGAAGATCAACCTTTGAATCAGAAGTAGTACTAGAATTATTAAAATGCGGCAGGTTAAAATCACCCACAATAAGGACAGGATAGTCAGAGATGGTCAGTTCCAGCATACCTAATAATAGTTCATATTCCATGTAACTCATGTCAGGAGGAATATAAAGCAAGACAATGTAATATGTAAAGCTCCCAACACAAATCCTGCAGACCAGCAAATCAACCAAAGGAATAATTGACCTAAAGGACCTGGTATCAACTACACTGCATTTAATACTATTATGTAAACCAATAAGAACACCCCCTCCAAGAGCACGACCAGTAAGATTTGCATCTCTATCACATCGCAAGATATTATAAGAAGCAGATAAAAGTTCGCTATTATTAATAGAATCATTTAACCAAGTCTCAGTAAGAAGTATAATACTGTAGGGTGAAGAAAAACTAGATTCATATAAAGTTTGCGTTTTGGTACGAAGACCTCTAACATTTTGATAATAAAGAAAAGTACGGGACACACTGTTGGGCTCTTTTAGTTTAAAGAATTAACAATTCGGGGGATACCACTTACATACTTTAACCTTATATTGGACTCGCCATTAGCCTTACGATTCTCCAATTCGAGTTTGACACACTTGTATAATTTAGATTGAAAAGGAGTCTGATCCTGGGTGACAAATACATTAGCAAATCTATCCAACCCTTTCAAGATTGTATTCTTTCCTAGTAGCCTCGAGACAAGATCACTCGATGACAGCGTAACTTTAATAGGTCGTTTAGAATCTGTTTTAGTTGGATCAAATTTACCGAGTCTTACATGCCTGAAACCATCCACCCCAACCCCAGTAGCAGAGAAAAGATCTGCCAACGTAGATCTCTCAGATTCAATCCGATCCTCCTTCACACCAGACACCACGTCAGGGATACCGTAAATAACAACGTTGCTCTGACGACGCTGTCGTTCAAACACTTCTTGAATAATTTCCTCCGTTTTAATTAGAGGATTTTCAACTTCAGCAGTATTAATTGATTGTTTCAAAGCCTTAATGTCATTCTGAAGCTCCACAAGAACAGCCTTCAAGCCATTCAGTTCATTAGTAAATTTTCTACAGTCACTGCATGCCCAGAAAAAACCAGTGTCTGACGCAATTTTACGAGCATCAGACCTAGTAATATCAACGCAGGATGCCTTAAATAAATTCTTACACACACAACAATTAATGGTAGCTTCATCCTTGACAGCAGATCGACAACATGCACACTGATTCATGATGTGTTAATATATAATATATGCATATAAAAGATAAACATTTGAAGCAACTTGATTATAAATGTGAATATGGAACAAACTTCAAAAGTAATTTGAAAGTACATCTAAGAACGAAACACAGGAAGGAATTTGATTTTATATGTGATTCTTGTGAATTTAGAACAAACAACAAATATTATTTAGGAGTACATATAAAAACGAAACACACAAAGGAATTTGATTTTAAATGTGATTCTTGTGAATTTATAACAAACCAGAAAAATTATTTGAAAGTACATATAAAAACTCGTCATTTGATGCAATTTGATTACAAATGCGATTCTTGTGAATTTAGAACG
The DNA here is from genome assembly GCA_963170755.1 of Amphimallon solstitiale. NCBI lineage: Eukaryota > Metazoa > Arthropoda > Insecta > Coleoptera > Scarabaeidae > Amphimallon > Amphimallon solstitiale. The sequence continues at coordinate 36,902,172 of OY720685.1, read as the reverse complement.
AACGGCAAAAGTCATTTAGAAGTACTATCGCTAACACAAAAAACTAGGACAGCTTTGTTTTGGCTGTGTAAAACCGACGGATATCAATAGCTGTCCGTTAAAACAAAATTATTTGAAGCTGTCATTAGTCATGCCTCAAGCCAGTTTGATTGATAAGGCAGGAATAATTACTTCTAGAAAAAATGGTAGGACAATAAGGCAAATTGCAAATGACTGATATTTACAAAAACACTGTTACATCCATAATACGACGATGGGAAGAACAAGGCGATTCCCCAATAAAGCTGGTTCTCGAAGGCAAACGGCAACAACTGCAGCCAAGGATAACACCATAACTGATCATTTGCGGCAAAATCCGTAAGGCCGCAAATGAAACTCATTTTCCTGCATGTATGATGACGATTAGTCGCAGAATTAGCGATACGGATTTACGGAGCAGAGTAGTTGCTAGGAAAATTCATTTGACGAATCTTGGGAAACAACGACAGCGACAACTGTCCTATACACTCTGCACGGAATGTAACCCCGTGGTTCCGAGATAAGAATATTGAACTAATGCCATGGTCTACACATAGTCCTGACCGCAACACCATCGAATATGTTTGGGGTTGTATGATAAAAAAACAGAAAGAAATCGTCAGCCGGTAGCCGCAGAAGAACAAATTGAGGGCATATGGAATACACTAAAACAAGACCAAAATTTAATTAGACCTTTTATATCTTCCATGCTTCGTCGTTTACAGAGTGTTACCAACAAAAACGGAGGAATGATTAATTGTTAATTTTATTATTGTTTGCTTTTGATAATTGTATTTTCTGACATTAAAAATTAAATTACATAACCTCATATTATTTTGTATGACATAAGTGCCAAAAGCCTGAATGACATTAGCACAATTAGCAAAATTCATGGCTATCTGAAATAATATTTGTCCTAGTTTTTTATGTTACCGATAGTACATATAAAAGGTAAACATTTGAAGAAATTTGATTTTAAATGCGACTCTTGTGAATACAGAACAAACAACAAGTATAATTTCGAAGTACATATAAAAGGTAAACACACGAAGGAATTTGATTTTAAATGTCACTCTTGTGAATATCAAACGAACGAAAAGAAGCGACTAATGCGACATACTTAAACGACACATCTGAAGGAATTCAGTCACAGGTGTGAGCAATGCGACTACAAAACGAACAGCAATCACAATCTGACTGTACACGTGAATTGTGTACACCTGAAGGAACGCAAATTCATGTGTCACCTGTGCGATTTCAAAGCGGGTTCCAAGTCGACGTTGTTAATTCACATAAGAGGCAGACACGTCACTGAATATGATTACAAATGCGAAGTCAAAAAGTGCAAATTCCAGACGAACAACAAGTCACATTTGAATTCACACATGAAGACCAAACACACGAAAGAGTGTAGTTTCGTGTGTGATGAGTGCGAATATAAATCAAATTTTAAGATGAACTTGGATAGACACGTAAAATCAGTACATCTTCATGAATTCCAGCTTGGGTGTGAGTCGTGTGGTTATCGAACTAACGATACGTCCAAACTGAAACGGCACATCAAAAGTAAACATCGTGAGAACATTTCATAGGGGTTCTCTTACACTTACCGGCCAAAATCTTAGCGCCATCTGGAAATATGCCCTTACCTCGCTTTACAGTCTAGATACGATCCGAAGAAGTTGGCCGCAAAGCGAAAACCATACAAAATTTAATTGGATCTGTTGCATTTTTCGTTATAAAGGCGCGTTTATACGTGCATGGATTCAGTGGCGCCAGTCGCTACTGGTACGCCAATTCCCAAATAATTGCAAATGTAAACCCTTGCTGGCGCGCCAGTACATCCATGCGTGCATTAATGTAAAAAGTTAGTTATAGCTTCTAACTTTTCCATGAGCCAGTGAAGACTAGCGAGCATAAAAAAATATTTATTTCTCTTTTGTGTTTTAAATAAAAGAAAATACAATTAGTGGAAGATCCATGGTTGCTTGTGGCGCATATTGTAAAAATACTTTGAACTCTGACGCACTTCCAGTTTCACCGGAAATGCACAGAATCTATTTTTTTTAAATGACCCGCCCTATATATTTCTGTATTTTCTTGTACTGCTTTAAATTGTCTATTCAACTGATTTATCTTTTTCAAAATTGAGCCAATCGTTTTTGAGTTATTAATTTTGTTTGAAAATATTTGACCAAAACACGTGTTCAGAAAAAATCATTTTCACATTGTCTGTAAAAGTAAAAACATTAACTTTGGTGGTGCTTGTAGCCAAGAAAATTCTGCATCATTTGGTAAAGTTGCACGCGACAATACCTCAAAAAACCTTGTTTTTTCAAAGCCTACTTCCTGAAATTTTCACATACCAAAAACTTATTTTTTTTAAATGGAACACCCAGTATTTTATTGGGGCATTTTGTTCCAGTTTTTATTCTCTTTAATTTTTGTTAACAATGTCCTACACCTATCTCTTGTAATTTCTGAGATAATTATTATAGGAGCAATTAGTGGAATGGAAGGCAGGAATGGCGCCCGACTTCCTTTGTCAACTGTCAAACAAAGTAAATGTTAAATCCAAGTATCCCAAAAGTAATAATTTTACAGAATGAAGAGCATCGCATTTCAATTTTTTAATTCCGGCAATGTTCAGTTGCAGTATTTCTTTTTTGACACTATTGGTTAACATCAAAATAAAATAAAGGTTATATTTACTGACATATTTGTAGATGTCTTCAAAAAGTTTTGAAAATCCGTCCGTAGATAGCGAAGATACTCTCCTCCATTAACATTTTCATCAAAGAAATAAGGTCCAATTATGTAACTACCCACTATTCCTCCCCACAGTTTTAATGACCAACGATTTTGAAAGATTACAGGTGTGATAAAGTGGGGGGTTTTATGTGTTATAATAACGAAAATTGTGACGATTTTCACTTTAATAGAATGTGCGTTCGTTGGTAAACAATAAAAAATTGAGAAAGCCTGGATAATTTATCTGCTGCCAATTGACAAAAATGTAAGCGATTCTGAAAATTTATTTCATCTAACCCTTTGTATGAATATGCTACGGGTGAATTTCATATTTCTTCATTATTTTGGATTCTCAAATTTGACTTACATCTAACTGACGACTAATTTTCGTAGTACTATTATGGGGGTGTTCGACTACACTCGCAAGTACCATAAACGTCTTATCCTCACCAGTTATTGATTTTTCCGCTCTTTCTTTCATATTCAATACTTTCTGTTTACTCAAACCATCCCTTTATACTTTCGAAGGTTTCTGGCCTCGGTTGACTTCTACCAGGGATCGCTGTGCATAAAGTCTGGATGCTAGCAAAGAGTTTCTTTCAGATTCACCCAGAATGTTAATCATATCTATTAACCCTTCATAATAATAACTCATTTGGATGATAACTAGTAGCGATGCTTTTATAAGTTTCACAAAATGTATACCGACTTTCTTTAACAGTTGACTCAGGCAGTCGACCGCATTCCGGCCTTTATTGGACGAATATTTGGGTGCATAGAACAGCGCCCGTAGTTCTTTAATCGACCGCTAATTGCTCCTATAGTGATTATCTCAAAAATTACAAGAGATAGGTATAGGACATTGTTAACAAAAATGAGAATAAAAAATGAAACAAAATGCCTCAATAAAATACTGCGGGTACCATTAAAAAAAAAAAAAGAGTTGGGTATGTGAAAATTTCAGGAAGTAGGCTTTGAAAAAACAAGGTTTTTTGAGGTATTGTCGAGTGCAACTTACCAAGTGATGCAGAATTTTCTTGGCTACAAGCACCACCAAAGTTAATATTTTTGCTTTTAAAAACAATGTGAAAATGATTTTTTTCTGAACACGTGTTGTGGTCAAATATTTTCAAAAAAAAAAATGATAATTGAAAAACTATTGGCTCAATTTTGAAAAAGAAAAAACAGTGGAACAGACATGTTAAGACAGTACAAGAAAATCCAAAAATATATAGGGTGAAAAACAATTAGTGCACTTCCGGTTTCACCGGAAGTGCACTAATTGTGTTTATTTTATTTAAAACACAAAAGAGCAATCGAAGAAGCGGCTACTAATGACTCACCCTGTATATATCAAATAGTTTTATAGTAATAACCCAGTCAACGCAATTACGTAATATATACGTAAATGTTACGAGTCATTAGATCTTTCATTTATGGCTGGCACATAACGCGAAAGGTTCAATTATGCCGCGTCCTGACAACAACATTGTTACGTCTCAGAAACGTCAGATGTTTACGTTTCAGAAACGTTAAATGTTTACGTATCGGGTGCATTGGCCTAGTTGCGTCGCTGGTATGTTACCGAGTTCTACAGAAAAATGACTGGTATGTTTCAAATAATATTATTTAAACCAACTCTAATATATATAATTGCTATTTTTAAATTTCTCTTTTGTGCCTCAAATTCGCTTGGCGAAACCACTCGCTTCAGGTTCTATCAAAATGAGATTCCTTGAAATCCTGGAACGTGACATTATACAACATGCATCTTCGATAAATGAGATTAGAGTTGACACCGCGTTAAAATAGAAAAGTAATCAGGATAAATACAACAGACACTTGCCTCTATGTAAATTTAACATTCCGAAATCTGAATACTGATGTAGTGTTATTCTAGGAACGAAACTGAATTGGATAACTGGAAAAACCAAATAAACTATAGGTTTGTTTTGGTGCTTCTTTGAACTGTTTTAGAACGGCCTATAGTACATCTCATCCCCATTATGCAGTACAGGTCTTATGGTAATTGATTTCGTGGTTTCCCAATCATCTCATTGTATAATGTCGTTACATTTCTGGTTTATTATCTGACATTCTTTGTAATCAAAACATAACCTACACGATATTTATGAAAAAACTAACCATGACCATAAAGGGAGTAGGTACACATACTGTTTTATTTTTCTTCAATCTCTTAAAGAATCTTGATCTGATGATGAATGTGTGACATTAATTATAAACTCTTCAACATCGTCTTGCAAGTTATCTACTATCCACATTTTGCCCCCCCCCCCCCCGACACTCATTTCCTGATCCCAGTAAATATCCAAATTTATTTGTTAAATGGGTAAACATTTGTAGCAATAGAGATATATCATATTCGTCAAAATCAAAACCAGAAATCATAAGGAGAATATAGAAGTCAACTAATGAAGAACCAGAATGGATTGGAGAAAATACAAGTACAAAGAACAAAATGGTAAGAGGAAAGTGCTTTCTATATTTTATCTATATTGATATGGTGTATAACATGCGTATTTGCCCTTAAAACCCTTACATACGATACGGTAAGTACCGTTTAGAATTTCTTGTAATTATTTTATAAATTGAATTTTATTTTAAATATTTAATTGCCTCCGGCTATATTGGTTGCCTCCCTATAAGGGGTGCAAGGTTTTGTATTTGTTTTGCATGAGACTCTGGTTTTATTTTATCTATTTGAACGCTACTATAATTAAAAAACCAACGTACTGTTCTATTATTAATTGGCTGCTCCCGGTACATTAGAACTAATCTTTGAATTATTTATTAAGCGACTGAATTTGTAACAGTTCAAATTTATTCCCACAGTTGGTGCACCTGGGTCACACACACGTGGATGCAGAGAAATTCAAAAATGTACGCGCTCTATGATAGCTAGGTTATGTGAACCTTTAAAAAAAACAGTTTGTTGTTGGCTTTCACGTTCTGAATTTGAACGTTAAATATAATTAAATCTCATTAATGGGTCGTTAAAAAGGCTTCGAATGAGGAGGTACACGACTTATTTTTGGTATGGCGTATGGTAACCTACTTATATCAGCGGAAAAGCGGGCCCAATTCTTGACGGTCTGGAAGATCTATTAATAGAACAAATGTACGACCGAGCATGCTTTTCTAAACAGCTGTTCGGTCAAGGTTGAGGATGATGTAACTGGGTCAAATGAAAACAGGTATCTTTCTTTTGATTAGGTGCTCTTTATTCTTATTGAATTTAGTGTAACTTTATATTTACAGTTCAAAACATCTTTATCAAGAATGTCTGTAGGCATAATCTTTACTTGGAAGAACATGAACAAATTACTCTACGCAAGTCATATTAGGCATACACATAACAATATTTAATCTGTCTACTTTACTAATGGTAAACAATCGGATTCATCCTTGGATTTTTAAATATGATTATCTGACTCTTCGTCTCTTAAAATAAACTAGTGTGACACGTAAGTTTTAAACTTAGATCGTTGTCTAATTTAAAATGCATGAATGGTATTTGAATTATAGGTTAACTATTTAATTATCCGGCTATTATGCACTATTTGAAATGGGATATGTTAGAAATGAACGTTTAGTCCTGGTAAAAAGACTCGGATTACAATTAAGTTGACTATCAGTTATTTACAAGTTTGTCTTGGTTCCTTCTAATGAACGTGAAATTATACAATTGTCACTTTACATACTGTTCTTGTTTGTTCAACTTTAAGTTGGCTGGCTGGAAAGAATGCAGGTGCTGCTGTCGTTCTTGAAGGGGGCTCCACAGATGCTCGTAGTTGATGGAACGTCTTGACCCTCCGAGTTGATTCTCTTGATAGGCACCCCTGGTGTATCTTCTTGGCGGCACCTTGTTCAGATGTGTTGACTCGTTGTAGATGACTGGACACAGGTTCGTATTTTTTCAAATATATTTGAAATGTTGTTTGGTTAACTCCCTGGTAGTTGAAGTTAATATCCTTGTTGATTATTTCTTTCTTTCCAGTACGTTATTTGCATCCTTGGTTTTTCCAATATCGAAAACACAGGATTGACTTCAATGTGTGTAGTTGCACTAGCTCGCACTTTGTTTCACAGAAGTGGGATGCTCGCGAATATTTAGAACAACCTTACTGGTTGTGTGTAAATCTTGTAGGCACTGTTCTTTTCACAACCTTACTGCTTGGTTGTTGTAGAAGAATCCATTTAAACACAACCTTACTGCTTGGTTATTGCAGAAGAATCCATTTAAACACAACCTTACTGCTTGGTTATTGCAGAAGAATCCCTTTTAAATGAAGGTACTGTCCTTTTATACTTTCCTATGTTTGTATGGTGGTTGTCAAGACAACCAACAAAATTCAATCAAGTCAACAACCATCCGTTCATTTCAAAAGGCAAACCCTATTATTTCGCGATTTTATTGCCTTCATAAAGTGTTATGAAATTTATTTCTCCTATATTCAAATTTAGAATTCTGATTTTTGACAATTAAACGCGTGTTAAAAACTTTAATAGTAGCGCGTTTGATTTTCCTAGTACAGTTCTGCTCATAAAAATATTATTTTTTATAATTTTTGATTTGCCTAACATACTCAATATGTGTATCTCTAATGCAACGGCGTTTACAATGGTTCTCTTAACATTTAATTACATCGTTTCTTTGTTTCTTTTCCGTTTCTTTTTACCAGACAATTCATTTATATAAAAAAATAAAATTATTTAAGGGTGACTTTTGACAACCTATATTCAAACATGTGGTGAAATCTTAATAATGCTCATGCCCTGTTTGTACAGGACTTGAATATGTAAAGGGCTTTTGGTTCAACATGTGTGTACCCAAAAGTTCGTTTCTTTACTGAATTAAAGTTATATTTGACCTGATAAAGACATTTATTGCCAACGTCCATTCGTTCCATTTCAGGATGCTAACAAAATTGACACTGTTTTAACCTTCCAATTGTTTACAAAAACCTATGATACATCAAGTACTGATATTGAAGTATCCCTATTAATTTGCAAATTTGACAATTTTAGTCGATTTTTATTATAAATCATACTTTTGCAATGGCCATCTTTGTCGACCCAAAGTAAACATTTTTATAAGTAAACCAATGAGCAGGATACAAATGTTTAATATCTTTGTTATGTGTGATGCGAGTCTGCGCACATTGTATGCGCATTTGACCTTAATCATATGAACAATTCAATAATAATCATTTTAACTACCATGTACAAGGGTTCGTCCAAAAGTGAATCTTTTAAAACATGAACGAAAATCTAAATATTCATATTTTACAGATTTGACTGGTCGTGGCTAAGATACAAGACCAGTTCAATATATTATTTTTGTTTGAATAAAGACTACTAATTTTTTGTAAATAATGTACTTTATGTTACTTTTCGATTACCTTTTAAACACATTGTTTGTTTATTGAATATCGTTTAATTATTCTTCAGAATATGTATATGCATAATTGCCAAAAGAAATACGATCTAATTTGTATAAGATATATATGAACAAAACTAATATTTTTGTAAGTAACTTTTTCTTAATTATATTAAGTAATTTTAGATAAAAGAAGTTAATCACAAAAATATTTGGATTCGGGCCTAATAAGTGACAAAAAAGCACTTTAGTAATGTAAATATTTTTAATTTCACTATATTTCTTTAATTATTTTTTTAGAGAGTAAACTAATCAGGTTATTTACAAAAATGTACGTATATTATGTTGATTAGATAACTCATTTGAAATTTAGCCAATAGCAATTACAAATTTTACATATTTAGCATGTATTGATAAGTGAATATACTCTTGACAACGTGATATAACCGTTTTGGTGTTTCGCTTCCTCCAACAATATGAATTTTGTCATGGTAACAAGTGTTTTGAAATTTGTTGGTAAACGTCAAAAATATATTCAGCAATTTTCATAATGTTTTTTTAATTTTTACGACATGGAACGCTTGGGTATAAGTTCGGGGACCGAAATAGATAAAGAAATTGAAAATTTGACACCGCAAAATACCGTTAAAACACATAAATATGTTTGGAAACAGTTCACCGAATTTTGTGAACAGCGAAATTATAAGCTTTGTGCTCAAACTTCTGACGAACAATTAGCAAGTATTTTGAAAGATTGGGCATTCAACATGAAACGTGCGTCTGCACCGAATACAAAGAAGGTACCGTGAAAACAATTTGGAATATTTCCGCTAAACTTGTCCAGAAAAAGTTTTATGAAGAGTTTAATCGAGAAACAAATCCATTCAGAGGCCTGATTTTTAAAGATGCAAGAAAGGCGCGGGCAGCTAAAAGGAAGAAGTTACAAGGAATTCCTGAAAAAAGAAAAACAAGTTCTGTCGCCCTTAAAACGGAAGAAATTAGCAAAATTGTGTCATTTTTTGACGAAAATACGCCAGACGGTTTACAAAAAAAAATCTATCAAATTTGTTCTGTGGAACTGGCGTGGCGTGGAAATGAAGCAGTCTTTGCTTAATTGACTATTTCAAATCAGAATACGACAATTATGGTCAACCCACAGGACGTATTGAGTACAATACCATATTTTCAAAGACAGCACAAGGTGGCGAAAAACATACAGCTCAATCTAAATGGTTGACACCGAATAAAAATTGTGAAGATCAGTGTCCAGTACGTCTGTTGAAGAAAATGGTAAGCAAAAGAACACCAAGCATTAAAACCAATCGTCTATTTTTAACACCTAATCCTGATTGGCAGAAAACTAAAATATGGTATAAAAACTGCCCTGTAGGCCTTAATCAATTAAGTAAATGGACACGTTCAGCGGCAGAAAGTATAGGACTTGATATAAAGAAGCAAAAAATATCTAATCATTCCAATCGCTCTTCCGCTGTTAGCATCTTGACACCTTTCAACATTATGAATTTCCATCAAGTAAAGGCTTCATCGATCGATCCAACCTACAGAAATTTGGTGCAAGTTAAATTGTCTCGGATATGGGAAGTGCAATATCTTATAAAATTAAAGTGTGATTGATAATCTATACCCTGTCTCAGAATAAGAAGGAGTGATTCAAATATCCCGCCAAAACGTGGAACACATAGCTTAAAATTTAGTAGACAATTTGATATGACATGACAATTGAGGTTAGATGAACTATATTAATTCTAACTAAGGATTTAGCTGTTTTGTGTTTCATTTACTACTTTCGTTAAAATAGATGGATGTGCCGCTTTTCCTTCTACCAATCGAAGCAGCTATACGAGTGCACGGCAATGGGAAACAGGAGAGTAAAGTTATAAACACAAGTATGTGCATACATCTATAATTGGATGAATACAAATCTCTTAACATTCAAATCTGTTCATTCTAGTTTTGAAAAAAAAATTAGAAGAATTTATGGATAAAGATATACGCCCAATTTACAAATGAAAGCATAGACTTTATTCTGAGCGTTTTGAGGAGGATTGCCGTTATAAATATATAATTACTGCACATTTCAGTGAATGTGCTATATCAACATGAAAATTGTGAATCAAGTCTATTTATTATTAAATATTTGTATCAGAGAGCAAGAATGAATCAAACCTTTTATCTTTTATCAAAATGTCCTTAAGAACTTGCAGAAAAGGTTTTGTTTATTAGTTTCTATTTTAAATATCAATAAAGAACTTACAGATAAATCATTCTTATTACTGCGACAAACCTTGAAGAGGTAACTTCAAGTAACTAGTCTTGGAAATTTGAATCTTACATACAACAGTAATAAATAGAAAAATTTACATCGGCTGAAGTTGTTAACACGAACTGCAAAGATAATTACATATACCTACACAATACTAATTATTATTCCCTATTAAAATTTATTTATTATGAAAATATATAAAGTATAACAAATATTCATTTCTACTATATATTGGAAATTAACAATAATTTAGTGTTCACATCATGTTAAAAAGATTAAAAATTTACATGGTCGGCACAATTTTTCCAAATACTTATTATAACATTTGTAATTGCTTCTGTCAAACGTTCTCATATAAGTGATATTCTGAAAGGTGATTTTTTAAAGCAACTTCATCTTATGTATCAATTCAGATCCTATATGAAGTATTCTTAATTTCCTATCTTTATCGGTATGGCTATTTAATCCTACAGGTTTTCAACAAAGCTTGTCGTGCGCTCATTATACTTGTGTCAATCCAAACTTTTTCCCATATTCTCCACCAGATATTTTCACCTTTTTCTATTAGTACAGGATTCTTTACGTTTGATAAATATTTCTGAAATATAACATGTATATGAACATGTGGTAATATAATTAGTATTTAATTAACACTTACTTGAAATTAATGAGTCAATTCTAGAATATGTGTGAGTTGTCCACTTCATTTATGGTATGAATTGATTTTTCCACTGACGTACAGTATTTTGACATATTCATCAAATTCAAAGTTTCAAATGCATGATCACTTGTTCCTTAGGTCTTAAATCGTCTGATCAACGCATACTCATGTTGTACATAAAAGTATGGATTTTATTTAATAACACAATAAAGTATAATAAACCAAAGGAAAAATGTAAGATTCTAGGTTATGGCTTGGCTATAAACATAAAATGACGTTTTGTCAAACTTATTTTCCCATGTTAAACTTGCCTACGCAAGAACCAATGAAATACTTTAAAAACATACGCCATTTTGGCGCGATATTTGAATCACTCCTTCTTATTCTGAGACAAGGTATAGCTTAGGATCCTGGATGCAGACTTTTCTTTATTAACGAACCTTCTTTTTGTATGATTTTGTTACAAGTCATATTTTTGGCAACTGTTAATTTCATAGGAATATATGTATTGAACTAGGTAATATCTCATACATATCAGTTCAACCCTCGAAATAATTATTAATTCCTATTACAATTTAAATGTCATAAATTGAACTGTATATGAAATGAAATAACACTCTAGACATGTTTTGTAAAATTACTATTATTTAATGAACAACCCTCGTATGTGCTAATTTTATAATATATTTATTTATTTCCTAATATTCCATTCATTATACGAAAGTGTTTTATTTTTATGCCCAACTAGCTTTATATTTTATCTCTACATAAATTATTTTACTCTATCCTAACTCTTTATTTAATTTACAGTATTTAACTCTGCCTTCAATCATATACTTTAATAAATCTCAATAATCCTTTTTAAATTACTTATTTATTTCCTAAACTAACATTTTATATATTACTGAATTCTGTATTATCTTAATACTTTCTATATTTTAAATATTCCAGTCTACTAACGAGTGTTCAATAAAACACCTAGATGTCACCACTACTCATTCCATTGTAGTTGTATAAAACAATTAATACCAGTTTATTTATTGCAAATTTCTAAATGTTAAATTGTTGTATGTGAAATGCTATTTTTCTTTATTAAGTGGATTTTTGATTCCTCAGATTATACTTCCTATAACATTTACTAAATTCCTTCGGTAAGAAAACAATGATAAACAGATTCCAATTCAATATGACAAATGACATTTATTTCTTTCAGGTTATAAATTTACTACAATATTTCCTTTAGTTGATAATTTGATTATGATAAAATAAAACGATACTCAACTAATAAATAATATGTTTATATTCAAACTTCGTGCTTTTTTAAATACTGGACATTTGCTAACAATATTTTAATACGGAAACTGAATATTTGACGCTTAGAAAATAATTAATCCAAGGTGTATAGTTCCAAATGCAACTAAATAATTCAGGTACGTGCTCTGATATTATTTATTATTGATATTCAAAATTAAGTAATTCTTTCTATTACTTTCTTTTTCAGATTAATTTATAATATTATTATAATGTGTTCAAAACTATTTACTTGCTTGATAACTCCATAAATTTTTATATAAATGACAATTATTCATATCTTAACATATTACTGGATAGTAGAGAATTAAAAATAACTTGTGTTGTTTATAACATATGTACTTGTTGTAATAACTACTAGTTCAGTCTATTTCAATACTGAATTATATTGCAAATAATTAAATCTTTTCCAACATTCACAAAATATTATCTTTCTTTAATACTGACACAAATAATATACTAAAATGGTAATACTTAATTGCTTTCTTCTTTCAGATGAGTAACTATCCACTTCCTGATGACGTTTTAGGACGGATACTACTTCTTTGATGTTGTTCAACTTAAATCTTGTTCAAACTCTTGAAGAAAGAATACCAATTATCCTGTACAGGAGCTTGCTCAACGTTTGGAATAAATTGTCCTCTTATTAGGATGCCGAATCTCTTAGTGCACAGCAAATTCTCCTATACACCCGGAACTTGTGAAATTCACCAACCTTTATGGATCTCTTGTAATAATCTGCTTCTTTTGAACTCCAGTACTTCTGGAATCAGCTACCTTTTATAATAACCGGATCTTGAAGATTGCTTCAACCTTTATGGAATTTCAAAACTCTGGTACTCAACAGCCTCCTGAAAACTTCGATGATCCCGGAAACAACAACCCTATTTCGGATGTACCTGGATCTTGTACAAATTTGTAAGTACTATCATTTTTTTTTATATTAATTTATTCGTAGTTAACGTAGTTCACTCAGGACACACTTTTCTCTTTTATAATTAACTGTATTCGTGTTTTATATCAGAAATTATCTTCTTTCTGAAAAAACACGTCTCTTGTATTTTAGAATTTGAAAAATTCTCTCGTTTCAACACTATTTTAGGATTATTATCGCGTTAATATCAGAAAAGATATTCCCTTTTCCAAAAACACGTCTACCGTTTTTTAGAATTAGAAAAATTCTCTCGTTTATTTATTCATTTCCCTAGTAATCCTTTCTCATTTTGTATTCTCCAATCAAAGTTTTACAACAGCAATAACAATCAACAACATAGCTTTTAAATTCTCTAACATACCTAGAATACTTCTTAAAATTGTATTATCTGATTATCTAAATTCTTTTCATAATTTTATCAACCCTTCTGTACATATTCATATCCCAATACCTCTCTACATCTATATTTCTGAACAAATGTCAAATAATGACAGTTCCTGTATTTCAAATTATTCCCGGGAACTGTTCTACAATACAATCTATACACCTTTCAAAATAAGATTCTAAATATTTTTATCACCTCATAAACGTCAATTACCCAAGTTTTTACAAATTTATAATACATTTTACAAAATAACAACTAATATTCAACTCTCTTCTTTCCAGAATATTTTGAACTTCTAAGAAAAATGAACATGGTCAACCTTTCCATATACAGGTGGTTTATTATAAAATTCGAATACTTGTTAAATACGATAAACCTCTATTATGATAAACCTAATAAATTTTATTTTAAACACATCATAATAAATTTTTCTACGTTTATTTAATTAAATTTGGTAACTTTCATAACTTTCCATATTATATTGTTAACGTATGCCTTTATACTATAACAGTATGTATGTACATATATTGCATTACTTTCCTCATGTTCACTACATTTTGGTATTTTCAAATAGCAGTAAGTAAATAAATTTATTTCAATATCACTCAAGTTTGTTGCACCTTGTTATTTATTTCATAATGGAAATTATATTTATGTGCTATGTATGTTGATAGGAATTCTCATATGCAATATTCACAAAATAAAATGAAATTTCAAATTACATATATATAATCTTCAAAAAATAAAATAAAGGCAAACAGCATAAGGAACACATTCAAATGTACAAAATTGGGCCAATATTATTAGAGCAAAATGCACTAATTTAGATAAAAATATGTTGCCACCTTTCTACAATTAATCCTTAAACACTCTGTGCGTTCAGGGAGTTACGGCGCCGCTAGCGCTGAGCTGTGCTAGGTCGAGCGGTGTCCTGAACGCGACTGCTGAGTGCCGGCGCTGGAGCTAGCGGTCGCCATCTTGTCTAGTGAACATAATTTTCGCTCGATGACCTAGCGGCGCTAGAAAGAAGTGGGGATAAGCGGTGAATATTCAAATATGAATTTAAAAATTCAACCCCGCGTTAATAAAAACATTAGTGTTGGGCGAGTTAGGGGAATACGTTACTTTTCCAATACGACTAGACAGGCTCGTGTTTTGTCGGCTAGATAGATCTTAAACAGTGCCTAATAAGTCTTTTTGATATGTTTATATATTGAAATGTATTTTGAAATAGATATAACTAACAAGTAATGTCAAACAGCACAATTCCTTCTAATAAACTGCATAATTCCTTCTAATTTGGAACTAAATTTAGTCAAAAATATTAATAGCTGCTACGGAAACTAAGGAGCTATATATATAATAATGCTGGTTTATGGGCCTTATCGTCTTATTATATTTTCGTGTCCTAAAATACATTAGTACTGCCTTCTGTAAACTTTTTTCCTATGTATAAGTATAGATAGCTACGCAGTCTATTAGGTAGTTTAACTTACGACTTCTACACAAAATCTGCTATCAGATTCCAATACGTTAAATGTTGAAATATTGCTTTCTCAACTACAACAATAAAACAAACACACAATGCTTTCATTCAGCAGACACAATAGTTGCGCAACTGTTCAGTGATCATGTCCACTAGACGAGCGCTCACTCTGAACATGTTCAGGAGTGGTCGCCATTTTTGTGAGCGGAAAAATTCTATGCTCACTTGGTGAGCGTATTCTGTACGCATGCGCCATTGATTAATTCCAAGACCAACCTAATACATACCTCTGAAGAAAGTTACTAGAAAAGTGCGATACAGCAAATTAAAGGTATTGTGCAGTAATAAATGTATTATAATATTGGAGTTCACTCAGTATTTTATTCGGGGTTGGAAAAACCAGCCCTTCCACTAAAAACTACGTCAAACCTTAATGCAGAAAAACAATTTATTATTATTACATTCCGTTTAATCTCTATAATTTTAACATATGGCAGCAATGAAAAGTATTAGATGACAGACGATGACATAAAGGTGAGCGGTCCTGTCCAGCGAACACTCAACTGTTGTGAAGTGAACGGTTGGAGCGGGATCAGTTCCCGATCCGCCTGCTGAATGAAAGCAATGTTATCAGTTTATGTCATATTTATTTATCAGTTGTATACTCTGTGATTATATACTTATTACGAAGTAGCATTCAGAAAATACATCAGTTAATTAAAATTGAAATGAACAACTATTCACAGTGCCGATAAATATATCAGCCAAAACTGCTAATATAATAGTATTAATTGTTACATCATCTTCAACAAAAACTTCCAAATAATCTAACAAATTTGCTAACATTAGATTTCAATAAGTTTAATACTGGAAGAATATTGTTTTTACAACTACAGACAAAAAGTACAAAAGTACTATGGAAGAATCTAAAAATGTTATTACCAACAAGTAAAGAAACAAATAATACAGGCATTATTTTTGATAATGAAGAAATAGAGAATGATAGGGAAATTGTTGAAAAATTTAATGAGTACTTTGTAACAAGCATAGATACACTAGTCGATGGGATACAAAGACAAAATATTGACAGTGAAAATGAAGTTTTGCGTGACATACCGCAGCATCCGGACTTTTGTAAATTTGAAAATGTAACTATGAAAGAAATTAAAGATGTAGGTAATTAAATCTCTAAAAGGTACCGGAGACGTTGCTGGTGATGGTATAACAAGCAGAGTTTTAAAGGACATTTGTTTGGTGTCAGCAAATAGAATACTAGACATAATAAATACGTCAATGCAGTCAGGGGTATTTCCTAAATACTGGAAAATATCATAGATAGTACCTGTCCCAAAAGTCAATGGGACGAAATTGTGTGAAGAATACAGACCTATAAATACAGTGCCATCATACGAAAAAGTGTTGGAAATGTGCGTTAAAAAACAAATTGATAGTTATTGTGATACAAACAGTATAATATCATTGAACCAGTCAGGTTTCAAGAAATCACACTCTTGTGAAACAGTTTTGGTGAACATTTGTGATAATTGGTCGAGGGAAATGGACAGTGGCAAAATGGTGCTGGCTGTGTTTTTGGATTTCCGAAGAGCTTTTGAGACCATCGACCGACAATTACTATTGAAGAAATTGGAAGTCATCGGCTTCAAAGGCATCGCTCTGGAATGATGTCGTTCATACATGACTGACAGATACCAAAGTGTAAAGTTTAATGGGACATCAGGTGTGCGCTCTACTAAATATGGTGTACCACAAGGAACAATATTAGGACCGTTACTTTTTAATTTATATGTTAATGATATTATGCTAAGGACCAAAAACAGTAAATTACATTTGTTTGCTGATGACTCAGTGTTATATGTCAGTGGAAATGATTTAAATGACATGAAGGACAAAATAAATGAAGACTTGACTTTATTATATAAATGGTTATGTGCCAATAGTTTAAGTATTAATATAAGTAAATCTAAATTTATAATCATTGGAAGTGCATATAAATTAAACACAATTAATTATGACAATATTAATATAAAAATAGATAATAATTATTTAGAAAGAGTAAATAGTATAAAATATTTAGAGATAATTATAGATCAGCATTTAAATTTTAAAGAAAATACAAAACATATTCTAAATAAAATGTCTAAAAAAGTAGGTTATTTAAGTAGAATAGGTCAAAATATGTCTACATATATTAAACTGTCTATATATAAATCACTAATTTCAATACACATTGAATATTGCTCAAGTATTCTTTTCAAGTTAAATAATTACGAAACTCAGCAAATGCAAAAAATACAAAATAGGGCTATGAGAACAATTTTAAAGTGTAACAAATATACACCAGTTGCATTAATGCTGAGCACATTGAAATTAATGAATGTGCGTCAAAGAATAAATTACAAAACTATGCTATTCATTTACAAGAGTAAAAAAGGTGTTACGCCATCGTATATTAGTCAGAAGTTGATTTATATTTATGACACACATAAATATAATACACGAATCATCAGTGATTTCTTTATAGAAAAAGTTAATACGTCATCAACGGCTAATAATGTTTTTGTTAATGGGCTAAAAATGTTTAACAGCCTGCCGTATGAAATAAAACATTGTAATAATATAAATAGATTTAAGAGACAACTGTCATTATATATTTCAGATAAATTTTTATAAATAATGTATATATATATATATATATAATCTAATAATCCCCTCTACCATATTAATGGTGTGGGGCGTTTATCCTCTTCTAACTTTTTATGAATCTTTTCCATTCATTTCTATTCCTCGCCATGCTCTTCGCCTCTGTCCAAGTTTTGCCCTTCCGCCTCAAAATCTCTGCTATGACATCATTCCATGTCGTCATTATATATTTCAGATAAATTTTTATAAATAATGTATATATATATATATATATATAATCTAATAATCCCCTCTACCATATTAATGGTGTGGGGCGTTTATCCTCTTCTAACTTTTTATGAATCTTTTCCATTCATTTCTATTCCTCGCCATGCTCTTCGCCTCTGTCCAAGTTTTGCCCTTCCTCCTCAAAATCTCTGCTATGACATCATTCCATGTCGTCCTTGGCCTTCCTCTTCTTTTATTTTTCATTATTCTTGCTTCCCATATCCTTCTTGTCTGTCTCGTATTTTCCATTCTATATAGATGTCCCCACCATCACAACTGTCTTTGCTCAATATGTTCCAACACTGACTGTATATTTAGATCTTTTCTTATTTCCGAATTTCTTATTCTTTCCATCTTTGTAACTCCTCTTACTCTTCTTAAATATTTCATTTCTACTGCTTGTATTTTACTTTTTTGTCTTGTATTTAATATCCAGGATTCGCATCCATATACTAATATCGGTCGGTATATTGCCTTATATACTTTTAATTTTGTTTCGCGGGATATCTCTTTTTTGTTAATGAACTTATTCCTCATACTATAATACAGCTTTGTTGCTTTTTCTATTCGTTGGTTAATCTCGGCGGCCTGGGTCCCTTTTCCATCAATTCTCACTCCCAAGTAGTGGAACGTTCTCACTTCTTCTATTTCAATTCCTTCTATTTCGATTTTCATATCTATCTCTTCATCTCCCACTACATTACTTTGGTTTTATTCTTATTCATCATCATTCCACTGTTATTTAGTGTCGTATTCCATATTATTAAATTCCGTTGTAGATCTTCCGCACTGTCAGCTGTAATTACTATGTTGTCTGCGAATGCTCCCTGTGAAACTTCGACTAGCTTTAAGTTAATGTGTCCAACTCTGATCTTTTTACTTTCTTTTGTACACCTTTTGATAATGTCGTCCATATAAACTATAAACAGCATTGGGCTCAGGCTTCCTCCTTGTCGGAATCCCTCCTTTGTTCTGAAGGTTTCTGATTCTAAATTATTAGCTATTACAGCGTTGGTGTTATTATCATATATTTTCTGTATTAATCGTCTTATTTTTCCATTGACCCCTCTCTCTTTTAATATATTCCACAGTCTTTCTTTTGGTACCTTATCGAATGCTTTTTCTAGATCTATAAATGCTAAAAATACTTTCTTCTGCTCTCTATAGGCTTTTTGTATTATTTGCTTCACGGAAAATATTTGGTCTTGTGTGCTCCTTCCTTTTCTAAATCCACTTTGTGATTCGTGTAGCGTATTTTCGAGTTTTGCTCTTAGTCTTTTATCTATTATTTGCTCAAGAATCTTCATTGCAGTGCTTAGAAGGGTTATTCCTCTGTAGTTATTGCATTCTTTTTTGTTTCCTTTATTCTTGTATATTGGTACTATTAATGACTTCCTCCAATCGTTTGGTATCTCCTCTTCTCTCCATATTCTGTTATATATTTTCAACATTACTTCTCTTCCTTTTTGTCCTATATTTTTAATCATTTCTGCCGTAATCTTGTCGCAGCCTGGTGCTTTCCCATCTCTCTGTTTATGTATTGCTTCTTCCAATTCGTCCATGGTAATTATTTCTTCCGTCTCTTCTTCTTCTATTGTTTGTTGTTCATCGGTATTCTCATTTTCCACTCCTTCGTTTAGCAATTCTTGGAAGTTTTCTTTCCATCTTTCTATGATTTTTTTTATCGCTTAGTATTTCTCGCTTCTTATTTTGTATATTATTATGGTGCGTAGATTGAGACATTTCTTCATTCCTTACTGACTTCAAAACTCTATAAAATAGTTTTTGGTTTTCTTTACTATTTTTTTCCATCTTTTCACCAAATTCTTGCCATGTCTCTTTTTTGGCTTCTGCCACTAACTGTTTTACTTTTTTTCTTTCTTCTTTGTATATATTGTATTTTCCGCTGTTTGTTCTGCTGAATATATTTTCCATGCCTTTTTTTTGACTTTACTTGATACCTTATTTCATTTGTCCACCACTTTGTTTGTCTTTTGTTTTTCTTTTTGCTTACTCCACATATCTCTTTAGTTGTAGTTATTATAATTTCTTTGAACGTATTCCAAGTTTCTTCAATATTTCTATTCATTTCTACATTTTCTACTCTTCCATTTATCCTTTTCTGGTAACTTTCAGCGATATCTTTACTTCTTAGTTTGTATGTTCTAAGTAATTCTTTTTGGTTTTCTTTCTGTTTGTATATACATTTCTTTTCTTTATTTTGAACTTTTTCCTTTATTTTTGATATAACGACAAATTGATCGCTCCCTATTTCCGGTCCTCTTCTTACTTTTGTATCAGTCACGATTCTTCTATTCTTTTTGTCAACTAATATATAATCAATTATGGACTTCTCTCCCCTGCTCTTAACTTCCCTGGTATATGTGTGTATATTTTTGTGTTGGAAAAGACTATTAGTTATTACCAAGTTGTGTATCATGCAAAAGTCTAGCATTCTTCTTCCATTGTTATTTCTAACCGTCTCTCCGTTTGTTCCTAATACTTCAGTGTATTCATCGTCTCTTATACCAACTCTACTAAAAAAATTTTTATCGCGGGTGATTTGAATATTGACTTTAGACAAATGACTAGTCAAATGATTACTGTAATAGACTTAAACTCCTACAATCTATCTATAACAACGACAGAACCATCTAGAGTTACGAAAACCAGCGAAACATGTATAGATAATATCATTACAAATGTCGAAGCGGCCAATTATAAGACGTGTACCCTAAATCTTCATATAGCGGACCATCTTGCTCAAAAGCTTACGTTCAGTGATAATACATGGAATAGGTCAGGAAACATCCAAATACTGTCAAGTATAAGGATAATTAGCAACAAGAATATCTCTGAATTTAAAGATAAATTGTTTTCTCATCCGTGGAATACCGAATTCTGCGGGAAATCTGCCGAACAAACAAGTGAAATATTTGTAAAAATACTTACCTCATATTATGAACAAAGCTTCCCTGAAAAGAAAATAAATATAAATAAAAAAAGAAATACATACAACGAAGTATCTGCAGACTTACGGCAAATGAAAAATACATTGGATCCTTTAGCAACTATGGCGACAGTATCAAAAGATGCTGGTAGGTATATATCTCAGAAGTTCTACGATTATAAAGAGCGATGCAATGCAAAAGCGGATGCCGAAGTGAGGGAAAACTATCTGAACAAGATAAACAATTCAGGTAATAAGCAACAAGTAATATGGGAGATTATTAATAAGGAAGCAAAAAAGAAAAAGGATTATGCATTTTCTGCTACTCTAAATGCCAACACTTTAAATTATACATTCGTAAGAAATGATGTGCAAATAGATACCGGCACAAAAAAATATGAAGAATATCTATTAAAGGTTCGCGTAGAGACCTGGAAGTCATGCTTCTTTGTGCCAACAACAACAAATGAAGTGAGCAACATCATGCCCAAAATCGAAACAAAATGTACTTTGGACCACTATGGTTTGACTACAAAATTGTTGAAGAGCGTCTTTGATGCTATTAGTGCCCCTGTAACGGACTTAATAAATAAGTGCATTATAGAAGGCGAATTTCCTGATGAACTAAAAATATCAAGAATAGTTCCAATTCACAAAAAGGGGAACATCAATGATCCAAAAAATTACAGACCGATATCAATATTACCAGCAATATCTAAGATTCTTGAGCGAGTGATAACTGATCGCCTACTGTATTATTTTGAAAAAGATAACTTACTCTCCAACGCGCAGCATGGATTTAGGAAAAATAGGTCTACATGTAGTGGTATAACAGACATCCTCGATTGTCTACTGGACGCACTGGATAAGCACGATAACATCGAAATAAACTGCTACGACTTAACATGTGCCTTTGATACTGTCCAGCATTCCATTCTGTTGGGAAAGTTGTATCATTATGGAGTTCGTGGCATTGGACATCAACTTATTGCGTCATATCTTAGGGACAGGAGACAATACGTGGACTTTCATGGACAAAGATCTAATGTACTATATGTGCAACAGGGTGTACCACAGGGATCCATACTTGGACCCCTCGTGTTTATAATATACATCAACGACCAAGATTTAAATCTTAGTGCAGATCGGTTGTGCTTATACGCAGATGACACCTTATTCTTAGTGCGAGAATATTGCGAAAGCAATGTACTTGAAAAATCTGACACTGTCCAAAAAGAAGCTTCAAATAGATTAAAATTAAACAAGAATAAGACGCAAAGGCTGAATTTCACAACAAATAAATGTGAAGAAACAAAAAGTATCAAACTCCTAGGTCTTTAAATAGATAATAAACTAAATTGGAAGGCACATGCCAATGAAATTGCAGGAAAATTGAATGCAGCGATATACTGCATTCGCAGAATTAAGAATATATCTAACCACCAGGCGGCCCGAATGACATACGTTGCGAATTTCCATAGTGTTCTATCGTATGGAATTGAGTTCTGGGGAACGTCCGCGGGTGCGTAGCGGATTTCTCTACTCCAAAAACGTGCTTTAAGGGTGTTGTGCGACCTAAAAACAGAACAGTGATGCAAATCATATTTTGTCAGTGAAAAAATACTCACCTTACCATCTATCTTCATTTTTGTGGTTGCAGTGTATATGAAAAAAACTTAACTAACTTTATAAAGAGTGGTGAAACGCACACATACATCACACGCGGGAGAGATCTATTAAAGGTTTCGTACCACCGGTTGACAACAACACAGAAATATTGACTATTGGGGTCCGAAAATACATAATAAGCTACAGACAGTACTGTCAAATAACAAATACGAAAGTGGAAGAAACTATTTATATCATGTGAAAATTTTTCTATTGGAGAATGCTTTTTATACTGTGGACGGTTTTCTGAATTACTAGTTTCATAGATTGACATTTGTTTGTACGACTTGTTGTCTTATGTTTCATACAATTTCAATGTTTTTAAGCTTATTTTATATATACAATAGTATTTATTTATGTACCTTTTGACGCTTGCTGTAATGTTTATTACAACAAATAAAGCACTACTACTACTACTACTATTATTTATAGTACAGAGTGCTAAATAATTATAATGCATTCAAAAAAATATACTACATACAAGAAATAAGAAACAAAAATATGTTTAATTTTTATTTTACTTATTACAACTGAACGTAACGAACTAAACAAGACAAAATGCAATACTATTCAATTTTCTGTGTAAAAAATAAAAGTCAATTCAAAAGCCGACACACGTTACGGCAGGTTTCATAATCAGTTAAAGTGACTTTAAATTTCAAAGTTGACTTTAGCTCTGAATTTATATATAAATAAATATTTGGGGTTTCATGACTTTCATGGTTCCTGTCCTAAGAGTGGCTTTATTTATGTATATTGTAAGAAATATGAAATTATAGTATAATGTGCGTACTATATCCACTTCGAAATTTTATAGTAGATCGAGTTGGAATTATAGTACAAATACTATAATTATAGTACGGTTGGCAACACTGGTCCCCTTATGACCTCAGTAATCTTTCGCATACGTACAGCTCACTTGAGTGGTGAAGGTTATATGCGCAAAGGATAAGGGGGATTGTGGTAGTAGCAGGGTGTACACGCATGCATTTGTTACAGCTAGGGCGCGGACACGTACGGTTGATGACTCATCGCCCATGGGCGCACTATTGAAATGTTGTATTTTTAAATAGGTTTTAATTTTATTTATATAATTGGATAACAAGTGGCTGGTGATCTATAAAATACAAAATACCTTATTATTTGTTCATTTTATATTTTAGGTAAGACGATTTTTATATTTGCTTTACATTTGATATTTTCATTACTTTTTGAATTTATTAAATATGAATTAGTAATTCTTTGAAATATCTGCTTAAAATATATATGGAAAGTTTCGC
The DNA here is from genome assembly GCA_963170755.1 of Amphimallon solstitiale. Lineage (NCBI taxonomy): Eukaryota > Metazoa > Arthropoda > Insecta > Coleoptera > Scarabaeidae > Amphimallon > Amphimallon solstitiale. The sequence continues at coordinate 36,878,115 of OY720685.1, read as the reverse complement.
TAAATTTGTGTCATTATTTTACATTTGATATTTTCATTTCTCTTTGAATTTATTAAATGTGAATGAATAATTCTTCAATCTACTTAAAATATATGTGGAAGGTTTTGCTATATTTTAGTAATTATTTTATAAGTATAAACATATATATCATATTAGAGGTCGATATATGTATAATACATGTTATGTACAAAACATTTATGCAAAATCAGCAATATTACAATCTGATTACAACTAGCGCACCAAGAAAATATTACTAAATAAAGCGAATTTACAACAGTAAATGTAATGAATTTGCTGATTATATTATAAACGTCCTTTCTACATCGCAACTGGTTATAAGGTGCGTACTGGAAATATTCTTTTATTTCAGCGTATTTAGCATACACAATTGCCGCAATGTTATGAAACCTGGATTTCTATTAAAAACTGCGTCTAACTTTTGCCGAAGGCCACATCCGAAGTCACTTGGAATACTTTTGAGGTTATTAATAGCCCACGTCTAATGTGGTTAATCCATCTTTTAATTTGAGATTTCGATTTTCAAAATATGTGATTAGAAATACTTCGAGCATCGTCATTTAAACATGTAACGAAATTTTGTAAACTATCGAAATTCTCTGCATAAAAACTAGTAGCTTCCAACTATGTTCCCCATCTAGTTATTACTGGCGAGGGAGGCAGTGACAATGATGGAAATTTTTCCCTGTAAAGAGCTACTCTCGATGGTGCTTTTTTGAAATCTTTTTTAAAAGCGGATACAAGTATCAATTTCCGGATACCTGTATCTGATATATTCACAGATTCTGTGAAGAGCATGTGGTACACAAGTAATGTGCAGCAGATAAGGATACGTTTCCTTTAATAGTCTGTCTGTTTTTAACATATATGCGGCACTGTCGGTAACAAATAAAAGTATTTTTGCCCTGTACCTATCGTACGAATGAAGCATTTTGTGCAAATCCTCGTCAATGGTTTTAGCAACTGTTTCCGTATCAACTGTATTTATAACTTTAGATGCTATTACATATGCGTTATATGGAATAGTTGGATGTAGTACACCAGCTACAACATTTACCACACAGCGTCCTAATATATCGGCAGTTTCGTCGGCACTTATCCATAGGTACTGATTTGAAAGATGTCTTCTAATGCATTCTACTATTTTCGTGAAGCACTTAGAAACATAGTATTTGCGTAAGGTGGATTCATCAGGAACATTTCAAGCAGTATAATTTTGAAGAAATGTTTTGAAAGTGGTATTGTCAAGTTTATTTAATGGAATATTAACCGCCATTAAAGCTTCACAGAGTTCCTCGTTAAAATTGTCAGCTTCCAACGGGTCCAGTTTCTGTCCATGTTTCAGCGATGCTAAGTGACATTGTACGTGCGCTTTTTGGGCATCCTGTAATGATATTTTTTACAGACTTTGCAATAAATTTCAGAATCACTGACAATTGAAGACATACAATCAGTATGACCCTTAATTCAACTCGCCATTGTTTCACGATAAATAAATGACAAAATGTATGCGTATGTTATTGAATCTTAACGAATTATGTCAAGATAATTGGGAGAACTAGATTCAATGAAACGGTATTAAACAGGAAATATTACAAAAATTACGAAGTATGTAATTAGCAGTCAAATCAATGAAAGAACGAAACTAATGTAAGTATGAACAGGTATATACATATATAACTTTATTTATCTTACGAAATATAAGGTAATAATAAATTTTAAAAACCCCTCACGCTTCTACCTACGCCGATGAAAAAGGATTTTACTCATAAATTCCTTTCTTGATCGGCTTTTTTTGTTGTCGTTTTCGAGTAAACCACAGATGTTGCAGTTCACCATGTGAATAGTGCTGCTATTCAGTAACTGCGTGTTGCTTACATTATTTCTTTGCTCCGTCGTAGTTTAAACCTGGGACGTCCGCGGCCTAATAATAAATAGTGTATCATTACATACATAAGAGTATTCCAAATTCTTACTCCTCTATCCTTTTCCAAATTACTGTGATTTTCTTTTGTATAACTGGTAATTCATTCCATTTACTTCCCTTTTATAAATTTTTATGTTGACACTTTTCTCTAATCATTAATAAACTGTCTGCGTTTCCAACACGATTGAAACAAAAGGAAAAACATATTTGACATATGATTTCTTTTTAGTAGGCTTTTCTTATTACAGTTTAATAGTGGAATTCTGTAACTTTCTCGGAAGCTCCGATTATCGTAGGCCCTGGCAACGAAGTGACGTTGCGATGACGATTTCAGAATTTTTACAGTTAGCGACGTAGAAATGTCAAAACGTTCGTGAGTAAAGATTTTGTTGGTTATATTGTGGTTATATTATTATTATATAATTATTGTTAATATACTATTCCTGTTGTTATATTTATAGTTTCTGTTACTTTATTTGTTATAATTATTATTGTTCCTGTTTGTTTATTTGTTATATCTATTATTGTTCCTGTTTGTTTATTCGTTATATTTATTATTGTTTTATATTTGCAAATATGAATGGCTTTATAGCATTATTATTAGATGAAGATCACAACAGGTAGGTAATCGATAATATAAAATATATAGAGTATACATAATATTCTCTATTTTCTTTATTTTAGAAATTATATGCGTATATTCCGAAAACGTTTAAGAAATCACGGATATCCTTTTGAAATACCAAACAGGCATTTTAAACAAATGTTTAGACTGAATAAGGGCACTGTTCAAAACCTGATCCAGTTATTGGATGGACATATAACAAACAAATATACCATTACATTTGAAGGTTATTATCATAAACATCACTTGAAATGCATATTAACTTTATAGTGCACATTATATATTTGTTACAGGTCTTAACAGCATTAAATTTCATAGCATCAGGCAGCTATCAGAATAGTGTTGGTATTAATAGCCTTGTTTCTCTCAGTCAGAATTCAGTAAGTCGAATAGTTCATCAGGCCTGTCTTGTAATATCAAACAATTTATTCCCTGAATGGATAAAATCTCCCAGTGATTGTGAATCGAAGAATCGTGTTAAGTAAGGGTAATTATGTTGTATCAAAATATTCTAAAAATAATTCCTTATTTTGTTTTTATGATAAAAAATGGGAGACCGGAGATGTATTTTGTTTAATTGATAGCACCCAGTTCATATATTTACCAAGGGCAATCATATCTTTTCTAAACGTTCTAAAAATTATTGTTCTGTTTAGTTTTTATGAAAAATGGGGTGCACGAGATGTAGGTGTAATTGATGGCACACATGTTGATATACTTGCTCCACCTTTAGCCGATGAAGAACACCCTCCTTTTGTATATATATTTTTTATATTCACATACTGTAATTTTTTTAAATTTCAGCACTACTTTTATGGTAAGGTTAATAAAAAAAAATATATTTGACAATAAAATGTGTTTTATTTTTCAATATTTATACAAACAATTTCTATTTGAGTACCTATTATTCAAAGTTCACATTTCTAGTTCAGTATTAATTTTCTTTTTGATCTTTATTGTTAAGATTTTATAGTAAACATATAATTCATATCCAATATTAGTATAATTATACGAGTCAAATGTCTTCTATTGTTTTATAATACTTGCTGGTAAATTTATTAAACAATAATTTTTTACATTCTTTTGAGTTGACAAAGTGCAAATTTCAGCCTAATGAATATTACTCTTCTGTAAAAACTGCAAATAAAGAGAACTTTCAATTACTATAATTTCAGAGGCTCGACAACAAAATCCTGCAATAATATCGAATGATTTGGTGTACCAAGTACAACAATACAGCACAGGATTGGTCGATTTTCTAAATACAAAATCATCTATATCCTTCAACCATTTATGTACTTTGGCCTATGCTATTAAAACTTAATGTTACCTTTTTAGAGCCTAAAACATTAATCGTTCAATATAGTTACATATTGATAAAATCTTTGCGGTTTGACTTACAAATAAAGAAATTCATTGACTAAACAGGTAAATTTCCTCTTATCTTCTTCAACATAATATAAAGTTAAACATCCTCTCAATTTGATGTAGTTTTATTATTAGAAAATCTTATGAAAAAGTCAACTTTAAATTGTGAAGTTATTGTGAACACGATACCATAATAGACTTTTTCAAACAATTAGTTTGTGCACATTTCACATGCTTTATGTTCTGTGGATATTGTCTGCTAGGTTTATGTATTTTTTTGTGTTTAGGTACTCTTGTAAGAAAAACAATGTCCACTTGATAGGGATATCTGTTCTTGTTGGCTTTATAAAAAAATCACATTTCATCATCCATAAATGTGCCTGAAAAGACATTTATCTGCAAATTCACTATACACTAGTGCGATACTACGTCCTTTGAAACTCTCCTAATGATAGCAGTTCTTGTTGAAATTTTCCAAAGTGTTTCGTGCTATCTTGCTAGCAGTATAAACATATGGTTATACTATGTCTTGGCATTACAAAATGTTCCGTGCATTTTCTTTAAAAAAAAATGCAATGCAAAAAAGCAATCGCTATATTATATTTCAAACAATTTTTTTATTAGTTAAAATTTTAAATTGAAAGATTTTGGTATATGTTTACGAGATGATGTTTGTTTACATGTTAAACATAAAGGTTATGTGCAAAAAATTGTAAATTGACACTTCTACGTCACTAACTCTAAAAATTCTGAAATCGTCATTGCAACGTCACTTCGTTGCCAGGGCCTACGATAGCCGGAGCTTCCGAGAAGTTACAGAATTCCACCATAAATGTGAAATATATTATGTAAATTTTCAACCATATAGATTTCACGTTTATATATTGAGTATGTTACTATTGTTATTTCTCTTTATCATGTCCCTACTAATGGCGCTGACTAAACATATATAGAATATGTATTGGTACTACCAATATTAAATTGTGTTTGCTAATGTTTAATCTAAGTAATAACAAATATAACATTATAGTTGTTGGTTCTATGTGTTAATTAAATGTCAGTTTCAGATGATAAATGTTCAGAATTCCAAAGCAACCATTATAGTGCCTAATGGGTTTGTAGCGTAGACAAATACAGTGATGCCTAGTAGGGTTCGGGAGGGTAAAAATGTTACATACCGTTAAGATCCCATTCCTTTGACTATGCAATAAATGGTACCACACTATCACGTACTTCAACAATCAAAGACTTAGGTGTTGACTTTGATAGCTCTCTTGACTTTTACCACACATAGGAATCACACAGTCTCTTCTGCCATGAGGATGTTGGGATTTGTTATTAGAAATTCATCGCATTTTCATATAGATACTATTAAACTGCTTTACGTTACCTTCGTGCGGTCCAGTTTGGAGTATGGCTCTATTGTATGGACTCCTTTTTACTCTTCGCACAGATTACTTGTGGAGAATGTGCAGAGGAAGTTTTTGAAGTATTTGTACTTCAAACTGGATGGTACTTATCCTTACAGAGGGTATGACTATCGACTATTGCTGCAAAAATTCAACATGGATTCACTTGAACTTCGGCGTCAGTTAAATCTTATGAAATTTGTGTATAACCTTGTTCACTTCAAGACAGATTTTCCAAATTTATTGTCTAAACTTCGATTTCATATTCCTCGGTTATCAGCGAGGCAAAGTATTACTTTTGATATACCATATGCTAGATTGAATTCATCAATGAATTCTCCAATTGTTGCAATGTCGCGCGGGTTCAACCAGCTTTCGTCACAGTGCGACATTAATTTCACCCCCCTTACTGAAATATTGAGAGTGGCTGCGGATCTGCTGGCTTGATATGATTTTTATTTCTTATGGTATTCTATTACATGTTCGCGCTTTTGTTATACTTTCAACTGTTTATTCAATTGTTTATATTATATTATATTATTATGTTGTGTGTACATCAGTATAATTAGTAGGTACTATATATTATATGTAATCAATCATGCATATTGTCCTTCACTTGAATGACTCTGTTGGACCGTTAAGTATCATACGTAATAAAATTTATTAAATCATATAAATTCAAATATTATTATTTATTTATTGTTTTTAGATGAAAGCTACTTCTCTAATTATATACTTAAAAAACACAAATTATAGATTTTTCCAAAAATAAATATTTGCTAGTTCCCATGTCATAAACAACTTCCAATACGTAACTGAAATAAATATTCATTTCCAAAGATGCTTTTCAGAACAATTAATTGTTCTGCAAGCAAGGAAATGTGCTATTATATATACTAACTAGCTGTCCATCAATCTCTTCGAGCTTCAATCGCCTTTCGCGTCCGCTTACAATTTTATTACAGTTCCCTGTAAAACGCCTACAAAATCATTTTTGATTTTCTAAACTTTTGGCACACCTTGTATAGACGTATATTTTTGTCCACGAACTGCTGTCACTGTGACAGGTGGGACGGCAATTTAAAGCATCTTAACGTCAGTCTGACTTTTCGTTGTTGAAGTTTGAAATTTAGATGCTATTTAGCGTAATACTAATACTTGACACTAAAAGATTCATAGTGTTATTAATTTTACACAATGAAAGGACTAAATCATTATTAAAATAGTAATATCATATTTATTTTAGTTTTGCATAATTTAACCTGCCAATTATCATGGCCCACAAACGTCATTTCTGGGCTGTAATATTTAATAATAATCATACATCTTTTGATATACCTTTTGAGCTTTGTTATAATGCAAATTTGTGAACAATGCATGCCCATTACGCAGAAGAAGCAAGTTTTAAATAAAATGTTGGTATAGAATAGTATGACTTATTAATTTTATTTATAATAGTGAATTTATAACTGGCTTCCATATTAATAAATTAGTTTCATTTGTCTACTGTGAAATCATTCCTGTCAAAGTGAGTTTGCAGTGGCATTGAGTCGTCGCCTGTAGATCGTGCTCTGGCTATGTCGGTTGCTGAGACGATTCTATTATAATTTAAATATTTAGTAGTGACGCTGGTAGTTGAACTAAAAACAATAACCAAAAATAATGCAGACCGACGTGGGAATATCTGTGTAAACATTTTGCTTACACACACTGTAAAAAGAATATAATTCGTAATTGTCGGATCATTTTGTGATTCTTATTAAGTATTTAAGGAAAAATAACACAAAAAGGTAGTGTTCCACCAATCCATCGAAATAAGAGCCACCAGCCTGGAGCACGATCATCGGGAACCATTATCAGAATGTTTGATTAACAATTTGATTTAATGGTGTATTTTCAAACATATCCCATTAAATGATTGAACGTTGCCCATACTTCAAACCTTCTACTGACAATCAAATTACTTGTAGTAGTAAAATTGTTGAATTAGGCTGGAATATTTACTTTAATAAATTGAATAGTTACAAAACAATTGTCATTACATTGGAATTTGATTCGTCTGTCACCTAGTAATAATAATATAAATCATATTTTAAGATAATTGTCTAATATATAGGCAAAACTAAAATGGATCTGACTTTTCTCATTAATATTATAGTCATTTCGCTGTATAAAATTTGTAATTTCATATCTTTTTGTGTCAAGGTCTACAATAAATATCGATGGAGCTTAAAAACATGAACAGTGAAATATCAGACAGATGTCAGGGTGTTTAACCTTTTTTTTTCAATAATTGTCATCATGAAAGCAATTCAGATTTCATCACGAACTGAAATCGATTGATCGTTTTGACGTTTTATAACCTGCAATTAAATTTTTGTGAAATTGCCAACATTAATCAAAAGTCAGATGGATTTTTTCTGACAATTCTGACGTTGCCTGTAACATTTAAGCCACCTAACGTGAATGTTGAGTTGACCAACATTTCGCGTATGCTCTAGTTAAATATATCGGTGTTAAAATGATAGTAGATGAGTAAAGATGGCGACATAGATGTGCACTATTTTTTTTATTTTCGTTACACTCTATAACTGTTACTTAATTTTATTTTAATAATATACTATGTTCACCAATTTTGATCAGCATCTGGGGCGTAATGCTTAAATTATTTTTTCTAAGGGAGGGATGCTTTTGTGTAATAAAGTAGATCGCTATCTTAAAGTAACTGATAATTAGTGAATTACCATGTATGATAAATTTTTAAATCGCATTGTCTTTATATGTAGTAGTAGTTCCATTTTTAAAATAGTAATTACATTACCCTTTAAATCGTTAAATTAAAGGTGATATGTATGCATGATGTATTCGTTTCTTTGAATTACAATTAACGTAGGGCTTCCGGGACAATAGTCAATAGAAATAAATTTATATGACGTTCTTTGCAAATAATCAAGATCAGTGCTCCATAATGTTTGTCATAAAATGTCGATATGTCATCACGTGCTGATTATTCAATTTAATCTTTCCCCTTTTTTTTATTTAGGGCACATTAATTTATTAGAATACTTGCTCTTTTTGTTATTACAGTGGTTCATGAAACTCTTCCAGTTTGAATTGCCTCTTCGCGTTCACTTCTTCGCTGTAAGTTTCTACATAAATGTGCCTCTTTGGAACGTGACCAATACCAGTCGCAGAGGCACTTGAATTTTAACGGTTATAAATTTTCTTTTAATTTGTTAAGATGCAAATTAAATAAAATATCTCTAGAAATTAATTATACATTATTGTGGCATCTATAATTATAGACAAATCGATTTATTAATTAAAAAAATTCCCATAAAATGTTTAACATTTCTGTAGAATCAGAATCTACTGAAAGCTGATTACTTCGAACATTTCATTGACATTCAGGTTTGATATAATGCGTGTGCACCTAGTCTAAGTTGAATGTAAGTAGACCGAAAAGATAAACCTAAGATGATTATTGTATGATCAAGATTTGTTGTATCATATATAAATTTCTTTGTTTTTTTAAATTTGGTAATACTCTAACTCTATTTGTCTCAAGTTTTATGATAAAAGTTGCCCATACGTTAAATTTTCTTGCAAACTGTCATCATGGCGACAGTTCGATCTATTGCGAGAATGAATTGTCAAATTTAATGTCATTGTAGACATACCGTTCAGTTTGTTCTTGTTTATGAATGAAGACGCATATTAAACAAAATGTCTCTTAGAAATAAATTAAATATTATTGTGAGATTTGTAATTAGTGGCAAATGAATTTATTTATTAAGACTTTGCCCACAAAGCGAACAACATTTCTATATAATTTACTGAACGCTGATATTTGGTAAAATTTTGTTGACATTCAGATTTTGTATCAATTGTGTGCATGTAGCCCAAGGTGAACGTCGACAGACTAAAAAAAACAAAACCAAGACGGTTCGGCAATTAAATGTTGTTTCATGTTATTCGTTCTATAAAATTGGTAGTACTATGCCTCGCTTTGTGTCAAGTTTACGATAAAAATAGTGTATACTTCAATTTTTTGGCAGACTGTCATCGTGACACTTATACGACAATGAAAAGTCAGACTGCTAACGTCAACATGTGTAACCAAATTGTCGTTCCACCTGTCATCGTGACAATAGTTCGTTGAACGTAGGTTGAAGTGTATTCATTCACACATAAACTTGTGATAACGAAATGTCAGACTGATAGTGCTTAACCAAATTGTCTTTCCAATTGTCAAATGAAATTGACAACATAACATGATGAACTTTAACAAAACATGTTTTAAACTTACAGGTCATTGAGCGAATTAATTAATTTTCATATTACGCTTTAATAGTATACTTTGTAAAACCCAATCGAAAATCTTGCTGGCTCCTAATACCATTTAACCGAAAATGTACTTCTGATTAGTTGGTGCGAACCCGCAGTCGCATACTTTAAATGCATCGTGGTGACAGTTCGATCTATTCTATGGATCTATTGCGAGAATGAATTGTCAAATTGAATGTCATTGTAGACATACCGTGCCTTCAATTAATTTTTTTTAGAATAACCTACGATTTCAATATTAATTTGAAAACACTGTGGAACTTTTCAATAAATTGACTTAACTATGACAGTAGTCAAAATGAAAAACATTACTGTAGCACAGTATTCCCAAATTAATATTGATATCATAAGCTACTCTAAATGTAAATTAAAGACGCAGTATGTATATTTGTATGTAGAAAGATGACAGAGATGTGTCCAAGACATTAAAGATACGATAAATGACCGATACAATAGTAATAATAATAATAATTGATAATGCAATAAAATGTAAATATTAACGGTTATAATATTTCTTTCAGTGGACGTTAAATGTTATTAATCGCGCCTTTGCTTTAATTTTTAAAACTAAGATATTGGAAACTGTACCCGAATGACCGACAATGTAGAGTAATACAACCGCAGTTCAGTTTGTTCTTGTTTATGAATGAAGACGCATATTAAGCAAAATGTCTCTTAGAAATAAATTAAATATTATTGTGACATTTATAATTAGTGGCAAATGAATTTATTTATTAAGACTGCCCACAAAGCGAACAACATTTCTATATAATTTACTGAACGCTGATATTTAGAAAAATTTTGTTGACATTCAGGTTTTGTATCAATTGTGTGCATCTTCTTCTTCTTCTTCTTCTTTATTGTGGCTTTGAGTTAGACTATTTAGTCTTTTACTCTTCATCTGAGTGCGGTGAATCTCGGAATGTTGGAGTTGAATTTGATTAGCTATTGTTTATCTTTATTTTGATTAAGAATTAAAGTAGAACCATTTTAGGTCTTTTGTGTTTGAAATTTTCATTTCCATCATATGCAAGTGCTCTTTTAAGATTTTGATTTGAGTGGTTTTCCATCTGGTTATAGAAACTGAGCGCTCTTTCCTTGATGTAGTCAATAATGGTTGGGGTATTTGTTTCATTCATTATTTGATTATTTCTCATATACCATGGAGCATTTAGTATCATTCTAAGACTGGTGTTTTGTATTATTTGCAGTTTTTTGATGTTGGTCTTGCGCATATGCACCCATATTGGGCATGCATATGTGAATATTGGACCTAATACTTGTTTGTAAAGTAGAATTTTGTTGTTCGTGTTCGCTGGCTTTTTCTGCCTATAAGAGGCCATAGTTGACATCTTGTTTGTTTGGTTTTGGTTATCGTTTTTGCTATGTGTGTGTTATAATTGAGCTTTATATCCAGGTATATTCCCGGGTATTTAATTTCTCTACTCCATGGTATAGTGTTGTTGTTGATGGTTATTTCGTTGTCTGTTGTTTTCCGATTCCTTTGAAAGATTATTGCTTGGGATTTGTCTTCGTTTATTGTTGTCCTCCATTGTTTGAACCATTTTATCGTGTTGTCTAGGTGCGTTTGGAGTTCCTGTACCGCGTTCGTCGGACATCTTGATGTTGAGAGCAGTGCCGTATCATCTGCAAAGGTGGCCGTATTTAAATATCTTGTAGGATTTGATACTGGTATGTCGGCTGTAAATATTGTATATAGGTGAGGTGACAGGCATGAGCCCTGGGGGACTCCCGCTGTTGGATGTTTTATTGAGGAAAGTGTGTTCTGGATGCTAACTTGAAAGCAGCGTCCTTGGAGAAAACTGTTCGTGATTTTTATGTGTGTTGGGTAATTGTGTATTATCATTTTATATATGAGTCCCTGCCTCCAGACTTTATCAAATGCCTTTGCTATGTCGAGAAATACAGCTGCTGTCACTTGATTTTTGTTGAATCCTTCTTGGATAATCTCAGTGACTCTTGAAAGTTGTGTTATCGTTGAATGTTCTTCTCTAAACCCATGTTGATCTTCTGGTATTATGTCTTGATTGTCAGAGTGGTACTTTATCTTCTGTAGGATTATTTTTTCTATCACTTTGCTAATGGATGGTAACAGGCTTATGGGCCTGTAGCTGCTTGGTATTGTTTTTGGTTTTCCTGGTTTAGGTATAACTATTACTTTGGCATGTTTCCATATCTTTGGGAATGTTTGGAGTCTGATAACGGAGTTTGCTATTGCTAGAATTGACATTATTGCTTTTGGGGGGAGGTTTTGTAGTGATCTGTTGGTGATGTTGTCTATACCAGGAGCTTTTTTGGGATTTAATGCTTTAAGGATTGCTTTTAGGTTCTCGGCTGTGACTGGGTCGTTGCTAGGGGAGTGGGGTTCACGTATTTCTCTGCTTACTACTTTGTGAATCTGCACTACGTGTTGCATGTCTACTTCATCCAAGTTCGGAGTGAATTGCTCTTCTAGTGATTCCGCTAGAGCTTCTGCTTTTTCTTCTGCTGTGACTTGTGTGGAGTTATTGAATTGAAGTGGTGGGATTTGTATTTGTTCTCTTTTGATTGCCTTGATTATTTTCCATGTCTTAGAGGGGTCTGCACCTATTTCTTCGAGTGTTCTTTGCCATTCTACATTTTTCAGTTCCAGTAATTCCTTATGTATGTTGAAGGTTGTTTAGTATAATTTTGTCTTCTCCTAGCTCTGTTCTTTTCCTTTATTAGTTCTTCAATATGATGTGGTAGACTACCTGATTTATATATCCTTTCTATTTTGATGGTATTATTTTTAACAGCGTTTGTTATTTTATCTTGTAGTGATTTTATGTTGTTCTAATTCTGCAGTGTTTTGTATTTTAGGAACTGCAGTGATGGTTTGTTCTAGTTCTGTTTTGTAGCCGGCCCAGTCTGTCTTGAAGGCGTGATATGTTCTTTCGGTTATGTCTTTGTTCCAAGTTATTATAATTGGATTATGATCAGAACCCATGACACTTTCAGTTTCTATCTTTATGGTTTTGTTAATATTTTTACTGATTGCTAAGTCTAATTGTGTGCATCTAGGCCAAGGTGAACGTCGACAGACAAAAAAAAAAAACAAGACGGTTCGGCATTTAAATGTTGTTTCATGTTATTCGTTCTATGAAATTGGTAGTACCATGCCTTGTGTCAAGTTTACGATAAAAATAGTGTATACTTCAAATTTTTTGACAGACTGTCATCGTGACACTTATACGACAATGAAAAGTTGATGTTTAACCAAATTGTCGTTCCACCTGTCATCGTGACAATACTTCGTTGTAGTGTATTCGTTCACACATAAACTTGGGAGATCGAAATGTCAGACGGACAGTGCTTAACCAAATTGTCTTTCCAATTGTCAAATGAAATTAACAACATAACATGATGAACTTTAACAAAACATGTTTTAAACTTACAGGTCATTGAGAGAATTAATTAATTTTCATATTACGCTTTAATAGTATATATATATATGTACTTTGTAAAACCCAATCAAAAATCTTGCTGTCTCCTAATACCATTTAACCGAAAATGTTTCTGATTAGTTTGTGCCAACCCGCATAGTCGCATACTTTAAGTGCTTGCTTTTATAACTGAATTGATAAACGAAATTACATAAATGCTTATGGGAATTTTACATATTTGATGTATTTATGTTATTTCGAAGTGTTTCGGCCACATCTGACAAATAAAGAAAACTCAGATGATTCTTTATTTAGGCTTGCTTCGGTACTTCTTTCGCGAGAAGTGACGACATTTCGATGACATATATAATTTGTATTTAATATATCTTAATAAAATATAGAAAGATCGTTATATTTGTCACTGTACTTACGTGCGATAATACACTTTAAGTTTATTTTATCATATCCGTCGGCATTGTTCATATATTCATAAATAGAAAAGAAATAGTAACAATTGATAATAATAACACTAATACGTATCTGAAAGGTACAACATTTCCTTCATAATCCCTTTATTTGTCGGCCTTCTGACATTTAAACTTGACAACCGATCGATAAACGTGAATAGATAGTCATTATATGTGTGTATTGCACGACTGGTGCTTTCCGCCAATTTTGACGTTTCCCGGCAAATGCCATATCGCGAACTCAAACTGATTTGACGGTTTTGATAATTTATAACCTGAAATTGAATTTTTCGTGCGTTTAACTTAACCTTATCCGAAGTTTGATGTGTCACGGTCATCTGTATCGATCCACCGCCATTTTAAAATCGAACCTAGTCCATATTTTTTATTTTACACGTAGGCCTTATGGCAAAATACTATGATTCATACTCTTTTTCTGCACGTTCTAAAATTTTCAAAAACTCCTTTCGGGCCCTCGTTCTCTCTTCGGAGACGTGAAAAATGGCCTAAGGCACGTGGGACCGTGGTCCCCGTCGCGTGACACTTTCGTTCCCACCGTAGATGCGCCAGGTTCTCAGAAAACTGTCTCCCCAATTCGTCAATTTTGGGGTATAGCTTTGCCGTTTTAATCGTTCGTGTTAAAAAGAGCGAGACAATTGGCTTTTAGTATATATAACTAGCTCTAACGTCCGCTTACAGCGGGTCCTCCGCTTACAGCGCGTCCGTCAATCTCTTTTAGTTGGAATCGCTTTTTTCGCGTCCGCTTACAGCTTTTTCATAGTTTCCTGTAAAAAGTAATCACTATCATAACTCCTTTTAGAATGTCCGATTTTATTAACTTTTGACGCACCCCTGTATATACATATATTTCCTGAAGCCAATAGTATATTTTCTTTAAAATTCTTCTCGAACGCTTTTTTACACAAACCGGTACACACTCAAGAGCGAGAAAGGTAAATTTGTGTTAAACATAAGTCATGTTAAAGTATCCAAAGACAATAAGATCAAGAAGCCCAACATATTCATTAAGACAGTTTACAATACTATTTTGATGCGAAAGTGTAGAAGCCGGACAACCTTTTCGAAATCCACTATCGTTAATAAAAGAGCACACAATAATAATAAAAGTAAAATGCCCAATTTTAAATTGAAACCCTATTGAAGCGCCTTGTCTGTGAAAGGCGATCACTGGCATGATGCTTTTTAGAATGTCCACTTTTATAAACTTTTGAAACACCCCTATACATACATAAATATTGTGAAGCCAATAGTATATTAAAATTCTTCTCGAACTATTTTTGACACAAACCGGTACACACTCAAGAGCGAGAAATGTAATTTAATGTTAAAGTATTCAAAGACACAATAAGATCAAAAATGTCAACATTTGTATCAAGACAGTTTACAATACTATTTTGATGTGAAAGTGTAAAAGTCTGTCAATCTTTTCGAAGTCCACTATCGTTAATAACAGAGCACAAAACAATAATAAAAATAGAAAGCCAGAGTTCTAAATGTAATCCCTATTAAAGGGCCTCTCCGGTAAAAGGCGATCACTGGCATGACGCTTTTTAGAATGTCTACTTTTATAAACTTTTGAAACACCCCTGTATATACATATATTTTGTTAAGACAATAATAGGATATTTTATTTAAAATTTTCCTAGAACTGCTTTTGACACAAACCGTTACACACTCAAGAGCGAGAATGGTAATTTAATGTTAAAGTATACAACGACACAATAAGATCAAAAAGCGCAACATTTTTATTTAGACAGTGTACAATTCTATTTTGATGCGAAAGTGTAAAAGCTTTTCAACCTTTTCGAAATCCACTATCGTCAATAAAAGAGCACAAAACAATAATAAGAGTAGAAAGCCCAAGTTTTAAATCTAAAGCCCTATTAAAGCGCCTTTCCTGTACAAAGCGATCACTGGCATGACAACTTTTAGAATGTCCACTTTTATAAACTTTTGAAGCATCCCTGTACATACATAAATTTTGTAAAGCCAATTGTATATTTTATTTAAAATTCTTCTCGAATTGCTTTTTACACAAACCGGTACACACTCAAGAGCGAGAAAGGTAGTTTAATGTTAAAATATCCAAAGACACAATAAGATAAAAAGCGAAACATTTTTTATTAAGACAGTTTACAATACTATTGTGATGCGAAAGTGTAAAAGCTTTTCAACCTTTTCGAAATCCACTATCGTCAATAAAAGAGCACAAAATAATAATAAAAGTAGAAAGCCCAAGTTTTAAATCTAAAGCCCTATTGAAGCGCCTTTCCTGTAAAAAGCGATGACTGGCATGACGCTCTTTAGCTTGTCCACTTTTATAACCTTTTGAAGTACCCCTGTACACACATAAATTTTGTGGAGCCAATAGTATATTTTATTTGAAATTCTTCTCGAATTGCTTTTTACACAAAGCGGTACACACTCAAGAGCGAAAAAGATAATTTAATATTAAATATAAGAATGATGTTAAAGTATCTGAAGAAACAAAATGATCATAAGCGCATCATTTTCATTGAGACAATCGGGATAATACGCTCTGGAAATAACAGTGGAAAAATTTAGTATATTAACAAAAAGTATGTCAATTGCTCAGAAACAATTTAAAATAGGCACGCACAATATTAATAAAAAAGAACCTAAAAATCAGTTTGACTCTGAGATATTTTTCACCCCAATTATTTGAAGTGGAACAGCGCTTTCATTATGAAATTTTGGTCAGCAGATTTAAAATATTCGTCTGTCACATACTCAAAATTAGTTCGCAAGTCAATTAAAAATGAAGGACTTGTATTGCAGAACATTTTAAATTTTCACTGAATTACATTATTATTCGTACTGTTATCTCTCTAATGATAGAATAGATATTATGTAGACTACTCGCCCGCTGTCGCGGGCTCGTCATTTTAATGGACATGCTCAAATATATATGTATCTGTATAGTGTTTGAAATATTTATAACAAATTTTGTTTGATAAATGGGCGTCGCTTTCAAACATTCTTATAGAATGCTAATGAATGCTGATGAACTTCAAACATATAGCTCGCAAACATATAAATGATTAGTTTTAATAAGGTGCTGTTAAAAGCAATTACAAAGAAGAAGAGAGCAAGCGCAGGCATAAATTTTCACAAATATCTAGGATTTTTAGCAACTCAGATAAAGTCCCAGAAATGTAACAGAATTAAAAAGCTTCCAAAACCCAAATATTTCCCTAGTAAGCTAAAAGTTACACATATTCTATATTATGTTTTTATTTTTAATTATACTGTAATTTCATGTATAGAAGAAGCAATACAATTACTAAAACACTAATAACAGTAATTATTAATTACAAATGCATAAGAAAACATAATCGCAGTCAATACAAATAAAAATCCAAATCTCCTAGGTTATGCGCATGTGTAAGTAATCGTAATTACTGTTTAATATTTTATCAGGTTTGGTAAAACAGCGGTTAAAATATCTTCATTTAATAACGTTCTTAATCAATGGTTAGCGCTAACCGGTGTTGGAAAAACATACTAACCGGTATTTTAATCAATGATTAGCGCCAACCGGTTTTTGCAAAAATGTAGTATCCCTCCCGTATTTTCTCTAATGAATACGCTGATCGGCATTTTAATCGGAATTGGGAAAACCGGCCCTTAATACAATGCAATAATAAAAATAACTAAAAACACGTTTAAATTTGCCATTGTAGTTGTTAGGGCGTTTCAATGTTGAAGGTTACTTCAAATATTATGTCAACTTTAATGAAACATGCGCCAATAATTTAAGGACATTAAATTTGAGGTATTGCAAAATTTTACCTGTCAAGTATTCTACCTACACATGCCATTTCGAGACTTATAAATACACCTTTTGACATTAATCATAATAACCTTTTGAAGTTTGTCATCCAAGCAATAAAAATTTGTCTGCAATTACCGTTTCCAGTAGAACGCGATCACTGTCATGACACGCTTTTTAGAAAGTCCGATTTTATAAACTTTTGAACCACTCCTGTATATACATAAATTTAGTGATGCCAATCGTATATATTATTTAGAACTTTTTTTTACTTCTTTACACAAACCGTTACACTGAACACTGAAGAGCGAGAAAGATATTTAATGTTAAACATAAATCATGTTAAAGTTACGAAGAAAGGATGTGCTTAGATCCAAGCACTTTTCGGAGAACCTTTCCGCCATATTAGATTTGCCATGTTGTTTATTTGACATTTAGACTATGGACTCGTGATCGGTGACCTTAGACACCCCTGTATCCAAAATTTCACATTCATACGTCAATTTTCAAAAAACTCTTACGCCATTTTCTTTTTTTTTGACATTGTGACTATGGATTCGCCATCAGCGACCCAAGACACCTCCGTATCTAAAATTTCACATTCACAAGTCAATTTTCAAAAAACACGTCGGCAATTTTTTTTTTACATTTTGACTATGGATTCGTGATCGGTGACCTGAGTCAACCCCGTATCTAAAATTTCACATTCATACGTGAATTTTCAAAAAATTCTTTCGCCATTTGGTTTTTTTGACATTTTGACTATGGATTGGTGATCGACGTCCGCATACACCCCCGTATCTAAAATTTCCCGTTAATACGTCAATTTTCAAAAAACCCGTCCGCCATTTTGTTTTTTTTGACATTTTGACTATGGATTTGTAATCGGCGTCCGCACACACCCCCGCATCTAAAATTTCACATTCATACGTCAATTTTCGAAAAACCCGTCCGCCATTTTGTTTTTTTTGACATTTTGACTTTAGATTTGTAATCGGCGTCCGCACACACCCCGGTATCTAAAATTTTAGATTCATACGTCAATTTTCGAAAAACCCGTCCGCCATTTTGTTTTTTTTGACATTTTGACATTGGATCTGTAATCGGCGTCCACACACACCCCCGTATCTAAAATTTCACGTTAATACGTCAATTTTCAAAAAACCCGTCCGCCATTTTGTTTTTTTTGACATTTTGACTATGGATTTGTAATCGGCGTCCGCACACACCCCCGTATCTAAAATTTCACGTTCATACGTCAATTTTCAAAAAACCCGTCCGCCATTTTGTTTTTTTTAACATTTTGATTATGGATTTGTAATCGGCGTCCGCACACACCCTAGTATCTAAAATTTCACATTCATACGTCAATTTTCAAAAAACCGTCCGCCATTTTGTTTTTTTTTTACATTTTGACTTTGGATCTGTAATCGGCGTCCGCACACACCCCCGTATCTAAAATTTCACGTTCATACGTCAATTTTCAAAAAACCCGTCCGCCATTTTGTTTTTTTTTGACATTTTGACTATGGATTTGGAATCGGCGTCCGTACACACCCCCGTATCTAAAATTTCACGTTTATACGTCAGTTTTCAAAAAACCCGTCCGCCATTTTCTTTTTTTTGACATTTCTATGGATTTGTAATCGGCGTCCGCACACACCCCCGTATCTAAAATTTCACATTCATACGTCAATTTGCAAAAAACCGTCCGCCATTTTGTTTTTTTTTGACATTTTGACTTTGGATCTGTAATCGGCGTCTGCACACACCCCAGTATCTAAAATTTCACGTTCATACGTCAATTTTCAAAAAACTGTCCGCCATTTTTTTTTTGACATTTTGACTTTGGATTTGTGATTGGCGTCCGCACACACCCCCGTATCTAAAATTTCACGTTCATACGTCAATTTTCAAAAAACCCGTCCGCCATTTTGTTTTTTTTTGACATTTTGACTATGGATTTGGAATCGGCGTCCGTACACACCCCCGTATCTAAAATTTCACGTTCATACGTCAATTTTCAAAAAACCCGTCCGCCATTTTCTTTTTTTTTGACATTTTGACTATGGATTTGTAATCGGCGTCCGCACACACCCCCGTATCTAAAATTTCACATTCATACGTCAATTTGCAAAAAACCGTTCGCCATTTTGTTTTTTTTTGACATTTTGACTTTGGATGTGTAATCGGCGTCCGCACACACCCCCGTATCTAAAATTTCACGTTCATACGTCAATTTTCAAAAAACTTTTCGGCCACCTTATTTTTTTTTTGACTTTGGATTTGTGATCGGCCACATAAGACACCTCCGTATCCAAGATTTCACATTCGTACGTCAATTTTCAAAAAATCCTTCGGCCATTTTGTTTTCTTCTGACATTTGAATCAGTGATGGGCGACCGTAAAAACTCCCAAGTGCCTAATTTTACTTTTAATCAAAAGAGAGAGAAATTGATTTCAGCCAGCTCCGCCCACTGTGCACGTTTGCGTAATCGTTTAAATAAAATTATGCCATAAGGGCATATAAATGTTAAAAGCAATCCTTTTCCTCATTAAGGGAAGTGGGCGTACGCATTCTGGAATTATCGTATTATAATATTCAAATATATAACCATCAACCGAACAATCAACCTGTATATCTATAGAAATGTTAAGTCAAGCGGGTGCATTATGTCGAGATTGAGATGCCGAACTCGGCGGGCCGGATACATTAATCTGATATTTTTCGCCCGACCGTAGTACATTGAATCACATGCACATTGAATCTGTGACGTATTTCGGCCATTTTTGTTACCAAATCCACGTGCAAACGAATTTGAAAGTGCTCGTGCCCTTGGTTGCGTGCGTCTGTCGACTCGAAATAAGCACGTAATAGATTCCGAGAAGGCCGTTCTTTAAGACCTCGGGTCTTGTTGGACCCTCGCGACCTTCAAAATTTCGTATTTCACGCTTAAAAGTCACACCTGCAAAATTTTTCGATGTACCTGTCAGATTAGCGAAAAGTCAATTTTTCGTGTTCACCAATATATTTGAATAACGTAAGCCATTTTTTCTGTTACACAATACTTGCACGCTCCTCTTTGACGGCGGATATCTCTCTTCACGCTCCGATAAAAAGAAAAAACTCTCCGTCGAGGAACCCTTTAAAGGTGTCCGAAAGCGCACGCAAAGAGACAACTTTTAATTTCGCCTATCCAGAGACGAGTACTTTCTCGCGTTTTACGAATTTTCATCGATTTTGGCCTGCCGGTTAAGCCGTCTTTTCACACGCCGAATAAAAGAAACGGCCGCTCGCTTTTAGTATATATAACTAGCTCTAACGTCCGCTTACAGCGGGTCCTCCGCTTACAGCGCGTCCGTCAATCTCTTTTAGTTGGAATCGCTTTTTTCGCGTCCGCTTACAGCTTTTTCATAGTTTCCTGTAAAAAGCAATCACTGTCATAACTCCTTTTAGAATGTCCGTTTTTATTAACTTTTGACGTACCCCTGTATATACATATATTTCCTGAAGCCAATAGTATATTTTCTTTAAAATTCTTCTCGAACGCTTTTTTACACAAACCGGTACACACTCAAGAGCGAGAAAGGTAAATTCGTGTTAAACATAAGTCATGTTAAAGTATCCAAAGACACAATAAGATCAAGAAGCCCAACATATTCATTAAGACAGTTTACAATACTATTTTGATGCGAAAGTGTAGAAGCCGGACAACCTTTTCGAAATCCACTATCGTTAATAAAACAGCACAAAATAATAATAAAAGTAAAATGCCCAAGTTTTAAATTGAAACCCTATTGAAGCGCCTTGTCTGTAAAAGGCGATCACTGGCATGACGCTTTTTAGAATGTCTACTTTTATAAACTTTTGAAACCCCCTGTATATACATATATTTTGTTAAGACAATAATAGGATATTTTATTTAAAATTTTCCTAGAACTGTTTTTGACACAAACCGTTACACACTCAAGAGCGAGAATGGTAATTTAATGTTAAAGTATACAACGACACAATAAGATCAAAAAGCGCAACATTTTTATTAAGACAGTGTACAATTCTATTTTGATGCGAAAGTGTAAAAGCTTTTCAACCTTTTCGAAATCCACTATCGTCAATAAAAGAGCACAAAATAATAATAAAAGTAGAAAGCCCAAGTTTTAAATCTAAAGCCCTATTGAAGCGCCTTTCCTGTAAAAAGCGATCACTGGCATGACGCTCTTTAGAATGTCAACTTTTGTAAACTTTTGAAGCACCCCTGTACATACATAAATTTTGTGAAGCCAATAGTATATTTTATTTAAAATTCTTCTCGAATTGCTTTTTACACAAAGCGGTACACACTCAAGAGCGAGAAAGATAATTTAATATTAAATATAAGAATGATGTTAAAGTATCTGAAGAAACAAAATGCTCAATAAGCGCATTATTTTCATTGAGACAATCGGGATAATACGCTCTTGAAATGACAGTGGAAAAATTTAGTATATTAACAAAAAGTATGTCAATTGCTCAGAAACAATATTAATAAAAAAGAACCTAAAAGTCAGTTTTACTCTGAGATATTTTTCACCCCAATTATTTGAAGTGGAACCGCGCTTTCATTATGAAATTTTGGTCAGCAGATTTGAAATATTCGTCTGTCACATACTCAAAATTAGTTCGCAAGTCAATTAAAAATGAAGGACTTGTATTGCAGAACAATTTAAATTTTCACTGAATTACATTATTATTCGTACTGTTATCTCTCTAATGATAGAAAAGATATTATGTAGACTACTCGCCCGCTATCGCGGGCTCGTCATTTTAATGGACATGCTCAAATATATATAGTATCTGTATAGTGTTTGAAATGTTTATAACAAATTTTGTTTGATAAATGGGCGTCGCTTTCAAACATGCTTATACAATGCTAATGAATGCTGCTGAACTTCAAACATACCTATAGCTCGCAAACATATAAATGATTAGTTTTAATAAGGTGCTGTTAAAACCAATTACAAAGAAGAAGAGAGCAAGCGCAGGCATAAATTTTCACAAATATATAGGATTCTTAGCAACTCAGATAAAGTCCCAGAAATGTAACAGAATTAAAAAGCTTCCAAAACACAAATATTTCCCTAGTAAGCTAAAAGTTACACATATTTTATATTATGTTTTTATTTTTAATTATACTGTAATTTCATGTATAGAAGAAGCAATACAATTACTAAAACACTAATAACAATAATTATTAATTACAAATGCATAAGAAAACATAATCGCAGTCAATACTAATAAAAATCCAAATCTCCTAGGTTATGCGCATGTGTAAGAAATCGTAATTACTGTTTAATATTTTATCAGGTTTGGTAAAATAGCGGTTAAAATATCTTCATTTAATAACGTTCTTAATCAATGATTAGCGCTAACCGATGTTGGAAAAACATACTAACCGGTATTTTAATCAATGATTAGCGCCAACCGGTTTTTGCAAAAACGTACTGTTCCGTATTTTATCTAATGAATACGCTGATCGGCATTTTAATCAGAATTGGGAAAACGGGCCCTTAATACAATG
Organism: Amphimallon solstitiale; assembly: GCA_963170755.1. Classification (NCBI taxonomy): domain Eukaryota; kingdom Metazoa; phylum Arthropoda; class Insecta; order Coleoptera; family Scarabaeidae; genus Amphimallon; species Amphimallon solstitiale. The sequence goes on along the minus strand of OY720685.1, from coordinate 36,855,157 downwards.
CAATAATAAAAATAACTAAAAACACGTTTAAATTTGACATTGTTGTTGTTAGGGTGTTTCAATGTTGAAGGTTACATTCAAATATTATGTCAACTTTAATGAAACATGCGCCAATAATTTAAGGACATTAAATTTGAGGTATTGCAAAATTTTACCTGTCAAGTATTCTACCTACACATGCCATTTCGAGACTTATAAATACACCTCTTGACATTAATCATAATAACCTCCAAGCTATAAAGATTTGTCTGCAATTACCGTTTCCCGTAGAACGCGATCACTGTCATGACGCTTTTTAGAAAGTCCGATTTTAACATAAATCATGTGAAAGTTACGAAGAAAGGATGTGCTTAGATCCAAGCACTTTTCGAAGAACCTTTCCGCCATATTAGATTTGCCATGTTGTTTTTTTGACATTTAGACTATGGACTCGTGATCGGTGACCTAAGCACCCCCGTATCCAAAATTTCACATTCACGTCAATTTTCAAAAAACTCTTACGCCATTTTGTTTTTTTTGACATTTTGACTTTGGATCTGTAATCGGCGTCCGCACCCCCCCCCCCGTATCTAAAATTTCACGTTCATACGTCAATTTTCAAAAAATGTCCGCCATTTTGTTTTTTTTTGACATTTTGACTATGGATTTGTAATCGGCGTCCGCACACACCCCGGTATCTAAAATTTCACGTTCATACGTCAATTTTTAAAAAACCCGTCCGCCATTTTGTTTTTTGACATTTTAACTATGGATTTGTAATCGGCGTCCGCACACACCCCCGTATCTAAAATTTCACGTTCATACGTCAAGTTTCAAAAAACTCGTCCGACATTTTGTTTTTTTGACATTTTGACTATGGATTTGTAATCGGCGTCCGCACACACCCCCGTATCTAAAATTTCACATTCATACGTCAATTTTCAAAAAACCGTCCGCCATTTTGTTTTTTTGACGTTTTGACTTTGGATCTGTAATCGGCGTCCGCACACACCCCCGTATCTAAAATTTCACGTTCATACGTCAATTTTCAAAAAACCCGTCCGCCATTTTGTTTTTTTTGACATTTTGATTTTTGGATCTGTAATCGGCGTACGCACACACCCCCCGTATCTAAAATTTCACGTTCATACGTCAATTTTCAAAAAATGCCCGCCATTTTGTTTTTTTTTGACATTTTGACTTTGTATCTGTAATCGGCGTCCGCACACACCCCCGTATCTAAAATTTCACGTTCATACGTCAATTTTCAAAAAATGTCCGCCATTTTGTTCTTTTTGACATTTTGAATATGGATTTGTAATCGGCGTCCGCACACACCCCCGTATATAAAATTTCACATTCATACGTCAATTTTCAAAAACCCGTCCGCCATTTTGTTTTTTTTGACATTTTGACTTTGGATTTATGATCGGCGTCCGCACACACCCCCGTATCTAAAATTTCACGTTCATACGTCAATTTTCAAAAAACACGTCCGCCATTTTGTTTTTTTGACATTTTGACTATGGATTTGTAATCGGTGTCCGCACACACCTCCGTATCTAAAATTTCACGTTCATACGTCAATTTTAAAAAAACCCGTCCGCCATTTTGTTTTTTTTTGACATTTTGACTATGGATTTGTAATCGGCGTCCGCACACACCCACGTATCTAAAATTTCACATTCATACGTCAATTTTCCAAAAACCGTCCGCCATTTTTTTTTTTTGATATTTTGACTTTGGATCTGTAATCGACGTCCGCACACACCCCCGTATCTAAAATTTCACGTTCATACGTCAATTTTCAAAAAACCGTCCGCCATTTTGTTTTTTTTGACATTTTGACTTTGGATTTGTGATCGGCGTCCGCACACACCCCCGTATCTAATATTTCACATGCATACGTCAATTTTCAAAAAACTTTTCGGCCGTCTTATTTTTTTGACTTTGGATTTGTGATCGGCCACATAAGACACCTCCGTATCCAAGATTTCACATTCGTACGTCAATTTTCAAAAAATCCTTCGGCCATTTTGTTTTCTTCTGACATTTGAATCAGTGATGGGCGACCGTAAAAACTCCCAAGTGCCTAATTTTACTTTTAATCAAAAGAGAGAGAAATTGATTTCAGCCAGCTCCGCCCACTGTGCACGTTTGCGTAATCGTTTAAATAGAATTATGTCATAAGGGCACATAAATATTAAAAGCAATCTTTTTCCCTATTAAGGAAACTGTGCGTGCGCGTTCTGGAATTAACGTATTTTAATAATTCAAATATGTATATAATCATTAACCGAACAATCAACCTGTATATCTATAGAAATGCTAAGTCAAGCGGGTGCATTATGTCGAGATTGAGATGCCGAACTCGTCGGGCCGGATACATTAATCTGATATTTTTCGCCCGACCGTAGTACACTGAATCACATGCACATTGAATCTATGACGTATTTCGGCCATTTTTCTTACCAAATCCACGTGCAAACGAATTTGAAAGTGCTCATGCCCTTGGTTGCGTGCGTCTGTCGACTCGAAATAAGCATGTAGAAGATGCCAAAAAGCCCGTTTGTTAAAACCGCGGGTCTTGTTGGACCCTCGCGACCTTCAAAATTTCGTATTTCACGCTTAAAAGTCACACCTGCAAAATTTCTCGATGTACCTGTCAGATTCGAGTAACGTCAATTTTTCGTGTTCACCAATATATTTGAATAACGTAAGCCATTTTTTCTGTTACAACATATTTGCACGCTCCTCTTTGACGGCGGATATCTCTCTTCACGCTCCGATAAAAAGAAAAAACTCTCCGTCGAGGAACCCTTTAAAGGTGTCCGAAAGCGCACGCAAAGAGACAACTTTTAATTTCGCTTATCCAGAGACGAGTACTTTCTCGCGTTTTACGAATTTTCATCGATTTCGGGCGCCCGGTTAAGCCGTCTTTTCACACGCCGAATAAAAGAAACGGCCGCTCGCTTTTAGTATATATAACAGCTGAGTAGCCCATGGCAACCAAACGACCCGAAAATTGGGTGCACGGGGCGGGCAACTCCTCTCTGGATACGCCAAATTAAAAGCTGCCCTTTGGCATGTTAGTAGGGGCGACATTGAATTTCCGGACGTCGAAGAGATTTTCTTCCCAAGTGGAGCGAGTGCAGAGATATCGCCCGTTGAAGAGGAGCGTGCACTCGGTGTTTTAATAGAAAAATGGCTTACGTCATCATGACGATTCACGTGAGAATCAAAATAAATCTCGGGAAACGTCAAACTAGCAAGTTGTAGCTACAGATTCACTTTTAAGACTGAACTACGAAATTTTGAAGGTTGCGAGCGCCCAACAAGACCCGAGGTTTTAAAGAACGGCCTTCTCGGGGTCTCTTACATGCTTACTTCGAGTCGACAAACGCACGCAATGTAGGGCTGCAAATTCGTTTGCAGACAGATTTCGTAAGAAAAATGGCCGAAATACGTCACAGATTCAATGTGCATATGATTCAATGTACTACGATCGGGCGAAAAATATCAGTCCCTCCGGTCCGACAAGTTCGGCATCTGAATCTCGACATAATACACCCGCTTGACTTAACATTTTTATATAGATATACAGGCTGATTGTTCTTTTAATGATTATATATTATTAAAATACGTTAATTCCAGAACGCGTACGCCCAGTTTCCTTAATGAGGAAAAGGATTGCTATTAACATTTATGTGCCCTTATGACAACGATTACGCATACATGCAGAGTGGGCGGAGCTACCTGAAATTAATTTCTCTCTTCTAATTGATGTAAAATTCGGCACTTGGGAGTCTTTGTGGTATCATTGATCACGTATCCAAGTCGAAATGTCAAAAAAAAAACCAAAATGGCCGAAGGATTTTTTGAAAATTGACGTATAAATGAGAAATTTTAGATACGAGGGTGTCTTAAGTCGCCGATCACAAATCCAAAATCAAAATGTCATAAAAAAACAAAATGGCGGGTGAATTTTTTGAAAATTGAGGTATGATTGTAAAATTTTAGATACGGGGGTTTTGGGGGTGGCCGATCACGAATCCATAATCAAAATGTCAAAAAAAACAACATGGCGGAAGATTTTTTGAAAATTGACGTATGAATGTAAAATTTTAGATACGGGGGTTTTGGGGGTCGCCGATCACGATTCCAAAGTCAAAATGTCAAAAAAAACAAAATGGCGGAAGATTTTTTGAAAATTGACTTATGAGTGTGAAATTTTAGATACGGGGGTTTTGGGGGTCGCCGATCACGATTCCAAAGTCAAAATGTCAAAAAAAACAAAATGGCGGAAGATTTTTTGAAAATTGACGTATGAATGTAAAATTTTAGATACGGGGGTTTTGGGGGTCGCCGATCACGATTCCAAAGTCAAAATGTCAAAAAAAAAAAATGGCGGAAGATTTTTTGAAAATTGACGTATGAATGTAAAATTTTAGATACGGGGGTTTTGGGGGTCGCCGATCACGATTCCAAAGTCAAAATGTCAAAAAAAAACAAAATGGCGGAAGATTTTTTGAAAATTGACGTATGAATGTAAAATTTTAGATACGGGGGTTTTGGGGGTCGCCGATCACGATTCCAAAGTCAAAATGTCAAAAAAAACAAAATGGCGGAAGATTTTTTTGAAAATTGACTTATGAGTGTGAAATTTTAGATACGGGGGTTTTGGGGGTCGCCAATCACGATTCCAAAGTCAAAATGTCAAAAAAAACAAAATGGCGGAAGATTTTTTGAAAATTGACGTATGTATGTAAAATTTTAGATACGGGGGTTTTGGGGGTCACCGTTCACGATTCCAAAGTCAAAATGTCAAAAAAAACAAAATGGCGAAAGATTTTTTGAAAATTGACGTATAAATGTAAAATTTTAGATACGGGGGTTTTGGGGGTCGCCGATCACGATTCCAAAGACAAAATGTCAAAAAAGGCAAAATGACGGAAGATTTTTTGAAAATTGACGTATAAATGTGAAATTTTAGATACGAGGGTGTCTTAAGTCGCCGATCACAAATCCAAAATCAAAATGTCATAAAAAAACAAAATGGCGGGTGAATTTTTTGAAAATTGACGTATGATTGTAAAATTTTAGATACGGGGGTTTTGGGGGTCGCCGATCACGAATCCATAATCAAAATGTCAAAAAAAAACAAAATGGCGGAAGATTTTTTGAAAATTGACGTATGAATGTAAAATTTTAGATACGGGGGTTTTGGGGGTCGCCGATCACGATACCAAAGTCAAAATGTCAAAAAAAACAAAATGGCGGAAGATTTTTTGAAAATTGACTTATGAGTGTGAAATTTTAGATACGGGGGTTTTGGGGGTCGCCGATCACGAATCCATAATCAAAATGTCAAAAAAAACAAATTGGCGGAAGATTTTTTGAAAATTGACGTATGAATGTAAAATTTTAGATACGGGGGTTTTGGGGGTCGCCGATCACGATTCCAAAGTCAAAATGTCAAAAAAAAACAAAATGGCGGGAGATTTTTTGAAAATTGACTTATGAGTGTGAAATTTTAGATACGGGGGTTTTGGGGGTCGCCGATCACGATTCCAAAGTCAAAATGTCAAAAAAAACAAAATGGCGGAAGATTTTTTGAAAATTGACGTATGAATGTAAAATTTTAGATACGGGGGTTTTGGGGGTCGCCGATCACGATTCCAAAGTTAAAATGTCAAAAAAACAAAATGGCGGAAGATTTTTTGAAAATTGACGTATAAATGTAAAATTTTAGATACGGGGGTTTTGGGGGTCGCCGATCACGATTCCAAGTCAAAATGTCAAAAAAACAAAATGGCGGAAGATTTTTTTTTATAATTGACGTATGAATGTAAAATTTTAGATACGGGGGTTTTGGGGATCGCCGATCACGATTCCATAGTCGAAATGTCAAAAAAAACAAAATGATGTAAGATTTTTTTGAAAATTGACGTACGAACGTGAAATTTTAGATACGGGGGTTTTGGGGGTCGCCGATCACGATTCCAAAGTTAAAATGTCAAAAAAAACAAAATGGCGGAAGATTTTTTGAAAATTGACGTATGAACGTGAAATTTTAGATACGAGGGTTTTGGGGGTCGCCGATCACGATTCCAAAGTCAAAAACAACAAAATGGCGGAAGATTTTTCTGAAAATTGACGTACGAACGTGAAATTTTAGATACGGGGGTTTTGGGGGTCGCCGATCACGATTCCAAAGTTAGAATGTCAAAAAAAAAAATGGCGAAAGATTTTTTGAAAATTGACGTATGAATGTGAAATTTTAGATACGGGGGTGTTTGTGGTCGATTATTACGTCTTCAATTTGGCGACTCTTCGAAACTTGATTGAGCAGGGTTTAAATTTAATACTTCATTTTTTCTTAAAGATAGTAGATTCGAAATCATCATAATCGTATTGTACACTGTTTCAATGAAAATGTTGCGCTCATTGAGCTCATTGTTTCTTTCGATACTTTAACATGACTTATGTTTAACATTAAATTACCTTCCTCGCTCTTGATTGTATACCAGTTTGTGTAAAGAACAGTTCGAGAAGAATTTTAAATAAAACATACTATTGGCTTAACAAGATATATGTAGGGGTGCTTAAAAAGTTTATAAAAGTGGACATTCTAAAAAGCGTCACGCCAGTGATAGCTTTTTACAGGAAAGGCTCTTCAATAGGGCTTCAATTTAAAACTTGGGCTTTTTACTTTTATTATTATTTCGTGCCTTTTTCTTAACGAGAGTAGACTTCGAAAAGGTTGACCGGCTTTTACACTTTCACATCAAAATAGTATTGTACACTGTCTTAATAAAAATGTTGCGCTTCTTGATCTCATTGTGTATCTGCATACTTTAACACGACTTATGTTTAACATTACATTACCTTTCTCGCTCTCGAGTGTGTACCGGTTTGTGTTAAAAACTGTTCGAGAAGAATTTTAAATACGATATCTTATTGGCTTAACAAAATATATGTATATACAGGGGTGCCTCAAAAATGTATACAAATGGACATTGTAGAAAGCAATGTTTACAGGAAAGGCGCTTCAAAAGGGCTTAAATTTAAAACTTGGGTTTTTTACTTTTATTATTATTTTGTGCTCCTTTATTAATGATAGTGGATTTCAAAAGGGTCACACTTTACATCAAAATAGTATTGTAAACTGTTTTAATAAAAATGTTGCGCTTTTTGAGCTCATTGTGTCTTTGGATACTTTAACATGGCTTATGATTAACATTAAATTACCTTTCTCGCTCTTGAGTGTGTACCGATTTGTGTCAAAAAAATATATACTTTGCTCTTTTATTAACGATAGTGGACTTCGAAAAGGTAGTAAGAAAGTAATATACTTTATAAATTAAATTTACTTTACCCATTCACATACATATGTTTGCGAGCTATATGTTTGAAGTTCATCAGCATTCATTAGCATTCTATAAGAATGTTTGAAAGCGACGCCCATTTACCAAACAAACTTTGTTGTAAACATGTTAAACACTATGGAGATACTACGTATTTTTGAGCATGTCAATTAAAGTGACGAGCCCGCGATAGCGGGCGAGTAGTATATATGTAATTCATTGAAAATTTAAAATGTTCTTCAATAGAAGCCCATCGTTTTTAATTGACGTGCGAACTAATTTTGAGTATGTGACAGACGAATATTTCAATTACGCTGACCAAAATTTCATAATGAAAGCGCTGTTCCACTTCAAATAATTTGGGTGAAAATATCTCAGTGTCAATCTGATTATTAGGTTCTTTTTTATTAATATTGTGCATGCCTATCTTAAATTGTTTCTGAGCAATTGACATACTTTTTGTTAATATACTAAATTTTTCCACTGTTATTTCAATAGCGTATTATCCCGATTGTCTCAATGAAAATGATGCACTTATTGAGCATATTGTTTCTTCGGATACTTTAACATCATTCTTATGTTTAATATTAAATTATCTTTCTCGCTCTTCATTGTGTAACAGTTTGTGTAAAGAAAAGTTCTAGAAGAATTCTAAATGAAATATACAATTGGTTTTACAAAATATATCTATACACAGAGTGTGCCACAAGTCTATATGATCTTACATTCTAAAAACCACCACGAGAGTGATCGCGTTTTACAGGAAACTGTAAAAAGCTGTTAGCGGACGCGAAAAAGGCGAATTCAAGCTCGAAAAGATTGAGGCATTAGATCACAAACATTCAACACAATAAATATTGCAACATATAATAATTGGCCCAATGATAATAGTGTATAGGTAAGAAATTTATAAATTCGATTCCTTATTTGTTTATAAATACTATCTACTTATTTTTAGCAATTGTCATTACATGACTGGAGTCATTTCGTCCATGAATTAAGTTGTAAAAATACTTCAAAATATTATAAGATATTGTAAATAGAAAAAAGAAACTAAATATATTCCTACCAGATTAAACAAGCACTTAATCATGTTGTTACTGTGCCAGGCAAATTGAGAAGTAATATCATACGTATTCAAAAAAGATTGTTTAATTATCATTGATGAAAATGAACCTCCCGCGACATCGTCAATTACAATAATTCAAAATGGAAATTCTATAAGGATGTTTTACAGTATTTTCGAATATAACAATAAGTAATCAATATTACCATAATACATATATTATATCTATATATTCCTTAAATTGTAGGTGTACAATGCAAAAGAAAATAATTATGTACAGTGTGAACAAGGCTTTACCAACATTATTAAGCATCATACATAACTGACAGTTGTAATACAATTTACCACAAAGAAACACTGCAAATTATAATAGTATAGGAATGGAAATCATTATAAAAAATGCCAATGAAATAAATATTATTTGTTATAGAACAATGATTAAATGAATTATTTAAAAGTATACATTCGCGTCAACAAAACATAATTCTAATAAAGCTATCTACAAGTTTGTATAAAATAAAATAATAAATTTTTTTTTTTAAATTCTAATGAATTTTCATTTAAACTAAAAAAACCAATGGAATCGACATATGTATATAGACTGAAACACTATTAACAAAAACTATGAAACCAAATTTTCCAACTGATGCAAAAAAACACAGATTTCGAGATTATTCTAATTTTATACCCACAAACAAAATTCAAACATAGATAAATTAGGCAAACGTGAAATAAATCATCGGCAAGTCAAGGCACAAAAACCAATAATAGTAGAAAAATTATAAATAGAGTGAAAACTACCGTCTGTGAGGCACAGGAAAAGTATGTGAAAAATGTCAATATAACTTTAAACGATAAAATACATCTTATTTCATGGACAGCCGTTAAACATTTTCAATTTAAAAACTGCTATTATCACTAAATCTATTATTAATCATTTCATCCGATAAGCATTCTGAATAAAATATTGCATAGTTGTAAACTATATACAGGGGTGTATAAAAACAACTAAGCAATATTGAACATCTAAAATACAATTATATTTAGTTATTCGCTACATATCGGAATTATATGGTGTTTCAAAAACTGAAACGCAATAAAGACAAAATCCGCAATAAATTTAGAAGAATAAGGGGGAGCGGTACCTCAACTGTAAGCGGAATAAGAGGCGGCAGCGGGCCTTCTAGGCCTGCCGTATTAGCTAGTTCAACTGTAATATTCACTCAATATTTGCTGTATGTAAAACTGAAATATAATAATTAAGAATGTCTGTACATACAACTTGCATAAGAGCAAATGTATATATACATATATATTTATTACTATTTTATCTACATACTTCAACATTTATCTAGTTGCTTGAATTTACATATACGAGGTTTTATTTTAGAATTCTCTGTTGATTTTATTTACAATATAATAATATCTAAAAGCTTTTCGTCAAGTTCTTAGAGATTTTTTGATGACAGGTTTGATCAACTCTCACTCGACGATACAAATATTTAATAAACAATTCCATTGCACCAAAGAAAATGGACTTGCTTCATGATTCATGTTTGTATACCACTTTACCCCAAAATGCTTAGACCAAAGTATACTACATACTATCGTTTGGAAACCAATTTGGCCCATGTATTTTCTTTATATACAGATTCCTTCTAATGGACTCTTTTGGTAATTATCCTATAAGCAACAATTTTCACTGTTAAAATAAAAGATTTATATTCCTCTTCTCTGCCGCTAATTGCCTTGCACTCTTCTTGCTACTCCAATTTGTTCAATGAAAAGCAGCACATCAAACCATATTAAATACCAAGTACTAAATGAAAGAATAACAGCTAAATCCTCAGTAAAAAATGAAATGGAAAATAATTGAAATTCTTAACTGTTACCATTTAAAAAGAATTCACCCACCGTATTTTAAAAGAACAAAACAGTAACTTTCACTTAATTTAATCAAAGTAGATCAATAATAATAAAAATACTGATTAGTATATACAAGTCTCTGTCATTGTATTATTATATTCTCACTTATTGTCAAAAATGAAAATTTTCAATTAACCGTATCCTGTGCAAAAAATGACGTGTGGCCACCACACGACTTTCTTATACGTATGAGCATTTCAAATTATAGAATTTTAAGAATTTTTTTATACAAAAATCATTCAAAATCCGATTTGAAGTACTTCTATTCTCTTAATAAATTTCTATAGAATGCATACTTTGCAAGATATCATAAACAAAGTGCTACTCGCTAAGAGTAAAAGTGCTACTTCCGGTCCGAATTTTGAAATTTCATTTATACTAAAAACATCGCAAATCTAACTCTAAATACTTTTGTACTCGTAATGTGCCTGCCTAGAAAGCATGACTTGCGCAAAGAACTGATTTTCGATAAGAGTAAAAGACCTACTTCCGGTAGGAATTTCGAAAAACGTGTTTAACACAATTTTTCTCAAATTTATTTTTCAGTACATTTGAATTCTTTATAAATTTCTTTAAACTTAGTAATTGACAAAGTATTTACAAAATTCGTAAATATTATACGTATAAGAAAGTAAAAAATATATATTTCGAACATTTCCAATAAATGTCGTTTCTCATACCAAAGATGGCTCTAGTAATAGGTAACATTAACCTCAAATTAATTAACAACAAATGATGGTATTAAATAAACAATAAATTATATATGAACATAAGACTTTTGTAATTCACTTTAATAAGGAATAAAATACAAAATATATATTCGACAAATAAGCAGGTAATGACCCACCAATGGCGGATGTAAACATACCCCTCTCAGCGTCACTTCTTGTCAGCAATGCTCTCTCGTTCTTTTCTATCCTCCTTGTAGCAACCCTTTATCTAAATACTGATAATATGCATTACTTCTTTTGTTTCTATGATTGAAATACATGTTGGTTACTACAGTTAACAGAAGTTTCACTTAATTTTTCTAAATTAATGTTTATTTTTAATAAAGTGTTAACCATATCTGACTTTCATAAACTTATTAACACTTTATAATTATATTAATATCCTTATCCTTTCCTTTAATACTTGGTATTTGCTGAAGGTCGTCATACAAAACATTCGCCTCTTGTAATTCGGTTTTTAGGATCGCTTCGGACATGAGCGACTTGAAGACTGTTATATTTCTTTCATTCAATTTTCTTATGTACTCATTCACTGGCAGTGTTGCGGTAATATCTGTAATCGGGATGCTCGGGATTTGATATGTGCGGTCGGACAAATGGGTGTATTACCTATTAATTCTTTGCCTATTCATCACATTTGTATTATTACACGATAATTACAATTTATACTTATTATTATTATTTACTTAACATTTTTTTTTAATTTAACATTCAATTATCTAATATACCCACATTCAATTCATGACAACTGTCAAATCGATTTCCTTCAATAAGTTGCCAGTGTCATTAATGTCTCTATTATCAATTTAAAATATTAATGATCAAAACCACTATCATCTGTATAATCCTATTTAATAGACATATAACTCAATCAAAACATAACATTGTTTAGTTTTTATATGACGTTTTAAATTACCCTTGTGGTTTGTATCAATTTCACAAGTCACATTTATAATCAATTTACTTCAAATGTTTACTTCTTAAATGTCTTTCTAAATGACTTTTGAGGTTTGTTCTAAAGTGACAAGAATCACATTTAAAATCGAACAACTTCAAATGTTTCGTCTTTATATGTCTTTCTAAATGACTTTTGAGGTTTGTTCTAAATTCACATGAATCACATTTAAAATCAAATTCCTTCGTGTGTTTCGTTTTTATATGTCTTTCTAAACGTTTTTTGTTGTTTGTTCTAAATTCACAAGAGTCACATTTAAAATCAAATTCTTTCCTGTGTTTCGTTTTTATATGTACTTCTAAATAATATTTGTTGTTTGTTCTAAATTCACAAGAATCACATTTATCAAATTCCTTCGTGTGTTTCGTTTTTATATGTATTTCTAAACGTTTTTTGTTGTTTGTTCTATATTCACAAGAGTCACATTTAAAATCAAATTCCTTCCTGTGTTTCGTTTTTATATGTACTTCTAAATTACTTTTGATGTTTGTCCTATATTCACAAGAGTCACATTTACGATCAAATTCCTTGGTGTGTTTCGTTTTTATATGTACTTCTAAATGATTTTTGTTGTTTGTTCTAAATTCACAAGAATCACATTTTAAATCAAATTCCTTCGTGTGTTTCGTTTTTATATGTACTTCTAAATTATTTTTGTTGTTTGTTCTAAATTCACAAGAATCACATTTAAAATCAAATTCCTTCGTGTGTTTCGTTTTTATATGTACTCCTAAATAATATTTGTTGCTTGTTCTAAATTCACAAAAATCACATTTAAAATCAAATTCCTTCGTGTGTTTCGTTTTTATATGTACTTCTAAATTATTTTTGTTGTTTGTTCTAAATTCACAAGAATCACATTTAAAATCAAATTCCTTCGTGTGTTTCGTTTTTATATGTACTCCTAAATAATATTTGTTGCTTGTTCTAAATTCAGAAGAATCACATTTAAAATCAAATTCGTTCGTGTGTTTCGTTTTTATATGTACTCCTAAATAATATTTGTTGTTTGTTCTAAATTCACAATAATCACATTTAAAATCAAATTCCTGCGTGTGTTTCGTTTTTATATGTACTTCTAAGTAATATTTGTTGTTTGTTCTAAATTCACAAGAATCACATTTATAACCAAATTGCCTCAAATGCTGAGTTTTTATATGTCTTCTTAAACAATGTTTGTGTTTTGTTCGAAACACACACAGCAAACACTTAAATATTTTCTTTCGGTCTCGTGACATCGATTGTTCTACTCCTATATGTACACTCTCATAACTAGTCATAGGATGCTCTCGATCGTTCTTTCCTCCCACATAAGCGTGAGTATTTTCCACGTGCAGCCTGAGTGATTCTTTATTTTTGAAACGTTCACTACAACCCGCACATTTATACATTTTAACTTTGTAATGCTGGTTGTTGGTGTGCTCCTTTAGATCTGCTTGGTACTTCGACCTGTACTTGCACTGTCCACATTTATAGATTTTACGGAGGCATCTCTTACGTCCATTCAACGCTGCTGCTGTCTGCTTGATCGATGGTGTAGTTGGTAGAACGCACTTTCTGAAAATAAATAAATACAGCTAATCTTCAGCTAAACATCAATTTAATTTCACCACCATATAGATACATGGTTCCCACCAGAAGTAAGGGTTCACATTTATTCTCACCACTCTCTTAACTTATTATTAATAATAATATTTATTACTTCTTGTGGCCACATTGTAACGGAGAACACGAAATATTGCAAAAGTAGTAGAAGGTCTTCACACAAGACCTCGTTAGATAAACAAGGACATACATGAATGCAATCAAACGAAACTAAGTATTCTATATATAAATATCCTTCATCTGATGTAGGTCAAAATAATATACGTAAAATAAAAGGGAAACCGTTGGAACAATAGAGATCAATAAGTACCTATGAATCATTATCATTATGATTATCCTTATCATTACTAGTATTAAGTTTTGAGTATTAAGAAGAGTAATGTACACAGTGTATAGTTGAATAATAGTGTGATTGTTATAATATGTAATTGACCACTACGAAATTAAAGTACATCACAACTAACAAAGTAACAATATATACAAATCTAGAAATTGATTGAATAATAAACAAAAACTACTAGCCTAGATTGAATCGGCAGTTATTAAAATGGGTTTAAATACAAAGTACAGGAACACATTACATGTGACAAATATAGTAACATAAACATACCACAATCATTTCTATTGGAAACTCGTCAACTCTATAAAATGAAGCTTGCAGCAAATACTTTTTCAAAGACAGTTAGAATTGAATTGCATTTGGAATGTTTTTTGCCCTTTTGTTGTTTATCAAACAAATTTATAAGATATAAAACGCAAAACAAATGGCAGTACTTGTGTTATAATATGATGGATAGTTTCTTGTAAACCTGCGTGTTCTTCATGCTCCCAGAATAACCCTAGTTTCATCGTATTTCCATCCCTATTTTCTATTCTAGTCTTAAAGAGCAGCCTACGCGATACCCTGTGGTTCCTATTAAGTATAGATCTTATTGCTTTTTTTCTGTATATTAAGACTTAATCAATGTGCACAGACACCCCTTCCCGCCCCATACACCCAAAATAATACGAAATATTAAGAAACATCGCGTAGCATGCAGTTAACAGTGCACCTTGTTCAACCTACATTTTAGTTGTTTCAACAAGAACACGCGCACACGACCACAAGCGCTTGGCGTATCATCTATACGGAATTCCCGAGACAAAAGTTAAACCCAGTCACTTGAGCAGAGTGCCACAGGGTTGTGCAAAAAAAAAAAAATCAGCATCTGCATCTTCCCGGCATTCAAATACAACCTAATGTTAATGAAATAGTTCAGAGCCTGATACGTCGACTCACTAAGAATTTCTTGAAGATCCATGTAATCACTATTCACCTGTATCGTGATATGATCTGAGTATTTAATATTTTTATATATGACATATCATCTCCTGCATGTCATTCATATAAAGCATAAGTGAGATATGTTCAATTAATTCAGGTGTTTTTAGAGAGGAGAACTCCTCTCTAATCTGCATGCAGTAGCGTCATTCACTGACGAAGTTTTTAACTAATAATAAGGGTAGGTTCCCTGATACAGTAATACTCTTAATTGTCAAGCAGTGTACCACGTGACACGCACTCAAAGTCATTGCACAAGTCAAGAAAAAAATAATATTCCCTATTTCTAGTTCATCACTGATATAGTTATACAATTCCTTTGCTCTTGTCCCTCATAAATCCAAATTGACCAGCATTTAGAATACTCCTACTTTCCAAATAATTTATCAATCTAGCCTTAAATACCAATTCTAATATTCCAGGTTAGGCACAATTGAAATTACACGGTAGTTACTTAATATAGAACCATCCATCACCTTGTTTAACTATTGGGATCACTTTGGTAATCTTTAAACATCCAGAGAGAGTCCTCCATGAAACAAGCATTTATGAAGTTCAACTAATTCATTACTACTAAACTTCAAGGCTAATCTGATAAACCAAAGCCGTCCAAAGTTTTAGAATTCCGTAATATATTCATCAGATTATTCACCTCAACTGTTTCTATTAGATACTGAAAAGACGAACAGTTCATACCGTGCCTGACAACACTGCTCATATAATCAATATTAACTTTGACCACAATATTCACCAACTCATCACCATTTCTACCGATATGTTTATTGATATCTTCTGGCGAAAAATCGCAATTGTTCTGCATTTTAATTAGTTTCATAATAGACTGGGCTGCTTTTTGTTTATTGATGCGACAGGTATTATAATTAATCGCCTCAGATTTTAGACCTACTCCGCATTTAACCCTAAAAGCCCTATAAGATCAGAAGTATCCTTACTTGTTCCCAAACTGTATACTAGTGACAAACTTCTATAATCTGATAGCGCAATCTCTGCAACTTTCGCGTTTAAATCTCCAGTAGAAATATTAGGAGTACTCGTTGTGAATCGTTCTTCTGCTTGATCGGGTCACTCTAATGTAGTCTCTAATAAACTCGTTGAAGCCACAAGCAAAAGGAGAGTTTATTTATTTCGCTTATACGCAATTCGACTATCAATATACTTTTAAATCAGTTAATACCGCGCGATCATTTAAATTCTAAATTAGAGCAGTTTGTGAAATTTAAATTAAGTTCGTATATAAGTACTAATTTACAATTTGAATTGTCAAAGTGACGTTTCAAAATGTTTGATTTAGAACATAAGATTTTTCTTACTGAAAGTTATTTTAAAAACGCCGAACGACAAGAGAATGGTGAATGGACATATTCAGTACCGCACTGCATCAATGATTTTCAAAATGCCTTCCCTAATTTTCCTGCGGATTATCAAAAATTTACACATGTATGGCGAAATTTCGTAATGTTGGAACTGTAGGTAGGAAAGCTGGTAGTGGCGCGCCCAAAAAAATGACTCCTGAGATTGTGGCAGATGTTGCAGAAAGAATGGAACAGTCACCCAAAAAATCTCTTCGCAGATTAGCCCAAGAAATAAACCTTTCATATGGAACTTGTCAAAAAATTTTAAAAGAAATTTAAATCTTTATCCCTATAAGATTAACGTCGTTCAAGAGCTATTCCCTCGAGATTTTCCTGTACTGTCAGTGGTTTTTGAATAATTTAAATAACAACAACACTTTGGATTTAACATTTTTTTCTGACGAAGCATGGTTTCACCTATCCGGCTATATAAACAAACAAAATATGCGTATTTGGTCTTCGGAGAATCCTCATGAGTTTATTCAATCGCCTCTCCATCCGCAGAAAATTGGTGTTTGGCTAGCGGTTTCTAGAAGGCGTATATTTGGACCTGTGTTTTTTGAAGGAACGATAAATGCTGAGAGATATCGAAATAATTTACTTAAACCGTTTTTACAAAATCTTCATGATGACGAACTTTTACATGGGTATTTCCAACAGAACAATGCAACAGCTCACAAAACATGGGAAAGTATGGCTCGAATTCGCGAGTTTTATGATAATCGAGTCATTGAATTTCCGCCTCGCAATCCGGACTTAACGATTCTTGATTATTTCATTTATCCGTATCTGAAAAACACAGTTTACAAAAATAACCCACAAAATCTTGAAGAACTACAAGAGGCAATTTCTAATGTATGTAACGCTATAACCGTTCAGATGTTGGCAAATGCTTTTGAAAATATTAAACGGAGGGTTAACAGTTGCATTGCAATAGGGGAAGAACACTTTGAACACCTTTTGTAATTCACAATAAAACTAATTTATCTTGTAATGCTTTCATTTCCATTAAATTTAAATCGATTACACATAAGATTCACAAATGTCACAAATTATAACATAACCGCAAATTTCAATTAATCAATAATTGACATTCTGGACAACCTAATAAAAAAAATCCCGCCTGCTATAATTTAGAATTTAAATGATCGTGTGGTAGTATTTAAAACCGATGAACTCACGTGGTCTTTAAAGTATTAAGGTGCCAATCCACAATGAGAATATCTCATGAGATTTTTGTCTCAAGTAATGTGGAAACAGAGACCTGTTCCCACATTTTTAACCTTAATGTGGGAACAGGTCCCTGTTTCCACAATTAAATTGAAGTTATCCTGCGATTTGTGTTGCTTGAGACAAAAATCTCATGAGATATTCTCATTGTGGATTGGCACCTTTAGGGTAGGCTGCACAGACAAGAGGTACAGTAAAAAAAAAACCGAATGTGAGGGATTTAATGCAAGGCAGCGTACAGCCTGAATCCGTTGAATATTATAGAGTTATAACATATAATAATCGAAGAGCTTCAAATGTAGAATAGGTGAAATATTTACATTAATAGCAAATATTCTCACACTTCAAATCATATTTAAACTACCTAAATTCTTATACGTATCAACGAGCAAATAATAAACTGTTAGGTAAGAATACGTCATTTCAACCTCTCTCTTGTCATGTACATCATATAAAAAGCAATCGCACCTGGCATTCCTGTCGCAGCAAAAACGCATATGGTGTTCGGAATATTCTTTGGGGTCTAACTGGATTTTGCAAAATGGACACTGCGTGAGTTCTGAAATTACGTGGAAAAAACATTCATTAAATTATAAGAAAAACTAACACAACACAAAAATCAGGGAATATCGTATATATTAAAGTACGAAATGATTTTTAAATAAAGATAAATATTAACAACTTATGATCAACATATTACTATGAAAAAAACATAATATGTATGTCCCTAACAGCTGCTGCATCACATTCCTCAATTTCGAAAATTTCTTTATTTCCTAACATTCCTTTCACCCAACTTTTCCACCTCTTTCGTAATGTGTATTGAGATTTTGGACAATGAGATACAAGTATAAAATGTGTAAATATGATGTTAAAATTAATGTGTGAATGTGAATCATCAGTTTCTGTATTGAATATTATAACTTTTAATAATTTCTACGAGAGATGTAGCAAGAGTGTTCGAGTATAACCTTGGATAACTATTAATTTGTACATTTCTTTCCAATTTACCATGGCAATGTCAAATTATGGGCTTTTATAGCATTTTTGTTGTTTTTCTCGGTTGAAAACAATTTTTCCAGCAAATCTTATTCTGAGATGCTCTGAAACAAAAGCACTTTGCTTTCTGGAGTTCGTAGTACGACTTAAGGCTGTATTACACTTACCAAGTTCTTGACCAAGTTATTGGCCAAGAAATTGTCGGCAAGTTCTTGATCAAGTTATTGTTGACCTTGACTGTTTTACACTTATCAATTTCTTGGCCAAGTTTTTAGGTGAATTAGCAGTACCAATAGTGCAAAAGTACGAAATAAAAAAATTAATAAAGTTACCGAAGATTTGTGTTTGATTTTTGAATGTAAAAATAACTGCACAAGAGACACTAAAGAAAATAAATAATTTACGCATACAATTCTTTCAAGAAGTATCAAGTTAACATGTCATTTTTAACAGTATTCTAAAATGGAATTTGTGTTTACATTTTAGACAGTTGGCAAAAAACTTTATAACATGAATATTACTAGAAATCACTAAAAACTTGATCAAGTTGAGAAGAAAAATAGAACATGTTCTAAGCCACCAAGTTCTTGGCCAAGAAATTGACCAAGTCGACTTGACACGTGTAATACACGACTTGTCGTCAATTTTGACTTGATCAAGTTCTTGGCCAATAACTTGGTCAAGAACTTGGTAAGTGTAATACAGCCTTTATAGTTATATGACTATTTAATTTACCATTTTTTGTAAGGCAGTGTTAATCATTAATTTTTGATTTAACGCCGTGTGTCTAAGAAATTATATTTAGTAAAGTGACGCAAGTGTTAAAATTCCTACATTGACAGTGTAATAACTTTTTAGAGCATTGGATAACTGAATATCAACAGTAAACAATTACTTTCTTGAAACACTATTCAACTTGATCAACTCTATCCAATTGGACAAGAATCTTCAAAAGAGAAATAACTATTAATAAAACAATTTAAAATAATGTCTTTTAAAATACAAAATCCACAACAGTCAAAGACACAAACCACAAAATTTAAATATTTATAAATACCTTCAATTGAGAAGCTTTTGGCTGTACCCTCAACGCAAAGGGTTTTATGTTTGGCCAAATGTGATTTTGAGCTGAATCCAAGGCAGCAAAACGTGCAGGCAAATACGTCCTTGATGATGTCTTTCTTAATGGTAACAAAATCTAGTGGGACTATGTTATTTGGGCTGTTTCCGCATTCATCACCAAAATACACCAGTAGTTCTTCACCAGCTTGGATTTGACGAGTGCTTTGATAATATATGTTATCTTCACATTGAAAGACACGCAGATTATGGTCAGAAGTATTCCTGGTAGGATTGACGTACTGCATCCAATTCAAATGCTTCGATTTATTTTTGTCCAAAACAAATTTCTCTCCTTTCATTTCCCAAGGAAATTCTCTTGCACTGAGTCCAGTGAAAGGACCAAATTTTACCCCCGCAGGAATAATTCTCGTAGCATATATTTCAGTTTGTCCAAGACAATCTTGGATATCTAGAATATCATTTGGTATATCTGCTCGTGCCCCCTTATCTGCACTGTTCAAAGTATTCTTGTTTAAAATATGCGCAAGCATTCCACATTCGATGCAATAGTCTTCGTAATAAGCTTCACAATGTTCACAGTCTGTTGGCCAAATTTACAGGGAGTATGAATCACAGCATTTATTAGCGTTTGGTAATCTTTTAAATTAATACTGGATGAGGAAACATATTGTTTGTCCAACCCATGATTGCCATTTTTTTCCATTACTTATGCAACTATAATATACAAACGTCGTTGATATCTCAATGTAAGAGGAAGTTTAAAAGCATATAAAAAAAATTGTCTGCACAACAGTTAAAAAGAGATAGAAACTATTTGAAGAATCGTAATTTGTTTTATCGCCAACCGTCAGTAAAGCGATGCGTTACCATAGCGTTTTACGGAGGTAAACAAACACTTTATCATACTGTACAATAAAGTACTTTACCTGCCGCTAATATCTGTCAGCGTAGCCATGACTGATGACTTTAAACATAAATCGTTTGTCACTGTCATAAACTGTCATAAGTTATTATATATTTATTTTTATAATTAACAATTTTCACGGTTGGCGATAAAATTTTGTATGAAACACGTCAGTAAAGTACCTTTACCGAACTTACCGAACTCGTCTTTTACTCGCCGCGCTCGCTTCACTCGCTTGGCTCGTAAATCAGACTCGTTCGATAAAGTATCACTTTACTGAGTTCGTACATAAATAACTATTATCGCCAACCGTCAATAAAGCGATGCGTTACCATAGCGTTTTACGGAGGTAAACAAACACTATCGTACCGTAAAATAAAAGTACCTGCCGCTAATATCTGTCATCACAGACACGATTGTATGACATTCAACATAAATCGTTTGTCGCTGTCATGAAATGTCATAAGTTATTATACATTTATTTTTTAAATTACGAATTTTTGCGGTTGGCGATAAAATTTTGTATCCACCACGTCAATAAAGTGCCTTTATCGAACTCGTCTTTTATTCGCCTCGCTCGCTTCTCTCATTAACCAGACTCGTTCGATAAAGGATCACTATACTGACTTGGTACATAAATAACTATTATTTAACTACGATTCGTCATACTGCGGATATAATACGATAATCAACCAAAATTTGAAATCATCGGCTTGAAATGTCAAACTGACATTTGGGATTCGCAAATACTTTAACTTCATCCGTACTTTTAGCGGGTAAGACATTTTTAATAAAATTTATAATATAATATAATGATAAGAATGTTTTTGAACATGATTAGCAATACATACAGCACGTGTCAATTTTCATTAGCCATAGGCGATTAATCCATACAGTATGTGGCAACATAGTATACCCCTTCTTTCCTTTCCAATGTCAGCGCGATGCATTCTCGTAAGTAAATACAAGTTAGCGTGGTTAGCAGTAACTGTTCGACCAGCGGGTTGGATGTTTGTAATGCGTTCAGAAATATTTACGAGTTACAAGGATTTGTTTTTCTTTTTCCTTTTAGTAAATGCAGAGAATTATTAAGCTGCGTTCACGCTGCATGACACAAACAAAAGCGTAATTCTAATAAAATTGAAAATAAGGTAAATAAAAAAGGATTCTGAAAATAATAATAAATTACTAGATCAGGAGATCGCGGCGGCCATTTGATGTTTCCCATTCCAGTAATAAGACGACATTGGCATTGCAGATTAGATCGCAACGTATTCGCAGCTAACATTGAATGTAAAATCTGGTTGGGAGAAGTGGGAAGATCGGAGAAAGTCGTTTTGATGTCGATTGTTCCCGGGATTGGTGACGGACGCTGTGGGGTGGCACGTTGCCACATATTACTTGTATATGTATAAATCGCATGTAAAATTGAATCCCTATACCTAATGAAAATTGACACATACGGTATATTGACATCTATTTATGTATGTTGACATGGTCAATGTAAATAGGCTAGCTTATAGATGTACATAACTTGGTTCCAAAGTTACCCTTCAATAACTGAATAACATTTTTAAAAAAATATTTCGCACAGATCTAGCAATCTGTAAGATGATTCCAAATGGTATCAAGTAATGTTTTATTTTCCATCACGCAAATGCTGCTGTTATATATTTGTTGTATATTTTGTATCAAATAACAAAGTCAAAGGTATGAGTTCCAAATACTTTGAGAATTCAAGAATATGGACTTATACATAATAATAATATACATAATGTTATTTATCGTAAATGTATAAAAAGTATTTTAACGCAAGTCTTTCTCGCTACTTGAGTACACAAGTTGGCTAGGGGTATTGACTGAATTCATACATATAAAATGAAATTGAGAGCGGCAAACATAGGCTGGACAGACATTATGTATGTATGCAAAGTGATAAAAATGTATTTGTATTTAAAATAACCTTAACATCACATTAACATTGCCAATATGACAAAATGGCGGTAAATTTGTAGATGTTGCAAAATATTATCTGTCAAGTAGGTACTACAAAACTCATTTTAGAACAAATTTGTCAACAATGACAGCATAGACCAGCATAGACTAAAATTTATTTTTGCTATTCAACTTGTAAGTGGTTTTCATGTAGGAGAATTTTAGTGGTGGAAGTTAAACATTTTTAAATACTAATTGATTAGTTTGTCTTTGTTCCTACATTTCACTGGTCAGTATTCATTTGTAGTACAGTAGTGGTTACTGGGTCAATATCAATTGCTAAAAGAATCTACAATATGACAATCCCGCAATGGCTTTTATAAGTTATATTTTTGGACAGGTAAAATTATGTAACGTCTGAAATTTTATGACATATTAATTTACTGGCACATGTCAGTAGATAAAACAATACTGCCTATATCAAAAATATATTTTTATTATACGATCACAATACAAATTGACATTTATTCTCTCTGAACAAGATAGATTGTGACTATAACAAAATCACATCAAAAATGACAATTTTATTACCGTTCATTAATATGCATTTACTTACATAGCATTCCATTATCAAAATCAATTTTTATATCATCAGCACTGATCCCTTGTCCCATTTTAACATTGTCATTTTGTACTTCACTCGCTTCAGATGAGAATTCTAGTTTAATATTATCCAAAGTTGTTGACAATCCATATTGTTTTATTCTGTCATGCCAAAGGTAGTCTTGTGATTCAGCATTGGACACAACAGAAGTTTCAGAGACATCGACTTTATCATCTGCAGAATTATCTTGGCATTCCTCTTCCTTTACATTAAATATATTTTGTGAAAGCAAGGCGTTACTCACATTTCCTATCATATCAACATGATCCGCCATTATTAGTACCTATTTTTATAGTAGTTTATGAATTGTGAGTAAATCAATACACAATGATCGTACAATTTATATAATTATACAAGCACAACACGAACTTATAAAACTCAGCGCTTATAAACTATTATAAACCGTTTATTCCTGAACTACAAACCGTCATATATGCTTAATATAAGCAGGTATAACAACCATGCAAAAATGCAAAGCACTTCATACACGTCGCAAATACCGGGAAATTTCAAAATAGACGTAGCCTATTAAAAATGTTTTATTCAAAAAAACCAAACATTGTTAATTATTCCATTAGTTATGTATATAGTAATTCTCATAATTACCGGTTAATAGAATGTATCTCTACAATAACACACGTGCACTTCCGTTTATCTTGGCATAATAAACTGTGATATTTATATTTTATGGCAAATGGCATACATGCACAGCATACATGTTAAATTTTACTGTGTTGCCGGGTGTTGGTATGTCTGGTATGTCAACATGGAATGTAACCTTTGCCTTTCACATTTTATGACACATATAATAGCATACTCTTTAAATATTACTAGGGGGGACGTTTAGCAAAAACTAATAAACTGGTGGGGGAATAGGTATTATTTAGACGGAAGTTACCACTTTAAGGCAGGTCAGTTATGGCAATATTGACTAATCATAATTTATAAAACCAGTATTTTGAATAACTCCATATATCCGGTATGTTTGATTATGTATTCAGTGGCGTAACATACATATTCTAGGCATGTTTTTTTATGTTTTCTTTAATAATAATATTAAAAAGAATAAAACGATTGAAAAAATAATGCACTCACGATATTACTTTAATTATTATTAGACTAAGAACCTATTTTAAATGATTTTCGAAAACATACGAAGTGTACATATACCCTATACAAAATATTTATACACGTCTATGCATTGCGGCGACCATATTGAGTTGCCACTTTGGTCAAAATTATTATAAAACTGGAAGTAAAAATGGTATTTTTTGGGTAAATTTCTCTCCCGCCAAAACCTTATCAAACGCAGCCTTAAATCGATGTGATTGTGTCTATTTAATATACAAAATTTAAAGAAAAAGCCGGTATATAAGTATGAGAAAGTGCAAATTACTGCTATATTTCCATCAGACAAGGTAAGTACAATAATATTCCAACATCTATCATATCACTGACAGTATAAAACGTGAATGCAACAATGCCATTCATAAATAAGGTTATAAATTTCCTTATTACTGTTCTTATGATTTTTAAACCACTTCCACATGTTGTTTGGATACTTAATTCTAATTTTCCTTGTCTTTTTTCTCATAGGAAATAATCATGCGTGATTTGACAGCATCATGGGAAGGAATATTTATGCTGCGTTAAGTATACGGTCGGACTAGTTCATTTCGTTAAGTATGAGGGCAGACCAGTCAAATTACCGATCAGCTGTTTGGGAAAACCGGTCATGTTATAAATCGCGCCTGCTGGCTGCCTGAGTTGGGCGAAATCGTTAAGTGTGTTGTTTACCTGCAATACCAACTTCGATTTGTTTACAATTTAAAAACATAACCTCTTGTCTCTTCTAAAACATTTTAATTTCTTTCATCATACAATCGTTAACATTAATTATGGAAGCATCTACTTCAAATACTAAAAAAAGTTCATTAGAACATCAGAATGGAATGCGTGTTATTTGTTTTTTAACAGATTATGAATTGGATTAAGCTACCACAGGTATGGAATAAATACACTTATGTAGAATAGTTTCTGTATAGATTAATTTTATTTAGATGAGGATTTTAAGAACAAATTAATAGAGAATTATTATAAATTACAATACCAATGGATTTATATATGGTCAAAAATCAAATGCAAGTGAGATAAACAATTCTATTACTTCCTGTTCATTTCCTGATAGAGGCAGTGAAGAGAATAAAGAAAACAATAAAGATATGTAATGTCTTGTTTATATTTTGGTTTTATATGCAATAAAATTGAATATCTCAGATTCTGATCGATATTTATGGCCATGATCAGCTGTGCTACTCTTACTAGAGGAACTATTTAAACTAAAGGATGTATTGCTATTGCCTCACAAAAAAAGAAAACTGTTCAGTGTTATATGTCTAATTTTATTAAGCCATGGATATAATGTCAGGTGGGAAACATGTGAAAGAAAATGGCGTGGCCTCCAGGCAATGTATAAAAAAATTAAACAAGACAGAATTAGGAGTGGTAATGGAGCAGTGACATGGGAATTTTTCAATCCACTACAGCTGCCTTTGGCATTTCGGAAGAGGTAATATCTAATGAGCAAGAACTGAATCCAGAAAAAAGGAAAAGAGAAGAATGGGAGTGGTTTGAAACTCACTTTAAAGACATAAACAAAAATTTATCTGAAGTAAAAGAAACAATGGCTGAATTTGTTAATATCCAAAGGGAAAGAAACAGTATTTTTAATAGAGTTGCAGCTAGCCTCGAAAAATTAGCAAACAAATAGTAGCCTAGTCAGAGTACCTATGTGGAAGCCCATACTAAGTGAATGTTAATGTTGTTGAAAATTCAGAAATTCTATATTTATTTTGTTTTATTCTTAACTATATAAATATGTTAAGGGGTTTTATTTGAAAATTTAGAGATTCTATGTTTATTTTGTTTTTTTTAAAATATATAAATATGTTAAGGGGTTTTATTTGAAAATTTAGAAATTCCATATTTATTTTGTTTTATTCTTAAATACTTATTTAATAAATAAATCTGTTAATTGCTTTAATTGTTTTATTTGATATAAATATAAAAAATTATATACATCACACATTATTTTCAAATCACTTCAAATATAAATAGGAAATAATAGGAATGTTCTCAACAGTTATAACGATACCAACATAACTGACAGAATATGTAAAATGTCACAAATAAACACCAATCAGCTGATTGGTCAGAATGAATTGGGCAGTATCCGTTAAAATTCATGTTGACCAATGTGGTCAAACGAGATTGGGCGAACCGTATACTTAACGCGCCCTTACTCCGGCCCACAGATTAGAATGAGATGGCACAGTCAAGCCAAAATTTTTATCCGCGGTTTGTATTGCGTGAAGGCCGATATAGAGGGCGCTGGCATCAAAAAATTACACTTTTCAATAACACTAAGCAAATAGCGGGCGATTCAAAATGTATTTGGTAGCGGGAAATTCAAAATTAAGTTTATTAAAAATTAGGGTTTAATACCGCGAGATCAAAAATATATTGATAAAGGTTTGCCATGGAATGTAAAAATCTTCTAATGCAGTGTGACACTTAATGACATAACTTAAGACAGACTTGTACATTCCATAGCAAACCTTTTTCAATATAATTTTTGATCTCGCGGTACATGATCACAACACTGTCATCAAATTGCATACTATTTACTAGTTCCCGTAGTAATGAGGAATCATTGCTAAGGAAAACAGTATGCAGTACGATATTCAATTACAATGCTGTAACTACACAATAACGTTTTAAAGAAAAGAATTACTTAAATAATTACACTTTAATATTGCTACGTAGAAAAGGTACAAAGTACATTTATGAATATTAATAACTAACATCTGACACGTATGTTTTAGTTAAATTACCAGTACAAAAATAAAGTAACGAAGAATAGCATAATCTACCAAAAGTAGAATATTCGACTAACAAACATATTTTTAACATTAAGATAGAATTTCTGTTGAAAAAGCACAAGTAACTACTCAAAATACTACAAAGTGGAAAAGGTATACATTTATGATTACTATTAAAAAATTATAACTAACATCCAACATGTGTTTTAGTTAAATTAGTACAAAAATAAATTAACGAACAATAGCATAATCTACCAAAAGTAGAATATTCGACTAACAAATATATTTTTATTAATAGAATAAAACACCTTTTTCACAAAAAATAGTTTAATAACTAGATGTCACATTTTGTGTGCACTGCACACATCGTCAGTAATAACAGTTACTACTGACGATGAAATGTGACATCTAGTTATTAAACTATATTTTGTGAAAAAGGTGTTTTATTGTATTACTATTTCTATATTTCACAAGTGTTCAACATATATTACTACAAAGATAGTTTTAACAATAAGATAGAATTGCTGTTGAAAAGTACAAGTACCTACTCAAAATACTACAAAGTAGGTAATTAAACCCGATAGATACACAATGACTTAAGCCCATGTTTACTACCACCATTTACAAAATCTTGTATTACATAAATGATGAACATAAAATAAGGTGACATAAATAAAAATATGGATACATAAGATACCTAACAAATTTAGTAGACGTCTTTTCATCAATATATAATTAAAAGAGTGACAATTAGGGCTTAAAAACTAAATAATGTTAATTACATGGCTATAGAAGAAAACAAAAAAATTAAACCTGCAATAACTAACACCAAATTGGTTAATTTATTGTTGTCGTAAAACAAATGAGACTTCCAATGATATGGCTGCCTTAAGCTCCATGGGTGGCCTCATGGGATGGAGTGTCGGCACTGCATTTCTGTTGAGGTGTACTGAATGAGGGTGTGCATAGTATGTTGTGTCAAAATGTAGGCTGCAAAGTTTCTTATTACATGTTGTACTGGCATCTAGCACAGGTTTCATGCCCATTTGCTGTTGCCAAGTTTCGCTCCTGAATAATAAAATATAATAATTACAACTGTATACTAACAAATATCAACGATAGTATAAAGGCACATTTTCATTATAGGAAACTGCACAGGAAAATCATTAAGAAAAACCATAAATGCTTCTGTACCAAGAAATCTGAAGTGTCTATTAACACTGCTAAACATGGATTGATTGCTTGTGAAAAAACATAATATAGAAACTTAAAAACAAGTAGTAAGTTTTTCGTGTAGTTTAAAGGCTTTCTTATACACCCATAGGGTTAAACTGCAGTTGAGGTGTCGGGCGACTAGTGTACCTTATAGAGAAACTCTAATTGAACACCTTTTTCTTATAAAATTATCAATGCAAACATAGAGAAATGGAGATAAAAAATAAATTAGGTACTGACCAAGTCAATTTTGCAGGTTACATCTCATGTAAGGTATCCCATATAGATCATTGAAATCATGAAAATCACTATAATTGATGTTTATTTCACATAATCACACACAATTTAGGTCAATTTGTATGTTTTCTTATGACTTCTGCGATTTTAAAAGCACCATCAAATGTCAACGAAAACAGCTGATATCATGTGATCTCGTATTTACAATTTTGCTAAAATTCAATCAAAGAACGTGGAAATCAAAGGTAATTGTTGTGTTGTGAGCTTAAATAAACATCATTTATTGCGATTTTCATTATATCAATGCTCTATATGGGATATCTCACATGGGCTGTAACCTGCAAGATTAACTCGGTGAGTATCTAATTTATTTTTTATCTCCATTTCCCTACATTTGCATTGATAATTTTGTAAGAAAAAGTTGTTCAATTAGAGGTCCTTTATAATGTATACTAATCATTTTGTCAAAAACCGCCTGACATCTCAACTACAATTATTCTCACTTATATTATACTCCTAATAATTGCAAACTTTAATTGGTGTAATCGGAAACCAACAAAATCCTTGCTACAACCAGGTGGTCCTTGTTGCACTTAGAATCAGAACTACAAACAAAAAATCTCCAGCTCACCTTCGGGTTATATGTCAACTCTTAGTGCCATTAGTTACTTGTTGGCATTCTCGGAAAATATGCATCGCTCTTGCTTGTACGCAGCACATACAATTGATACAATGCACCAGCTTCTATCCATATTTTAAGTCTAAAAATGCATTATGTCAACTTAATAAAATTATCATATTACTCTTTACAGAACTTACGGTACGATTATAACACCACTAACTAAGTAGTAATAAGAAAAATAATGTTTAGCAACACACAAAATTTGTTGGTTAACGGCCTGTACGCGCTTGCATAAAACAGCACAGTAGTAGCGACATCTCAATTATTCGGCTAAAGTCATGATTTAAATTTACTTCTAGGTCTCTTGTTTCTAACACCGTGGCGCCCTCTAGGTGCGCCTGCATTAGGTAGATTAGGCGGCAAAACCCCTCATTTAAGTGAACCATCCGATAATCCGTGCTCCGGCCCCATCATGAGATTTAACCAGAGAAATAGAGTAGGGGAGAACGCGCTTCGACGAGTGCGCATCCAGTTTTAAGCAAACGCTATTGTGGTCGCCATTTTGCAGGGTAGTGTCGGGAAAAACTGCTATTTTTCGGTAGCAGTGACAAACTGTTACTGTGACACGGTAGTCACAGTGAAAAGAAGCAGCTATTTTTGTCACTGTTTATATTCACTGATACTACTGAAAGCGGTTATTTTCGCTAGTCGCAAGTCGCAAGTCGAGGAAAAACGTATTGCATATAACTGCGCCCTTCCTATGGTAACAGACTTGGCGTTCACGTGAAAGGGCGGGTTTATAAAACACTACTGAGAGAACTGCTACTTTAAAGCTGCTGTCACTGTTACTAACGGTGACTGACCAGTAGCAGTGACAAAGTAGCAGACTGCGATTTCACAACCCGCCTCTATTGCAGGGTAATTGGCACTTGTGTTGTTGTAATTGTCAAGCTTGGAGGTTATTTTTAATTAATTGTATTAAAAAGGACTTGTGTGTGTTATTAACATGTCGTGCTCTGTGTTGGGCTGCAGTAACAGTCGAAGATTTAAGCCGGAAGGCATTTCTTTTCACACGTAAGTTTGTTTACATTTTTCTAAGTCAATGAACTTTACATGCGAATTGTTGAGCTAGGTATAAATATTACCGTAATAGAATGAAAGAATTGCATCTTTAAGAGCGCGATTAATTCTGCACTATTTGTAGATTTCCACGGGGTGATTCATTGAAAATGTGGTTAGATGTGCTAGGAAAAAATGTTGAAACGTGGACCTGGTCCAAAAATAAAGTTATTTGTTCCAAACATTTTTGTAAGGCTTGTGAGCAACCTTCAAAATGGCGGAATTCAATTTAACTTAGTTGGCGCATCTTTAAGCGCGTTCTCCCCTACTCTATTTCTCTGGATTTAACTCATCGGATGGTCTTGGGCGTTGCATGTTTTCACGCTAAAGTTACCGATAAACAATTAGTTATCAATATTTACTTACTATACAGGTATCATTCATATATTAATTTTAGAAATAAAAATTATAACGAGATTGTTTTACTCAAACTATATAATATAAATTTACTGAATTCTAACCTATAATTTTACAATAAATATTTATATACTGTTGCGTGCTTTTGGCGCATCTATAAGAAATGGCTAATTCAATTTTAAAATGATAATTAATATCCGTTTACTTAGATTGCATATGTTGCAATTTTCACAGCCAAGCTTCTTTAGTAAAATAGGTCTTTATATTTTATTTTCAACTAACTACGTAGTTATTTCTTTAAAATAACCTTTGTATGACAACGTTTACAAATTAAATTAAATATTCATTTTGGAGAATAAATATTGGAGTCGTAAATACTTATTTTTCTCAATAAAGTACTGTGAGACTTGTATGCAGTGGCGGCTGCAACGGGGCACTGCCCCCCGTGATAAACTTCTTTTAACAGATAAATTTAAATACCTAATTTGTATGTAATTTTTCTGATTTGTTTGATAACAAATAATATCCCTAGCAGCAAAACCAGTATATGCACACTTGTCCTACATTAGTAAATATATATTTTTATCCTTCTCTAAAATTGTGATTTTGCTGCTTGGGTATTTTTTCGGAAGTAACAGTCCGTCTCTTCAGCGCGTTTAAAAATCACAGTCTGACGTAGGCTCCGGGGCATCTCGCGCCACTGCTCCGTTTGTACTAGAAATCGTGCGTATAAAAAGTGGTGCGAGGCGAGAGCGGTATATGTCACGACCATATACCATGTGCTTGCAGGCGACCTACGTATAGGGCTTACTGTAAGATAAAACGACGACACCGAGAGTTTGTATGAGTTAGTACGAGAAAGCAATATACAAACTGCAGTACAGCTGCTATCTATCCTCGTTGCCCTGCTTAAACGGAGAGTCAGCCTAGCCCGTTCTAGCCTCAGCGTAAATCTACTCGAATCCCCTCTTTTCCAACACTACACTCGACCAAGGAGCAGTTTGTATATTGCTTTTTCGTACTAACTCATACAAACTCTCGGTGTCGTCGTTTTATCTCACAGTAAGCCCTATACGCAGGTCGTCGGCAAGCACACTGTATATAATACTACTATATTGCGTGTGTTGTATCTTGATAATGTGTAATTTTTCGTCCCAACTAAGCGAGATAGAATTGGCCGCTTTGCGTGTTCTGCGCATGCGTCAACTCAAACTGTCCATTTTGAAATTTACCAAATGACAGATAAACAGAAAATATAATTATAACCTCTGATTTAAATTGACATCTATAACTATATATTACTGAAAGCATACGCAAGGTTGTTTTTTTTATTGAATTCAGTTTTGTGCAAGTTTAGTTCATCGCTGAATTTGTAGAATTACCCAGAAAATACGCGGTAGAATAAATAAACGATATGAAGGCTGATTCCAGTGAATTATTAACAGAAAAACTTGTGAAGTTATAACTTCGTCGTTGATTTATACGTGCTTACTGGAATATGTGAAATTATATTATTAAATGTAAATACCGATCGTTTCATTTTGATTAACAGAAAAGATTTTGAACAGAAAAACTTGTGAACTTACAACTAATACATTGATTTGTACATGTTTATTAGTATATGTGAAATTATATTATTAAATGTAAATACCGATCGTTTCATTTCGTCTTATTGAAAAGATTTTGAACAGAAAATCTTGTGTACATTGATTTGTGTATGCTTATTGGTGTATGTGAAATTATTGAATATAAATACTGCTTCTTTCATTTTGATTTACAGAAAACGCATAAATTAATGTTTTACATACACAATCGAATAGATTCAGGTATGTTATATAAGTCAGATTGTATTATATTTCAACATATAGTTTTGATATGTATTTTAAGCTTAAGAATGCAAATAAAATTACTTAAATTACTGTATTTAGTATTTTGGCTATATATAAGAATAAAACATCTATTTTATATTTGTCTACGTACCTACATTATTCAATATAATGTTGCGTAATCATCAATGTAAAGAACTAATTAAATTCCTGTTGTGTTCCTTTATTTAATTGTGTGTCGAGATGTACACTGAAACATGAATGTTTTAGAAAAAGTTGAGGAATTAATCAGCATTACATTTTTGTGATTGAATATAATTTTTATTGTTGTTAACTTTTTTTTTAAATTTAGAATGATTAAACCATTCATGAAAATAAAAACGTGATGAAGCCTAATTTACGCCCATATGGTAGCAAAGAATATAAACAAACAATTACTATGATACATTTGAATTTCTGTAGTGTATCTAATAGCACATTCATAATCAATACATTTTTCTTGATGTCTGATGAGTAGAAATGAGACTTGCAAATAATTTATATTATTGCTTGTAAAAAAGGTATGTTGATGTTGTATTTGA
Organism: Amphimallon solstitiale; assembly: GCA_963170755.1. Lineage (NCBI taxonomy): Eukaryota > Metazoa > Arthropoda > Insecta > Coleoptera > Scarabaeidae > Amphimallon > Amphimallon solstitiale. The sequence continues at coordinate 36,822,181 of OY720685.1, read as the reverse complement.
TTCAATAATTACATCAAAGTACAACTTCTACTTACGAAGTAAAAAATTAAATTTTATTTTATTTATGTTCGCAAATCTATTTTGTTTATACTTTCTTGGAATTAAAACAACAAAAAATTATTATGAAATATAAATATTTGTATGAATTAATAGATACATACACATTTATAAAATGATAAAAAAGATTTAGAGAATGTAACAATATCATAAAAACAGGAATACCGTTTGATGCCGTGCCTACCTTGCCGTTCATAACACTGCAGTATTTACTTCCACAATGTTGGGAAAAGTTCAGAAGAACTCATCACACATTGTCTTGGCAAATTCCAAAATGAATATTATCTTTATACTGTACCATCTACAAGTTGTTTTAAACTAAAACATATTTTATTGAAAATTTAAATATAAAATACATTTTATATGTGCTTGATTATAATTTAGTGACAGAAATTACGATACATATTCAGCAAAGTACAAATTAAAAAAAAATCACTTCACTATCTTATAAATAATGTGTTCATCCTTCAAGTTATTTTCACAATCAGTGATGCATCATAGCATAAATTCCAATAACCGGCCCAAAATACCCAATTTCGGCATATTATTATCTCATATCATATGGGATCTGTGGATTCCGTGGTGGACATATCAGAATTCTTCAACTTTCTATGAGCACATGTATGTTCTATTAGACATATATCGATATATCAAAAAAATTAGAAGGTCATGGCAAAAAGATGGGTGTGCAACTCTGTAAGGTTTAATAAGAGCCTATTTATTACATATAAGCAATTCAAATATTTGAATATGTAACATAGTAATACAATTACCTAATTCAAGTACAATTTACTGTGTTATTTGCGTACATTTCTCCGATGTAGATGACAGTAATTCTAGAATACAAGAATACCACATTATCTAATTCTTTATTATTCTTGCATGTTCAGTTGAATAATTTTAGTGCTGTTATTATATCACAAATTATTGTACCTATAGAGGTGTTTTTCTTTCTATCTTCAAAGAAACACAATTGCAATGCAATTGAACTGACTGCGAGTTTTAGTTAATTAGTTTACAATTTTTACTATAACATAACCACAATTCGTACAATTTTTGACAAATATATTTCCGCGGTATGATCGTTTGTTTGTCTATGATTTGCATATGATGCCACGACGATATTTCTTCATTCATTAAGGGAAATTAAATTATTTTTCCACATTTAACAAGGCACAATTATTAATTATAAAGAGGTTTGTCGATTTTGAAACTATTTATGCTTGTTTGACGATTAACAAACTTTAATCAAATATTTATAGTAATAAATCTATGTGATAAAGAAACAGACCTAAATTTGAAAAATTATTTATAACGCATGCGCAGTTTGGACAATGCGACTCTTAAACGGCATAGCACCATATGTTTTATTTCACAATGTTGGAGCGAAGTTTTCCTTGTCTACACGCGATATAGTAGTATTATATATATGGTCACGACAGGACACTAGACTGTGATGCCGGCTGGCAATGTAGTATATAATATCACAGAATAACAGAAGTGACAAAAGCCTCACTTGCATAATTCCGATATTTGTGCGCAAAATCGAACAAGCGCACATTTCGAAATGGCGTTTTGTTGTTGTATAAATATAATCTGTCAAGTTTTATAACTTATAATTTACGAAAGTATAATAAGTAAAGGTGCCAGTTAAATTGTTGTTGATATAAATAATGGAAACTGTACGAAAGAAGAAATCTGGCGTATGTAGATGTTGTATTTTTACTTGTAAAAATCTTCAGCAACAAAATATATTCTAGTTTCCTTTCGTTTCTTAAAGAAGAATATCGGTAAGTTATAGCTATTCATTAACAGTTAATTTGTAATAATTCATCTTTTTTGTAGTGTCTTACAGTGGATCACCAGCTGTAACCGGAATGACCTAAGTAAAGATTTGTCAAAATTATGGCAAACAACATTTGTGTGTGGTAAACACTTTGCTCACACATGTGTTTAAATGATATAAGGAATCCAATGCAATTCCCGCACTATTTCTCTCACTCTGCATGGAAACACCAGAAAGAAACAGCTTTTGATGCAAAATTTCACACGGGTAGGTTATTTTTCATAAAAGTGTTTTTAATATAAACTGTCATAAAAATAAAATATTTCCAAAATTATTTGTTAGCATTTGTCTTTTATATATTCAACAATTTTTGTCTATATTAAGTTGCAATACCGTTGCATTGTAATTTTAAAATATGTAACTTCATACATCATCATTGAAGTAGAATAAATATAACATGACTTTATAATTTGTAATATTCTAAAAAATCTGTACATGATGATAACGTTTTACTTTAATTTCTCTAATAAGATATTTCGTAATTTAAATTTGTAAACTTATTTACTATCTACAAAAAATATATGATCTTATTTATCATTGTTAAATATGTTTTGATAAGGTTTGCACTTATAATTAAAGTTTTTATTAAAGATGAAGCATGAAAATATATACTTCTAATGTGGTTTTTATCTTTTTATATTAGTGAAGGAACCTCCTTCAAAAATAAGAATTTTAGAGAACATCGTTTTCTCTCACAGCCATGACCATATTGAAAAAGAAATCAATTCAAACCTCACCGGTTAAGGAACTATCTACAGGTAAATGTTTATTATAAAATATTATTTTATAAGAACTAAGTATTATTTGAAATTTTAAAAGCATGCTGATTTCAAAATGTATTCTAGAATGTGGAAACTATGAATGTTCCTAGCACAAGTGATCTTGGATCCCAAAATTTAGCAGAAAGTGAACCACCTATAGGTATGACAATTTTAGGCATCTTCCATTTACATTTACAATACAAAATTATATTATGAGTAAAACATAAAATACGTTTAGTTGTTTAACTAAAGAATTCGAAGTCATTTTTGAACAAAAATTCAACACATATGTATTTAACCTACTTAGAACTTTTCAGTTACACACATACAATTAATTTGTATTTAATGAAATGTATAATTTTTTAATTGTATTTGAGGAGTTATGGAAATTCCTGCTACATGTGATGTTGGGGTTCAAACAGGAAAAAATCTCTCTGCCCATACACCCAGAAAGGAGACTGAGAAAATCTCTAAGGCCTGTATGAGACGATGCTAAATTGGTAAATTGGAATGGTCATAGTGTTTTTTAAGTTCTTATTGCATAAATTAAAAGATGTCCTGGTCACGTGTACAAGTGTCTGTGTTAATAGAGGAATATAAAAAATATCCTTGTTTATATGCAGTTAAAGATGCAAGGTATAAAAACAAACATGCTTGTGCCACAGCAATAGAGGCAATTAAAAATATAGTGACAAAAATAAAACCAGGAGTGTCATATCAGATATTAAAGCTAAATTTCATGGTCTAAGAAGTAATTTCTTAAATGAACATAGAAAATATAAGGAGTCTCAAAAAAGTGGTGCAGGAGAAGATGATTATAAAGGTTAACTGTGTATCCTAATGAATCAAAGAATTTAAAACTAATTTCTCGAAGAGCAACCAACCTTTCAATTACGATAACACTAAAATTACGTCACTACATCATATTAAATTTGATATGTAATAATGCATACGTGTCATACAGGAGTAAGGCAATAATATCAAAATTGTATGCTAAATTAAAGCAGAAAATTTTCGTAATAATTTACATGGAAATTTTCTGTAAAATTTAGCATCGTGTCATACAGACCTAAAACAGCATCGAGTTGTAGCTACTAAATCTAAAATGAAATCCTATCCTAAACAGGAGAATTTACAATATTTTCTAGGCCTTTGTGGCGGATATTTATTAAAAGAACTGGCAACTGTTGTTAAATTTAATGCAGTTAATAAAAATAAGAATATTGCAATATTGTTTTTCAGCTTTGAAGAGAATAAAAACATTTTCTAGAAATACCATGCAGGAAAGCAGACTATGTGCCTCAGCAATGTGTTCCATTGAAAAACAATTACTGACATCAACACCAAACTTCAATGAATTAGTTATTAATCATTTTGCTAATCGTAAGGAACGGCGAATGGATTTTATTTTCAAACAAGTTAATTAAATAACATATTGAGTTTATTTTTTTGTTTGTATTTAATTTTTGATATCAAACACTCACCCCCCCCCCCCCGGTGCCCTCCCGTCCCAAAAAATCACGGGCCGCCACTGCATGTATGCTTCGCATAGTTTTTTGCACGTCTCGAAGATTCCTTGTTCGCGTAAGACGCAATGGAAAGGGGCAGAATAGCCGAGAACAGTCTAGAAGCCGGAAAACGGAACTTGCGTATTACCCCCACGCCGGTTATGCCAATAAAAAGGGGTGAGAGCTTCGAAAAATTATTATTAACAAGATAGTTGCTAACGGAATTACCAGTAGATTGATCGCACCGTAATTTCCGCCAGTAGTGGCCGGGTGTTAGTTTATACGTCTCTAATGTTTTAACAAGTAGTGCGGCGTTTCATTAAGCCCTCGAAGTTGCATCACGCTAGTGCATTTAATGAAAGTTCGTTTAGAATTCGTCACGTCGACGATTTAGAGTGCTCTAGCTTCGTGAGTGCCAGAGGGGCTTTTGAGTCAATCTTCGCCGAAGATTTTCCCCGTCTTGGCATTCCTTTCCGCTTGCCGGGATTTAATGTGCAAATTTCGACCGTGGCCAGTGAAGTAGCCGCCGAACGCATAACTTGGTCAATCTGCGGAGATGAAAAACACCTACTCCGAGAGAAACGTAGACAACCGACCCAGATGTGGAACTTAATTTGAACTATCTACCTCCAGGTAACTTACGATCAATTTTGTCTCAAAGTACCTAAGCATTATTTTGCCGTCGCTAAAGATAAGAACCCTTATTGCAATCATTGTAAACATAAAACTGTATTATTCTTGTAATCCGACGGAAGGGTTAATATGTAGTGTACATTTGTTAATTAAGATAAGACCTAACGAAGTTTTAAATATCTATAAGTGTATACTTTGATACGGCAGCTGTTCGCCAATCATTATTTCTCAAGAAATTAATATCTTTCTTTTAGTTAGTCACTTATTATTTGTTACTATTAATATTTTAAGTTAGGTTCGGGTGAATTTTCTGTAATAATTGTTGCTCGATCATGTATCTTTTGTTTACATTGCTGTTTAGATAATAATAATAGTTCAAGTATTTACGTCTTATTTTATCGAAATATTGAGTAAGCATTTGCATCATATATTGTTATCTATTTGGGAGTTATTTTCTTTATGCAGATTAGTCATTAATTAAATACTCTGTGAATTTATTTGAATCCTTATAATTATTTTGGAATAGCTGTATTGTGCAACGTGGAATTTATTCTATGTAATAAACATTGTTAAGTTGTTATATTTTATGTGTTATTAATTAATCATCCTCGTTCCTTGTGGTAGTTAAAAACAAGCTCAGTGAACTTTTCTTGCTTCTTTTCACTAAAGACAACAAAGTAAATGTTAGCTAATTAACGAAATATTCAATTAAGTACCATTAATTAGAAGCAAGTGGCGCCTACAGGAGATATTATCCATCTGTCATAAAACCTATAAAATAATTGCTTACACACAACTACGTAAGCCGTAATTGGCAACATAAGATTATCAACACTAGCTACCCGAGGGACAACAGAAGTGATATAGAGCATAAGGCTCTAGAACAAAGGTATGCAAGTTTTGTCACTGAATTAAATGTGCGCATCCCTTAGTTGTTAGAGTTCCCCTGTGAGCAAAGAGAATTTCCTTGAAGTAATAATTATAAATCGACCCTGAGAAACCGGATGTAGTTAAAGCGGCCGGGAAAATTAACCCCTTTCTACATCCATCAAGACCGGTAACTGGACCTCTCAACAGGGCTAGTTATCGGGCAATAAAATTGCTTAATTTAACCGCAATAATACAATGTGTATTGTTTAATTTTAAACTAATGGCCGCTTGCACCATCGCTACTTAATATCAGGTTTAGTTAAGGGCGGCTTATATTAAAGCTCGGCTTAAAAACAAATGCATTGCACTAACGGTTTAATTTCGCTACTTAGTTAAGCTTGCGAAAGTATTTGGCAACATCGAATTTTGACGAAACTTTTAGTTGTTATAGGTTTACCATCCTGCGATCCTGTAAATTTAAATGCATTTTCCATGTTCGGTTCATGTTTTATTGCTCTGTAGGTTTTTCCAAAGGTTCATTACGAATGCATGGTCATAGAAATATATATTGTAACGTTTTCGGGTTCGCAATAAACAACTCGTGCAATTTATTTATTTAAAACAGTCTGTATATTCACAAACGTAAAATTAATTACAATATAAAAATGTAAAACTAATGTATCGCACTTAAACTACTACGATTTAAATTAACACAGGTATTTATTTCTATTACTAATATTTATGTAACACTACCGTATTTATATCACTTCTATTTATATAACACCGTACCACGCAGGGAACTATTTATTTATTTCTTATATTTATTTTTACTTTAGTCTGTTCCGCGCGACGAGTACGTAAGGACTTTCTTATTCCGGAATGACTCATCCATCCGTTCAACTGCCTTTATATAGGCGTACGAAACATCTGGAACACACCAGAAAAACGCTAGTGTTCTTCTTGATAGGCCTGGAAGCATTCGAGAGACAGTCGAGACTCTTCGTCGCCTCTTGCCGTACATGTGATTTATTGCTTTACGACTTTATGAGGACGTCTTTGTCGCCTAGACGTCTGCATTTTTTTTTGTAATTTATTTCGTTACAATATTTTGTTACTTAGGACCGAAACTATACAACAAGATTTTACCTAAAATAAAAATTATTAAAAGAATAAAAACATACGTAATGCTCTTAAGAAACTTTATTTTTATTATCTTAGAGACGTTAACGGGGATGTTTTAAGGACATTACTGTTGCTTGGAAAAGTATGACATCTGGTGATAACAATCATTTCAATGTCAATTTCTCATGTACCTGAGACACAAGTTACTTTATCTTTAAAATATGTTTCTTTTTATTAAGTAGGTTTACCATAATTTTAGGTTAGGTACTAGTTATAGTTTGTTTGGTTTAGTAACGTACACTTGTGTACGCGAAATATGTAATTCATATTAGGTTACTACAATTCTTAGACTTTATAATGTAATTGCACATACAGGTGCACACCTAGGTGCACATGTATTTTCTTTAAATAAAATAGGTAGGTACCTACTTCGGCACTTTGACGCGATCGTTCAATGTGTATACTATTGCAGTTACTATTTTGTTCAATAAAAATTATTAAAATGTGTAATGAACCAGTAATAAAAAGAATCAAATCAGTACATTTTTCTGCAGAAGAAAAAACTGTCCGTTTAACATAATACATCACATGAAGCATATTGCAGAAAATAATAAAACAGATGCTGTAAGTAGTAAAGAAAAGGAAGCAGCATGGCTAGACATTGAAAAAATATTTAATACACAATCTCCAAGAGCAGTTTGTAGAAATGCAGACAATTTAAAGAAATTCTTTGAGATTTCACAAAAAATAACTAGGAAGGCAGTTGCAAAAGAAAATGAAGACATTTTAAAAAGAGGTGGCGAATTTAGCGATAGGTATCCTGATGATTCAAATAAAGATCTATTACTGTCGATTATGAATCAGAAAACTGTATAAGGACTACATAATCCATACGAAAAAGGTAAAGGTATGTAGATGTTAATAATTTGTAAAAACGTACCTTTAATCCTTTTGTTGCAGTAGTGCAAAGTAATAATAAAAATGACAATGAAGAGACAATTATTGTTACAGTAGAAGTAGAGTCCACAAAATGAAGAATTTTTAAATAATTTAATATCTACACCTACTACTGTTGAAGGAAAACTGGGAAGGAATGCATCTTGGAGTGCTCGCCGAAGAACAATAACTAATTCACTATTAATGGAAGTTTATAGAGAATTGGCTAATCTACGAGTGGAATTAGTTACTTTAGAAATATTACAAAGAAAATAAGAACAAGAAATGAAAAAGGAATCATCAATTAGAAAAAGAAAGCTCAGAAATAGATATTCAAATAAAGTTATTAGAAAAAATAATTAGAAACACAATTACTCAAGTAGCAATTGTAATATTTGTATAGATTCTTAAATAAATACTTTTGTATTTTTGTTTTTGGGTTTGAATTTTTCATTGCCTACCTATTCTACATTTTAAGTTTAATTTTCGTTAACATTGATTTTGTTTTATTTATTGCTTTTGAGAAATTCATATGAAAATATGTTCTGGAATACATGAGGAAATTTACTATAATAGTAGAAAAAATGAGGTGTGGCCACCACACGACTTTCTTATACGTATTGAATTTTGAAATTTCATATATACAAAAAATATTGCAAATCCAATTGTAAATACTTTTTTACTCTTGATAAATACATATAGAATGCATAAATTACGACATATTTGCAAAAAATCGCTATTCGATAAGACTAAAAGTGGTACTTCCGGTCTGAATTTCGACGTTTTCTTTTATACAAAAGATATTGAAAATTATGTTTTAAATACTTTTATACTCGTCACGCATGACTTGCGAAATATTCGCAAAAAACTGATTTTCGATAAGAGTGAAAGACCTACTTTCGGTAGGAATTTCGAAAAACTTTTTAAATAAAATTATTCTCAATTTTAATTTTAAGTACATATGAATTCTTTATAAATTTGTTTGAACTTAGTAGTTGAAATATTGGCAAAATTCGATTTTTTCACTGAAGTAAACTACTACTTCCGGTCTGCCAATTTTACTGAAAATCTAATCAGTTCTCAAGAGGGAGATTATACTACTAAATACAAAATTTGGAATAGATAGCTATAGCGGTTTGACCGCTATCGTGATCACACACAGACAGACACACAGACATTTTTTAAAAACCACTTTTTTTTCAGGGGACTTCAAAACGTGGACATCTGCAAAAATCTCGAGGTCGAAAATTTTTATCATCACAATACTTCCTTATACTACGTATAAGAAAGTAAAAAGGTATACCTATATATACATAATAATGTGCCTCAATTACATTCGATTAAAATATTAATTAATGAATATCTGTCTAGTATTATTTAAATTTTCTAGTCTTCCTGGAAGTGGAACTTCAGGGATATTACCTAAATTAAATCTCTTTAAAAAAAATAAGTCGTCTAAAATATCAAAGTAATCAGCTCTTTCATGTACTTGACGCGATATTCCTGCATTTATTAATTCCAATACATCCATATCATCTTCATAAGCATCAAACCCAACATACTTTCTAGTGTAATAACAAAACTAACCTAGGATCATGAGTCACATTTAAAACAATATTCCTTCAAATGTTTACGTTTTATATGTACTTTTAAATGACTTCTTGTATGATCCATATTCGCATGTCACATTTAAACTCTTATTCTTTCAAATGTTTTGTTTTGACATGTCTTTTGAAATCAGGTTTTTTGTTTGTTCTATATTCGCACAAGTCACATTTAAAATCAAATTCTTTCAAATGCTTTGAATTGATATGCTTTTCCAAATGATATTTGAGGTTTGTTTTAAATTCGCACGTCACATTTAAAATCCAATTCTTTCAAATGTTTTGTTTTGACATGTCTTTTGAAATGATTTTTTTCGTTTGTTCTATATTCGCACGAGTCACATTTAAAATCAAATTCTTTCATATGCAAGCCTCACTGGCTTGTTAATATAAATGAATATAAATCACCATTATATTACATTAAAACAAAATACATATTTGTCAAGTCGCCATCTTTTATTCAACTCCCTAGTTGTACACTACTACCAACTACATCATACAAAATATTTCTGTTTACAACTCGGCCTATCCTGACAACACTGATCACCCGATCAGGCCGCGCTAAATTCAAAAATGTTAAACACTAGTGGATGTGGATGGATTAGTACTGGTCCACGGTTTAATACATGATGACTCGTAAATACCCTCAAATGGTGTATGTGCTAATTGAAATCCATCGACATCCTTTACAACATATCGGTCATTACCCAAACACTTAGAAATAACATATGGTCCCTTAAATATTGGTAAAAGTTTTCTGTTAATACCTGGCGTAGTGACAGTATTAGCCAAAACCACATAATCACCAACAAGATACTTATGGCTATCTACACGCCCCTTGTTATAATACTGAGTGTTATATTCCTGGGATTTCCCTATCTTCTCGGCTGCGATTTTTCTTTCATTAATCAAGTCTCTTCTGATCTCTTCATCCTTCAATAATTCTCTTAAAGAATCCACTACTTTGCCCCTCTGGTTAACGCCAAACAATAATCTACTAGGAGTGCTTCCTGTAGATGCGCTTACTGTGTTATTAATGTTAAACTCAACTTGGTCCAATACTTCATCCCATCGATCAGGACAACCAGTAATATTTGCTAACATAGGCGTTATTATTCTATTGATTCTCTCAACCTGTCCATTAGCGCGAGGTGTACCTACAGCTACTCGAATGTGTTCCACTTGCCAGTCATTCATAGCTTCTTCAAACATCCTCGATGTGAAAGCTGTACCTCTGTCTGAAATAAATGTATTTGGTCGACTATAGCCTCTGAAATACGATTCTATATGTTTTAACGTTCCCCTCGTATCAACTGACTTGCAACAATACAATCTTGTATGCTTAGTAAAAGCGTCTATTATTACTAAAATATAACATAACAGAGTGTGGACATCAAGAATGAAAAACATAAGTATTTGGGAATAAAGGATCAAATTCGTTCATTTTTTTGGTACCAAAATAACAAAAACTTATTTTCTAATAAAAGTGTTTACATAAGGGCAATGTCGTCGATTGTAATTTATACACATACTTCATGTAACATATGTGTTGTTAGGATAAGGTGACCAGACGTCCCGCTTTTTAACAATTTGTCCCGCCTCCCGCGGCGTTTTAAAAAAGTCTCGATTTTTGGAAAGAACGGCAAGCTAGTGAACGGCGGGAGAACGGGAAGGGTTATACGGTTTTCGGCGGCCATGTGGCTGCGCCAGGATATGAGTTTTATATTACTTTTGTTACTTTTATAATGTTATACCTACTTTAATAATATCAAATAATTGTTGAGAACTGATCATTATATTTCCCATATAGTAATATTTCCGAAAATGATCTTTTAATGAGGTATCATTATTAAAGAAATATATTGATAAGGAAAATTTTAAATATTGGGCATCAACAAAAATCAAAATAGAGAATAAATGGTTAGAAATATTTCATCATTTTCAAACAAATCATGTTCCATACAATAAATGCCCTAAAAATTGTTGAATACGTATTTTCCTTATTAGGGACTAATGCTGCAACTGAATGCGTTTTTTCTACGGTCAATAAAGTGTGGACATCAGAAAAATCACTAATAAGTGTTGAAACATTGAAAGCCATTTTATGTGTGAAATATAGTTTAACAATTCTTGTGAAAAATTTCATGACCTTTTAAATAACGACAGCAATATACTAAAAAATTCACTAAAATGATTTTTATAATGTATTATATTTGTCAATGTTACTTATGTTGAAATTAAAAAAAAATTACAATACTATTTTTGCGTTCCATGAAAATTTTTGTTCCTCGATATAGACCAAATTTTTAATCAACCCCCCCTCCCCCCGGTCGATGGTGTGTTTTACAAATGTTAAAATCTGGTCATCTTATGTTGGGAGCCCATGTGTTCTATAGCTTATATTATATTTTATAAACTACTGTCTTGTACTTTTTTTCTGAACTAAGACCGGAATAATTAAAAAAATACAAAATAAATAAATAATTCGAATTAAAACCAATGTGCAAATTATTCAAATTTCTGATATATATATGAAAATTTCGCTAATTAATTATACATTTTATAAGAAAAACAGGGATTGTTATAACACCAAATTGTTTTTGTCTTATTTTGGTTTTCTGTTAAACGTTTTTATTGCAATTAAGAAGCTTCCACATCTATAATAAATACAAATCACTCCCAGAAATAATAGTAGCAAGTCTTCAAATTCCAGAAAACCGAGATTTGAATAAAACAGTGGATCTCGCTGTTGAAATTAAAATAAAGCCCCAAAGAATAAAATAGAAGCCAGAAAGACATTGAGGAAAATAAAAATTATTTTACCAAGAAAGTAGCATGAATGTTATGAGGCAATAAATTATAAATGAACTCAAATATTTCAAATATATTGGCTATAGTATATGCCATATGCAGTTTCTTTTACAAAGCAACTTAATACATAATGTAATACAATATTTTTCTTTTAATTGTATTTAACATTTAATTATATATAAAAAGCAAGGCATTCAAAATATGTGTTTCATTCGTTACTATATACAGAGTTGGTTAAAAGTATGGAGACGGCGATTTATTGTCGTTAATATTCATTTTAGAGAATTATGTTCAATATAAAAGTTTGTTAGGATACTTTGATCTACATTTGAGAAGATTTGAAATTTTTTTTTCTTCAATTGTTTTTTAGTTACGCCTGTCCGCGCAGTTTTTTTAAATGGGAGCTAGTGAATTTTACTCTACCATTCGATAGAGAATTTTTTTCTCTTTACAATAATATTTTTGTTTTTTTTAAATTCATTTTAATAACTTACAAGAAAAATTAAACAAATTAATAACAAAGTAAATTAAAGTAAGCGTTCAAATTGTCGTCCATTAGTAATTTGACAATGACCCAATCGATTTACAAAACCCCGAACAGAGTTCTGTAAAAAATCTCGGGGAATTTCTTGTATCGTTCTGGTAATTCGGATTTGTAAATCTTCGACGTTATCGGGCATATCTTCGTAAACTTTTTTTTTTACGTATCCCCAAAGAAAAAAATCTAAAGGACTTAAATCTGGCGAACGGGCTGGCCATTCAATCGTTCCTCGTCTTCCAATCCATCTGTGGGGAAAAACGTTGTCCAGATATTGACGAACATTTACACCATAATGTGGTGGGGCGCCATCTTGCTGGAACCAGATACTGTCATTGGGCAGGTGTTTATTGTTTTCATGTGGATAGAGCGTAGCACAAGCAGGTATTATTTCATTTTACAATAACTGCAAATACAGACCCGAAGTTAAATTGCCATTGATGAAAAAGGGACCGATAATATGACCGCCAAGAATGCCAACCCAAACATTAACCTTTTGGGGGTACTGCGTATGGTGCTCCAAAAACCAAAAGGGATTTTCCGATGACCAGTATCTGCAGTTATGTCTGTTTACTTCACCGGTAAGGCAAAAAGTAGCTTCGTCAGAGAAAAGAATATTGTTGACAAAATTTTCATTATTATTGCAAATATTTAACATTTCTTCAGAAAATTGTAATCTCCTATCAAAATCATCTTCCGTTAACTCGTGTACAAGGTGTACCTTATAAGGTTTATACTTTTCACTTTTTAAAAATGACACGATCGATGACTGCGAAATATTGAAATTGGCCGCTAATTGATTGGTTGATAAATGAGGATCTTCAGATACAGCCAATAAAATATCCAGTCTGTTATCATCGCTTTTTGCTGTTCTAGGTCTACCACTCCTTGGCAAATCTTTAACGCTACCAGTTTGTTCAAAGCGTCTTAAAGTTTTACCAACAACGGATTTAGAAATTGGATTTCTATTTGGATGCGTATCATTAAATAAATTACAAACGTCTTGTAAACTTCTGCGTCTATCTCCATAACCCAACATCATAAGTATTTCAATTCGTTCATGTTCACTTAAACTCGCCATTGTTAATATTAACAGCAACAAATTGCACAAATGATTTATTTCTGTCAAAGATTTGACGTACACAATAACCACTGATAGAATTATGTCGCTCAAGTTTGTTTATCGCATCGCTTCTGTCTATCTGCGATGTACCGAACATCTGTGAAACACTTGAACCGGCCTTTTCTTATAAAAAAAGTTATTAAAATGAATTTTAAAAAAACAAAAATATTTTTGTAAAGAGAAAAAAATTCTCTATCGAATGATAGAGTAAAATTTACTAGTTCCCATTTAAAAAAACTGCGCGGACAGGCGTAACTAAAAAACAATTGAAGAAACAAAAAAATCAAGTATTCTCAAATGTAGATCAAAATATCCTAACAAACTTTTATATTGAACATAATTCTCTAAAATGAATATTAACGACAATAAATCGCCGTCTCCATACTTTTAACTAACCCTGTATATGATATTCGCGCAGATTGTCAAGTAGAGTATTTATAAAACTTCCCAAAATATAAACCGCTTTGATATTAAGTACAGTGGCTTATTCATACTATATATGATTTACGACGCCTGTTTTTTGCTGGTCTGTTCTTGACTTGGGAGTAAACAAATCGAACATTAGAATGTGACGATGTCGGTCCTTGCGACTCGATTTTCAATTTAGACCGGCCATTTCAAAAGAAAGCAATTGTACCTCTGAATTCCAGATGACGCTCGACGTATATAAAAAAATAGAAAACGATAAACAATTAAATCATGTTTCTATTAGACAGAGTTTGTATAAATTATCGTAGATTTTGCTATTATGGTAGAGGTATTATCAATTATCATTTTTACAGCATAATAATCGTGGAATCTGATAATTATCGTAGGATTGGCAACGCTGGTGCTATAGCTTGTACAAATTATATTTATGTTCATCATTTATTGTTTTACTTTAATCGATTGTATGTTGTTTTTCATTGCTTTTATCATAAAGTTATATTTCACTGTTTGGCAGCTAATAAGGTACCTAAGTAATAATGTTTTTTTTTATTGTTTACCGTCATGTCAACAACTACAAAAACATGAAAATGCGTATGTTTCCAAAGGATGCAAATGCAAGTTATTAAATTAATAGAATTGTAAGATAACTTTTTCATTTAAAATGGTATAATATATTTTAGTTATTCAAATTATGGATGCTGGCTATAAAAAATTCCAAACCAGAGTTGCAAGCACATACTGCAGTCTGAATGAACTGTAGAGTATGTGATATACATTTTGTTGAGCAAGATAGACGCCATGGTGCAAATTTCAAGAAACATAGTGTTCCATCTCTACATCTGCCATATACAGAATTGCAAGCACCTACTGAAGTCCGAAAGAACTATAGAGTATGTGATATACATTTTGCTGAGCAAGATAGATGCCATGGTGCAAATTTCAAGAAACATAGTGTTCTATCTCTAGATTTTCCATATATACTGTTGAAGGTATGATTTCATTCTTTTGTGTTGCTGTATAAAATAAAATCAACTGTTGATATAAGTAATTTCAAATGTGTGATGCATAATACCGGAAGACTTGTATAAAATTACTTATTCAATTTCATTTATTTACCTACAAAAAAACATTCAAGATATTGAAAGGTAAAACACTCACAGTGAATCCAACAGACCCACTGAAATTACTTGTGCGAGAACAGTATATTAAACACAAGAAGTTCTTCATAAAAATTAAGAATACTTGATTATGTACATAATTTGT
Source organism: Amphimallon solstitiale (assembly GCA_963170755.1). Lineage (NCBI taxonomy): Eukaryota > Metazoa > Arthropoda > Insecta > Coleoptera > Scarabaeidae > Amphimallon > Amphimallon solstitiale. The sequence goes on along the minus strand of OY720685.1, from coordinate 36,806,680 downwards.
TTTATATTATTATTAGTTATACACATGTATTTGTATATCTATCAGTTATTTGTAATAAAGTATCTTCCTCATGTCTGACATTGTTTTTCTATAAGATTTTCTTTTTATTATTTCCTTCTAGATCTATTTATCATTACAGTTGTACAATATAATGAGAAATAATGTTTGAATTTGAATTTCTGTTTGATATAAAATTATATTGTATTGTGATGAGTGAAAATAAATTAAAAACAGAGTATTCTTGTCTTGCAAACAAATTGAATGTGTTAACTTTCATCTGACAAAACCTGTAACTTTTTAAATAAGGGGTCAAGCAAAATCAAATTTGGTATACTTCAACGGCATATATTTAACTAAAGAAAATTACAAGAACAATTTTACAACTCTTAGTTACTTCTAAGTTACACTTAAAAATGTAAATTAATAACGCAAAACAAAATGGAAACAACTGTCATAGTATCGATGAGAGTAGGGTTTTCTGTGAATTGGTGAGGTTTAATACCGTGTATGCCCCGACGAGTACGAATCACACCTGCGTGGCATGCTTCGCACTAGTATGCGAAGATATTCTTGGGGTATGCCATGGTACAAATATATAAGGTATGTTCTAGCGCAGCTTCCTTTGACGTCATTTGAACACAGCTACGTCATTACCACTGATATTAAGAAAAGAAAGATTACTTTTGAATAACCACAGATGTAATAGTATATAGATTGCTATATAAAGAATAATAAACAAAGTACATAGCACAGTTGTTTACGAATGTGTAACTAAAATAAAATTTCTTTAGAGATTGCTTGTTTAAAAACTCATAAAGCAAAATAATAAGACTGTATTAATGAAAAAGCTCCCACTGGATATTATGTGACACTTCAACGGCATATAGTTAACTAAAGAAAATGACAAGAACAATTTTACAACTCTTAGTTACACTTAAAAATGTATATTAATAACGCAAAACAAAATGGAAACAACTGTCATAGTATCGATGAGAGTTGGGTTTTCTGTGGATTGGTGAGGTTTAATACCGTGTATGCCCCCACGAGTACGAATCACTTCCTCACACCTGCGTGGCATGCTTCGCACTAGTATGCGAAGATATTCTTGGGATATGCTTTCCCATTCCTCTATCAGGGCTTGTGTTAGTTCCTGTATGGTTACTGGTGGATTAGGGCGCTTGCGAACACGTCGGTCAATCAGATCCCACACGTGTTCCATAGGATTCAGGCAGGATTTAACGCCGGCCATTCCATAACCTTATTCCACGTTCTTGTACAACATTTCTGGAGATGCCGGTGGTATGTGGCTTTGCATTGTCCTGCATTATGATAAAATTGGGACCGACGCTATATGCAGCAGGCACCACATGGTCCCCCATGACATTTTCGATGTAAGTCATTGTACATAGTCTATTAGGAACCACAAGATTAGTTCTGTTGTCTACACCGATTCCAGCCCAAACCATCACAGATCCAAAATCTATCCACTTCCTGTATAGCAGCGGCTGAGTAGCGTTCACCAGGACATCTATATACACGTACTCTACCGTCGCAACGAGTTAAACGAAATCTGGACTCATCTGTAAACACTACAGGCGTCCAGAGAGCCAGCTTTGTGATGCTGCGTAAGGCGTGGTGCGCGGACAGGTTTTCTTTGTTTTAAAATTCGCTTCTTTTAATCTGTTTCTAACAGCTTGATCAGAAATTTCTAGTCCATGTGCTCGTCTGAGGTCGTTTAGGAGGTCGCCTGCTATGGCAATACGCTTACGTAAAGAGGAAAGGACAAGAAATCGAACTTGATTCTGAGTAGTTTTTCGATTTCGACCTTGTCCAGCTCTCGACATATTGGCGAGTTTCCCGAAACAGATTCCGTAAACGTTGAATAACAGAAGAGGAAACTCCAAGGTCCCTGCTAACATGTCGAATAGAGTGGCTGTGTTGAATAAGGGCGACAGCACGAGCAACTTGCACATCACTTAGATGCCTCATTTTACTTCTAATCAACGACGATTGACAACTGAATTCATCTGCCATCTTTAGTAGGCTCTCATACGTCAATTCAAGCATACTTGAAATTTTTTCCATTTTGTTTTGCGTCATAATTTACATCTTTAAGTGCAACTTAGAGTTGTAAAATTGCTTTAGTATTTTTTTAATGTTATATGCCGTTGAAGTATACCAACTTTGATTTGCCTACAATTATTTAAAAAGTTACAGGTTTTGAAAAAAGTGCTCCCTAACTTTTTTGAGCAGCGTAGGAATATCTTTTTATATGCTCAACAACTCGTACTATTACTTTCAAGAAGACAAAAATTCTCTTTCCATCTGTTTATACATAAATCATATACTTGGAATCTAAGGTCTTTAGCATAATCTCCATATTATTTTAAAGTAAGTAAAATATAAATCAAACCTCTTATTTTCAAAATAAATTTCTACAGTTATTCATAATTACTATAAGACTATTTTATATATATTTTTTAAAAAGATAGATCCTTAAACCTTGTATTACCTATTAATTCTTTGTCTATTCATGACATTTGTATATTATTATAATAATTACAATATATAATAACTCTTTTTTTAACGACATTTCTTTTCTTTAATATAACATTCAATTATCTAATATATATTCAATTCATAACACAACTGTCAAATCGATTTCCTTCAATAAATTGCCAGTGTCATTAATGTCTCTATGGTCAATTCAAAATATTAATTGTTCAAACCTCTATCATCTGTATAATCCTCTTTAATAAACATATACCTCAAACCATAACATTTTGTTTAGTTTTTATGTGACGTTTTAGATTACCCTTGTGGTTTGTGTCAAATTCACGACAGTCACATTTATAATTGAACTGCTTTAAATATTTACTTTTTATATGTCTTTTACTTTCTTATATGTGTATCCTCATAATTAGTCATAGGATGCTCTTGATCGAATTTTCCACGTGCAGCCTGAGGGATTTTTTATTTTTGAAACGTACTGTACAAACCCGTCAGTTATACATTTTAACTTTGAAATGACGGATATTGGTGTGCTCCTTAAGGTCTGCTTGGTAATTCGTCCTGTACTTGCACTGTCTCCATTTAAATTCAAATTCCTTCAATGTTTAGCATTTATATGATTTTTTAAATGACTTTTGCTTTTTGTTCTAAATTCACAAGAATCATATTTCAAATCAAATTCCTTAGTGTGTTTCGCTTTTATATGTACTTTTAAATTACTTTTGATGTTCGTTCTATATTCACAAGAGTCACATTTAAAATCAAATTCCTTCCTGTGTTTCGTTTTTATATGTACTTCTAAATTTTTTTTGTTGTTTGTTCTAAATTCACAAGAAACGCATTTAAAATCAAATTCCTTCGTGTGTTTCGTTTTTATATGTAGTTTTAAATTACTTTTGATGTACGTTCTATATTCACAAGTCACATTTAAAATCAAATTCCTTCGTGTGTTTAGCTTTTATATGTACTTTTAAATTACTTTTGATATTCGTTCTATATTCACAAGAGTCACATTTATAATCGAGTTTCTTCGAATGTTTAGCTTTTATATGTACTTCTAAATAATATTTGCTGTTTGTTCTAAATTCACAAGAGTCACATTTAAAATCAAATTCCTTCGTGTGTTTCGTTTTTACATGTACTTCTAAATTTTTTTTAATGTTTGTTCTAAATTCACACGAATCACATTTAAAATCAAATTCCTTCGTGTGTTTCGTTTTTATATGTACTTCTAAATTTTTGTTGTTGTTTGTTCTAAATTCACAAGAGTCACATTTAAAATCAAATTGCTTGGTGTGTTTCGTTTTTATATGTACAGTCCTCTCAACAATAAGGTTGCCAATCTGAAGCAGAAATTCTGTCTAATATATGTAGGTAGAGCTGTAACTGTATTATGAATGAAATAGTCTATCTTTCCAACGATCCAGTATCGACCTAAAATATAGGGTGAATAAGGTATATAGTATATACATATATTCATGAAGATACACTTAATGTAAACATAATAAATCACCGGGTTTTTATTTGGATGTTTTACAATTTTATGTCAGCTTTTTACTGGCATTGCAAGTTATATGTATTTCACATATTTTAGAGTTTGCTTTATTTTATGAACAAGACACTAATGGATACAATAATAAAGAATTATTTTATGATGAACCAAAATATATTTAATGTTTTTTATACATATATACACTTAAAGCCTAATGTATTAATATGAATAACAAACATTATTTTTTTATGTATAGCAAATCTTATTTATTTTCGGAGAACTTTATTTTCGGCCAAAATTAAATGATATTTTTTTGTTTATTGTCATAGCGACGCGCTATAAAGTATAACAATTCTGGCACAAAAAACTGGTTTTACAACTGTCTCTACAACGAAGTCACTGGAAATATTATTTTTATCCTAAATTTTGTGATTTTTGTCCACCTAGAATATAAAAAATTACTTCTGTCAGGCGCCGCCGGCGTCCAGTCAAACTTCTAGAAACCTCGCGAAACTATTGGGGATAGTAAACACGAGAACAATCTCCAGAGTGCGACATCATTGAGACATATATATTTAAGCACCGGCATATGAGGAGACAGAGTAGACAGTCCGACGAGTAGTAGTCACCATGTTGACAACACTTGAAAAAGAACGTGCGGTAGCAATGCTGGAATATGGGTGGTCCATTACAGGCGTTGCTAGAGAATTAGGTGTTAGCCACACTAGTATTTATAAACTTCGACAGAAATGGTTGGTAGACCACTCTGTGGCAAGACGTCCTGGTTCAGGAAGAAAAAGGGTAACACGTCCAGAAGAAGATAATGCTCTGACGCGTTACATTGAAGAACATACTTTTGCAACCTGGCGCAGAGCCATTCAGGCAACAGAATTTGGTGGAAGTCTAAGCACAGCTCGCAACAGATTGGTAGAAGTAAATATTGGAAATTATATTGCCGCTATAAAACCGAAACTAAATGAGCAACAAAAATAAGTAAGACTCAGATTTGCAGAAACCTACCTCGACAAAAACATGGATTTCTGGAATAGAGTGGTTTTTTCTGACGAATCCAGTTTCCAGTCATATTCGAATGCAAAACGGAAAGTTTATCGACAACAAAATACCCGTTATCATTTAAATAATATACTGGAACGAAGCCGTAGTGGTAGATTTGCGGTCAGTGTATGGGGATGGATATCGAGTCTTGGAACGGGACCCATATGGAAAATAGAAAATATGTTAGATAGTGTGCAGTATCGAGACATATTGTCCAATATTATGCTACCATCAGTTAATATGATGTATGAAAATAATTTAGTGTTCCAGCAGGATAACTGTCCCGTTCACCGATCGCGATTAGTTCAACAATGGTTTCAAACATCAAATATTGAAGTTTTACCATGGCCCTCTAACAGTCCCGACTTAAATCCTATTGAGAATGTTTGGGGGATCATGAAGAAAGATATGTTGAAAGAATTTGTTCCGCGTACTTCCGACGAACTATGGGACAAGATCGAAACTGTCTGGGGGGATATTTCTGTGCAATATTGCAGCAAACTTATTGCCTCTATACCCTCTAGACTTCAAGAAGTCATTGAAAATGATGGAGCTTGGACTCACTACTGAAGATTATCTGTGTTCCCATGTAAAACATTGTCAGGGGTTTTTTGAAATTTTGCTGTATTGTAAATAAATATTACTTTGTGTGTAAATATATTGAAGAAATTTAGAAATCTATTTATCTATACATGTATATATTTAAATATGCACCCATTCTTCTTTTCTTGGAACCTCTTACATTTTTTATATTATTTTACAATTTGGATTTCATACTTTTTATGTTAAGTACCGTATTATTTTTGAATAAATATTTTGTTCGCAAAATTTAATTACCGCTGTAGTTATTTAGAAATTATATATACATTTAGAGGGCGAGTCATTAGTAGCCGCTTCTTCGATTACCCTTTTGTGTTTTAAATAAAGGCAAAGACAATTAGTGGAAGATTCATGGTTGCTTGTGGCACATATTGTAAAAATACTTTAAGACTTGACGCACTTCCGGTTTCACCGCAAATGCACAGAACTTAATTTTTTTAAATGACTCGCTCGATATATTTCTGGATTTTCTAATACTGCTTTAAATTGTCTATTCAATTGTTTTGTTTTTTCAAAATTGAGCCAATAGTTTTTGAGTTATTAATTTTTTTGAAAATATTTGACCAAAACACGTGTTCAGAAAAAAACCTTTTTCACGTTGTTTTTAAAAGTAAAACTATTAACTTTGGTGGTGCGTGTAGCCAAGAAAATTATGCACCATTTAATATAAGTTGCACTCGACAATACCTCGGAAAACTTTGTTTTTTCAAACACTACTTCCCGAAATTTTCACATACCAAAAACTTATTTTTTTTTTTAAATGGCACACCAGGTATTTTATTGAGGCATTTTGTTCCTTTTTTATTCTCTTACATTTTTGTTAACAGTGTCCTATAGCTAAATTTTGCAATTTGTGAGATAATCACTATAGGAGCTATATTAAAGAACTACGAGCGCTGTTGTTCTATGCACCCAAATATTCATTCAACCAATGGAAGGCAGGTGGGGCCCGTTTTCCTTAGTCAACTGTCAAACAGAGCAAAGGTTAAATCCACTATCCCAAAAGGAATAACTTTACAGAATGAAGAGCATCGCATTTCAATTTTTTAATTCAAGCAATGTCCAGTTGCAATATTTTCATTTTTTACACTGTTGGTTAACAACGAAATAAAATAAAGGTCATGTTTACTGACGTATTTGAGGATGCCGCCCCACTAAAACGTCTAATCCTCACCAGTTATTCATTCTGTCCGCTCTTTTTTTCATATTCAATACTTTCTGTTCACTCGAACCGTTTCTTTATACTTTCGAAGGTTTCTGGTTTCGGTTGACTTCTATGCAAAGAGATCCCTGGCTCTTTGCATAAAGTATGAATGCTAGCAATGAGTTTCTTTCAGATTCACCCAAAACGTCAATCATATCTATTAACTCTTCATAAAAATAATTAATTTGGATGATAACAACGATGCTTTTATAAATTTGACATAAATGTTTACCGACATTCTTTAACAGTTGACGCAAGCAGTCGGCCGCATTCCGGCCTTTATTGGACGAATATTTCGGTGCATAGAACAGCTCTCGTAGTTCTTTATTTGACCGCTGATTGCTCCTATGGTGATTATGTCAGATATTACAAAAAATAGGTATAGGACATTGTCAACAAAAACGAAAGAGAATAAAAAAGGGAACAAAATGCGACAATAAAATACCGGGTGTTTCATAAAAAAAAATAAGTTCTTAGTATGTGAAAATTTTAGGAAGTAGGCTTTGAAAAAACAAAGTTTTTTGAGGCATTGTCGAGTGCAACTTATACCAAATAATACAGAATTTTCTTTGCTACAAGCACTACCAGAGAATGTTTTTACTTTTAAAAACAATAAAAAAGCGTTTTTTTTTTCTGAAAACGTGTTTTTGTGAAAAATTTACAAAAAAAATTAGTAGGTAACTCAAAAACTATTGGCTCAATTTTGAAAAAGAAAAACTGTTTAATAGACAATTTATAACAGTACTAGAAAATACAAAATATATAGAGTGAGTCATTTAAAAAAATAAGTTCCGTGCATTTCCGGTGAAACCGGAAGTGCGTCAGAGCTTAAAGTATTTTTAGAATATGCGCCTCAAGCAACCATGAAATATCCACTAATTGCTTTTTCTTTTATTTAAAACACAAACGAACAATCGAAGAAGCGGCTACTAATGACTCAGCCTGTATACATATACAGGGTGAGTTTTTTGCCGACGTTTATTATGGGGTTCTCGGAAACTACAACAGATACAGTTTTGATTAAATGGGAATAGAATTGCAGCTTTAACAGCTCTATTTAATTAGCGCTTTGTTTTTTGGAAAAAGTGCATAGCCTACCTAGATATTTTTTTTATTATTTTGTAAAAATGTTTTTTTTTTGTTATTTCGTTCGATTTAGATGAAATGTGTAAAGGAAAAAGTTTTAGGATATTATATGGTAAATAATACAGTTAAATCTATTTATTAAAACAAAGAAATGGTCATAATTTATTTATTTATCAAAAGAACTATATCAAGTAGCACATCATGTGAATCGTTGAGAAAAGATCTTTTTTTATAAAGTCATGGCCTACTATGGTTAGCATTTAAAAAAAATACAAGTTTGTGTCATAACTCAAAAAATAAAGCTAGAATAAAGAAATATAGGTTAAACTGTATTACTTACCATATAATAAAATAATATTAATAACAAAACTTTTTTTGCGAAATATCTAGTAAGCCACTTTTTCCAACAAAGAAAAATTTAATTAAATAGAGCTATTAAAACTGCAATTCTTTTCCCATTTTACCAAATCTCTATCTGTTGTAGTTTCCGAGATCCTGGTACTAAACATTGGAAAAAACTGACCTTGTATACATTATGAAAATTAATACTGGAAGTATTTACTTTGTGATATTCCCTACTACAAATAAAGAAAACAACTTTATATACTTTTCATACCACTATAATTCGATGAATGAGTGTTTTATTCCAACTCTGCATTTCAAGAGGAATTTTTAAATACACAGAAAATTGTCTATCGTAAATTTTTTTTATACATTTCATCTTTGATATTGGAGAACACCGATTTTTTGTTGTGTTGATTTTATAGTATTTAACAAGCTGGTTATTTGTGCCTTTGTAAGGTTTTATTCGCAAGGTCAATTTATGAATGAATGTGATGCGTATGCGTTCAAGTTAAAGTCCGTCCTAAATGCGCTCGGTTCGTGTAGATTGGCAACCTTTTTGTTGAGATGACTGTACTTCTAAATTTTTTTTGTTGTTTGTTCTAAATTCACAAGAAACGCATTTAAAATCAAATTCCTTCGTGTGTTTCGTTTTTATATGTAGTTTTAAATTACTTTTGATGTACGTTCTATATTCACAAGTCACATTTAAAATCAAATTCCTTCGTGTGTTTAGCTTTTATATGTACTTTTAAATTACTTTTGATATTCGTTCTATATTCACAAGAGTCACATTTATAATCGAGTTTCTTCGAATGTTTAGCTTTTATATGTACTTCTAAATAATATTTGCTGTTTGTTCTAAATTCACAAGAGTCACATTTAAAATCAAATTCCTTCGTGTGTTTCGTTTTTACATGTACTTCTAAATTTTTTTTAATGTTTGTTCTAAATTCACACGAATCACATTTAAAATCAAATTCCTTCGTGTGTTTCGTTTTTATATGTACTTCTAAATTTTTGTTGTTGTTTGTTCTAAATTCACAAGAGTCACATTTAAAATCAAATTGCTTGGTGTGTTTCGTTTTTATATGTACTTCTAATTTTTTTTTGTTTTTTGTTCTAAATTCACAAGAATCACATTTAAAATCAAATTCCTTCGTGTGTTTCGTTTTTATATGTACTTCTAAATTTTTTTTAATGTTTGTTCTAAATTCACACGAATCACATTTAAAATCAAATTCCTTCGTGTGTTTCGTTTTTATATGTACTTCTAAATTATACTTCTTGTTTGTTCTAAATTCACAAGAGTCACATTTAAAATCAAATTCCTTCGTGTGTTTCGTTTTTATATGTACTTCTAAATTATACTTCTTGTTTGTTCTAAATTCACAAGAATCACATTTAAAATCAAATTCCTTCGTGTGTTTCGTTTTTATATGTACTTCTAAATATTTATTGTTGTTTGTTCTAAATTCACAAGAGTCACATTTAAAATCAAATTGCTTGGTGTGTTTCGTTTTTATATGCACTTCTAAATATTTATTGTTGTTTGTTCTAAATTCACAAGAGTCACATTTAAAATCAAATTGCTTGGTGTGTTTCGTTTTTATATGTACTTCTAAATTTTTTTTAATGTTTGTTCTAAATTCACACGAATCACATTTAAAATCAAATTCCTTCGTGTGTTTCGTTTTTATATGTACTTCTAAATTTTTGTTGTTGTTTGTTCTAAATTCACAAGAGTCACATTTAAAATCAAATTGCTTGGTGTGTTTCGTTTTTATATGTACTTCTAAATTTTTTTTGATGTTTGTTCTAAATTCACAAGAATCACATTTAAAATCAAATTCCTTCGTGTGTTTCGTTTTTATATGTACTTCTAAATATTTATTGTTGTTTGTTCTAAATTCACAAGAGTCACATTTAAAATCAAATTGCTTGGTGTGTTTCGTTTTTATATGTACTTCTAAATTACTTTTGAAGTTTGTTCTATATTCACAAGAATCACATTTAAAATCAAATTGCTTCAAATGGTTAGTTTTTATATGTGTTTGTAAATAAAATTTGCAATTTGTTTCAAATTCACAAGAATCACATTTAAAATCAAATTGCTTCGTGTGTTTCGTTTTTATATGTACTTCTAATTGTTTTTTGTTGCTTGTTCTAAATTCACAAGAGTCACATTTAAAATCAAATTCCTTCGTGTGTTTCGTTTTTATATGTACTTCTAAATGTTTTTTGTTGTTTGTTCTAAATTCACAAGAGTCACATTTAAATTCGAACTTCTTCGAATGTTTAGCTTTTATATGTACTTCTAAACTATTTTTGTAGTTTGTTCCATATTCACAATAGTCGCACTTATAATCAAATTGCTTCAAATGATGAGTTTTTATATGTGTTTTTATAGATCGTTTGTATTTTGCGCGAAACACACACAGCGAACACTTAAATATTTTCTTTTGATGTCGTAACATCGATTGTTCTACTTCTGTATGTGTATTCTCATAACTAGTCATAGGATGCTCTTGATCGTTCTTTCCTCCCACATAAGCGTGAGTATTTTCCACGTGCAGCCTGAGGGATTCTTTATTTTTGAGACGTCCGCTACAAACCCCACGTTTATACATTTTAACTTTGTAATGCTGGTTGTTGATGTGCTCCTTTAGATCTGCTTGGTACTTCGTCCTGTACTTGCACTGCCCACATTTATAGATTTCACGGAGGCATCTCTTACGCCCATTCAAGGCTGCTGTTGTCTGCTTGGTCGATGGTGTAGTTGGTAGAACGCACATTCTGAAAATAAATAAATACAGCTAATCTTATGCTAAACATCAATTTAAGGCAGTTAATTTCACCACCATATAGATACATGGTTCCCACCAGAAGTAAGGGTTCACATTTATTCTCACCACTCTCTTAACTTATTATTAATAATAATAATATTTATTAGTTCTTGTGGCCACATTGTAATGCAGAACACGAAATATTGCAAAAGTAGCACAAGACCTCGTTAGATAAACAAGGACATACATGAATGCAATCAAACAAAACTACTTATTCTATATATAAATATCCTTCACCTGATGTAGGTCAAAATAATATACTTAATGTAAAAGGGAAACCGTTGGAACAATAGATATCACTAAGTATTAATCATTATCATTATGATTATCCTTATCATTACTAGTATTAAGAAGAGTAACGTACACAGTGTATAGTTGAATAATAGTGTGATTGTTATATGTAGTTGACCACTACGAAATTAAAGTACATCACAACTAACAAAGTAACAATATATACAAATCTAGAAATTGATTGAATAATAAACAAAAACTACTAGCCTAGATTGAATCGGCAGTTATTAAAATGGGTTTAAATACAACGTACAGGAACGCATTACATAGGACAAATATAGTAACATAAACATACCACAATCATTTCTATTGGAAACTACCCAGTCACCACACACATAACGGAAACATATCTAGGAGATAACATTTAGAGCACAATGTTTTGTGCCACAGTTCCCGAAATGAAGCAATCTCGTTAAGTTCTTGGAAGTTAATTTGAAACATATTTTGCCACATAACAATTATGTATATGTATCAACATTTGTTTGTCTTTTACATTTTGTAATAATTAATTAATTTGAAAAGGCTTTATACATATAAGTTTTATAATATTTATTATTTTTGGTAAAAATCGACTGTGAAATGTGTTTTTAATTATAGGCAGATAGAACTAATAAAAGCTTACTTAATTTATTTTGTTAGCATATTATTATCATCATAATAATATGCTACCCTCTTGCGACAAAATAACCGTTAGAGCAAAAAGGTAGAGAGAATGGTACCACCACGATAACTAACCTTCTTTCTATAAGTTAATTAACAGTCCACTTAAAATTCTGAGAGACGCTTGTTCAATAAATGTATACCAACTTATAACCCAATTATGTATGGTCTTACCTTCACACTTCCCAGGGGTTGTTGTAAAATCTGATGTGTAGCACCGCCTCTAGCTAGTCGAGAAAATGGGCAAGGTTCGAATTCAAGTAAATCGAAGGTATTATAATAAGGGCACCAGTTTCGATATTCTAACTATGCCATACACCAAGCTGACTACCATAAATCCGGAACTAATTTATTCTTGAACCGCAGGTAGAATGATAAGTAAAACCATCACACTCATTCCAAATTCAACAACAGGTTTATTAAAATTTAAATATTGTACCCAATAGTTCATGTTCAAATATTTAGAACAAAACAGGCTATTGCTAACTAATCTCTCCGTCAACGCTTAATCGTGGCTCATTACAACTTGAGTCCAATTACATTTAAAAAAAACCACACAAGAAATACATTGAATTATGATTTACATCAGCGCAACCCAGTTGCCAGTATTTAAAGATTTCTGAAGGAATGAATAAATGACTAAAAATGGCCACCAAGGTGATCCACAACTTCAATTACAAATGACAAATAATTACAAAATAAAAGAAATCCAAAATGGAAATCAAATGAGACAACCCTAAGGTTAATTTTAATTACCTAACAATATTCTTACAACAAGCACATAATTATTAAGCAACTTGCCGAAAAGTCTTTCCAAAGTCGAACAGTTTGATCGTAAATTGCAATACGACAACACTCCAAAATGAAACACTCTGTATACCAGAGGCAACCGACAATCTGTTCGACAGAAGAGTGCAGACTCTAAGTTATATGATATCTAATACTATAAATATTAGCGCTGGTTAACTATGCTTTACATAAGAAAACGTGATTAAAATTAAATTCAATAATTTCTTACAGGATCCCACATTAATAAATTTAAATGGTTGACTAATTACACTAAATAACAAGCAATAAATTTACACAATACGGATGCGAGGCTGCAATGCCAATACACATCCGAAATCTGCTCAAAATTCTAAATCCAAAAAAAAAGGCTACGTAACGTCTTCAAAATTGACAAAGTAACCCCCAACTGGAGTCACTGTTACTGATAAAGCTACGTTAATTGAATAAATTCAAATTATAAAGGCTCACATGCCACAAAGAAGTAAATTTAAGAAATTACGATGACTTAAATGGTTAGTTAGGCCGAGAAAATTGAAATTTACTGCATGAAAGTACTCGAAATTGACATAAATTTACCAAAACTGATTGGCAAATAAACCCCACGTTATGGGTAATATCAGATAAATTACACAGTCACAGTGCCTAAAAAAAAATTCCACATCCACAGCTACGATAAGCGATACCTTCTACAAAGCACACTACGTTATAAGGGAAAACTGCTCCATATAACCTCGGTTAATGACAACATCGGAAAATCACGTAGGAAGGCTACAGCAAAACATCGGACTGCGCCTTAAATTACGTCCTCACCGTAGGATACAGCAACTTATGCCCTTGGAATCGTAAAAATACATCAGGCACGTGGTTCCTCAAAATTTACCCAACGAAAATGCTCTAATGAGTTTCTGCCATGCACTAGCAGCAAACTATAATTGGATTTGAGAAACAGGCACAATTAAGAACGATCAGACACGTGAAAATTATACTTACAGCAGTTAACAATTCTTAAGCCAGTGAAAAAAAATCCTCGCAAGATTTCAACCAAAACGCCAAATCCAACAGTAACACTTGAGAAATACCATAACATCCGCTTTTGTAAGCGATTACATACGATAAAACTTAAACATTCCAATAATTCCTCAAGCACTGACTAAAAACAATGCATCTGCTCTTGCGATGTATAAGTGTTTCTCCTAAGACAGTCGAAGAACAAAAGAGAAGGAATTGACTTGTCATTTAGCGATCTCAAAGCGTTATCAACAAACATTAGAACTAATGACCGAAAGACCTAAACTGATATTTTACACACACGACATAAATGTAGATTCAAATGACAATACCAAAGTGGAAAATAATTATAATTAATTTGTCTCATAACTCCAAGCCCCAAAAGAACTTCCAAAACTAAATTAGAAAATAATTAAAAATACCCAAACTATTAAATAAAACATCGTGCGCCATCTACCCGCCAGCAAATGTATACATTACACACCTGAGATAAGGCAGATCGCACGGCAATAGGAATCTTATGAAATTCTCTCCTATCTCCTAGATGGCAGAAGGAATCGATAACATCAATTTAAGAGAAGGATGATCTATTTAATCCGAAATAGACAAGATAATTTAGGTATTCAACCAGTAAAACTAAAATTCTCAACTAAGAGATAAAGTACAGCAAAATAATTGTAACAAATATTGTCTGTGATTTGAGTTATGGTGTTGGATCGGTTAAGAATCAAGTACGAAGTAAGCCGATATGGGGCGAACTCGACACGCATGCGCAAGTGGTAGAGCATGCGCTTTATGTGCCCGGTTGCCCGATCGTTATCAAGTCTTGTGATCGCTTACGACGCTTACCGCTTTTGACTTTAATGTGGGATACGACAGTTTAAGAAAAATATATAGTTATTTATGGTTTATCCAGTGATTCAATTTATTAGTTTAGTGCCTAGAATAACACTACAGCAATATTCTGGAATTCCGGATTGTTAAATTTATATAGAGGTAAGTGTCTTTTGTATTTAACCTGATTATTTCTATATATGTATATATATGTATATATATGTATATATTGTTATGCTGTAAAATTCACTTTTGTATATAGTTCTCGTAAGATTATGTGTCTTTGTTTAAGTGCGTAGAATATGTCTGAGCGCGAGACTTTTCGAGCGCACCTTGTATATCTTTTGGTTCACCGTGTGAAAAAGATCGTTTGCTGTATATCTGTGCGTGTGCTAAACCTAATACTGTGCTCTCGGAGCCCGGAGTCATGAACCGTGTAACTGACAGATAACTGATGTGTAATATCGGGCAAATATACTCTTTATGTGTAAGAATGCTGTATCTTAGGTAACTACTTCTAACTATCTTATCTCTAGCTTATTTTAACCTACCTGTAAACTTGTATTGTCTGCATTTGCAGTTACTTTTTACGCCTTGTTTAAGCTTTATCAATATCTGCTTATTTATTACTTCCGAACTCTACGAAGTGCATTTATTTGTGGCTTTAAATTCTCCGACACATCAGTCAGCCTCGTTGTATTTACTGTCGCCTGTATTTATGCGTATCCCTAGACACAGACTCTCTTGTACGTCTGATTGATATTTCTCCTTCGTGGTTATGTCACTAAAATGTAAGGAGGGTATTAAATAGAGAAATCTTGTGTATTAACGGGCATACTTTAAATTGTTGTCGTGAACTGATTTGTTCACAGCAATCATCCACCTTCCTTGATTGCCTTGTCGAGCATCTGTCGATATCTTTCCTTAGCAGGTTATGGCCTCGCGGATTTAATCTGCAAAACATTGCGAGGTCGGTTCTTCTTTAACCGCCTGTTCGGAGCGCGATTAAGAGTTTGGAAATTTCAATAGTTACCTGCAGAATCCGGTTTCTTCCGTAATGATTTGTGTCTACATCTTGGGTTTGTTTTGTTTTCTATCTGTCAAACGTTGGTTACTTCGTCGCGGTGTGACGAATGCTTCACGCATTGCCAACTGTTTAGCGAGTATTTTCCTTTCACTTTGTCTGATTTATAATTTCTACGTACATTGAAGGAGTGTTTCGGTTATTTTCTTTTCGTCTAAGTTATGTGCAGGTTGTGTTAAGTCACGGTGTTGACTCCCTTTATTGTCAAATTTAGTTTTGTGCCTGCTATTTTTATTTTTAATTCTCCCGCCTTTCATTCTGAGGTATTTCCGTGCTTTGATACTTTTGGAAGGATGCGTGTAGTTGACGCGCATTAGATAGGAGGAAGTTCTCGTTTTCGACTTCACTTACATAGTCTCTTCTCGTGTGAGAACATTGTTGCAATCTGCTTGTTTTCCTTTTTAGTAACTTTGTTACTTTATCTGTGTAGATATTACGCGTAAGCGGCTTTAATGGAATAAGCAGCGAATGCCGATACCTTAGTTTTGGTTATCTATCGTGAATTTTTATCGAAATACCGTTACCTAAAATTTGCGAATTACCACGTGTTTGGTTCTTTTGGATTTAAGATTTTGCACCTTTGAGTGACTTGTGTAGTCGTTATCGCGGAATCTCCAATACCATTTGGGGTAAGTGATTGAAACTTTGTGTTAATTTTCGGGATTTTATCTTTGTTTCTTTTCTCTTCTAATTTATTAGGATTTTTATTGACGGGCACAAAAGCCCACAGTAGCCATTTTCTGGTATTGTCACCCCACATTACGGTTGAAGAACGTGGTGGTTTCCATCGTTGCTGCAGTAGTTGCACCTATACGTCCATCTTGTCTGTTGAAGTGGAATTTTTCATCGTCCGACGAGGGAGCCTCCGCCATCTTGGCTACCGTTAGCGGCCTACCTGCGTCCGATTTGACAGATAAGTGCAACTATAGTTGTAGTTTTCACCGTAACTTTCGACTGATTGTCGACGTCTTTATGCCAGAGTTCTGGACATTATCTTACCTATATTTGACCTAAGAATATTTGAGTGGCTAAAATACCTGATGTACCACTTAGTTAACTGCAAGGTCACGTATAATCCTAATTAAATTACCGTTATTTTTTTGTTATTTTTATGCAAATTGATATTGCTGTATACAGAGTGACCCTAAGAAGATTTGATAAGGGCTCTCATTGTTGAGTTGTATATTTTTGATTTAATAATAATAATTCTAGTAATTCATTACCGTAATACTAAATCTCTTGAAGTGTTATATCTTTAATTTAATAATAATTCTAGTATTTTCTTTACCGTAATAATATTTCTCTTTGATGTGTAGAATATTTAATGTTATAACAAATCTAGTAAATTCCATACCGTAATATTATTTCTCTTTGATGTGTTGAATTTTAATCTTGAATTTGATAATAATTTTAGCACATTTATTACCGTAATTTAGAAATTAGTTAAGTCATTGTAGAAAATTAAATACCGGAATACTGGATTTTCCATTGTAACTTTTAATAGCGTCATTTAATTGAATAACAAATGTAAACAGTTTATTTGGATTATTTCAAAATTTTGATCTTGTAATGTCACGTTTTACCTTTCACTTAATTAATTAAATTATTTTAAGTCCTGTGCGCTAACTTAAATCAATGTTATTTTCTTGTAACTATTTAATTTGAATCATCGCCGTTGGTGGCGTTTATTAACAACAAATGTATATTGGCCTGTAAGGCAAGGAAACGTTTCTACGCCGACCATCCTCCTGCCGAGGCGCAGAGGTTCTATTGTTTATTTTTTTTATCTACTAAATTTTCTTTACTTTGTTTAAAAAAAAACATATTAATTCATACAATTTTCAATTTAACTGTCAACATTTTAATTATTTTCAAAAAAAAAAAAAGAATAATATTATTAATATAGCACCTTTCTTCACATCATAATTTCTTTTTTTTTTATACCTCAACATATCTTACCTTCATCATTTATTATTGTGACGTGCAGTTGAATAAGGTTTGGCATAACACCTATACAGGGTGATCCGTAGGAGTCCCGCTGGAGGGACACAGCCAGTGGCAGGTCTTAGGATACGCAGGTAGGTTACCATAAGGTAGCATAGTGTCCTGGTGCCCGGACAACGTCGCTTGCGTCGTCGCCGACCGACGCTTATATCTTAAGTTTAGTTTTTCTGAACCGACACGCCATCTGCGATTAGAGCTAGCTCGGCCCTGCGTTTTCCAATACATTCTACCTCACTATAGGATCTCCTGTTCTAGCAACTTTCATATCTTATTAATAAGTTTCGACGTTGTTGCGGGTGTAACAATATATGTATATATATATATATATATATATACATAAATATTTACAACTTTTTTACAGGTATGGTGTACTGTGTACGCTTTCTCACAGATTCGTCATATTCAGAGTTTCCAGAAAATTGACTGATAGATAAAAATTCTTGCTGGTGGCCTATCAAAACAAAAAATCCAGTTTCTTTAATGAATAGGAATATTATGCCTACAAATGATGGTAACTGGGAAAAATTTGAAATTGTTATAGAGAAGCATTGTAAGTAAACTTGTAGGAATTACATATTACTCGATAGCTGTTTGGATTACATTTTTTAGCAAGCATCAACACTGCACGCCGCTTTGCCGAAGACAATCAATACCGAAGCACCGATAACGAAGACAATATGAAAGGACGTGGAAAACGAAGCAAACGAGTATCTCGATATATTGTAGAGAGAGACAGCAGTGAAGATGAGGAATCAAGTGGAGGTAAATTATTTTCTGAGTAAATAAATAAAAAGAATCATAAAATTTTGTTTTTAATATTCACCATGTTATCAATACGGAGAATATCTTAAAGATGTAACGTACTTAGTTAAGACCATATTTGTTGTCTGACTTTCAGCTTACAGCCCCCCACCAAAACTACATACAGGAAGTCCTGGACACACAAACTACAGAACATCAGTCTAATTTTTCACAAACCCCAGCGTTAGACGATCCCAAAGTACCTAAAGAAACGGTTAGTAAGTTAGTAGCACAAAATGAAGCACAACCTTTTGAGAGGTCATAGACGCCAATATTAGATTACTTCTGTTCAGAAGAAGTTACCCCAACTACATCATCTGGTATTAATTTTAATACACCTGAAAAAGTAAGTTACTTAATTGATTAATGGTAATATAATTATATATTTTTTTTTGGTTCTGTGATAGGCTCAGCATTTGATACCGAGGAAAAACTTGCAAGTAATATTTGGTTGATTTTATGCCATATATAGTTTGTTTTATTGAACTTTCCGTTCCAGTTTATAAAATTCTAAATGTTTGTTCATTTATGAAACTAATTCTACAAAATATTGACAACCGTTTAAAAAAATTAGAGGAAGGCAGAAATATAACAAATTTTCAAAATTATGATCTTTCCAAACTTGAAAAAGTTATACCACTTAAATCACAAGAAGAATTAGATAATTTCGAAGCCTATCTTGCTGAAAATTCGAATCAAGATTCTTTTGTAAGTTGATCTGCTGTTTTCTTTAATTTCTTAATATGACGTGTTTATGTTTTCCAGAAGTCATTTATAAATTCAATCGGAAGGCGAGATGGCAAAGATTTTTGCCAACGGGCGCTAGGACATACATTCACCAATCAGTTGGCAAGTAAATGTTCTTGGCTGGGGCAGCGAAATAATATAAAAATAAATCATTTATGTTCAACTAAAGTTATAAAACGTTTGTATAACAATGATACTTGATCAGAGATCCGATAACATAACTAAATTTTTAGATAGTATTATGTCACAATTTCAAGATTTCAAGGAATCCGATTTTCACACAACTTGCAGTGAGTGGTTTCGCCAAGCTAAATTACGATACAAGAGAGAAACTTTAAAGAAAGCAATGATATATGAGTTTATTTAAATAATATTTTTGAATAAATTCTTTGTTTCATATTATGTCATTTTAATTTATTTCTCCCAATATTGTGTAGAACTCTGTAACATACCAGCGACGTAACTAAGTCAATGCACCTGAGACGTAAACATTTAACGTTTCCGAGACGTAAACATTTAACGTTTCTGAGATATAAACATTTAACGTTTCTGAGACATAAACATTTAACGTTTCTGAGACGTAAACATTTAACGTTTCTGAGACGTACCAATGTTGTTATCACAACGCGGACATTAGATGGTTCTCGAAGCATAATTGAACCTTTCACGTTATGTGTCAGCCACAAATGAAAGATCTAATGACACGTAACATTTACGTATCTATTATGTAATTGCGTTGACTGGGTCGTCAACTCTATAAAATGAAATTTGCAGCAAATACTTTTTCAAAGACAGTTAGAACTGAATTGCATTTGGAATGTTTTTTGCCTGTTGTTGTTTATCAAACAAATTTATAAGATATAAAACGCCAAAAAAATGGCAGTACTTGCGTTATGATATGATGGATAGTTTCTTGTAAACCTACTGTTAAGCGTGTTCTTGATGCTCCTAGAATAACCCTAGTTTAATCGTATTTCCATCCGTATTTTCTATTCTAAAGTCTTAAAGAGCAGCCTACGCGATACCCTGTACTACCTATTAAATATAGATCTTATTGCTTTTTTTCTGTATATTAAGACATAATCAATGTGCACAGAACCCCCCCCCCCTCCCTTCCCACCCCCAACAAACAAAATAATACGAAATATTAAGAAACATCACGTAATATGCAGTTAATAGTGCACGTTGATTCACCCTTCATTTTAGTTATTTCAAGAAGAACACGCGCACACGACCACAAGCGCTTGGCAAATGCTCACACACATACACATACATATATGTATATACAAACACACATAAAAACATAACTAAGAATTAAAATATTCGGTGATGGAGTAGAATGCATGTGATGACAAGTATGCTCGAAGCTTGTGCTTAAAAAGAGTAAGCGAACTTATAGATTTCAAGCTAGTAGGCATATCATGCGCCTGCCTCGTAGAATAATCGTGCGTAATCCTTCGAGCATCAAACACCCCCACGTGTTTTGGATTGTTCAAAAAATATGTTTTATTATGGGGTCGTAGAAAAAATAGTGTATGCAACTCGCATTTAATGGCTATTAAGACACTCGTATTCATTACAATACTCGGCTTCGCCTCGTATTGTAATTCTCTTACTCGTGTCTTAATAGCTATCATTAAATGCTCATTGCATAATATACTAATTTATTACGTATTCATAGTTATTGAACAGGAACGTGGCGTGTGCGGCACGCGTAACAACCTACATGCACCGCTCGTCGTCACAGATATAATGACGACTAACAGCGCACGGATGTAAACTATTCGAATGTTTACCCCTTCCACCGAGAGAAACATACCCATGAGCAAAGCCCTACCGTTGCTCCGTTAAGCCATTAACATTACATTGAAGGTGGGGAGAACTGTATTTTGTTCTACTTCCATATCGTATAATACATAGCCTGTGAGCAAGATCCCCAGTCTGCTCACCGCTGTTGGTTCTGCATCTCCACATAATACGTAACGGTCCCGCTTGATTTAATATTTGTATCTATGAACAGGGGTCGATTAATATTTTAATAATCATTTGAATTAAAATACGATAATTCCAGAACGCGTATGCCCCGTTTCTTTAATGGGGAAAAGGATTGTTTTTATCATTGATGTGCCCTTATGTAATAATTTTATTTAAACGATTACGCATACATGCAGAGTGGGCGGAGCTAGCTGAAATTAATTTCTCTCTTCTGATTAAAGTAAAATTCGACACTTGGGAGTTTTTGTGGTGTTACTGATCAGGTATCCAAAGTCGAAATGTCAAAAAAAAACAAAATGGCCGAAGGATTTTTTGAAAATTGACGTATAAATGTGAAATTTTAGATACAGGGGTGTCTTAGGTCACCGATCACGAATCCATAATTAAAATGTAAAAAAAACAAAATGGCGGAAGATTTTTTGAAAATTGACGTATAAATGTGAAATTTTAGAGACGGGGGTGTCTTAGGTCGCCGATCACGATTCCAAAGTCAAAATGTCAAAAATAGACAAAGTGGAGGACGAGTTTTTTGAAAATTGACGTATGGATGTGAAATTTTAGATACGGGGGTTTTGGGTGTTAAGCTTTTAAAAATTGTCATTACAATCCCAACGACAACGACTGAAGCGGAGCGCCAGTTTTCACGGCTGAAGAGAATAAAAACTTTCCTGAGAAATACAATGAAAGAAGACAGATTAAATGCCCTTACTATGTTATCTTGTGAAGAAGAATTTATAAATGATTTCCCAAATTTTAATAGAACTGTTCTGCAAGTCAAAGACACGCAAAATGGACTTCGTTTATCGTCAGATGTAATCGAACTGTAATGTTATATTTACTACTGGAACAGCTTCTCGGTAAAACTTATAAAGATTGGGTAAGCGTTCTTGTATTATACTTTTTAATTTTGAAATTATGCACTCCCTATGTGAACCACCCCGAGCCGCCACTGGCTTTGACCACAATATTCACCAACTCATCACCATTTCTACCGATATGTTTATTGATATTTTCTGGCGAAAAATCGCAATTGTTCTGCATTTAATGAGTTTGATAATAGACTGGGCCGCTTTTTGTTTATTGATGCGACAGGTATTATAATTAATCGCCTCAGATTTTAGACCTACTCCGCATTTAACCCTAAAAGCCCTATAAGATCAGAAGTATCCTTACTAGCGTCGTGTTGCATAAACAAGTGTTCTTTCATCACTTTAATTTTTCTGGAATACCTCAAATTATGCTTGTTCCCAAACTGTATACTAGTGACAAACTTCTATAATCTGATAGCGCAATCTCTCCAACTTTCGCGTTTAAATCTTCAGTAGAAATATTAAGAGTACTCGTTGTGAATCGTTCTTCTGCTTGATCGGGTCAGTCTAATGTAGTCTCTAATAAAATCGTTGAAGCCACAAGCAAAAGGTGAGTTTATTTATTTTGCTCATACGCAATTCGACTATCAATATACTTTTAAATCAGTTAATAGTATTTAAAAAAAAAATCGATGAACTCACGTGGTCTTTAAAGTATTAGGTTAGGCTGCACAGACAAGTGGTACAGTAAAAAAAAAAACCGAATGTGAGGGATTTAATGCAAGGCAGCGTACAGCCTAAATCCGTTGAATATTATAGAGGTATAACAGATAATAACCAAAGAGCTTCAAATGTAGAATATGTGAAATATTTACATTCATAGCAAATATTCTCACACTTCAAATCATATTTAAACTACCTAAATTCTTATACGTATCAACGAGCAAATAATAAACTGTTTGATAAGAATACGTCATTTTAGCCTCTCTCTTGTCACGTACACCATATAAAAAGGAATCGTACCTGGCATTCCTGTCGCAGCAAAAACGCATATGGTGTTTGAAATATTCTTTGGGGTCTAACTGGATTTTGCAAACTGGACACTGCGTGAGCTCTGAAATTATGTGGAAAACACATTCAGTAAATTATAAGAAAAACTGACAACGCAAAAAACAGGGAATATCATATATATTAAAGTAAGAAATGATTTTTAAATAAAAATAAATATTAACAACTTATGATCAACATATTACTATGAAAAATCATGATTTGTATGTCCCTAACTGCTGTTGCATCAAACATTCCTCAATTTCTTTATTTCCTAACATTCCTTTCACCCAACTTTTCCACCTCTTTCGTAATGTGTATTGATATTTTGGACAATGAGATACAACGATAAGAAGTGTAAATGTGATGTCAAAATTAATGTGTGAATGTGGATCATCAGTTTCTGTATTGAATATTATAAGTTTTAATAATTTCTTCGGGAGATGTAGTAAGAGTGTTTGAGTATAACATTGGATAACTATTAATTTCTACATTTATTTCCAATTTACACTGTCAATGTCAAATTATGGTCTTTTATATCATTTTTATTGTTTTTCTGAATTGAAAACAATTTTTCCAGCAAATCTTATTCTGAGACGATCTGAAATAAAAGCACTTTGCTTTCTGGAGTTCGTAGTACGACTTACAGTTATATGACTATTTAATTTCATTTTTTGTAAGGCAGTGTTAATCATTAATTTTTGATTTAACGCCGTGTGACTAAGAAACTATATTTAGTAAAGTGACACAAGTGTTAAAATTCGTACATTGACAGTATAATAATTTTTTAGAGCATTGGATAACTGAATATCAACAGTAAACAATTACTTTCTTGAAACACTATTCAACTTAATCAACTTTATTCAATTAGACAAGAATCTTCAAAATAGAAATAACTATTAATAAAACAATTTAAAATAATGTCTTTTAAAATACAAAAACCACAACAGTCAAAGACACAAACAACAAAATTTAAATATTTATAAATACCTTCAATTGAGAAGCTTTTGGCTGTACCCTCAACGCAAAGGGTTTTATGTTTGGCCAAATGTGATTTCGAGCTGAATCCAAGGCAGCAAAACGTGCAGCCATATATGTCCTTAATGATGTCTTTCTTAATGGTAACGAAATCCAGTCTGACAATGTTATTTGGGCTATTTCCGTATTCATCACCAAAATACACCAGTAATTCTTCACCGGCTTGTATAACACGATTGCTTTGATAATATATGTTATCTTCACATTGAACGACACGCAGATTATGGTCAGAAGTATTCCTGGTAGGATTGACGTACTGCATCCAATTCAAATACTTCGATTTATTTTTGTCCAAAACAAATTTATCTCCTTTCATTTCCCAAGGAAATTCTCTTGCACTGAGTCCAGTGAAAGGACCAAATTTTACCCCCGCAGGAATAATTCTCGTAGCATATATTTCAGTTTGTCCAAGACAATCTTGGATATCTAAAATATCATTTGGTATACCCCCCTTATCTGCACTATTCAAAGTGTTCTTGTTTAAAATATGCGCAAGCATTCCACATTCGATGCAATAGTCTTCGTAATAAGCTTCACAATGTTCACAGTCTGTTGGCCAAATTTACAGGGAATAAGAACCACAGCATTTATTAGCGTTTAGTAATCTTTTAAATTAATACTGGATGAGGAAACATATTGTTTGTCCATCCCATGATTGCCATTTTTTTCCATTACTTATGTTACTATAATATACAAACGTCGTTGATATCTCAATGTAAGAGAGAAGTTTAAAAACATATAAAAAAAAATTTCTGAACAACAGTTAAAAAGAGATAGAAAATATTTGAAGAATCGTAATTTGTTTTATCGCGAACCGTCAGTAAAGCGATGCGTTACCATAGCGTTTTACGGAGGTAAACAAACACTTTATCATATTGTACAATAATAGTTATTTATGTAACAAGTCAGTAAAGTGATACTTTACCGAACGAGTCTGGTTTACGAGCCAAGCGAGTGAAGCGAGCGCGGCGAGTAACAGACGAGTTCGGTAAAGGTACTTTACTGACGTGGTGCATACAAAATTTTATCGCCAACCGTTAAAATTGTTAATTTAAGAAATAAAGATATAATAACTTTTGACAGTTTATGACAGTGACAAACGATTTATTTTTAAAAGTCATCAGTCATGCTACGCTGACAGATATTAGCGGCAGGTAAAGTACTTTATTGTACAGTACGATAAAGTGTTTCTTTACCTCCGCAAAACGCTATGGTAACGCATCACTTTACTGACGGTTGGCGATAATAGTTATTTACATTAGAGTGCGGAAAAGTTGATTTTACAACGCGACAGCTCGTTTGGGAAACGAGCCCGAAGGGCGAGTTCCCCATTAGCTGGAGCTTTGTAAAATAACTATTACGCACGAAATTAGTATACAATTTTTTGGCCGACAATTATTATTAAAGAAACAAATAGATTTAGAATAATGGAAATTATTTATTTTTTAATGTTGGTACTACTCACAAACTTTGACATTTCTAATTAAAATTTATTACATATGTCATTTTGCAACATGTCAGACGCAGACAGTGAAGTTTTTGAAGCAACACCGCCAGAATTAAAACAAGTTGCCCAAAATGCTGCTTCAGAACTATTACCCCAAAAATCGAAGGTCCGATATGAAGGGCAATATTCCAAATACAAAGAATGGTGTTCCCAAAAAAATGCAAAAATATCCAGTGAAAATGTAATTTTGGCATACTTCAATGAATTAGTAGCGAGAGAGGTAAAATCTCTATGGAGTATTTACTCCATGTTAAAATCATGTATAATTTTACATTGAAACATAGATATATCGAAGTACGCTACATTAATTTCGTATTTAAAAAGAAAAACAGCTAATCATGTGCCAAAGAAAAGTAAAATACTGGAAGAAGTACACATTAATACATTTATCGAACAAGCTCCAGATGAGGAATTTTTGCTCATGAAAGTGAGTATATAGTTATATTAAATTTTCTTGTAAACTACACGTTACAAAAAATTATTTTTATCAATGATTACCTACCTACTACACAATATTTACATTATTTACAAAACAGAAATACAAAAATTTCATTTCTTAGGTTATTTTAATAATTGGTGTGTCTGGAGCTTGTCGAAGAGAAGAGATGTATAACATGGTACTTCAAGACATCGAGTGTAGAGACGACATAATTTTAATTGCAATTCCTACTTCCAAGACTAATGTCAGTCGTTCCTTTGTTATTGCAAAAAAGGCATGGGTGGAAATAGTAACTAAATACATACAAATTAGAGGCAAGATAACCAATATTAAAGATCGACTATTTTTGAAATACGAGAGGGGAAAATGTCTTAATTTACCACTTGGTATCAACACAATTGGCTCAATACCTTCAAGAATAGCGACATTTTTGAATTTAGATAAACCAAAAGAATTTACGGGTCATTGTTTTCGTCGTTCTTCTGCTACTTTGTTGGTCAACAGAGGTGGTGACCTTCCGTCATTAAAAAGACACGGAGCATGGAAGTCATCCACTGTCGCCGAAGGTTACATCAGCGAGTCTCTCAAAAGAAAAATCGACGTTGCAAATATGATGACAGAGGAAATGGCGCCCTCTTTGAAGAGACTATCAGTTCCAAATAATGAATTTCCTTCAGATGTAGAAGCTGCGAACAAAAATACACATTTAACGTCACATCATGTGGAAGTTGGGGTAGAAAATCCTAATTTACCCTCAACCTCAAATGTTCAGGCCAACCAATTAATTCCCGGTTTATTTTCACATGTTGAAAATAGTACAATCAACATTAATATGTATAACAGTTGCGTTTTTAAAAGAGATACCTAAGTGAATAGGGTTTAGTACGTATTAGCTTTTGTGTTTATTAAGTTAAAAGTTACATGTCATTAACATAATTTATTCCAAATATGGGGAGAGTTTCTTTTCAACCAATTCATGCTGGAGTTTCGGGAACAAGAAGGGTTTGCAGGAGTTTGAAGCTTGAAATCGTTAATAACACGAAGACACCGAAGGCCTACTAGAGAAGCATGCAGACAGGTCGAGGTTAAGTAATAACAATACATACCCACTTTGAAGTACTTTTTCGCTATATATCTTGCGCCCCTTGCGAATGTTTATCTAAAATACGCTGCAATTTGCAAAATTGATTAACCATAACGATCTTCTGTCAATTTCAGATGATATTGCTAGTGTCATAATTCTGTAGTGATACCAACCTAAGGTTGATTTGCTTGAATTCCCTGTTGGCGCTATAATTTATAATAAACATTCACGCTTTTATTTTCTACATTATCGTGTCAAATATGGTGTAAAGTAGCGTTTTCTAAATTAGACTTTATCGTCTTATACTTAATTTATTTTTTAAGCATCCCTGAAAGGTTAAAATTTAGTGGTCACTTTACCGCATAGTAGCCGTACTTTGCAAAATTGTGGGTAAAAATCTAGTTTCGCTTGACGTATACATGATGTCAAAGCTAGCTTTACAATTCAGAAGGCCAAAAAGTACTTTACCTGCCACTAATATCTGTCAACGTAGCCATGACTGATGACTTTAAACATAAATCGTTTGTCACTGTCATAAACTGTCATAAGTTATTATATATTTATTTTTATTATTAACAATTTTCACGGTTGGCGATAAAATTTTGTATGCACCACGTCAGTAAAGTACCTTTACCGAACTCGTTCGATAAAGTATTACTTTACTGACTTGGTACATAAATAACTATTATCGCCAACCGTCAATAAAGCTATGCGTTACCATAGCGTTTTACGGAGGTAAACAAACACTTTATCGTACCGTAAAATAAAAGTACTTTACCTGCCGCTAATATCTGTCAACACAGACACGATTGTATGACATTAAACATAAATCGTTTGTCGCTGTCATGAAATGTCATAAGTCATTATACTTTTATTTTTTGAATTACGAATTTTTGCGGTTGGCGATAAAATTTTGTATGCACCACGTCAATAAAGTGCCTTTATCGAACTCGTCTTTTATTCACCTCGCTCGCTTCGCTTATAAACCAGACTCGTTCGATATAGGATCACTATACTGACTTGGTACATAAATAACTATTATTTAACTACGATTCGTCATACTGCGGATATAATACGATAATCAACCAAAATTTGAAATTATCGGCTTGAAATGTCAAACTGACATTTGGGATTCGCAAATACTTTAACTTCATCCGTACTTTTAGCGGGTAAGACATTTTTAATAAGATTTATAAAATAATGATAAGAACGTTTTTGAACATTATAAGCAATACATATATTGACACCCATTTATGTTGACATGGTCAATGTAAATAGGCTTGCTTATAGATATACATAACTTGGTTCCAAAGTTACCCTTCAATAACTGAATATCATTTTTATAAAAATATTTCGCACAGATGCTAGCAGTCAAGATGATTCCAAATGGTATCAAGTAATGTTTTATTTTCCATCACGCAAATGCTGCTGTTATATATTTGTTGTATATTTTGTATCAAATAACAAAGTCAAAGGTATGAGTTCCAAATACTTTGAGAATTCAAGAATATGGACTTATACATAATAATAATATACATAATGTTATTTATCGTAAATGTATAAAAAGTAATTTAACGCAAGTCTTTCTCGCTACTTGAGTACACAAGTTGGCTAGGGTTATTGACTGAATTCATACATATAAAATGAAATTGAGAGCGGCAAACATAGGCTGGACAGACATTATGTATGTATGTATGCTAAGTGATAAAAATGTATTTGTATTTAAAATAACCTTAACATCACATTAACATTGCCAATATGACAAAATGGCGCTAAATTTGTAGATGTTGCAAAATATTATCTGTCAAGTAGGTACTACAAAACTCATTTTGGAACAAATTTGTCAACAATGACAGCATAGACTAATAGTATATTACATACCAAGGTTGAGAAGATGACTATTATTGCCCGAGTGGCGAGATTAAATTCCGAGGCGCGCAGCGCCGAGGAATTTAAGCCACAAGGGCAATAATAGTCTTCTCAACCGTAGTATGTATACTATTTTTTGTACCAGTAGTCTAATTGGCCTTTAAAACCTTAATACTTATGAATAAATTTACTCATATATGTAAGAATGCCCTTGTAATAAAACTTCATGTAAACAAATAAGTAAGCTATATTTTGATGTTGACAAATAAGTTTTGACATAAATGCTGAAACTAAAAGCCAAGTATTTATTAGCTTATTTTTCATTCCATTTATGTCTGAAGAGTTCAGATGTAGTTTGTCTTTGTTCCTACATTTCACTGGTCAGTATTCATTTGTAGTGCAGTAGTGGTTACTGGGTCAATATCGATTGCTAAACGAATCTACAATATGACAGTCCCGCAATGGCTTTTATAAGTTATATTTTTGGACAGGTAAAATTATGTAACGTCTGAAATTTTATGACATATTAATTTACTGGCACATGTCAGTAGATAAAACAATACTGCCTATATCAAAAATATATTTCTATTATACGATCACAATACAAATTGACATTTATTCTCTCTGATCAAGATAGATTGTGACTATAACAAAATCACATCAAAAATGACAATTTTATTACCGTTCATTAATATGCATTTACTTACATAGCATTCCATTAACAAATTCGATTTTTATATCATCAGCACTGATCCCTTGTCCCATTTTAACATTGTCATTTTGTACTTCACTTGCTTCAGATGATGAGAATTCTATTTTAATATTATCCAAAGTTGTTGACAATCCATATTGTTTTATACTGTCATGCCAAAGGTAGTCTTGTGATTCAGCATTGTACACAACAGAAGTTTCGGAGACATCGACTTTATCAGCTACAGAATTATCTTGGCATTCCTCTTCCTTTACATTAAATATACTTTCTGAAAGCAAGGCGTTACTCACATTACCTGCATCAAGATGATCCGCCATTATTAGCACTTATTAATTGTGAGTAAATCAATGCACAATGTTCGAACAATTTATATAATTATACAGGCACAACACGAACTTATTAACTGTGCGTTTCCTATCATATCAACATGATCCGCCATTATTAGTACTTATATACCTACTTATTTTAATAGTAGTTTATGAATTGTGAGTAAATCAATACACAATGATCGTACAATTTATATAATTATACAGGCACAACACGAACTTATAAAACTCAGCGCTTATAAACTATTATAAACCGTTTATTCCTGAACAGATACAAACGTCCTATATGCTTAATATAAGCAGTAGAGAGTAGAGATTGGTAGAGATGAGAGCAGATATTGGTCACGGTGATTTTTCACAGTGATTTCCAAATCACTGTTTTCACCGTTTGCAAATTCGTGGAATCACAGTGATTGCTTTCGTATTTATTATGGTTCTTTTCAATATGGGCATTGTTTATTAATACATAGTATACATAATCAAAGATAGGGGCAAATAAATATCTTTTTCATGTAAAGAAATATTTCTGTCTGCGATTCTAAGATTTACTTAACTTTAAATCAGTGGCGGCTCGGGGTGGTTCACATAGGGAGTGCATAATTTCAAAATTAAAAAATGAGGTGTGGCCACCACACGACTTTCTTATACGTATGAAAGTGCTACTTCCGGTCCGAATTTTGAAATTTCATTTATACAAAAAATATTCCAAATCCAACTCTAAATTACTTTTGTACTCTTCATAAATATATATAGAATGCATAATTTACGACATATTTTGCAAAAAATCGTTATTCGGTAAGAGTAAAAGTGTTACTTCCGGTCCGAATTTTGAAATTTTTTTTATACAAAAGATATTTAAAAATACGTTCTAAATACTTTTATACTGATAATTTACCTGCCTAGAAAGCATGACTTGCGTGATATTCGCAAAAAACTGATTTTCGATAAGAGTAAAAGACCTACTTCTGGTCGGAATTTCGAAAAACTTTATTAATACAATTTTTCTCAAATTTAATTTTGAGTACATTTGAATTCCTTATAAATTTGTTTAAACTTAGTAATTGACGAAATATTTGCAAAATTCGATTTTTTCACTGAAGTAAACTACTACTTCCGGTCTGCCGATTTTGCTCAAAATCTAATCAGTTCTCAAGAGGAAGATTATATTCGTAAATACAAAATTTGAAATTGATATCTGTAGCGGTTTGATCGCTATCGTGGTCACACACACACACACATAGACATTTTTTAAAAACCTCTGCAAAAACCTCGAGGTCAAAAATTTTCATCATCACAATACTTCCTTATACTACGTATAAGAAAGTAAAAGTATAATACAAGAACGCTTACCCAATCTTTATAAGTTTCACCGACATACTGTTCCAGACAGGTACTGTTCATTGTACAGTTTGTTTTGAGGGAATAATAAATATAACACTACAGTTTGATTACATCTGACGATAAACGAAGTCCATTTTGCGTGTCTTTGACTTGCAGAACAGTTCTATCACTTTTTTATTAAAATTTGGGAAATCATTTATAAATTCAATTAAAAACCGGTGCTGCTTCGATGTGATCTCTGAGCGATTTATCTAATTCTGCCGTAAAATTTATCAATTCCCGAAAAATGCCCTTGGTATTCGACGTTTGCCGTTCATCATGACCCCGAAGTGCCAGCTCAAACGCGCCACAAAATCTAATGCAATTTATTAATAAATTTAACACATGCCTATTTTTTGTTACCTGTTCATTATGTTGTTGAACTGCTTTTCTATATGATGATCTAAAACATTCTGAATGTTATTTTTTCCTAACATTCTTAGACTAAATATATTTTTCAAACAGACAATAATAACAAAATACAGTTCTCCCCACCTTCAATGTAATGTTTAATGGCTTTACGCAGCAACAGTAGCGCTTGCACATGGGTATGTTTCTCTCGGTGGAAGGGGTCTTTACCTCCGTGCGCTGTTAGTCTTAGTCGTCATTATATCTATGACTACGATCGGTGCATGTAGGTTGTTTCGCGTGCCGTACACGCCACGTTCCTGTTCAATAACAATGAATACGTAATAAATAAATACTTTCACAGTTAGTCGCCGCTTGGTTTGTTTTGTTTCAAAATTCCAGGGGGTGCAATTGCTCACTTGCTCTCATTAAAGAGCCGCCACTGCTTTAAATAATATATTCAATTTGACATAAATATGCTTCACACTAGCTGTATTGTAGTGCTGTAACGTAGCAATTATGATAATATTATTTTCAATGTTACTTATCGGATAGGCGAAGTCGATTACGTTCTAACAAAGTGCTCAAGTAAACTTTATATTTAATAAATATAATATTAGAAGAGAAACTGAAATGTATTTAATTATTGCTATAGGTACTTTAAACTGAACAAAAAAATAAATAAAATATACTTCATTGCTTGGAGTTACTTTTTACTTATTTTCTGTTTTGTAAGTTATATTTAATTTATTATCCATACACATTTTGTAGAAACATTTATGTACATACATGATCATCTATATAACTAAAAACAATTCATCATGTTACTTACTATATATTATTAATTTAAATCTTTTTGCACATTCGTGTGTTTTATATACATAATTATAAAACATAAATTAAAAGCAAATACCTACTGATATACCTAATATGCGTATATTAATATTTTATAACCTCGGTAGTTTATCAACAAATCAATAATTTCCATTATATAACGCGAATTTTTGTTAAGATATTCATTTTCACTACGCATATAGTTAAACATTAAATCGAACGGCGAAATATGGGCGAAAGCAGGAACCGTTTATTTCCACCGAACTCAAACAGCTCGGAGAACGGTGATTAAAAGAGCTGTTTTAAATAAAGCAAACAGCGAAAGCAAGAACCGTTTATTTTCACAGTTTGTTTTCGCCGTTTGTTTTCACCGTTTATTTTCACCGCTCACGGTAAACAGCTCGGAGGAACCCTTTACCACAGAGAAAGAAGCAGAGAGCCCATGAGATAGGCTTTATTGTAGCCCTTCAATTTTAGTTCATTTAAGGAAAATAGAGGACACTACGATTTAGAATTTACTAGAGTGCCTACAATGATGGTAAACAGCTCGGAGGAACCCTTTACCACAGAGAAAGAAGCAGAGAGTCCATGAGATAGGCTTTATTGTAGCCCTTGAATTTTAGTTCATTTAAGGAAAATAGAGGACACTACGATTTAGAATTTACTAGAGTGCCTACAATGATGAGAGTGATGCCAATGGTGGTCTTCATTTTCATTGGCTACAGCATTGACCGCCATATTTGTTCCATTCTGTTCATGGTTTAGCTTGCGTTGTATAGGATTTCGTATCCGTTTGGCAGTTTATATTGAATTTTTATAATTATTATTGTTTAATTTCATTTACGGTTAATTACTACGCCTTAGTTTTTATGTACTTGGTAGTTTTAGTGTAGTTTAAGTGCATATAAGGATACAATTTGAGATAAGTGACTGCATCGAAGATTATTTAATAACAAGCACAAACAAGGTAAGTAATATAAGCCAATTTTATGTAATAAATAAATACAATGTAAAGTTTTATACACAATAATAGCCAGTTGCACCTCTATTAATTAAATTTTAAGTATTTATTAAATGAATTATATCGAATTGGAACCAAATTGTGAGACATAACCAACCTTTGCTGCTGTCATTATTTCGATTTCTCCATTCAGTCTAAGAATAAAGCATTGGGAAAGATAGGGCTTAAAATAAACGTTTGTGATTGGTTGAAATCGAGTGTGCATTTACACCGGCAAAATAATCGCATTTAGCTCGTTCTGTCAAAAATTTGTTTACTGACAGTTTTGTTCAAAGATTTTGTCGATTTACATAGTTATTTGTTGTTAATATTCTTAAAAAATAGTTCTTCTTAGAACTCGCAAGTGAAATATTCATTTGTTAAGGTATTTTATCAATTTCGTTAACTTTCTTTTCGTAATCGCTAATATTCTATAGTATGGCGGAAGCACTTTTACCAGGTCCTTCAAAAAATCGTAAAGGGAAACACATAAGATCTGGACAAAGGCAAATGGCTTATAATGTGTACATTAAGGATAAAAACAATATGTCTAAAACAGCTGCAGTCAATCAAACAGCAGAGGAAGTGGGTATTAATAGGAATACAATGTACTGCATTATTAAAGAAATGGAATTATATGGAGTTCCAATTTCTCCTCCAAGAAAAAGAAATTATCGTCATACTTACAATAAATTGGATGAAGCACAAAAAAGTACAATTAGACGACATGTGCATTCCTTTTTCTTGAGGAATGAGTTACCAACTTGTATAAAAATGTACGTAAATGTCAAAATATAATGATATCAGATATGTATATCCCTGCTATCCATCTGACAGTAAACATATGTTTTACTTGTTTTCAAAATACAAAGTTCATCGTGTGTAAACTGTGCTCATATTGTAGCGCCATCTACTTTATTCTTAGACTGAATGGAGTATAAACATAATTATAATCAGTAAGTTAAATTGATGCATGCATATTAGTAATTATTGTTGACAACAAAATAATTCGTTAATAGTTTTAATAAATGGGCTGTGTATTTTGTACCTATACAACTGAACAAGTAGAATTCACAGAACAAATTTTAATGGAATATGCAAATGATCTGATTTATTTTTAATTGTTATGTTATTTTATTATAATGAAGCTTTTTTTGTATAGATGGTTGGTTGCTGTGCTTTTGGTTGCTCCAATCGGTCAGAGAAAGGATTTCTTATGAAAGCCTTTCCTACGGATCCGGATCGGAGAAAAACATGGGCAGCTAAAGTGAAACGAGAGGGTTGGACACCAACTAATTCGTCTCGACTTTGTGAAGTAAGTTAAATTTAATTAAAAGTACTTATATTCATGTTTTATTTTTAAAAAATTACTAATAATATTCGACTTATAGATCCACTTCGCACCTGAAATGTGGGAAAAGACGAGAGAAGATGGCAAGAGGATTCTAAAACATAATGCTGTTCCCACAATATTTAGTTTTACTGTGCCGAAGAAGAGTAGAAGGTCGCCGGTTAAAAGAAGAAATCCAACACTTCAGTTCCCCGCCCCTGAAAATGTAGCAACGTTTGAACCACAACCATCCACGTCTACAGTAAGAACCGAAAATAAAGCATCTTCTTCTTCTTCAACAAGTTCATCGCCAGTACGATCATTGTCACCAGTGGAAGAAAAACTACGATTAAATAAAAAATTACGCCAATATGAGACATCTTATAGGAAATTACTTCATAAAACAATAAAATATAAAAACCAAGTCGGGCTTTGAAACGGAAAACTAAACGTTCTAATTCTGAAGATGAAAAATTATTACGCAAGATTCTTAATGATGATCAAATTTTGAGATTACAAAATTTATGAAATGGTCTAACAGTACCATGATGAGAGCTATAAAACTAAAATTTTCTTGTGGAACTAGTGGATATGAAGAGTTGTTACGGCAAAGAATACTTTTACCATCTCTTAGAACAATAAGCAGGCGATTACAAAATATTCATTTTGATAGTGGTATTTTACACGAAGTTTTTTCGTTTCTAAAGTTAAAGATAGAAAGTTTCAAAGAAGATCACCAGAAAGATTGTGCTCTAATTTTGGATGAGATGGCAATAACACCAGGAAATACATACGATACAGGACTGAAGAAATATTTGGGTACTGTAACATTACCAAAACATGAAGGAACAGCAACTCGCGCTCTGGTAGTTATGATTGGAGGAATTACTGCACGTTGGAAACAGACAGTGCCTTACTATTTAACAGGTGACTCAGTGAATGGTGCTATATACCAAGATATTTTATTTGAAATTATTAATAAAACGGAACAACTGGGTTTAAATATTTTAAGCATCACATCTGACATGGGCGCGTCTAATCAAGCCTTATGGAAACTGTGGCAAATAACAGCAGGAAGATATTCGCAGACCCACAATTTTATTGTGCATCCAACTAATCCACAGAAAAAAAATTACGTTTTTGCAGATGTTCCACATTTATTTAAAAACATCAAGAATATGCTTATGACGAATCAAATAATAGAAATATCCGAAAATATCAGATTAAAACATAATTTACCAACAAATATTATATCTGCTCAGCATATTCAAGAACTTTTTGACTTTGACAAAGATCATGATCTTCGGCTTGCACCCAAATTAGCAGAAGAAGATTTAGCTCCGACTCACTTTCAAAAGATGAAAGTATCGAAGTCTACCCACGTCGTAAGCCATGATGTTAGTAGTGGTTTAAAATCTTTAAGCGATGAGCTAAATAAACCGGAATATAAAACAACAGCCTAGTTTCTGGATACTTTAGAAAAGTGGTTTAAATTGATGACTTTACGCCATCCATTATTTGCATTAAGCAAAATAAAAATTGATGAATATGAAAAGGCTATTTCATTTTTAAAAGAAGTGATAGAACTATTTTCTACTTTAAAAGTTGGAAAACAAAAAATGTGGAAACCATCGCAAACAGGATTATTAATATCAACAGAATCCGTTCTTAACCTTCAGGAATTTTTGTTAGAAAGTAAAAACTATAGTTTTGTACTTACTTCTAGATTTACGCAAGATTGGTTAGAGAATTTATTTAGTGCAATTAGATCTAAACAAATCATACCAAATGCACAGCAGTTTAAAAATAACTTAAAATTAATAACTGTTTCGCAATATTTAAAAGATGTTTCCAAATCTAGTTATGATAAAGATGAAAGAGAATTTTTAGCAGACTTTTTGGACGTAGTAGCAACAAATACAGCACCATCGTATGATATGGTTCGCTTCCCTTCTAATTTTCAATTACAAAATGTAAATTTGAATAATTCAGAACAAAATTCTTTATACAGTATTGCAGGATATTTAATTATGAGTATTAAAAAAACTTCAAAAGTTTGTGATAATTGTATATATTCAGTAGGGTCAAAAAGTTATATAAAACTTCAGTGCAGTAAATATGTTAAAATCAAAACTTTCAAAAAAGACACTTTATTTTATTGTAACGAAGAAACATTCAACTTTCTTTTAAATCTAGATTCTGCTTTTAGACAATACTGTTTGTAAACAAAATATCAATTTAAAAGATTTTTTTATTGAGAAATTAAATGAAATATCAAAAGTCGATTTTATATTAAATTGCCATAATTTAAAACAAAAAATAATAAAACGATTTGTTTTATTTAGGCTGAAAATTGCAAGCAAAAAACTAGAACGTAAGAAAATATTACATGCCAGTAAATCATTAATGTCTTCCACTTTGTAATTTTAGTTTTTTTTGTTACTGTAACCTTTTTGTAAATATATTTACAGTAAAAACCATTTTTCCTTTATTTCAATATACTTATATTACCTTGATGAACTCATTTTTGATACAATAAATTAAATATTTGTTCATGTAAAATTTATTGGTTTATTTTGTTTATTAGTGCTCTTCTATTTAAATTTAATACTAATTTTATATGCAAATGATTTGAAATGAAATATTTCATCTTATGCATGAAGTCTCTTCTGACGGTAAGTTTTCTTTTTATTTAAATATAATGATTTTACATGCATTTCATTGGTCTATATATTTTTTAAATTTTCAAATATGTGTATGCTTTAAATTTATAAATAAAAGATATATTAATTTCAAGGAATATGTTCGTAAGATAATATTTTCGTGTTATGCTTGTATACTATTCATGTTAAATTGGAACAAATATGGCGGCCACAATCGTGTCATCACTCTCATTGTAGGCACTCTAGAATTTACCATTATTTTATATTTGAACCACATGTTTACTGGAAAAATGAAATTATGATTTGTTATAAGTTACCTTTTAAGTTTCACTAACCAACACCAGATGACGATATTGGGGAACTTGAATTAAGATCTATTTTCTATTTTTAATATTTAACAAGAATAATACAATCTCCTTATTCATCTCATCCTAAACACATTTAGCCTTGAGTTGACGACAAAAAACCAATTCACATTTGTTTGTGAACGACACAAAACATATACATATTGCAGTGATCTTGAGTTGGGTTGTAAATTATAAATAAGTATAATCAAGATCACTTCAAGATTTATTTTAATTAATTTTTATTTTATTTATTTTTATCATGATGTGTATATAAATATCCATTATGTCAATAATTTGCCAAAATTTAATTTTTATTTAAGTAAAATAATAAAAGAATGTTAGTATAAATTTTATAAATATCATAATATTAAAATAAGCATAAAATGTTACGTGGATGATGACAAGAAAGTGTTTTCCCGCACGAAGAATACTGTTACCGTGAGAGATCGATAGTGTGGCTCGGCGAAAACAATATTTTTCGGTAGATGCATCGGATGAGTCATGAACGTGTAAACAAGTTTATATGTACATATTTGTTTATCTTTTTCAAAGATTGTTAATACGCTGCTTTCCTGAGTGGTGCAGCACTGCAGCTATGTATTTCTGGAAGTGGATTCGTATCTGCCGAATACAACCGGGCGTTTTTGTGAAGAAAAATATCTATATAAACCGGGACGGATCAGAAAACGGCAGAGTTGCTTGGTGTAAACCGCACTCAAAAGAGGAAAAAGGAGAAGGTGAAAACCTCTTCTTCCTCTTGAATGTTATATTAACTTAAAAGTCTATTCATGAATTTGAACTTAGAATATTTTTAAAGAGATTTTTCGATACTTATAAAATTTTCAACAAGATTTAAAACTTGTAATATTTTTCGTAATAGTCGTGCTGCACAATTTACATTGAGATTTGTAATTATTTTAGAAATAATTATTTATGTACGGGACAATTTTATTTTAATTCGAACTTTGAATTTATTTATTTTTATTTATTTTTCTGGAATGTTTTGTTTTGTATGTAGGGTTACTACGCCATGCATTATGATAAAACATTTTAGTGACTGTAATGATTAAGTTGAATAGCGTAATAATTTTATTTTAGTGTAAAAATTTTCTTTACTACTTTATTTATCAGATTAAAGGATTTGTGGCTAATAATTTTGTTTTATGTATATACGAATAATTGAACAGTGATCAATATTTAAATCATGGATGAATTTGAAGTGATGTATGAAGAATTAAGGTGATTTGATAATGTTTGTTATAAATGTGTGTATAGTGTTGTAACAATTTTTTTTGAGTGGTGTTTTGTATTGGAATCTCAAAGAAGGTAAAGTTTTATTTTAATGCATATATTTTCTTGTATGTATATCAAGTATATTTTGTAGTACTTGTGTGTTTGATGTTAACGTGTTGGGTAATACATCAGGGATGTGTGAAATGAATTAAGTAGTTATTTAATTCATAGCATGGAGTCCTGGTGAATCCTTAAAACACGAATTAGTCTTGGTGGTACTGTGTTGGGAGCGAGAAAAGGCGCCAGGCAGAACTAATCAGGGCTGAGTTAATTAATTGAATACACAAAGACTTTTATTTCATTTAATTTTTTTTTTTTATTTAATTTAAAATTTATATATATACCTTAAGGGGTGAGCACATTGTGGTGTATGTTCGGGTTGTGTCCGACGAGTTAAAAAGACATACTCGTAGGGTGGAACTTTGGGGTACCTACCAGTGTGAATTTGCTTTCTGATGGTACTGTGTTGGGAGCGAGAAAAGGCGCCAGGCAGGACTAATTAGGGCAAAGCCATTCCCTTAATGTTTATATTTTCTTCGTAAATAATGAATCGCGTAAATTTTTGGTTATTCATATTCCAGTACAATTCATCATATGCAATAAAATTTTATTTTATTAAAGATGTTGATTGTTTACATGTATCTATGACAAATATAAATCATGATAATCACGTTTACATTTAAAATATAAAATTTTCTCGACGTTATGCTTTCATTTATTTTAATTTCTTTATTATATTGACTTGTTGTTTATGATATGTGTAGTTTTGGATGATGTGTTGAAATATTAATTTTTTTTTTCTGTAAATGTATATATTTGTGTAATAAAAAATTCTCATTCCTTAATATTTATTTTTAATAAATTAGATGATAAGATTTATTTTGCATTTTATTTTCTTTACCTGACCTGGAGATAATTAAAGAGCATTCAAGTTGATTGGAGAATTTATTTATATTTTCTGCCCCTGAGAGAACATTTTCTTTAATCATTCTAAACTGAGCTAGTTAAATGTAAAATTGCCTAACCTACTATCTAGCAGAAAATTTGTTGTATCTTAGTCTAGCATAAGGCCTAGCACTAGGATGCGTGCTTGATTCTTACCTACTCATTGATTGAATAATTTAAATTATTTTATATAAACCTCAATTTGTAAGAGTCACAGCAATATGTAAACACACCATACTTATGTAAACACAAATATTTTGTATGATGTAGTTGGTAGTATTGTACAACTAGAGAGTTGAATAAAAGATGGCGACTTGACAACTATATATTTTGTTTTAATGTAATATAATGGTGATTTATATTCATTTATATTAACAAGCCAGTGAGGCTTGCAGTTCAGGTGTGGGGTAAAGCCACGGTATAGCCTAGGGTTAGGTCGGATGTGACTAGGCGGCTCTTGTGGTACTGCCGGAGATAGTTTTACGGGTTTTTTGGGTAGCGTCGGTAAAGTCGTAGAAGCTACCAAGATGGAAGGAATAAGCGATACAAATGCACAGTTGGGACAGAGTGCATCAGCAAATACAGAGAGTAGTCAGATAACTGTCCAGGAAATAGTGCAGATAGTTGTGGCTGCTTTGCGCGAGCAGGCCACAAATAGATTGTCTAATTCGGAAATAGCTGCAATGATACCGGAATTTGAAGGTGGTGTCGAGGAGGGTGTATCAACATGGTTCCAGAGAATAGAGATGATTAAGCAATCACATAATGTGGGTGACAAGGTAATAATGCCAATCCTTATCAGCAAGTTTAAGGGTGTTGCATTATCATGGTTTTATTCCAGACCAGAATATGTGTCTTTTTCATATGCAGAACTTAAAGATAAAGTTACTGCAATGTTTGGTTGTAGAGAAAATCGCATAGTATTAATGCGTAAATTTGATAATAGAAAATGGAAAAGGAATGAACCTTTCTTCAATTATTACCAGGACAAAGTAATGTTAGGTAATAAACTAGATATGTGTGAAAGCGATTTAATTTCCTATATGATTGATGGTTTTGACAATGGAATTTTGCAAGCACAGGCAAGAATGGCACGGTTTACATCTCT
The DNA here is from genome assembly GCA_963170755.1 of Amphimallon solstitiale. Taxonomy (NCBI): domain Eukaryota; kingdom Metazoa; phylum Arthropoda; class Insecta; order Coleoptera; family Scarabaeidae; genus Amphimallon; species Amphimallon solstitiale. Next base: position 36,765,251 of record OY720685.1, on the reverse strand, counting down.
GTCGGATCTATTGGATGTGATGAAAAACTTATCAAGCAATGAGCGACATTGTGCTAGGTCAAGCACAATTTCCCGTTCAAATGCTGTTCCTGAACCCACTGTTTCAAAGAAGTGTTTTAATTGTAGGGAGGAAGGTCATTATGCATCTGCGTGCCAGCAGGCTAAGAAGAAGTTATGTTTTGGATGCAATGAGGAGGGACATTTCAAGAGTGAATGCCCGAAGAAGAGAACAAACCAGCGTGAACCTGATAGTACAACTTTATTGGTGGAGCAAGAACCAAAGATTCCGCCTGCCTACCAGGTGCCTATTAGTTTTAATTTTGGTAATGGGGAATTCAAATTATTTGCTATTCTCGATAGTGGTAGTGGGATATCATTAATTAAAGACAAATATGTTCCTGGCAATCATATGAGACCATATTTGTGTCCGATTGGTTTTACTGGTATTAACAGTTCAAAGGTGAATGTTTTGGGTCTGTATACACATGATGTTAAAATTAATGATATTTCTGTACCTATTACTTTTCATGTTGTTAGCAATAATTCACTGAGTTATGACTGTCTACTAGGCAGAGATTTTATTTCTAGTTCATTAATTAATGTTAAGTTTAATGGCAATAGTGTTATTGTTGAGAGTGTAATTAGTTCTGAGATTGTAAATGAATTATTGTTTATTGATCTGCATGATAATGATGTTTGTGGTTCAAAACTAAATATTGGTAATACTAGTTTTAAAGAGAGATTGAAATTTATTAATATGTTTAACTTAAATTATGTTGAGCCTAAGCGTGGTGACAGTATTGATTCAGATTTTGTTGCGAATATTAGAGTTGAACAGAATCACAATCCTTTCTTTTATAGACCGCGTCGATTATCTTTTGTTGATAAAAATACTGTTAATGAAATTATTAATGATTTGTTGGGTAGGGGCATTATTAGGAAAAGTTCATCACCTTATGCTTCCCCCATAGTTTTGGTGAATAAGAAAAATGGAACTAAACGTTTGTGTGTAGATTTTCGGGATCTAAACAAGATTACTGTTAAGGATCGTTTTCCGATACCGAATATTGCTGATCAAATTGATGGGTTGCATGGCAAAAAATGGTTCAGTAAGTTGGACTTGAAAGATGCTTTTCACAATATAAAACTGAATGAGGAATGTACACATTTTACTTCTTTTGTGACTCCTCAGGGTCAGTACGAGTACTTAAAACTTCCTTTTGGATATTGCAATAGCCCTGCAATATTTGCCAGGTTTATTAGCGAGTTGTTTAAAGATTTAATTACTAAGGGCAAAGTGATGATTTATCTCGATGATATTCTCATAGCTACTGAAACAGTCGAGGAAAATTTGGATGTTTTGAAACAAGTTTTCAAAATTTTAGTTAAATCTGCAGTTGACTTGAAGATAGATAAATGTAGTTTCTTGCAGTCTGAAATAGAATATCTCGGATACATTGTTAGCGAAAAGGGAATTCAACCCAACCCAGCTAGTGTGGCTGCAGTGACTAGGTATCCGGTTCCTGCGGATGCAAAACAGTTACATAGTTTTGTTGGTCTTGCAAGTTATTTTAGGAAGTTTATTAAGGATTTTTCCGTAATTGCTAAACCTTTGTATGACCTTTTGAAGAAGAATGCTGTGTTTAAGTTTGGTGAAGTACATTTGAAAGCAATGGAACTATTGAAGGCAAAATTGGCAGCATCACCGGTGTTGGCAGTTTATTCCCCTGATGCAGAAACAGAGCTACACTGTGATGCTAGTACACATGGATATGGAGCTATTCTGTTGCAGCGGCAGACAGATGGTAAAATGCACCCTATAAGTTACTTCAGTAAACGAACAAGCGAATGTGAAACAAGGTACCATAGTTACGAACTTGAGTGTTTGGCAATTGTGAATGCACTGAAGAGATTTGACATACCTATACTTGAAAGGAGTTAAGTTCAAAATTGTCACTGACTGTAATAGTATAAAACAGACATTTGCCAAGAAAGATGTAATTCCTAGGATAATGCGTTGGGTTTTATACCTCCAGGATTTTGCTTACGATTTAGAACATCGTCCAGGTACGTACATGGGACATGTGGATGCGTTGAGCCGTGTCAGAGAAGTGTTGATTGTAGAGGAGAATACATTGGATCAGAATTTATCATATAAGCAAGATATCGATCCATATATCCGAAATATAAGAGAATCGCTAGAGGAACAAGAGAGTTCACTTTACGAACTTCGTAATGGACTTGTCTACAGAAAATTGAAAGATGATTTATTATTTGTGGTGCCTGAAATGATGGAGTATCACATTATGAACAAATATCATGATGAGTTGGGACATTTTAGTTTAGATAAAACTATTGAACTTATTACAAGAAGCTATTGGTTCCCAAAGATGAAAGAAAAGGTAAGATATTATATTGGCAATTGTCTTAAATGTATTGTGTATTCCCCTAGAACAGGGAGAAGGCAGGGTTTTTTACATTCAATTGCAAAGGGAAATATACCTTTCCATACAATTCATGTTGACCATTTGGGGCCACTTGAGAAAACAACGAATGGTAAGAAACATATTTTAGTAATAATAGACGCTTTTACTACGCATACAAGATACCTGCAACACTGCCTGCCGCTCATAACCTAAAAAGCAGTTGACACAGACGAAGCGTCGGACAGGGTACATACTATATACATTCTTATCTAAACAAACAATTGTACGGTGATCATGAAATGTAATTAAAGTTATTGTGTATTAACATGTGTGTATCTATACACCCGACAATACCAGCGACACTTTATCCGTTAGGACAATTAGGTCATGTCCTACGGGCCATTTAAAATGGGAGGCCAATCGACAGATCACCTTTTACTTTTTCTACTGTTGGTATAATTTTAAAATATAAATAGAAGACTACTTCTCCATCTACCCTTGTATCCTGAAGCTGAGCTACTGAGTTGGCGCGCCACCAGTGTTCGCCGCGAAATTGCCGCGAACGTAGCTACGCCGACCCGACGGACGGTGGGTGGAGCTAGGTTATATGCCTGTGACGATGGCTCGCGGCACTCGGCACGGTAGTCTCGGGTGGTCCCGGCAAATGATTAAATGATAGAGAGTACAGTAAGTTTATTGTGGGAAGTGTCATTTACGGCGTTACGAATTCCTGTATAATCGTCTCCATATTACTCAGTTCTTAAAATTGAATGTTATATTTTGGGTGATTGGTGGAAGCAGAAAGGTAAGACTAGAAAAAGCCATAATATTTAATTTCGGATAGTTTGTTTTTTCCGTTAAAGATAGTTTTTGGTGTATTTACTTTTTAGGTGTTCAAAAACAGAAAGATGAAGAAAAGACCCTGTGGTTATGAAAGAAAAAAAATTCAGGAAGAATTAGACGCTAAGAGGAAGAAGTTTTTAGAGAGAGTTCCGAAAATAAGTCAGTTCTTTAGCGATAATAATACGGAGACTACGTCGGCACAAGCACAACGTAGGTATAATTTGTGATGTGGAAGTATTTAAGCTTCTCAGAATATTGCATTTAATATTAATTTTGTTTACAGACAATAATGATGCGATAATGGAAGTAGAATCTACCACAAACTGCACTAGCCCAAAAATTAGTTCTGACACTCAAAAGAAAGGAGGTACCATAGGTATGAAATATTCATTTATTTGTAACATGCATATTTTAGCTTCTACGTGTTATTTATTTATAGAGAAGCTATAAGTTAAAATTATTGCAACGGTTTCTGGAATATTCTGAATAAACTGAAAACTGTTTTTTTAAACTTCTGCAATACAAAGACATTCTTAATTAGTCATATTGAGCTAAAATGGGTGGACGGACATTTTTGCAAATTGTTATGTAGGTATAAGTAAGATTCAAAAATATGGTCAAAAGTCACTTTGCTCGTTTGGTTTTTGTTCTATTAAAAATATATATAATTTGATAACGCAAAAATACAGTAGGTATGTTACGTGTTCATAAGAAAAATTAAGGTTGATTATAGTAAAGCAATATGAAAAGTAAGTATAAAGGCGCATTCTGGCCACACTTTGGAATTCCGCGTATGCAAAAATTCGCTTCTTTTCTTCCACTTAAATGACTATGGTTACCTACATATATGTCTAATAAGTACAGTTGTGTGCATAAAAAGTCGTACAAGGTTTTTATGGTGTAAGCCTGCCTATGATGTTCCAGATTTCATTAATAAGTAGTACACGTATACATTCCGAACTTTTGTGAAAATCGTACTGGAGACTGGTATCACCATATACCATGCACATTAGAATAATGATCTTTCAAATAATAAAAATAATTTTAATTTTGACACAACTTGTCAACGTCAGAAAGAAGTTTAATTAAGATTGACAAGCCTGACTTAAACAGCCTTATAGCTGCTGTACGACTTTTTTATGCACACAACTGTACTTTGTTTCTCTCTTTGTAGAACCTAGCAAAAATTGCAATGACGATGATAATACTCCAAGCTGTGACAGCTTCCCTTCGAGTGTTGAGGTAGAACCAAGGACAAATGATAATCCAGAATCAAATTTTATGCTCATGGATTATTCAGATCCAGCCACATGGACAATAATTAATGAAACTACTATGCCATTAATTTTAGAACATTTGAAAGTTCAGGATATAAATAACTTGAACTTTTCTTCTTCAAGAAAATTCTACGATGGGCGAAATTGGTATGCTTCCAAAAGTATGTTTTTTACAAAGCATATCAATGGAGAAATCAAACGTCGTGATTGGCTATTCTACTCCCAGACTAAAAATGAGGTATTTTGTGTTCACTGTCTCTTATTTTGTGACCGTGGCCAAACATATCCCAATAACGCATTTACGACAGGACTTTCTGATTGGAAAAATATATCACTTCGGACTGCTAGACATGAGCGTTCTTTGCTTCATCGTAAGAATAGTGGATATTTTGTTAATAGACGTAATCATATTGGAAGAATAGATACTCATTTAGAATCGGTATATTTACAAGAGAAAGTACTCTGGAGGAATATTCTTCTTCGTATAACCTCTGTTATAAGACACTTGGCTGTTAGAGGATTGCCGTTTCGTGGTAGAAATCAAAGGTTAGGATCTCCACAAAATGGCAACTATCTAGGATGTCTAGAGCTAATATCGGAATTTGATCCAGTCCTAAAAAATCACTTAGAAACTCGGGGAAATAAAGGTAAAGGAACCACTTCCTATCTTTCAAGTGACATTTGTGACGAGTTCATTTCCATTATGGGACAGAAAATTATCGATAAAATAATTAGTGATCTTAAAGAAGCAAAATATTTCTCAATGATTGTGGATTCAACCCCAGACGTTTCCCATTCTGATCAGCTAGCTATAATTTATCGATATATTTTGCCTAACTCCCACATTGTCGAAAGGTTCATAACATTTGTAGAGAACGCTGGTCATAAATCCGAAGAAATGGAAGAGTCCATTTTACAAATTCTGAATGTTCATAATATTAACATACTAGATTGTAGGGGACAATCGTATGATAATGCGAGTAATATGGCAGGAATGTATTCAGGTTTGCAAGCTAGAATAAAATCAAGAAATGATAAAGCAGTATATATACCATGTTCTGCGCACTCCCTAAATCTAGTAGGTGTGGCAGCGGCCGAATGCTGTTTATGCGCTACGTCTTTTTTTATGTTTGTACAAGAACTTTTCGTATTTCTATCTTCGTCAACTCACAGATGGCAGTGCTTACAAAAAAACATAAAGCAGTTCAATATCAGCGCTTTATTACCAAAGTCGCTATCAACTACCCGATGGTCCGCTAGAGCGGATGCTTGTAAAGCTCTTAAGTTGAATTTCATGAGTTTTAAGGCAACACTGGAGGAAATATCCGAAGATCAATGTCAAAAGGCCACTACCAGAGCCGAAGCTGATGGTATAGCGTCTAAATTTTCCGACTTGGAGACGGGAATTTTACTGTCATTATGGTCTGATATATTGACAAGATTTGACCGAACAAACAAGTCGTTACAAAAAGTTGATGTTAACCTAGTTGAAGTTGTACAGCTTTACGACTCGTTGCTTTCCTACATACATGATCTTCGAAATTCTTTTGAACAATTTGAAACACTTGGAAAAGAACTTTCTCGTTGTGATGATTATAAAATAGTTCGCATTCGAGTTCGGAAGCACCAATTCGATGAAGGTGCTGATGATTGCAACCCTAGTGCGCGAGAGAGATTTAGAATCAATACTTACCTTGTCATAATAGATACTATCCTGCAACAATTAGAACGTAGAAAAAGTTCATATACGGAATTGCGAGAAAAGTTCCAGTTTTTGTTCTTATTACCAAAACCCGATGCAAATATAGGAGAAATTAAAGAACGTGCTCAAGGTCTCCAGAAATTTTATCCTGATGACCTGGATGATGATTTTCCTGAGGAGTCTGTACATTTCTGTGATTTTCTTAAAACAGCTCAATGTCATCCAGAAGCAACCCCCAGACAGTTATTGGAAATGATTAGAGATAAAAAAATAGAATCAACATTCCCCAATATCGAAATTGGTCTGAGAATATATCTTACTATACCGGCATCCAATGCCAGCGCAGAGCGTTCTTTCAGCGTTTTGAAAAGAATTAAAAATTACTCGAGAAATAGGTTAAACGAGGAGAAGCTCTCATATTTGTCTGTATTATGTATTAATTCTGATTTAACGTTACAACTCGACTTTGAAGATGTCATTGACAAGTTCTCAAGCTTAAAAGCTAGAAAAGTAGTGCTTTAGTTATAGGCCTTCATACTTGTTTTCGGTTTTTTATATATTTAAAAAAAATGCGTATATTAATATATGGGTATTTTATTGCACTAGACAATTTTATTTAACCCCTTAAAGTGATATGTATAACAGGCCATACAAATAATTGTCCTACGGGCCAGAGAAAGTTTAAAGCGTCACTGGACAATACTACATATTGGCGACGAGGACAAAAGTGCAGTAAAATCATAATAACAAAACATTTGTGAATTAGTGTAGTGACACAAAGAAAACGAACATGGCAAACGCAGATAACAGGGAAACAGTAAGTAATTTCCAATTCGAAGGATTTTGCCCAGAAAAAGAGGAATGGGAGTACTATTTACAGAGGTTTGAAGTAGAATTGACGCTACATGGGTTGGATGAAAACACACCCCAAACAAAAAACATATTATTAGCAAAGGTAGGCTCGGAACCATTTAAAATCCTTGTTGATCACTTCAGGCCTGAGCCAGTAACGACAAAATCATATAGAGAAATGGTCATAGTATTAAATGCATATTATGGAAAGAAAACATATATTTTATCAGAGCGTGTGACTTTTTCATCCAGATACAGGGGTGAGTATGAAACTATGGCACAATATGTAAATGCTCTGCGAGGGTTGGCTGGCTCGTGTGAATTTGGCACAAGTCTGAATGAAAGATTAAGGGATCAGTTAGTTATTGGTATTAATAATGCCACTTGGCAAGAAGAATTAATACGGGAGTTCCCAACAAACACCGCTACACTTACCGAAGTAGAATCATACGCAGTCAAGTTAGAACAAGCATCGATACACACACAACGTTTAGCAAATTTGACACATCAAGAAACACAATCGAGGACAAACAGAGTAAACATTAACAGAGATAAGCACAGCGCACGAAATACGAGATCACATAACAAAATAGGCAAACCCATTGCTCAAACATTGGATTTGGATAAACACTGTGTTTTCTGTGCAAATGCAAAACATAACCGTAGGACAGAGTGTCCAGCAAAAGGGAAGACTTGCACAGCTTGTGGTAAGAAGAATCATTTTGCTAGAGCATGCATAGGGAGTGGCCAGGCCCATATCACTAAGAGGAGGGTGTACAACGTACGTAGGAAAGAATCCACATCAGACGATACCAGTGAAAACACCTCAGAAATTTCTGTCATTAGGAACGTCCATTCAAGCAATAAGGTAATACTGAGTGTTAAAATAAACAAAAAAAAGATAGACATGTTGTATGACCCAGGAGCAGCTTATTCTGTTATAGGGAAGGCTGTATGGGAACAAATTGGCAAACCCACACTACATGGTACAAGGAATTTAGTAGCTTATACGGATTTGGAAATCAATACACTAGGAAAGGTAAACGTAAAAGTAAATGCATTTGATGTAGATCTAGAGCTATCACTTTACGTCGTGGAAGCAAATGACATACCATTGTTTGGATTAGATTGGTGTTTGGCATTTAAAACGCCAATGCCAGAAGGCAACACAGATGTTGTGTCAATGTGTAGGGTGGAATAATTGGAACGCTAGTAATACGTTCTTTTTCGATGGTAACTAACAAAGAATGTGGTTACAACTAGACGGTGCACCAGCGCATTTTCAAGTAAATGTTAGCAATGAATTGGATAGGCAATATCCCAATAGGTGGACACGACGCGGCGGTCCACTCAATTGGCCAGCAAATTCTCCAGACCTAACGACTTCTGTTTTTTTTTATGGGAATATTTCAAAAATATTGTCTATGATTCACCACCAGACGATATGAGAGACAGAATAAGAATAGCGTTTCGTTCTTTAAGTATTTTAACAAGAGTTAAACAGTCCTTTCAAGAGAAAATTCGTTTATGTATTGAAAAATAAGGACATCATTTTGAGCACTTGTTAAAACATGAGTTTTCTTTTACTACTTAAGTTTGTTATTTGTTTAATAAAGTATGTATTTGTTGTTTACCTAGTTATGATGCTTTTTCATTATTGTGAAACAAAACCAATCAAACCGTTAGGTTAATAAATATTAGCCTTTTAAAAAATGAATTGCAAGAAACTAAAGGCTGTATTACACTTACCAAGTTATTGGCCAACAAATTGTCGGCAAGTTCTTGATCAATAACAATAGTAATAGAAATGCAATGATTATTTGTTGCACATACTTTATTTATGTAACGCTACTAACGCTTGTTTTTTGTCTGCGTTGCCAACTTAGTAATATTACAAAATACATAACACTCCCCCAAACTACCATAAAAAACATTACAAATTTAATTTAACAATATTCTTCCGGTTACGGGTTGAGCGGCGGGGAACTTGAGCACTTGGCGTATCTGGGTTCACTGGTTGGCCTGGACTCAAGTTCTTGCATCGTCTTTGGTTCTTCTAATCCATTAACCTCGGCATCAGGAATCCGGTGTTCTTGTGTTTCTTCCTGCGTTGTCGAAGTCGTGGCCTCCGATATGTTTTCTTGTATTTGAGCCGGTAACCTGGGTAATTCCATTGGGACACTGTCAGTCTCCCCTTGTGTTGGTACTCCCTTTTCTCTCGGTGTCGAATTGTGTCTGGGTCTAATGTGATCTGAATGAACGTATCGCCTTTGTTGTCCTACGTCTACTATAAAAGTTAACGTGCCCTTTCTTCTCACTATCCTTCCCGGCAACCAATTTTCGGTCTCTCCTCTTACTGTTTTTACTCAAACTTCGTCTCCCTCTGTGTATGACATTACTGATCTTCTCTTTTCATTCAATCTTTCTTCTTCGTTTGCCTTTTTCCTGTCCATGCTCTCGGCTAGGTTCGGTTTCACCATCGAAAGCAATGTCCTTGGCTTCCCATTTAATAAAAGCTCGGCTGGTGTTCGTCCCGTTGTTTCGTGTGGTGTATTTCTGTATGTAAATAGATAATTGTCCAGTAAATGTTGTAGTGTCATTTGTGTTTTACCCTTCTGTAAACCCGTAATCATTTTTCTTAGTCCACATTTGACATTTTGCACAGCTCGTTCCGCTGCTCCATTGCTTGCTGCATGGTAGGGCGGTGTCAGAATGTGTTTAATACCATTACGTACCGTGAAGTTCTTGAATTCCTGTGAGGTAAATTGTACCCCATTATCAGAAACAATCACCTCTGGAATACCATGTATTGCCATCATGCTTCTCAATTTTTCTATGGTCTTCTCGGATGTTGTTGATCTTGCAACTGCTATTTCCATCCATTTTGTGTATGAGTCTATAACTATCAGGAAGTTATATGTGATGTTATTATAATTAAATTGAGCATAGTCTATATGTATTCTTTCCCATTTTCTTTGGCTGATGGGCCAATGGTAAACTGCTTGTTTTGAAGTATTACGTGCATTCATTTGGCATGCTGAACATCCTCTCACCTTTTCTTCTATTTGTGCATCGATGTTTGGCCACCACACATATGACCTTGCTAATTGTTTCATTTTTACTATTCCTGGGTGTCCCATATCCCATATGCAATATGGACATTATATGTTCTTGATATACCTGGGGAATAATAACCTTATTACCCAATGTTAAACAATCTTCCTCACTTCCAATTTCATTTTTATGTCGCGAGTATTTTGTGAGTTCGGAATCTGTTACTTGTCTTGGCCACCCATTCATTGTAAATTGCATTATTTGCTTTAGGATTTTGTCCATTTTTGAAGCCTCTGCAATATCACTCGCAGTAAGTGCTATATCACATGAACATGAACCAGTTCACAAAAATAAGTAGTCGTTGAGAATCTATTTATATCCTCCTCTATTTGTTCTTGCTGAGGTAATGGCAACCTTGAGAGAGCATCTGCATTAGCAATGTCCTCTCCTCTTCTGTAAATAATTTTGTAATCATAAGCTGACAAAAGTATTGCCCATCTCTGTAATCTAACGGCTGTTGTGATGGATACGCCTTTTTTCTCACCAAAAATAATTGTAAGGGGTGCGTGATCTGTTACTAATTCAAATCTGCGTGCATAAAGATACTTGTGGAATTTCTTTATTCCAAAAATAATTGCAAGAGCTTCTCGTTCTATTTGAGCATAATTCTTTTCTGCAGCCGAAAGTGTCTTACTGGCAAATGCTATGGGTCGTTCTATACCCTGTTCTACATGTGCCAGGACTGCACCCACTCCCTGAGGAGATGCATCACAAATCATTCTTAGTGGCTTGCTAGGATCATATAATGTTAATACCTTATTAGTACATACCCAATGTTTGCTTTCCTTAAATACATTATTACACTCCGTTGTCCAGTTCCAAAGAACTTCTTTTCTTAGTAAATCATCGAGAGGTTTTAGTCTTACTGATAAATTTCCTATGAATCGTCCATAATAATTCAATAATCCCACATATGACTTCAATTCATGTTTATTCGTGGGTGCTGGTGCCTCTTTAATTGCCTTAATTAAATCCTCATTTGGTCTAATCCCATGTTGATCAATTACATGACCCAAATAGGCAACTGATTTAACTAAAAATTCACATTTATCTGTTCTTACCTTAATATTATATGTATTGAGTCGATCTAATACTGTTCTTAATACTTTATTACATTCTTTTTCTGAGCTTGCTGCAATTAAAATATTATCTAAATAACAAGTTACCCTTGGAAGATCTTGTAATATCTGATCCATTATTGCCTGAAATTGGAATGGTGCCGTCGCGACGCCATAGGCTAATCTCGTGAACCGAAATAACCCACTGGGTGTATTAATTGTCAATAAATGTTGGCAATCCTTGTTAACTTCTAATTGCATGTATGCTTCAGATAAATCTAAGGTGCAAAAAAACCTTACCCCCTGCTAGTGACGCGTATATATCTTGCGGATTAGGTAATGGGTAATATTCTTTATCTAGGTATTGATTTATAGTAACCTTAAAATCTGCACACAATCTTACTCCTTTCCCTGGTTTTGGAACAACCACAAGTGGAGTAGCCCAATCGCTGTGCAGCACTGGCTCCAATATGCCTTCCTTAACTAATCTCTTTAACTCTGCATCTACTACCTGTTTCAATGCAAATGGGATTGTTTTATTTTACCTGCATTATTCCTAAATACTGCTGGATAATCATTTTTTAGTTTTTCAATCATTTGTTCTCTGTTTATTTCTATTTGTGCTATTCCTTGGTGCTGTGAGATTGCGTATATATTTAGTTTTTGCAACCAGTTCCTTCCCATCAATGATGGCAATTCCTTGTTGTCAATTTTTATTATGATTGCATCCAAAACACAATTTATGTCATTATATTGTACGGGCATCCATATTTTACCTAAAATTGGTAACGGATCATTAAACCAGTAAGCAGTTAACTTAATGTCAGAACAAGGTTGTAATTTAAATTCTTTTAGAAATTTTCTATAAACTACCTCTGAAATAATTGTTACACCTGAACCAGTGTCCATCATAAACCTTATCTCTTTGTTATTTACCCTCACTTTCACCTTATATGATAATGGTATTGCAGATTCTTGTATCGTATTAATATGATACATAGAACACTCTTCCTCCCCATCTGTAATCTCAATTTGTTCTGTATCATTCTCATGTTTTACCACATACACCTTACTCTTATTCTTATTTTTATTTCGACAGACAGTCGCTAAATGGCCTACCTTCAAACAGAGATTACATTTGTAGGTTCTATACTTACAATTCGCTGGTGTGTGGTTCCCTTTTCCACACCTTGTGCAATTATTTTTGTCATGAACGTCTTCTCTTTGTTTATTTGTTGCCAATACCCTTTTTGTATGTTTGTATTGTATCCTATTAATATCAGTTGAGAACGTACCTTGACTTCTCATTGTTTCTTCTAACATTCGAGCTTTTTCATATGTTTGCTCAAAGTCTCGTTCATCTCCTAATAACTTTTGTCTTATTTGATCGTCTCGTAACCCACAAATGAGACGGTCTCGCAATGCCTCCTTCAAGAAAGTTCCAAACTTGCATGTTGTCGCTAATTGCTTTATTATTAAGACATAATCTGATATTGACTCATTTGGCTGTTGGTTCCTGCTATGGAATTTATATCTTTCCACTACGATAAGTTTTTTTGGTTTGAAATGAGCAGTTAACGTATCAATTAGAGTATCATACGATTTACTATCTACTTCATCTGGAGCTAACAGATCTTGTAATATTTTTACAATTTTTGGTCCTACTACCGTTAATAAAACCGACACCTTGTGTGTATCTTCTATTGCATTACATTTTATATAATGTTTTAATCTCATTAAATACGTATTGATATCTTCTACTGACTCATCGAAATTTTCTAATTTACCAATGCCTGCCATTTTTTTTTCTTGTTTATTTATTAACTTTATACTCTGTGTGTTCGTAATAATCCTCGTCGCCAATTTTATGTTCTTGACATAATAATAACAATAGTAATAGAAATGCAATGATTATTTGTGGCACATACTTTATTTATGTAACGCTACTAACGCTTGTTTTTTGTCTGCGTTGCCAACTTAGTAATATTACAAAATACATAACATTATTGTTGACCTTGACTGTTTTACACTTATCAATGCTTTCATTCAGCAGACACAACAGTTGCGCAACTGTTCAGTGATCATGTCGAGTAGACGACCGCTCACTCTGAACATGTTCAGGAGCGGTCGCCATTTTTGTGAGCGGAAAAATTCTATGCTCACTTGGTGAGCGTATTCTGTACGCATGCGCCATTGATTCATTCCAAGACCAACCTAATACATACTTTTGAAGAAAGTTACTAGAAAAGTAAGATACAGCAAATTAAAGGTATTGTGCAGTAATAAATGTATTATAATATTGGAGTTCACTCAGTATTTTATTCGGGGTTGGAAAAACCAGCCCTGCCACTAAAAACTACGTCAAACCTTAATGCAGAAACACAATTTATTATTATTGTTTATTCGGTTTAATCTCTATAATTTTAACATATGGCAGCAATGAAAAGTACCAGGTGACAGACGATGACATAAAGGTGAGCGGTCCTGTCCAGCGAACACTCAACTGTTGTGAAGTGAACGGTTGGAGCGGGATCAGTTCCCGATCCGCCTGCTGAATGAAAGCAATTCCTTGGCCAAGTTTTTAGATGAATTAGCAGTACCAATAGTGCAAAAGTACGAAACAAAAAAATTAATAATGTTACCGAAGATTTGCGTTTGATATTGAACGTAAAAATAACTGCACAAGAGATACAAAAGAAAATAAATAATTTACGCATAATTCTTTCAAGAAGTATCAAGTTAACATGTCATTTTTAAAAATTTTCTAAAATGGAATTTGTATTTACATTTTAGACAGTTGGCAAAAAACTTTATCTTAAAAAGCAAACGCACTCTACGAGTTTTCAGTACAGACTATTTATTGAAGTATACACAAAAGTACATGTAATGAGTAGAGGGCGCTATTCAAAATTTAAAATTTGACATCATTCTAACACCCCCACTATGTCAAACATTACAAATTTGAGTTAAACCTAACATTCTTAAAAAACTTACAATGTTTAACAGAGTTTAAACCTTTCGTTAGTAGATCAGCCGGCATCTCAGTAGTTGATAAATATAAAATTTTTACAAGTTCTTTTGCAACAGCTTCTCTTACAAAGTGATGACGAACATCAATGTGCTTAGATCTTTTGTGATACAATGGATTAACAGTTAATTTCTGAGCACTTTGATTGTCATTGAATAAAATAACAGTATTCAAATTCCCTGTCAATTCAAATAATAAATTCCTTAAATATATGGCTTCTTTGGAAGCTTCAGATAGTGCCATGTACTCTGCTTCGGTACTAGACAAAGCAACCGTTTTTTGCTTAACACTTTCCCAGGAAACTGTAGAATCAGAAAGCCTAAACACAAAGCCTGTATAAGACCTTCTATCGTGAGTATTACTTGCCCAATCAGCATCTACAAAACCCTCTAATTCTACTTTCCCTTTTTTAAATTCTAAACAATAATTTTTAGTTCCCTGTAAATATTTCAATATTCTCTTAGCACATTTCCAATGACTATCATTATAGCAGTTATTGAATTGGCTTAAGAAACTTACACTAAATGCTATATCTGGCCTAGTTAAAACTGATAAGTACATAAGGCTTCCAATTAATTGTTGATAAGGTTTATTACTAACACATTTATCATTATCATCAAGACTTAAATTAGTTTCTAATGGAGTACTGATTGGTTTACAATTTACCATATTAAACTTTTGTAATAACTGATTTATGTAATTTTCTTGGTCCAAAGTTATAATTCCTTTATCTTTATCTCTATTTATTCGCATTCCAAGACATTGCTTTGCTTCCCCTAAATCTTTAATTTTAAAGTTCAAACTTAATTTATCTTTCAAGAAATTTGTTTCATTTACATTATTTGAAAAAATAAAAAAGTCATCTACATACAGGGCAATTACAGTTATCTTATTGTCTTTATTTTTTATATATAAACAATGTTCCAATTCTGACCTTTGATAACCCAAATCTGATAAAATTGTATCCACTCTATTATACCAAGCTCTGGAGGATTGCTTGAGTCCATAAATTGCCTTTTTCAACTTACAAACCTTATTTTCATTATTTTCAACAATAAAACCCTTAGGTTGCATCATAAAAACATTTTCCTTTAAAATGCCATTTAAAAAAGCTGTTCTTACGTCGAGGTGAGTTATGTTCAAATCTAAGTTAACTGATAATGCAATTAATAGTCTCAATGTTGAGTGCCTGACCACTGGTGAAAAAGTTTCGTCATAATCAATTCCACGCTTTTGTGTAAAACCTTTTGCAACTAATCTTGCTCTGTATCTAACACAATTATCACTTCCGAACTTTCTCTTGAACACCCACTTACACTGCACTATAGTTCCCTTTTCTGGAGTGTCCACTAAATCCCATGCCTCATTCTCTTGAAAGGACTGGATTTTCTCCATCATCGCCTGCTTCCACCTCTCACTATCTGGTCTCGACAGTGCCTCTTCGAAAGTAACTGGATCGCTTTCCAAGTCTATGCAGTCTGTAGTACACATGTAAGTTACATATTCATTGAACAATTTTGGTTTCGGTTTTCTTTCTGATTTTCGTGTCACAGGTTCTTCTTGAATGTCCCTCGATTCATCTATACATTCTGTATCGACTTCCAGTTCCTTCTGTTTAACTTCCCCCACTGAATTCACTATGCCTTCATCTTCTTCTTCAGTGTTTAATACAATCTCTATTTGTTCTGATGCATCTTCTATAATCGTGACGTCTCTACTGGTAATAACAACATCTTTGTCTGGATTGTATAATCGGTAACCTTTAGTATTTTCACTAAACCCCATAAGAATCATTTTTTTTGCTTTCTTATCCCATTTTGTTCTCTTTGCTTTAGGTATCTGCACCATAACTGTGCTGCCAAAAATTCTTAAATTATTAATATTTGGTTTCTTACCTGTCCATATTTCAAAAGGGGTTTTGTTTTCCAAGCCTGAAGCAACTGATCTATTTCTTAGATATACTGCAGTATTTGCAGCTTCTGCCCAAAATCTTTTTTTCAGTTTTGCATCAAACATTAAACACTTTGCTCGTTCCACTATCGTACGGTTCATTCTTTCCGATAGTCCATTCTGCTCTGGTGTGTAGGGGTTTGTCTTTTGGTGGATAATTCCATTCCGTCGTAGATACTTCTCAAATTCATCATTACAAAATTCTTTGCCATTGTCCGTTCTTAAAGTTTTTATTTTACAGTCCTTCTGATTCTCAACCATGCCTTTGAATTCCTTGAAAAAACCAAACACTTCATCTTTTGTTTTTAAAAAATATACAAAAACAAATCGACTAAAGTCATCTTCAAAAATCAAAAAATATTTTGAACCACCTATAGATTTAACCTCCATTGGTCCACAAACATCAGCATGTATAATTTCTAATAAATTTGTTGCTCTCGTACCTTTATGTTGGAATGGTAATCTGGTTTGTTTCCCCTGACAACACACAATACAGTTTTTTCTTTCAATGTCTGTCACATTTTTGCATGACATTCCATCTACGATGCCATTTTGCATTTTATTCAAATCATTGAAATTAATATGACCAAGTCTACGATGCCATATATCATTAGATACTATTGCTGTTGCTGCCAATAAACAATCCTGTGATTTTTCTACATTCAATCTGTAAACGTTTTCTACTAAATCAGCTATGCCTACTAAGACATTTTCCCTATTGAAAATTTTACAACCATTTGTCTCAAATTTCACAGTATTTCCAGTTTTAATTAACTGACTAACCGATAATAAATTTGTTGTCAATTCAGGAACACATAAAACATCCTTAACTATAACATCATACCTTTTATTGTGTACAACAGTGGTAATATTTACATCACCAATACCAGTCACTGGTGTTTTCATTTCATTCGCCAGCATAATTTCTTGTAAATTTGTCTGCACAGAAATATTTTCTATCCATTCTTTATTTACCGTCATATGTACACTAGCTCCAGAATCTATGTACCAGTCGTTTTTGTTGAATTTACCACCCATAAATACTACACTAAAAGCATTTGAAACTTTTCGTTTCGAAGCACTATTCTCAGGTCTATTTGGACATTTATTTTTAAAATGACCAAATTGTTTACACTGATAACATTTGACATTCCTAACAGTTTCTTCTCGATTTGCAGTACTACCAACTTTATTATTAGATTTACTATGCAAGTTTCTTGTTTTACCGATAAAAGCACTACCTGCTTTATCAACATTAACGTCCATATCTAATAATTTTGTTTTAATGCGATCGGTCGTTATGTCAATGCCAGAATGTTCAATTGCCATTATCATAGGTGCAAATTTTTCAGGTAATCCTGCTAAAAGCAATGAGCCAACCCATTCATCGTCTATCTTAAAGCCGGTTCCTCTTAGCTTTTGAGCCGTTT
This sequence comes from Amphimallon solstitiale, assembly GCA_963170755.1. NCBI lineage: Eukaryota > Metazoa > Arthropoda > Insecta > Coleoptera > Scarabaeidae > Amphimallon > Amphimallon solstitiale. Next base: position 36,747,571 of record OY720685.1, on the reverse strand, counting down.
CTACGATCTGGTTTACGTATGACGCCATTGTGTCACAATCTTCGAGGCGCGTAGAAATTAAGGCGCGAAGTAAATTAATTTTTCTGGAAAAACCAGAATCATCGAATAATGACTTTAGCTTTTTCCACAATTCACCTGCATCCTTAGCCTCCTTTATGTGAACGTATAAAGGTGCGTCTATTGTTAAAATTAACTTCGCTTTTGCTTTAGCTACCTTTTCAGCGTCCGTTTCGGTTCCCGTGATGCAGCCATTTAGACCATCCAGTACGAGAAAATGTTCAACAGCAAACGCCCAATCACTGTAATTTTCTCTTCCCCTGAGTTTAGGTACATTCGAAATATAATTCACAGCCATTCTTGTACAACTCGTTATTAACCAGCAGTAATTAAAACTACCTGGTTCCGCTGGGCCCATAACCTCTTAAAAAGCAAACGCACTCTACGAGTTTTCAGTACAGACTATTTATTGAAGTATACACAAGACTACATGTAATGAGTAGAGGGCGCTATTCAAAATTTAAAATTTGACATCATTCTAACACTTTTCTTGTCATTAATATGCTTCATTTTATTGAAAATTTTTTGCTTAAAATGGAATCCTATCAAATTCGTCTATTTGTGATCACATGTCTCAAAATAACCAATAAACTCATCATTTAACTGATAACAACCCTAGGGTAGTTTTCACTTCTGTCATCAAGAGGTTGCTACGCAATGGTTTTGACGCTTATTTAATTTAATTGTATAAAATTTTTCAAAATGTCACTTTCTCGTTTTGGTATTCAAAATAATGAGTCAATTGACAAAATCATTGAAGAAAATGTACCAAAAAATACTATTAATAGTAAAAAATACACATGGAAAACATTTATAGACTTTTGCAACACCAGGAAATATGAGTTGGATGGAAATCGTACAATTGAAGAACTTGCTTTAATACTGAAAGATTGGGCAGTTAATATGAAAAAGAGAGATGGCACGGACTTTAAGGAAGCTACAGTTAAAACTATGTGTAATGTGACAAGTAAATTACTACAAGAAAAATATTACAACGAGTATAATATCATGATAGACCCCTTTAACAGTGTTGCATTCAAACAAGCCCGAAATGCACGCGACGTAGCACGAAAAAATTTACAAATAGATCCCACTAAACGTAAAACGAGTTCAGTCCCATTAAGTTCAACCGAAATGAACAAAATTATAAACTTTTGGGATGAAAATACCCCTCTAGGTCTCCTACGCAAATTTTATCATATCGCCGCGGTGGAATTGGCATGGAGAGGTGGTGAGGCTGTTGCTTCCTTGGTTGAATATTTTCATATCGAGAAAAACAATGATGGCTCTCCAACTAACAGGGTCGAATACAATCCAGTTTTCAGTAAGACCTGCCAAGGAGGTTCAAAGAACTGAGCTTCTAGTAAATGGTTAGTTCAAAAGAGTGACAGCAACGTTTGCCCTGTTAGATTATTTTTAAAATTATTATCGAAAAGAGGAAAAAATATCAAAACAAACAGACTATTTTTAAAACCGAATCGCCATTGGAAAACAGAAAATGATAAGTGGTACGACAATGTACCTCTGGGTAAGAATACCATCAACGGATGGACAAAATCTTCTGCTGAAGCAGTTGGTTTGGATACCAAAGAGAGGAAAATTACCAATCATTCCAATAGGGCAACTGCTGTTAGTACACTTGCTAAAAATGGAATTGACGAACAACAGTTGTTAAAAATTACAGGCCACAACAATGCAAATTCTATAAAACCTTATTTAAATATCGATCAAGAACATCACAATAGAATAATCAATAGTATGCGTGGAAACACATCTTCAGTAACCGAAGCGAATACATCATCATCGAAATATAATTTTTCGAATTGTTCTTTCAATAATTGTGTTTTTAATAAATAATTTTCATTGAATCGCAAAAAATTTTCTTACCGAATATCCCGCGAGCATTGATAAATACTCATAATTTTATCACAACTTCTCAAGCACGTTACTTTAGGTTAACAGCTCTCCGCCTACGGCGTCGGGCTGTTACCAAGTAACGTGCTTTCAAAAACTGATAAAATTATTTCGTACTGTTATCAATGCTCTTGGGATATTATAGCTGATAATAACTTTTGAAACTATTACGAATTGTATTTTTTAGGGGAAGGATGAAAATAAACTTCTTAGACAGAGTAAACTGCTTTAAATGAAACTTATATTCATTTATACTATTGAATATACACTTATAAACATACAAACAACTTAACATAAAGCACACCTGTTTTGGCGTCTGTAAGAGCCGTTTGCACCGTTCTAATTTTAAGGGTAGCTTAACTAAGGATCCTTAAATAATTAAGTGTAGCTTAAAGTTAAATGCATTGCACCGTTAAAAATAAAATGAGGTTTAGCAAAGTTCTGAATACACTTGGCAATGTTGTATTTTGTTCCTTCATTTGGTCTAAATCACAGTAAATTTAACTTTTAGTAGTTTACAGAACTAAAAACTGATTATCAAATCGTCTTGTCCATCTCTGTCGGTAAGAAAGCAGGACGATTTTGTTGCAGATGGGTTTGTTTTGAACCATAAAGTTTTGAATAATCATAACTGTTGACAACATTACGTTTTTGTGGCCGTAAGCACCCGTTATAGTTTTAAATTTTTGTTTCTTTCAAACTGCAGTAAGTATTATCAAAGGTGTTACGTTAAACATATACATTTTATATAATAGGGGAACAAAACTAACTTGATATATGTATTTAACAAATCCTCTTCTTCATCCAAAAAGTTCATATCTGCTACTACAAAGTGAACAACTGATCATAAAAAACAACGAAAACATTCATAGATGTTAACAAAATTTACATCAAAGGCATTTCCCGCCATTTCCGATATTGTACGTATGTATATTCAATGTTGTAAAGTGCGCAAGCTTGTAACTTTTCTTTAGGTTAAGGGGCCGTTAAGCCTTCAAAATTCCGGGCTTAAATTAAACTCTCCTTAAAGAGATTTAAGGAACACTTAGCATACTGTGCAAACGAATTTTAAAATTTAAGCTGCACTTAACGTTAAACCAGGCTTAATTGTTACGGTGCAAACGGCCCTAAGAACTAGAACTTGCTTGACATATATATCGATACTGCCAACCCGTATGTGTTACTGTCCCCTGTAGTGTAGCGCGTAATTCAAACCGAACACTCCCACGGAATATGCGCTACACTTGCAAATGTAACAAGCGTTACAATTTTTTTAAAAAAAGTTGGACCCTCTTTTAAAGCAATTTTTCGAGTCCTATGGATTCGCATAATTTAGAGAAACGTGGCTTAGGAAGCGGCTTAGTAAACATATCGGCTGGCTGATCGTTTGTTAAGATATATTCCAAATCGATTTCTTTATTATAAAATTTTTCTCTAACAAAATGATGTTGCACTTCAATATGTTTTGTGCGCTTATGAGATTCTGGGTTCTTGATTAACTTTATAGTGCTCTGGTTATCGATGAATACTTTAGTTGGGAGTTCCATATTTTCTCCCACGTCGGAAAGTAGTTTACCCAACCACACAGCTTCTTTAGTTGCTTGACAAGCTGCAATATGTTCCGATTCGGTTGTTGACAAACTCACCGACTTCTGACGTTGACTGCACCAGGTTATTGCCCCACCATTCAGTGTGAAGACGTAGCCAGACGTTGATTTTCGGGTTTCCAAGTCGCTGGCGTAGTCTGAGTCTGAAAAACCTTTTAAATTATCATTATTATTCACATATTTTATACCTGTATTTATGGTTCCTTTCAGATATTTAAAAATCCTTTTGACAGCGTTCCAATGAGTGGTTGAATATTCATTTACATGCCTGCTCACCGCTCCCACGGCTTGAGCAATGTCCGGACGGCTGACCATGGCTGCAAACATCAGAGAGCCAACCGCCTCTCGGAAGGGTACGGAACCCTCAAGTGTTGTTCCTGAGTTGTCAGTTAAATTTGTGTGTACGTCGGATGGCGTACTGATTGGGTTGACATTTTCGAAACCAAAGCGTTTCAATATTTGCTTGATGTAACTCGTTTGATGTATGGCAATTGAACCATCAATATTTCTGGTAATCTCCATTCCAATGAAATAACGTGGTTCGACAAACGTCACTTGAAATGCCTTTGCTAGTTCCTCTTGAACAAAATATAAAGCTTCCTTACTGATTGCAAGTATTAAGCCATCATCAACGTACAATGTCAATAATATCACTGTATGATTGTTTTTGTAACAAAAAACACAGTTATCTGCTGAACTTATTCCAAATCCAAGGTGTCTTAAAAATTCATTAAATTTACTATTCCAACACCGTGAAGCTTGTTTTAGGCCGTATAATGCTTTATTCAATTTACATACATAACCCTCTTCAATCCCTACACCTGCGGGCGGTGTTAAATATATTTCTTCACTGAGGTCACCATTTAAGAATGCTGTCTTTACATCAAACTGAATCATTTTATAGTTATATTTTACAGCTAGTGATAGCAAAGCCCTAATCGAATCATATCTGACAGTTGGTGAGAAGATATCTGTATAGTCTATGCCTTCCATCTCGGAAAAACCTCTTGCACAAAGTCTAGCCTTATACTTCTTGTTTGGTGTTTGCTTAATCTTAAATACCCATCTTGAGCTGATTATATTCTCTCCAGGTGGCATTCTTACGACAGTCCAGGTATTATTTTCTTTTAGAGCAAGTAATTCATCTTCTATCGCTTTCTTCCAAAATTCTTTGTCTTCGCTGTCCATCGCTTCATCGTATGTTTTCGGAGCCTCGACTTCTACAAGGTTTACTTCATACCTCTTTGGCGGTTTTATGTTCCTACGAGGACGCAAGTTATGTTCTAATTCCTCGTTGCTGTTGTTAGCCGTAACATCTTCTCGGATTGCATCATCTTCATTGGTAGGATTTTCTTCAATCGTTTCATTGCCAATTGCGATGGGAACGTAGTTTTTACGTATCATTGATTCACTTGGTTCTTCTTCAACAAAAATCACATTTCTTGAAATAGTAATCTTTTTATTTGTAGGATTGAACAATCTATAGTCTGTACTATTTCCTTCATATCCAACCATTATTAATTTCTCACTTTTTGGATCTAACTTCTGGAACGTGACAATAACAAGTAGTTCCAAAAGTTCTAACATGGGATAGCAACGGTTTCTGTCCTGTCCAGGCTTCATCTGGTGTTTTGTTAAGTACCTGACTATTAGGTGTCCTATTAAGTATGTATATTGCACAGTTAATAGCTTCCGCCCATAGGTAAGTAGGGGTATCTCGGCAGTACATCATAGAACGTGCGCTTTCAACTATGGTTCTCATTCCCCTTTCTGATCGCCCATTTTGTTGTGGGGTGTATGGTGCCGTTCTTTCAAATGTAATGCCTTTCTGACATAAAAAGTTTTGTAGGTGCTGATTTACATACTCTTTCCCATTGTCTGTGTGTAGTGTTTTAATGTTGTAGCCGAATTTATTTTTTACCATACTATAGAATGTTTTAAAACATTCATAGACATCACTTTTATGTTTCATAAAGTATACTACTCTGTAACTAGTGCAATCATCCTTGAAAAGAACGAAATATTTGTAACCACTTACTGATTCTGTTTAAAAAGGGCCACATACATCACTGTATATTAATTCTCCAGGCTTCTGTTTTACATGTTTATTTGAATTTCTAAACGGCAATTTGTGTTGCTTACCATAAATGCACGCTTCACAACAAAAATCTTCTGTATTGTCAACACTCACTCCTGATACAAGTTCCTTTGTTAACATTTCACGTAGTGATTTTAGATTCACATGAGCAAGTCTTTCATGTAATGTCTTGAAATTAGTTGTTACAATATTTGTTTCAAGCATCACTGTTTTGAACAACATTCGATACAAGTTATTTTCTTCTTTCACTGCACATGCTGTTAGTTGATTTTTATTGTCATAAATTCTAGCATAATTATGTTCTTTCACTATTTTCATTTCTTTATTTGTTAGTACACCTTCGGAGAATAAGTTTCTTTTTAGTTTTGGTATAAATAACACATTTGTTATGATTGCATCATGCCACTGTTTATTTATTAACTTTCTTATTTTTACAGTACTTTTTCCTTTTATATCTAAACACTCGTTATTTCCTAGGGTCACATGATTCTTTTCACTTGTCAGTTCTAATTCCGAAAAATGTCCTTCACGATAACACATATGTGCAGAAGCACCACTATCTAATGTCCAATTGTCATGATCATGGTAGTTCCTAGTACCTGAGTCCAATATATCTTGTTCTACTTGAAATGCAGACATACCTGTATCTGCACTCTTCTCACGAGGTTTGACATGTGAATTCTTATTTTTATTTCTGCAATTTCGGGCCATGTGCCCTTTCTTGCCACAAGAATAACAAACAAAGTCCTCTTTTCTATTGGGGTTATCATGTTTCTTTGTCCCTTTCCAGTTATTCTTTTTGTCTTTTGAACTTTTTGTCGATGTTGCTAGAGCAATTTCAGATTCTTCATGTGCGGTTAAACTGCTTTCTTCATCTAACAGTCTGGCTGTCAAATTTATAATGGTTTGCTTATTTTCGTCCAAGGATAACCAGGCCTGTCTGAAGCTACGATATTTGCTTGGCAAACTGCTTAAAATTTTATTCATTATTGCTGCATCACTGATTGTATCACCTGTTTCTCGAATCTGTCGGGCAAGATTTTCTACCTTAGCAATGTGTTGAGCAATAGTATCACTTGTTTCCATTTTATGTTGATGGAATCTTTCATGAACTAACATTTTGTTAGTTTCTGTTTTTTGTTCATAGATCGAACTAAGTTTGTCTAGTATTTCTTTTGATGTCTTACAATTTTCAATTAGAGTAATCTGGGTTAATTCCATAGCTGCTGTTAATGTAAACATTGCCACAGCATCATTCTTCTCCCATTGTTCCACCTCTCTTATTGTCTCCGGTTTGTCCAGATCAATTTCTGGCTTCTTTGTTGAGCCAGATGTAATGCTGTATACACCCTTAGCTTTAAGTGCACAGGTTAACTGAAAGTTCCATTGCTGGAAGTTTCTTCCATCAAACTTGTTGATTACAGCCACATCTATTTTGTCTGTCATGTTAAAAATGTGTATCTTTCTGTCTGAAACTACTATCAGTAAATTAGTAAATTTTCTTTACGTCCTGGGCCACATAACCTTTTAGGGGAAGGATGAAAATAAACTTCTTAGACAGAGTAAACTGCTTTAAATGAAACTTATATTCATTTATACTATTGAATATACACTTATAAACATACAAACAACTTAACATAAAGCACACCTGTTTTGGCGTATGTAAGAACTAGAACTCAGTACTGCCGCCACGAGCTCCAAAAAGGTACTGAATTTTCGTACTGAATTTACAAAAAATGTACTGAATCGACAAAAATTTATTAATGACCATTTTTTAGTCTCAACAACAATAAAATTAATCACCAACATGTGTAATGACTCCATTCAACTTTCATAATCTTAAATAGGTATTTACCACAACCATATTAAGTACCTATATCCACATTTTTCAGCTTCCTACAATAATTTTTAAATACTATATAGGACTTTTCGGTTTCTTTTCACGATTTGTCATTTGTGTTTCAAATGATATTCCTTCTTCTTATGTAAATAATATAATAATTGAAAGCAGTCGAACTAATGCATATTTATTATATGTATGTTAAATAGACAATATATAATGAAATTTATAAATAAATTCAAGTACAATTTACAAAAGAATTTTTATTCTTCTTGCTTTCTGTGGCCGGGAGGTCGTCTATGTACTTGTCTCGTTTGCAAACTTTTTGGATAAATTTAACACACTGTATTCAGTTTTACATTAAACTGTCTTCCTACTTTCCTACATCAACAGAAGATTTTCCCTTGCGTATTTCGTTACTAATTTTGGCATTTCGCATTCGCCATCTCAACCGTTCCATGATGCAATAATGACAATTCTTGAAATTGTTTTGACAAAAGGTGAAACTCATCGTGAAAGGTAACCGAAAAACGCTGTAAAATGTTATCAATTACTTTGTACTAAAATTAATAAGCTCTTCACTAGGTTCCCTTTGATGGCAAGCGATATTGTCAATCAGTTGCTTGGCAAATAATAAATTTTCGACCGTATCTATAAACTATTTCTATACTTGTTTTTTTATAATTCTATATAGCAGATAATTTAAAATAAAGATTTTTTTTAGTACTTGGATTTAATTTAGTACTGAAACCTTCAAGTTTGTACCGAATTTAGCTCTTTTTGCAAAATGGCGTACTGACGTACTGGATTTGGAAATATTGTACTGAATTCGGTACAATTGTACTGAAACGGCAGCACTGCTAGAACTTGCTTGACATATATATCGAATATATCGATACTGCCAACCCGTATGTGTTACTGTCCCCTGTAGTGTAGCGCGTAATTCAAACCGAACAGTATTATTAATTACAACTGTACTTACGAAAGTTGTACGTATAATTTAAGGAAGTTATTTATTTCATTGAATATCACAATCCTTGTTTATTAATACTATAGTTATACAACTGAAGGTTAGTTCGGGTAGGTAGCCAACAGAGGGGTTGGGCAGTAGGATGTGCCCATTCGTATTTTCTCCCGCTAAATTTGTTATAGTAAAAGCAGTCTTCTCGTAGTAGTAAAGAGAAGCCAATGGGAGCTTAAAGGAAGTGACGCAATTATCCAATTACACCAATCGTGTTTGTTACAATTTTGTAGGCGTTTTGCTTTAGATTTAAATATCTTAAAATATTTTGAATTAAGGGATATGATAAGTCTATTGACAATAATTTTTCAAATTCCAAAAATAAGTGATGATGTGATTGTGGATGTTAAGTGTTATTCTGAAATACATATTGCAAGACGATGTAACGAAGAAATGTCATTTTTCCTATATGTTTTATCTTATAATTGACAATGATATTGCAGTACAAGCTGAAAAGGGTTCAAACTACTAACCTTTAAAGAAATCTTTGCTTGGTTAGGAATTAATTTGTTTGTATAAGTTGTTGGGTATGTACTATCCTCAACAATATTTGATGATTATTCATCCAGGCTTGCATCATGGCAGTTGTTGTTACGATTCAGGCCTGAATAAAATAAAACTAACTAGAACCATAATAAAATAAGTAATGTCAAAGCCGAGTACATTTAAGTGTGTATCTAATTAACTTTTATGAAGTGATATACCTCACTTCAACCAGTATGAAGGCTAAAATTCTACATATATAACACAATAAAATCCATGAAGATTTCAAACAATTGCAATTAAACGTGGGTGAAAGAAAAATTAAATAGTAGAAATATAAGTAAACTAGCTTGATAATGACATGTAATGTCGAAACTGCAGTCACATAGTGATTAAAATAAAGTGAAGTTATTCAAATTTAATTGTGTTTTATTTTACTTATGTATATCCAGTATCATGAATCTTCACAAAGTAACAGCCGAAAGTGTTATATATTTTAAACTAGTTTTGTTTGATAACCCCAACGTAACTTCAATTATTAGGAATTACTATTATTCAAAGCAATTTTTAAAATCGCAGGTAAATATATACAAATTGAAGAAACGTCCATATACAGACCACGTGTAGGCAGTACTTACTATATTGATAATTACCAAGAATGTACATGTATAATGAAAGTTGCTGCGACTTCCCTGATGAGATGAAGTATTGTGGGTGTAAAAGCAGGATTAATTATAACACTTCTACAGTAAGAAGGATAGTGTTTCTATTATAATAATAAATTTATTATATCAATAATAAGATATACATACAGTTTACACAATAGCACATCAAGCAAAAATGTAATGATAACGTCAACACAGAGTGTCACAGGGCTAATTTATGTCATTCCGTGCGTTCAGGGAGTTACGGCGCTGGAAGCGTATACCGCTAGAGCTTGTGGCCAGCGCCTGAAGTCATTGAACGGGTCACAGTAGTACATTTTAAAATTGTTGCTTGGACATGCGTACTTTTACTACTTCTCTGAAGTCTGACAGCGGCAATATGGTGTTGTGAAGTTTATTATTATTTAATTTAATTATTATTATTATTGTTTGAAGTATGAAGACGTGACACACGTACTTTTAAAATCTAAACTAAAAATAAAGTCAACGTATTTGGTTTGTAATTAATATATGATAGCAATATAAAATCCTTATTTTAGAATTGACCGAGGAGATGTTAAATTATTTACTATAATATAAAATGTGTCTATATATATATTTAATACTACATGTTACAGTGTATTATTTATATGGATTATGTGGAAGTTTTCGATGAAGTTGGCGTAATTTATTATCAATATTATATCAGCAGTTTTGGTTGATATATTTATCGGCACTGTGAAGATATTCATTTCAATTTTAATTAGTTGATGAATTTTCTGAATGCTAATGTTCCAGTAAGAGTAGGTATAACCACAGAATTATAACTGATACATAAATTTATTACAAAGAAATAACTTTGTGTAATTATTTTATTACTGTAGTTGTAAAAACAATATTCTTCCAATATTTAACTTATTGAAATCTGATGTTAGCAAATTCGTTGGAATGTTTTGAGGTTTTAGTTGAAGATGATGTAACGATTAACACTATTATATTAGCAGTGTTGGCTGAGATATTTATCGGCACTGTGAATAGTTGTTCATTTCAATTTTAATTAAGTAATTGATGTATTTTTTGAATGCTACTTTGTAATAAGTGTATAAATGAATAAATAAATCGCCTATCCTATTGATAAATAAATATGACATAAACTGATAACATTGTGTGTTTGTTTTATTGTTGTGGTTGAAGAAGCAATATTATTCAAACATTTATCGTACTGGAATCTGATGGTAGATCTTGTGTAAAAGTCTTAAGTTACGTTACCTAATAGACTATGTAGCTATCTATACTTATGCATACAATACTAATGTATTTTAGAACACGAAAATATAATAAGAAGATAAGGCCCAAAAACAAACAATAGTATATACTAGCAATAGCTCATTAGTTTCAGTAGCAGCTCTTAATATTTTTGATTAAATTTTGTGCCAAATTAGAAGGAATTATGCTGTTTGACATTACTTGTTAGTTATATCTATTTCAAAATACATTTCAATACCTATATAAACATATCAAAAAGACTTATTAGGCACTATTTTAGATCTACTGTGCAACATAATTGAAGTTTTTATTGATCGTATTATTCACAAGATTCAAATTTGAATTTTAACCACTTTCTTTTACCGCTGCTAAGTGATCGAGCCAAATTTATTTTCATATATTACTTAGGATTCACTAACAGTTGTTTGTTTATTAGAAATAAATAATCTATTTCAAGTAGAAAAAAGATATTCACTTATCAATATCTATTTTATATGATAAATTTACCTATAACTTTCGCATAACATTAAATATAACAACAAGTACAACAGCAACCGTAAAAATTATATTTACTACTACAATTAAGAAATTAATGTGTTTATTAATCCGCGGGTTTGAATTTTTAAATTCATATTTGAATATTCACCGCTTATCCCCACTTCTTTCTAGCGCCGCTAGGTCATCGAGCGAAATTTATTTTCGCTAGGCAAGATGGCGACCGCTAGCTCCAGCGCCGGCACTCAGCAGTCGCGTTCAGGACACCGCTCGAGCTAGCACAGCTCAGCGCTAGCGGCGCCGTAACTCCCTGAACGCACGGATTGACATTGTAGAATGCTTTTTGAAGGAGAATGTCCTTTATTTTCTCTTTAGATACGAAAATAGAAAGATGTCTACACATAACTTTGATTTTGTTAAATAATTACCAGTGACGTGTTGTACTGAAGTGACTTTTGTCCTATGTAATACGGGATGTGCAGCAAATGGTTATGAGGGGTGGAGACTTCTGTAATCTCACCCTTAGTCATCAGATGTGACTGCTTTTTCAAAGCCCTCCTTAGTTGTTGCAGAATATGTGTCTAGACTAATGGACTTATCATAAGTTCTCTGAAGAGAGGTTTGCAGCGAATAGTTTGTGAAACACAGACAATTGCTCGAACAGCCTTCTTCTGCAGGATGAACACCTTTTCTACATAGGCCTACTTACCCCATATTGGTTAAACATTGTTGATATGTGATTTGATAGTCCATAGTATGTCGTTATTCCAGTAGACTATCAGTTATAAATCTGATACGTCTAATTGCATAAGTAGCAGAAGATAAGTGTTTAACTAATTCAACTATCTGCGGCTTCCATGTTAATCTTGTGTTTAGTCTAATATCAAGGAATTTTCAATTCGTAGAATATATGTTTGATCTATGTTTACTAGTAAAATAAATTGTCTCACATTTATCCTGGTTAAGTGATAAATGATTGGCTGTGAACCATTTAAATTTCTAAATTCTGAAGATACCAAAACCATAAAATAATGTGGTGTTTATAATGCATTTTCTTTGTAAAACGTACTACATTACTGGTTTGAAAGCCTCACATAAACCAGTCAAGTTGATGAAACCATGCAAAGCAACTTAATAAATGTTGTGGTTCGGATAGCTTTTAATTTCTTTTTCTTCTTTTACATAATACCTAGGTATATCTAGTCATACCGAATATATAGAAGACTGTTTTAGACATACCTGTTGAACACATAGAAAAAAATTAGAATAACCCAAACTCTGAACCCGAAACAGACTGACATTTCATGTAGGTGAGTATTTAATAAAAATGCTGACTTTTTAATACCGTTTTCTTGTTTAGATTTATTTCTTTAAAAAACATGAATACGTTTTTTTAAAAGCCTTTTGTATGTCTTTTTTTTTATTATGTTATAAAAGGGTAATTGTGAGTATAATAAGGGAAAAAAATAGTAATCCTACGATTCTTCAATAAAACATTTACTTAAATCTACTTTATCACAGTTAAGCTATATAGGTTATGTTGATATGTAATAGGCAGAGAAATAGAGTAGGGGAGAACGCGCTTAAAGATGCGCCAACTAAGTTAAATTGAATTCCGCCATTTTGAAGGTTGCTCACAAGCCTTACAAAAATGTTTGGAACAAATAACTTTATTTTTGGACCAGGTCCACGTTTCAACATTTTTTCCTAGCACATCTAACCACATTTTCAATGAATCACCCCGTGGAAATCTACAAATAGTGCAGAATTAATCGCGCTCTTAAAGATGCAATTCTTTCATTCTATTACGGTAATATTTATACCTAGCTCAACAATTCGCATGTAAAGTTCATTGACTTAGAAAAATGTAAACAAACTTACGTGTGAAAAGAAATGCCTTCCGGCTTAAATCTTCGACTGTTACTGCAGCCCAACACAGAGCACGACATGTTAATAACACACACAAGTCCTTTTTAATACAATTAATTAAAAATAACCTCCAAGCTTGACAATTACAACAACACAAGTGCCAATTACCCTGCAAAATGGCGACCACAATAGCGTTTGCTTAAAACTGGATGCGCACTCGTCGAAGCGCGTTCTCCCCTACTCTATTTCTCTGGTAATAGGGCAATCCAACGACCTGTCAAATAAAATTCAAGATGGCCGTTGTGGGCAAACAAACGGATTTGTATAATTAAAATTTGACTATAAGTGCTCTTATTAAACAATTATCTTATTAAACTAACTTACTAAGGTCATTATCTAGTTATCTAAGTATGGTGTTGCGTATCAAAAGCTAAAACTTATAATTATGTGACCAGAACGTTCTGTATTGCAGTGTGTTTGAAAGAAGTGTTTCATGAAAAAAACAGCTGTAATTATTGCCTGCTTTGAAGTTTTCATTGGAAAACTAGATAATAATTTAGCTCAGCAGCAGTACTGTTCTAATTATAAACACGAAGAAATTTTAATAGCAATAACTCCTCAGATAACTAAATGCCATATTTGTGAAGCTCGGGGTGACATACATCTGAAAATTGAATGGATGAAGTAATTTTTGCAACAATCTTAACCCAGGATATGTTGTTCTTGGAGAAAGAGAATTTTTAATAAAGGAAGCACTAGGAATTCTGCAAGTGAATTTTAGTTATTCCAGCTTTTACTAAAGGAAGAACTCGTTAACACCATAAAATATGTCATTCCACTATCATGTTAAAAAAAGTGTAATAATATGCAGAAATTAAACAGTGTAGATAAAATTGTGATTGTATTTAATGCTCTAATTAACATATGTAAGTTATAAATGATTTTGTATTTATAATTATTTATGGCACTATATAATCTTAATTTATTCCTGTACAATGTGGCCATTATTTTAGAATTTAAATAGGCATTTCGTTACAGACAAAACACAAAACTTTAATAATAAGTTAAATTTATTTATTAATATATTTGAAATCTGTTTACATTCTTTTAAGTCCTAAACTGTTTATACATTGTACGCTAAATATTTATAATAAACTTTTATAATCTTACAACACATAATATTTCTATATGATTAAACTTATTTCCTTATTACTATTTATTAACTATTGCTTCTATAATAATTAAGTTAAACTGTTTTAATAAATAAATCTTATTAAACAATCCTCTGATTATTTTGTCAGGTATTGTAAATTTAAAGACAAATTTAAATAATTAATCCTTAATCAGTGCATGAGTGGCTTTGTTTTTCTTCGTATACTAGAAATAATAATGCACCAACATAACTGCAATGTTCGGCTGTTACCAGCCATGTATGTAGAGTGAGCCGAAAGTATTGATTCACATTTCATAATAATGCACTACACACCCATTGGTTTTAAACTAACTTCTTATAAATGTTTCACCTAATCAAAAACACATACTTGTCCACATAAAATAAATAAGTTGTTAATAAATGTAAGCGGGGATACTCTTGAACACTGTCATTTGGTGCTTAGTGTAATAAATATGTAATAGAACCAAATATAAAATAATATTCATACTTGGCACAGGTGGAATACTATTTATTAAAGTGTCTAATTTCAAGAGTGAATGGATCCATATTATCAACTAATTTAATGTTCATCTAATAGCTGCCAAACAATACATTCTCACACGAATAATTATTTTCTATGATGATTTCAACAAAATGTTACTCCAACTTCTGGATTTTCAGTTAAGAACTTCTTCAGGTAATCACTCTGCATTATCATGTTTATAAACTCAGCACACACGAAAAGTAAAACCATATTAAAACTAATAATGATGGCATACCAAACTAAGGTTCATTCGTTGTTTGCCCACAGACGCCATATTAGATCACGTGATTTGGATTCCCAAACGATGTGAAAAGCAAATCAAACAAAATATACTCTTATGTAAAATTTAATAGAAAATATCAAAATATATTTACATTTTTTATAACTTCCGGATTAAATTGTGGGAGTGACATTGAGAATATTTCATTGGCTGAGCACTTTCATTCATTCGTATTAATCCATTTGAAAGATATCAGAGGACGACACTTTACTACATAAGAAATATTTACAGTTTTCTCTAGGTTGAATAACTATAGTATTTATAAACAAGGTCACAATGTTGCACACATTACTTTAGACCTTGTTTATAAATACTATAGTTATACAACCTAGAGAAAACTGTAAATATTTTGAAAAGGAATTAGCCACATGTGCGATTTAAGCACGTATACATAGGCGAGCATGTATACATATTGCTGTGACCTCTTCTACTTTGGTTAATAACCAAAAGTTAAATTAATAAATTAATGTACTTTAGTAATCTCAGGGTCTAAGTGTGATTTATTTGTTTCGATAACGGGTAATGTGTCGCAGTCTTATACTTATTGTGAGTCCTAGCTGTGATAGTGATGTTTACTTTCCTTAGATTCTCCCTGGGATGGGTATAAATAAGTAGATATAGAATGTCAGCACTACTTATTTTATTTAATATAAATTTTTACAAAAACATTGAGTAAATACCATTATTATGCAATACAATACATTATTCATTTCATTATTATATCCAGCCTTTTTCATCTGCGGTACAAGCACCTTGCAATCCTTGATTCTTTATGAAATTGTTAATAATAAATAAAAATAAAATTCACTGCTCTAATCCTTCATGTATGCTCATATTTCGAAGTTGCCGTTATTCAACTAAAGCGTTAGCACCTCGTTAAGTCGCCCTGAACTGAGATTCGCACGTCAATCCAGAGCTTACTTAAAGAAGAATTTATTTTTAATTATTTAGATAATATTCTAAATTTTATTGCTATCCGAAAAATTTATTAATGCTTCGTTAAATCGCCTTGAATCAAGATTCGCACGTCAACCCAAAGCATATTCAAAGAAGAATTTATTTTAAATTATTTAAATAATGTTCTAAATTTTATTGCTATCCGGAAAAATTACTAATGCTTCGTTAAATCGCCTTGAATTAAGATTCGCACGTTAACCCAAAGCATATTCAAAGAAGAATTTATTTTAAATTATTTAAATAATGTTCTAAATTTTATTGCTATCCGGAAAAATTACTAATGCTTCGTTAAATCGCCTTGAATTAAGATTCGCACGTTAACCCAAAGCATATTCAAAGAAGAATTTATTTTAAATTATTTAAATATTCGAAAATTTTGTTGCTCGATAGTTTATGAAACACTCATGAAGGTTCTTTCATTTATTTATTTTAGGATTGCAAGATGGAGTTTATTTTATAGTGCTTGTACTCACTTTTCTTGGTTGTATAACATCTCGAATTCCTCCTGGTAGCCCAGTCCCTCCATTTTAATTGAATTTATTGTTGTAGCTTTTGTGCGGTCCAATCCCGGTATTTCGCGCCTCTATATATATCTGGCGCGCAGTTATCGTTGCCGCTTCTTACGACTACGGCGTCTGAATCTTAAAGCGTTTTATGCCTTTAGATTCTTTATTTCTTCGGAGCACTGGTTTAACTATTTTTCTTTTTAAGTCTTGAAGAGCTTCCGGTGGACTTCCTATGGACTGCCTTATTTTTGCCTGTGTGTCGCCTTTTATGGCGATTAACATTTGACGAACGACTTATTTTGTTTTAAATCGTTCCTTTAGTTTGAATTTTCGTCTGCTACGCCCTCCGTGTTTATTTTGATAACTATTGAAATTACGTGGTCATGTGACCTTCTTTCCACCATGTTTGTTATTGTTATTATTTATTCTATACTTTTATTCCATGGACATTTTGAATGATTTTATTTGTTGGTAAGTATTCTTTTATTGTCTTATATTATGTACTGACTAATGCTTTATTTATTTATTTTTAGCCTAAATGTCTTGAAGCATTTGTACGTGAATAAAATTATGTACTATCGCATATTTAGATGTACATTCAACAATGTCTTTTTATTCTGTAAATATCAGTGAATTTGCATAGCCAGCATAATGTTTTATTTTTAATGGTGAATCAGGCCACAATATTTACATTCTGGGTGCGTTGGTGTATCTCGAAAACAAGTAAATCATATATCTTTGTATGCGTTTTGGTGTCCCTACGGACGAAAATATAATTGCTTTTAGTGACTGTGAAATAAGTGGTATTTATATATTTATTTATGTATATAGACCTTTGTTTAATATTGTATTCTTGTTTTAGCTTGGACTTTCTTGGAATATATTCGTGTAGAGAAGAAAATAAACAAATCGTGCCCCTTACGTACACTCAATAATATTTTATACAGAAAATATAAGTGAAACGTGCATAGTGATACATAACATTTATTCTTGACAATGTTGGTGGTTATAATATTGATATTCTTTGTGATTATTCTTTATTTCAGAACTATTATTGCTGCTAAAGAATGTATTGCCGGGTTGACCTACTTTTCTATTGACTGCTAGTAATACTGCTTTAAGTTATTATATCCTTTTTATTAAACGGAGGTCAGTATTTGAATATTGTCTTATAGATATTTAATTCCTGTACACTAATTTATTTAAGTTGAGGTTAATATTTTTTTAATTCTTACATTATTTTTAATTGTGTGCTATTATTTTTTACGGGTATGCAACCCATATTGCATTTATGTGTATTCCACTGCATAGTTAATAAGAATGAGTAAATACCCATCGTTATTGTACAATTTGAATTATGTATATTTTTACTTATAAATTAGTGGATTATACTGTATTTATTTGTTAAAATATTGAATTATTATTTATATTTAACATGTAAATTTATATTTATTTAAAATAAACATAGTGATGTTTTATTTCTGTTGATTCTTTATTTGTTTGGTTTCTTTATTTATCTATTTATTTATTTACAAGAAAATACCACAGCATATCCCAAGTTAAGAAACTGTCAATATGCCATAGTTGACTACGAAAAATATGCGCATATTGCATTTTCTTTACTTAATGGTATTTTTTTAAACTTTTACTTAGCTAATATTCTTACGTCTAAATTTACTATATTTTTATGTGGGAACTATCCCTTTTTGTTTCTTAATATCTATTTATTCTAACTTAAGTGTTATAATCCTGGGAACTATCCCTTTTTACTTTAATACCTTATTTATCTAGCTTAAATAATATAATTCTGGGAACTATCCCTTTTTGTTTTCTCAATATTTATTTACATTTCTTAAATAATATAATCTTGGGAGCTATCCCTTTTTATTTTTGTAATATTTATTTACATAACTTAAATAATGTAATCTTGGGAACTATCCCTCTTTGTTTTCGTAATATTTATTTGCGTAACTTAAATAATATAATCTTGGGAGCTGTCCCTTTTTATTCTCTTAATATTTATTCATATAACTTAAATAATATATTTTTGGAGCTATCCCTCTTTATTTTCTCATGGGTTCATATTTTTCATCGTGTGAGTTTTATATTTTAACTTTACCCCCTTCATTTTTGTTTGATATCTTAGTTTGAGTTTTCACCTTTCATTTTTAATAGGAAAGTGGTACTTAATTTATTTAAAGTGAGACATATACAAATATATAATGAATTGGAAATATCTTCTTCGTGTGGGTTCAATATCTTTTGCGTGGCATCAATTAAGCCTACAATTGATATTCATATACATAAAATCTTATTATTTTCCACATATCAGTCGGGGAATTTATCTTGAATAAATAGTATTTTCTTTTTATTTTCTTCATGTTACCTGCCCAAAAAGAAACTTTTAAAACTATCGTAGCAAACCACTGGGTATCTGTGTACTTCATTGATAATGTTTCCTTTGGATCTTCTATATTTTTCTCTTTTACAGCGACAATTGGACTGATAAAGTTCACTTCTGCTTTTTCCATTATATTGTTCTTCAGCATTTCTTTTATTTCTATAATTTCCCTTGCTCCTTGTATTTATTGGGAATATGGATAGATTTTCACATAGAAGGGTTCCTTTTCATTTACCTCGAGCTTATGCTCGTAATTTCTTACCAAGCCAGGACTGTCGTCGACTAGTCTCTTGTGCTTATTTAAAAGATTGCTCACATGATTTTTACACTTTTCATTGCAATTTATACTTGTACCATCCCTTTTTGATGTGAAGTCCTTATTCTTTGGATGCTTCACGAGATGCGTACATTTATTGTCATATGAATTGTTAATCATTTCTTGCGTGAGTTCCTTTTCTATTTCTTCTACATATAATTTATTAATTAATTTTATTTATTTCTTTACTGGTGCTTCTTCGCTCCATGGAATTGTCATATTTCTTATGTGAAAAGTCTTGTCCTTCATATCCAGTCTTGTGCTATATTGACTTAAAAGTCCATTCCCAATATGCAGTTGCAATTTAAATTATATACTACTACAAATTCTGTTAGTAGGTTTATTTTGTTTATTTTACATTAACGCAGAAAACTTTATCAATGGTTACCAAAGGTTTTTTTTATTTGCTGTAATTATTTTTAATCTTCTTTATAGGAATATATCGTCCTTGTTTCCCTAAATTTTCATTCATAACGCTGTGGTCGAGTAGCTTTTATTTTATTTATTTTTCTTCCCCAATTCTGATTGATATGTGTGGTAGTTCAGTGGTACTTTCATTGGATCTGCATATTTGTATATGTCTCGTGTTTCATTTTCCTTGATTGGGGTGTCGTCGTTGGCTAAGGTAGGAGTAGGGTAGCCATGTCCCATCGGAGGTCCCCAATTTATCCTCCGCCGTGCTCCTTGATTGGGGTGTCGTCGTTGGCTAAGGTAGGAGTAGGGTAGCCACGTCCCATCGGAGGTCCCCAATTTATCCTCCGCCGTGCTCCTTGATTGGGGTGTCGTCGTTGGCTAAGGTAGGAGTAGGGTAGCCACGTCCCATCGGAGGTCCCCAATTTATCCTCCGCCGTGCTCCTTGATTTATTGGGAATTTATTTTCCCAAAATCTTGAGGCGAAAGTCAATAATGTTCTTGTTATGCCGAAGTATATCCTCGAGGTACGTCGTTGGTGTTCTAAGTTCCCTATCTTCTTGGTTACTTGAACGTGTATTTATTGAATGGTAAAGTGATACTTTATTTTCTTTATTTATTTCTGTGGCTATACTTATTCTTCCTTTTTCCATTAGTACAACCTCTTCGGTCCCCCTCAGTGTGTTGACTTCTTTGTGTGTCATTATAACCTTTCCAATTTTAATACTAAGTGCCTGTCGTTTCCATGAGCCTGTATATTTTCCTGCTCCTATGAGTATTTCTAATGTTTGCCGTGAAATGTATAGATGTGAAATTTTGTTATCTTCTTCTTCATATAGCAACGTGTCCAACTGTGTTCTCAAAATTTTCTTATTGGAATCCATGTATTTGGTTCTTCTCCATGTATGTTTTATTGTGGAGGTTTCTTTGACTTTTGTTACTATTTGTGCATCATCTTCATGGGTTGGCATATTCTCGTAATTTCTTCGTTTTTCGTTGTATTGGTGTTTATTATTTCATTTTCAAATGATTCTTCTTCGTCAAATCGTTCTATCGTTTCGTCCATTCTGTCATTTGTTTCGTCTATCAGTGATCTGTACGTATTCTCACATTTTCTTGTATTATCCCTTATTACTTTGGTTAAACCTGACATAGACTCTGTTATTTTGTTTTCTAAATTGGCATTTATCTGACGCATCTCTGTTCTAAAATCTTGGAATCTCTTGTCAATTCCTAAGCTGATCTCTAGATTTTGGTTCAATTTTTTATTTAATTTCTCATTGTCTTCTTTCATTTCTTCTAATAAATCTTGAAACAATTTTTCAATTCTGTCTTCCCATGATTTTTCTCCTTTATTCTTCTTGTTTTCATCAGCCATTTTTATTTTTGTTTTTATTCTATCTCTTATTCACCCTGTCCCAATAGGAGAATATTGTGTGCTTATGGCGTTATAAGGAAAGTAAATTCACACAGCCTTTTATCGTTGAGTGCCAAATTAAGGTTGATCTTGGCCAACGATAAGCCTACTACGTATGGGCGCCAAATTAAATCTTGGCCAATGATAAGCCCTTTTACGTTATGCGCCAAATTTGATCTTGGCCAACGATAAGCCTAGGACGTTGGATGCCAAATTAAGATTGATCTTGGCCAACGATAAGCCCTTTTACGTTGTGCGCCAAATTAGATCTTGGCCAACGATAAGCCCTTACCAGTTGGGCGCCAAATTAATGCTGTGACCTCTTCTACTTTGGTTAATAACCAAAAGTTAAATTAATAAATTAATGTACTTTAGTAATCTCAGGGTCTAAGTGTGAATTTATTTGTTTCGATAACGGGTAATGTGTCGCAGTCTTATACTTATTGTGAGTCCTAGCTGTGATAGTGATGTTTACTTTCCTTAGATTCTCCCTGGGATGGGTATAAATAAGTAGATATAGAATGTCAGCACTACTTATTTTATTTAATATAAATTTTTACAAAAACATTGAGTAAATACCATTATTATGCAATACAATACATTATTCATTTCATTATTATATCCAGCCTTTTTCATCTGCGGTACAAGCACCTTGCAATCCTTGATTCTTTATGAAATTGTTAATAATAAATAAAAATAAAATTCACTGCTCTAATCCTTCATGTATGCTCATATTTCGAAGTTGCCGTTATTCAACTAAAGCGTTAGCACCTCGTTAAGTCGCCCTGAACTGAGATTCGCACGTCAATCCAGAGCTTACTTAAAGAAGAATTTATTTTTAATTATTTAGATAATATTCTAAATTTTATTGCTATCCGAAAAATTTATTAATGCTTCGTTAAATCGCCTTGAATCAAGATTCGCACGTCAACCCAAAGCATATTCAAAGAAGAATTTATTTTAAATTATTTAAATAATGTTCTAAATTTTATTGCTATCCGGAAAAATTACTAATGCTTCGTTAAATCGCCTTGAATTAAGATTCGCACGTTAACCCAAAGCATATTCAAAGAAGAATTTATTTTAAATTATTTAAATAATGTTCTAAATTTTATTGCTATCCGGAAAAATTACTAATGCTTCGTTAAATCGCCTTGAATTAAGATTCGCACGTTAACCCAAAGCATATTCAAAGAAGAATTTATTTTAAATTATTTAAATATTCGAAAATTTTGTTGCTCGATAGTTTATGAAACACTCATGAAGGTTCTTTCATTTATTTATTTTAGGATTGCAAGATGGAGTTTATTTTATAGTGCTTGTACTCACTTTTCTTGGTTGTATAACATCTCGAATTCCTCCTGGTAGCCCAGTCCCTCCATTTTAATTGAATTTATTGTTGTAGCTTTTGTGCGGTCCAATCCCGGTATTTCGCGCCTCTATATATATCTGGCGCGCAGTTATCGTTGCCGCTTCTTACGACTACGGCGTCTGAATCTTAAAGCGTTTTATGCCTTTAGATTCTTTATTTCTTCGGAGCACTGGTTTAACTATTTTTCTTTTTAAGTCTTGAAGAGCTTCCGGTGGACTTCCTATGGACTGCCTTATTTTCGCCTGTGTGTCGCCTTTTATGGCGATTAACATTTGACGAACGACTTATTTTGTTTTAAATCGTTCCTTTAGTTTGAATTTTCGTCTGCTACGCCCTCCGTGTTTATTTTGATAACTATTGAAATTACGTGGTCATGTGACCTTCTTTCCACCATGTTTGTTATTGTTATTATTTATTCTATACTTTTATTCCATGGACATTTTGAATGATTTTATTTGTTGGTAAGTATTCTTTTATTGTCTTATATTATGTACTGACTAATGCTTTATTTATTTATTTTTAGCCTAAATGTCTTGAAGCATTTGTACGTGAATAAAATTATATACTATCGCATATTTAGATGTACATTCAACAATGTCTTTTTATTCTGTAAATATCAGTGAATTTGCATAGCCAGCATAATGTTTTATTTTTAATGGTGAATCAGGCCACAATATTTACATTCTGGGTGCGTTGGTGTATCTCGAAAACAAGTAAATCATATATCTTTGTATGCGTTTTGGTGTCCCTACGGACGAAAATATAATTGCTTTTAGTGACTGTGAAATAAGTGGTATTTATATATTTATTTATGTATATAGACCTTTGTTTAATATTGTATTCTTGTTTTAGCTTGGACTTTCTTGGAATATATTCGTGTAGAGAAGAAAATAAACAAATCGTGCCCCTTACGTACACTCAATAATATTTTATACAGAAAATATAAGTGAAACGTGCATAGTGATACATAACATTTATTCTTGACAATGTTGGTGGTTATAATATTGATATTCTTTGTGATTATTCTTTATTTCAGAACTATTATTGCTGCTAAAGAATGTATTGCCGGGTTGACCTACTTTTCTATTGACTGCTAGTAATACTGCTTTAAGTTATTATATCCTTTTTATTAAACGGAGGTCAGTATTTGAATATTGTCTTATAGATATTTAATTCCTGTACACTAATTTATTTAAGTTGAGGTTAATATTTTTTTAATTCTTACATTATTTTTAATTGTGTGCTATTATTTTTTACGGGTATGCAACCCATATTGCATTTATGTGTATTCCACTGCATAGTTAATAAGAATGAGTAAATACCCATCGTTATTGTACAATTTGAATTATGTATATTTTTACTTATAAATTAGTGGATTATACTGTATTTATTTGTTAAAATATTGAATTATTATTTATATTTAACATGTAAATTTATATTTATTTAAAATAAACATAGTGATGTTTTATTTCTGTTGATTCTTTATTTGTTTGGTTTCTTTATTTATCTATTTATTTATTTACAAGAAAATACCACAGCAATATGTATATAGGCGAGCGGGGTAGGCGAGAAGGATCGATGCGGCGCCAGGGTGGCGGGACGATCAAGGAACGGGCGAAGAAGAGGTAGTTGTATGACACTGATCGAGGCGAAGGGATCGATAAAGAAATACGATATATGTACATATAAGGGCGTGGCGTTGTGGTTGTTGTACATTATTAATAATAAAGGCGTTATAATTAAATTACTAATTATTTGTTCTGAGTGCGTTTGTGTGTGAAAAGAAATTTGGTTTAACATATCAGAAGCGGGATATTCCACGTGCATTGGCGGCATCTGGAAATTGGTGTTGGCGGCATCCTAGACGGCGTTGGCGACATATTGGCGAGGCGAAAATAAACAGGTTGTAGAATTTTGTTTATTAAAAATTAGAACAAAAAGGGCGTATAAATAATTAGGCGTTAATTATAAAATTATTTTTATACGGGCGTAGAATTAATTTTAGAATTAATTTTTATATACACGGGCGTAGAATTAGTTTTGGAATTATTTTTTATATACAGGGGGCGTGCGTATAATACAATAATTTTATAAATATACAAGGCGTGTTTGGAAAATAATGGCGAGTCGTTCATCATCCGAACTGGACTATGAGATGGATGAGGCGGAGAACCGGAGGGCTGGACAGGAGGGTGTTGGGCGCACTGAGGGTCACCACGACCTATTAAGCATGTTCCAAACGATGATGGAAAGGCAGACACAAATGATTGTGTCTGTATTGGCGGAGCAACGTCCGGCAGCGCCAGGCGAGGCGACTGCGGCGGCAGGGGCGGCACCAAGCGTGGAGGCGGCAGGTGCGAAGGCGGTGGCGGAGGCGGCAGGAACGAAGGCGGAGGCGGTTACAGGAGCGGTTGTTGAGGCGGTTTCGGCGATGCGGGCGGACATTGTGGCGGGGGTGGCAGAGGCGGCTGGGGGGCGGCGAGAAATTTCACCATCACCAACAACCAGTTTGGCGAGTGCGGGTGGTAGCGGCGTGACCCGGCGTATGGGCATTGAAATGCGTGTGGGCGGCGAGCTGTTGGAGCCATTCGATCCCGACAGCCCTGATGCCAACATTGATCGTTGGATCGCGAAGATTGACCAGTTGGGCGAGATCCACGCGTGGACCGGGTACGAGAGGACTCACTTCGCCCAAATGAAGTTACGGGGGGCGGCGAAGAGGTGGTTCCACCATCTCGACGATTACCAACTGACATGGGCGGAGTGGAGGGAAGAACTAAAGAAGGCGTTCCCAAGGCGTGATGATTATGGCGATACCTTGGTACAGCTGGCGATGCGACGGAAAGAGGCGGGCGAAACGATGGCAACCTATTATCATGAGAAGATGGCGCTATTGGGACGGTGCCGCATCACTGGCGCAGATGCGGTCTCCGTACTAATAAACGGTTTGCCAGCAGATTTGAAGGCGGGGGCATGGGCGTCAAAAAGTACGACTCCGTCGGATTTATACAGAAATTATTTGGCGGGCCTTGGGGCCTATACGGAGGCGGCGTCAGGAGGCAGAAGGGCGGATTAAGGCGTGAGGCGGGGGGCGGTTATGGAGGCGGCTTCTAGGAGGAGACCTGCGATGGAGGCGACCCAGAGACCGGCGAGTCGTAGGCGCACGCAAGATGACACGATGGAAGGCGTCGTCTGCTACAACTGCCAGGAGGTGGGCGGTCATTTCAGCCGCAACTGCCCGAAGCCAAGGGTGGAGCGGTGCAGAAGCTGCAAGAAGGAGGGGCATATGGCGTACCAGTGCCCAGGGGCGAGGCGTGAGGCGGCACCCAAGCGGGTAAGTCTAATTTCAATATCTTCGGGGCAGTACAAGAAACTGGCGGTGGCGGCGGGAAGCAAAAGAGTTAAGGTCTATTTTGACACGGGGGCGGAACGTTGTCTCGTCACCAAGGAATGTGTCGACAGGTTAGGCGTACGAGTAAAACCTAACGACACAACACTCCGGGGTTTCAGTGGTTACACCACTCAGGCGTTAGGCGAGGCGAGTTTTATTCTTACGGTCGACGATGTAGACCTACTCGTGGTGGCGTTGGTAACTGATTTGGAGTTGGCGGGGGCAGATGTATTTTTAGGTCAGCCCGTTTGGACATCTCAAGGCGTGACACTCGTGGTAAGAGGGGGGCGGGCGACTCTTTACCGCGATGAAAAGGTGGAAGAGGTGTTCAGAAACCTGACTCTGGCGACTGGCGAATACGGCGACGACGATGACGAATGGAGGCGGTGTGTTATCAGAATGGCGCGTTCGATAGACATTCCGGCGGGTCAATTAGTCACCATGTGTGTGAGGGCGGAAAATTGTGGAGCTCATGAGATGGTGCTGTTCGACGAGACCGAATTTTCAGAAAATGGCGCGCGTATTGTTATATGCGAGGGCGGGATCGTTGGTACCGATCCAAACGAAATACTGGTGTCGAATAGAGGCGTACGGGCGATACGACTAAAGGAGGGGCGTGTGTTGATCCGGTGTCCAAGAGGCGGATTTGGAGGCGTAGGCTCAGGTGAGTTTAATAGAACAAACACAAGACGAAATATTTAATTTTGAGCAGATACAATGTACGGGCGTTAACGAGGCGGACAGGCGGGCATTGATAGGCGTGTTGCGGGCGAACGAAGACGGGTTCTCGAGGAATGACCTCGATTTGGGACTAACCCATCTAGGCGAGATGAAAATAGAATTGACAACGGATAAACCGGTATACTATCGACCATATCGACTATCGGTGTCAGAGAGGGAAGTTGTTCGGGCGAAAATACAGCAACTGATTACGAGTGGCGTGGTTAGAGAATCGAACTCAGGATTCGCGAGTCCGGTGATACTCGTACCCAAAAAGAACGGCGAGGCGCGTCTTTGCGTTGATTATCGGGCGTTGAATAAGGTCACAGTAAAGAACCGTTATCCTTTACCGCTGATTGATGATCAACTGGACAAATTGGCGGGTAAGAGCTATTTTACGACTCTTGATTTGGCGCAGGGGTATCATCAGGTGCCGATGCACCCAGATTCAGTAGGAAAGACGGCGTTTATCACGCACGACGGAAAATATGAGTATTTAAGGGTCCCATTTGGTTTGGCGAATGCGCCTGCTGTTTTCCAACAGGTAATTAACAAGATGCTTGGCGGGTTGCAGTACGATAAGGTGTTGGCGTACATGGACGATTTGCTCATACCGTCGGAGACGATTGAGGGCGGCTTAACATTATTAGGCGAGGTGCTGTCGTTGGTGAAGCAGGCGGGTCTTAAGTTGAATCTTTCGAAATGTTCTTTCTTACAGACCAAGTTGGAGTATCTGGGACATGAGATTTGTGCAGGTGGTATTAGACCAGGGATACGCAAAATCCAGGCGGTCGTGGATTTTGGCGAACCAGAAAACGTTCATGGTGTTAGACAGTTCATTGGCTTAACGTCATATTTCAGGCGATACATCGAGAATTTCGCGAGCTTGGCGAAACCCCTAACTAACTTAACAAGGAAAGACACACCTTGGCAGTGGGGGCAGGCGGAACAACAGGCGTTCCATACACTGAAGGCGAGGTTGGCGGACAGACCAGTTTTGGCTTTGTATGTAGGTAAGGCGGAGACCGAGGTCCATACAGATGCCAGTAGATGGGGCGTAGCAGGAATACTGTTACAGAAGCAGGCGACAGGTGATCTTCGCCCAGTAATGTATTTTAGTAGGGCTACTAATGTTCATGAACAGGTGTACCATAGTTATGAACTGGAGACATTGGCGGTCGTTGAGACAATAAGACGTTTTCGCGTCTATTTGGTGGGAATTAATTTCAAGGTGGTTACTGATTGTTCGGCGGTCCGGGCTACGATGGCGAAGAAAGATCTAGTACCACGTGTGGCTAGATGGTGGATGGAACTTCAAGGGTATGATATGGAGGTCGAATACCGTCCTGGCGAAAGGATGAAACATGTTGATGCCCTAAGCAGAAATCCGGTGGCGAATATTAACGTGGTGAACATGGCGGAGAGTGATTGGTTTCTTACCGTCCAATTACAAGACGATAAGGCCCAAAAGACGATTGCACAATTGGCGGAGGGCACGGCGCACAAAGACATCAAGGCGGGGTATAAGGTGACAGGTGGGCGGTTATACAGGCGAACTAAAGATGGCGACAGACTGTATGTCCCGGCGATGACGAGATTCAATATCATGCGCAAGTACCATGATGACATTGGTCACCCAGGCGTAAGGCGGTGCCACGAACTAATACGTCGAGAGTATTGGTTCCCAAAAATGAGGCGTTTCATAGAAAAATATGTTGGCGCTTGCTTGAGGTGTGCTTTTGGCAAGGGACATTATGGGCGGGCGGAAGGATATTTACATCCTATCGAAAAGGCGGCGATCCCGTTTGACACAATACATGTCGATCATTTGGGACCATTTTCCAAGAGTAGGCGTGGTAACTCGTATTTACTTATGATAGTAGATGGGTTTACAAAGTTCACATTGGCGAAGGCGACGAAAACTGTCAGTGCAGCAGAAGCTGTTCTGAAACTCAGAGAGGTTTTCAGTGAGTACGGATATCCGAGGCGATTGGTGTCTGATCGAGGGTTGGCGTTTACAAGCAGGACATTTGCAGAATTCTTGGCGGAAAAGGGTGTCAAGCACGTGCTAAATGCAATAGCAACACCCAGGGCGAACGGACAGGTGGAGCGTCAAAATAGGACAATCTTGGACGCGCTGGTGACAACTGCCGACGAAGAGCTGGGCTGGGACGAGAAGGTGCCTGAAATTGTTTGGGGAATGAACAATACTACGAATTCAGGTACTGGCGTCTCACCTGCTCAATTAATGTTTACACATGGTAGGGGTGTAATGGCGGATATGTCCGAGGGCGTAAGGCGGGCGAATAATACGGAAGCTGAGGGAACTTTCGTAGCCGAGCGGAAGCGACTAATCAGTCGAAGACGTAAGGCAAAGGTGAACCTCGATCGGGCGGGTGAGGCGATGCGTGCGCAATATAACAAACGGCGGAAGGTTGCAACCGAATATCAGAACGGAGATCTGGTATTATGGCGAAATGCGAGCACGGCGGTTGAACGAGGCGTGAACCGGAAGCTATCAAATAGGTATGATGGCCCCTATCGAGTAAGTAAGGCGATGGGTAATGACAGGTACAAGATCGCGTCTGTGAAAGGGATGCGCGGATATAAAAAGTTCACAGCCATCGTGGCGGGCGATTCCCTCAGGCGATATAGGAGTGGTGCTCGGGACCAAACAAATGATTTGGGCGAGGGCGGAGATCTCGGCGAGATGGGTAACGTTCCTAGTAAGGCTGGTCCCCTTACTGGAGTTAGCGATACCAATGAGAGTATGTGACGAGTATGATAGTGTGCACACTGGTATAAATGGTATGTGGTGAAAATGGTGGCGTAGCGGCCATGAATGAAAGTAGGTGTTTTATATTTGTCTATATTAATATAAGACTGGTTGTTTAAATATATATCTTTATTAAACGTTAGTATATCTTTTTGACATCATGTTACAGCCATTATTAACTTATTACTAACTCCGTGTACTGCATGACAGAGCCATCTATGATACACAACATCTCCCCTTTTTACAATGCTTATTTTTATTTTAATTATCAAATCGTGATGGTCTCTTAATGATTCTACCTGACTTTGTGCGCACGGATGATTCAGTCGCTGCAGACATTTGATTATTAGTTATATTATCATCAACATTATAATCATAATCATTACTATAATCATAATCATAACGATTTACAGGTTCATTAAAAGTTTTTCTTAAGTGGTAACTATTCCTACGTAATATTCTATTATTCTGATCTTTTACAATATAAGACCTTGGCGAACTATGTAGTCCTATAATTTTACCTCTGATCCATGTATTATTGTATCTTATCATCACACTATCATTAACATTGAATTTGATATTTCTCTTTGCTGTTTTATCATGATAAGTTTTGTATTTGGCTTGATTTCTTAAAAGTCTGTTTTTGACATCGTTTTCAATTTTGGGTTTTAAATGAAAGTCACTAACAGGTAATTTTGAGCGTAATACCCGACTCATTAATAATTGAGATGGTGATGCCTTTAATTCTGGTATTTCTGTACTAGGCACATTGACTTCACGAACATATTTTCTTTTATTTGTTTTTAGTTTACATCCCACAGCATAATGATTCGGTTTATTGCAGTTTCGGCATACCTTTCCATATGCTGGACATTTTCTTGGTTCATGTTTTGTGTTGCACTTTTTACATAAATAAATTCCATTGTCATTATTACTTTGGTTACTCCTTTGTATTTTCTTTTTAACTACTTCAATTGTTTTCTCACTTTGTAGACTTTGAACTTGACTCCGACTAATTTCTGATGATCTGCATATATTAATAGCAGTTGACAATGATAAATCATGTGTTCTTAATAATCTCTCTTTTATTTCAGAGCTTTTTATACCTAAAACGATACGATCTCTTAGCATATCATCTTTTTCTTCTTTAAATTCACATGATACTAATAATTTTTTAATATCTGTTAAAAAATTATCGAAGTTTTCTCCCTCTGCTTGATTACGGCTGTAGAATAAATAACGATCGTATATTATATTTTTCCTGGGTGAAATATATTTATCAAACGCATCTACTATTTTTACTGGGTCTTGTTGATCCGTCAACGATAAATTAAACGTATTAAACAGTTCCAATCCTTCTTCTCCTAGAAAATTAAGTAAAATGGCCGCCTTCGTCTTTTTTTCTGAATCATCATGACCAGATGCCGTTAAATATATATTATACTGCTGTTGAAATTTTTTCCAATTTGTGCATAAATTTTCATTAATTTCTAATGGTTTCGGGATTCTATATGATGACTCCATTTTACTTTATTAATATTATATTATGTTAGACCTTCCAGGTTAATATGGGTGTGGCACTTCTTATTAGCCCTTTTATTACTTTTTTGTTTTTATTCTTACACTTATATTCTCACACTTATTATCGCAGTTATTATCACACTTATTATCGCAGCGCCATGTTTTATATTTGTCTATATTAATATAAGACTGGTTGTTTAAATATATATCTTTATTAAACGTTAGTATATCTTTTTGACATCATGTTACAGCCATTATTAACTTATTACTAACTCCGTGTACTGCATGACAGAGCCATCTATGATACACAACAGTAGGTGTACGGTGATTGGCGGTTAGGCGAGGTGTTTGTCGTTAAGATGATTAATGAGGACATTAATTTTGCAGGATGGCCGAATGAAAAGGAATTAGCCACATGTGCGATTTAAGCACGTATACATAGGCGAGCATGTATACATATGTATATAGGCGAGCGGGGTAGGCGAGAAGGATCGATGCGGCGCCAGGGTGGCGGGACGATCAAGGAACGGGCGAAGAAGAGGTCAGTGTTGCGATATCTAGGGAAATATCCCTAGATCTACGGAATTTTATGGTCATTTAGGGAAGAGGGAATTTTAATAGAAATCTAGGGAAATCTACGTTTTTATTTTAAAATTATTAATCACCAGAAAATTTATTACAATCGTCTGGTATTTAAGCTACCTATAATGTCACAATTCATTTTAAAACGTTTTAAACTTAAACCACTGATTACTTGATTGTTTCTAAGAGTAGTATGCCATCTTATGACAAGTAGAAAATTTAAGGGTTAACAACATCTGCACACATTCCGAATCGGTGCTCTGCTCTATCGCTTTTTGCAAATCGATCAAATGACTACAGTATAATAAAATAAGGTAAATCCCTTGGAAAAAGTTCCTGCTCTGATGTTAAAACAGCTTTTTTATAATATTTTTCACATTTGAAAACAAGCTTTCGTGGAGTGAATCGTTGTGAACGTATTATGTAGGACGTAAATATTTGAATTTTATAATTCATTAATAGTTTAGATTTATCGGTTCGTTTAATAAGTTGCGCCTTTCTAACTACAGCTTAGTTATATTTATTTAATGTAAGCATATATAGATACAAAATTACTTTTTTTATTGCCGAGGTTTAGCTTATCTGATTCTTCCTTTCAGGTTTCGGCTGTTTCTTATTTATTATGGATTTTTTTTTAATGAAAAATAGATGACGAGATTTGAAATGAATTTCGTAATCGTTCAATGCTAAAAAAATATCATCTATATTTTGTATTTTACTCAATATTATATTAGGTGTCTTTGAAACAAAGATGGAAAATATTAAAAATAGACTATATAATTCAATAAATACAAATCTAAAATATAGTGCACCCAAGTTCATGCAGAACAGAGAAAAGATAACCCATAATTCGTGCCTTTCAGTTTCTGTATTTTTATTTTTGAGTTAATAATTAATGTTTTTGAATAAAAAAATAGATTAGGAGAATCGAATTAAGTTTTCTAATAGTTTAATACTAAAGAATACCAACTTCAATTTATATATTTTTAAAATTATGCAAGGCAGTTCAAGGTAATTTAGGGAAATCTAGGGAAATTTTAACAAGAAGTCTAGGGAAATAAAAAAAAATCATCTCGCAACCCTGGAAGAGGTAGTCGTATGACACTGATCGAGGCGAAGGGATCGATAAAGAAATACGATATATGTACATATAAGGGCGTGGCGTTGTGGTTGTTGTACATTATTAATAATAAAGGCGTTATAATTAAATTACTAATTATTTGTTCTGAGTGCGTTTGTGTGTGAAAAGAAATTTGATTTAACAATTTCTTATGTAGTAAAGTGTCGTCCTCTGATATCTTTCAAATTAATACGAAAGAATGAAAGTGCTCAGCAAATGAAATATTCTCAACGCCACTCCCACAATTTAATCCGGAAGTTTATAAAAAATGTAAATATATTTTGATATTTTCTATTAAATTTTACACAAGAGTATATTTTGTTTGATTTGCTTTTCACATCGTTTGCCCTTGAATTACATATCAACATAACCTATATAGCGTAACTGTGATAAAGTAGATTTAAGTAAATATTTTATTGAAGAATCGTAGGATTACTATTTTTTCCCTTATTATACTCACAATTACCCTTTTATAACATAATAGAAAAAAAGACATACAAAAGGCTTTTTAAAAAACGCATTCATGTTTTTTAAAGAAATAAATCTAAACAAGAAAACGGTATTAAAAAGTCAGCATTTTTATTAAATACTCACCTACATCACACCTACATGAAATGTCACTCTGTTTCGGGTTCAGAGTTTGGGTTATTCTAATTTTTTTCTATGTGTTCAACAGGTATGTCTAAAACAGTCTTCTATATATTCGGTTTGACTAGATATATTATGTAAAAGAAGAAAAAGTAATTAAAAGCTATCCGAACCACAACATTTATTAAGTTGCTTTGCATGGTTTCATCAACTTGACTGGTTTATGTGAGGCTTTCAAACCAGAAATGTAGTACGTTTTACAAAGAAAATGCATTATAAACACCACATCATTTTAAGGTTTTGGTATCTTCAGAATTTAGAAATTTAAATGGTTCACAGCCAATCATTTATCACTTAACCAGGATAAATGTGAGATAATTTACTTTACTAGTAAACATAGATCAAACATATATTCTACGAATTGAAAATTCCTTGATATTAGACTAGACACAAGATTAAAATGGAAGCCGCAGATAGTTGAATTAGTCAAACACTTATCTTCTGCTACTTATGCAATTAGACGTATCAGATTTATAACTGATAGTCTACTGGAATAACGACATACTATGGACTATCAAATCACATATCAACAATGTTTAGCCAATATGGGGTAAGTAGGCCTATGTAGAAAAGGTGTTCATCCTGCAGAAGAAGGCTGTTCGAGCAATTGTCTGTGTTTCACAAACTATTCGCTGTAAACCTCTCTTCAGACTGTGCTTCAGAGAACTTATGATAAGTCCATTAGCCTAGACACATATTCTGCAACAACTAAGGAGGGCTTTGAAAAAGCTGTCACACCTCATGACTAGGGGTGAGATTACAGAAGTCTCCACCCCTCATAACCATTTGCTGCACATCCCGCATTACATAGGACAAAAGCCACTTCAGTACAACACGTCACTGGTAATTATATAACAAAATCAAAGTTATGTGTAGACATCTTTCTACTTTCGTATCTAAAGAGAAAATAAAGGACATTCTCCTTCAAGAAGCATTCTACAATGTCAATGACATAAATTAGCCCTGTGTTGACGTTGTCATTACATTTTTGCTTAATGTGCTATTGTGTAAACTGTATGTATATCTTATTATTGATATAATAAATTTATTATTATAATAGAAACACTATCCTTCTTACTGTAGAAGTGTTATAATTAATCCTGCTTTTACACCCACAATACTTCATCTCATCAGGGAAGTCGCAGCAACTTTCATTATACATTTACATTCTTGGTAATTATCAATATAGTAAGTACTGCCTACACGTGGTCTGTATATGGACGTTTCTTCAATTTGTATATATTTACCTGCGACTTTAAAAATTGCTTTCAATAATAGTAATTCCTAATAATTGAAGTTACGTGGGGGTTATCAAACAAAACTAGTTTAAAATATATAACACTTTCGGCTGTTACTTTGTGAAGATTCATGATACTGGATATAAATAAAATAAAACACTCAATTAAATTTGAATAACTTCACTTTATTTTAATCAGTATGTGACTGCAGTTTCGACATTACATGTCATTATTAAACTAGCTTACTTATATTTCTACTATTTAATTTTTCTTTCACCCACGCATTGCAATTGTTTGAAATCTTCATGGATTTTATTGTGTTATATATGTAGAATTTTAGTCTTCATACTGGTTGAAGTAAGGTATATCACTTCATAAAAATTAATTAGATACACACTTAAATGTACTCGGCTTTGACATTACTTATTTTATTATGGTTCTAGTTATTTTTATTTTATCTAGGCCTGAATCGTAACAACAACTGCCATGATACAAGTCTGAATGAATAATCATCAATTATTATTGAGGATAGTACATACCCAACAAGTTATACAAACAAACTAATTCATAACCAAGCAAAGATTTTATTAAAGGTTAGTACTTTGAACCTTTTTCAGCTTGTACTGCAATATCCATTGTCAATTATAAGATAAAATATATAGGAAAAATGACATTTCTTCGTTACATCGTCTTGCAATATGTATTTTAGAATAACATTTAACATCCACAATCATGTCATCACTTATTTTAGGAATTTGAAAAATTAGTGTCAGTAGACTTATCATATCCCTTAATTCAAAATATTTTAAGATATTTAAATCTAAAGCAAAACGCCTACAAAATTGTAACAAACACGATTGGTGTAATTGGATAATTGCGTCACTTCCTTTAAGCTCCCATTGGCTTCTCTTTACTACTACGACAAGACTGCTTTTACTAGAACAAATTTAGCGGGAGAAATTTATGAATGGGCACATCCTACTGCCCAACCCCTCTGGTGGCTACCTACCCGAACTAACCCTCAGTTGTATAACTATAGTATTTATAAACAAGGGTATTGGTATGTAAGTACCATCAATACAGCCTATGATATCTGGAAAGCCCATATTGTTAAAACCATTTGAAATTGCTTCTAATCTATTATTTCTTGGCCAAGATATTATAGATGGTATCTTTAATAAGGCATCTGTTACTCTTCTTACACACTTAATCCAGTTGCCTTTCCTATATTAAAACGTGAACGTATAGATCTAAAATAGAAACTCAATTATTTATTAATAAATGAAACTACATTTATTTATACCGATATGAATCTGGTGTGGCAAAGTACCATAGTGCTATTAGTATCTGACTTTTTGCGTTTATTGTTGGATGTCCTTGGTCAACCAGTGATGATGAAATGTCATCTTTAATTTCATTTAATATATAATTAAAAGTATTTCTGTTCATTAGAAAGTTTTCTTTAAATTCCAAATCTGTATATTTGTCAACTACTTCCTCTACATAATTTTCGATTTTTGGGCGATTTCGTAAACCTAAATGAGAATCACAATTTAATCAGAAACAATCTGTTATTTTTCTAATGAGTGTTAATTGTACAAGTATTATATTGGACTTACGTGTTGTAGGTTCATTAACAGTATCATCACTGCTTGTACTTGTACTACTGTCTGATGAGTCAGAGGACAAAAAAAACTCATTAAATAATACAAAACCTACTTCTCTGTCCATTTTGAGAGAAAATATAAACTGAAAAGTTTGGTTATGTTTATTGATGTTTATAACACAGAAAACTAACCAACCTGTTCCCTTAATAGACATCAATTTTCAGTAACCCTAAAATATCATAACCGTGGTTGTGGTTCACGATTGGCATTTACGGTACATACCATTAGTTGCTACTAAAAATTTTCGTATTAATAGACGCTTTTAATAGGCAAGTAGGCTTAGTTGCCAACTAAATTTTAGCACTGTTATACGTGTTTAAGAGGTAAGAAAGCTGTTAAATCTAGCCTATCTTCGGTTTAGCGCCAAATTAAGATTCAAATGAGTCTTCGTGCTTGAGTGTTATTTTAAAGCATTTTTATTTCGTGGAATAGGAGGGATGGCAGTAAGCGAAGTAAGTTATTTTAAAAAAAGAAAGTATTAAATAATAGTTTAGAAAAAAAGGAACTTTATTAAAAAATAATATCTGTTTCTTAAAACAAAAGGGCAGATCACAAAATTGGAATGACCTGGAGAAGGCAACTCTAATAGAATGTGTGAGGGAGGGAGCCCACATCATTGAAAATAAAACGAAGCTGACTGTGCTCAACTTTTTATTTTACTTATATAATTATGTGACAGTCTGTGTAAGTTTGTGTTTTTGTATTTATTATGATAAATGTTTAAGG
Organism: Amphimallon solstitiale; assembly: GCA_963170755.1. Classification (NCBI taxonomy): domain Eukaryota; kingdom Metazoa; phylum Arthropoda; class Insecta; order Coleoptera; family Scarabaeidae; genus Amphimallon; species Amphimallon solstitiale. Next base: position 36,710,531 of record OY720685.1, on the reverse strand, counting down.
CCCGGTTATAGTGTTACCGACAGAGTCTGTTTTGTACCAAAATCTTAATTTATGCTTTTTGTGAAAATAAGAATATGAATAATAAAATTTAAAAAGTGGAATGATGTACAATTAAGTAGTGATTAGTCTAAAGCAATTAATTGTTATAAATCGTAATCAACTAATTCTGAAAATAAAGAAATATAACCAAGGGCATAAGGATAGCATTAGCATAAAGTACGCATGTTTTGCGAAAAGATAGTGCAAATAGATATAAAAAATATGCTTTTATTTGCCTGAAAAGCAAAAAAAAAAGTATGATAAAAAACATAGGCGTTCTGTAAAACGTTGCTTACTGAAAATTTGTACATTATCTCATAGATAGCACCACAAAATAAAAAAGACCAAGGGTGCGTTCGGATATCTATCCGGACGTCGTCCAGGTAAATAAATTTGAATCAAGACCCATTCATATTTAGTAGATGTGACGTCATAGAGTTGTCGGTACAAGATAGCAAGCGTTCATATATCTGCCGGGTGAAACAACTTTACGCCCTATTCCCGAGGTGGACGAAACTTGCTCGTCCTGAGCACTATATAGCAAAACAATATCTGACAAAAAATTAACCGAGTCAAACATAAGTTTACTTTATTATTGCATTGTATTATTTTCAATTTATTTAGTATAGTATATTGTTCTATTTTTTAATAATAGAATAAAATATGGATGCGTTTTAAGTAAAGCATATTACCGTATTATCTAAAGAAAAACATTTTTATTGGAATCTACTTTTATTGGCGGCAATCAAATCCTATTTATTTATATTGATGTATAAATTTATTATCAATAATGTTTTTTTAGCAGGATGTGTTCGCAGTCCATTATTAATTTATTATTTGCATCAACTACTATTTGATAATACAAAATTTATTTGGAGCGTAGCCATTTAAAATCATAAAATTTTGTTCTTACTCCCTTTTAATTAAACTTGATAAATGTTAATTTATATTTATTAATAATAACCCCGAATTCAAAATTTTAACTTTCCGCTAAACAGCGCCTGTCAATCGTTCGCATTTTTTGGTCAAATCTAGTATGTGACGTAATTACCCAGACGTATTTTCTCTCAACAGAGAGTCTTAATAAATATATTATATAATGCATAATTTAAGATATATTTGCAAAAAATCGCTATTGGATAAGAGTGTTACTTCCGGTGCGAATTTTGAAATTCTTTCTATACAAAAGATGTTTAAAATTATACTATAAATGCTTTTATACTCGTAATGTACCTGCCTAGAAAGCATGACTTGCGATATATTTGCAAAAAACTGATTTTCAATAAGAGTAAACGACCTACTTCCGGTAGAAATTTCGAAAAACTTCTTTGATAGAATTTTTCTCAATTTTAATTATAAGTAGATATGAATTCTTTATAAATTTGTTTAAACTTAGTAGTTGACAAATATTGGCAAAATTCGATTTTTTCGCTGAAGTAAACTACTACTTCCGGTCTACCGATTTTACTGAAAAACTAACCAGATCTCAAGAGGGAGATTGTACACGAAAATATAAAATTTGAAATTGATATCTACAGCGATTTAACCGCTATCGTGGTCACACACAGACAGACAGACACTTTTCAAAAGTAACTTTTTTGGTATCAGGGGAATTCAAAACGTGGACATCTGCAAAAATCTCGAGGTCGAAATTTTTGTCATTACAATACTTCCTTATACCACGTATAAGAAAGTGATATGGTTTTTAAAAAATGTCTCTGTCTCTCTGTGTGTGTGCGTGTGACCACGATAGCGATCAAACCGCTATAGCTATCAATTCCAAATATTACGAGTATAATCTCACTCTTGAGATCTGATTAGATTTTCAGTAAACTCGGCATACCGGAAGTAGTAGTTTACTTAGTGAAAAAATCGAATTTTGCCAATATTTCGTCAACTACTAAGTTTAAACAAATTTATAAAGAATTCATATGTATTCAGAATTAAATTTGAGAAAATTTTTATTATGACAGTTTTATGAAATTCCTACCAGAAGTAGGTCTTTTTCTTATCGAAAATCAGTTTTTTGCCAATATTTCGCAAGTCATGCTTTTAGACAGGTACGTTACGAGTATAAAAGTATTTAGAGCTTAATTTTCAATACCTTTTGTATCAAAAAAATTTCATATATATATATATATATATATATATATATATATATATCAAGAGTACAAAAGTATTTAGAGCTGAATTTGGAATATTTTTTGTATAAATAAAATTTCAAAATTCGGACCAGAAGTATCACTTTTACTCTTAGCGAGTTGCATTTTATTTCGAATATCTCGTGAAGTATGCATTATATAGAGATTTATTAAGAGAATAGAAGTACTTATAATAGGATTTTGAATAATTTTTCTATACAAAATTCTTAAAATTTGGCTAATTTTTCTATGAAATAAGACCATTTCAAACAATTTTGTATAATTTGAAATGCACATTCGTATATATGTTTTTTAATTCTTTCTTTGAAAGGTAGGACAATTTATTTTTTTAGATAAAGGAAATACAGCAAGAAAATACTATAAACTAAAAAATATATAAGTACATGGTAAATAATAAAATTTTATCATGGGCAATATAACTCAACAAATAGAGAAACTTATAATAAGCAATGTAGAGAACATATTTGTAGTTGAAATTAGAAATATGTATATACAACTGCATATGTGCCTATCAGAAAGAAAACATTTTTTAAATATATTATAGTCTTTCCTCTTCTGTTGGTGTGTTCAATTCGTCCTCCTCTGTGTTTTCTATTTCTCGTTCTATCACATTGTTGTCTGTTAATAATTCCTTAAAGTGATTTCTCCATTCTATACCGCTTATGTTTGTTGTATTTCTCTTCATATTTTGTTTTTTGATGTATCTATACAGTTTCGTGTTATTCTTGTTATCGTTCTCAATTGCGTTCATTGCTTCCTCGAGATATCCTGTCTTCTTTGCTTTTATTAAGTTCGTGCTATCTTTTCTGATTTCTCGGTATGTCTTATGGTCCATTACATGGCCTGTTCTCTGTAACACCCTTACTGATGGTAAAATAAATGTTTTTTGCAATGAGCTATAGCATTTAGGCCCTGTAAAATATAATAATGCAGTTTCTTACTAGGACGGCCTACGACCATGTAGAATATGTTTCATAAACAAATTATGTCGAATGATTTGTTTTAGTATGTCTTTCTAAATTGTGTTTAAGATTTGTTTCATATTGACACAATTCACATTTAAAATCAAACTCATTCAAATGTTTTGATTTGATGTGACTTTTTAAAACACGTTTGTAGTTTGTTCCAAATTCGCACGAGTCACATTTTAAATCAAATTCCTTCAGATGTTTTGATTTTATATGACTTTCTAAATGATCTTTGCGGGTTGTTTTAAAGTTGCACGAGTCACATTTAAAATTAAATTCTTTCATGTGTTTTGATTTTATGTCTTTTTAATTCATTTTTGTAATTTGTTCTAAATTCGCACGAGTCACATTTAAAATCAAATTCTTTCAAATGTTTCGATTTTTTATGCCTTTTTAATTCATTCTTGTAATTTGTTCTAAATTCGCACGAGTCACATTTAAAATCAAACTCTTTCAAATGTTTTGATTTTATATGTCTTCTTAAATCATTTTTGTAATTCGTTTTAAATTCGCACGAATCACATTTTAAATCGAATTCTTTCAAATGTTTAGTTTTTGAGTGATTTTTTAATTCATTTTTCTAAAAATCACTAGAATATGCCATTTTTGAGACGAAAATTTAAAAAATACTGACAAGTAATACACAGCTTTTTTTGTAACAATGAAATTGCTCTATAAATTCTTTTGCCCCTAAAGCTTCCTTTAGCAGAGCGTCGAATGATTTGTTTTTGTATGTCTTTCTAAACTGTAATTAAGGTTTGTTTCATATTGACAAAAGTCACATTTAAAATCAAACTCTTTCAAATGTTTTGTTTTGATATGTCTTTTTAAATCATTTTTGTTGTTCGTTTTAAATTCGCACGAATCACATTTAAAATCAAATTGTTTCAAATGTTTTGATTTTATATGTCTTTTTAAATCATTTTGGTTGTTCGTTTTAAATTCGCACGAGTCACATTATAAATCAAATTCCTTCAGATGTTTTGATTTTATATGACTTTCTAAATGATCTTTGCGGGTTGTTTTAAAGTTGCACGAGTCACATTTAAAATTAAATTCTTTCATGTGTTTTGATTTTATGTGTCTTTCTAATTCATTTTTGTAATTTGTTCTAAATTCGCACGAGTCACATTTAAAATCAAATTCTTTCAAATGTTTCGATTTTGTATGTCTTTTTAATTCATTCTTGTAATTTGTTCCAAATTCGCACGAGTCACATTTAAAATCAAATTCTTTCAAATGTTTTGATTTTATATGTCTTCTTAAATCATTTTTGTAGTTCGTTTTAAATTCGCAGGAATCACATTTTAAATCGAATTCTTTCAAATGTTTTATTTTTGTATGTCTTTTTAATTCATGTTTGTAGGTTGTTCTGAATTCGCACGCGTCGCATATATAGTTAAATTCATTCAAGTGTTTTCCTTTTATATGATATTCTAAGTTATTTTTATTGTTTGTTCTATATTCACAATTATCACATTCATAATTAAATTCTTTCAAATGTTTTGTTTTGATATGTCTTTTCAAAACATTTTTGTAGTTTGTTCTAAATTCGCATAAATCACATTTTAAATTAAATTCTTTCAAATGTTTAGCTTTTATATGATATTCTAAATGACTTTTGATGATTGTTCTGTACCCACACGAGTCACATTTATAATTGAATTGCATCAAATGTTTTGTTTTTATGTGATATTCTAAATTATATTTCTGATTTGTTCTATAGTCACATGAGTAACATTTTAATTTAAATTCTTTCAAATGTTTTGTTTTAATATGATTTTCTAAATAGTCTTTACGGTTTGTTTTAAATTCGCACGACTCACACTTATATTTAAATTCCATCAAATGTTTTGTTTTGATATGATATTGCAAAATGTGTTTCTGATGTGTTTTAAATTCACATGAATCACATTTCAAATCGAATTCTTGCAAATGTGTTATATTTATATGACTTTCGAAATAGTCTTTGCGGTTTGTTTTAAATTCGCAGAAGTCACATTTAAAATCAAATTCTTTCAAATGTTGTGTTTTTATATGAATTTCCAAACAATATTTGCGGTTTGTTTTAAATTCACACGAACCACATTTATAAATAAATTCTTTCAAATGTTTGGTTTTCATATGTCTCGCCAAAGATTGTCTATGTTGTGTTCGGAGACCACATAAGGGGCATTTAAATCTTTTTCTTTGCTCTTGTGAGGTTGACTGTTCTATTTTAACATGTGTATTCTCATAATCACATCTGGAATGTGCCGGCTCTTCCTTTATACCGACGGAGATGTGTGTATTTTCTATGTGCAACCTCAGATATTTATTTGTCTCGAATCGTCTGTAACAAATCCCGCATTTAGACTTCTTAACTTTGTAATGCTGTTTAATGGTGTGCTTCTTGAGATCTGCTTTATACTTTGTCCGATACTTGCATTGCTCACACTTATACAGAGCACTGCGGCGTGTCTTGCGTCCGGTTACTGATGTTATTTGACTGCTTAGCGTTTGTGAACTGCATTTCCTGAAAAGATCATAAACTATGAATCGCTATAAATCTACAAAAGCAATTGTAACATAAAGGAACATATATTACATGGCTAAAGGCGTTTTCGGAAATTAAACCCGGGCATTGGGTTACAACACGGTTAGCAAAAATGCGTTTGTTAATCCAGTCGGGTAAAAACCGTGTTCGTAAAATCGAAAAAGTAATCGGTTTTCATAACCCTGGTGAGCGAGTAGGGTAGTGCAGGTTGTTTTACTCCCTCTGCGGATATAACCTTACAAGGCGTTAATGTCAATACATAAAACTATTTGATCTCTTTTATACGAAACAAACTTAAAAAAAACCATGATAAATTGTATTTTACGACAGATACTTTATAGTTTTTAATGCAAACTGCCTTCTTATTCCTCTTTGCGTTGAGTTTTATACCAATTATAGTATCATCGACAGAATCAAGTACAAACAAACTTGCTGATAAAAGTATTTTACGAATATCTGGAAGTATTGATGGCCGATTGTACCATGAAGGCTTAACTCTAAGTTCACCTAATGCTTAAGTGTAGTTTACTTTCATTGCACCATTGATTTAATCTTAGCTTAAGCAGAAGGCTTCTTTTAAAGTTAGTTGGTTTAGGTCTACCTTAAACTGTTCAGTTAATGTAATTATATATTAAGTTATATTAATTGAACAGTTTAAGGTAGACCTAAACCATTTAATGGAACTGCATAAGTAATATCGATTGTCCTATGCTTATTGTTTACATTTTCATTCATACATATTTGATTTACATTCTACAATTGTCAATGTATTCTAAATGACAACCAGTCATATTGTTATTACTTTTGCTCATCATTTGCCACTACTACCAAGAAGATATTCATTTTTTCAATACATTTATGTGTATATATATACCGTATGTGTCAATTTTCATTAGGTATAGGGATTCAATGTTTACGTGCGATTTATACGTATACAAATAATACGTGGCAACGTGTGTCGCTCCTACTGTCCGTCACCAATCCCGGCAACAATCGACATCACAACGATTTACTCCGATCTCCCCACCAGTTTTTACATTCAATCTTTAGCTGCGAACACGTTGCGATCTAGTCTGCAATAAAAGCCGGAACGGGAAACATCAAATGGCCGCCGCGATCTCATGATCTAGTAGTTTATTATTATTTTCAGAATCCTTTTTTATTTACCTTATTTTTAATTTTATTAGAATTACGCTTTTGTTTGTGTCATGCAGCTAATTCTCTGCATTTACTGAAAGGAAAAAGAAAAACAAATTCTTGCAACGCGTAAATATTATTTCTGAACGCATTACAAACACCCAAGTCAGTGGTCCAACAATTACTGCTAACTTGAGCTTGTATCGGTCGCGCTGGAATTGGAGAGGAAAGTACGGGTGCCATGTTGTCACGTATTGCATGAATTAATCGCTTATGGCTAATGAAAATTGACACATGCTGTATATATATATATATATATATATATATATACAATTAATATTTTATATGTGATTAATGTATATATTAAACACACATAATCTTGTTTCTTTGCCGTATATATTTAAATATGAAGAGAAATGTCTTGAATTAGCGGCATTTAAATTAATTGATGACAATTACTTGCATTATTTTAATAATTAATGATTTTTAAGGAAAAGAAACACACACCCCGAGGACTAACACATATGCATCAGTTTCGTTTTTACCACTATAACGTGAACACTCGTCAGCTCGGTCTGTAATGTGTTCATTTTCCTATCCTCCGAAATTTGTATATATAGTTTCGGAAACGATCTATGCAAGCATGAGAGATACTTTCATATCATTCTCATTTTAATGAAGGAACCATATTAATTACTATGTTTTCCTTCTACGATATTACTGCATACTTAGTGCACTCTGTGTTGGAACACAGAAATCCAAATTTCATTCTGGATAATTACAATTAATATTTTATATGTGATTAATGTATATATTAAACACACATAATCTTGTTTGTTAATCACAATTTACGCTTATGTAACATATTTTGTTGTCTTGTTTCTAAAAATAAGATATTCGAATATGATCGATTCAAAGAAAAGCATTAATTTTAAGGAACCCCCTTGGAAATATCATAATAATGTAATTTAGTATCACGGCGCATGCGATGTTGTATGATGAAAAATTTAAAAAAAAGCAAACTACACTGTTCAGTATTATTATTATTTTATTTCAATGTTGGAAAGGACAAGAAATGATATTTAAAAAATAATAGCTAGAGAATTTGAAAACATTTAGTAGGAGAATCAACGTAACATACGCAATGAATTAAGAAATCGATAAAAAAACTGAAATGAATACATTTATGAAAGAGTATGATGAAAATTCAAGTGAAAGCGAACTATACACTGTCTAGAGGCTCTCTTAAAATTAAAATTAAATTATTACTCCCAATAAATAAATAAATTTATATTTATTTTTTTTTATTTTTCTGGATTGTCTTCCTATGACTATATCTTCATCAAGAAAGGAGGTAGCAACTTCCGGCTTTCATCACCCACTTTAGTTTTTTATGTGCTTCAATATTACGATATTAAAAATATACCGTTCCATTTAAAATTTTATAGAAAAAACAAGTAATATACAGAAATTGAGAACAGTGCCCCTTGTTACTTTTTTCTGACAACCACGTAATTTTGTACTACATATCCTTCAATTCCTTGTAAAATTCTGTATCTAATGAGCCCAGAAACATTCAAATCCGTTGACGCAAACCGAAATTCTACCTACTTTTGTACGCAGACATACCCTCTCTACCCTCCCCCCGTATGCGACTTAGATCAAAAAGTTTCAAATGAAAGTTGTATAAAAACGTCTAAAAATGTTGCTAGTAAAAATTTTAATCTATCTTAATCTAGAATTTAATTAAAAATTATCGAAATTTTAATTCATCTTGAGAATTGCATCCCCTGCCATCATTTTGGAAACTTAAAAATATTTTTGTTGAAATTCCCGTGGTCTATTTTACTATCAAGATTGTTTTCGCCAGGTTGTACGATAAACGGTTGCCGAGATATGGCCGGTGGCCCAGCTTAAACAGACACCCGGTAGGTATATGATTATGTGTTATGTTTCACTTGTACAGCGAGCTTGCTTGTCTACACATGTGCTGTTAGATCCATCCCATATAACGTAGCATTTTTAAAAAATACTTTAAAAGACATATTCAATTCAACAGCCACCTAAGAAGCACTAGTGCGAAGATTTATTAAAGAAATATCCAGATCTATTACATAATAAAGACTGGGTTAGGATAAAAACGTACAATTATAACGTTTACCGAAACAAATAGTTTATTTAACTTTTTTTTTAAATATTTTGTAGAAGAATAAATTTCATCTGATATAGTTTCATACTAGTTTCATATTAATGCATTCGAAATACATCATTTCCGCTATTATTCATTTTCAGATTTAACATATATTTTCAACTTTTGAAGATATTTTTAAAAAATTGATAATTGCCGAAATTTTCAATTATACATATCTTCCTAACAATCGAAGATAGAACTAAAATAAATTTTGTTGATAGTAACTTTTACGTAGAATTTAATAATTTTAATTAAAAATCCATGGCACACTTAATTATCAAGATATAACATAAATTACAATCATAGTTGGCTGTGACCATCAAAATGCTTATTTTTTCCTTATTTCATGGTATGGTAATCTTTTAAAATTTTTATTATAGCGAGAGTAATTCAATTACTCTTAATTTTTGAGGAAATAATGAGCAAGCAAGCTTTGAAAAACTGTTTTAATATGTAGCTCGCATTAAAATAGTTTTTTAAGGGTTTCTTGCTGATTTTTTTTTTAAATTAACAGTACTTGAATTACTCTCGCTATAATAAAAATTTTAAAAGATTACCATACCAAGAAATCAAGAAAAAATAAGCATTTTTATGAAGTCATGGCCAACTATGATTGCCATTTAAAAAAAACTCAAGTTTATGTTATAGCTTGATAATTAAGCGTGCTTTAAATTTGTAACTAAGATTTAAATTCTAGGTAAATATTACTACCAGATACTGTTTTCGTATCAGTTCTGTCTTAAATTGTTGATTGAAAATTTGTGTAATTGAAAATTTAGGCAATATTTAATTTTTTAAAAATATCTACAGAAGTTTACAATAAATGTTAAGGTGGCCATCTCGCCCATCTAAATTACATTGCAAACATGTTGCGAACATATTGCACCAGAATCCGTTAGTAAGCCACAAAATTACAAAAAAAAAATACGAGCATAATCTACAAACTTATCTCCAGGGGATTGGGTAGTTTTAGTAACGGAAGTTTGTTCGATTAATGTGGAAAAATTGTTAAAAAACAGGAAGTTTTTATACCAAAAATCTGCTACTTTATTTCGTAATTACTTGGAATATATAGATAATTGCCAGATATTAGATAGCTTACCCCCTGGAGAAATAAATTCTCTTTCTTTTGATGCTTGATACAAAGCAATTAAGCGTATTTTATAGCTGTCTTGTGCTTTTAAATGTTTTCACCCGTAAATTCCGATTGATTTGGATCTAAGAGACATATTCTTATGGGAAAAGTAGATTTCGTTTATTATAATCAGGGTGGTAGGTGCAGCAATTCTTAAACAGAGGGCGCTGCCAACGATCGGTTATTGTTAGGCAAGTTGAGTGTTGCAAAATTTTAATGTCTACGGCAAATATAGGCTCGACATACTTGTATATTGCTTACTCAGTCATACTCAGTTACGTTATATATGTGTTTGTCAGGCATCAAAAGAGTAATCTTTAAAGAAAAAAAGGTTACAAACAACATGCTCTTCAATTACAAAAAAACGAAAATAGAACTTAGGCGTCCCGGATTCTCATTTAATAATAAATCTACTGAAAATATCGGGCCAACAGAGTATTTCAAGTACCTATTGTTCAACCATATTTTACTAAATTTTTTTATGTTTTGATGATTATGTACAGTGTATCTCAAATCACACGCTAATCCGAAAATACTTTCTGATTTAATTTCCATTTAATTTGCAGTCGATTTCCATAAATTTACTTTTAATTTGCAACATATGTACAGTATGTTGCAACATACAGGATGAGTCATTAGTAGCCGTTTCTTTGATTGCTCCTTTATGTTTTAAATAAAAAAAAATATTTCTTCCGACACTATGCTACGGCAGCGAGTCATGGGTATTGACTAAGAGGCTGAAATCAAGAATAACAGCGACCGAAATGAGGATTTTAAGGAGAATAGTTGGTGTTACCAGATTGGATAGAATCAGAAATGAGAAGATACGAGAAAAACTAGGTGTAACATCAGCAATAGAAAAAATCCAGGAAAAACAACTTAGTTGGTTTGGGCACCTTACACGAATGAGTAACACGAACCCTGTAAAAGCAATATGGGAGGCCGGCTGGAACAAGAGTAGAAACAGAGGTAGACCAAGAAGAATATGGAATCAGGGGATAGCGCAGCTGCTGACGGACCGGGGAAGTACCTGGAGGGAAGCTCAAGAAATGACTAGGGATAGGATAGGATGGAAAAAATTCTGCAAAGCTGATCGCCTCGACGCCTAACGGCAAAAGAGGATACAGATAAATAATAAAAAATAATAATATAAAAAAAAAACAATTAGAGGAAGTCTCATGGTTGCTTAAGGCGCATATTCTAAAAATACTTTAAGCCCTGACGCACTTTCGGTTTCACCGGAAATGCATGGAACTTAATTTTTTTAAATGACTCACTCTATATATTTTTGGATTTTTTAGTACTGTTTAAAATTGTCTATTCAGCTGTTTTTCCTTTTCAAAATTGAGGCAATAGTTTTTGAGTTATTAATTTTTTTTTTTAATTTTTTGACCAAAACACGTCCAAAAAAAAACATTTTGTCATTGTCTTTAATTACATTTTTGTCAATGGGCAGCAGATAAATTAGCCTGACTTTCCCAATTTTTTGTTGTTTACCGACGAAGCTACCTTCTATTTAAATGGATACGTTAATCGTCACAATTTTCGTTATTATAACACATAAAAACCTTCACTTTATCACACCTGCAAACTTTCAAAATTGTTGGTCATTCAGTGGTAGTTATTGGTAGTTACATAATTGGACCTTATGTCTTTGATGAAAATGTTAATGAAAGAGAGTATCTTCGTTTTTTACGGACGGATTTTCAAATCTTTTTGAAGACATGAACATTATAATCAGAGAAGAGTTTATAAGAATATGTAAAAGTTTTATACAACATTAGTACTTCTTTGGAAAACAGAATACTCACGTGCATTGCACAAACTTGTGGTTATGTTGAACATATTCGTTAATGAAATTTATTTTTCTTAGTTTTGATTGTTGTTACGTTGCACAATAGTTGTAGGTTATTTAAATTGCGTTATTTTGTTGCAAAATTTATTTCTATTAAAGTTGTAGGACATCAATTTATAATTTTGAAAAACTACAGGCATCTGTTATGAACAGCTTCAACAATAAAAGAATACGAGCAATTAAGCAAATTAAATTGAAGATAGCAGCGTTGTTTCGTACACCTTTTAGAGAGGCGGCATCTTCAAATATGTCAGTAAACTTATGCTTTATTATATTTGGTTGTTAACCAATAGTTTAAGAAATGAAATACTGCAACTGGATATTGCCGAAATTAAAAAAACTGAAACGCGATGCCCTTCATTCTGTAAAATTATTACTTTTGGGATAGTGGATTTAACCTTTACTTTGTTTGACAGTTGAATAAGGAGGTCGGGCACCATTCCAGCCTTCCATTGGTTGAACGAATATTTCGGCGCATAGAACAACAGCGCTCGTAGTTTTTATTTGACCGCTAATTGCTTCTATAGTGATTATCTAAGAAACTACAAAAGATAGGTACAGGACATGGTTAACAAAAATGAAAGAGAAAAAAAAGAAAGAAAATGTCACAATAAAATACTGGGTGTTCCATTAAAAAGAAAAATAAGTTTTTGGTATGTCAAAATTAGTAGAAGTAGGTTTCGAAAAAACGTTTTTGAGGTATTGTCGAGTGCAACTTATACCAAATGATGCGGAATTTTCTTGGCTACAAGCACCACCAAAGTTTATGTTTTTACTTATAAAAACAATGTGAAAATGATTTTTTTCTGAACACGTGTTTTGGTCAAATATTTTCAAAAAAAATTAAAATTGAGAATGACATATTATTTAAAGAAAGTATTCTAAAATTATACGATGAAACGATGTAAGTTAAATTATTTGAAGATTAGAGAAAGTGTAGAAATGGTGTATTATGATTAAACAATTTTTTTAAAAATATATATATATTTTCAAATAAACAAGAAAAAGAGAATATTGGGTAAAATCCGCTGTAGTGCAACCGTAGACACGTGTTTCTGACTAATTGGTCGTCATCAGTACGGTGTAGCCAAGGATAAGGTGGGATAACCTTGGAGATGTAAGCATACACGGAAGATCATCAGGTGACAGACCGCCATTTGCAGCTTCAGATAGAAGATCTGTGATCGTGTATGCTTACATCTCCAAGGTTATCCCACCTTATCCTTGGCTACACCGTACTGATGACGACCAATTAGTCAGAAACCCGTGTCTACGGTTGCACTACAGCGGATTTTACCCAATATTCTCTTTTTCTTGTTTAATTTTATGTATCCGCGATAATTCCTCTATTTATTATTTTCAAATATATATAAATCGTTGGTACGTTTGTGTGCGATCTTGTAGCTTCTGAACGACTTGACCGATTTAGCTCATATTCACGCAATATATTTATTTTGTCGAGACGATGGTTCATAGCTAGGCAAGGATCCGATAAATGGTGCTGTAGTCAAGTTACTTAAGAAATTTATATAAAAAGCAAATTTGCGAGATATTTCAAAAAGCTGCTATTCGATAAGAGTGAAAGTCAGTTGCAGACTGATGAGTTCGTTTAGGTAAAGCAATTACATAGACAAGACTGATTCGTTTATTATTGCTGATATACTCCCAGTAGCCGAACATATCACCGATAATAAACGAATCAGTCTTGTCTGTCTAATTGCTTCTCTAAAACGTTCTCACCAGCCGTCACTGTCGAAAGTGTTATTTCCGGTCGAATTTTAAATTTTTTTTTTACAAAAATATTCCAAATCCATGTTTAAATACTTTTATACTGTATAAAATGCATAATTTTCGAGACATTTTCAAAAAATTGATATTCGATTAGAATAAAATTGCTAGGTACTTTCAGTTCGAATTTTGGAAATTTCTTATTACAAAAATATTCAAAATTGAGCTTTCAATATTTTCATACACTCGATATGTTTGTCTAGAATGCATGACTTGCGATATATTCGCAAAAACCTGTTTTACGATCAGAGTAAACACCTACTTCCGGTAGGAATTTTTTTATAAAATTGTTTTCTAATTTACTCTTGATCACTTTGTTATACTAGATATTTGCCTAGAATTAGTAATTTACGAGATATTGCTATTATTTGTTTTCTTCACTGAAATGAAGTACTACTCCCGATTTATCGATTTCACTGAAAATATAATCAGATTTCCGAGGGAGATTATATTCCTAAATATACACTTCGGTATTGATGGCTTTTGCCGTTTGGCCGCTATCATGGTCAAACAGTGAGAGAAATCTTTTTTTGCAAATAATGACGTATTTCTACACGCTCGCAGCTGACGTAATAGAAAATTGAAAAAAATTGTATGCAATGGTTATAGAAGTATACTTTTTGACAAAAGAACCTCAATAACTCAAACTTAAAAATTTAATGAATTGAGATCAAATTTCGGTCACTGGTCGACCACTAGTATTAATTATAAGGCAAGTTATTTAGGTACCTATACAAAATGTTTAATCTATTTTCTTCAATCCTGTAATAAAAATTACTTACATATGTAAGAAATTTAATTCAATATTCTGCAGATCTCGTTTTTAATTATATTTTAGTAAATTATTATGAACGTGGGAAATCCACACTGTCGGATAAATTTTAGGGTGGTCTTTCAAATTTCTTTCCAACTAAATCGGGCATTCTAATAGCTGATACGGTATCAAAAGTAATACAAAGAAGGCATTTTATAATATCCAAAACTACTTTCTGAGCACACATGTAGATTTAACCTATTTAATTAAGAGTGTTATAGGTATGTGAAACATATTGATTGTTTCTCTTTTTCTTACTTTTACACACACAATAGGCCTTGTGTTTCTTACATTGACAGGTACACTACTTATGGGTTTTCTTAAATAAACAGTTCATTTTTTAGTCAAATTTGAATAAATACTTCGCGAGATACTTCTATAAAAAAACTATTTATCTATAAGAATAAAAATGTACTGCCTCTGTGAAAGTAGATTTTTTTATGCAAAAGTTTTTCCAAACTTACTTCTGTATCCATTACACATTTTGAAAAAACTAACCATTGACAACATACTTGGTAACTATGTATTTCGCGCTCAAGTGTTACTTCTCATCTACTAATCTAATTCTTCCAACTAAGACATGGTACATGCTCAAGTTACATAACAAAACACAAAATTTACCAACTTTGTCAAACTCAAACCTTACTCTCTATTCCAAATAATAAGCGAAATACCCATGGTGACCATCAAAATTGAATCAGCCTATATATTCCTTTTTCAAAAATGCAATAATCACTAAAAAAATGAGGTGTGGCCACCACACGACTTTCTTATACGTATGAAAGTGTTACTTCCGGTCCGAATTTTGAAATTTCATTTATACAAAAAATATTCCAAATCCAACTCTAAATACTTTTGTACTCTTCATAAATATATATAGAATGCATAATTTACGACATATTTGCAAAAAATCGCTATTCGATAAGAGTAAAAGTGGTACTTCCGGTCTGAATTTTGAATTTTTTTTTATACAAAAGATATTTAAAAGTATGTTCTAAATACTTTTATACTCGTAATGTACCTGCCTAGAAAGCATGACTTGCGAGATATTCGCAAAAAACTGATTTTCGATAAGAGTAAAAGACCTACTTCCGGTAGGAATTTCGAAAAACTTTATTAAAACAATTTTTCTCAAATTTAATTTTGAGTACATTTGAATTCTTTATAAATTTGTTTAAACTTAGTAATTGACAAAATATTTGCAAAATTCGATTTTTTCACTGAAGTAAACTACTACTTCCGGTCTGCCGATTTTGCTCAAAATCTAATCAGTTCTCAAGAGGGAGATTATATTCGTAAATACAAAATTTGGAATTGATATCTACAGCGGTTTGGCCGCTATCGTGGTCACACACACACACAGACACACAGACATTTTTTAAAAACCACTTTTTT
Organism: Amphimallon solstitiale; assembly: GCA_963170755.1. Lineage (NCBI taxonomy): Eukaryota > Metazoa > Arthropoda > Insecta > Coleoptera > Scarabaeidae > Amphimallon > Amphimallon solstitiale. Next base: position 36,694,511 of record OY720685.1, on the reverse strand, counting down.
GGTATCAGGGGACCTCAAAACGTGGACATCTACAAAAATATCGAGGTCGAAAATTTTCATCATCACAATACTTCCTTATACTACGTATAAGAAAGTAAAAATACCTGTTTATTATCTAAATCAAATAGATAAAGCACATAGATATACATAGGTATTTACAAAACAAACATTATATGTAACAGTATGTTCCTATTATTCTTGTAAGGACGCAATTTGCATTTTTACAATTTAGGGTAAATATCAATGATTTCAAAATAGACACATATTCTATTAAATCGTGTATGAGACAAAAACTCTGTTTTTTGTCTCATACACAAAAAACAATGGTCTGGTCTGCCAGTCTCTGTATAATTTGGTTCAATCTAAGAGATACGTTGCGTTAGTAGTGCCATCTTTCATCCAATAAATTTGTTTTACAAATAATATCGCTGCTACTGGCAACCAGATGGCTAATTAAAATACAGTCACGTATGCAACACATAATACACGCCTAATGGTTAGAAAAGGACAGAGCAATGTGACGATTCTCTTTCTATTAAATGGCCACCTTAAATCTGAAAATACTATCAAATACTCTTCAAATTTCTTAATAACCGTGCTAATTTAAACGATCTGGTACCTTCAATATTAAGAAAGTTACCCATGTAGGGATATAGAAAATGGGCACCTGTATACCAAGTCTGATATATATTTATTTGAAATGTAAATCATACCCACTCATGATATCTCAATTCCAATCTGTTTTCCTTTACAAATGTCCGCGCCCACTCTCTTTATATTGATGGTGCCAAGTTCACCCAATGTCTTGGCTTGCACATACATATTGACGGAGCCAAGTTCAGCCAATGTCTCTTGCCTTCCGTTTTCTGTACGTAAATACTTATCTTACTAACGAATAAGCGTACAAAATGATATACAAAGATTACGTTCGACGAAGATGCCTTCGTGAGCTGTTGCCACGTCGTGGAGGAATATTAATGCTGCTAGTGTACAGAGGCAAATACGGCAGGCGCTATTAGCATAAAGTATATGTGTATAAAACGGTAGCGCCACGTAGTGATATCTCAACAGAACTACATTGTGTAACTGTAGGTGTGAACACTGAAAATGGCCTCCAATCAAAAATCTAGCAAACGTCTCTTAACGACATATGAATGCGTTTGGTGCTCTTATACACATGGATACGTACTGGGCTCCACTATATCCGCACTGGCCTCCGTTTCGGAGCCCAATTCGATGCTTGTGTTTGTATGTTGGACGCGAGTTTGACGTTGTACAAATATATATATATATATTATTATATATATATACATATAATATATACCACTGATGTGGTGTTCTACATCAGCAGTTACAAAACTGAAAACCATTGAATTTTATATATGGGTATGCCTTTTTTACTATTGTAATAAATTTCCTCATATATTCCAGAACACATGTCACAGATATTTTACATATAAATTTTATGTAACGTTACTATACAGGGCCGCAAATTGCGTTCGGAAATGTTTTAAATAACCCGGTAAATATTGTGCACCTGTCAAGTACTGTCTAACCGGGTCAGTTAAGTGCTATACATTTTCCGAAAACGCCTTAAGATTGTTTTAAACTACTCAATTTCTTGACCAAGAACCTGTTGGCATTAGCTAGTTTTGGACTATCAGGATCAAATAAAATTGTATCCCATAATTGAACACTGTGCCAATTTATAAAGTTCAGCTGCTGGGGGTCGAGAATGCTCGTTTCGAATGCTTGTCTCAGCTCCACTCTCGACACCCCAGTTTGGCACATAATAGATAAGTGCTTTCTTTAATTTGTGTATTCTTTTCACCTTTTTCCATATTATTGGCTGTAACTAATTAATGGAAGAATAAAACTTTGAACGAACAAAGAATAAACATGAAGTTTTTATCATAATTAAGAATACAATCAAACAAGTAATTAATTATTATTAATTGTTCATTACAAAACATCATTGGTGTATGGTGCACGTTGATAAAATGATATGAAAACAAACCATACCTGACATTTCTTGTAGAGCAGTAGGCAATATGGTGCTTCAAATATTCCTTTTGGCCAAAGTGGATTTTGCAAAATGGGCACTGTGTAAGATCTGAAATCACGAAAAACACACTGAAATACAATAAACGGTAACCTTAAATCATGTAAGAAAAGTGTTAAATTTTGACATAGGCTCATCAAGAAACTGTAAAATTCAAATTATCATAAACCTTGACTAACTAAAAGTCCAAGTAATTCAATTCTACTCATCTACATAATGAATTGTACTCATTGGCACAACTAATTTCAACAGAGAAATTGTAATAAGAAGAATGATTAAACAAGAAAATTTATATATCTTTAAAAACTTGTCGAAAACTTGATATCTCTCATACCTTCAAATAAAAAGTCGCTCTCTGCATCCCCTAGGCAAATCGTTTTATGTTTGACCAAATATGATTTTGAACTGAATCCAAGGCAGCAGAATGTACAGGCAAATACATCCTTAATGAAGTGTTCCGTAGTTGGAATAAAATCCACTTCAATATTTTCATTCAGAGAGTCCATGAATTCTTCACCAAAATATACCAGTAATTCTTCACCTGGTAGAATCTGACGAGTGCTTTGATAATACAGATAATCTTCACATTGAAGCACAATTAGGTTTCCCTCAAACATATTTCTGGCAGGATTAATGTAGAGCATCCAATTTAAATACTTCGATCTATCGTCGTGAACTACAAATTTTCCTCCTTTTATTTTCCAAGCACTTTCTGTTCTACAAAGTCCAGTAAAAGGACCAAATTTCACACCTTCAGGAATAACTTTTAAAGCCAATATTCCACACTGTCCGAACAAGTGTCGAATTTCTAAAATATCATTTGGCAAGTCATCTTGTGTTTTGTTTTCTGAATAATCTGGAGCATTTCTGTTCAAAATATGTAAGAGCATTCCACACTTGATGCAATAATCTTCACAATATGCCTGACAATGGTCACAATCTGGTGATTAAATTTAAACGGATTAAAAAGCAGGTAATATAAAGTTTGCATAAGTCAAAAAGAAACGAGAGTTTATTTGGTCATTTAACCAAGGTAAGATTTATTATTTATTTTATATAAATATGTTTTTAATCCACGATTCATTCTGTGTAAATATTCTTTTCCTGGCCATATAATATACCTGTAATTCCCAATAAACTAATTACGATTCTTGTGGTAATGGCCATAAATGTTTAAATTTGTGCAAATTAAAAACCATTTTTAAAATTTTGACAGTTTTAGTGTGCACTTTAGTCATCTTTGACTAGTTAGTCTCAAAATTATAAGAACATTTTTTATTGATATCCCACAGAAGATTATTTGTTTCATTTTTATTGAACATGGCCATAAATTATTTTAATATGTATACAATAAATTGTGTACAATCACTATATCCCTCACTTTTTTAATCAGTTTATATAATTTTTGTATATTCTTATAATTTTCATAGAAACTACTAATTATGTGATGAAACATTAAAAATGGTTTTTAATTTATAATTTAAATTATTTAGTAATTTATGGTCAATATCTTAATAAAGGTACTTAGTTTATCAGTAATTATCTATATACGAATATATTATTATGGGTTTTGAAAATAAAAATTTTATTTCTCGGCTTAATAAGATAGAAACACTTCTTAAAAGGAGAATTGCATTTTCAATAAAGTGGAAAAGCCTAAAGAACCTGCAGAGTATGAGTAGAGTAAGAAGTAATTAAGTTATTTGGAAGTTCTGGAAAACTCATGCATTTACTTACAGAAAAGTCTATTATCAAATTCAATTTTTAGATCATTGGCAATGATTCCTTCCTCAATTTTAACATTGTCGTTTATTACGTTATATTTTCCTTCAGATGATGGCAATTCTGCCTTAATGTTGTCTAAAATAATGGATCCCTCGTATTCTATTTTATCATGCACTTTCATGTGGTCCTGTAATTCAAAATTGTTTGCAATAATAATAGTTTCCGAGACGTGGACTTTATCATCTACATCCTCTTCCTTTGTACTTGATGTATTTAACGAAAGCAATGTGTTATTCATATCACAATTTTCGATTTGATCAGCCATCATAATTACTATTTATGTAAACCAATGATGTATCACAGATGTATGTAACACATAGATTTAGAGACTACCACTTATCGGGTCAACTTATTGTACAAAACACGGTACAAAGAAAGAAGCCACACTCTTTTGCACATAGCTTGTGCTAGTGTTCACCAGACGACTCTAAAATGCACAGAGGTCCGGCATTCTGCGCATGTGCAGGCAGATAGCCAATTTACGCGCGATTTGGTATTTTTTGTATCACTTTGCTGTTTTTATGTCGCATGGTGAACTTCTATCTTAGACTACTATTATAAGCTAAGTCGAGTGTCCTTTTGCGCACACTTTGTATTTTTCAATACTAGACTGAATTTTGTATTTTTAATATAATAATTAATTTAAAAACCTTAACATTTTAAATTTGAGTGTTTTAGTTGTAGCGTCAGGAAGATTGCAATTAGAAAATATGGCTTCAAAAGATAACCAGGATGAGAAAAGATTTTGCAATTATTGTAATAAAACTTTTTTTGATTCCAGTACTAAAAATAAACATATGAAAAAGATTCATCAAATTGTACCTGACTGTAAGAAGAACCAACGTATTATGTGTCCGTTGTGCTTGGAGGAAGATGTACTATTTACAACATATGAAGGATTAAATACCCATATTAACACAAAACATAATATTCATATTGAAGTATTAACATTTACTTTTTCCAGTGATTTAGAATACAAGCAGTGGATTCAAACAGAAAAAATTTAAACAAATTATATAGTATCCAATGCAGTATTAGGTGAACAATTCAAGCAGGTATCTTATAGTTGCAACAGAAGTAATATTAAAGGTAGATGATTATTTGCACATTTACGAGACAATTTCTTTATATGTACATATATCTTTAAAATTTGTAGGCTTTCAAAGCAATTGCAAAATACGAACAGAGAAAGCTGGTGGTTCTATAAAAATTAGAGGATCATGTGCATCTCGTTTGATAATCAAAATGTGTATAAATGGTAAGACAGTAAAAAAACAGTAGGCAGGTTGATTATAAATATATTTTTTGTAGGTGAGAGGATTGTTATATTTTGGAAAACACATGTGGGGCACAAAGAAGAAATTAGAAGCCAACGTTTGTCAAAAATGGAACAAACTGAAATTGTAGAAAAACTGAAAATTGGTGTTAGTGTTGACAGAATTGTGGCCGATGAAAGAAACACTCATTCAGATAAGTTGGAAAGAATACATTTGCTGCATAGAAAAGATGTTCAGTATTTGGCAGGCAAACATAACATACAAAAAAAAAGACATGTAAATGATATGATGGCTACAGTTTTAAAAGTTCAAGAATGGAATGCTGCTGGTAAAAATTATGCTTTCATTTTTAAAGCTGAAGGTAAGCTAAGATATATCTATTGCTTTGCTAGTTTCTATATAAAATAGGTGATGGTAAGGTGGTGGTATATAGCAATTTGATGGTGTTGTATATATAGGTGAAGGGCATCCTATTCTTGAAGTAGAAGATTTTGCTTTGGGCTTCATGAATGCGACTATGGAGAATAAATTAAGAAACTTTGGAAGTATTATCTGTATGGATGGCACACACTGTACAAATAGAAAGGGAATGGATTTAACTGTTATGCTGGTGAAATATGTTAAAAATGCAGGATTTCCTGTGGCTTTCTTTCTATCTAACAGACAAGACCAAATTGTACAAGAAGTTTTTTTAGGGGCACTTAAAGATAGGATTGGGACACCTATTCAACCTACGTATTTTATGAGTGATGATGATCCAAAATATTACAATGCGTGGTGTAGTATTATGGCACATAGACCTAGAAGACTTTTATGTACCTGGCATGTTGTTAAGAATTGGAATATTCAAGGCAAAGCGAAGATTATTGATTCCGATATAAAGAAATCTATGAAGATCGAAATGAAGAAGATTTTGACCGAAATAGATATTGATAAATTTAATAATCTGTGGGATACCTATTTTAGGAAATTGAATGAAGCAAACGAAATTCAGTTTCTAAATTATTTGAAAAAGTATATTTTACTATTGCTGTATTATAAGTAGTGCCTACATATAATTACTAACAATATGTTCTCGGTATTATTTTCAGAGTGATGAAAGAATTCATATGTGGGCCCATTGTTATAGATTAAATGCAGGGATTAATACAAACATGGCGATAGAAAGTTTGAATAATGATTTGAAAACTAACTATATTGGAAGAAGAACAAATATTACTGTGGAAAAGCTCTTGAATGCAATTGAAGATTTGGTGGATAATAAAATGTGGCAGAGGATTTTGCATATTGAAAGACCAACATCACAAACATATCAAGATAAAGTAGTAATCAGAGCCCATAAAGTGGCAGTAACTATGGATTTTAACATGGTAAGTGAAGTCGGTTTTGGGGAGTTTCAGGTGAGGTCTTCCCATGGTAAGGGTTATTATGATGTTAGTTATAATGAATTGTGCGAACAGGAGTGCAAGACTTTATTTTGCCGTGCATGTAAAATTTGTATTCATCGATATAAGTGTGAATGTCAACAGTACGCTGTGAAAACCACCATTTGTAAGCATGTACATTTGGTTTGTTTGTATGAAAAGGAGAAGGGAGATAAATCTGTTTTAGATAATGTTACTACGACACTTGATGTGGAACCATCAAATATTAGACTGTACAACAATGAGGAAATTGATTTGTTTATGGTGGAAAAACATATTATCCCAGAAGAAGTTGACACACAAATGCGAAGACAAATGGAATATGAGAATATTCGAAATTTTTTAGTAGCACTTGATGATGAGGATAATGAAACATGTATAAAGAAATTTCATCAAATAATGAAAGAGTATGAACAGAAGACGTTAACATCTAAGCGTAAGATGAAGAAGCAAGAATACTATCCTTTAAAGAAGAAAGTGAAGAAAGTTATATAAGTATTTATTATGTCTTTTTAGGTAGCTCATCACCATTGTTAAATCTGTTCAGTCAGTAATACAGTTTCCCTAATTTCACACACATCTGTTAGCAATATATTTAGTTACATGTACTTTTGTATAGACCCGATACTTTTAGACAAGAAATTGTTCTTAATATATTAGTTCTAAGAATTCCTAATAACAGAAAACTATATATAAGAGTTTAAGTGTATGTAGAATGTAGGTAGTTATTATATGTCAATCTGGAGAAGCTACAGTGTAGCAAAACAGCTGTCGTTGTTATTAAATATTAAATACAGTGTAAATCATAAACATTTGTTTGTTTTGTTTCACATTTTAAGTTATAAGCTATCCTATAAGAATAATGCATGTACAAGTATATTTAGTGCTGTACGTCTAGGTTTATGTAGTTATTTTTTTATTATTATGTGTTTTATATTATGTATATATTGTTATAAAATATATGCTACATTCCAACTTCGTTATTTAGTTTAATAGGTATTAAATAATTTTATTTGTGTTTATGAAAAATAAAATAAAAAAAAAATGAAAAATAAAATAAAAAGCAATCTCTCATAAGTTTCTTGTTGATTTTTCTTGTAAGCAGTAATAGAACCTTCTAAGAGCAAATATACTAATTTAACGATCAAAAAATTGTTTTCTTTTACTTAGACTCAAAACCTGATCTTATAAGTTTAAATAGTTAAGAAAAAAGTACTGGTGTTATATTTACTAACCATCTATGTAGATGGTTAGTAAATATAACACCAGTACTTTTTTCTCAAATATTAAAATATCAACATCGAGTTTTAAATTTGATATTCATCCGTCAATTAAAATTGAATTTTAAATTGATAGATGTAATACCGTCAATTGTAACTCATTTCTAGAAATTTATAGGTGTAACGAACCAGACTGTTAAGCCTTGTCATTTAAGCAAATGAATTTAAATGATTTTTTTTATAAGAAACAAGTATAAGATTACTGACGTTACTTATATTTATGCATTTTCATAAGGCCACCGCTACAAAAATATGTATTTCAAACACAAAATGTTTTTTTTTATAAGAAACAAGTATAAGATTACTGACGTTACTTATTTATGCATTTTCATAAGGCCACTGCTACAAAAATATGTATTTCAAACGCACTAATCAAGAACGTTCATCTCCTGTTTCCGTGTTCTCTATTACGCGTCTAAGGGACGCACACAAAATTTTTAAATAGTATTATTTACCGCGTACGTTCGTAATTTTGCACGCATGCGTATTAGTTCAGACCTCCTGTGCACTTTAGAGTCGTCTGTGTTCACCTCTGTGCCTCTGGTGTTCACTTTGTATTCACTGATACTTTAAAATTACTGTTACTGTGATCACTGGTATTGAAAAATCATTACTAAGCTCATCTCCTATAGTAGCCAAATCACTATATGCACACTTGTTCTACATTGGCAAATATATATTTTTATCCTTCTTAAAATTATGATTTTGCGCTAAAACATTTATCTGTGAGTGTTACATTATCTGTCCTGTCTCAGAGTTACCAACCCTACCGATTTATCGGTAGATCTACCGATTTAGATGATAATCTACCGATATACCAATTTGGCACTTCATCTACCGATTTTTAAGATGTTTTAAATTCAGTTGGATATTTAAGAATAAAAGAGATCGAGGTTGATATTTTTTTTGTAAAATATGTAGTAAATTGAGGAATTTTTACAGCATCATTTCTATTTAAAAAATTATTAATGATAGGATTTCAATACTGTATATATAAACGGCTTACATATTATTATCTTAGTGTGAAAGATTATGAAACTGAAGCTGGGTGATGGATGTTTAATGTTTTAAGATCTTTTACTTTTAACTAGAGGTGGGCAGTTCGGGTCCGAACCGGTTCAGTGAACCGAATCCCAGCAGGGAACCGAAGGAGCCGGTTGACTAAATTTCAATGAACCGGATCTCGGCTCACTTGGGTCGTTGCTTAATTTGTATACAACAATCTGTTAATTTGTCAAATTTGTGTGCATTATAGCTTCAAATAAATTGTTTGTCAAACATGTTGTATAATTGGTGTACGCGCAGCCTAAATAATCCCGGTTCGTTTGAGCCGACGCGACGGCGCCGAGTATTACATGTCCTACACGTTGGGAACGGTCAAGGATTGTATAAGAACATAGGATTGCTCGATCCCGCAATATTTTCGCCGCGTAGTGGGGAGCCATGACGTCACAAACGGACCAGGTTGAACGCGTTCACTAGTGTTTAGCTACTACAACAATTAATTATCGAGTTATATTAGTGCTATTATTATGTTTATAATATTTCATTAGATAATAACATATCCGTCAGTGTACTGTTATAAATATAATACACGTTTTTATTGCCATAAGGTTATACTTTGGGTTATAATTCAAAAAAAAAACTTTTCCAACTTCAAATAAACACATTTATTAGGTACATAAACATAAATAAAGAAAGCCGATGAGCATGTATTCTCTATACAAAGCACAAAATATATATTTTTCAATTAAAAGAGTCAGTATATAGCAATGTTTTATTACGCAGTAATTAAATAAAAACGAATCAAGTAGTGGTTTTTCGCATTTTTTTAGCTAGTGTTCGTTGAGTGTCTGACGGTGTACTAGTAGAAAGCTTACGTTTACTCGATTTTTTAGCATTGTCAAGGGTTCTTTTTGTATTTAAGTAATTCATACGGATAACAGTTCTTAATTTACAAAATAATTTTATAATAACAAAGCAAAAATTTTGTTTAGAAGAATAGAAATTTGATTTTCTGTTAAGAGTTTTCTCAGTATTTTTACCGTTTCCTGTTTTTGTGCAGGTTTATCTTGCTTGTTCTTTCTTCTATAGTATAAAAGTTGTTTTCTCTGCAAATTCAATTTGCGTTTCATAATTTCCATCTCTGTAGATAATTTAGTGTGACTTTCACGAAGCTCCGCATATTGTTTAGATAATATATTTTCTGCTGGGACAGTTAAAGGCTTATCGGTTTTAAATTCTGCTGTTGAAGACGCTGTTGACAGCTCACTTGCCGCTAAACATGAAGCTATTGATTGTTCGGCAATCAATCTATTTACTTCTTCTTTCCTTTCATTTTCTTTTTAAATATGCTTCCCCTCTTGTCGCAACATTCTTTATATCTTTGGACATTTGTGGAAGATTTACATTAGGCACAGCAGTGTATTTAAGCTGTTTTCGTACAGGTAACCCTAGCAATAATTACTATGTATTAGAATAATTTATCTCATAACGTATAAATACATTGATTACCTAATAATTCGATGCGCATATCACGTTCATAATCGTTTGCATTAAAGTGGATTGAGCAAATTTGGCTAGTATTTGGATTCCACTATCTGCTCGTTTGCAGCGCCTTATCCATTCTTTACGGACAGTATCGGATACGAAGTTTGTCGCCTTTGGAAAGTTGTGATAAACGATTTTTCTATTGGTAATTTTCGTAGAAATACGACTGTTATTACAGCCAACTACCGCACAACTACGTCCCGGCATTTCGCTAATTTACAAAGGGTAACGGCGAAAACTAAATTAAAACACTTTACTTTAAGGTGCGACTGGTCCGTTTGTGACGTCACAGGAGGCGGAGTCACGGCTCGATGCGAACAACACTGCCGGTATAGGGATCTGGCTATCCTATGTTCTTATACAATCCTTGGGGAACGGTATGCTATTACGGATCCACACGGTTCAAATGAGCCGGTTCCGGGACCCGGCTCACTATGAGGAGCTGAACCGAGTGAGCCGGGTCAATGAAAAGAACCGTTTTGCCCACCTCTACTTTTAACATACTAACTTTCCCACACTCAACGGCTAATGTAGAAAGAGTATTCTTTTCTAAACTTAATACACAAAAACACTAAAACACCTTACCACACTAAAGCACAAAAATGGCTAAATACGTATTTCAACAACTAAGTTGTCATCATCAGTAGCACTGATTAAAAATCGCGCTGTCTACACACCGTAGCGTACAGAGCAACACTGAGTGTTGCTCTGTACGCAGCTGTAGACAGCGCGATTTTTAATCAGTGCTACTGATGATGACAACTTAGTTGTTGAAATACGTATTTAGCCATTTTTGTGCTTTAGTGTGGTAAGGTGTTTTAGTGTTTTTGTGTAGTTTCAAGCCACAGACTCCAAGTTTAGTTTCTAAACTTAATGAAAACCATGCAACGTAACAAATTAAACACAGAATCTATAATAGGATTGTACACATTAAGCAATATATAGGTAATAATGCATAGTTGCTATACATTTCTTGCTGATCAAAAATTATTGCCTCATATGAACAAACAAAATTTGTATACTTCGTCAAGCGAAAATTACAGTAGTTTATTTGGAGTTGATTTATTATTTTAATTCTTATTTTATTTTTGCAATTGTTTTTTTCATAAAAACTATTTTTTCTGTAACTTTGCCTCTAATTTCCCACCTACCGATTTGTTACGGTGGGTTCTACTGACTTTTAGATTTACATGTTGGCAAGACTGCCTGTCAATGCCTGTCATGTCATGCATATGCATGGGATGGTCACGTAAATGAGACGTTTAGGATAATCAGTTTAGCAGGAAATATTGACTAAAGACGCTAGATGTCTAAATTTTAAATTTTGTGGAAATTTATCGATAAAGTAGCTACCATACTTATCCATTTTACTGATACTTTATCTTTGTTCGTTTACATTCGTTTATCCTTTTTATGATTTTTATCTGTATTTTATCTTTTTGTTTTTGGTTTTTATTTATACCTATATTTTCTCGGTAGAATTACGTTTATTATTGTATATAGAATGCTATAGGGCGGTATGTTTTAAATAACCCCTTTTATTGTTAAAATTCTTAAAGAGCTATGAGACTAATTAGAATAAAATTGAAAAAGAAACTGTCAAAAATTCACGAGAGAAATGTTATCTAAGTTAAGTTTTACAAATACTAACTAGTAAGCAAGTGAAAGTCTAAATTAAATAACTCAAAGAAATGTACCTAACATTGTTGTATTAAATTTAAAATGTCCTAAGTTTCGCGCTTGAAACTCTCCTTCCTAACTCTTATGATTTACGCCAATAATCTAATTTTAAAGAAAAAGAGAGGGGGTTAGTTTCCGGCATTTAGTAAATTATACTCGAATACAGTTAATCTTGTGAACGGTTCATAAATTTTCTATCTCAGGGTCGTTGGGGGGGTTCATGTCCTACAAAACTACGCTACAAGAGTCACTCACATTACCTGTACGCTTACTTATTTCCGTGGCAGCTGTCGGCAAATCCTCGAAGATGATGAAACACCTGTGGGCAAAATAAAATGCGCTTCCTCGTCGTGCAAATAGTGGACAAAAATCCACGAGATTGATGGTGGGCGTTACGTAACAAATATACAAATATAAACGCAGGTATATAAAACAATTCTTTATATTTTAAACAAAACAGGTTACAAATCTAGTAAATATGTTGCAGTTGGAGTATCTTTATTAGGAGAGAAAATAAAACATTTGTATGAAAATTATCTAACAACAAGAATAATGGCACACAGTTCCACTATAAATTGTACAAATATCCACCTAAGAATAGTACAGCGGTTGAGTGCAAAATATGAAATGTACGTGGACAGAAATGACGTCCCAAAATTATCTAATTAAGTTTTCTAAACTGATTGTAACTGGAGAACCACAATTTTACGGTACGTAAGTTACTGTTAATATTTTGCATGTTATTTAGCCTTATTTAGTTGCTTGTATATCTAGATAGGTTAGGTTTACCTACATAAAACGTGACTGACGTTGTAATTTAAAAATGCCTTAAATATTATGTGAATGCGAACACCAAACTATTTACTTCTTAATAAATTGAATCTTGTGACTTTTAATACTAATCTGACTTTGAACGAATTGATATTGACTTTAATCTCAATAAAAAAACTACAATTATATACATTGGTTCTACATAAATACTATGGCTTTGACGTTACACCTCTTTGGATGTCGTAAATACTTGTAAAAACTTTCACAATACCTTCAGTTTAACATATGAAAAATGTTCGTTAGCTTTATGGCGGGGTCTGTATGGTGAACTGGAACGGGCCTTGTAGCTGGTTGTTCTTCGGATATTATGGAACCTCCGACGGGATGACTTTCGGTAGCGGTGTTGGAATTTAACAGCAAGCGGGATCTTCAGCTCGGGGATGCTCCTTCTGCCGGTCTTGGTTCGTAATCTTCAGTATCAGTAAGTGTATTTTTCTTCCCCTTTATTGTAATTTAATTGATGTGTCCGTCTCGATTTATTGGAGGTTAGAATCTTTGTTTATATTCTCTTCTCTTTTCAGCTTCAGTGGCGCCTATCTTCGCTCGTTCGTATTGGTAATTCAGAACTATTGCTGGATTTATTTTCAATGGTGTCAACCTTGACGATGACCCACTGACTTACTAACTGGATGATGACTCACAACGTACTCGTCGGGTTATGAATCAATCAATGACAAAAAAATGAATGACCTCGTCTGGAGTATGTATACCTTATATATAGGTCAAGGTTGGCGATTGTTTATAATCTCGAACCCAAAGTCGTTGGAGATTATATTTTAATTGTTTATAATAATGTTTGATTAGTTTACAATGCTAAAGGATGTTATTCTGGAGTTTTTACATTTATAAAAATTAAATAATATATTTTCAGTACGTGTAAATCTCTGAATATTGCTTTTAGGAATTTTAATGAGAATGGCATTTTTAGCGTCGCTTTTTGATACATTTGTACAGTCATGTGCAAAAAAATATTTAAATGTTATTATTTTTGGATTTTATCCAAAAATAAGGATATTTGGACTTTATGTGGAGCTGGTTTACATACTAACTTAATTACTAAATACATTCAAATTTATTTCTGTTTTTTATTTGATTAAAATCTGTGCATTTAAGAATAAATTGCTTAATGCGTATTTTAAATTTCAATTCAAAGTCAGTTTCCTATTCTATTTTAGTAATGAATTATCTTGCTCAATGGGTTATTAAAATTTTATCAAATCATTCACATATAACAGTGCCAAGGATTAATTTTAAATATCCCTTTTTGGTATTTTTGTAGCGACACTTATTCAGTTTTTTACATGTCAAATTAAATATTGATTTTATTAGTAAATTCTTGCTAATGGCTTTAGTTTGGTAGGGCACTTAATTATGCATGTCCTTCGTGTCTGTAATTGGCCCAACATGTTTATATTTAAGGTGTTTTACTAAATTTTACAAATTGATGTTTGACGTTTATTCATGATGGCTACTTGGTCTAAATTAGAAATGATGCTTTCGATAATTATGCATTAGTAAGGGCGCAATTCATGACAATTCCTAATCCTAACTGTGCTGTGATATGTGCAGTTGGAGTATTTAGCTTCATATACCAGGCAATTATTAAATTTAGTCACGAAACTCTAGCTTTAATATGACATGTGATCTAGGTCTCTTAGGGATACTTCAAATGCTGTTTGTACTTAAATTACAACCCTATTGATATTCATGCCCTAATTCAAATCTGTTCTAAATATAGAAAAGGCTGTAGTTAATTTATGTTTTGACATTAAAATTGGTTTCCTCACCGAGTTACATTGTATTTGACTTAATAATGGGCGTTCAAAGAATGAACGTCCATGCTTTACATTAAATGATGCTATTGAATATTTCTAGGTCAATAATTCTATTTGTGCTTTTAAAAACACGAGATATACAATCAACGAGCTTTGGAGTGTCACTCCTAGTAAGTACAATTTATGATTATGTTTTGATTTAGTCATAATTGGCATTTTTATATCGGCCATATTGGTATGTTCTAAATGCATGTGTTGTGTGTGCTAGACATGATGCTTTGTCAAAACTCAATGTGTAATGATAATGAAAGATTGAAAATAATATATGTCATATAAGTATAAGACTGTATAGTGCGTTTCTGTGTATGTAAATTTGTTCTCACTAATATAGTTAGGTTTTTATGCTAATTTCTTTAATCTTAACTTTTCAAATAAACTACATGACCAAGATATAATTGTTTGCTAATTTGCTCAAGTGGGATGGATTCTGTGTGCATTGTTGTTTCTCTCCTTTGTATAAGTAAATCAATGGCAACTCCAACATTTCAACATGTACCAGGGTTCGTCCCTAATAACAAACTTAAAAGTAAAAAATTGAGTGTTGAAACTCGTACTAATTATGTGTATTTGAATGGTCTCGGATCATATACGAGACTAGTTCAATAATGCCCGTTTGCACCGCTTTGTTAAGTCGAGATTAATTCTTAACTCGGTCTTAAAGTCTTGCACCGCTTCCTAAGTCTGACTTAAATTACTTCAAGTGAGGATTAACTTAAGTCTAGATATTTCCGGACTTAAAGCAAGATTAACCTATATTTGTTTCTGAAAAGTGATTGACATCGATTGCAACTCGTTTTAAAGCCCGATCGTGTTAAAATGAATGTTGAATGGGACGATTTATTCGATGATGACTTTGATATTTTGGAAATTATAGATTTTGGCATTCCAAGACGTATCATATATGATAGAACGGATGATTTTAATAATTTAGATATCTTTCGTTTTTTCACCGATATAGACTGACTAAGCCAACGGTATTGAATTTATTGGCACAATTAGAAAATGATTAGAGTTTACAAACGATATACTGTGAAGACGCGCGGATTGGAATAAATTCATTTAAAATTTTTGATTTTGTTTTATGGAAAAACGCTCGGATAGGTCGATTTTTATTTTTAGCTGCGGTTTTTCTGATGGTAAATTGATGTACAAAGACTGGTCCAAAAATAAGTTACGACCATCAATTTTCTTTTTCAAACGGGAACATATATTTTTTATTTAATTTGTTAATTCTGCATCGAATTCTAAGTATGTTTCATGCTCAAATTCAACAGTTATCGAGAAATTTACAATTGAACATATCAATAACTGCAGTTATTGATTATTATAAAAATCAACCTATCCGAGCGTTTTTCCATAAAACAAAACCAAAAATTTTAAATGAATTTATTCCAACCCGTGCGTCCTCACTGTATAAGTAGAATAATAGGCAATTGTTTATTTAGATAAGACAACTTTAATTCTGTTTTAGAAATCAATGCGTCTCCCCAATAACACAACTTCTAACATGTCTTTGGTTTTATGCAAGCGGCAACTAGCAGGGGCCCGATTCTCGAACTTAAGAGAAGTGAACGTTCTATTGAGAGAAGTGATAGATCACACTCCCATCCCTGGTTCTCCTAACTTCAAGAATAGCTGTTTTTAGGTAGGGATGTGTGTCGATCGTGTAGGAAATAGCAGTGCAATGTTGCCAGGTTGCAAATGAAGGCGGATTAGGACAATTGTTGTATAGAACAGTGTATATTAGGTAATATGTAATACGAAAACTATTTCTTTTAAATAGCGTGTGTAATGTTGAAAGGTTTTATGGGTTATATCAGTTGGATTTCCGGAAAGTGTTAGGCTAAACATCGAAATGTGAATATTGTTTTCTACGTATCATACATGTAGAAATAATGTAACATATATTAAAGTAATAAAAATAATAAAATAAAATAAAACACCTTTTTCACAAAATTAGTTTAATAACTATTTAAACATATATTTTATAATAAGTAAAATACATGTTATACAGACAAATTTTAAAGGTAGGGTGAAAAAACGATTAATGCAAAATTACAACGAATATTAACACTATAAAATTCTGAGAATTAGTTCAATGGGAAATACAAAATATTAATGAGAAAGAACGGGTAAAACTAACGCTGACAGGATTACGAATTACAATTCTAAATAAGATATTAATGAAAAGTTTAATATATAATTATGTATTTAAACCTATTATCTACGAGACATTTTATAATAAAAATACACGTTATACAGAACAATTTTATAGGTAGCTGAAAAACGATTACAGCAAAATTGCAACGAATATTAACAATATATCATTCTGTGAATTAGTTCAATGGGAAATACAAAATATTTCTGAGAAAGACAACGGGTTAATTTAACAGTGACAGGATTATGGATTAACAAATCTTAAAAAGCAGATATTACTCAAAAGTTTAATACATATTTCAAGAGTGTCTTAAGTGTTATCCGATGTCGGTATACAAGATAACAAACCAGAAGAAACGTTCAAATACGATATAAAGAACACATGGCTCATGTCAAATTACACAATGTAGAAAAATCCGCATTAGCTCTACATCATATTGATACAAGTCACAACTTCAGCCTAGAAAATGTTAGTTTAGTTAAACAAAGCAACAATAGAAACTTAGATATGTGGGAAGTCATATACATGAAAAAACATAAAAATTATCTGCTGAATAATGATATTTCTCCCCTTAATAACAAGCATTGATCGGTCATATGTACAAAATTTAAGTCGATATGCGCATGCTTCTCTTAACTTTTAATATGTTCGCTTGACTTGAACCGATAGATGTAAATTCTCCCAACTCTTGAGCGAAGGGATCTTTCTCTCAAGTTCAAGAATACGATTTTTAACATTTCAAGAGAATCCCCTCCATTATTCTCTCGAAATCTCTGTTCTCTCGACTCGAGAATCAGGCCCCAGATAAATGTAACTTCTTACAGATAGAAAACATGTAAAAATAAAATTTTACTAACTTTCGACATAGTTGCCATATCGATTCTAGTTTTATAGTAATCCGTGCTTAACTCTTACGATGCAAACCACCGGCACTTAAGACGAGCTTAAATAATAAGTCGAGCTTAACTAATCCAGATTTAACATGACAAACGGTGCAAACGGGCATTAGTGTCTAAATTTTAAATTTTGTGGAAATTTATCGATAAAGTAGCTACCATACTTATCCATTTTACTGATACTTTATCTTTGTTCGTTTACATTCATTTATCCTTTTTATGATTTTTATCTGTATTTTATCTTTTTGTTTTTGGTTTTTATTTATACCTATATTTTCTCGGTAGAATTACGTTTATTATTGTATATATAAGTGTTTAATGTTTTGGTAGTTTATTTGGTTTCTTATAAATAAGTTATTTTAAAATATCACATCAGAATGGTTTTTTTAGGTTGTGTACCTCAATGTCACAATACCAACAAGAATTGTAAAATGCATATATTTCCAAGGAATCCAAGTGTAAGTAATACATTTTTCGGAATGAATTCAGAACACTCATCTACTTTGTTTGTTTAGTTGTTCAAAACTTGGATACATAAAGTAAATAACCCAAAACTCATAACCAAAGAAATGGACGTCATAAGGAAAAACTTCAGAGTTTGCGATAGCCATTTTTCGCCGGAAAGCAGATTGTTCGGTCGGTCTGGAGCTAATTTAAAAGCTGATAGTATACCTACATTATATCTACCACTACATTTAGCTGAAGGTATTTTTTACATCAAAATATAACACTGGGTCATAAAATTACCAAAGTCAAGGATAGTAAATTGAATTTTCAAATATTTCAGATGTGATATCAACAACATGTGAAGCTGGTTCGCATGTTTCATTGGATCTAACAAGGCCAGGACAATTCAAAGGCATGTAGTAAAATAAGTCACATTTATTATGAATAATCAATAATGTATTCTTATTATCTTTAACCTAAATTGTATTAAATTTTAATAGATTTAGCAGATATACCTCGGGACAGTGTTAAAGCTATAGATATTGCAAGTACTTCATCTGTTAAACTATCAATTGTCATAGGTATTTTCTGTTCGTCATAATTGTTAACTGAATTACATTTTTGAAAAATTTTAGAATTACAGTCATCCAGTTCTACTAATACTGATGCATTATCGCAACCTCCAGCAAATATACCAAAAAGCTCAGTAAAAAGTAAAAAAGGCCAAAAAGGTATTCCTTATCATTGTATTATTTAGATGTAATTTATCTAAAAATATATATTAATTTCAGAAGTCAGACAAAGAAGCAAAATCCTTAGCCATGTAGGAGTTAAACAAGCTGCTCAATTAACACCAAAAGCACGAAAATTATATAATATTGCTGTTGACCTTAAGAAAAGTGTAAGACGGTTATTTACAACACAGGCTGGTTACAAAGAGCGTCTGAAAAAAGCTGAATCTTTCGCTTTATCATCTGACTATTTGCGATTACAGTTAAATTCTATTGCATTTCAATTTATTAGTTCGCAAATTAAATGGCAGAAGATAGCGCCAAAACTTAGACGATTTAGCTTGGATGATAAGTTACTAGCTCTGGCATTAATGAAGCAATGTCCCAAAGGATACAATTTCCTCAGCAGAATTTTTGCTTTACCAGCAAAAAGGTCCCTTAGACGAGTTCTTAGTCAAATACCTTTACATACAGGAATTAATAAAACTATTATGCATAGTTTAAAGTCGTATGTTCAAGAAATGAAGTTATTAGACACATATTGCATCATTTTATTTGATGAAATTGCTTTAGATGCTTCATTATTATATAACGTGAAAAGTAAGTTAATAGATGGCTTTCAAGATAATGGCCAGAGTAATAGATCGCTAGCTTTAGCTGATAAAGCCATGGTTTTTATGGCTAGGGGTATCCATAAGAAGTGGAAACAACCACTGGCGTACTACCTAAATTATGGTGGTATGAAAGCGGACATAATAGTGAAATGTCTTAAAGATGTTGTGTGTGAAGCTAAATCCATTGGATTGACTGTGGTTGGAACAATATGTGATCAAGCAAGTCCAAATGTAAGGGCTATTCAGACGTTGTATCAAGAAACAAACAGAGAATGTCAACTCAAGGGAATAGAAAATCGATATTTTGGGTTTCTAATAGATAATACAGAAATAGTGCCAATATATGATCCACCACATCTTCTCAAAGGGATTCGCAACAATTTATTTGATAACAAATGTATTTTTAAATGGAGGAATAATAAAACAGAAACAGCGTCTTGGCAAGATATAAGACTTTTATATGAGTTAGAGGAAGCAGACCAGGATTTTAAAATGTGCAATAAACTTACAGATGTGCATGTGAATAATACCAAAAAAATGAAAGTGAGTATAGCTGCTCAAGTCTTAAGTCAACGTGTGGCAGCATTAATGCGTGGCTTGGCTAGATTAGGTAATAATTGTTTCAATAAAACAATATTAGAGACTTTGCAGTTATCTATTATCTCAAAATATTGTTATTTGTTCCAGGTCCTGACCATATGCCATCAAGTGGATTGGAAACATCAGAATTTTTGTTTTTTATGGACAAGGTTTTTGATAGTGTGAATAGTGCTACTGTGTCTTTTGAACATGGGAAAACATTGAAATGTGCAGTTTCATCAACATCAAATCACAATGCATTCTGGGTCGAAGCCATCAAAGTATTTAAGAGTATGGAATTTTTCAATAAAAAGCAGAGGACATTTGTCCCTCCGTCTGTGAAGAATTGGATACATACATTAGAAGCATTTAGATACTTATGGCAAAAACTACATGTTCAAGGTTTCAAGTTTCTCTGTACAAGACACCTTAATCAGGATCCACTTGAAAACTTTTTTGGACAGATTAGAAGCCATGGCGTCAGGAACATCCATCCAACTTGTCAATCATTTATACATTCTTTTAAATCTATTTTAATTTCCAATGTTTCACTATGGAACTCGTCCTCATCTAATTGTGAGAATGACAACACATCTATGTTAAGTAATTTAACAGAACTCTTACAAGATGCAGAGGTAGTAGATGATAGCATACCATTAGAAGATATAAATATTTTTATTGATATACCTGCCGATTTAAATTATACCTTTACAAATACTGGTACTTTAACCTATATAGCAGGATATATTGCAAAAAAGCTAATTAAATATGCTAAAGAATGTAACACTTGTAAACGTGATTTAATTGGAGAATTGGCAACTCTCACACAGGCACAGAGGTTTGTAATAGAAAGTAGAGCTTATCGAGCAAATGATTTAACCAGACCAACAACTAACTTCACCAAAATATTTTGTCAATGTATATATATATTACAACAGTGTTTTTCTAAAATATGTCATAAATCTAATGTGTGCACAATTATAGAAAATATTTTAAAATTAAATATAGATCTTACATTATTTAAGTGTGAATTACATGATGTGCATAACAAATTTATTAGTCAAATTACTACCTTTTACATTTATAATTACACGAAAACTATTAATAAAATACTAAAAGGTAAAATAGTTCCTAGTCATAGTAGCGATGAATTAAAATTGTTTGTCAAAAATTATGTTATCAAGCACAAAAAATTCGCTGAGAAATATAAAAAATGAGGTATTGCATGTATTGTTTTAATAAGGTACATATGTTATTAAATTAATGCTTCATATTACATAATAAAATTATGGGCAGTAGATCCTATCTCTTATTTCAATTTATTTCCTAATTGTACTGCAAGCACTAAGAAGTTTATAATTTTATTTTTAACGTTAACATTATTAATTAAAACGCATGTTTTATTTAATAATATTAATGTTATCAATAAGATTATGAACTTAAATAATAATTTAATTTTTCCTAAAATATTTTTAATACGCTTGGTACATGACTAAAGACGTTAGATGGCGGCACAAACATTGCCATTGATAATACTATTGTCGTGTCCAATCTTTAAGTATTTATTATCTATGATGCATATGTCGGGTGAGTGATTGGAGTGCGGAGTGATATTCGTCAGGCACTGTTGTCAGTCGACATTTAATTCCGAACATATTGTGTTGCATGCACATAGACTAGGGTAATTGTGATGGCTAACAATATTGAAAATGCTGGTGTGGATAATACATTACTTTCGTTAAATACACGAAGTATAAATGAAGAGGGTGTAGATGATAAAGTTTACGTCTCTGAAACTGTTATTTTTGCAAACAGTTTTGAATTGCAAGACCATATGAAATGGCATGGCAAGATAGAATATGAGGCATCCACTATTTTAAACAATATTAAGGCAGAATTGCCATCATCTGAAGGACAATATAACGTAATAAATGACAATGTTAAAATTGAAGAAGGAATCAGTACTAATAACATCAAAATTGAAGTTGATAATGGACTTCTCTGTAAGTACAAGCATAATTAAGTTTACCACAACTGCAAAATAACTCTTAATTACTCCTTGTTGTAATTATACTCTGCATGTTCCTTAGACTTTTCCACTTTAAGCTAAATAATACAATTTTATTTATATCTCATTCTTGATTAAATAATTAGCATTCTTGCATTAGTGACAACAATTTATTAAACAGCTAAAAATCATTTCCAATGTTTCATCACATAATTAACAGTCTTCATCAAAATTATAAGAACATATTAAAATTATAGAATCTGAAGAAAATAGTGATTATATATAATTATTGTGTAGATATTGAAACAATTTATGGTCATCTTCAGTAAATCACAAACAAATTAACTTCCGTGGTACATCAATAAAAATGTTCATATAATTTTGAGACTATCTAGTGGAAGACTACAAATTAAAGTGTCATAATGTTAAAAATGGTTTTTTTAATTTATTCTTTTAATGTTATTAAAATTTAGGGCTGCTCCCCAAGAATGGTAATTAGTTAATCAGAAATTATGGATATAATATACATGCAAAAACAGAATCTTTATAGGGAATGAGACATGGTTAAACAACTAAATAAACTCTCGTTTCTTTGTGACTTCTGCAAACATTATATTACTTGCTTTTTAATCCTTTAAATTTGATCAACAGATTGTGAACATTGTCAGGCTTATTATGACGATTATTGCATCAAGTGTGGAATGCTCCAACATATTTTGAACAGAAATGCTCAGGATAATTCAGATAACAGAGCACAAGATGAGTTACCAAATGGTATTTTAAAAATTCAACCTTTGTTTGAGCAGTGTGGAATACTGGCTTTAAAAGTTATACCTGAAGGTGTAATATTTGGTCCTTTCATTGGAATTTGTAGAACAGAAAATGCTTGGAGAGTCAAAGGAGGAAAATTTGTTGTTGACAAAGATAAATTGCATCACTTAAATTGGATGCAGTACATTAATCCTGCCAGAAATGCTTTTGAAGGAAACCTAATTGTCCTTCAATGTGAGGATTATCTATATTATCGAAGCACTCGTCAAATTCAACCGGATGAAGAATTGTTGGTATATTTTGGTGAAGAATTCGAAGGCAGACTGAATGGAAATGTTGAAGTGGATTTTATTCCTACTACGGAACACCTCATTAAGGATATATTTGCCTGTACATTTTGCTGCCTTGGTTTCAGCTCGAGCTCATATTTGGTCAAACATAAAACGACTTGCCTAGGGGATGCAGGTAGCAACTTCTTATTTGAAGGTATGAGCAATATATAATATTTTGAGAAGTCTTTAAAAAGATATTAATTTTCTTGTTTAATTACTCTGCTGAAATTAGTTGAGCCACTGAATACAGTTCATTAAGCTGATGAGTAGATAAAAATTACTTTCACTTTCGGTTAGTAAAGGTTCATGATAAATAATACAATGAATAGATCCTTCACAGTTTATTAACAACAAAGTATTACAGTTGTTTTGCCAACACAGTGACACTATCAGACAAGAACTAACAAATTATGCCACTGGTTTAGTGAAACAAGATTTAAAACTGTTCTTACATGATTTAATGTAAGATTTTGATTGTATTTTAGTGTGTTTTTTGTGATTTCAGATCTTGCGCAGTGCCCATTTTGCAAAATCCACTTTGGTCAAAAGGAATATTTGAAGCACCATTTTGCCTACTGCTCTACAAGAAACGTCAGGTATGGTTCGTAATAATTTTATCAAGGTGCACCATACAGTAATGATGTTTTGTAACGATCAATTAATCATAATTAATTTCTTGTTTGATTATATTCAAACCTATAAACTTTTCAAGGTTATTATGAATATAATCAATTAATCTTGATAAATTGAGCACTTGTGAATTTTAAACAATTAATTAGAAAGAAAACAAACTCGTTTCACAAAAATATATCATTTATTTCATACACTAAATGTACATTTCGTTTGCCAAGCAAACATCATCGTTAGTATAAATCCGGCAAATATAAAAGAGAAGTTATAAAAACATTAAAAACGTGCACTAAATTGATAGATCAGAAAATTTACTTAAAACTCAATATGAGTAATCCCAAAATCCCGCACATCTATTGTCTTCCTAAAAGTCATAAACCGGGAAATACATTTAGACCGATAGTGTCAAATATTAATTCTCCAACCTATGCCTTGTCAAAATAGCTTGTACAAGAATTTAGTAAGTTTGAAAATTATTATTCGATTTAAACCACGAAAGAACTCATGATGACACTAGAAAAATATAAGGTTTCACCTGATGATAAGTTAATTTCATTTGATGTAACTTCCCTTTTTCCTAATGTCCCTATTGAAAAAACTTTAGAAAACCTGAATTCATTTTGACTTTTCAACAATGTCAAAGAAGAAGAGATAACTGAATTTTTAAAACTAACTAAGATGTGTATGAACCAAAACATTTTTACTTTCAATAATCAGTTTTACATGCAAACTTTTGGACAGCCATGAGCAACCCGCTATCACCGTTTCTTGCGAACCTTTTCCTTAATTATTTTGAAAATGATATAAAGAAAATGGACCAACGTTTTCTAAATATTGGGTCAGATACGTAGATAACATTTTTGCAATTACTCCAGAGATTTTGATTTAGACCAGTTTGTCAATTACATACATTAATAATCAGCACCCATCTATCAAGTTTACTCATGAAATGGAAATTGAACACACCCTACCCTTTTTGGATTTACTTATCCCTATTAGAGAGAACAGTTTCCATTTTGACATATACCGAAAAACCACACATACTGATAATTATATTCATAACTAGGCCGCGGACACGAGCGAGCCATGACTCATCGCCTATGGGCGCACTATTGAGATGTATTTTTAAAGAGGTTTTAATTTTATTTATATAATTGGATAACAAGTGGCTGGTGATCTATAAAATACAAAATACCTTATTATTTGTTCATTTTATCTTCTGTAAGACTCGTTCTCTTTGAATTAAGGCTCCGGGCTACCCAAATTATAGGTATATGCTATTACATGTAAGCGTTTTTTTCTTTTTACTTGCTTATTTGGTAACATGAAGCAATGCCCTATTTTTTCTTATATACGTATGAATAAATTCAAGGTATCTATGACGCCCTTTTTTCAAAATAGTTTTTAAATGTGTTTAAAAAAAAATAAAACGTCAAACCATTTTTTTCTTATTTTTCCTTTATTTCCTAACAAATAATTTTTTTTTGTTTATAGAGCGTTTGAAACTCTTGCTCGCTATGAGGCCCCTTTTTTTGCAAAATTGATATTTTCTTAGATATTTGATATAAAAGAAATAAAAACTATGCAGCCCACATTACATTCGAGAAACAAGCTGAAGGGGAGGGATAGATCTCTGACCAACAGTTTGTCTAGAAGGCGGGTACAAATATGTAAATATTCGGGGATAAATGAATTTTTATTCTCTTGGATATTGTAGTAGGTAGATATATAATCTGGGTACTTTTACGAAAAGTGTTCGTGTCTCCCTAAAAAAAATGAGTTATAATCAGGGCGCGGACACGAGCGAGTCATGACTCATCGCCCATGGGCGCACTATTGAAATGTTATATTTTTATTTATATAATTGGATAACAATTGGCTGGTGATCTATAAAATACATTATTATTTGTTCATTTTGTTGTTCAAGTCGAGTAAAGGAGTATTAATATTTACTAGCAATACTTTCTCAAGGTTCTCTTCTGTAAGACTTGTTCTCTTTGAATTAAGTACATCCTTGTAGATAGAAAACGTCCTTTCTACATCGCAACTGGTTATAGGTGCGTACTGGAAATATTCTTTTATTCCAGCGTATTTAGCAGTTAGATTTTGTGTCATTGTCCCCATACACAATTGCCGCAATGTTATTAAATCTGGATTTCTATTAAAAACTGCGTCTAACTTTTGGCGGAGGCCACATCCGAAGTCACTTGGAATACTATTGAAATTATTAATAGCCACATCTAATGTGGTTAATCCATCTTTTTGTTTGAGATTTCGATTTTCAAAATATGTGATTAGTTTAGGCAAATTTCCAAAGTGTTCCTGAAGGAATAACAAATGATTTTTTACATTTGGGATCTGTGTTAGCTCCTTGCACTCAGAAATACTTCTAGCATCGTCATTTAAACATGTAACGAAATTTTGTAAACTATCGAATTTCTCTGCATAAAAACTAGTAGCTTCCAGCCATGTTCCCCATCTAGTTATTACTGGCGCGGGTGGCAGTGACAAAGATGGAAGTTTTTCCTTGTAAAGTGCCACTCTCGATGGTGCTTTTCTGAAAACTTTTTTAAAAGCGGATACAATTCTATCAACTTCCGGATAGTTGTCTCTGATATATTCACAGACCTGTGGAGAGCATATGCTACACAAGTACTATGTAGCATGTAGGGATATGTTTCCTTTAATAGTCTGCCTGTTTTTAACATACCATAAGACCGCGTGCGTCTGCATTATCGCGATACCTGTAGGGTAAGCGAAACAGATAGAGATGTCTGTGTATTAGAACGGTAAACAAGTGGACGCAGTGTTATACTGGATTACAACAGAGCTAGTATTTTGCATATGCCTATGATGCACTCGCATTTGTCCAAAAAATCCACATTTATACGGTGTAGTCGGGCAGTCGCATTCGCCGTCGCTTCCACATATGGGCGTCAGTTCGAGTTTTATTATTGCTTAAGAATAACATTTTTTTAGCTAATTACAGGTTAATTGCAATGTTGAATTACAATTCTGTTTTAAGAAGTAAATATTTTATGTTTCAGTATTTTATTATAGTTGAGTTTTTAGATTATAATATTTGTTGAAAAATATTATTTTAGTTAAGAAGTTTTTTTTATTTTAAAGTCTAGGAGTTATTTATTATTTATTTTTGCTCTTTTATGTTGTTTATGAAGCTGTGATGAGTTACTTCACTCACATATTATCAGTGATTATCTGATGCTTCAAACAACTACAATTAATTACTTACAACGGGAACGCAATACCTATTACATTGCTTTTCACTTAATTTGCCTACCAATACATTTATACGTATAACTTATACGCCCGCTGTCGGTGTGGCAATTCAAGTTGGCACGCCCATTTATAGTCGACCAGTAGTTACAAATACATGCATCGCGCTATGAACAGCGGCCACACGGTATATGCGGCACTGTCACTAACAAATAAAAGTATTTTTTTACCTGTACCTGTCGTCCGAATGAAGCATTTTGTGCAAATTTTCGTCAATGGTTTTAGCCATTGTTTCCGCATCAACTTTATTTATAACTTTAGATGCTATTACATATGCGTTATATGGAATAGTTGGATGTAGTACACCAGCTACAACATTTACCACACAGCGTCCTAATATATCGACAGTTTCGTCGGCACTTATCCATAGGTACTGATTTGAAAGATGTCTTTTAATGCATTCCACTGTTTTCGTCAAGCACTTAGAAACATAATATTTGCGTAAAGTGGATTCATCAGGAACATTTCGACCAGCATATTTTTGGAGAAATGTTTTGAAAGTGGGATTGTCAAGTTTCTTTAATGGGATATTAGCCGCCATTAAAGCTTCACAGAGTTCTTCGTTAAAATTGTCAGCTTTCAGCGGGTCCACTTTCTGCGTATGTTTTAGCGATGCTAAGTGACGTATGTTCGATTTTTTGGCATTCTGCAACGATATTTTACAGACTTTGCAATAAATATCGGAATCACTGACAATGGACATACAATCAGTTTGACCCTCAATCCAACTCGCCACTAAAAATGTATGCGTATGTTATTGAAACTAAACGAAATCCATTACACACTTACGTCTAGATAATTGGAAGAAGTCGATTCAATGAAACGGGATTAAACAGGAACTATTACATAAATTATGAAGTACGTAATTAACAGTCAAAACAATGAAAAAACGAAACTAACGTAAGTATGAATAGGTATACACATACCGATAGGTCCAGCCCGCGACGGGCCATACATAGGCAACAATATACGTATGGAACGTAATGCTATGTGGCAACGTGTGTAGGATACCACTCCGCGTGCGCAACCTAATTCCGATGGTCGAGCGCAACAGATGTTCCGTCATTCGTATTTAGCTGTGTATACGTAAAGGTAGTTATCATGTCAGTGTATACAACCGCAGAGAAGGTACAAATAGTTTCGTGGTATCTTGCAGGCAATTCCTGTCGAACAACCGCTGATTTATTTGCTGTAGAGTACGTAAATCGGCCTATTCCTTCGCATTCGACGATTGAAAGGATCGTAAATGCGTTTAGGAAATATGGCTGTGTAGTCGGAAATTGCCGCAAATGCCAACAAATTGACGAACAGCCTCATATCCCTCTAATACCTGCCGATCGGGAGGAGAGAGACGTGAGGGTTTGTTCGTTAGTTGAAATGGGCGACCTTAAGTGTACACGGCAAATTGCAGACGAAATCGGTGTTAGTAGAAGTGCAGTAAAGCGGATTCTAAAACGCAACAAATATAAAAGTTACAAAGTTCGAAAGTGCCAGGAGATTTTTCCCGAGGACAATTTTGCAAGAATGGAGTTTTGTGAGTCCGTGATGGAAAAGGCTAACAGGGACGAATATTTTATAAAAAAATATTCTGTTTACCGACGAGTCTTCTTTTCCACGTCATGGGAAGCATAACCCCTCAGTCGTGCAATATTGGTCTCGAGAAAATAAACATCTAACTCGTAATGTTAAAACTTAATACCCCGAAAAACTTAACGTTTGGGCGGGTATCTTGGGTGATAACATTATAGCCATTTGTTATCGACGGCAAATTGAATGCAGTAAAATATTTAGATTTGCTGCGAACACGAATTATTCCTGCTGTCCGTCAACTAAACATCGATTTTGATGCAAGACGGTTGTCCCGCGCATAACAGCAGATTAGTAAGAGAGTTTTTAGAAAACACTTTTCCTAATCGTGTTATTTCCGGGAGGGGTACGATAATATGGCCACCTCGATCACCCGACCTCAATCACTGCGATTTTTTTCTGTGGGGTTATGTCAAAGAAAATCTTTACGGTGTTCTTACAATCCCGAACTTGCAACAGTTACAAGTTAAACTGTTTCGCCTTTTCGAGACAATAACCCCTAGAAATCTCGAGGGAGTGCAGAATTATTGATTTTTTTACTTTTATCTTTTAGAAAACGTTATTGTTTTTTATTACTTAAAATTACTTTTCCGTAGCAGCTAAGAATACAATAATAATAATAAATTGGACCTTATTATGTCTGAAACAAATGGGCAAATTACGTATACAGAACGAATATGCAAACGACTATATCCTTGCGCGGTTTAAGTCTTACTAAATTCTTAACTGCAATGTGCTGCAATTGAAGCTGCTGCGGGTAGAGGGGTTTCGGTGGGGATTTCGGTGTTGCCACTCATTGCTGACTATGGCCCGTTCCGAGCTGGACCTATCGGTATATAACTCTATTTATCATGCGAAAGATAAGGTAAATATAATAAATTTTAAAAACCTCTGTCGCTCCTATATCTCCGCCGATGAAAATAGTATATTTACGACTTAAGTGTACTTTTTTTGTGTTGTATTCCCGTCAACATGTGAGTCAATAACAGATGTTGCAGTTCACCATATAAATTAGTGCTATTCAGTAAGCGTGTGTTGTTTACATTATTTCTTTGCTCCGTTGTAACTTCGTCGTACTTTAACTCGGTCATGTCCGCGCCCTGTTCATAACACTTCGTACACTTCCTTCAGACATAAACAAAGTACATTCTTTTTCCTTCTCAATAGACTACAGAAAACACCACTTTCAGAAATAAATTATAATAAAGAGTTATCATACATATACAAAGTAGCCGCTGAGAACGGTTACGAGAAAAATATAGTAAAAAGAATAAAACACAAATTAGAGAAGAAAAAATTCGTTACCACCAGAACTACACTAGAATCCATAAAATTAGATAATAATTTTTTTTGTAAATCTTGTTTAAATAAAAGATGGGAAAATCAAATGTCAAACTTACGTAAAAGATACAAAATAACACCCTCATTTGTCAATGAACAGAACACTAACTGTTTTGTATAAATAATACATATATTATAATACACGAAAGGGGCAGTCAATGTCGCCTCTGAATTTCTGACAGAGAACATCTCTTCTTGCTTGTAGAGATGCAAAATTGTGGCGTAATAGTAAATCAGCCTGAGGTGTGCCCCTTTCCGGATAAATACCATCGATTTTAAATGACAGAAATTTTAAAAACTTACGTTGAACACGATCCAGTGCCAGCGAGTTGTGTGCATAAATGGGATTCCAGATAGGAGCAACGTATTCAATTTTACTCAAAAAAGGTAAAGTAAGAGTCGAAAACAACACCAAGGTCCATGATTTCAAATTTTCGTTCAAGTGCGGTATCATTTACCTGGTAACAGTAGTAGAAAGGTGTAGAGGAACGTGTATACGTAACAACACAGCATTTGCTGATATTCAACCCAAGCCTAAACTCCTCACACCACATGGCCAACATGTCCAAACTTGTCTGAAGAGCCTGCGCATCTCGGGCTGATGTAATCCGAGAAAATATTTTGATGTCATCCGCATACGCAAGAATAAGGATGTTTATCACAATAAACGTTCGAATATCTACGTAATGTAAAAACACTGAATAAATTTGTTATACTACCGATGATGTTTGCTTAGCAAATGAAATGTACAATTGCTTTCTTTTGAAATGGCCGGTGTAAATTGAAAATAGATCCCCAACTTCTACGGTAGTAACATTCTAATGTTCGAGTCAAGAACGGGACAAACAAAAAACATGCGTCGTAAATCTTATATTGCATGAATAAGCCACTGTACTTAATATGAAAGTGGTTTATATTTTCCCAAGTTTTTAAATACTTTATTCTACAATCTGCACGAATATATACATGTCATATATATAGTAACGAATGAAACACATATTTTGAATGCCTTGCTTTTAAAATTATATATAATTAAATGTTAAATACAGTTAAAAGAAAAAGATTGTATTACGTTATGTATTACATTTTTTTGTAAAGAAAACTACATTGGCCATATACTATAAGCCAATATATTTGAAATATTTGTGTTTCTTCATAATAATTTATTGTCTGATAACGTTCATGCTAGGTACTTTATTAGAAAATATCATTTTTATGTTCCTCAATATCTTTCTGGCTTTTATTTTATTCTTTAGCCTTTTATTTTAATTTCAACAGGGAGATCCACTGTTTTTCATTCAAATCTTGGATTTTTGGACTTGTTACTATTCTTTCTGGGAGTGATTTGTATTTATTTTAGATGTTGAAGCTTTTTATTTATAATAACAACGTTTAACTGAAAACTAAAATAATACTTTAACAATTTGGTATTATAACAATCCCTGTTTTTCTTATAAAAACTAAAAATTGTTATACCTATTCTCTAATAATGGAATGTTTAGAATTATTAAAAATTATATTTTTCCCGATCAACACTGATATTTTGAATTAGTTTACTTCACTAAAAAATTAGTTTACTTCTCTAAAAAAATCAAAATTTACTAATACGTCGTCAACTACTAAGTTTAGAGAAATTTCTAAAGAATACAAAAGTACTAAAATGTGAATTTTAAAAAGACTTTTTTCGAAATTTCTACCGGAAGTAGGTCTTCATATCTTGGCAAAAACCGGTTTTTAGCAAATATTTTACAAATTATTGATTCTTTACAGATTTATCTAGAATACAAAAACATTTGGAGCCCGAATTGGAACAACTTTTGTATAAAAGAAATTTGAAAATTCGGACCGGACGTAAGACTTTACTCTTATCGAATAGCAGTTTTTTTATACATTCTATATAGATGTATTATAAGTGCAAAAGTAATTAGAGCTACATGTGGAACAATTTTTCTATAAAAGAAATTTTAAAATTTGGACCGGAAATAATGCTTCTACTCATCAAATAGCCGTTTTTTTTGGAAAATCTCACAAATTTTGCATTCTAGTTAGATTTATTAAGAACACAAAATTGTTTGAGCCACATTTGGAATAATTTTTATATAAAAAAAATTCAAAATTCGGACCGGAAGTAACACTTTTACTTTCTTTTATTTTTTTAACCAAAATAATGTAGAAGTATTTGATTGGCCGGCGAAATCTCCATATCCGAATCCCATTGAAAATATGTGGAGTGCTATGGTGCGGAATAGGAATGCTGTTCAACTTAATATAGAAAATATTACTCAATATGCACAATCTGTATGGGAGCATTTCAGAGGAAGAAACTTATGTGAAACTTTAATAAATTCTATGCAATCAAGAATGCAAGAGTATATGGACGATAATGGATTTTATACGTCGTACTAAGGTTTTTATTATTGCGAAAAGGAAACAAACTATAAGACCAACATCACATAACCATTTTCTTTAATTTCTTTATTAATTAATTACTATTATATATTAATTAATAAAAACTTGATATCTGCTACAATTTTTGTTTTAATTAATTCTGGTAAAGGTTAGATAAATTAATTTTACAATCCTAATTAAATTTTATTACATGATTACTCATTAATTGCATAGTTCCAACTACACCAGACTTTAATTTTAATAAATCAAATTTTGTCTAAGGTATTCTTATTTTCAATAAAATGTTCGATAAAAGATGTATGATTATTAATTTCACGATATAATATTTACGATTGCAGCGATTTCTTTAATGAATATAATTCTTTAAAAGAACTATTTATTTTGGCTAATCAGTTGTAGAAAAAATATGCGATGCTACTAATGATATACTTTCACATGTGCACAAACATCCTTGATATTCATCATGTTAGAATGTAACAATCCATTTAAAAAATTGTGACGTGACCGCACATTTTGTTCACAATTTTATTAAATGTCCTCTCCCGTCTACTTCAATTTTATTTTAAATTAAATTTTTTTGAGAGTTTGTGAGAAATTGAACACAGAAGTTCAAGTATGGGACCTTGTATGTATATATGTATTATTTTTTGTTATAAACTTGTAAGAATAAGTTAATAATATCACTACATACATTAAATCATGTTATAATGTAGTAATTAATACGAAATGCAAAATTTTGCTGTTTAAGAATATATTTTAATTTTTTTAGAGAGCAATAATCTAAAAATTAGGTGTGGCCACCATACGACTTTTTTATACGTATTTGACATCCGAAATGTGTATACAAAAGTTGTTCCAAATTAAATTTTAAGTTGCGTCTTTATAAAACAAACCTCTGATTAAAAGTGTATCTTCCGGTCCGAATTTTGGACAATTTTTTTGTACAGATATTATAGCATATCCAACTCAAAATATTTTTATTCTCTTAATAAATCTCTAGAGAATGCATAGTTTGCGAAATATTTGCAAAATACTGCTATTCGATAAAAGCAAGAGTGTTACTTCCGGTCCGAATTTTGAAATTTCTTTTATACAAAAATTGTTCCAATTCGGGCTCTAAATATTTTTGTATTCTAAATAAGTCTGTACAGAATGAATGATTTCTAAGAAATTTGCTAAAAACCGCTTTTCGCGGTAGGTAGAAAGACCTACTTCCGGTAGAAATCTCCAAAAAAGTCTTTCTAAAATTCACATTTTAGTACTTTTGTATTCTTTAGAAATTTGTTTAAACGTAGTAGTGGACGACGTATTGGTAAATTTTGATTTTTTTAGTGAAGTAAACTACTGCTTGCGGTCTACCGATTTTACTCAAAATCTAATCAGATCTCAAGAGGAAGATTATACTCGTAAATATAAAGTTTGGTATTGATAGCTGTAGCTGTTTGGGCACTATCGTGGTGAGAGAGAGAGAGAGAGAGAGAGAGAGAGAGAGAGAGAGAGACGTTTGCCAAAAACCACTTTTTCGGTATCAGGCAACCTTAAAACGTGGACATCTGCATCATAATTACTTATACTACGTATAAGAAAGTAAAAAGCAAGTATTGCTCTAATTAATAAACCACAAGACAAGGTGTTAAACTCATTATTTTTTTTTATTTGAATTAATTTAAAAATAAGGTATGTGTTATAATAATAAAACTAAGGATATTTTTCAAAAGCATTTGGGTATATTATCTGTTGTACTAAGCAAATAAAAATAAATTTGGTAAATCATGGTCACCTTGTTATTTAAATTATTTTAGGAAACTAAACTAGTTCGTTTTATAATCCACAATATATTTTAAGAAATAATATAGAGGTAGAGTTAAGGATTGTAAATAAGAAATTATACAATGAACAGCATTCAAACAAATATAAATATTCTGTGGAGATATTTATTTAGTGTGTTTTCAAGACCAGACATCCATACAATTAGAATGATACGACGCGCAGCGTTTTTAAACGCACACCGGTCATTTCTAAAGAAGGCAATTGTACATTTAGTGTATGAAATAAATCATATATTTTTGTGAAACGAGTTTGTTTTCTTTCTAAATTAATATAATCAATTATTCATAATAACTTTGAAAAGTTTACTCCTTGTTCAGTCGAACTGTTCCATTCTTTAATTAATTCAGACACTTACGTTTGTAGATTTTTAGCGGTTACTGTCCAATCATTTCATGGTTTATGATCTTTCCAGGACACGCACTGCACGGACGCTGAGCAATCAAATGACAACGGTGAACGTAAGCAAGACACGCCGCAACCCATTGTATAAGTGTGAGCTGTGCAACTACAGTACAAAGTATAAAGCAGATCTCAAGAAACACAACAATAAACAGCATTACAAAGTTAGAAAGTCTAAATGTGGGATTTGTTACAGAAGATTCGAAACAACAGAATGTCTGAAGTTGCACATAGAAAATTCACACATTTCCGTTGGTCCAGAGAAAGACCAATCACATTCCAGATGTGATTATATGAATGCACATATAAAAGTAGAACTATCAAATTCACAAGATCATACGAAAAGATTTAAATGTTCCCTGTGTAACCTTCGAACACAACATAAAAAATCTTTGATCAATCATATGAAAACAAAACATGCGAAAGAATTTAATTTTAAATGTGAGTCGTGCGAATTTAAAACAAACAGCAAACATTATTTAGATAGTCACATAAAATCAAAACATTTGAAAGAGTTTGATTTTAAATGTGATTCATGCGAATACAGGTCAAACCAGAAAGCACATTTACAGAGACATATAAGAACTAAACATCTCATGAAATTTAATTATAAATGTGGTTCATGTGAATATAAAGCAAACTACAAAGAACATTTAAAAGTACATATAAAAACTAAACATTTGAAACAATTCGATTTAAAATGTGACTTGTGTGAATTTAGAACAAACTACAAAATTGAATTAAAAATGCATATAAAGTCGAAACATTTGAAAGAATTTGATTTCAAATGTGACTCGTGCGAATTCAAAACAAACCGGAAAGATCGTTTGGAAAGTCATGTAAAAATAAAACATATGAAAGAGCTTAATTTTATATGTGACTTGTGTGAACTTAAAACATATCGGAAAGATTATTTGGAAAGACACATAAAAACAAAACATTTGAAAGAATTTAATTTAAAATGTGATTCATGTGATTATAGAACAAATCAGAAACAGCATTTAGAATGTCATATAAAAGCAAAACATTTGATGGAATTTAATTATCAATGCGACTCATGTGAATTTAGAACTAATTACAAATATTCTTTAAAACTACATGTCAAATCAAAACATTTGAAAGAATTTGAATTTAAATGTGACTCTTGCGAATTCAAAACAAATCACAGAAGTGAATTAAAAATACATGTAAAAAGAAAACATTTCAAATAATTAAAATAAAATTCTTTCAAATATTTAAGTTTTTTATTATACCGTACATTTTTAATAATAATATATTGTTACTTAGGAGGAGAAGCTTTACATTTCCAGACGACGCACAGTGGTCATTTTTTAAATTCTAGGTGGAAAAATATCGCAATTTTTTTTAGGAAAATATATACTTATTATTTCCAATGACTTTATCTTGAAAGACACTTTGTAAATCCGGTTTTTTTGTGCCAGACTTGTTATACCTCATCGCCCGTCGCTATAACAATTTTCAAAACAGTGAATATGCAGTAAGAAAGCATGAGGTAATATTGTTATTTTAAAATCTTGTACATAGCAAAAATATAATAAATCAAAACTTCTAGAAAAATGTAATTTTTTTGGAATAACGAATTTAAAGAGTATGCAGAATGCGGTGTTTACGCATGTTTGTTTGAATAATATTTTTCATTGTTCGCTCACTTTATTATCTGTTGATTCATGGCAGACTTAGCTGCCAAGAAGTGCCGAGAACTGAAAAAAAAACATTTTTATCTACGACTGCTAAATAATACATTCATTTTCGACGTATCCATAGATGCATAATTCTGTTCATATTAAGCGCTCATGGAATATGGTTTCCACGGGCGTAGAGTATGAATAGGATTAGGTATGCAATTCACAAAAAAAAAACTTCATCCTCGTGTAATATAGACTACTTTATATGCTCGTTAAATAATATACAATTTCAGAAACTATGGCAATACGAAGGTATGATTTGTTTGTCATCTGGTGTGAGCAAGTATCGCTGGAAGAGAAAAACGCTTCGATTTTGCATTGGATAAGCTTAATGTGCACCAATCTCCGTAGTGTGACATGTGTTGCAGTTAAGAAATTGGTAAATTCCTTTTTTGTACTCGCCGCCTGTAAAGTCACATTTGGCGCACGTGTAGCTCGACTGGGAAATACGTTTTCCTGGTTGAGGCGACTGTAAAAATTGAAAAAAACACTGGCACTTTGGGACATTTAAAAAAAAGTCTAACTTGGTAGTAATAAAATTTAGTCTATAAAATACTACTTCCCTCCATTATTCTTCACTAAAAGTTGGGGAAATAGGAGTAATAATTAAAAATTCATCGAAAAAAATTGTGGCGCCATCTATTTGATGATATTTTAAGCGACATCTTAAGCAATATTCACGCGCCATCTATTTGTACCACATCGACATTCATATTGGCAGTTCGGAATTGTTTGTATTTATACCAAAAACCGCAATAAATGTACTATAAATTTATAAATATAAGAATAAATACCTCATGTTTGCATTGTGTAAGAATATAATAACTTAATTTTAGGGAAAGGTGAGTAATAGTTACGTACATGAAATGCTTAAATTAATTAGGTAATCTATCTTAGGTTAGGTATGATACCAATGACATTAATCAATAATATTTTTTTAATTTAATGTTCGTACAAAAAATATTGTACAAACCACTTGCGTGAAGACATCTTCCACGCATTCGCGCAATTAAAAGCACTCGTTTCCTGCGGTCGCTCGTGCTTACAATGTGCGCTCATGCGGGAAAATAGCCTTCCCGCACTTGGTTCGTAAATAACTATAACAGTTCTGTTGCTAGAATGTGGAAAAGCAGTAATCACACACGAATAGTTTTTGAAAATAGACATCAAGCCTGGTTACGTGAATCTATACAGTTTTCTGAAACAGATCCACAAGAACCCGGTCTGAGCAGAGGTAGACCATCCAAATTTTTTACGGAACTTGGCGATAAGCAAAAAAAGCAAAAAACTAAACCATTGTTGGAAAGTTATTCTACTATTTAATTGGCATTCGCAACTCGAAAAAGTCAAATGAAATGACTATCACAAATATACATATATACATTTATACGTAAACGTAACACTTAGGTGTCATTACCAACAGCGAACGCACAGACACCGGTGTTTGTATATATGTATATTTGTGATAGTTATTATCCGTTAATGTACGTTACTCATTCAAGTATTTCATATCCTATTTATTGGTTTCAAATGAAATGGTCTGATGTAGGCTATAAAATGAATTGATAAAATTATTCATAACGCTTCAGCGTTTTATGGTCTTAGGGCCCATCAAAAATGAAGAAGCAATCTGTCGATAATGCTTCATATTTTATTATATTTCGTTTATATTTTGTTTTATAGTCAACTTTCACCCATTTTATTTGGTGTATCACCCATTCTAAACGTCTAAAAATAAGAAATTGCATGTGGGTTAGATGGGGAGTTTGTCATATGCTATATTTACTTCCACCTAGAATTTAAAAAAGGACCTCTGTGCGACGTGAAGATTGCTTCTCAAGGCGCAAGCCAAGGCAAAACAAGATGTCGAAAAAAAAGAGATGATTAAATTAATTAGTTGAACAATTTTTTTTCCGAGTTTGTTACACCTTCTTTGTTTTCCCTTACTTGTCCTCGTTATTTTGAGTTGAATTTACTATATTTTAGAATGTTCAGTTCATTTAATTTTCGGGCGAGCTGTATATTAGCTCACAAATTAATTTTATTTTTCTACGTAAGTATAAATTGTGTTGGTTTCCTTTTGTCTCGGAATATTTTGGTTTAATTTTACATTTCTATTTTTATTTTTGGAACCCATTTTTAATACAATTTTCCCGCTGGTATGGCCATCTATTGGTGATCGGATTAGTCCGTATTGTTAGAGACCTGTGTGATGCCGTCTGATATAATTTCAATTAAGCATTATAATTTTCTAGTTTTTGGAGTTAATTATTTCCTATTATGTATATTGATTACCTTCTGCTTGTTCTTTTCCTTCATCCTTTTCATAATCTAGCGTTAAACTTTATGTGTTGTTGGAATGGTTTTATCGAGATGGCGTTGTCGCCTGCCCTACTCGAGGAGTGAGTCTTTGAGACATTTTCCCGTAAAAGCGTTGATTTACTTTCATTTTGTTAGTCATTCTGAAAGGCAGTGCTAATTGTTCAAGTACTTTCTGCACATGGCTCAATAAATGTTAATTTTGGCCCCGATAATTGCAATATCGGAGGGTTGAGTCATACCCAGGCTCTTGCAAATTTTTCTGTGTTGTTCAAATGATAAGAGCGTTATTTTTATTTTTATTTTGTGTTAATTGAATCTCTGTAAAGTGTAAATTTCAAGGGTTAGGTAACGTTTTCATCTTTCTGTATTTGACATTTTGTTACTAGCGCCTTCAGGCATTTCTATGTAGACGTAACTTATTTAGAACAGCCTTCGGTTGTTAAATTGTTGCTACTGTACATTTTTATAGTTGGTTTTTTTGGCGATGCATATCTACAGCGTGTAATTCTATAGAGTCATTACTGTGAATTTATGTAAAGCAAGATCTTGTTATCCTCATTTAATTTCTGTTGTAACTATACTTTTGATTGTTTCTTTATGTTAACCAAGTTTGTGTGAATACACGCTTCTTAAATTAAATTTTTCGGTGCACATTTGTAATTACGTGTCATTTAGTTAATTTTAAATGCATTTAAACTCATTTGGCGGTTTTATTAACTTTTAAATTAGCTTAAGGTTTTCTTATAAGTTATGTAATAGTTGGTATATGTATATCGGGTGATCCACCCATATGTTTAGTGATTTTGATTTACTTTTTTTAATTGTTTGACTGTACTGGGCAATTTTATATTTTCATTTAAAACTATTTTATTGTTAAATTTAAATCTAATGATCCTTAGTAGATCTTCGAATTTTCTATCCTTGGGACAACTTAAATCTCATTAAACTTGTTATTTGTTTGTTTATCTGGTGTTTGACTGTTTTACTACATAGTGTACCTTAATTATTCTTGCTGCCGGTATAAGTAGCATTCTGGAGTGAGCTTAAAACTGAATGGCAGCTGGCGCCTACAAGTCATCCATCTTCAGTATTCCATCTTTTCTACCGCACACTAGGGAAGTAAGGTAAGGCGGGTTGAAGGTGACACACAGGAATTCTCCGAAATTTTCATAAGTTTACATAGACAAAGCTACAGATTTGTAACTCCGACAAACGGGCGCATCTTTTATTTGCCGACCGGATGACATTATTTTAGTTGCCGTCAGCGCCATTTGTGCCTCCTTCTGCCAGGACAATCCTAAAGTAAGAGGGCAGATAGCAAGTTACTACTTTGTGTATTTGTATTTGTAGGTTACTGTAATATTCGGTATTTCTGGATCATGTTGAACGGATGAGTTATATATAAGAGATATAATCAGTTTAAAGAGATTAGGCGGCTGAAAATCGACGAACGTCTCTTAACAATAAGGCTGACGTGGCAAGCAACATTTTTTCATCAGAAGATATTCAACGTCTACTACTGTTTCTGATGTCCCGTCTATACTCAATAGCTGTATTCAGTATTGTCAAACAAACAAAACTGTTACAGTAGAAAATAATACACAAAAAAACACTAGTAGTTAAATTCTTCCACTGTTCTATTATTGTACTAATGTCACAATCTTTGTATCGCTTAATCCGGATTACCTATAATTCCGTAATTCGGACCATCTATTGCACAATTTGTCATGTATATAGACCGGACGTCTCAGGTTTAAATTACAACGGAGCAAAGAAATAATGTAAACCACACCCAGTTACTGAATAGCACTATTCATATGGTGAACTGTAACATCTATTATTACCCCGAAAACAACAGCAAAAAAAGTCTATTTTACTGGTAAATTCCTTTCTTCTTCGGTGTAGGTAGAAGCGTGAGGGGTTTTTAAAATTTATTATATTTACCTTATATTTCGTAAGATAAATAAAGTTATATATGTATATACCTATTCATACTTATGTTAGTTTCGTTTTTTCATTGTTTTGACTGTTAATTACATACTTAGTAATTTTTGTAGTAGTTCCTGTTTAATACCGTTTCACTGAATCTATTTCTCGCAATTATCTTGACTTAAGTTTGCACTGGATTTCGTTAAGTTTCAATAACATACGCATACATTTTTAGTTATCATTTATTTAGATCTAGAACATTGTTTATGTTACTATGATATGGAAGAATGTCGACAATGGCATCGTGAAACAATGGCGAGTTGGATTAAGGGTCATACTGATTGTATGGTCTCCATTGTCAGTGATTCCGAAATTTATTGTAAAGTCTGTAAAATATCGTTACAGAATGCGCAAAATGCGCACGTACACCGTCACTTAGCATCGCTAAAACATACACAGAAAGTGGACCCGTTGAAAGCTGACAATCTTAACGAAGAACTCTGTAAAGCTTTAATGGCGGCTAATATCCCATTAAATAAACTTGACAATCCCACTTTCAAAACTATACTGGTCGAAATGTTTCTGATAAGTGCCGACGAAACTGTCGATATATTAGGACGCTGTGTGGTAAATGTTGTAGCTGGTGTACTACATCCAACAATTCCATATTACGCATATGTAATAGCATTTTAAGTTATAAATACAGTTAATGCGGAAACAATTGCTAAAACCATTGACGAGAATTTGCACAAAATGCTAGGGAAAAATACTTTTATTTGTTAATGATCTTATATGCTGCATATTACTTGTGTTGCATATGCTCTCCACAGAATCTGTGAATATATCAGAGACACTTATCCGGAAATTGATAGACTTGTATCCGCTTTTAAAAAAGTTTTCAGAAAAGCACCATCAAGAGTAGCTCTTTACAGGGAAAAACTTCCATCTTTGTCACTGCCTTCCTCGTCAGTAATAACTAGATGGGAACATGGTTGGAAGCTACTAGTTTTTATGCAGAGAATTTCGATAGTTTACAAAATTTCGTTACATGTTTAAATGACGATGCTCGTAGTATTTCTGAGGGCAAGGAACTAACACAAGTCCCATATTTAAAAAATCAGTTGATATTGCTTCAGGAACACTTTGGAAATTTGCCTAAACTATCACATATTTTAAAAATCGAAATCTCAAATTAAAAGATGGATTAACCACATTAGATGTGGCTATTAATTATTTCAAAAGTATTCCAAGTGACTTCGGACGTGGCCTTCGGCAAAAGTTAGACGCAGTTTTTAATAGAAATCCAGATTTAATAACGTTGCCGCAATTGTGTATGGGGACAATGACACAAAATCTAACTGCCAAATATGCTGAAATAAAAGAATATTTCCAGTACGCACCTATAACCAGTTGCGATGTACAAAGGACGTTTTCTATATACAAGGACGTACTTCATTCAAAGAGAACAAATCCTTCAGAAGAAAACCTTGAGAAAGTATTGCTAGTAAATATTAATACTCCTTTACTCGACTTGAACTACAAAATGAACAAATAATAAGGTATTTTGTATTTTATAGATTACCAGCCACTTGTTATCCAATTATATAAATAAAATTAAAACCTCTTTAAAAATACAACATTTCAATAGTGCGCCCATGGGCGATGAGTCATCAACCTTTTCGTGTCCGATCTATAGTTGTGTATGTCGCAGCGCAACCTCGTGTAAGACGGTGATTCCCCCGCTAATTAAAAAGCATCATGGTGCCAAAGAGACTGCACAAAACATTAACTCTAGCGGAAAAACGAGATATTACAAAAATTACAACGCGGTGTTCGTAGAGAAGTGTAGGTTGATATTGTAACGTTTTCGGGTTCCAATAAACAACTAGTGCAATTATTTATTTAAAACAGTCTGTATATTTATGTAACTTAATAATAAATTAATAGTAGTTTAAGTGTGATACGTTAGTTTTATATTTTTATATTGTTATATAATTTTAAGTTACATAAATATACAGACTGTTTTAAATAAATAATTGCACTAGTTGTTTATTGGAACCCGAAAACGTTACAATTTTACAAGTGGGATAAACATAAGTGCAAATAAATAAATAAGTGGCTACCAAACGTTTGGAAGAATTAAAGGTCTCCGAGTTAAGGGCAGAATTGGAAGAAAGGGACGCAGATGCGTCTGGAAAAAAAACAATTCTCCAGGACCGGCTTCGTGACCTTTTAATAAATGAAGGTGAGGATCCCGAGAAATATTTGTTTCAAGTACAGCCTGATTTAAGCTTAATAATGGAGACTTTAAAAGATGAAATTGCAAAACAATTCAAGACTATAAAAGATGAAACTGTAAAACATTTCGAGAGTAATATGAAGACTCTAGAAGAAATTGGAAATAATTTAAAAGCTTTAAGTAATAAAATTGCAAATAATTCAGAAGGTTTGAAAGATGAAATTGCAAATAATTCAAAAGCTTTAAGAAATGAAATTGCAAGTAATTCAAAACAACTCGAGACTACTTTTAAGGAAGACTTTCAAAAGAATTCATCGAATGGGAGACAGGAATTTTCTGAGGCCATCGAAGCCGTAGAACAGAAAGTTGAGGAGCGCGTGTTCGGAATGGGGGACGAGTTTGGGGTTCAGCTTCAGTTGCCAGCGATGAACGACTGCGGTCCCCATGACATCTCGGGCGGAAGCCTGGAGATCTCCCGAACAGCGAAGGCAAAGGTAAAACCTCCCACCTTCAATGGAAAGACGTCATGGATGACGTACCGGAATCAAATCGAAGCCGTTGTATGAGCAAATGGGTGGACGTCCCCGAAGAAAGATACTGGTCTGATTGTGTCATTAACAAGACAGGCCAGTGATGTTCTGCAGACCTTACTTCCGGAAGAGTGTCAAGACTACCTCAAATCAATCAAGCGTCTTGAGATGAAGTATGGGCATGCACACCTGGAACAGGTAGTCGGACGACTGGTGAATCAGGTGCAACCTAAGAGAAGAACGCTCCGATGTTGGAATTGGAAATGGAAATGGAGATGGAAATGGGCCATGCGCATAGTAAATGCGCGAAGAAGCCCAAGAAAACCATAGCGGAGCAACGAAAAATGAAACGGGTCGATGAGAAGAGGCAATCGTCGATCCAGTATCGTAGAGCCTCAAAATAAATAGCGCGAATTGCATCTGTGCAACACCAAAACGCTGATGCTGTTGCAAGAAGACCACGTCCAGGAGGCTGCAGGCATAGCAACCGCCTAGAAGAAAAATCGGCCAACACATTCGGAACAATCGTGGTTGACGATCCGTGGCATCCTGACAATTTGCGGATTGGTCAAGAAGCTGATGAAGACCTTGGTTCATTGATGGTTTGAAAAGCTACTGGTCGCGGACCGGCTTGTCAAGAAGTGGCTCCTCGCTCACAGGGACTGGAATCCTACTGGGCTCAATGGGACTCTCTGAAGGTAGAGGATGATCTACTCAAGTGTGTTGTGGAGAACCCAAATGGAGAAGACTGCGCCAGTGGATCCTGGCGAAGGTTGAAGGATGTCCACGAGCGAGTACGCCATCACACTCAGGATGTCAGCGACAGGACGAAGAATCGTTACCTCCTGCAAGCCGAGAGAGGTGGTTACGGAGAAGGAGACCATGTTTGGTTGTATGATCCTCAACGTCGCCGATGCCTGTCCCCAAAACTCCAAGAATACTGGGAGGGACCATACGAAATACTAGAGCAAATAGATGACGTCGTTTATCGCATGAGACTAACACCTCATAGTGAGCCAGGGGTGGTGCGTTTCATTACATTGGCCCATACCATGGACGTGACGGCGGTGAAGTGGCGGATGCGGGACAAATTACCGGAAAACCTAGAGAGCCAATTTATGGGAAATGTAAGGAGCCAATTTATGGGAAATGTAAGGAGGCTGGCAATTCCGAAACTGGGCTGCGGATTAGACCGTTTGGAATGGAGAACAGTAAGAAACATGCTGGAGGCAGTGTTTCGGTATACTGGTATGGAAATG
Organism: Amphimallon solstitiale; assembly: GCA_963170755.1. Taxonomy (NCBI): domain Eukaryota; kingdom Metazoa; phylum Arthropoda; class Insecta; order Coleoptera; family Scarabaeidae; genus Amphimallon; species Amphimallon solstitiale. Next base: position 36,649,773 of record OY720685.1, on the reverse strand, counting down.
GTCGTGTGCGGCTGTCGGCCCAATCAGCCCGTTGTGCAGCCTGGGGCGGTGGATTGCCATTTCCACAAGACGGCTGGGTGCACCCGTGGGTCCCGGTATGGATTTCGTCATCCGCCAGCGAGAAGAACATGGAATAGTGTGTTTCGGGACGAAACGCAGTTTTTAAGAAGGGGGCAATGTAACGAAACCAGCAGACATTCGAAATGAGTTTACATTAAATAAAAGAAGCAGACCTCTCGGCGCGATAAAAACGAAATTGTCACACGCACAAAAAGAGACCATAAATCAATCTCCACGCTGTACGGCATAGTCCAGCGGAGACAGAATGTCTAGGAATATTCTACAGACATTCGAGAGGGAGATGGAGTTTACGAGAATGCTTCGAGATGTTTTCACATATGTACATAAGGCGACTGGGTCACCGATGGATGATTCATTCATTACGGGATTCATTGCGGGGTTCAGTCGCCTTATATACATATGTGAAAACATCTCGAAGCATTCTCGTAAACTCCATCTCCCTCTCGAATGTCTGTAGAATATTCCTAGACATTCTGTCTCCGCTGGACTATGCCGTACAGCGTGGAGATTGATTTATGGTCTCTTTTTTGCGTGTTTTTACCGAAAAACTAATCAGATCTCGAGAGGGAGATTATACACGTAAATACAAAATTTGGAATTGATATCTACAACGGTTTGACCGCTATCGTGGTCACACACAGACATTTTTTAAAAACCATTTTTTCGGTATCAGGGAGCTTCAAAACGACATCTGCAAAAATCACAAGGCCGAACATTTTCATCATCACAATACTTCCTTATACAACAAATAAGAAAGTAAAAAATACCACTGGAAAGAGCATAAAATTTAGCTCAACAAAAGTTCGCAGTTTTTGCCTACGATGCGTGGTTTGCCCGGCAAAAATCGCAAAATTGACCTATTTTTAGAAAGGTCCGAAAAGAACGTCAGCTTTGCGATTTTTTTCGGGCAGTTTCCGAGAGTTTCATTAGTTATTTAGACTTGTAAGTTGTGAGGAACTATGGTCGTAGCAAGTATTCTGTGATCACGTGTGCCTACTGATAGCACTTCACGGAAAGACAGGTTGCTCTCCTTATGTGGATGAGTACGTACAAGTAAACGCATGTAAGTTGAGAGGTGAAGGTCATATGCGCAATCGACAAAGGGGAGAGTGGTAGTAGCGGGGTGTACACGCATGCATTTGCCACAGCTGTATTCATATCTATCGTGCATTCTCTCACTTCTTCATCTGCACCGATGATCGCTCAACTTATATACGTTGAGCGCACATGTAAAGAATTATTGTTCTGTATGTATTTACAAAATCAACATTGTGCAGATATATAATCTGTGGGTAGAAAGAACTGCTGATCCATCCCTTAAAAGGACCAATCCTGCTAAAGTGTATAAAAAATATCGGATTTGTGAAATATGTACATTATATTAACTCAGTATTGTACAGCAGACCGATTTTCATGTGGCCGGTGGGAGAATTTGTACGTGCGTCAAGTAAGGGTCAGTGTTAGATAGAGACAGCATTCGGAAAAATGAAATGCAAACTCTTTGTGCGAGTCGTGCATTGGGACGTAGTAAGGGATAAATTCAGAAAATCACATTGTTGAACATGTTTATAATGGTTTGTATTTCACTAAATTACGACAAATAGAAGTAAAATAAAACGCATAGTTTCATGTAACATGTTTAATTAAAATGTCTTACCTTACCTACTAGCTAATAGCGTACTAACATCACACTAAGGGGATGACTGAATAAGATTCTTAGCTACACTTAACGGTAGAAAGGCTTAGGATTAAGTAAAACTAATTTGGATAATTAACTGAATTATTGGCAAATAATGTTTATGCTAATCTCTTTCTCATTATAATCACATTGTAAACTTTCTATATGTACAAAAGAACAGTATATTCTTCAACGAGCGTAGGCGAGTGTTGTAATAACATTATTTAATAGTCGTGGAGAAAAGAATATTATTAATACTAATATTATTGGAAATGTTGTGTCTTGGTGATTCCAATAATACTCAGTTTGATATTATTTCACTGTTTATTTATTATTACTCATTAATTTTGTCTACGAGTTACATGTCATTCTGTCACTGACTTTGGCGCCATCATGTGTGTCCTGACGCTGCCGCCAGGGTGTCGTTGCCAACTTAACTTATTGAATACACTACATATATCCCTACTTCTAGATTAAAACTACCTAATTACATGATATAAAACTTATTTCCTAAATATCCCCTACGCGGTTTCGTAATCTTGTAATTTTCTAGGCATGATTTGCTTTCGTTTTGGTCTGCCTGTGTCGATTTCGGGTGAGGTACTGGATGACGTACTGGGAAGGTTCGGGATTTCAGTGTTGAGGTCTTTTTGGGTTTTTCTTTTGTTATGAATGATTTTCGTACCGTGTTCTCGTTTACCCATCGAAACGCTGGATGTTGCAACGTTTTGGTTTGGGTTTGTTGCTGGTGTAGCATTGATGTCTGTTTGGCTTCTCGCGTTGCTGCTTGGAGTTTTCCTGCGTGGTCCTTGTTGTGCTGTAGTTTCTTCATTTATGTTTTCTTCGTCTTCTTTGTATATTGCTTCTGTGATTTTTTTTATTTGGTCTACGTGTCTTCGCCATATCAAATTGTCGTCCTTCAGTTTACATTTGTATATTTTGTTTCCTATTTCTTCAGTTATTCTAGCTTCTACCCATCCCTTTTTGTTTATGTTTCTGTAATCTCGTGCTAGTATTTTGTCTCCAACTTTTAACTTGACCGGAGCTTGCTGACTATTGTTGGGTTGCCCTTTTCGTTCTCTTGGAGTTATGCCTGGTTTTACTAAATCTAATACAGTTCTCAACTTCCTTCCAATCATTAGCTTTGCTGGCGTTTCTTCAGTAGTGCCGTGTTTAGCGTTTCTGTACGCTAATAAGTACCTGCAGATCAACAGATCTATGGGTGTTTTACTGTTTCTGGGATCTATTAAGGCAGCATGAAGTCCTTTCTTGAAACTTTTGACGCCGTTTTCTGCAAAACCATTGCTGGCTGGGTGATACGGTGGTGATGTTATATGACATATGCCATTCTTTTTTAGGAATCTTTCGAATTCCTCTGATACCAATTGTTTTCCATTGTCTGATACTAATACTTCTGGAATTCCCCATCTTGTGCAGATTTCTCTTACTTTTTCAATGGTCGCTTCCGAGATTATGCTTGTCATTTTAAACATTTCTGGCCACTTTGAATGTGCATCTAAAAATATGAGGAAATAATAGTTTTTTACTGGTCCCAAAAAGTCCATATGCACTCTTTCACCTGGTTTATTTACTTTGTACCATGGTGTTGGTATCGCTTTTTTGGGGTCGTATGATGTTTTTCCACATGAAATACACGATTTAGCTACGTTTTCAATTTCTTCGTCCATTTTTGGCCACCAAAAATGGGATCTGGCTATGGATTTCATTTTAACTGTTCCCAAATGGCTGGCGTGCAATTCATCTAGTAGCTGTTTCCTGAATTTTTTAGGTATTAGTACTCTGTATCCCCATAACAAGCAGTCTTTTTCGCAAGAGATTTCTTCGCGCTTTCTGAAATATGGCTTGACATTTTCTTCCACCTCTTGCTCATTTCCTGGCCATCCTTTGCTAACGTACTCATGTACTTTGCTCAACGTATTGTCTCTTCTAGTTTCAATGGCTATTTTCTTACTATCGATTGGAAGAGCCTCTGAAATGACTAAATTGATGTCTATTTCATCTTCTTCTACCTCTGATGTCTCCTTTATCGGATGCCGACTTAACATGTCGGCCATTTTATTGTCCTTTCCTTGTATGTATTCTATCTTGTACGTGAATCCGGATAAATATAACGCCCACCTTTGCAGTCGACTGGATATCATTTGTGGTATAGCTTTGTTTTCCCCGTATAATGCCAGCAGTGGTTTGTGATCGGTTTTTATGCAGAAGTTCTGACCCATAAGGTCATAACTTTTTCACCGCCCAATAAATCGCTAGGGCTTCTTTGTCTAGTACAGAATAGTTTTTTTCTGCCTTTGATAATGTTCTTGAGATGAATGTGATGGGTCTTATCTCGCCGTTTGACAGTTTATGTGAAAGTTCTGCAGCAATGCCATCCTGAGCTGCATCCGTTGACAGAATTATTGGTGCACTTGGATCGAAATGGACCAGCACTTGTTCAGATGCTATTTCTTTTTTTATTCTGTTGAAAGATTTGTCACAATCTGCGTTCCACTTAAATTTTACATTTTTCTGGAGCAACCTATACAACGGTGTCATTAGCGCTGCCATGTTGGGTACGAATTTGCTATAATAGTTGGCTAATCCTGCAAAACTTTTTAGTTGTGTAACATTGCTTGGTCTTGGTGCCTCCAACAACGCCTTGACCTTGTCTTCATTTTTACATAGGCCCTTTTTTGAACTGCTATGCCCGAGGTATCTTATTTCTTCTTGGAAAAATGCACATTTGGATAGTTTGATTTTAAATCCCGCTTCTTTTAGTTTCTGAAACGTGGCTTTTAGGTTTTGCTCATGTTCTTCTCTTGTTCTACCGGTCACTATTATGTCGTGGACAAAGTTTGCAACACAATCTAGCCCTTGTAGAGTCTGTTCCAGCGTTTTCTGGAATATCGCACTTGCCGGAGTTACACCATACGGTAGTCTGTTTACTTTGTACAACCCTTTGTGGGTTGACCACGTCAACATCTTAGCTGTTTCTTGATCTACCTGCAGTTGATTGTATGCGTTGCTTAAATCTATTTTAGTGTACGACTCACCGCCGCTGAGTTTCGCGAAGATATCTTCTATTTTTGGAAGCGGGTACTCCACCTTCATTAGTCCTCTATTTACTGTTACTTTGTAGTCCCCGCATAACCTTATGGTTCCGTCTTGTTTCCTGGCGGGTACTAGTGGGGTCCCCCATTCGCTTGATTCAATTGGTGTTATTACCCCTTCTTCTTCTAACCTCTTCAATTCTTCTTCTACTTTTGTTTTGAGTGCCAACGGTAGTGGACGGGGTTTTAGGAATATAGGATTAACATCATTTTTCAGTTTTAGTGTGAACGTTTTGTGTTTATAACATCCTAAACCTAGATCAACAATCTCTTTTACATCATTAAGAAATTTATCAATCTTACTACTAATGTTTAGTACTTTTGTCTCGGAAACTAGTTGAAATTTAAATTTGCTTAAAAAATCTCTGCCTAACAAATTTTGTCGTCCTACCTCTACTACGTGTATGGCAAAATCTTTGCATGTTTTACCCTCATACTTAATGTCTACTTTAATATATCCCAATGTGTGTATTTTAGTACCAGTGTAGCCTTTTAAAGTTACACTGCTACCAAAAAGCTTAGAATCACTTAAATGTTTTTCATAACAATCTTTGGTAATGACTGACAGCCCTGCCCCACTATCTATTTGCATGCATAAATCCACCCGATTTATTCTTATGTTTACATGTATTGGATTTTGATCTTTAAAACTTATATTGTACATATCTACCTGGTTTACTTCATCCTCACTTGTGTCCTCCACCTCTAACGCATTCTGTTTGCTGGTGTCCCACCATACCTTTGCCAAGTGTCCCGTTTTGTTACATGTGTTGCACTTATAGGTTGAGTACTTGCAGATACCTATGTGGTTTTTTCCACAACATTTGCATTTTCTTCTTTCTTGCCTTGTGTTTTCTTTTGATGTCTGGTTATCTTTGTAGCCGACTCTTTGACCTGTTCTATTTCCCGATGACCTTTTGTTTATAACGTTCACTTCCTTGCTTGACAGCAGTGTCGCTTCCTTTGTTAGTGCGATTTCCAGTAACTCCTTCAGGGTTTTTGTTGTTGCTTCTTCGCATAGTCGTTCACGAATTGGTCCCTTTTGCATTGCACACACAAACTTGTCTTTTAATGAATGTTGCAGATCATTGCCGAATTCACAATTTAATGAGAGGTTATGTATTCTTGCGTACCACTCGTTTACTGTTTCGGTTTCTTCTTGCCTGGCTTCGTAGAACTCGATGCGTTCCCTGTAGGGGCATGTTTTCGGTGCAAACTGTGCCTTCAATAAGCTGCAAAGTTCTTCATATGACTTGGTTTTTGGGAGGTTGGGTGTACACAAATCTCTCAATATTTTATAAGTTTCTGGTCCAATAAGGCTTAATAAAGCCGCTACGCGCTTTTTCCCTTCTTCTGTGTCCTTTATGTCGTTTACTTCAAAGAACTGTTCCAATTGTTCCTGATATAGTACCCAATTGTCGGTCTTCAGGTTAAACCCGGGAATCGCACCTATTAGTGCCATTTTAGTGTTTACCTCGTCGCCACTGTTGTGTCTTGGTGATTCCAATAATACTCAGTTTGATATTATTTCACTGTTTATTTATTATTACTCATTAATTTTGTCTACGAGTTACATGTCATTCTGTCACTGACTTTTGCGCCATCATGTGTGTACTGACGCTGCCGCCAGGGTGTCGTTGCCAACTTAACTTATTGAATACACTACAGGAAATAACAATGAAAATAATAATTACAATAAGAAATAATACATAAATACTCAAAAATAATTATAGGAGAAAACAATAACGAACAATAATTAAGTTTCAAAAAAATTGCGGTATATTATACATATAATTATATAAAAAGTTATGCAGAATCACTATCACTGACTTCCTCTTCGCTCTCCGATTCAGAGTCTTCACCCAAATTAATAATGAACTGGTCTGTAACTTCGTCTATGAGAGGTTCCGCTTCCAAAAACTTTTGCTCCCACTTTATCGCGTGGTCACAACATTTACTCCATTCAGCAGCACTAAATTCATCAAAAAAGTTATCACATAACTGTTGTAAATATCTAATAGTGAATGATACATTTTTTTTGTGCCACATATTGTTTAAGAGATGCCCATACTAACTCAATCGGATTTAAATCTGGGTGGTATGGCGGTAATCGCAAAACACTATGGCCACGTTGTGTTAACATTTCATCTATCTCGAACGTTTTAAATGTTAGCTTATGTACTTTAATAATATTATATAAATCGGGCTTGAGCATGTTATTGTCGAAGTAAATATTTTTAGACCTTAACCAGTCTATCATAACTGATATCCTGCTATTAGAATTCGGTGGTTTATCTTTTTGGACGTTATGATAAGGAGCATTATCAATTACTAGAACAGACTTTGGAGGCAGGTTTGGAATTAATTTTTCTAACAACAATTTTTTTGTAATTTTCATAATTCATCTAGTGATGATAATCTCCCGTTGTGGTATTAAACTTAAAAATCAATTTAGCATACGGAATGAATCCCGTCCCGCAGCCAGCATGAACAATAATTAGTCTTAGACCTTTTGATATAGGCCTTGCTAATCCTCCATTGGAATTGTCACTCCAACAATTAGCCACGGTGTGAGAACTGTGGATTAAGTTTCATCCACATATATAATCGGTCTTTTTTCATTTCTGTAACTTTGAATGGTACGCAAATAAGACACTCTTAACTGACGAATGTCGTGCTTTTCCATTAACAACTTTCTGTTGGTTTTTGTTTTTCTCCAACGAAAGCCCATATCTTTTACTACTTTCCGAAGAGAATCTATTCCTCCAGTGTATCCTGTTTCTTTAAATTTTCTTAGAATGTTTGGCATTGTAGGTACAATTTTGTCAACAGTAAAGGTATTTAAAATTGTTCTACGCAGCACACCTTTATCTGCACCGTCTAAGTCGGTTTTGGGCTTGGTTTTTTTTTCTTTTTCTTTGGCGATGTAAAAGATGAACGGGCACCTGCGTTTATTTCACCTTTTTCTTTAACAATCCGTCTAATACTTCTCTCAGAAACACCCGTTGCGGCAATAACGCGTTCATATAACTGATCCAGTGGAATTTTGAGTACCCCTGAAGTTTTTTCTTCTTGCATATATTTAAATACATTTAAGATCACTTCACGAGTTTGACTGTGTAAAACACATTTATTTAATTTACTTTTAAACTCCATTACTCACTACCTTAATACGGCACTGCACTACTGTGTTTATCGCTTAAAACGATGTAAAACACTGAATGCCAGAGGTTCCCCTACCTATGAATTTCGTGCGCATCTCGAGGGCGGTACTTCTAACCGGCCACATGAAAATCGGTCTGCTGTAGGTTATGTTGATATGTAATTCACAGAGATATAGAGAGGGGATAATGCTCTTACAAATGCGCGCAAGACAGAATGATTGCAAATGATGATGTGCGCCATTTTGACCCAGGGTGGTCAAAGAGCACCAATTATAGGCATTCTTGAAAGAACGAATTTTCAAACAAAAAATGAGGAAAGAATGTTTAAAGAAACGTTCGGGTGATTGGTTTATGCATTTAAACCGCAAACTAATAGCGTTTTGCTTGTTTTGTCAAACTTTTATTTATTGTATTTTACATCGTTTATTGTTTATTATTAATATTCTTAAAAAATAGTCCTTTTTAGAAGGCGCAAGTAAAATATTCCCTTTATGAACGTATTTTGTCACTTTTATTAGCTTTCTTTTTGTAATCGCTAATATTTTATAGTATGGTGGTAGCGCTTTACTGGGTCCTTCGAAAAATCGTAAAGGAAAACGTCTAAGGTTTGGACAAAGGCAAATGGCTTATAATGTGTATTTTAAGCATAAATATATAGTATGTCTAAAACAACTACTGTCAATCAAACAGCAGACAAAGTGGGTAGTAGTACGAATATTAAGGAAAAACAATAACTTGGATGAAGCATAAAAAAATCATTTGGACGACATGTACTTTCATTTTTCTTGAGGAATGAGTTACCAAATTGTAGAAAAATGTGAGTTAATATATATGTACATATTCTGTGAGTTATCGTATAAATTATATATGAGTACTTATTTTGATTCTAAGTTATTAATACCAATGGTGGCTTATTTATGGCCAATAAAAGGAACATGTCAAAGGAACGGTTGAATAACTTTTACCAAGAGGAATTTTTGCTAATAGCAGTATACTAAAATCTGAATGACTGGAGCTTGCAAAAAAATAACCTTTTATTTACTTTTATATGGTGTTAATGAAATAATATGGAAAAAAGGTTGTTCTGCTTTGCGTTTGCCGCCACTGTAATTTAAACCTCATCGAACTTGTATGGGTCAAGTTAAACATCATGTCACTGTCCATAAGAATTCATTTAAATTAGTCACAGAATCCAGAATTTGTTATTAGGGTTAAACATGGTTGATGCTGATTTTATCATGTCATGACGGAAGATGAAAAAGTGTATGGACTGAAATATTGTTGACAATATCCATGTAATTTTAATGATCAACATTCATGTTTTGACATTAAGTTGGTGCAAATAACAGTAGTGTAAAATTGCAAGAGTTAATTTTAGTGTTTTTTTCAAATTATTGTAATAACAATTAGAAATGTACTTTTTATTCTCTTCAAGCTTTCTGTTATTCAGTGTAATTTTTTGTGAAATAAAAATACTTGTTCATGTTTACATGTTTTTATTAATAACAATATGAAATCATGCTTATTGCTTTTATTATAGATATTATATTTATTAAAGATATTTATTTTGAGGTATTAAACACTTTATCTTTACACTGCAATTAAATACTGCATATATCCATAAAAGCTGCAATAACCTACAACAATAAAATACTTAAGAAACTACAAAATATTAATTGCAACACAGGTAAGAGTTTAGATTTTTCATAGTTCGTGTTGTGCCATAAAGCTTCGTTCTTGATTTTGCTTGACTTCTTTTCTAAGCTCATATTTTCGTTTATATTTACCAGGAGATACCATAAACATACATTGATTTTGTTTTACATACTTAATATTTCTTAAATATAATATAAAAACTTATGCAAAATTATGAAAAGTCTTTGTCAACTTTGATTTCTTTCCTGCAACTCGTGTCAGAATAAGTCTTATAACCAGAAAACTTTCTGAAAAGTGTGCTATTATATACTTAATCTGATAATCATTTTAATTAATTTATTACATTTTAGTGCTCTCAATTTCCTATCTAATCTTGGTCTTGGAAGGCACTTCATGTGTTCCTGCTAACGATTCATCAGTGAGATTTTGTCCACTAACACCAGCAAAACTAATTCTTGAAACTTCATCTACAGCAGATGTTTCCAGTGTTATTTTCAAAGATGCTACAGCATTGTTACACAATCAAAATCGCTGGTGTTCCACTGGCACATAATCTTCATCTCTGAAATGTTCTAAACAAACATATTTATTCTCTGACCATAGCCAACCAGTTGCTATATTCAAAGCTTTCAAGCATATCGGTAACAAGCCACCTTCTGAAAATCTGAAATAATTTTGATATTTCAACAATTTTAAAATGATCATGCCATCAAACCTGTGAAAACTTTATCCTTCAGGTTTAAACCTCTTAATATTGGGACAGCTTTTAGCACTACACGACATATTTATATGGATATTTATGTATTTAATATCCAAAAGATTTATACAATAATGAAACCACACACTTGAGCACATGAAACAAATATTACTTCCACTGCTACTTTTGCCACACTATTCACCAGAAACAAGTATGTCTGAGAACTACATTTAAAAGTCAAAAACAAGGACACGATAGTTTATTAATACACCACAAAAACAAACATAACCTAAATGAACATAAACAAAAACAATCATGACATACCTGGATCAAAATGGCGGCGATCATTGCGTGGCGTAAAAATTAGATGCGCAATCGTACAAGAGCATTCTCCCCTCTCTATATCTCTGGTAATTCAAGGGCAAACGATGTGAAAAGTGAAAAGCAAATCAAACAAAATATACTCTTATGTAAAATGTAATAGAAAATATCAAAATATATTTACATTTTTTACAACCTTCCGGATTAAATTGTGAGAGTGGGGTTGAGAATATTTCATTGACTGATGGTTTCATTCATGATTATTAATCCATTTGAAAGATATCAGAGGACGACACTTTACTACATAAGAAATATTTACAGTTTTCTCTAGGTTGTATAATTATAGTATTAATAAACAAGGGTACTACTAATTCACCTAAAAACTTGGTGAAGAAATTGATAAGTGTAAAACAGGCAAGGTCAACAATTGACGACAATTTCTTGATCAATAACTTGGTCAAGAAATTGATAAGTGTAATGCCTTTGTTGTTTCTTTGTTTAAGCGAAATAATTTTCTAAATTGTATATCAGATAAGTTAAACGCATTTTCCCGCATATAAAAACGACGCCAAGGACGTTGATAGAGTTCCTCTGCTTCCGCAACATCGATTAGTACTTGATTCACTATAAAAATCTCTTCTTCATCGATGTTACTCCAAACATGTATACTGTGATAATGCACGTATAGTACCTACCTATTCTACCGTACTGCTTATAACTATCTGTACTAGTGATGGGAATAACGGTTACACATCTGGAACGTTCCATATCGTTCCGTTCCAGGAAAATAACAGTTCCAAAATAACGTTACTTTGGAACGACGGTATTTATAATCGACGCGTACTCGTCTATCATTACGCTCGTTTAGTAAATACGTCACAACGCCAAATTGTTAAGCAGGTTGATAAGATAAGTCAGTGAAGTGGATGCAAACAACCCTCATTTGGTAAACACGTCACAATGGACTACCTAAGTCTGACGTCACAAGGAGGCGGGGCTCACAAAACCTTCCCAAACATTAGAAAAGTGTATGTAATCTGTCATAAGAAATAATTTAAAGCTATATTATAATTTTATCGAGTAAAAACAGAGTATTGCAAGCTTATAATTGGTTTAATGGTTTACTAAACATATCAACTGCTTAATTTGTATTACAATTTTTGCATATTTGTTTATACCGGGTGGTGCAATAGTGTGTCGGCGGAGCTTAGTGTGAAAACTAATAACGCTGCAGCAATGAGACTTTACGTACGTATGTAGTATACAGTAACAATGAAAAATTTACAATAACCTCAAAGTAAATCCAAACAAGAGTTGGCAATCAATCGCTGTTGAAATATCCCTAGACAATGCACTAGAAATGCGTCAAGAAATGCAGAAAAATAGAACATGTTCTAAAGCTTTGCATTTCGATGCAGCATGAAAAAATGCACTTGGCATGCATTGTGTGAATACTAAAAATGCACGCATTTCGCTGCGGCATGTCAGTTGCAGCATTAAAATGGGTAGGTGTGAACCCCGCTTAACTGACACAGCGATATTTTAAACTTGATTGATGTTTGATGTTATACGTAGTAGGTTGTTTTAAAACCAATATATTGAGTTTGGCTTAGATTATTTCAATAAAACCAACTACAATAAGACATTAAACTTATTTAATTCTGTAAATAGTAAAATAGTTTTAGAGTAAAAATGTTTTTAAAATATTTTTTTATTGGAAAATATTTAAATTATGCTTATACAATTAAGAACTGGTGTAATAAATTTTTACAAAGACTAAAATATTAGAAAATATATTGAAAGCATGAGCAAATAATATAGTATTTATTGCATTTATTTTGACATGTTTCACTCAATATTTAATATTTAACTACAATGTGTCTGTTAATGTTTGTACGCCAATTATGTTGGTAGTCCTGCAATTATATCAAAGTGTAGTGGTAACTCTGCCGCTTGAGTTGTGTACATAGACGTAGGTAAATAAATTGTTGATAAACTGTCATTGCTTTCATTCAGCAGACACAACAGTTGCGCAACTGTTCAGTGATCATGTCCAGTAGACGAGCGCTCACTCTGAACATGTTCAGGAGCGGTCGCCATTTTTGTGAGCGGAAAAATTCTATGCTCACTTAGTGAGCGTATTCTGTACGCATGCGCCATTGATTCATTCCAAGACCAACCTAATATATACTTCTGAAGAAAGTTACTAGAAAAGTAAGATACAACAAATTAAAGGTATTGTGCAGTAATAAATGTATTATAATATTGGAGTTAACCCAGTATTTTATTCGGGGTTGGAAAAACCAGCCCTTACACTAAAAACTACGTCAAACCTTAATGCAGAAAAACAATTTATTATTATTGTTTATTCGGTCTCTATAATTTTAACATATGGCAGCAATGAAAAGTACCAGATGACAGACGATGACATAAAGGCACGGAGCGGTCCTGTCCAGCACACACTCAACTGTTGTGAAGTGAACGGTTGGAGCGGGATCGGTTCCCGATCCGTCTGCTGAATGAAAGCATTGCTTTCATTCAGCAGACACAACAGTTGCACAACTGTTCAGTGATCATGTCCAGTAGACGAGCGCTCACTCTGAACATGTTCAGGAGCAGTCACCATTTTTGTGAGCGGAAAAATTCTATGCTCACTTGGTGAGCGTATTCTGTACGCATGCGCCATTGATTCATTCCAAGACCAACCTAATACATACTTCTGAAGAAAGTTACTGGAAAAGTAAGATACAGCAAATTAAAGGTATTGTGCAGTAATAATATTGGAATTCACACAGTATTTTATTCGGGGTTGGAAAAACCAGCCCTTCCACTAAAAACTTAAACTCAAACCTTAGTGCAGAAAAACAATTTATTATTATTGTTTATTCGGTTTAATCTCTATAATTTTAACATATGGCAGCAATGAAAATTACCAGATGACAGACGGTGACATAAAGGTGAGCGGTCCTGTCCAGCGAACACTCAACCGTTGTGAAGTGAACGGTTGGAGCGGGACAGGGGGTCTATTCTTGAACTGAGATCGTACGTCCGTTGCGGTCGCCTATCTTATTTCGTTCGAATTGGTATTCTGGAATCAATTTTCGTTCCGAATGAGATCGCATATGCGCTGTCCGGCGTATGAAACGCATCGAATGGTCTTTGCGTTCGTTACAGTTGAATATTTGACAGTTGAATACATTATTATGTTAATTTAAATCTAAAACTATACTCCATTCAGTCTAAGAATAAAGCATTGGGAAAGATAGGGCTTAAAATAAACGTTTGTGATTGGTTGAAATCGAGTGTGCATTTACACCGGCAAAATAATCGCATTTAGCTCGTTCTGTCAAAAATTTGTTTACTGACAGTTTTGTTCAAAGATTTTGTCGATTTCCGTATTTTACATAGTTATTTGTTGTTAATATTCTTAAAAAATAGTTCTTCTTAGAACTCGCAAGTGAAATATTCATTTGTTAAGGTATTTTATCAATTTCGTTATTTCGTAATCGCTAATATTCTATAGTACGGCGGAAGCATTTTACCAGGTCCTTCAAAAAATCGTAAAGGGAAACACATAAGATCTGGACAAAGGCAAATGGCTTATAATGTGTACATTAAGCATAAAGACAATATGTCTAAAACAGCTGCAGTCAATCAAACAGCAGAGGAAGTGGGTATTAATAGGAATACAGTAACAATGTACTGCATTATTAAAGAAATGGAATTATATGGAGTTCCAATTTCTCCTCCAAGAAAAAGAAATTATCGTCATACTTACAATAAATTGGATGAAGCACAAAAAAGTACAATTAGACGACATGTGCATTCCTTTTTCTTGAGGAATGACTTACCAACCAGAGAAATAGAGTAGGGGAGAACGCGCTTCGACGAGTGCGCATCCAGTTTTAAGCAAACGCTATTGTGGTCGCCATTTTGCAGGGTAGTGTCGGGAAAAACTGCTATTTTTCGGTAGCAGTGACAAACTGTTACTGTGACACGGTAGTCACAGTGAAAAGAAGCAGCTATTTTTGTCACTGTTTATATTCACTGATACTACTGAAAGCGGTTATTTTCGCTAGTCGCAAGTCGCAAGTCGAGGAAAAACGTATTGCATATAACTGCGCCCTTCCTATGGTAACAGACTTGTCGTTCACGTGAAAGGGCGGGTTTATAAAACACTACTGAGAGAACTGCTACTTTAAAGCTGCTGTCACTGTTACTAACGGTGACTGACCAGTAGCAGTGACAAAGTAGCAGACTGCGATTTCACAACCCGCCTCTATTGCAGGGTAATTGGCACTTGTGTTGTTGTAATTGTCAAGCTTGGAGGTTATTTTTAATTAATTGTATTAAAAAGGACTTGTGTGTGTTATTAACATGTCGTGCTCTGTGTTGGGCTGCAGTAACAGTCGAAGATTTAAGCCGGAAGGCATTTCTTTTCACACGTAAGTTTGTTTACATTTTTCTAAGTCAATGAACTTTACATGCGAATTGTTGAGCTAGGTATAAATATTACCGTAATAGAATGAAAGAATTGCATCTTTAAGAGCGCGATTAATTCTGCACTATTTGTAGATTTCCACGGGGTGATTCATTGAAAATGTGGTTAGATGTGCTAGGAAAAAATGTTGAAACGTGGACCTGGTCCAAAAATAAAGTTATTTGTTCCAAACATTTTTGTAAGGCTTGTGAGCAACCTTCAAAATGGCGGAATTCAATTTAACTTAGTTGGCGCATCTTTAAGCGCGTTCTCCCCTACTCTATTTCTCTGTTACCAACTTGTACAAAAATGTACGTAAATGTCAAAATATAATGATATCAGATATGTATATCCCTGCTATCCATCTGACAGTAAACATATGTTTTACTTGTTTTCAAAATACAAAGTTCATCGTGTGTAAACTGTGCTCAAATTGTAGCGCCATCTACTTTATTCTTAGACTGAATGGAGTATAGTTCTTATTGCTATTGGAAGAACAATTAGTCAGTAGGATGTTGTATACATATTTACATGTACTGGAAAAAATATTTTTTTAAATTCTTTTACACATTTACATATTTTTTTTCCAGGTTTTTGTTTACGTTGTCGATTTTGCTAAATAAAATTAGAATATTTTTAACCTAACGATTTTAGGATAAAAGTAAGTAGTTACATCTACAATTATTATTATAACAACTAAATACACGCACTTGTTAAATTCTTACATTTCTGGTGACATTCTATACATCACACTTTTATTTTTATTAGCATTTTATTCATTAATTACTTATGGAACTGTTGGTGAAAGAATTAATATTTTAGATGGCAAATGTAATACGAGCTGCAAATATATTTGTTAATGAAATCAGAGACATTCTGGAAGAAGATGCATTAAGAGCAAATAGAACAGTATATACAAAAAGTAATGCATTTGATGTGACTGAACATCAATTTATAAAAATGGTTTGGTTATCAAAAGCCTTAACACATAATACATTTAGTTGAGGTTAATACTGCTCCCCCATCTCGGGCTTCAACTTAAATGCTGAAATAAAGGTAGTATCAAATATAATAGGTGAGGATGTTATGTGGATGACTATTTTATTTATAGTTTCTAACAGTATTAAGATTTTTTGCTACGGGCAGTAAATATTGATGATATATTCAATGCATGGGTGAAGTTTCCAAATAACGTAAGGGAAATGGCAAATATAAGGAATTCTGTAACTAAATTATAAGTGTAACTAACAATTTTATTTCAGATTTTACAGAAAATGTGGCTTTCCGGGTTTTATTGGGTGTATTGATTGGCCTCATGTAGCCATAGTAGTGCCAGTAAAATATGATCCAGTGTATCCAGAGCATATTTTTGTAAATAGAAAGGGATATCATTCTATACATGTACAACTGATGATGTACTTGGTTGGGATCTGTTAAATTAAAAAATTATATTTCATTAATGTATTTGAAATTTACTTATGTTTGTACACTTACTCATTGATTTAGTTTTTGTTTCACCCAGTTTGTCGTGGAATAAATATTCATTTTCTGTGATAATTATATATATGAATGATTAACGTTATACATTTTATATCTATAAATTACTTATTAATTGAGATACATGTAGAATTTGGTTGATACTTTGTACATTGTTGTAAATCTATTTGAATAAAACCAAGTGAAAGCTAAAATAGTCTTGTGAATTTAATTACTATTGGATCAAAGTCCTAAAAATGTTTTTTATTCAGTTTTTAATAAAGCATTTATTTATTTAAACTTACAAAATCTATCAACGTTTCTACTATTGATATTCCACTTGGTGGGATTAAGTAATTTAATTATATTTTCGTGGCAAATGCCTCCACCAGGCATTTGGGGGCCAAGTTCCCTCTGAATATTTCCTACGCTCGGCTTTTTGTTCTTGAGAATGGCACTTCGTCTGTGTTCCATGTTTATAACACGGTAGCTGGTCAACGAATGGGCGCAAGTGTTCGAAAAATACAATTATAATTTGAAAATATATGAAGAAACAAGTGTAACGTACATTGACAATTGATGGGTATAATTGTTGTATGCGTATCTTTTAAGTATTACCCGCCCGCTGTGAATTTTAAATACCCTGCTGGGATTGGTTATCATGCTTGCCATTGAATAGAAAAGGGTCGCCTATTCTATTCATGACCGTCCGATTCTACTTCGACGTGCATCCGTAACGCACACTCGAAGCGATATTTCGAGAATACGGATTTGACAGACCATGCGTTACTGGACCGTTCGACCGCATCGCATTACCTCGTCGCTTCGAACGATTCAAGAATAGACTCCCAGTTCCCGATCCGCCTGCTGAATGAAAGCATTAATTGTATTGTCAGTTGCTGGTCAGTTGTATTGTCGGTCGTGTAAAAATAATTTGCTCTGCATTCTTCTTATTTATACGTCTAATTTCGAACAATTTTTTTTAGAGCTCAATAATTATCGTTTGTAAGTTGTAGGTAAATAATAATGTAATATGAAATGCAACTTGTGTTTGAATAACCACTATTTTAACTTTTTTTTAATATTGACTGGAAAGCTAAAATGTTTACACTTGAACAAGACGCACACATTCTTATGGCCCACTTTCGAAGTGCAACTCGCAATCGGCATGGAACTTGGTGTACAATTTACACACTCTTCCTTCGATCAGTTTGTAGAAGCATTTCCTAATGAAAATATCAACTATGACGTTTTCGCCCATCACAAGCATGAGATTGTAAAGCGTTTTGTTAGAAAAAATTGTATTTGTAAGGATAAATCAACCGGGAGACCTACAATATTAACTGAAACTTTTGTTAATAGTCTTGAAGAACGAATCAATCAAAGCCCCAACAAATCACTACGAAGATTATCAGCACAGTCAGGTACACGAGCTAGACTATTTAAATAAGTGCAAGACCTTAATTATGTGTTCTTTTCAGGTATTAGTAGAGCTAGTTGTGCAAAAGCTCTACATAAAAATGTACATATGCATTCCTATCAAGTTTCGGTTGTGCAGCAATTGTACCCTCGTGATTATCAACAACGTATACTATACTGTCAATGGTTTAACTTGCACCTTAATAATAATGATTTATTGGACCTAACCTTCTTCACTGATGAAGCATGGTTTTATTTATCTGGTTATGTAAATAGCCAGAAATACCGAATGTGGGCGACGGAGAACCTTCACAATTTCAAGATGGAGAATAATAGGGACAGTATTCTTTAATGAGATAATGAATGCAAAGAGATATCAAACTGTCATTTTGACAGAATTTATTAATCAGCTGCATGATGATGAAATAATGAGGGGCTATTTCCAACAAGACGGAGTCACTGCTCATACGTATGAGCAGTGACTCCGTGACTGCACAGGCTACCATGGAATTTTTGCAACAATCTTATGGAAATCGTATTATAAGCCAAGGCATGTGGCCACCGAGGAGTCCAGATTTAACAACACCAAATTATTTTCTTTTTGGACAGGAAAAAAATTATTTTTATAAAAACCGCTTGCATAATTTGGATGAACTTCAACAAGCGATTAGGCATGAAATTCAAAACATAACACAAGAACAGCTTTGCCATATATTTGAAAACATAAAAAGACGAATAATGTTGTGTTTACAAGCAAATGGAGAACACTTTCAACAATTTTTATAAATCTAATTTTGTACTTATCAGTGTTATTTTCAGTTAATAATAGCGTTTTTGTGATTACAAGCAAATGGAGAACATTTTCATTAATTTTTATAAATAAACTTAATTTTGTACTTATCAGTGTTATTTTCATTTAATAATAGCGTTTTTGTGATTGCAAGTAAACAGAGAACATTTTCAACAATTTTTATAAATAAACTTAATTTTCTACTGATCAGAGTTATTTTCATTTAATAATAGCGTTTTTAATGTAGCTATTAACAGTCTCTACAATATAACCTCATTGTGCTTTAGTGCTTGTCATTATTCAGAACAATATGGTCATGCCGTGCTCCTATACTCCGCTACTGGCTTCCATCAACTTTAGAATACAAACATTTACAGACAGTTTGTATATATGGAAAAATGTAAACAACTATGACATTTGACAGAATAAAATGCTCCCATCTTTTATGTTGCAACGGCTTACAGTTCTGGTAACATAAAACGTTACCGGAAGCTGGTATTGAACTTTACTGTTACTTGGACAGAAGTTATTGTTTATGACTAACGGTTCATTTCATTGACCCGGCTCACTGGGTTCAGCTCCTCATTGTGAGCCGGGTCCCGGAACCGGCTCATTTGAACCATGTGGATCCGTAATAGCATACCGTTGAACGTGTAGGGCATGTAATACTCGGCGCCGTCGTCGGCTCAAACGAACCGGGATGATAATTTAGGCTGCGCGCACACCAATATACAAAATGTTTGACACAATTTATTTGAAGCTATAATGCACACAAATTTGACAAATTATCAGATTGTTGTACACAAATTAAGCAAAATATATGTAAAACTAAATTATACATTCATTTGGTATTTATAATTATTGAAGACAATGCCATTCGAACATAAAGTAATTAGAAGTAGAGCATTTCATAATTTTCATAGCATTATTAAATGGCAATTACGATTATGATGCAGGTGTAATAAAAATATTTGTAAGAATTTTGTAACTCACAGACAACTAATAAATTAAATATTTTATTTTATTATCCAAAGGAATATTTTTGAGAACTATATAAATAACAAATAAGTACTGTTATGCGTCTTTGACCGACATAGAACAGGTAGGTAAAAGAATTGAATTTGATAAATACTTAAATGAACCGATAATCAATAGACAACAAGATCCACTAAAATGGTGGCATCAAAGAAAAGATGTCTATCCCCGAATTTACGAAATAGTAAAAAAACGTTTATGTGTCTTGGCTATATCTGTTCCATGCGAGCGCATTTTTAGTAAATCTGGGAACATTATTAGATTATTACTGACAGGAGAAGTCGATTAACAACCGCGAAAACATCACAAATCATTTTTTTAAATTATAATTTGTAAATTATCAATGTAGAATTTAGATTTATACGTAAGCTGTTTAGTTATATTTACATTTTGATATTCAGTTCAGTATATTCATTTTATATATTTATACAATATGCTGTTATGTTGTACAAAAATAAATATTTTATTGAGTAGTGCCCTTGTTTATAAATACTATAGTTATACAACCTAGAGAAAACTGTAAATATTTCTTATGTAGTTAAGTGTCGTCCTCTGATGTCTTTCAAATGGATTAATAGGAATGAATGAAAGTGCTCAGCCAATGAAATATTCTCAACGCCACTCCCACAATTTAATCCGGAAGTTTATAAAAAATGTAAATATATTTTGATATTTTCTATTAAATTTTACATAAGAGTATATTTTGTTTGATTTGCTTTTCACATCGTTTGCCCTTGAATTACATATCAACATAACCTATATAGCTTAACTGTGATAAAGTAGATTTAGGTAAATGTTTTATTGAAGAATCGTAGGATTACTATTTTTTTCCCTTATTATACTCACAATTACCCTTTTATAACATAATAAAAAAAAGACATACAAAAGGCTTTTTAAAAAACGTATTCATGTTTTTTAAAGAAATAAATCTAAACAAGAAAACGGTATTAAAAAGTCAGCATTTTTATTAAATACTCACCTACATGTCAGTCTGTTTCGGGTTCAGAGTTTGGGTTATTCTAATTTTTTTCTATGTGTTCAACAGGTATGTCTAAAACAGTCTTCTATATATTTGGTATGACTAGATATAGGTATTATGTAAAAGAAGAAAAAGTAATTAAAAGCTATCCGAACTACAACATTTATTAAGTTGCTTTGCATGGTTTCATCAACTTGACTGGTTTATGTGAGGCTTTCAAACCAGTAATGTAGTACGTTTTACAAAGAAAATGCATTATAAACACCACATTATTTTAAGGTTTTGGTATCTTCAGAATTTAGAAATTTAATGGTTCACAGCAAATCATTTATCACTTAACCAGGATAAATGTGAGACAATTTATTTTACTAGTAAACATAGATCAAACATATATTCTACGAATTGAAAATTCCTTGATATTAGACTAGACACAAGATTAACATGGAAGCTGCAGATAGTTGAATTAGTCAAACACTTATCTTCTGCTACTTATGCAATTAGACGTATCAGATTTATAACTGATAGTATACTGGAATAACGACATACTATGGACTATCAAATCACATATCACAATGTTTAACCAATATGGGGTAAGTAGGCCTATGTAGAAAAGGTGTTCATCCTGCAGAAGAAGGCTGTTCGAGCAATTGTCTGTATTTCACAAACTATTCGCTGCAAACCTCTCTTCAGAGAACTTATGATAAGTCCATTAGCCTAGACACATATTCTGCAACAACTAAGGAGGGCTTTGAAAAAGCTGTCACACCTCATGACTAGGGGTGAGATTACAGAAGTCTCATCACCATTTGCTGCACATCCCGCATTACATAGGACAAAAGCCACTTCAGTACTACATGTCACTGGTAATTATTTAACAAAATCAAAGTTATGTGTAGACATCTTTCTACTTTCGTATCTAAAGAGAAAATAAAGGACATTCTCCTTCAAGAAGCATTCTACAATGTCAATGACATAAATTAGCCCAGTGTTGATGTTATCATTACATTTTTGCTTGATGTGCTATTGTGTAAACTGTATGTATATCTTATTATTGATATAATAAATTTATTATTATAATAGAAACACTATCCTTCTTACTGTAGAAGTGTTATAATTAATCCTGCTTTTACACCCACAATATTTCATCTCATCAGGGAAGTCGCAGCAACTTTCATTATACATGTACATTCTTGGTAATTATCAATATAGTAAGTACTGCCTACACGTGGTCTGTATATGGACGTTTCTTCAATTTGTATATATTTACCTGCGATTTTAAAAATTGCTTTCAATAATACTAATTCCTAATAATTGAAGTTACGTTGGGGTTATCAAACAAAACTAGTTTAAAATATACAACACTTTCGGCTGTTACTTTGTGAAGGTTCCTGATACTGGATATAAGTAAAATAAAACACTCAATTAAATTTGAATAACTTCACTTTATTTTAATCACTATGTGACTGCAGTTTCGACATTACATGTCATTATTAAACTAGCTTACTTATATTTGTACTATTTAACTTTTCTTTCACCCACGTTTAATTGCAATTGTTTGAAATCTTCATGGATTTTATTGTGTTATACATGTCGAATTTTAGCCTTCATACTGGTTGAAGTGAGGTATATCACTTCATAAAAGTTATTTAGATACACACTTAAATTACTCGGCTTTGACATTACTTATTTTATTATGGTTCTAGTTACTTTTTTTTTTATCTAGGCCTGAATCGTAACAACAACTGCCCAATGATCTAATAATATAGAACTAGTATAATAGTATTAGATCATTGCAACTGCCATGATACAAGTCTGAATGAATAATCATCAATTATTGTTGAGGATAGTACATACCCAACAAGTTATACAAACAAACTAATTCATAACCAAGCAAAGATTTTATTAAAGGTTAGTACTTTGAACCTTTTTCAGCTTGAACTGCAATATCTGAATATCATTATCAATTATAAGATAAAATATATAGGAAAAATGACATTTCTTCGTTACATCGTCTTGCAATATGTATTTTAGAATAACATTTAACATCCACAATCACATCATCATTTATTTTTGGAATTTGAAAAATTATTGTCAGTAGACTTATCATATCCCTTAATTCAAAATATTTTAAGATATTTAAATCTAAAGCAAAACGCCTATAAAATTGTAACAAATACGATTGGTGTAAGTGGATAATTGCGTCACTTCCTTTAAGCTCCCATTGGCTTCCCTTTACTACTACGAGAAGACTGCTTTTACTATAACAAATTTAGCGGGAGAAATTTAGAATGGGCACATCCTACTGCCCAACCCCTCTGTTGGCTACCTACCCGAACTAATCTTCAGTTGTATAACTATAGTATTAATAAACAAGGGTAGTGCGTACCCTACCTGTTATATAATCCATCCTGCGACTATAATTTCCAAATTGTCGATACTCGGCAGCCAGTCGTACAGTCTACCCAAGTGAACCGAGATCCGGTTCATTAAAATTTAGTGAACCGGCTCCATCGGTTCCCTGCTGGGATTCGGTTCACTGAACCGGTTCGTTCGCGAACGACCCACCTCTATTTATGACGTGTATCTTCTGTTTGGGTGTGGTTTGGGTAACATAGAAGCTGTTGCACCTGATTTGTACAAATTAGTAATTGTGGTGGTTATGGCCGACCAAATTGAAAATTGTGATGTGAATAACACATTGTTTTCTATAAATACATCGAATACCAACGAACAAGACGATTTTGAGGATGATAAACCTCACGTCTCTGAAACTGTTATTACCGTAAACAATTTTGATTTAAAAGATCGCATGAAATGGCATGACAAGTTAAAAGAATATGAGGCAGCCACTATTTTAGGTAATATTAAAATGGAAATGGAATCATCTGAAGGACAGTATAATGTAGTAAACGACAATGTTAAAATTGAGGAAGATTTCAATCCTAGTAATATAAAAATTGAATTTGATAATGGACTACTATGTAAGTAAATGCCTATAAATTAACTACTTGAACTGCTAAATAACTATTAATTGCATCTTACTCAGTTGGTTCTTTTGGCTTGTTTCCACTCTATTGAAAGTGCAATTAAGTTTTAAATATTAATGTTTCATTGTATAATAAACCAAATAATAACATATTTATTTTCAAAATTCACATTTATACATAAATTAGTAAAGTCTAGCTTGGTTGAATGGCCAAATAAGCTTTCGTTTCTTGTTCATATATGTGAATATTGTATTACCTGGTTTTTACTTGATTTAAATTTGACCACCAGATTGTGAACATTGTCAGGCATATTATGAAGACTACTGCATCGAGTGTGGAATGTTGGTACATATTTTGAACAGGCATGTTCCAGACAATCCCAGTAACATAACACAAGAAGAATTACCAAACGATATTTTAGAAATTCAACATTTGTTTGGGCAGTTTGGAATATTAGCTTTAAAATTTATTCCCCAAGGTGTAACATTTGGTCCTTTTACTGGGTTTTGTAGAACAGAATGTACTTGGAAAATAAAAGGAGGAAAGCTTTTATTGGACAAGGATACATCACATTATTTAAATTGGATGCAGTACATTAACACTGCCAGGAATATTTCTGAACAAAACCTAATTGTTTTTCAACATGAGGATTATCTATATTATCAAAGCACTCGTCAAATTAAACCAGGTGAAGAATTACTGGCATATTTTGGTGAAGAATTTGAAGACAGCCAGAATGGTAATGTTGACGTAGATTTTATTCCTACTAGAAAATACATCGTCAAGAATGTATTTGCCTGCACATTTTGCTGTCTTGGATTCAGCTCAAAAACATATTTGGCCAAACATAAAACAATTTGCTCTGGGGATGCATGTAGCAACTTTTTATTTGAAGGTATGTCAAAGTATATCAAATTTGGGAATTAAAAGCTCTTTCAAAGCTTATAGACTTTATTTGAGTCCATTTGGATTTTTTATTTAGTTTTTTAAAAAGTTACTAAAAGCATGTTAGTATAGTTCCTCTTTTTTAAATTAATTTTGTCAATGAATACAGTTCATTTAATTGATGAGTATTTTAAGAAAGTAATTTAATAATAACGTTTTGTTATAATTTCAACTTTCTGGTCTTTAAAACAATGATTGACTATGAATTTTAGGGCTGGTTTTTCCATCTCCGACTAAAATGCCGGTTAGCGTAATCATTGGTTAAACTACCGGTTAGTACAAATTTGCGTTTTTCCAACACTGGTTACCGCTAATTATTGATTGAGGACGCCTTTGATCAAAGAAATTTTTCCTAATGAAATATCAAACTCCGATTAGGATTTCTTACACATACGCATAATCAAAAAGATTTGAATTTTTGCTATTATGTACTAACGGCGGTTATGTGTCATTCCATAAGTGTCCAAAGGTGGTCGCTTGACCTTTTTATGATCAAATGATTTCTTGTTTGTTGATTCCTACATGATTAGAGAGTCCAAAAACGCTAATTTTAAATTTTTGTCTTTTTCTGAATTCCTCTGGCAGCCATTCTTGTTTTACAAAACATGCCGATTTTTGCGCATGTAACGTTTTGTGTTACATTATACTACTTGGAATTGCTCAACCCGAGGGTGTATATGAAACACTTGTAATTTTTTTTTAATCTACTAAATTGTAATTTGCAAGTGTAATTTAATTGTTGGAGGTATATAATGTGTTGGTATTAAAATGAATAGGATCTGTTCCAAGGTGCTCTTTAATTTTTGAGATAAGTACAATAAATTCGCACAAGTCCGTGATTTATTCCTATAAAAATACATAATATTAAGTTAACTGCATTTTGTTTCAAAATTATAAATATAACTTACAATAATGGTAAGAAATGAGGTGTGGGCACGTATGAACGTTTCAAATTATACAGAAGTTGTTCTAAATTAAGTTTTAAATAAGTTTATCACCTTGAAAAATTAAACCTGTTAGTAAATGTTACACTTAATAGTTGACAAAGTATTTACAATCGTGGCCACACACACACAGAGAGAAAGAGATTTAAAAACAACTTTTTTTATATTGGGGGACTTCAAAACGTGGACATCTGCAAAAATCTAGAGCTCGAAAATTTTCGTCATCAAAATACTTCCTTATACTAAATATACATATAAGGGAGTAAAAATAAGTTGGGAGAAGTAGTGTATGTGTTTATAGCTACCAACATAGCAAAGAACAACTGGGATTCCCCTTTAATGACGTCATCTCTTGTGAGATGGTGCGAACTATTCTAGTGTATAAATATATCAAAGTCGATGATATCTATACTCAAATCGCTGAACAGATTCAGTGATCACGTTGGGTTCACGTGATCACACCAAAGTGGTATGCACACAGGCACATAAAATCATTCACGGATCAGTGTGTAAAATAGGTATCGCCGTAGTATCGTTGATTGAAGGAATACATAAAGATGCGCCACCACATAGCACTGAGCGTACCCAAACTGGTTTCGACATCTAGAGCGGCAGCACTAGTCATTTGGTTCCGAGATTTTTAGTTTTGCGTTGACCGTTGAGTGATACGCGTTGCGTTTACAATATCGAGCTCTCGCATCTACCCACAGGTCTAGCGTCTAACAGTCATACCACGTCATACGTTTAAGCTGTGGTTTAAGTTCATTGTGGTTAGATTGTCGACTTGTTACGTATTTAAGTCAAAATGAATAACACGACTAGTCATAACGGTGTTTATAAAAACTGTTTAAAAAATAACAGAAAAGATAAAATTAGTTTTTTTAAGTTTCCTGTGAACGACATTAAAAGATTAGAGGAATGGAAAAAAAATTGTGGCAATATTGATATCTTACTTATGGATATCGATAATTTACACAATAAATTAATTTGTGAGGAAAATTTTTTGCCGACACATGTTGATTGCAAATAATCAACGAAAGTTGTTAATGAAAAATGCATTCCTGTGAAGTATAACGAAATAGGTAAGAAACATTTTTTACTCATGTAGGTACACTAATTTGTTTTTTGTATTAGAACTTAAATCTATTTACTGGGTGGTTGATTAGAGAGGGGATTCGCATAAGAGAGAATTTGTGAGTAAAAGTAAAAAAACATAACTTTTTACAGAAAATGCTGCCATGGAGGAATCAAGTATTGGTGAACATAATAACACATATCAAAGAAAACGGACAACATTTTCATCGACTTCATGTTAAGAAGATGACCTGACAGAGAAGAAGGACGTCAAGCTTTTGTAGTAGTGAAAGTTCCCATTCTGTGTTGAGCGATCGTCTCCTTGAAATGCCATCAACAACAAAGAGAAAATATAAAAGTTGGTCAATTAAAATTAAGGATTTAAATAGAAAAATCAAGAAAAAGACATCGCAGGTGTACAGACTTAAAAAGAAAAATTCTCTCAGTTATAGTAGCAGTCCAAAATTTGTTAAAATTTAAAAGTGAGCCACTAAAAACATTTATTAACATGCAATTATTTCATAAGACCCGAGGTAAATGGTTTAAAGCAGAAAGAGAATTAGCCCTTTCCTTATATTATAAATCACCAGGTGCTTATAAATTTATGTTACATAACCTTAAATTCAAGCTACCTGGTATAAGAACAATTCAAAATTGGTTAAAAGTGTGTAATTTAAGAACAGGATTCAATAATAATTTACTAAAAAAAGTTGGTCTTAAAGCTAACACTATGACTGAAAGTGAGAAAATGTGTGTAGTCTTGTTTGACGAAATAAAATTGAAAAAACTGTTACAATTTAACCAACATGAAGACATCATTGAAGGTTATCAGGATCTGGCATTTTTAGGCCGAGAAAATAAACTAGCTAATACAGCTGTGGTGTTTTATATTCGTGGCCTACTACATAATTGGAAAATGCCATCGTGTTATTTTATATCTGCGGGTCCTGTTAATTCCATATCATTGCAAAAAATTATTATTTCTGTGATTAAAAAAGTGCAAGAATTGTCATTTCAGCCAACAGTGCTAGTTTGTGATCAGGGAGCAAATAATCGTGTGGCGATTAGTTTATTAGGAGCAACAAAAGAAGAACCCATATTTTATATAGAAGGACATAAAATATTTATGTGCTTTGACACTCCGCATTTATTGAAATCTTTGCGGAATAATTTTATGAATTGTAAACTACAGTTTATAGTAAACAATAAATTGATATATTGGGCGGATATAAAGAGAACCTATGATGCTGACTTACAGAGCGGGATCACTAGAGCAATGATAAAAATTACATCTAATTATATTTCGCCGAATAATTTTCAGAAAATGCGAGTGAAGTATGCAGCTCAAATATTTTCTCATACTGTTGCCTCAGCTATTAAAACTGCTTCTGTAATCAAACAATTTCAGAGTAGCACAGCATTAGATACAGCAGAGTTTATTGAAAATGTTAATAGTATATTTGATGCACTAAATAGCAGGATTTTAAATGATCCTAACCCTAATAGACGACCATTGTCCGCTTCCAATAATAAGACTTTAAATATTTTGCAGAATGCATTAAAATATTTTAATAACATAGAAATATTTGAAGGCAGTAACAGGCGTAACAATATCTATTCTATAAATGGTTTTCAGTCGACAGTGAAATCAATCCTTTTACTCTGGGACTACTTAAAAGAATTGGGAGTTCGCTATTTAATAACAGGGTTTTTAAATCAGGATCCTCTGGAAATTTTTTTTCTGTTATAAGAAATAGAGGCGGGTACAATCCCACCCCTACAGTTAGAGAGTGTCGCATTGCAATGCAACAAAATATAAATATTCGACTTCAAATGGCTGCTGGCATAGGAAATTGTGAAGTAGATGACAGCACCGTTCTTGATATAGAAGTTGAGAATGAGCATAATGTATAATACTACTGTGAATGTTTATCACCAACATATTGAAGAAGACGCAAAGGATGATTGCTTCATATCTGAACAATTACCAGAGTGTACGTTGGACAGGTGCAATAGTTTGGAAGTATGTTCGAATGTTTATGTTGCTGGTTATTTAGCACATAGTGTTGAAAAAAAAATTAATTGCAGTAATTGTTCATCTAAATTCATGAAATGTGACAATGAATTAATATTAAATGAAAATGAGCTTTTTCTATTTTATAAAGACTATTATCGGGAAAGTAATATCCAGTTTTTAAAGAGACCATCAGTGGATTTTGCAAATCTTACATCTCAACTTTTGCAACAGTTTTACATATCATTTGAAAAATATAAATGTGGTGCTAATGTTACAAAGAAAATCGAAAGTGACCTGAAAAAAAGCTGCATTATTCATATTGGTACTAAGAAAATGAACATGCATCATGTACCAAGCATAAGGAATATATTATTCAGTTATTGATCAAAATGAATTTATTTCGCTGCTTGAAATGGCTCTCAGAGAAACATACAGATATACAAAACACAATTAAACCTCTGAAACCGCATAGAAAAGTAAGAATTTTAACATAACAATTTATGACATCTTTTCTTATTTCACTGTTTACAAATGATTAGAATGTTTTGTGCACGTGCGGATGTCTATAGGTATTGTAATAAAAAACATTGTGTCAATAAAAATTAATTCTGAATTAAATAAACATTCTTCATACATAAAAAATACCACAATTATTTTTTATTTTCCTAAACTACTACAAATCAAGCAATTAGTTCTTTATTTTTGTTTTTTTTTGTTCTTGTATACTTATGTATTGGTGGCGATTCTTATTATTAATACGTATATATGTTAGTAAAAAACAATGTGACAATATTTCTGTAAGGTTTTATTACAATATATTATTTTTAACAATAATACTTTTATTTTATTCACCCATCTAATGAAAAAATACATTATTTACATAATAATAAGCTTCTTTGTAATAAAAAAGGTGAGTAGGTATATAATATGAAATTTTATTATAAAAACTGAGGTAGGTAGGTAAGTAATATTTCTCCAAGTCAAGCATCTTTTTGGTAAATAATAAATAACTGTCATATTCAGATATTTGTTTATTTACTTCTTATTTTACGTATATTTCCATATTACACCAATACCTACGTAGTTTACATTTAAAACAATGTCAATAGTTAATTTTTAAGTTTAAATTATCCAGAAAACTATTAAGAAATTTTTGGGCATTTTTTTTATGTATTTCATATTCCCACATGTAATTATGCACATATACATAGGTAACGGTTTATGATCGGATTATTTTCCTAGAACTATCTTTACAGGTACGCACTCATTAGGCAAACAAGATATTTATTACCGCCAGGTACAATTGCGAAATATAGGTATTAGGGAAAATCGACTTTTATTAAACATTAAGAAATAAAATCAAGACACAAAATCGCACACCTGTGTTTCTTGGAATATACAAACATCTAACAATACGATTTTTTGTATACATATATATCCGATAATATTTAAAATGAACATCTATTTCAATGAATAAATTAAATACCTACAAGAAGCGGAAATGAAACACATATTATTGCAATACATAAATATGCATGTATATTGAACAAATATATAGGTTCATATGTCCAGAAGATTTTAAAGCATGTAAATTCGCCCAGAGCTATTATAATTACTGCAAACGGCAAAACCATCGCTTTTTCGTCAATTTCTAGCAGTTATAGGTATGGTCGTATGGTGTCGCCACGAGACAGCGACTGTGTTTCAAGGCAAGGGGTGTGCGGGGGTATTTAGCGGTAAGACACGCTATTTTGCTATAGCGTTGCGCATCTATGTATTCCTTCAATCAACGGTCGTATTTGACATAAGAAATTGAGCATATTCAAATCTTTTCTATCAAAACGTATTAAAATTGTATTGTCTCTATAAAATAGCACCCAGTAATTCTCACACACCTGCGATCTGTGATACTATTACAGTTTGCCTAATGTAAACCATCTTTGCCGCCGACCGTTTTTATGCATAGGATGCCTCGATCACGTTGTGATCACGCACTTTTATCACTGAATCTCTTCGGCGATTCTAGTATGGTATTAAAATTTGGATGTCATATTCTGAGAGGCCTATTTGGAGTATTTTTAAACCAAGTATAGAGTTGCCATCTCATGCAAATGTCGAAAATGGCGCCAATATTATTAGAACAAAATATACTAATTTAGATCAAATGCACTAGCAAAAATATTGTCAACTTTGTATAATGAATCCTTGAACACTGTTTAGTTAACAAAGTATTTAGCGGGAGTTGGAAAAATCGTTACAGTGTCTTGAAGTGCCATGGCAATATGAAATTGTAACACAATTTAATGTCACTATTCATTGTATTTCAGTTGTTTTTCTTGTGATTTCAGAATGTACGCAGTGCCCAATATGCAAAATCTACTTTGGACAAAAGGAATATTTGCAACATCATTTTGCCTACTGTTCTGAAGGAAATGTCAGGTATAATTCATTATCATAAAATTTTATCAACGTAGCACCACACACTAATGGTGTTATTTACTAAACAATGAATCATTATCAGTTATTTATTTTATTATATTCATATACAGCAATATTTCAATCCTCTTAACAACTGTAAGTTTACTCTTTGTCCAGCCGAATTGTTACTAATAACAATAATATATAACCCCCACCTCATGGAAATCGAAATTGATAATCTAGCTGTGCAAAAGTAATGATCTAATACAAATATATTTTCTCAACAAAACGTTTTATTTTACATACTATTTCTTAGATCAACATATAAATATTTTTTTACTGCAAGAAATTTCAAAATTACTACAAGTAGATAGTTTGAAATGTGTGCTTTCGAATGGTATGTGTATTATGTATACAATTCCTTTCTATAATTGAATTGAAACTGTTAGAAAAGGGATTAATATTAAATATTTAATAAAGCAAATAATTAAGAAAAGGTGTTAATATTAAAATTGAATTCCAGTCATGCAAATGACTAGTATCCAGATTACAGCAAATATGAAATGTAATTACAATTTTAGAGAATTAAACTGTATGAAAGAAACAGGATGCTGCATTTTAAACGTAACGCAAGTTCTTGGCCTAAATCTGTTTGTTCATATTACGATCGTGTTTGTGTCAAGTGATTTGCTATTTCCTTTAAATTCGTATTCTTACTAGTCGTATCATTTGTAATTAGTTCGTCGTACGGAGAATGAGGGTTGCCTATTTTTTTTTGTTTTTAGGAAATGCAGTGCACCGCCGCAAAGCTATCAAGTGACAGCGGTAAACGGACGCAAGAAGCGTCGCTGCCAATTGTATAAGTGTGAGCAGTGCAAGTACCGGACAAAGTATAAAGCAGATCTCAAGCAACACTACACCAGCCAGCACTTCAAACTGAAAAAGTTTAAATGTGGGATTTGTTACAGACGATTCGTGACAAAAGAATATCTGGGGATGCACGTGGAAAATACGCACATTTCTGTTGGCGGAAAGGAAGACTCGGCACATACAAAAGTAGAACAATCAAACTCACTAGATCGAACGAAAACATTTAAATGTTCCCTATGTGGTTTCCAAGCAAAACATAAAAAATATTTGACAAGACATATGAAAGCCAGCCATTTGCAAGAATTTGATTTTAAGTGTGACTCTTGTGACTATGGAACAAACAACAAAAGTTATTTAAAAAGACATATAAAAACTAATCATTTAAAAGAATTTGATTTTAAGTGTGACTCTTGTGACTATGGAACAAACAACAAATCTAATTTAAAAGTACATATAAAAACTAATCATTTAAAAGAATTTGATTTTAAGTGTGACTCTTGTGACTATGGAGCAAACAACAAAAGTCAATTAAAAGCACATATAAAAACTAATCATTTAAAAGAATTTGATTTTAAGTGTGACTCTTGTGACTATGTAGCAAACAGCAAAAGTCATTTGAAAGCACATATAAAAACTAATCATTTAAAAGAATTTGATTTTAAGTGTGACTCTTGTGACTATGGAACAAACAACAAAAGTCATTTAAAAGCACATATAAAAACTAATCATTTAAAAGAATTTGATTTTAAGTGTGACTCTTGTGACTATGGAACAAACTACACAAGTAGTTTAAAAGCACATATAAAAACTATTCATTTAAAAGAATTTGATTTTAAGTGTGACTCTTGTGACTTTGGAACAAACGGCAAAAGTCATTTAAAAGCACATATAAAAATTAATCATTTAAAAGAATTTGATTTTAAGTGTGACTCTTGTGACTATGGAACAAACAACAAAAGTTATTTAAAAGTACATATAAAAACTATTCATTTAAAAGAATTTGATTTTAAGTGTGACTCTTGTGACTATGGAACAAACAACAAAAGTTATTTAAAAGTACATATAAAAACTAATCATTTAAAAGAATTTGATTTTAAGTGTGACTCTTGTGACTATGGAACAAACAACAAAAGTCATTTAAAAGTACATATAAAAACTAATCATTTAAAAGAATTTGATTTTAAGTGTGACTCTTGTGACTTTGGAACAAACGGCAAAAGTCATTTAAAAAGACATATAAAAACTAATCATTTGAAAGAATTTGATTTTAAGTGTGTCTCTTGTAAATATAGAACAAACCAGAAAACTCATTTAAAAAGGCATATAATAACTAATCATTAGAAAGGATTTGATTTTGTGTGACTCTTGTGACTTTGTAGTAATTTAAAAATACATACAAAAACGAATAACATACAAAAGCGAAACATCTTAAAGAATTAGATAGCCGTACACAAGATTGCAAACAACCAATTCCAAATCCAGCACCAATCGGATCAGGGATTTCAGTACAAGATGCGCTCAGCCTCATTAAAATACTGGTTTCGTATGTGTTTGAATTAGATAGTGTAAGGTAATACTGATATTGTTTGATATTAAAGCTGTAATGAAATGTATACCTATAATTAATAATTATCTGGAATATATTGTAATATTATAACTATATGAAGTAATGAATGACTTACATATTTATATTATATCAGATCTCAGGTTATAGCCAAAAACCGAATTAGTATTAAAAAAAGAAATCATTGATATTTGAATGTAAAACTATATATTACAAAACCGGCGAGTCAGTTAATGCACGTAAGCAATTACGTATTTATGACGCTTCAGTACAACTTCACAACTTGAAATTTATATGAATTATTTATAACCTACATTTTTGTTTTTAATTAACTATTTTGTTAATATTATAGGTGTTAGTAATTATAGTCTTGTTTAACTTAACAGAGGCACATTATGTAGTTCTTTTAACAAATTATAGTTTTTTTTTTTTTGTGAAGTAGATATAAGGGGTCCAATATATGAAATGTATAAAAAAAGAAGCGGCACATAATTCATCGTTTTGTATTAAAAGAACTTAAAAAAAGAGACATTTTTAAAGGTGGTTTAACATTATTAAATATTATATTAAAGAAAATTGGTTTTCGATGGCTGAAAGATAGTCCTAGAACTGTTCTTATGGAATTACCTCACATCGTATTTTCAAGATTTACTTTTTTAGAGATCCGAAGAATTCGAATTTGTTTATTTGGATGAAACAGGGATCTTTGAAAATAGTAGCATATGCAGATCATGGCAAGATGGTAATAAGAAAAATGTGAAATCACTGAAAACAGATGGGACCCATTATATTATTCTCCATGAGGTTACAAAAGTGGCTTAATTCCAGGGGCTTCTTTGTTATTTTCTTCTAAAACGAAAGAAAGTGATTCTCACGGAGATATGAATCAATACAAATTTCTTTCCTGGTTTGAAATTCAGTTGATACTATAAAAAACCATCAGTGATAATAATGGACAATACGAGCTACCATTCTACATTAGAAAATAAAGTGCATAACACTAATTGGATTAAAGCAGATATTAAGCAGTGGTTATTGACAAATAATGTTGCTAATGAAAAAGATATGTACAAAAAGCAATTATTACATCTTGTATTAGAAAATAAGCCAAGGAAACATATGTAGTAGATAAAATTGCTGAACAATATAATCATAAAATTTTGACATTACCACCTTACCACTGCATTTTCAACACAATTGAAAATGTTTGAGGAATAACGAAAAGTTACTACAGTCGTCATATTGGAAGAGATGGATATGGAAAAGACAAATACATTTCATTGTGGAAGGAAGCATTAAGTACAATTACTCCAGAAGCAAGGTAAAATACTATTAATCAAATCGAAAAAGAAATACAAACATTTTGGGACAGTAGGCTTTGACAAAGACGATCCTGCTGAATTAATTATACATTTTGGTAATAATAGTGATTATTTCCTTCACCTGTCAAATTTAAATTTTGTCCAATCACAATCAAAACTGAAGTTGAAATTAACCAATGAAAGGTACCGGTTCTTGATATCAGCGACTATTACAAATCGACTATTTTAAATGTAGGTAACAAATCAAGTATGTATTTTTTCATTAAGTGGCATACGTGTCAAATAGATGAAAATGTCCGACAAAAAGAGATTTAGCGATGTTTCGGATGAAATTATTGATAATCACATCGATTTGACAACTCATTTTTTATTATGAAACTTGGTTTAGGAAATAATCTTAACAAATATAGCTCGAGCTTGATAAGTAGTCGACTATTACATTGTTTCAATTTTTCTCGTGTGCCTCCCAATTTGACTTAACCAAAATTGGCATTAATAATTAAAGACTAAAGCCCTCGAGCTAAAGCTCTCGTGCTCTAGTCAAATTATTAATGCCAATTTTGGTCTCGTCAAATTGACAGTAGCGCACACTCGAAAAATTGATGACAATGAAATAGTCGACTATTTGTCAAGCTCTCGTTATATTACCTTTGATACCACTTGTGATTCAGACTACGATTAATTTATTATGTTTCTTAATGGAAGATTTTAAATTAAGAAATGCAAACAAATATTAATACATTTGAGTGCTTAATAGTAGTTTATACAACGAGTCAATAATGACAGTTATTATTCCCGAGAGCTGAATTTACCCAGTAAACTCAGTAACTCAGCTCGAGGGAATAATAGTCATTATTGCGAGTTAGTATACACTACTTTATCGACGACTAACTGAAAATTACTAAAAAAAATCAAAATAAGTAAACGAAAATGTCAGATTACTATATCAATATGACGTTTGATGGTTAGGCAGTCAGTAAAATGGCCGGACTTGTCTATCGTTACTATGACAACGTTAGGAACGTTATGTTCTTATTGGCGGAATGCAGTGAATAATGGTAACGTTATGGCCCATTATTCACTGGTCGCATTTCATTATTCTCTACGGGTATTATGAGTGTTATTATTAGCCAATATTGATTAATATAATACATACTTTATTGTTTAGTCGTCGATAATAGTTATTTATGTAACAAGTCAGTAAAGTGATACTTTATCGAACGAGTCTGATTTACGAGCCAAGCGAGTGAAGCGAGCGCGGCGAGTAACAGACGAGTTCGGTAAAGGTACTTTACTGACGTGGTGCATACAAAATTTTATCGCCAACCGTGAAAATTGTTAATTTAAGAAATAAAGATGTAATAACTTATGACAGTTTA
The DNA here is from genome assembly GCA_963170755.1 of Amphimallon solstitiale. NCBI lineage: Eukaryota > Metazoa > Arthropoda > Insecta > Coleoptera > Scarabaeidae > Amphimallon > Amphimallon solstitiale. The sequence goes on along the minus strand of OY720685.1, from coordinate 36,613,364 downwards.
TGACAGTGACAAACGATTTATTTTTAAAGTCATCAGTCATGGCTACGCTGACAGATATTAGCGGCAGGTAAAGTACTTTATTGTACAGTACGATAAAGTGTTTCTTTACCTCCGTAAAACGCTATGGTAACGCATCACTTTACTGACGGTTGGCGATAAAATATATTATTGTTCATAATTTTCATTATCAGATACTGTAATCTAAAAGGTGTCATGTTAAAACAGCGCGGCCAAAATAGCGCGCGACAAAACAACGCACGACAAAATAGCGCATCCGACAAAACAGCGCGCACGACAAAACAGCGTGCACTATATTTTTCCTTCCCTTCATACTTTATCCAGGCTTAGGACTGGCAGCAAATACTATATGCTGGCGTGTTTAGAAGTTGTGAATTTGGCGATCACTTATCTTGTCACTTTTTTTTAATTTTTTTTCAGATTTTTATTGTTTATTCAAAGCTACAATTGGAAGTTATGTGCAATTCCTTGTAAATAATCAATAATTGGTCTGTTACCATACTCAGATATTATAGTTCGTATCCTTTTGGAAGTATCTTTATAAATTTTCTTCTGCGGAGGTAGATGTCCTGCAATATACTGTTCTATCTTCACTTTATTTAAGTCGTTCTTCTTTTTTAATGCTTCAATAACTTTCCAAATATTGGGATGCACAGCATTTAATAGCTGTTGTGCCATCCTTCGACTGCGTTGTTAGTACGTGGCAAATTTTGAGTTGAATATAAATTCCAAATATTCTTTGGATATATTGCGGACCTTCGCATTCTTCTATCTACTCTACCTATCCAAGTATCTTCAAAATAGTTGATGATAGGCAATAACAATTCTTCATTCTCCGTAAAAAATTGACTGTTCAATAATTCTTGAAAGGCTGCCTCTACATCTTCATCCGGAACAAAAGCAAGAGCAGATAGCTTTCTGAGTTGTAGGGCAAAAGTTGAATCCGTTGAGTATCTGCTTTGTAAGCCATAATTTTGAATCTGTCGCCAAAGACATTGTGTAAAGTGAAAAAAATGAGGTGTGGCCACCACACGACTTTCTTATACGTATGAGCGTTTCAAACTATACAATTTTAAGAATTTTTTTATACAAAACTTATTCAAAATCCTATTCTAAGTACAGTCAACGCTCGATAACTCGGACCCCGACATCTCGGACATCGGATAACTCGGACTAAATTTACAAACGTGTCACATTCCACATTCTGGTAGGTTAAAATGTTACAGGTGCCGCAAACAGGCGGCGGAGTTAGCGGAACACAACGCTAGTGTGTACCTCTCTCAACCCACCGCCGCGCTAAACACAGCATCGACACGTACGAGTAGCCAGTCAGTTGAGACGAGCCCGTGTGTAACAATGGCGTCGAACAAGAGAAAGTGTGTTTCTTTAAGTGTTGCAGAGAAATTAAAACTTATTGAAAAGCTAGAATCAGGTACTTCTGTGGCAAATGTGTGTAGAGAATACTGCATCGCAAAACAAACAGTGTCAGGAATAAGAAAGAACAAAGACAAGCTGAAGACGTTTGCTCTGCAATGTGATGTTGAAACAACAGTTTCCAGTAGAAAACGACTGAAATTGCCTAGTAACACGAACCTGGAAAATGCTGTACATAAATGGTACATACAGCAACGGTCTAGCGGTGTTGCAGTTCGTGGTATAGAGCTTCAGGCGGCAGCTGAAAGACTTGCTAAGCATATGAACATTGAATTTCGTGCTAGCGATGGTTGGCTCTATCGATTTCGAAACCGGCACGGTCTTGTAAACAAGAGACTGTTTGGTGAAGCTCTAAGTGCCGATCAAGATAGTGTTGAACCATTTAGAACACGACTTGACACTCTAATTAAGGAAGAAGGTTTAACACGCGCTCAATTATATAATGCTGACGAGACCGGTCTGTTTTGGCGTTCGCTACCTGAAAATAGGCAAGCTTCTAAGCATAAGGGCACTGCCCCTGGTCGAAAGCTTTGCAAAGAAAGACTTTCGGCCTTATTGTGTGCGAATGCAGATGAAAGCCACCGCCTTAAATCAGTGGTGGTCGGTAAATCACGCCAGCCTCGTGTGCTAAAGCACATAATGGATACTCTACCTGTGCACTATACAAATTCGAAAACTGCTTGGTTCACCCAAGAAATCACAATAAACTGGTTTCAGAAACAATTTGTTCCTGAAGTGCGACGATTCCAAATCGAAGTTCTAAAAATTGCCCCTAATGACATCAAGGCTGTTTTGCTTGTAGACAACGCCCCTTCACATCCAACTGTGAAGATGTATAGCAGTGATGGGAAAATAAAGTGCCTGGTATTGCCTCCCAATACCACCTCGCTTATCCAACCAATGGATCAGGGTATTATTTTGACATGTAAGAGGTTGTATAAGAGGAAGTTTCTCGATGAAGTAATGGTGGTACTAGAGGAACCTGAGGACAAAGAAGAGGACACGCGAGGACTAAGGACATTGCAGAACATCCGCAATTACAACATCAAGTCAGCAATCTTAAACTGGGCTTCTGCTTGGAATGAAGTAAAAACTTCTACGCTTGTCAACTGCTGGAACAAACTTTTTTTTGACAAAGTTGTAGAGTATAATTTCGAGGGTTGTGAGACCAATGATTATCATCAGATACTTTTAGCGGCCGGTGAAACAGAACCCACTGTAGAGGACATTCATGAGTGGTTAGATAGAGAAGATGGAGACCCAGGCTATCAGATCCAGACTGATGAAGATATCGCTTGCGATGTTTTGGCTTCTATCACCACGGGCGAGAATAGTACGGACGAGGAGGAGGAAGAACAACCCCTGTCTAAATCGAAGCTCTCAAATGCTCGTGAAGCTCTGGACGTACTCATTGGAATTATAGACTCTACTTCAGATCCTGAACTGCAGCCATTCTATAGACACTTTAGGACTGCACGTGAAATAATTGTTCGCAAGCAACATCAACAGTTTTCACAAAAGAAGATTGAGCACTTTTTCAAACGTGTATCTGCTGGGGAAAACAACACAGTGGCAGACCAATCACCATTGCCATCATGCTCCTATAATGCACCAACCGAATTAGACTCTGATTAATGTATACCTTGTGCAGTTTCTATCAGTTTTATAGTTACAGTACCTGTTTCAGTTTTACCTGATATGTATTGATAACCTTGATGTATTAAAGTTCAGTATAATATTGCTACTATATAGATAAAATTTGGTGTTAGTTTTAATTCCTAACGTACCTACAACTTTATTTCCTTTCGATAAGTCGGACTTTTCGTAACTCGGACAGATCTTCGCCCCATTTAGTACGAGTTATCGAGCGTTGACTGTACTTTCATTCTCTTAATAAATAGCTATAGAATGCATACTTTGCAAGACATTCGAAAAAAAGTGCTACTCGCTAAGAGTAAAAGTGCCACTTCCAGTCCGAATTTTGAAATTTCATGTATACAAAAAATATTGCAAATTCAACTCTAAAATACTTTTGTAATCTTAATAAATATTGAGGTAGTACTAGGTACATACCGTCAATATAAATATATGTTTATAATTAGAAATAGTATTATAAAGAGAATAATGGTTTATTAATGTGTTTATAGTTACTGATGGTCCTTATTTGATTCTATATAGTTTGTTGTGTAAGGTCCATGGTTCGTCAAATGACACAGAAATCTGTAAAATAGAGAATTTGTATTTAATTAATAATTCGATATGTTATATTAAATTTGTAAAAACTTGTTCAATTGAATTTAATGAAGAGAAATGGTGTTAAGAGGTAAATTTTATTATAAGGCATTGTCAAAATTGATTATAATTTCCCGCGTTAAAATATTTGAAGGAACTGTCAGTGGTTGTCAATGTTGACATTTTATACAGAAAAGTTATTGGAGAATGTGTTAAATGGTTCTGAATACATAAATTTTATACTAAATTCATAGAGAAAATTATCATAATAAGAGTATTGTTATATGGAGAGGTATTTATAAAAAGATTAGCATAATGGAATTTATATTGAGTATAATAAAGAGGTGGATAATGGAGATTGGTCAATTTGAAAAATAGGCAGTATCACTAAGGGAATGGGATAAATAAATAAAAAGAGACGAAAAATAATTTTCGCGGAGTGAGTTTATGAAATTGGCGATCAATTTATAGTAGCCATAATTTCATAAATTAAAGAGAGATAAAAGTGTTAGTGTATTGGAAATTAATATTCAAACATTTGGGAATATTATTAGTATAGAATACGAAGTATTAGTGTGCTAAAAAAATAAATGTCAACAGTTTTCATTAAACTGTAATAAAGGAAGAAGATAGGAGTGCAATTAAACTGGAATATAATTTAAAAGTACTTACCAGCAAAGAAGTATCCATGTTTATCGAGGTCACAGTGGAATTGGAGCATCATACCTTATTTTCTTGAAGGAGTATCCATATTTAACTAGGTTACAAAGGAATTGGAGCAGTAAACGTAATTTTCCTGAAGGAGTATCCATAACCACGGTGTTACAGTGGAATTGGAGCATCACACGCTGTATAATTAGACGAAGAGCTTCCTGGACGGAGTTATTGATTCATTGGAGTATTAGTTATATAATCAAGAAAGAAATTCCAATCTTAATAGGACCATTTTTCATTGTTCCTGTATCGATAGTCACTTTTAGGAGGCACAGACAGCTGTTACATAGTCCGAAGAAGTTATAGCTGTAGGAATTGCGTTCATCTGAGGCTAAAAAGTTACAAGGAGATATTAAAAAGAACTACGAAATAAGAAAAGACTGTGAAATAAACCAAGGTTGTATTGAACTATTATCATTTTCCATTTGGTTTTTGCTATAATAATTTAAATATTTGTGAAAGAGTACAATTAAATAAACCACATGACAAACTATATTCATAAATTAGAAAGAGATCATAAATAATTGCATAAGAATATAAATCAGATAAGTTTGTAATAATTTTCATAAATTTAAAGCTAAATTTATTAAATAACATACCTTTTAAAAAAGAGAGGTTAACATCTGTTCTTTTCATAACCATATTCTTTAGTTGAACAAGTTTAGATAGGATATTTGTATTAAAAGTGGCATTTTCATCATAGCACCAGAAATATTGTAAATAATTTATCAAATGAATATATTGTTGGTTAGTTTTTATATCCTTGTTTTAATGGTAATATAGAATATTTGTTAGAAAATCACTACCATATAAAATGTGGGAATACCTAGAAATAAAATCATCAATTTAATTTATGAGCTATAAATCATATCCGATAAAAAAAATACTTACTCCTGAGATTAAAAGAGTTGTTATGCAGTAATAAGATTAATCTTATTATATAGATTTTGTATAAAAAGAAATTAGTTATTTGAAATCTAGTTATAATAATTTTCAACTTGAAGCGATACTATTGTCAAGTTCCGAGTTACCAACTTTACCAGAAGATATATCACTACTAGTATATAATTGCTAAGTGAACCAAAAGATACAGGTTCGGATTAAGGAATATTATAGTAAAAGAATATGTAAATGTCTTGGAAAATTGAAAGATGAATTTAATTGAAAATGTAATGTTAGATTTATGAAATTTAGTATTGTTGAATGTGATAGGAAGAGATAGAAAAGTACATAGAGATTATACGACTGAGTTAGTACGGGCAAATTAATAATTCATTGAAATTGAAAATACATATTGGCAACCCAAGTTTATATATAAGATATTGTAGTATATTGTTAAATGTAATAAGATACACCTTTAAAAGGGGGTATTTCTACAATATATATAGAATGCATAATTTATGACATATCTGCAAAAAATCGCTATTCGGTAAGAGTAAAAGTGGTACTTCCGGTCCGAATTTTGAAATTTTTTTTATACAAAAGATATTTAAAATTATAATTTAAATACTTTTATACTCGTAATGTACCTGCCTAGAAAGCATGACTTGCGAGATATTCGCAAAAAACTGATTTTCGATAAGAGTAAAAGACCTACTTCCGGTTGGAATTTCGAAAAACCTTTTTAAGATAATTTGCCTCAAATTTAATTTTGAGTACATTTCAATTCTTTATAAATTTGTTTAAACTTAGTAATTGACGAAATATTGGCAAAATTCGAATTTTTCACTGAAGTAAACTGCTACTTCCGGTCTACCGATTTTACTGAAAAACTAATCAGATCTCAAGAGGGAGATTATACACGTAAATACAAAATTTGGAATTGATATCTACAGCGGTTTGACCGCTATCGTGGTCACACACAGACAGACAGACACACAGACATTTTTTAAAAACCACTTTTTCGGTATCAGGGGACTTCAAAACGTGGACATCTGCAAAAATCTCGAGGTCGAAAATTTTCATAATCACAATACTTCCTTATACTACGTATAAGAAAGTAAAAACAGCCGCGTGTTTTTGCATTTGGAAATTGCGCTTGCAAAGCATTCATTGTAGCTTTTTCAAAATCTACTAAAACTGATGTTGGTTGCAGCCCAGGTTGTAAATTTTTCAGTGCTGAGAATATACGATTGTATGTTTCTTCTGTTTTATTCGGCAGTAGAGCATATACAGTGGGAATAACGTTGCTATACTGCACTGCGTGTATGGTATACATTTGAGAAAATAGCTCAAGACTTGTTTTGAACGTACCGTCGGCATACCAATGCTCACAGCGTTGCATATATTCTAAATTCTTACGCGTGGAGAAAATTAGAATTCGATGTTCTTCAGGACCGCTGTCAAAAAGCAAAAATTCGTTCTCCAAATTTATCCTTTTTATACTCTTCTGGTACCTATAACTAATTCCACCAAGGTTTTGGGCATAGGAGGAACTGCTTTGTTTCTCTGGCGTGTCCGTAGAATGGTTCGTTTCATACATGGTATGGACGGTAGTTGCCCAGCTGTAGCACAGGAAACAGTTTGGGAAACATTTGCTATTGCAGCTTATGTTGTTATTTCCACCGATCGCGCCAAAATTTTTATTTCATTTAAAGCTTCTATCACTTCCACTTTCGTGATATCTGCAACAAGATTGTGACTTGAAAATTTTACTACTTTGTCATCCAAAGTATGAACTCTTCTAGGACACTTGTTTTGGTGATGAATTACACACTTCCAGATCACTTTTTCACCGATCACTCGTTCTTTTCTATGAAGAAATCCCTTGGAAAGCAACAAATCGTGGCCTTTTTGACTTCTTACAAATTGTAATGCCATCTTTACAAGTTAAGCACTGTTGTGAAACTGAATATAGTCAACTGTTGTACCTAATTTTATATGTAGAACAAGTAAACAGATTCACTAATTACCAGGAATATTTCTAATTCCTGCCTCTGCAGAGTCTTCGTGCTTGAGTGTTATTTTAAAGCATTTTTATTTCGTGGAATAGGAGGGATGGCAGTAAGCGAAGTAAGTTATTTTAAAAAAAGAAAGTATTAAATAATAGTTTAGAAAAAAAGGAACTTTATTAAAAAATAATATCTGTTTCTTAAAACAAAAGGGCAGATCACAAGATTGGAATGACCTGGAGAAGGCAACTCTAATAGAATGTGTGAGGGAGGGAGCCCACATCATTGAAAATAAAACGAAGCTGACTGTGCTCAACTTTTTATTTTACTTATATAATTATGTGACAGTCTGTGTAAGTTTGTGTTTTTGTATTTATTATGATAAATGTTTAAGGCCCGGTTATAGTGTTACCGACAGAGTCTGTTTTGTACCAAAATCTTATTTCATGCTTTTTGTGAAAATAAGAATATGAACGATAAAATTTAAAAAGTGGAATGATTTATAATTAAGTAGTGATTAGTCTAAAACAATTAATTGTTATAAATCGTAATTAAGTAATTCTAAAAATAAAGAAATATAACCAAGGGCATAAGAAGATAGTGCAAATAGAAATAAAAAATATGCTTTTATTTTCCTAAAAAGCATGAAATACATATGATAAAAAAACATAGGCGTTCTGGAAAACGCTGCCTGCTAAAAGTCTGTATGTACATTATTTCATAGATAACACCTGATAGCACCACAAGCTAAAATAGACAAGGTCAACTGTGTAGCAGCACAGTAGCAGATACAGTAGGCCTTGAAATAGAAAATAATGTGGGAAGGAGAAAGAAAGCTATAATACTTTTATAATAATCTTGAGGGGTAGCACAAATTTACTTTCTTATACGTAGTATAAGGAAGTATTGTGATGATGAAAATTTTCGACCTCGAGATATTTGCAGATGCCCACGTTTTGAAGTCCCCTGATACCAAAAAAAGTGGTTTTCAAAAAATGTCTGTGTGTCTGTCTGTGACCACGATAGCGGTCAAACCACTACAGATATCAATTTCAAATTTTGTATTTACGAATATAATCTCCCTTTTGAGAACTGATTAGATTTTGAGCAAAATCGACAGACCGGAAGTAGTAGTTTACTTCAGTGAAAAAATCGAATTTTGCAAATATTTCGTCAATTACTAGTTTAAACGAATTTATAAAGAATTCAAATGTATTCAAAATTAAATATGAGAAAAACTGTATTAATAAAGTTTTTCGAAAGAGTTAAGGGCAGAATTGGAAGAAAGGGACGCAGATACGTCTGGAAAAAAAACAATTCTCCAGGACCGGCTTCGTGACCTTTTAATAAATGAAGGTAAGGATCCCGAGAAATATTTGTTTCAAGTACAGCCTGATCTAAGCTTAATAATGAAGACTCTAAAAGATAAAATTGCAAATTATACAAAACAATTCGAGACTACTATGGAGACTCTAAAACAATTCGAGGAAGACATTCAGAAGAATTCTGAGGCCATCGAAGCCGTAGAACAAAAATTTGAGGAATGTATATCCAGATTGAGGGACGAATTTAAAGTTCAGCTTCGATTGCCAGCGTTGAATGACTGCAGTCCCCATGACTCCTCAAGCAAAAGCCTGGAGATCTGCCGAACGGCAAATGCAAAGGTAAAATCTCCCACCTTCGATGGGAATACGTCATGGATGACGTACCTGAAACAATTCGAAGCCGCTGCAGGAGCAAATGGATGGACGTCCTCGGAGAAAGCTACTGCTCTGATTGTGTCGTTAAGAGGAGAGGCCAGTGACGTTCTACAGACCTTACTTCCGGAGTAGTGTTAAGACTACCCACAATTAATCAAGCGTCTTGAGATGAGATATGGGCATGCACACCTGGAGCAGGTTTACCATATACAATTGAAGAATCGTTTGCAGAAAAAGGGTGAAAGCCTCCAAGAATTCGAAGCGGATATCGCCCGTTTGGTTCGTCTGGCATACCCAACGGCTCCAGATAGCTTCTCGGAACAATTGGCTGTGGAGACATTCATAGATGGTCTTCGAGATGGCGATACACAGCTAGCACTGAGGCTGGCAAGACCAAAAAAACTAATCGATGCTTTGGCACATGGTCTGGAGTTCGAAACCGCAAAGCTGTACTCTCGAAACCCTGCAAGAGTATGTTCTGTCAGGGACCTACCAGAAGCCGAAGAATCCTTAGAACAGATAGTCCGACGATTGGTGGATCAGGTGCAACCCAAGAGGAGAACGCTTCGACGCTAGAATTGTGGTGAAAAGGGCCATGTTCGTAATAGATACGAGAAGAAGCCCAAGAAACCCATAGCAGAGCAACAGGAAAATTCAGTAGCGCGAATTGAATCCCTTAAACACCAAGACGCTGATGCTCTTTCAAGGAGACCATGTCCAGAGGACTACAGGCAATACAACCGGGTAGAAGAAAAATCGACCAACACACTCAGAACTACCGTGGTTGACGATCAGTGGCATCCTGACAATTTGCGGATTGGTCAAGAAGCTGATGAAGACCTTGGTTCATTGATGGTTTGGAAAGGTACTGGTCGCGGACCGGCTTGTCAAGAAGTGGCTCCTCGCTCACAGGGACTGGAATCCTACTGGGCTCAATGGGACTCTCTGAAGGTAGAGGATGATCTACTCAAGTGTGTTGTGGAGAACCCAAATGGAGAAGACTACGTCAGCGGATCCAGACGAAGGTTGGAGGATGCTCACTAGCGAGTACGCCATCACACTCAGGATGCCAGCGACAGGACGAAGGATTGTTACCACGTGCAAGCCGAGAGAGATGGTTACCGAGAAGAGGACCTTGTTTGGTTATATAATCCTCAACGTCGCCGAGGCCTGTCCCCAAAGCTCCAACAATACTGGGAGGGACCATACGAAATACTAGAGCAAATAGATGACGTCGTTTATCGCATGAGACTAACACCTCATAGTGAGCCAGGGATGGTGTGTTTCAACCAATTGCCCCATACCATGGACGTGACAGCGGTGAAGTGGCGGATGTGCGACAAATTGCAGGAAAACCTAGAGAGCCAGCTTATGGGAATCCCTTGTCGATTTACGAGGACGTGCACTCGAGCAAAATGTGGGGAGGCTGGCAATTCCGAGGCTGGGCTGCGGATTAGACCGTTTGGAGTGGAAAATCGCAGGAAACATGCTGGAGGTGGTGTTTCGGCGTGCTGGTATGGAAATGGTCGTGTGCGGCTGTCGGCCCAATCAGCCCGTTGTGCAGCCTGAGACGGTGGATTGCCATTTCCACAAGACGGCTGGGTGCACCCGTGGGTCCCGGTGTGGATTTCGGCATCCGCCAGCGACAAGAACATGGAATAGTGTGTTTCGGGACGAAACGCAGTTTTTAAGAAGGGGGCAATGTAACGAAACCAGCAGACATTCGAGCGACAAAAAAAGAAAGGCCATAAATCACCTCGGCGCGGCGTATAAAAACGATATGTAAACAAGTCGTAAAAATATATCATCTCACAGATGTACGGCATAAGCAAGAAAGAGTCCAGATTTCCTCTGGTATATTACCGAATTTACTGGTACTTTTCGAGAACTTTTCATGCAGATATATATATATATATGGCGATTCATGGCGGGATAAGTAATCGCGGAGTAATTCGGGATTCAGAAAGTCCGTAAGAAGTAGTCTTGAGTGGTAGCCAAAGAAATAAATAAGTAGTGCCGTCTTATATAAACAGAAGTGTTACATAAATACGGACAGAGATATTAGTAATAGATATAAATAAATACAAGTGTTAATTTTAATTTATTAATAGTAGTTTGAGTGTGATACTTTAGTTATATATTTTTATATTGTTATATAATTTTAAGTATATAAATATACAGACTGTTTTAAATAAATAAATTGCACGAGTTGTTTATTGGAACCCGAAAACGTTACAATATGTAAAGTTTTACTTTCTTATACGTAGTATAAGGATGTATTGTGATGAAAATTTTCGACCTCGAGATTTTTACAGATGTCCACGTTTTGAAGTCCCCTGATACTAAACAATGAGGTGTGGCCACCACACGACTTTCTTATGAGAGTTTCAAATTATAGAATTGTCTGTGTGTCTGTCTGTGACCACGATAGCGGTCAAATCGCTGTAGATATCTATTCCAAATTTTGTATTTACGTATATAGTCTCCCTCTTGAGATCTGATTAGTTTTTCAATAAAAGCGGTGGACCGGAAGTAGTAGTTTATTTCAGTGAAAAAATGGAATTTTGCAAATATTTCGTCAATTACTAAGTTTAAACAAATTTATAAAGAATTCAAATGTACTCAAAACTAAATTTGAGACAAATTGTCCTAAAAAAGTTTTTTGAAAATCCTACCGGAAATAGGTCTTTTACTCTTATCGAAAATCAGTTTTTTGCGAATATCTCGCAAGACATGCTTTCTAGGCAGGTGCATTACGGGTATAAAAGAATTTAATTCATTGGGCTTACAACGTATCTATGACCAAATTTGCTTTAAAATATGTATCCAAAATATAAAATAGAAATAAAACAAAAACATGAAAAGACTGAAAATTCAGACTATATAAATCAAATGATCAGGCCAATTGACATTTGGGATTTGCAAATACTAACTTTACCCGTATATTTAGCGCGTAAAACATATTTAATAGAATGTTGAACTAATGGCTACGTTATGAAGACAGTGGTCCCATTCAGAAGACGCAACTGTTGTGGAACTGTTGAGGAAAAGTTTGCTGGATGGATATTGGTAAGCTACCTATTAGCGGGATAGTGGATGCACATATATCTGCAGTGGTCTTGAATGATAACTTAGTTATCGATGGACCACACCTCCTTGGCACGTTGCATTTGCATGACAGATGTCGCTGAGGTTTTCTCATAGACATCGTCATGTAAACAAACGTAGGAACTGGTGGTTTAGAGTTCTTTGGTCTTGCAGCGGACCAGGGACCACGTCGCGTACTGACGAAGTCATAGTAGATGTTACTTTTTAGGGGAGAAAATCCCTAATATAAATAAATTTAAAAATTCCAATTCCAGGGTGCAAGATAATTGTGTGAATCAGTACCTTCACTTACCTTAATAAATAATTATTATTCGCTTATGATTAATAATATTCCCAGATGTTGCCCTCGAAGTAGAACTATTGATGTTATTAAATCTGTGACCCACCCTGTATGTCTAGCTCAGATTATTATTAAGAACATGAAATTACTCAAAGATGTTAACTAATGCCCGTTGCGCCACCCATTTTAAAATAATAAGGCGGGGTCACTGTTGTTAAAGTATTGCACAATTAAAATGGGAAATTGTACTAACTAATACTAGGCCTACCTCAAGAAAACAAATTAATAAAAACAATAACAATTTATTTAATAAAAACATGAGAAAAATGGAGAGAGAAAATTTGACACATTAATATAATAATATTAATTCAAGTATTAATTACACAAAGAAGATATTGAGTTGAAATATAAATGACTTGAATAAAACAAATATAACCTTGGTTGTTAAAAAAAGTGACTCAATTTACATCCAAAGTTTCATTTAAATTTAATAATTACAAATGTAATACGAAAACAAAGAGAACTACATTTTAGAGAGACGGTACAAATAAAACAATAAGAACAGGTTTGACAGATAAATAATCTTAATAAAATTTAATTGGTCAAATTCGGTAAAACTAATTATCAAACATGATAATACTAGCTGATCAAACATGGTGAAACTAATTAAACAGATATGGTGAAACTAATTAAACAGATATGGTGCACCATTTGCCTTAAAATTTTACATAAACTGGTGATTACAAATATGAAGAAAAACTACAAATATTTAATACTTCAGAATAATTTGACCATCCATACGATAAAATAAAAAGAAAATAATAGTGACTATTACAACACACACAGATTTCAAAAACAGATACAAATTTAGACAAAAACACAAAGACTTAATGAATATAACAAATTTAGACAAATACAAAGACTGTGCCTTGTGCACAATAATTCCAAACTTTAATAAACAAACATATCACTATAAAAATTTCAAACAGCCTGGTAGTTGTACAAATATCTTGTCACATGTAGTACAAGAATAAAAAAACTCAAATACCTGGAAATGCTATGTTTCCGTACGTAAACGAAGATTGTTCCCGGACGCCTATCTCTGCTACCGCTACCGATGGTGTTTAGCGGGGCCCTATATTGATGGTATCGGTGAGATGTCCCCTAGATCCGGCCATCGCCGTGAATTGATACTCCAACAATTATTATTGGGAAATCGAGAATTACATCACCCTGATCGGTGTATCCATACTGGATAATTACGTCTCGTTCCCTTGGAAATCCTCATCGCAGGGCTTAGCGACCGACGCCGGGACTTGAGTTACGATATTTCTAACTACCACTCACTGCTTAATTTGTACTAAACTAAAAGAATGTAATACTGACGTTACGGTGAATGTTGTAATAGTGCCTGATTTTGGATGCACTTCGCCCTTATAAAATCTCGACCTGGAGAGGGGTATTTTGGAAAGAAATTGGCGACAGTAAGGCGCTGTTGGATCACGCCACCAGAAAATGCCAAATACGCAATATTGCGAAATACGTAGTTCCATACAACAAACTATGAGAACTTTTAGATATTAGACGGACAAAAAAATGCATACGTCGCCAATCTTAAATTTCAACAAAGAGTCCTTCATAAACTAAATATTTCTTATCGAATATTATAAAACGGAATAATATATGCGACGCAGATTTTAATGTTGAAGAATTTTAAGACGTAATTTATTTGGAATGTGAAATACAATTTGAATTAATACTGAACTAAAATATTTAACATGTAATATACAGGGATTAATGAATAAATGTTCGCCGCTGCTTTTTAAACGTAACATAGACTGAAACACTGTGTCTGTGCGTTGGCTGCTGTAATGCCAGCTAGGGTTGCGCATCGATGTTTGATATTAAATACAATCTATCGATGTCTTCGATATATCGTACAAAAAACATGGATGTCTTCGATACATCGGAAAAAAATTGCATATTATTTAGAAATCCCAAAAAATATGCATTTACCATTCAGCTAACTAAATTCTATACAGTCAGTGGTAATTTATATATTGTTAATTAATTGCAGAGTAGGTAGGTAGTCAGTAGTAACGTTATAGTTGTTAGTTTTTCTACACTTATAAATTTTTCACCAAGATTTTAGCAATGCTTTTAGGTGAATTAGTAGTACCAATAGTGCAAAAGTAGGAAATAAAAAAAATAATAAATTTACCGAAGATTTGTGTTTGATATTGAATGTTAAAATTAACTGCACAAGAGCTGTAAAGAAAATAAATAATTTAGGCACACAATTCTTTCAAGAAGTATCAAATTAACGTCATTCTTAACAATATTCTAAAATGGAATGTTTTCATTTTACACAGATGGCAAAAAACTTTATAACATGAATTTTGCTAGAAATCACTAAAAAGTTGATTAAGTTGAGAAGAAAAATAGAACATGTTCTAATTCAACAAGTTCTTTGTCAACAAATTGATCATTGATTAAGTCCACTTGACAAGTGTAATACACGACTTGTCGTCAATTTTAACTTGATCTGGTTCTTGGTCAAAAAATTGATAAGTGTAATAGAGCCTTAAGCGTGGTACATAATCAATAATTATTATAAATAAGAAAAGTAATTACTTGGTAACTTTATTACAAATAACTACTAAAATAGAATAATGGTAATAAATAAGTATGTATAATCTTATAAGCTACACTTGAAATTACAAATCCCATATAAGCTTATCAAGGGATTGTAAAAATAACAATTGTGATAGACGTTTTCCTTTGACGCGATTTCTTTGTTGAGATAGGATTTGTCCAGCCTTAGAAAATAATCGTTCTGAAGGAACTGATGTTGCAACTGTCGTGAGGTACTTCAGGGCTACACCGTATAATTTCGGATAGAGGAGCTTCAAAGATTTCCATTCTTCCAGAGGATTCTTCGACAGATTTAACAATGGGCTCTCCAAGTATGCTGCTACTTCATCAGTGGAACCCGAGTTAGAGATACTATAATATGAGCTTTCATCAAATTGTAATGCTTGGTCCAAAAAAAAGACTCGCTGGTACTGGTTCCTGGGACATCTAGTTAACAAAATACAAAATAAGCTCTTAAATAATTGAATGTGAAGACAATTAACTTACCAATTTCGGATTCAGGAGGATGTGCTTGTTCTACATCTTGCACAGTTAAATCCCTTAATTGTTTAATCGCTCTGGAACAGGCCAGTGCATCTGTGAAATGAATCTTCTTGAACCTTGGGTCAAGTATAGTGCTTAACGCTAGAAAATATACACTTTCCCTGTGTCCAAATCTTTTTTTAGCTTCATTCATTATTGAAGTTCGAAGTGCTGTAGCAATGGCAGTTTCTGATTTTATGTTACTCACAGTGTCAAGTAAACAGTGCACCATTGGTATTATTGAACTAGTAGTTAAGTACTTTTCACCACAAGCTTCTCTTGTGGCTGCTTCGACTGGTTTCCAAATTTCAGCAATTTCTCTTAATCCAAAAGTATCTAATGCTGATAACATGTTTGGAGCCTGCGGATGTTTAATTAGAATTTCGTTAACAGCTTTATAATTTACTAAAAATCTCTCAATCATAAAATATCTTGAGTTCCATCTTGTTGACACTTCCTGTATTAATTTTAAATGTGTAATTTTTCTTAACTCGTCAGAAGCAACAACACTGTGTTTGAACCACGTAACAATACTTTTTACTCGTGTGATTAACTCAATAAGTCCAGTAGTCTGTTCCATGGCCTTGTCTATCATTAAATTGAGAGTGTGAGCAAAACATGGTAAGTGTTTTCCTTTCTCAAATGCCAATTCTATAGCTTTTATGTTTGCCCCATTGTCAGTCACAACACAAGTAACATTCTCCTTTGCAATATTCCAATCATTGCATACTGTCAAGATTTGATCAGCCAGATATTCTGAAGTGTGTCTTTCGGACAATTCTACAACTCCGACTATAATGGCAGAGAGTTCGTAATTATTTAAAAAATGTACTGTGACCCCCAAAAAACTTCTTGTTTGGTGGGTGTCAGTCCATATATCTGTAGTTAATGTTACGTGTTTTAAATTTGACAATTTTTCTTTGATTCACCTTTGCATTAGATCGTATTTTGTTTCAATAAATCTTGTAATACTCGATTTGTTTGGAATTTTATAGAGTGGCGCAATTGTTTTTAAAAGCTGCTGGAATCCCTCGTTTTCTACTATAGAAATAGGCTGGCAGTCTTTGCAAATCACGAATACGATATAGTTCTTAATTTTTGAGGATATCGCACCTCTTTCAGAATATGCTTGTATTTCCGAAAAAGATTCAGAAATTAATCTTTGTTTGATAGACTCACTTGCCTTTTTTTCCGGAGGAGGTGTTTCGGACAATCCACTTTCGACAAAGGTAGTACATTCTACACCTGGACTTGAAGATTGTACACATCTTGATGTTGCAATGAAGCTACATACTTCGATGTTGATTGTGTTGAAGCACTAACTTTTACAGCATGTGGATGAAGACTTTTTACGTGACCAGTTAAATTGCTGGTATTTCCCGACGTTTAAAGTTTTTTCTTGCACAATCTACAAGTCGCTGTACCATCTGAATGTTTTTCGAAAAACTTCCACACATAATTTTACGCTGTAAATCCCAGAAATGTTAACTGGTAAACTACTTACCCCTTTCAGCCATCTCTTCCTTAGTCAATGATGTGCCGTTTCGAGTCCGTAAAACCCATAATTCTAAAGTTTTGCGATCAGAAAAAATAGTAAATTTCTCGTATGAGTAATTAGGGACTCCACTCCCCAAACTGATGACTTTTAAGTCGCCAATGAGTTTTAGAAGAAATATTATAACAATATAGAAAAGATATTTGTCATTTCATAAAACTAGTTATGTTACGAATATAAAATATTTATTTCAGTGGGCCAAAATGGTTCTTTCAAATTTTCTGTGTAAAATATGTAGGTAATAACTTGTGTAATCTTAAGTTCATTTTTTATATAGATATTATTATTATTATAACCAATATTATAAATAAACGTTATAGATAGAGATATGTTTAAATTATAACCTTGTACAGTATTCGTTAAAGTAATTGTGAACGTTTTACGGTTTTTTTTATAATTAAAATAAATTTCATTATTGAACACACTATGTGTTTATGCATTACAACTATAGTAATAGTGCAGTTGGACTCAAATAAATTGGTAAATTATAAAAAAAATTAGTAAATATATCAAAAAGGTATTTTCAGTTGAAAAATTAATATTACTTAGAGCCGTATGACAATTTAAGAATGGATCTCCTTGGTCTGTGAAACTGAATCTATTAAACAACCCTCTAACACCAAGTACTTGGTTTTATTATTAATTTGCGATAATTTAAGTACATGAGAATCTAGATATCTGTTTCTTTGCTGTTACGTTTCAAATTTACAAATTTTGATCCCACCGGCAATATAGGTTTCTATAGATCATTGAACATCGATGTTTTGGACCAACATCGATTTACATCGATTTATACGGAACTACTAACATCGATGTCAAAACATCGCAACATCGAATTACAGACATCGATGTTTCGAAAACATCGGTGTTCGATGCGTATCCCTAATGCCAGCTCTAGAGCAGATGTGCATCCATTTCATACATGCATGTATGAATTTTTAATTCGTATATGTATGTATGTATATGGTCTGCTGGATGCATACGCTACCTCGAATTACGTCACGATTACATCGACTATTTTACGGAGCGGACGGCCATCTTTTGTAGCGCATTCTATTACCGCTACGTATCGGCCTTGTTTATTAATACTATAGTTTTACAACTGAAGGTTAGTTCGGGTAGGTAGCCAACACAGGGGTTGGGTAGTAGGATGTGCCCATTCATGAATTTCTCCCGCTAAATTTGTTATAGTAAAAGCAGTCTTCTCGTAGTAGTAAAGAGAAGCCAATGGGAGCTTAAAGGAAGTGACGCAATTATCCAATTACACCAATCGTGCTTGTTACAATTTTATAGGCGTTTTGCTTTAGATTTAAATATCTTAAAATATTTTGAATTAAGGGATATGATAAGTCTACTGACACTAATTTTCTAAATTCAAAAAATAAGTGATGATGTGATTGTGGATGTTAAATGTTATTCTAAAATACATATTGCAAGACGATGTAACGAAGAAATGTCATTTTTCCTATATATTTTATCTTATGATTGACAATGATATTGCAGTACAAACTGAAAAAGGTTCAAAGTACTAACCTTTATTAAAATCTTTGCTTGGTTAGGAATTAGTTTGTTTGTATACCTTGTTGGGTACGTACTATCCTCAACAATAGTTGATGATTATTCATTCAGACTTGCATCATGGCAGTTGTTGTTACGATTCAGGCCTAGATAAAATAAAAATAACTAGAACCATAATAAAATAAGTAATGTGTAAGCTGAGTACATTTAAGTGTGTATCTAATTAACTTTTATGAAGTGATATACCTCACTTCAACCAGTATGAAGGCTAAAATTCTACATATATAACACAATAAAATCCATGAAGATTTCAAACAATTGCAATTAAACGTGGGTGAAAGAAAAATTAAATAGTAGAAATATAAGTAAGCTAGTTTAATAATGACATGTAATGTCGAAACTGCAAAGTGATATACTATATACAAAAGATATTATGCTTCAATGAATATGAAGGCTAAAATTCTATATATATAACACAATAAAATCCATAAAGATTTCCAACAATTGCAATTAAACGAGAGTGAAAGAAAAATTAAGTAGTAGAAAATACAAGTAAACTAGTTTTGTTTGATAACCCCAACGTAACTTCAATTATTAGGAATTACAATTATTGAAAGCAATTTTTAAAATCGCAGGTAAATACAAATTGAAGAAACGTCCATATACAGACCATGTGTAGGCAGTACTTACTATATTGATAATTACCAAGAATGTAAATGTATAATGATAGTTGCTGCGACTTCCCTAATTAGATGAGGTATTGTGGGTGTAAAAGCAGGATTAATTATAACACTTCTGCAATAAGAAGGATAGTGTTTCTATTATAATAATAAATTTATTATATCAATAATAAGATTTACATACAGTTTACACAATATCACATTCAAGCAAAAATGTGATGATAACGTCAACACAGGGCTAATTTATGTCATTGACATTGTAGAATGCTTCTTGAAGGAGAATGTCCTTTATTTTCTCTTTAGATACGAGAGTAGAAAGATGTCTACACATAACTTTGATTTTGTTAAATAATTACCAGTGACGTGTTGTACTGAAGTGGCTTTTGTCCTATGTAATGCGGGATGTGCAGCAAATGGTTATGAGGGGTGGAGACTTCTGTAATCTCACACCTAGTCATCAGGTGTGACAGTTTTTTCAAAGCCCTCCTTAGTTGTTGCAGAATATGTGTCTAGGCTAATGGACTTATCATAAGCTCTCTGAAGAGAGGTTTGCAGTGGATAGTTTGTGAAACACAGACAATTGCTCGAACAGCCTTCTTCTGCAGGATAAACACCTTTTCTACATAGGCCTACTTACCCCATATTTGTTAAACATTGTTGATATGTGATTTGATAGTCCATAGTATGTCGTTATTTCAGTAGACTATCAGTTATAAATCTGATACGTCTAATTGTATAAGTAGCAGAAGACAAGTGTTTGATTAATTCATCTATCTGCGGCGTCCATGATCTATGTTTGCTAGTAAAATAAATTGTCTCACATTTATCTTGGTTAAGTGTAAACGATTGGCTGTGAACCATTTAAATGTCTAAATTCTGAAGATACCAAAACCTTAAAATAATGTGGTGTTTATAATGCATTTTCTTTGTAAAACGTACTACATTACTGGTTTGAATGCCTCACATAAACGAGTCAAGTTGATAAAACCATGCAAAGCAACTTAATAAATGTTGTGGTTCGGATAGCTTTTAATTACTTTTTCTTCTTTTACATAATATATTAAGCCATACGAAATATATAGAAGACTGTTTTAGACATACCTGTTGAACACATAGAAAAAAATGAGAATAACCCAAACTCTGAACCCGAAACAGACTGACATATCATGTAGGTATTTAATAAAAATGTTGGCTTTTTAATACCGTTTCCTTGTTTAGATTTATTTCTTTATAAAACATGAATACGTTTTTTAAAAAACCTTTCGTAAGTTATTTTTTTTATTATGTTATAAAAGGGTAATTGTGAGTATAATAAGGGAAAAAAAAGTAATCCTACGATTCTTCAATAAAACATTTACTTAAAGCTACATAATCATAGTTATAGCTATATAGGTTATGTTGATATGTAATTCAAGGGCAAACGATGTGAAAAGCAAATCAAACAAAATATACTCTTATGTAAAATTTAATAGAAAATATCAAAATATGTTTACCTTTTTTTATAAACTTCCGGATTAATTGTGAGAGTGGGGTTGAGAATATTTCATTGGCTGAGCAGTTTCATTCATTCATATTAATCTATTTGAAAGATATGAGAGGACGACACTTTACTACGTAAGAAATATTTACAGTTTTCTCTAGGTTGTATAACTATAGTATTAATAAACAAGGGTATCGGTAACAAGTTGAGTAAGATGGCGGCTAACTATATGAATTTAAAAATCAATTGTATGAAATTACAGATATGGATGAGATTCACAATAGATTAGCGTCGGGTAGTTGTTTTATCGAAGGTAATTTTATGTACAACTTAATTACTACTAGTTTTTACAGACGAAGAGTATTTTGCGGATTACATAAAACGTAAATGTTCTCTTGAATGTAATGTATCACCAATGGTGACAACAGTCAACAGCCAAGACTAATCAAAAATAATAATAATAATAATAATCTTTATTTCGCAGTTGCTATTAAAATATAAAAATATATTACTTAGAAACTAAAACTTTTTCTATATTATACATACGGACTAGTTCTTCAAATATTTTAATGTTCTTAACACTTAGAAAACTACAATTTAATCACTACTGAGTGAATCAACCCTATTTACTATCTAATTGCTACATATATTTAAATTTCAATTCTTGTTTACCTACTATTCGTTTGTAGTTTATACAATTTCTATCAAACACTGTGATTAGTGTCAATATCCACTTTAAATTAATCATTTGTTCTTACATATTTATGCACTTATATACAAGTACAATTAAGGTATCACATTTGTTTGTCAAATGACTACCAGCACAACGACCACACTTGCACCCCAATTACCACGTTTCCGCATTTTTACATTCTTTAGCAAAATGATTATACCCTGCACATTTATAACACCTAACTATTTGTAGGTGTTCATACACCTTACATTTTTTCCATCCCACATTTATTTGTGCACTGTCTATAATGCTGGAATACATCTCTGGTTGAACAGATAATATAATATTTCCATAGTTCATCTTTTTCTTGTCTAAGTATTTTTTTTCTGTTTTAATTTTAGCTGAGACGTCCTTGTCTACATATTTGAATCATTTTGTATTAAATAATCGCATACACTTTTTCATTGTTTTGATCAATAACATCTTCAACACCAGCAATTATTAATTTCGGATTTCTTAATTTCGGTTCAGAAACTATATACTTATTTCCAATTTAATTTATGACTTTTTCTCTTAATTTTTCAAATAAACAAGAACTGATCAGCTGACTTCTGTCAAGTGTGTTTGCAAGTAGTGCATCCAACAACATAACATCAAATTTTGAATTTCACTCAACTGTTGTCGATGTAGTGTACGCTACCGATGGAGCGAAGCATGTGCTTCTGCTGAATGCAACCAATATGACTATATTTCGGTTTTGCTTATTATTATTTTATATGATCGACAAAAATATGATACCGCACAAATACAGTATTACAGGCTACTGTAATACTGTATTTGTGCGTTTACTGATAATTACAAATGTATCAAGTAAAAGAATATGTTTTATTTTGCACCACGCAACCACACTGCTCTATATTTATTGTATAGTTTTGTATGAAATAAGAAAGTCGAATGGATGAGTATCACTTACCTTCAGCGTTTAAGAGTATGTTAAAAGATAAGTAAATTTATAAATAAAATAAATGTAACTAATTGTAAGGGCCGGTTTTTCTAACACCGGTTAAAGTATCCGGTTAACTAATCATTGATTACGCTTAATCGTTGATTATCTCTAACCGGCGTTTTTCAATGCCAAGAAATACGCCGGTTATCTGATCAGTGATTAAGGGTTTATTTTAGAAGGTTGGTAACAAAAATGCTCGTACATTTGATCTAAATTAGCATATTTGTTCTAATAATATTGGCGCTATTTCCTATATTTGAATTTGTTCTTTGTGCTTTTTGCCTTTATTCTTTATAATTAGAAATTTCATTTTAGTAAATAAGGTGTAAGTACTTATTTTGTGAATTTTGCATGTGCGAATTTCTATGTACATAGCACATATTTAAAATTTCTATTCGAAATAATAACAAAGTGCAACAAACTTGAAACTGAAATAAATTTATTCATTACTTACTGCTATTGAAAAATACAAAAATTTTGTAAAAATGAAAAAACTAATGCAATATACAAACATATATGAAATTAACAGTTAAGTACCAAAATTATGTAAAATATAGGACATGTAACAAAATCATAAAAGTAGGAACAATTTACTGAAAAAGAAAAGTCTACATCTAGAGTCTTAAGTTGGATTATCAGTCAGACTATAATGGTATAAAATATTGTACTTTCCGTTGGCATATCTGAGATGATTTAACTTTCACCAAATTCCTGTGGGGTGAAAGATATTTTTACTGAAAGATTTATTAAGAACAATACATTCTAACTAATTTTAAGTCCTTTAATCAAAGAAGGTTAATTGAGAAAGACTTCTTTCCAAATTGGTTTACACGATTTCAACATAATAAATGTTATGTGCTGGAGGAATCGGTGTGAACTTGACAGTGCCTGTAATAACTATTAGTGTAGAATTTAACTGCACGTCAACTTTACAGGCATGTACATTATTCATCCAGACCCAGTTCAGCTAAAAGAATTTAAAGTGTCTCCATATAATCTCAACATAAACCTGCCAGCTTCTCTAGAATTTCTTCCATATTTTCAATTTCATTTGTAATTTTTCATTATAGTTTAATATGTTCATGACATATCTAAAGTGAGTCTAAAATATGTTCGACTAAAATGATGTTTTCATAAGGTGCTATTAAATGCAATTACAAAAAAAGAATGAGCCAAATGAAGGTTTAAATTGCCACAGGATCTTAGAATCCACACGAATTAAGGTAAAGTCCCAGAATTGTAGTAGAATAGAAAAACTTCCAAAACTGTATCATCCTCATCAGAGAAAATTATTTCTAGTTATTAATTAATTAAATTTCTGCAGTAAGCTAAAAGTTACACTTATTTAATATTATGCTATTTTTTTTTAAATTATACTATTCATTACATTTACTGTTCAATACAATTACTAAATCACTGATGTAAATAATTATTAATTAATTTCAAAAAATACTTTTATATAGTAAAACTAATGCATATGAAAACAACAGCTGTCAATAATAACATAAATTCAAATCTTCTAGGTTATGCGCATGTGTATATAGTCCTAATCACTGTTTAATATTTTATCAAGTATTTCTTTCGCCGGTTAAAATTTGGTCGATTAACGACGTTCTTAATCAACGATTAGAGTTAACCGGCGTTGGAAAAACGCAAATTTGTACTAACCGGTGTTTTAATCAATGATTACGCTTATCGGCGTTTTAATCGGAGTTGGAAAAACCGGCCCTAAGTGTATAAAAAGTAATTTAATTTAAATTATGTATTTTATAATGCAATCAACATTTTATTGAGGATATGTTAAACTATATTATATATATATATATATTTATGTATTAAGTTTTTTAATTTACAAATAAATTCAAATGAATGCTTAAAGTTCGCGCGTCTCTCTCCCTAATTCTGCAGGAAAGTTGACAGGTATCGATTAGATTCATAGGCATAAAATCAAATTGCAAAGTCCCACCAAATTTAAAAATCGTATGTAGGATTAGAAATTTAAGAAGCAGGTAAAATGACCTTGAAATGTTTTGAGGTAATTGTTATTTAATTTTAGAATGCACACCGTGGCGCCATCCTATTATTACTAGTATTATTTAAGATACAGGAAAATCTTAGTTTTGAACCGAAATGGATTTTATGATTCCTACGCCACCAAACCGCGCAAAAATACAAATCTAAAATTAAGTATATAGTAGTATAATATACAGATTCATTGAACATTACAAAAGTGATTAACATGAACAATTTATATTCAAATTGCAACATGTTAATCACTGAATAAACTTCGTAAATACCAATAAATCCATATATAAAATGAAAAATAAACGCATAGGGAATGAAAAAATGTAAATCCAAAAAAATAGTAATTATTGTATATTATACAATACATAACATACATTAAAGAAAATGAAAATAGAGATATTTGGTACAAAATATTATATAGATGTACCTTTTATTAACAGTAATAGTAGGTAGCATCATATCGTTATTTTTATAATTAAATAATGTTCATAATAAACGTTGCCAAGTTTCTTCAAAAAAATTATATAATATATTTATGCAGTTTTATTTAACTAATATTAGTTTGAAAAGACAGTTTTTTTTAATACTTATACATTACTTTGTATGTAATTACCATGTAAATAAAATATCTGTTTGGTTCCGATTGTATTGTATTTTTTGGTAATGGGGTCCGCGGCGTGTGTGTAATACAATAGTACCTCCATATCCGCGGGGGTTTGGTTCTGTGGTCTTCCGCGGATACTGAAAACCGCGGATAGTAGCGAACGCTTTATTTTCGAGTACAATATGAATTATGAAGCAAAATTAAAACAATGAAACAAGAAAAAATAAGTTACATACAGCCTTATTCATAATCATCACCCTAATAGGGTGTTAGTACGCTACTAGTAAGTAGCTTCTAACATCCTACTAAGACGCTATTAATTTACTTTATTCATAAACGCTTATTTAGTGGCTAGTAAGTAGTAGAATGTTAATAGAGAAATGCATATGGCAACAGGGTAATATGAAGAAGGATCGTGCGCACTGATGTACAAATTTACATTTGCGGTAATCACGATAGAAAGCAAATATTAAAAGGTTAGAATTTACAATTTCAGATTGACTAAAATCTGCAAAATAAGAAGGTATGATTATACAGATTGTCGTATTTAAAGGTTAATATGCATCTTCAAATACACACACATAAACATGTACCTATGTATGTATGTATACAACAGTTCAAGAATGTGGCTCTCGGTTTACCCACACCACCTCCCCGAGAGCGCGAACACCATGCGCACATGGCATTCGTTCCGTATCTTTAGAGCAGGAACTTACATTGTGTCTGAGCAAACTCGCAAATATTAAAATAAAATGCCCTTAGCTGTCGAGGTAAAAATACAGATTGTGTTATGGTATGCGAAGGATAATTCGTACAAAGACGTGCAAAATTTATTTGTATAGTTCATTATAATATTTTGTTTCGTTTTAAATGTGAGAATTTTATTTTAGTTACAATTTTTATAGTTTTATTTCAGTTCAATGTTAATACATTATACATCAATTACCAAAATAGCGGAGCAATTCCTTAAAGCAAACGTCTGCATACCAGCTTTTAACGTTTTGCACTGAAGCCTCGGTCTCGGTACCCGGTGTCCGCCCGATATGAACTCATGTGTATTCCCCTATTATCGTACCCCTCCATTTCATGTTTGCATGCACATGTGTGCGTGTCTGTGTTTCCCTATATCTACTTTTATTTCAGTCAAACGGTATATAAATTGTATGTATAGCAGAAAAAGTTTTCGTGGATTATGAACAAATACATGTTAGAGCAGAATAGCAAGAAGTTCAGGAAGGTCAAGTTAATGGGGATCTAAATCCAAAGATGTTCTAGAAAGGTCTTAATCCACTGGAAATATATAATTCAATAATAATAGAATTTCTGTACAAAATATATGTAGAATGAAATAAAATAAGTTACAAACATGATAATCGATAGGTGGAAAGACGTTATAGGTACTACGCATTTAATTATATATTGTAACAATACCTTTAATTAATAAAGATACAATTACACTCAGATAAATTTAATAATATTTATTTTTACTATGTATTTGAAACCTGTAATTATTCTCGTCAATATATATAAAATTGAAATCTTCTATGTAATATTTATATCTATTTTCAAATTCTCTCAGGTAAATTTTTTATTTATGCCCTCACTAACTCAGTTCTTATTTAAAATATTTAAACTAATTATTTTATATGTTGCTAACTTCACTTGATTCATCAAAGCCAAACAGTTGCCTATATGTAACTTCTTCAATACATGTATATATCGTAGGATATTTACGTTTAATATTTCTTAACTTTATAAATCAAAGTTTACAAAACAGTCATTCTCAAGTGAATTATGATGTGTATTTCAACTCTATCTTCAAATAATACTTACTGTGAACTCAATCTCAAGGTATATATTAGCATATTATTCAAATAATACAAATAATCACTGACAGTTATTTTTCTATTTATAGGTTAAGGTTCTAAGCGTCATATCTGTTTCATCAATTTAATTCAAAAACCTTCTTTACATACCAAATAAAAACAAATGTATCAAAACTAATTGGTTTAATAAATCAGGCTAATTATAAAATAAATGGTAGTTCTCAACACAAATTCCAATAAAACATACATGGAAGTACCAAGCTTGTTTAAGAAAAATTCTTTTGAAAATTTATATATGCACGAAAATACACCTTTCGTGGATCGAAATATACGCAAGTAAGTATATTAATGATACTATTTTAAAAATACTGTATAGTTCTTGTTTGTAAATCAAATTCCCACACAATTTATTTAGTTTTAGTTTGCCAATCAGATTCTTTAATTTCTAAAATTATTCAAATGATGACACAAATTAATGTTATGAAAGGAGATTACAAAATATCTTTTCTTGATTATCAACACTGTTATAATGTACGATTATATAATAGTTTTCTAAATTTTGATATACTTTTTCAATTCGAAACTGATAAATTCAAATTATTCCAAATAATTATACGACCTGTCACCAATACTGAACTGGTATTCTTTCTTGTACTCCAAACGATTTTCTTTTTAGCTTGTAGAAGACATTTACTGGAATCAAAGATGTAGATCCTTTCCTTTTCCTAATTGTCTGGAATGCTCGGAATGTGGACTGTATAGACTGCTATCCTGTAATACCTTCAAATCTGCTATCAACTGGAATCTCGAACCGTCGAACGCTTGTGTGCTGTTCCTTGAAACCTGCCTTTCCACTAATTATATCTCCACTGGACTGGAATACCTGTGTTCGCTGCTATGTTGAAATTCTCGAATCCTTCAAGTCCTGAACTGAAATACTTGTACAACTTCTGGAACTCCACCAACTCTCCAATGCAATAATTCTCTCGCCGAATATGGAATAATCTTCTTTGATGTTTACCAATGCAGTAAGTTTATTTTTAAATTGTAATTATGTATTTATTCGCTTTCTTCTCAAGTTTAAATATTCTTCAATTATTTCTTTATTCGTAACCAAAATCCTTTCTTCTTATATTTTTTTAATTATATTTGTATGATGATAAATGGTACTATTCTTGAAAATGTTGAAATCACCTAACAAATATCTGCTTTCTTTTCCACTATATCGTAATCACTTCTTTTACACTTTTATACAATGATGAATCTTTTTATTATGTGTTTTTCGGAAGAAAAACTTCGTTTTCCCGAAAACACATCTACTGCTTTCTCAAATTATTTTAGCAATCTTCTTTTACACTTTTATACAATGATGAATCTTTTTATTATGTGTTTTTCGGAAGAAAAACTTCGTTTTCCCGAAAACACATCTACTGCTTTTTCAAATTATTTTAGCAATCTTCTTTTTTTATTTCTCATATCCCTAGCAATAATTCCTTAATTTTTATAATATCCAATCATATTTGTCCACACATTGTGATAATCCAAAACATGTTTTATTTGTAATTGAATATTTAAAATACCTTTTTGTAATTCCAAAAATTTATCAATTTAATTCTTTACTTTATTTTTACAACCTTTAACACACTTCGGCAAACCAAATACTCAATACTATAACGATATTATTTAAATGTCAAAATCTGACACTTCTTACATTTGAATTTAAGCGCGTAACTATACATCATTTTTTAACCTTTATGATTCAAAATCCATACTAATAATCTCTATTTTTCAAAAGTGTTAATTAAACAAGCTTTAACAAATAATATTACATATAAAATACATCAAGTAACATTTAAAATTCTACTTTCAGAATTGGGTAAAATTAATACAACAAAGAAACCTGATAGGCAACCAACCACTCGATGCAAGACGAACTTCAACATATCCCGATATGCACCAACTTTGCACGATTCACAAAAACCATAGGGATATACCCATTTAATATTCTCACAATTATTTTAAGTATAATTTAAATATTTCCACATCTATTTATTTAATTATAGTTTGGTCTATAAAATATTACCAACTTTCATTTTTTTAATACTCACTTCAAAAAACATATACAGTATATTTTATTAACACTAGTACTTCCCACATATCATTACTCATTCATGTTGGTGAACTACCACATATGCCCCTTTTTTAATAAATCTAAATTTCTATAGAATATATAAATTTATATTTATTCAACAATCTGAACTAAAATGATGTAATTCAATTTGTACTACTTCTGTAGCATAACAATATATTCTCATATAAACACATATATATTTCTTAATATTTGGTATATAAGATAATAATTTATCTCACTGTATCTATTTTAATTTTTAACTCTCAATTATCTACAACAAACCATTTTAACTAAACTTATTTTCATAAATATACTACTTTATACAATAATATTCAAAATTTACATCTTTATCCATTTGTATTCAGCAAAAATGCCATAAAATGTATCTTTTAACATTTCTATGCTTTCTATATAAGTAACTTTATTCCTTTTCTTATCCTATCTTATACCTTCTTTGTATTATCCTATTCATGATTTTAAACCCTCTAAACATTCTTATCAATATTTAAATCGAAACTACTTTTAACATTTACTGGTGATTACTTTTAAGTTGTATCTGTTATTTCTTCAGATATTTAATAGCCTCTACAAAATATGCTTTACATATGCTCACTTATTCTTTATTATTTTATTTTATATAAACTGTTCCTAGCTGAACAAAATCCCTATACCTATAATAGACATTTTCGTCTACCTTTTAAAACTTTCACTTTTGGAAAGTACACAAATTACATTTTCGTTTTTTAAGGCGTACGTGACCTACATATTTCTTTTATACATTATCATTCTATATATTTATTATCATTTTGGGTTTTATTTACCCTTTCATACATAATCTCTATAAATTATTCTATATATTTTATATGTTTCCCTTTTATTATTTATTATACATAGCAAGCATTCATTATTATCTTTTCTAAACATATTTCATTTTAAAGGCTTCTTCTATTTGTATGTCACATATTTTTTTTATAACTCTTAATGACTTTAATATTTCTTGACCATTAAATGCTTTTATTACTCCGATAAATATCCTTTAAAATTTTTTTTTTATAAGGTTCCTTCTTATTCTTCTTTCATATATCTATTTTATACATTTCTTCACATTTTTATACTCGTATACTTTTTACTAACTGTAAAGTTACTTATATACTCCTCTATTATTTATATTTACAAATTTTATAATGTAAGGAATGAGGAAAATAAATTAAATATTACTAATTTCTTCATACTAACTAATATTTTCAGCTCTTCTTCGTCTAAATAATTCTATCCTGATTCAATTAATTTAGAGCAAGGAAATAAAATACATAAACCTTTGTTAGATCATTTTGGCTAAAATTTCTTACATGATTAACTCAATCATAAAAAAAAATTAAATGCACATATTTATATCCCGCTTCTTTATGACATACTTTTATAGAAACAAAATACATTAACCATGCCCCTAAATTTTGGTTCTATTAATTTTTATGTAGCTCTGGTGGGTGGTAGCGCTATTTACCAACGGTTACTGGCCCTTCAGTACCGCCATGCCCTTAAATTTTGGGCTTTATTATATACAGTGTAGCTCTGGTGGGTGGTAGCGCTATTTACCAACGGTTACTGGCCCTTCAGTACCGCCATGCCCTTAAATTTTGGGCTTTATTATATACAGTGTAGCTCTGGTGGGTGGTAGCGCTATTTACCAACGGTTACTGGCCCTTCAGTACCGCCATGCCCTTAAATTTTAACAATTATACTTCATCAATATAATCATGTAACATAGAAATATGATAAGTTCCTTTAAGATATCCCGTTTCTTCATCAATTAATTCATAATTGTTTAATCCTATTTTTCGATGTATTAAATACGGTCCCGAATATGGCCTTATGAGTTTTGCTATAATTTTATTCCTTCTATCCGTTACTCGTAACGCGCGTACAATAACTTTATCGTTCTCATTATAAACCTTATATTTACGTTGTTTTTCTTTTTTCTTCTGCTCCCATTTAATTTTTCGTTTCATTAATTTTTGTTTAATTTGTTCATATCTGCCTCCTATTTCTGCAATTTCATCATCTTGCCAAGGCCTTTGTGGAGGTTGTCCTGTGAAAATAGTTATTGGACAAGCTTCATGTACGGTACTTGGTGTATTATTCATTACAAATTCAATTTGTTTTAAACATCTGGCCCATTTATGATGTCGATCTTCGAGTAATATCCGTAAATATTTAAGAACTTCCTTTATATATCTTTCCGATGGATTAGCTTGTGGATGACGTATAGATATGTGATGAGATTTAATATTTCTTTCATCTAAAAATTCATGATATCTCTGATTCATAAAATATGTTGCATGATCAGATAATACTGTTCTTGGAGTCCCATACTCAGTTATATATTCTTGTAACGCCTGTAATACAGTATCTGTATCACATTTCTGTGTTGGTATTAATCGCACATGTTTCGAAAATATATCACATAACACTAAAATATTTCGATATCTTCTCGTGCTCGGAATCAGATTAGAAATAAAATCAATTGCTACTAATTGTAATCTATCATCAGCAACAATACTTAAACTTATATTCTGGTTTGTATAATTCTTTTCTTTTGCTAAAATACAAGTTTCACACCGTTTAATTTCTCTTTTAATTATCTTCTCGTCATTCCGGCAATAATAAGCTTCTCGGAACATTAGCCAACATTTTCTAGCTCCTATATGTGTATACATTACATGTAAATGTCGTATAATATTAATCGTGTGTTCTTCATTCGTAACATATACCTCCAGATCGCCTATCTTCTTCAAGATTATCCCTTCATTAATTCTCATTCCCTTATATGTACCTATTGTCCGTAATCTATTTTTAATTAACTCCAACTCAGGTGTATCTTGAGCTTCTCTGACTCTTTGTAATGAAAAAATACCTTCTGATCCCAATCTTACTAAGTTTATATGTACATTTGTTGTTTTTGTCTCACCATGTTTTCTACTCAGTACGTCAGCTGCAATCATTTCTTTACCTGGTCTATATATAATTTCCATATCATACTGCTGTATTAATAACGTCCAACGGTAAATCCGGTTATTATTTAATTTCGTAGTCATAATATTCAGTAACGCCTTGTGATCTGTCTCCAATCTGAATTTCTTCCCTATGAGGTAATAGCGTAACTTAGTTAAAGCATAAATGACAGCAAGCATCTCGAGTTCTGATATCCCAAATTTCCTTTCGCACGGTTTTAAAGTTCTTGACGCGAAATATATTGGAACCTCGATACCATCTTTGATCTGTACTAATTCCGCTGCTACAGCTACACTTGATGCATCTGTTCGTACGATGAAATCTAAATTAAAATCCGGATGATACAACTTAAGATTTTCTACAAAATTTGATTTTAATTGTAAGAAACAATCCTCACATTCTTCAGTCCACTTCCACTTTGTTCCTTTCTTTAGTAGATTTAACAACGTACTTGTCTTTTGGCTATAATTAGATACAAATTTCCTATAGTAATTCAACAACCCAAGAAATCCTCTCAACATTTTGAGTTTATTAGGTCTTGGATAATTTTGTATCTCTTCTAATCTTTGAGGATCTAATAAAATATTTTGTTGGTTAATAACGTAACCCAAATAATTGACTTCTTTTTGGCAAAACTGACACTTAGATAAATTTAATTTCATACCATTAACTTGTAATGTATTAATAATAATCTTTATATGATTTATATGAGATTCTATGTCATCCGAAAATATTATGATATCATCTAAATAATGAAGGGCGAATTTCTCATATTGGTCTAGTATTTTATGTAGAAATCTAATCAATCCAGCAGGACTACTTTTTATGCCGAATGGGCATACTTTAAAATGGTAAATAATTCCATTCACGTTAAATCCACAGTACTTCCTAGAATTCTCGTCCAACCTTATTAACCAAAAAGCATTCTTAAGGTCTAATTTGCTATACCATTTTTTATTACCGCATTTTGTAAGTAAAACATCAATGTTTTGTGGTATTTCATGCTCAGGCATGATCCTTAAATTAATTAAGCGAGCGTCAATGCAAAGGCGAATAGAATTGTCCTTCTTCTTAACCAACACAACAGGACTAATAAAATAGGTGTTCGATCTCTCGATAATATCAGCTTCTTCTAATTTTCTAAGTTCCTCATTGACACGATCTTGAAAAAAATACGGAATAGGATAATTTTTACACGATAACGGCGAATCATCATTTATCAATAATCGATGCTCATAATCTTTTGCAAAAACAACTTCATCATTTATTAATTTTATATTCTTAGCTAAAATTTCTATTAGACTTTCTTCAATCCATGGTTCTGGTAATTTTTGTTGTAAAATAAAAGTTTGAATGTCAGCTATATTTCTTATTACTTTAACTTCTTGTTTATCTTCTATTATTACAGCATTTCCATATTCGTCATTTATATCCGATCTAGGTAATTCAAACATTGCCCCTTCCAAATGTTCTTGTGCATCATCATTCTCTGCACGATCAGATATAATGACATTATTTACCTCGTACTGTATATCTTCCTTGTATTCAATATAAGCGTTTATTTCTTTTAAATCCACAACCTTATCTAATAAAATTTCCTTCCCTTCGATTTTAATTTTGTTTTCTTCAAAATCTAAATTCATACCCAGCGCTCTCATATTATCTATCCCTAATATGCAATCATAAAACAAATTCCCTAACAGATAAAATTGCATAATAAATTTGTGTCCATTTACCACTACATCTATACATAACCGCTTATTAATACAACCCATTTTTCCCTTATTCGCAGACATAACATTAGTAGTTTTGACTTTAATAATATATTTAGAATATTCAGGTATATTCATTATCATTTCTTCTTTTATGAGTGAAATTTCAGCACCAGAATCTAACAAAGTTTTAAAATTAACATCTCTAATACTAATTGTGCAAAAAGGTAAACTTTCAAAATTATTAATTATATTTCCCATATCTAAATTATTCTGAACATTCCCCATTCCCGTTATTTTACTACTACTAATTATATTACAACTAACACTACTATTAACAAAATCATTTATTAATGAGATGTTCCCGGTATAACATTCTGATACGGATCCAATTTCATTTCCAAAATTGGCGTTTTTTTTTCTTCCAAACCAGCTCCAATTTCATTTCTATCTTGATTAGGAACCTGATTACCAGTAAATCTCCTATCTGTTTTTCTCCAGTCTTGCGTTTGTATATTATTCACCTGTCTCGAGTTATTATTTCCATAATACCTATTATTTTGTTCTTGATAGTCATTGTTATGAGGAACTTGTCTTGCAGATTGATTTATAAAAGGATTATTCCTATTTGTACTCGGTCTTCCATTCCCTCCATTTGGTATACTTCGATTATTATTCCAATTTGTATTACCATTCCCATGTGTATTATAATTCCTATTATAATTATTATTCTGTTGACTATTAAATTGGTAAGGTTGTCTTGCTCCAAAATTGTTATTATAACTATTACCAGGTTGATTATTCCTTGGATATGCATTCTGTTGGAAGGACGTATTATTACGAACATATTGAGTATTCACACCACTATTATTCGAGAACCGTTGCTGGTTATTCTGTATATCGTTTCTTCCATTTAATTGACGAGATTCCCTATATTTCACACCGTCTGAATAATCATCTAAGCGTCTAAGAATATTAATCAACTCATTCATATCCGTGACATTTTGACAAATAATTGCATGTGTGTCAACAGGAATAAAATGTTGTAATAAATGTTGAGATATAGTTTTTTCGTCCAAATGAGATATGTATCGACAATAATTAAACATTCTTTGTGCGTAAGCCTCCCTCGAAGATTTACCTGGTTGATATCTCCCTGTTAACA
This sequence comes from Amphimallon solstitiale, assembly GCA_963170755.1. Classification (NCBI taxonomy): domain Eukaryota; kingdom Metazoa; phylum Arthropoda; class Insecta; order Coleoptera; family Scarabaeidae; genus Amphimallon; species Amphimallon solstitiale. The sequence goes on along the minus strand of OY720685.1, from coordinate 36,578,423 downwards.
ACCTCTGATGTGCTCTGCTTTGCTGCGTCTCACTCCAGAAATTATTTTTAAATAATACCACAAACTTACTTAAATCATCGCAATTGTCTTCAACCCGTTGAAACCAATCCGCTGCACCACTGTTTAAAGTCGCTCTAATAATATTCATTTGGCTCCTAAAATCCTGTATCTCTTCTATATATCTTAAAATATTTGTCAAATAGGCCATTGGATGAGTGGACATTTTATCCCCACTAAAATGTGTAATATTCTCAATTCTGATGCCATTATTTAAAACATTATAAGCCGGAGGACATGTTACATGAGGGATGTTAATATTCTGAGTCTTTAATAAAAGATCTTGTATTTTCGTCTTCTGTTCTTCACATTCTTTCAGAATATCTTCCATACTCAACTTCTGCGCAATAGTAGTATCAGTCGATAATTTTATTTCTTTCAAACATCTATCTTCTGTATTTTCTATCCTCTTACAAAAGTTCTCTTCTAATTTTTCTGTTTTGTCAGAGACTTCTTTATTTACCTGATCAACTTCATCCCGTATGCGTTTCGCTAACTCCTTTCCTTATATTTCTCACTACTATTCTTTTCTATTTGTTTTACATTTTCTTGTATTACCTTTACTTTACCTTCAACCTCTTGTACTTTATTTGTAATAAGAGTTTTAACTTCAGTATCCTTAATCTTCAGTTTGTCATCCATTTCTTTGCGCATTTTAACTTCCCTATTATCCATTTCTGTAGTAAGTTTTATAACCTTTTCTTCGGTATTTCTTAATAAAGATTCCTTTAATTCTTCCAGATTTCTTCTATTTTCTTCTCTAGTATCAATGCTCGCCTTTTCCAACTTATCCAATTTTTCTCCTAATTCTTTTTTATCCTCTTCTCTATTTTTCTTAGCTTCCTCGCTCGTCTTGTCTAATTTACCACTCAATACTTCCATACTCTTTTTATCCTCATCCCTATTTTTCTTATTCTCTTCACTAGCTTTGTCAAATTTACCACTTAAATCTTCGTTCATCTGTTTTAACATTTGTAAAATTGATCCAAAATCTATTACTGGTGTCGACATTTCTATTTTCGAAGTCTCTCCTTGAATTTCCACCTTATCACCTCTATCCTGTGTTTCCCCTGTCAGTTGAATACCTTCCTGAACTTGTAATACAAATTCTCCTCCCTCTGGTACATTCACATCCTGACCTACCTCCTCTTCACTATCGCTAGACGATTCAGATCTATTTAATCCAAAATTACTCTTAGATCTGGTATTCATTTTAAATAATTATAATACACAATTCCTTATACCTTGATATACTTTAAACTGATTTTATTACCTTTGTAAAATGTATACTAATGTTACCGCTATTATTATAATTAATAAAATATTTGAAATATGTTGTTGCGAGTCTTATTTTAATCGCTCCACGTTGGGCACGCCATAAAATGTAACAATACCTTTAATTAATAAAGATACAATTACACTCAGATAAATTTAATAATATTTATTTTTACTATGTATTTGAAACCTGTAATTATTCTCGTCAATATATATAAAATTGAAATCTTCTATGTAATATTTATATCTATTTTCAAATTCTCTCAGGTAAATTTTTTATTTATGCCCTCACTAACTCAGTTCTTATTTAAAATATTTAAACTAATTATTTTATATGTTGCTAACTTCACTTGATTCATCAAAGCCAAACAGTTGCCTATATGTAACTTCTTCAATACATGTATATATCGTAGGATATTTACGTTTAATATTTCTTAACTTTATAAATCAAAGTTTACAAAACAGTCATTCTCAAGTGAATTATGATGTGTATTTCAACTCTATCTTCAAATAATACTTACTGTGAACTCAATCTCAAGGTATATATTAGCATATTATTCAAATAATACAAATAATCACTGACAGTTATTTTTCTATTTATAGGTTAAGGTTCTAAGCGTCATATCTGTTTCATCAATTTAATTCAAAAACCTTCTTTACATACCAAATAAAAACAAATGTATCAAAACTAATTGGTTTAATAAATCAGGCTAATTATAAAATAAATGGTAGTTCTCAACACAAATTCCAATAAAACATACATGGAAGTACCAAGCTTGTTTAAGAAAAATTCTTTTGAAAATTTATATATGCACGAAAATACACCTTTCGTGGATCGAAATATACGCAAGTAAGTATATTAATGATACTATTTTAAAAATACTGTATAGTTCTTGTTTGTAAATCAAATTCCCACACAATTTATTTAGTTTTAGTTTGCCAATCAGATTCTTTAATTTCTAAAATTATTCAAATGATGACACAAATTAATGTTATGAAAGGAGATTACAAAATATCTTTTCTTGATTATCAACACTGTTATAATGTACGATTATATAATAGTTTTCTAAATTTTGATATACTTTTTCAATTCGAAACTGATAAATTCAAATTATTCCAAATAATTATACGACCTGTCACCAATACTGAACTGGTATTCTTTCTTGTACTCCAAACGATTTTCTTTTTAGCTTGTAGAAGACATTTACTGGAATCAAAGATGTAGATCCTTTCCTTTTCCTAATTGTCTGGAATGCTCGGAATGTGGACTGTATAGACTGCTATCCTGTAATACCTTCAAATCTGCTATCAACTGGAATCTCGAACCGTCGAACGCTTGTGTGCTGTTCCTTGAAACCTGCCTTTCCACTAATTATATCTCCACTGGACTGGAATACCTGTGTTCGCTGCTATGTTGAAATTCTCGAATCCTTCAAGTCCTGAACTGAAATACTTGTACAACTTCTGGAACTCCACCAACTCTCCAATGCAATAATTCTCTCGCCGAATATGGAATAATCTTCTTTGATGTTTACCAATGCAGTAAGTTTATTTTTAAATTGTAATTATGTATTTATTCGCTTTCTTCTCAAGTTTAAATATTCTTCAATTATTTCTTTATTCGTAACCAAAATCCTTTCTTCTTATATTTTTTTAATTATATTTGTATGATGATAAATGGTACTATTCTTGAAAATGTTGAAATCACCTAACAAATATCTGCTTTCTTTTCCACTATATCGTAATCACTTCTTTTACACTTTTATACAATGATGAATCTTTTTATTATGTGTTTTTCGGAAGAAAAACTTCGTTTTCCCGAAAACACATCTACTGCTTTCTCAAATTATTTTAGCAATCTTCTTTTACACTTTTATACAATGATGAATCTTTTTATTATGTGTTTTTCGGAAGAAAAACTTCGTTTTCCCGAAAACACATCTACTGCTTTTTCAAATTATTTTAGCAATCTTCTTTTTTTATTTCTCATATCCCTAGCAATAATTCCTTAATTTTTATAATATCCAATCATATTTGTCCACACATTGTGATAATCCAAAACATGTTTTATTTGTAATTGAATATTTAAAATACCTTTTTGTAATTCCAAAAATTTATCAATTTAATTCTTTACTTTATTTTTACAACCTTTAACACACTTCGGCAAACCAAATACTCAATACTATAACGATATTATTTAAATGTCAAAATCTGACACTTCTTACATTTGAATTTAAGCGCGTAACTATACATCATTTTTTAACCTTTATGATTCAAAATCCATACTAATAATCTCTATTTTTCAAAAGTGTTAATTAAACAAGCTTTAACAAATAATATTACATATAAAATACATCAAGTAACATTTAAAATTCTACTTTCAGAATTGGGTAAAATTAATACAACAAAGAAACCTGATAGGCAACCAACCACTCGATGCAAGACGAACTTCAACATATCCCGATATGCACCAACTTTGCACGATTCACAAAAACCATAGGGATATACCCATTTAATATTCTCACAATTATTTTAAGTATAATTTAAATATTTCCACATCTATTTATTTAATTATAGTTTGGTCTATAAAATATTACCAACTTTCATTTTTTTAATACTCACTTCAAAAAACATATACAGTATATTTTATTAACACTAGTACTTCCCACATATCATTACTCATTCATGTTGGTGAACTACCACAATATATAGTTTATTCTTATATTTTGCATTAATAATAATCTATGCGATGCTAAGGCAAGGCTTTGTGATACACTTGCAAGGTAAAAAGACGGTACCGATGACTTAGAGAATTTGGAACAAATGTTCATTAAACTGGGGATTCCTTTTTTGATCTCTTTTAACAATTTCATTTTCATAGCATGATATTGAATTTCATTTTGTATGTTCATATCGCGGATCTTTTTCAACTGTAAATGTTGCCATTTCAATGTATTTAATTAAAAAGTTATAATCCTGGATATGAAATATGAAGGAAAGTTAAAACAATGAAACAAGAAAAAATAAGTTATATATAATATTTATTTAAAATAAATAAACAATAAATAAATAAATATTCTTGTGCTGTGGCACAAATAGAATTTAAGTTTAATAAATAGTTCATACATATTGAAGTGATCTTGAGCCTCCTCAATACCACTCAATAATCGTATAAATACCTCTGTATACAATGCTTGCCAGATAAAACGCAACCAGTCGTACATTGGTAATACGTAACGAACAACCCTCGTATAGCGAGGGACATTTTTAAAATTCCCTAAAATTATAATTCTAAAGTTCTTAATATTGCTCAATGAAACCACTATAAGTCTAGAACTACAGTTAAAATTTAATATACTGCCCCAAATGCAAATTTACCCCTATATGAAACAGATCAGGAACCCCAACTGACATAATATGTAAATACTTTAAAATTAAAAATAATTACTTGAAGTATCTTAGCATGCTAAATAAGAATAGTTTAATGGTTAAAATAGGTTTAGTTTAAAGCACAATTACTGATAACAGAGAATTTATAATATGAATCAACCAAGCTAATAAAACACAAATAGCCATTACAAATGGACAGTTTTAATTTAAAGTTTAGACAAAAATAAGCCACAGAATTCTATTGAAAATAATATCAAACTAAAAGGCGAATTCTTTTAAACCAAGAATATATAATACCGACATGGCATAGAATAAGGCAAGATTATATAAGGCAGAAGCATCATTTTAGGCATTTTTAAATTACCTCACATACATGGCTGACTTATAATTAAAAATACGCACTTTAAAACCTAAATGAACTAATGTTAATCACTAGCAACAAATACCCAATGAACCAAATGTTAATTTGAAATCATTGTACTGAGTCAAAATTTATTAACATTCACATAGTTAATCTAAGCATCTTTGCAGAAGTTAATCATAATTCGCCATCTTGAACGAATTATGATCATTTTAAGAAATAATTATGCATAAAAGCAATAAATTACAATCCAACGCATAAAATGCAAAGGTCAGTGATGCTAATTCGTGTTGATATAATCAGTATTGACATATTAACAATTTAAAGTCAGTAATTAAATAAATATCTTTGTACAATTTGACAGTTAAAATGTATGCATGGAAAAACCTCTTAAAAATACCTTTTACAGATTAAGTGTGTGAAATAAAATGTATCAGAAGGTAAAGAAAGGTTCTTAGATTAATATTATAGCAACAAAGTATAAATAAATTAAGAAACTATTTCTGGAATTCAATTTTAAAATTAACCCCACAATTTTTGACTATAAATGAAGCTGATTGCAGGAATGAAGGGTGATTATTTAAAGTATGTAATGTAAACTAGAAAGTGTAAGGATAGTATTGTCATATAAGGCATAATAATCGCAAAATTCGATTAAATAATAATTTAATTAGGTATCCATTACGTCATTAAACAAATGACTGAGAGAAGCGCAAATTAAACCTTTTGAACGTAAAAAGTGCTTTTCCAAAGTAAAACTCATTAAAGTAATTTTATTTGTTTAAAAGAAAGATTATTTATTCTTATATATTAAAAATATGACTTTGTTATACCTTGTCTCAGAATAAGAAGGAGTGATTCAAATATCGCGCCAAAATGGCGTATGTTTTTAAAGTATTTCATTGGTTCTTGCGTAGGCAAGTTTAACATGGGAAAATAAGTTTGACAAAACGTCATTTTATGTTTATAGTCAAGCCATAACCTAGAATCTTACATTTTTACTTTGGTTTATTATACTTTATTGTGGTATTAAATAAAATCCATACTTTTATGTACAACATGAGTATGCGTTGATCAGACGATTTAAGACCTAAGGAACAAGTGATCATGCATTTGAAACTTTGAATTTGATGGATATGTCAAAAATACTGTACGTCAGTGGAAAAATCAAACATTCAACAATTAATATCATTGCAAAAATAACTATAGATGAGTTCATACCATAAATGAAGTGTACAACTCACACATATTCTAGAATTGACTCATTAATTTCAAGTAAGTGTTAATTAAATACTAATTATATTACATACCACATGTTCATATACATGTTATATTTCAGAAATATTTATCAAACGTAAAAGATCCTGTACTAATAGAAAAAGGTGAAAATATCTGGTGGAGAATATGGGAAAAAGTTTGGATTGACACAAGTATAATGAGTGCACGACAAGCTTTGTTGAAAACCTGTAGGATTAAATAGCCATACCGATAAAGATAGGCAATTAAGAATACTTCATATAGGATCTGAATTGATACATAAGATGAATTGCTTAAAAAAAATCCCCTTTCAGAATATCACTTATATGAGAACGTTTGACAGAAGCAATTACAAATGCTACAATAAGTATTTGGAAAAATTGTGCCGACCATGTAAATTTTTAATCTTTTTAACATGATGTGAACACTAAATTATTGTTAATTTCCAATATATAGTAGAAATAAATATTTGTTATACTTTATATATTTTCATAATAAATAAATTTTAATAGGGAATAATAATTAGTAATGTGTAGGTATATGTAATTATCTTTGCAGTTCGTGTTAACAACTTCAGCCGATGTAAATTTTTCTATTTATTACTGTTGTATGTAAGATTCAAATTTCCAAGACTAGTTGCTTGAAGTTACCTCTTCAAGGTTTGTCGCAGTAATACGAATGATTTATCTGTAATTTCTTTATTGATATTTAAAATAGAAACTAATAAACAAAACCCTTTCTGCAAGTTCTTAAGGACATTTTGATAAAAGGTTTGATTCATTCTTGCTCTCTGATACAAATATTTAATAATAAATAGACTTGATTCACAATTTTCATGTTGATATAGCACATTCACTGAAATGTGCAGTAATTATATATTTATAACGGCAATCCTCCTCAAAACGCTCAGAACGAAGTCTATGCTTTCATTTGTAAATTGGGCCTATATCTTTATCCATAGATTCTTCTAATTTTTTTTTCAAAACTAGAATGAACAGATTTGAATGTTAAGAGATTTGTATTCATCAAATTATAGATGTATGCACATACTTGTGTTTATAACTTTACTATCCTGTTTCCCATTGCCGTGCACTCGTATAGCTGCTTCGATTGGTAGAAGGAAAAGCGGCACATCCATCTATTTTAACGAAAGTAGTAAATGAAACACAAAACAGCTAAATCCTTAGTTAGAATTAATACAGTTCTTCTAACCTCAATTGTCATGATGTCATATCAAATTGTCTACTAAATTTTAAGCTATGTGTTCCATGTTTTGGCGGGATATTTGAATCACTCCTTCTTATTCTGAGACAGGGTATAAATTCCAAAAATACATTTCTTCAAAATATGGCAAAGAAAAATACGATTTTACAAGTTACTATGGCAACGAGAACGATAACAGAGAAACATATAAAAAGGACCGAACGGCATCAAGCCGGGCTCATTAATTATTTGGTCATTGATCATTATCATATTCGATTATTAATTCACCAGTTAAAAAAAATAGTGTTATCAGTTCGTGAAAATTTAAAAGTCCGTGTGACCTTGCGTCTGACGCATCAAGTGAACCAACCATTGACGATTGTTCCCGCCGATTACCCCAAGGCCGGAAATATACGTTGTTGGCGCCTAAATAAAATGGAAAGTACATATTAGTTCCTGAGATACTAAAATATCCGGACAAGAATAGACAAATAACAAGGGAGAAACCAAAGGGTTAGTCAAAAATTACATTAACCAACAAAAATTCAAAAGAAAATACTCACCTGAAAGAAGTCCGATGTCCATGAACAAGATAGCTGTCATTTGCCCTTAAGTCGCCGCTCGCTCAACGAAGCCCGCACCAGGATAATCAGTAGGCGTACGGAACCATAGCTGTCGCTTACCGAAGAATACCTGCACTCAGAAAAAGGTGTCAATCATTGTACAGGTACTTTTGTCAATTTAATATGAGTCATCTCAACTATGTTTTCAACATGTTTTTTTTAAATTATTGTAACATCTTTCATTCAAAATAATCGCTTCTCAAGTAATCAATGTAACAAAGAATTCCTTTAATTCATTCAGAAGTTAATTTCCTAAAAATAAATATTCAATACTTACATATAAGAAAGTCACAGCACATTTTTTTTTCCATTCACTTAGTACACCAGATCAACGATGTATTAGCACAGTATATAGCTATGTAGTGGAAACAATAGTTTCTCTCGAGGGAAATAATTGTCCACCGGCAAACCGACGCGTGCGTGACAATTTCTGAGTGCGCAGTAGTCAGCCATCAGCTGTTGAGTTGGCGGGATTATTTGATGCGACTGCTGGGCATGCGATTTGTGATGGCCGTTAATATAAGTATAATTGGTGTACACCAATTATGGTGTACACCAATTATACAAAATGTTTGACAAACAATTTTTATGAACACTAATTTTATAAATTAATGGGTAGTTTTACACAAATTAAACAAGGCTGTTAAACTAAATTATACATTCTTATGGCATTTATAATTAACGTGAAATAAATTTATTAACACATTATTAATTTAGAATTTGTGTTTAAAATGTGTCAAAAATTTTTGTTTGATTATTGTGCATTTCCTTGAAACATTTCCATATAATTTAATGGATGCTGACGTACTTCTAACATTTTGACAAAAAAATGCTTTGTATAATTGACGTGCACGCAGCCTAACGTTTTATCACAAACTGTAGTCTATCGTTTCGCTAATATTTGGAAAAAATGCTCCATTATTGTTGTGCACCTCGGTGCAAGAATACTTCGAAAAATTGTAAATTAAGTTTCTTCAGATTTCCGAAGGAGCCAATGCGGTAAGATCCCCACGTGCGTTAAAATGTCCTCAACTGTTAAAATTTATATATTGTAGTTGTGAGCAATGGCAAAAAACGTAAATCTGGAAAGGATTAATGGGTACACACTTGAAAAGTGCTACAAGAGATTGACTCTATGTGGTGAACACTTCGAAAATAAAATGTTTCTTGGTTATAAAAAGGGACGCCTTAGTACAATCGCGGTACCTACCATATTTCATAATAGTCGTACGACCACAGTTTCGATCGCAGAAGAAATCGCTCAGAAATGTGACGAGGGCGATTCACATCTTCCATCATGTTCTGGATTGCATTTGCACTCATTATCAGAAGATCATCATAAGGAAGAACGTCAGCATATTGGGGAACGACAAAGTTTAGGTAAACGTAATTTTGTTTTATGTCGCAGTTAGCTACTGCATTTATTTTTTACCAAGAGCGGTATTTGGTGATAAAAAAACAAATTTGCTAGGACCCGGATTGCTGACGGTCAATTTTGTTACAGATTTTTGTACCCAAACTCCAACCATTTTGACACAGACAACTCCGAGAAAAAGGTCCCTTAGACTAAAAGTGAAATCCTTGAGTAGGAAATTGAAATCCAAGAAGCTTGTGTCAGATCCCGAAATTACCATTGCCCAGGTACAACAATTTCTTGAAGACAATTATTCTCCTTCAATTGCTTCATTTATGAAGACGCAAATGGATGTATCAAGCAAATCATCCAAGGGAGCCCGATATTCCAACGAATTCAAACAATTTGCGCTAACAGTATATTTTATGGGTCCGAGGGCTTATAAATTTTTAAGTAAGACATTCCGGTTGCCTTCGAAATCCACCCTATTGCGAATAACTCGAAAATGGAAGATAACGCCTACTTTTTCGGAGTTTGTTTTCTCGGTCATCAAAACGAAAGTAGATGTTTTACAACGTGATGGCAAAGATTGTGTTATATGTTTAGATGAAATGTCTATCAAAACATTCCTTTATTATAATGTTTCTCCTGACGAAGTGGTTGGCTACCATGAAACTTTGTCTGGTAAAACATTCTTACCAGCCAATAATGTTTTGGTGGTTATGGCCAGAGGGATTAACGCGGATTGGAAGCAACCGATTGCGTACTTCTTTCTGAACTCTTCTTGTCCAGTGGACGAACTTAAAGAAATTGTTTATGAATCAGTAGCAAGACTGCAAAACATCGGCTTAAATCCATTGGCGGTTGTGTCCGATCAGGGATCAATTTTTTTTAAATTAACCAAACATTTGGGCATTTCAGTTGAAAAACCTTTTTTTTGTGTTAATGATTGCAAAATCTTTTATATCTTCGACGTGTCACATTTGTTGAAGTCGACTCGAAACAATTTTTTTTCATATAGTTTCAAAATTTCTGAGGGGGTTACAGATAAAACATTTCTAAACATATTATATAATAGGGACAAACAACAAAAATATCGTCTGGCCCCCAAGTTGACTGATGAGCATATGAATCCGAGCACTTTTCAGAAAATGAAAGTAAAATATGCTGCCCAAATTTTTAGTGCCTCGGTAGTTACAGGCCTAAGTACATATATTTCCGTTGGGCTGCTACCACCTGCAGCTACAGCTACAGCGACATTTGTTGAAAATATGGACAAATTGTTTGATGTTATGAATTCGTGGAAATTTAGTTGCAATAAAGAAAACAACTAACCATTCATGGGTTCTGTGAAGCAAATTACCTTTTTGAAAGAGATGCTACAGATGTTTAAAAATTTAATAATTGTTGATGAAAATGACAGAAATATAACTTCTAAAATGAAATTTATTTATGGATGGCAGGTGACAATCCAGTCTGCCCTCAATTTGTGGACAGTTTTAAAAGATAAGGGAATTCACAAACTATTCACTCGCAGGTTAAATCAAGACTGCCTCGAAAATTATTTTGGGAAAGTTAGGAATGCATGTGGAAACAGTAGAAACCCTACTCCTATTCAGTTTTCTAGGGCATTTAAAAAATTATTCGCCATCAATTATTTTGTACATTCCGATGGTGCGAACTGTATTGATGACCTGGACACCTGCCTAAATGCTATTACGCCAGACACAATGAATAATTATTCAGGCTTGATGACAACTTCACCACCACCAACGCAAAATTTAATTGTTGAAGACATTGATTACCGACAATGGGATAATATAACTGAACAAAATTCATTTACTTATTTTGTAGGTTATTTGGCACATAAATGTCTTAAAAAGCATAGTTGCCCAACTTGTATCAATTATACATTTAAAACACAAGAAATGAATGAATTCAACATTTACACTCATTTTAAGGCATATCCTAACTTTGCGAAAGACACTTTTGGTAATTTGGCAACTACTGTGTCTATACAACTCTATACTGTGGTATTAGTTTCTGTATATAAAAGTTAATAGCCTGTCAAATTTCACCTATATCAAGTAAGGTTATGTATATAAATGCCATCATCTTGCCTTAAATATGAAGAATACTATCTATTTTGCCGTATGTACATATCTTATGATACTTTATCCATGTCAATCCGAATAAGGATCATTCCATTTAATAACTGTTATCATTAATTTGCAGTGTTTGTTATCATATGTTTTGTTGAATAAATTAAATTGTTATGCACCATATAAGGTTGTTTGTATCCATAAATTATTCAGTCAACACTCATTGGAGATACAGTTAAACACAAGCACAGATATTGCATCTACATCAAAGATATGTACATAAGATTTACAGGTTAGATCATCGAGACTGTACAGGAGGATCATACATCGCCAGTAGGAATAGTAAGAACCAGGTAATTGTAGACACATAATATCGAAGCCAATTAACCCCTGAGATTTATACCATTTATCAAAAACAATCACAGTTTTCAATGTAATTTTAGATCACTAAACTCTTATTTCACAGGAAAGAATTCACGATCACCTGCTTATAAACGATATAAATGAAAATAATTAATGATTTATATATCGTATTTAACTCAGAGGTACCATAGGGGCCAACTGTTATTTTTGCTTTTGATGAATGATCTGCCAGACTATCTGTGTTGTGAGACGTTAATGTTTGCGGATGACGTGAAGTCAATCTTATTTGTTACATCTTTGAATAACTGTGTTAACTTGCAGAAAAACTTGGAGTGTGCAGGAAAGTGGTGTGCGGTGAACATATTAGAACTAAATGTATCAAAATATATGATTGTTACTTACACGAAAAAAAATCCTATTAATAAGAATATGAGATTGACGGGGATGCCTTGGGTAGGTGTATTAGTGTCAAGGATTTAGAGATGATGTTTGAAAGTGAACTGTCATTTTGCAATCACAAACTGAGTTTGGTTTCATGATCTAACGAAGATCTCGGTTGCATACTTCGGAACTCGAAACAGGTGCATGGTTGCACAACTCTCAAGGTTCTTTTCTTTGCTCTTGTGAGGAATAAAATGGAATACGCGCTGTTTTAATTTGGTATCTTTATTATGCAATTTATAATGGAATGGTTGAAAAAAGTGTTTAAAACCTGTTTGGTTTAGAATGTTTAATTATTATTCTCATACAACTTTTCCATACGACACCCTTCTTACCAGTTTTGTTTTCCAATCTCATGAATTGCAGAATAAGAATATAGGACTGACTTTGTATATGGTATGGTATTGTCTGTGGTGTGGTTGATTGATCTTACGTTTTGAGGAAATTAAATGTACGACCATATTGATATATTATATCAATACTAAATAAGCTTCTAATTTAAATTGTATAATTTTACATTTTTCTACAACTAACATGGCGTCGTCTACATTTTCTAATTTTATCTCGTGTTTAACCTTGACCCCAGTAATTAATAATTCTCTTTAGTAATGTTTTTCTTTTTCTTTCTAATATTTTAAAGGCGGTCGTGGAACTTGTGATTCCCTGGTTTTACATTTCTTTTTTGGGTGTACTTCTAATTTATCAGTACACCGTAATGAAATCACCTAATTAATTAACGTTAAATTAAGCAGCATTAGGAAGACAGTGCCAGTTCTGTTTTCTAGTTTTTTTTGTCTCTTCTTTTCCCTCTAGATCATCGGAGCACCAACGCAGGCCCTATGAAGTAGAGCTTTGGATTCGTCAAATTAGTCTTTTACAGATAAGTAATAAAATATAGTCTGATTTTTAAATTTTTGCTATTACGTTATGCTTTCTTTTTTGACAATTAGGTACCTAATTCAGGTTTGTTAATTGTTTAATTACTGATTACCTTTTTGCAGACAGATTTTTAGTTCTGTTCTGTTCGTTAACGAATTTTGTACATATACAAGGTGTGTATAAATTGGCGGACCCACTACACGTGGCGACATTCTTGGTCAAATTTTGAGTTAAAAGTCCTAATCCTAAAACGATGTATCAGGCTTCCTTTGTCTTCAGAATGAAGTTGAAAGAAACATACATTTGGCAACATTGAACACGCATGTGCTAGTTATAATCTTCGGAACATTTAGCGTTTTCTAGATCTTCTTCTAGCTATGATTGATCTTGCGTTTTGGGGAAATTAAATGTCATGCGTTCATATTAATATATTATATCAATACTAAATAACTTGTATAATTTTACATTTTTCTACAACCAACACGGCGCCGTCTACATTTTCTAATTTTACCTTTTGTGTAACCTTGACGCCAGTAATAAACAATTCTCTTTAGTAATGTTTTTCTTCTTTTTTCGAATACTTTAAAGGTGTTCGTAAAGCACGTGGAGTTTTCTTTTTTTTTTGGGTGTACCTCTGATTTATTACTACACCGTAATGGAAACACCTAACTAATTAATGTTAAATTAAGCACCACTAGGAAGACTGTCCCAGTTCTATTTTCCAGTTACTTTTTGCCTTTTCTTTTCCCACTGGAGCATCAGAGCACCAACGGAGGTCCTATGGAGTAGAGCTTTGGATCCGTCAACCAGTTTTTTACAGATAAGTTAAAATATAGTCTGATTTTTAAATTTTTACTATTACGTTATGCTTTTTATTTTTATTTAGCTCAAAGACAATTAGGTAATTCAGCTTTGTTAAATGTTTAATTATTGATTACCTTTTCGCAGACAGATTTTTAGATTTGTTCTGTTCGTTAACGAATTTTGTATATATATAGTAATTTGTTCAATTCTTACTTTAAATTAGTAATTAATTTCACTCTATTTAGATATTATACTGGAAATATATATTTATAGATCGATGTCAAATCGTCTAGTTTGGTCAAACGTTTCGATAGTTTTACACTCTGTGAATCTTTATTATTATTATTATTATTTAACATCGATATTGCGTTATATACAAGCTGATACACTTGGCAACACCCGTGTTCTGTTTTTTTTAAATTTATTTAATGCAAATGTGCATATAGCATACAGGCTGATCCAGGGTGTAGCACCTTGCTGTATCGCTTTTGTATAATTATTTAATTTTCGCAATTTAACTATCACCATTAATTTATTTATTTATTTTTTTCTGAATAATTTTAAGCTTCTTAAATTTCACGACTCTTCTTTTTCTTTTTAATTCTGAATAACTGCTCAAGCATTTAACATTACTTCCTTGAATTCATTAACAATTTAACGTTTGCTCTGTACACCTTTGTGGGTCCTTGATTTATAATTTTTGTTATTTGTGATTTTATTCTTATTATTGCAAGTTTTCGACTTTTATTTTATTTTTGTTGTGTGTGAACTACCAGCATTACATCTGCGGCTTCATGACCGTTATCCTTTGACGAGCTTTAAATTGTGATAACAACCTAAAAAAGGTAATATCTGTTTCGACCCCGTCCATCTTCTAAACCGAATGATAAGTAAACACAGATAGGTGGATATAGATTGTTTAGAACCATTTTGAATTTTATAGTTTCTTTTAACTAGCTGCCTTAATATATTGTCACTCTGGGCCTTTGCATTGTATACGTGGCAGCACATCAAATAAATTAATTATTGTTGAATTGAGAAAATACCCTGTCATTTATGTCTTGAATATCAAATATATAGTGAAAACGAGATGATTTCATATAAAGTTGAAAAGCCCTCTATCAAAATATTTCAAAAGTTTCTATCGGTTTTTGGGTATTAATTTCACACTATAACTATAAGTTCATGGTCACCAATATCCACACTGATAACTCCAGAGTTTAGGACACACAGACTCTCAGCAACAATGATTAAATGAAGAAGTGTCAGAGAATCCCTCGCAATTCTTGTAGGTTGATTAATCAATTGTATCATTCCCAAAGTCTCCAATCTAGTACCTATTTAAGTACCTGCTTCGGCGTTAAAGCCTGCATACAAAGAACGTAATCCGAACAAAGTCAGAATTTTGAAATAGAATTCTCCAATTCATCTATGAACCTTTTATAATGACGAAATATACGAAATTTATTTATTTAACCCAACACGGTTTACAATCCAATTACAAGACAATCACAAAGGAAGAACATGTATACCTATGTTAGCGTAAATAGCCCAAATACGTTTTTACGCGTACTTACTAGTAAGAATGCGAAGTATCTACGAGCATTTGTAATTTCGCGTTCTTATAAAGACGCGAATTAAAATTTTAATTCGGCTATTCGCTGCAACTTTCTGTTAGAACCCGTTCTAATTACACGCATAACAGTAAATACCGAGCAAGAACGGGTCGATGAATGATTTATGTGCTGATTGTGCAAAACTTGTCTAAATACACTGTAATGAATAGAGAGGCATATGAAGAATAAAACAAGCTAAATTTTTTCCTGTCCATATATGCAGTCTGTAACAGTAAAAAATCTAAGAAGAAGAAGGGATTAGTTTCTCAGCCAGTTTTGCACAATGAGTTAAATAACCGATGCCAAGTATACCGTAGTCGTCAAATTTTAATTTCGCTTATGTTTATCTTTAGTTTATTTCGTCGCGCTCTTTTCCTCTTTCTACTTTCGTATCAGAAATTAAAATATGTCGACTACGGTATAGATCTTATTGATATGCAAAGTCAAGCAGATAGGGATATAAATTCATCATGGTTTATCAAGACATCTACTAACCATGTTTATTTTATTAGGAGCTTTAATATCTAAATGAGCAGAATCAAGGGCGTCGCCAGCTTATGACTAAGGGGGGGGGGGGCAATGGGGCAATATTATGGAGGATAAAAAATATGAACGCCGAGAGCATGAAGCGTTACACTTTGGAAGTCTTTGCGTCGATCCTCGATGACGATTGTAATAAGAACGGTTCTAATTCTAATATCAATGTTGTATAAAACTTCACAAGCCCTCGACAGCACAATAACTAAATCAAACTTTTAAACACAGTAATAATTATTTATTTTAACAAAAATAATATTTAATTAAAACATAACCGGCGGGTATTTTTTGCAAAACTTTCAACCACTTTATCATTAAAATGATTTAGGTTTTTATTTATTATAGCTCTGTGTACACTCATCATGGCCAGACCATTAAGGCGATCTTCTGCCATGGTGCTTCTTAGCCATGTTTTTAGTCTTCTGAGGCTGCTAAAGGATCGCTCTACTGTACAGGTCGTGCATGGTAAAGCGATCAAAATTTTCAATGCTTTTTCCGTTTCGGGAAAGAAGGAATTTGCTTCTTTTAGGACATCAACAACTGTTAGATTTGTTAGATTAAGCCTATCGTGCCACAATTGCTGCCAAAGTTCGATTTCATTCTTTATGTTTGGTAAATCATAAAACTGGGCAATAGATTCACAAGTTTGTTTCAGATTTTCAGTTGTCATCTTTTGCATCTGCGCCGGGTGTAACTTAGATAATATGGCGTGTTTTCTTCAGCAAAACGTACTTCAAGGGAGGTGATAATTGAATCCAAGTATGGTATTACTAAAGACCTCTTCCAGTATTCTGAAGGGCTTTCTGCTGGATGATTGTTTCTATGACGTTGTTTCCCCGTAATACGCGGCATTGATGTAATGTCCTCCTCCAGCCCGACTTTCTCCGCAACAGCAGTAGCTTCCTTTATAATTTCGTCTGTCACTTTTTCCGGATTTTCACGGTGGTTTTTAATTAAAAGTAAAATCCTTTTAACGTGTTCCGAGGCTTTGACCACGTCCAAAGCTACAGATTGGAGTACGTTGACAACGGGTTCCATCAAAGCCGAGTATTTGGCTACCAACATAATCCCGAGAATGAAAGAAATTCTGGAAGTAGCCGCATGCAGTTGGAAGGCACTTTTCCGAGTTGCACTATTTCCTTCCTGAGATAAGATAATGTTTGTAAGGCTTCCAGAACTACTGGAAGATTTTCTTTAAAAACTCTGATGGTTTTGTGTTTCTCACTCCATCTTGTCTCGCAAAGTCTGGAAATATTAGGTATCAACTTCCTCCTCAAAAATGATTCCCGAAAAAAGTTTATAGTATCTTTGGTGGTTCCCATGGCATTTCTAATTTCAGGAAGTGAATTTAGATCATTGATAACTAGATTCAGTTTGTGGGACGAGCAATGAAAGTAGAGGGCTTTGGTGTACTTTTTGCGTAAGATCGTTTGTACCCCTCCGTCTTTTCCGGACATCGTTGAACAACCATCAAAACCAAAACCACCGCATTTATTTATATTCAGATCTTCTTTTGCCAAAACTCGATTTCGCATCCAAATCTTTTAGCTCAATGAATCCGACAAACATTTCTTGGACTTCCTGTGTTTCTTCATCAAAATATCGCATCCCAATCGATAGTTGTTCAGTGCCAGAAATATCAGCTGTTTCGTCTGCTAGCACACTATATGCTGCTGCTTTTTTCACTTTTTTCATAATATCAGCCTTAATAACGCTTCCACAAATACCAATAATTTCATTTTGAATATCCACTGAACGGTAGCTTGCAGTCTTTTTCCCTTGCTCAATATGTTTCTTTAAAATCAAATCTCCCGCGTCAATTCGCAGCCTGTATAAATCCTCGAGAATACCTTCACCATAATGTTTACCTCTCAGTGCTAAGTCGTGTGACCCGCAAAACGTAATGCAGGAAATAATAGATTTAATAATTTTGCGATTTTCTTCAATAATTCCCTGGGAATATTTGTTCAGTTGCAAATCGACAGGCACTCTTCGAGAAAAGATTTAGCAGTTTTCAATGCCTCCTTATGGAAGTGGGTTTCAATGTGCTTTTTGCACTGCTCGTGAATATCTTTGAACTTACAAAAGGGCCTTATAGTAAATGATCCCAATATGCCTCTAAATGAATTTGGATTTGGTGGGAACAACGTACAATATTTACAAAATGCTCCTTTATGGCGCCTGGAATGTTTCCAACCAAGAATAATTAAATTTCTCTTTAAATGTTTTGCATCTTCCGCAAACTTATAGTGGTATAGTGTGGTTGTGTGACCGATGAAGACACATGCGATATTGTCGTTACTTTGTCCTGTTCATCGCTGTCGCTACTTGATCCATCAGTTTTTTTTCGTTTCAAACTTCCTGCAAAACAAAACGCTTTGATAAAACTTTATGTAATTAAATAAATTTTTACGGGAGAGCAGTTTTGTTCAATTACTTATAAATATTAAAATAAATACTCAGTTGTATTTTTTAGCTTTATTTATATCAAGGATCTGTTTTAATTTGTATTTAATTAAACCACAAATATAATTTATGTTTGGTTTTCATAATTAATTACTGAAAACGAAACCACTGTTTAGATAACGTTAAATTCATAGAGATTGAATCAATAAACTCGTTTTTAATAAAATAATAGTTTTTCTTAACATTTCCCTTATGCCCTTCCACATAATCGATCCTTTCTTTCCACATCAAAAATATGCCAGATAAAATTAAAAATGATATTCTTAACGATTATTATACGTCTCTAGCTAGTATATCCGTTACCTAAGCTATTAGCTAAGAGAAATAAAATAAAAATACTAGCACCAAGTCCAAGATTTAAGCAGTACATAACTTACCAAAAAACTTTCTGATGTCCATTTTGATAAGATAATGAATGGAGAATGGAGATACACTCAGAAACTTCACAACTCAACACTGAGATCTTATTATTTAATAAATATAAATCAATATTGACTAACACAGGCAAGCCGGTAGTCTTATATTTATATTCGCTTTCCAATTCGCTTGTTTAGTTGATCGCTTCCAATTAAAAAGTGACTCGCGCGCAGCGGCTCACGTCTTTATATACCCAAACGAACATCATACTAGAAGGTACGGTAACATTCTACCTGGTCTAGTAACTGCTACCAAATTCCAGACTCTGGAATCCAGAGAGTTCATTGAACAAGCGCCATCTAGCGTCGAGTAGCAATACTAGGTTTTACAAGGATTGTAGTCGATTTATTCAACTGTAGGTGTTTCTTATGAACACTTACAGATGGCATTGTCCACAAAACCAATTAAAATTGTATGTTCGTAACAATAACTTCTACTTTATTTAGGTATGCCGCATACAAATTATACAAAACTAACGTTAATGCTGGTGACGGCAGTCGCAGAAGGCAGAAAGAATTGCAATGCACACATACACCATACTTACCTACATATTTTTACACTGTTTAATGGCCTTGCGTTTTGGCAAATCTGATATAGTCGTGATGAAAATGGCGGCGATTTTAAAAACGGATGTCAAAATCTTAATGTTATTCTGAATATTTCAATACTTTCTACAATATACATTAAACCTTGTGAATTTATTTACGTTTTGTCATGCGATGCGGAATTTATTAATAGGAAAGGAAGTCAATTGCTCGCACTTTGGTCGCTTTGCGGCTAGCTCTCTAGGGGGGGGGGGCAACTGCCCCCCCTGCCCCCCTTGAGCAGAATAGCTTATAAAAGAAACGAAATATTTTTGACGTTCGGAGCGGCTTGTATATTATATATTGATAACGGCCGAGAATTTGCCAACTGTCTTATAAACGGATTTCAGTTGTATAACTGGGGATAAAATTACAGCAACACGATCTGAAGCAAGCCAGTCCCTATTTTAACAGGCTAAAAAGATGAAATCTTTCAGTAATAAAACATACCCTCCTGCTAATGTCGGCGATGACGTCCCATAACCGACGTTGAAAAATGTAAAGGTGCATTCAGAAATATGAGTAGGGTACTTGTGACAATTCTGGACCCTCCTCCCCCTCTCACCCAGCTCCCCATCGCCCTTGTGGCGCCCTCTGCCAACCCAACTAAAGTGGCGTCCTCTCACGGCCGCCAACCCAACTAAAGTAGCGCCCTCTCACGGCCGCCAACCCAACTAATGTGGGGCCTTCTCACGGCCGCCAACCCAACTAATGTGGGGCCCTCTCACGACCGCCAACCCAACTAATGTGCCCCCCTCACCCTCTGCCAACCCAACTAATGTGGGGCCCCCTCACCCTAGTGGCGCGCTCTGCCAACCCAACTAATGTGGGCGCCCTCTGCCAACCCAACTAATGTGGGGCCCTCTCACAGCCACTAGCCAAACTGAAAATGCCATCTCTCATGATTACCAACCCAACTAATGTAGCGTCCTCTGACGCTCACTAACCAAACTAAAAATGGCATCTCTCATGATTACCAACGCAACTAATGTAGCGTCCTCTGACGCTCACTAACCAAACTAAAAATGGCATCTCTCATGATTACCAACCCAAATAACATGACGCCCTCTGACGGCCACTAACCCAACTAAGGTGACGTCAGGCAAAATGGCGGACCATCAAGATGGTCTTTGCTTCTAGAGAATTCCTGAATAAATTGCCCAGCTTGCTATCGCGCTTCTCAATGTATTTCTAACAGGTCTAAACATGTTGCCAGCGGAAACCGCAACGCCTGCCTGCCTCAGTGATAGCTGCATGCTTGAAATGTATTTTTCTCTTATTAAATTAAAAATGAAACAATAATGTTTTTAAGAAAAACAATTTATTGTTATTATTATAAATTAACAATATTATTTTAAATTAACAATATCTCCAAGTTTCATGATCTGAAAGTCATAATAAAGTGCATTATAACTGATATGTAGCACTTCCATCATAAGGAAAGCGTTAAATGAATTACAATGATCAACAAGCAATTTTGATACATTAGTACATAAATCTCCAGTTAATGCTATGCAAGCGGTTAAGATCATTTTATAAAATACTATAAAATCACTATTTACTAAAAATTCTAATTTACTCTTAATGAGCGGTCGCAAATTACACAAATTGCTATAGGTATCGGAAGACAATACCAGCTGCTGATTGCGACTGCTTAATACAATTACACTAGTATTTCTAAATGTTGACGTACGAATTTGATGATTCGGACTGCAACCCCCCCCCCTCCCGTCTTACAAAATGCCTCCCAGTCGTCCAATGTGAAGAATACACAGCTTGCAGGCAATCGAATCTGGATGATGGGCACGAATCCAGCCGCTGGGCTAAGGCCGATATTCACCCATTTCGAACCGCATTTGTTGAGGGAGTATGATGACTGCCCAATCAGTTGTTTTTCCTTAACGATATTATCGTCAATCATTTTAAGTGAATCGTCAATAAATTCATTATAAGTTTCTGAAAAGAATAAAAAAAATATATAGATATCAGTTTATGTACATAATAATTTTGTATTCATACTAGCTTCCATTTTAATCCTAGAGGTTAAAAATATGTGTGAACTCGAATGCAAACAAACTAATACTGATTTAGTGAGAGAAAATTACAGCGAGAAGCAGACAAAAAAGGGAGGGGGTACTTACACAAAAAAAAAGGTGGGGGTACTTACCCAATTTGAGGCGGTAGAGCAGCTGCACCCGAGGCATGCGCAGCGACCATCTAAGGAGCTGGTGGTTCGATTTCATAATGCCCCCAGGCGAGAGTATGGACGCCATTCTCATTAACCCGGCGTTTATCATCGTGAGGTGATAAGCTCAATTTATTTTATTTAACTGTATAAATTTCGTGCAATTTAATTTGGAATAAATTTTGTTCTCTTAATAAAATATCGTTATTGAATAGGCAGTGTTTGTAATCTGCCAGACTAATTTCATCCCGGACAACATTCTTCTTAACCCCCTTAACCTTTTTAATTTCCCTACCCTCAACCGATGGGCATACATTTTAGCGCGCAATCCGACAAACTCACTCATTATATCACCAGCATTTTCATCCTTAAATAGTCCTAAAACAGCCTTGTTTTGAGGTGCTATGTTGTACACATTATTGGCCGAAAAGTTTGATGTGTCGAATTTGGTTATATTTTTTTTCATGTCGCTGTATATATCATCTGTCTCTACTTTTAAGATAAAACTGTCCGTATCCATATAACACAGACGGACCTTTTCAGCATACACGCGTCGCAAAAAATTATAGAAAAAGTCATACATAAGGTGCTTTGATAGCTCCAAGACGGAGAAGCCGATATAAATAGGCTTATTATATACAACTTTCAGCTTCCCCATCTGGATAGCATCAAAGTTTTCGGAAAAAATACTTACACTTTTAAAATTCGGTTTCGCAATAAAATTACCAGCCCCGCGACTTTTACCATATACAGAGTTGTTCATAAGCTTGTAGAAGTCTTTCTCAAAATCATTCCTGGCATGCTGACGTAGGCTGGTGTTTAGGTCGATATAATTTTGAAGCCAGTTTGACTGATTGAATTTCAAAACGCGATGGAAGAATTTGTCGCATATGATGCAATTCATTCTATGAAAAAGCAAATTAAAAATAATCAATATAATAAATTTAAGAGAATAAAAAAGCTATTGAAACCTAATTTTTAATATATCGAAATTGCTAATTTATTTGACTGATCCACGTATATTTAACTAAAAATACTTGTATTATTCAGAATTTATTTAAATTATTGAAAAAACCTTTTAAAAGAACCGTATAAAATAATCAACTTAATTATATAAATTTACGCACTTAAACTGCGTAAGTAAAGACGGCTGTGGTCGTACTATATACAGTTTTTGACAGTTGAAAAATGCACTGAATGTTTACACACAAATTGTTTATTATTAAAGTCTATGCACATTCGCGCTTCTTTGTCTTGAGTAGGTATATCCTTCTTCTATTAACGCCATCCCTTATTATATTTGTAAATGAATTTATTGCCTCTTTCATCATTCTTTATGTACTTCCCTTTCCCATTGTTTAAAACTATCCGTATTTTATTTTTGTAGATATCTTCGTTGGAAATGATCGGAAATACATTGAACACAGATGGGATTCTTCGTTTTATAAACACATTACCAGGAACACGGACCTCGACAGCATCACCCCTATCTTCCAGCCACTTTCTCTCATCTTCATGTAGGTTGATCTGCAAGTAATTGTCAACAACGTTAACATTATTTCTTCTTTGTAGAATCTTCAAGTCAAACAAAATTTATCCTGTTACTTTTGAAGCCCTTACTTTATTACAAGATTCCAAGGATGTATTTCTATCTTTACTTTTATTATATCGTGTCGAATAAAGAACACTTTTTTGTATATCCTTTTAAAAATGCTATTAAATATAAGTATAAGGTATTTATTGTATTGTTAAATGTGACCATAAAATGTCTAACAGATAACAATCTTTTTACAAATTTATATACTGCATCTATTCATTTTGAAAGATGTTTTCATGTCGAGCATGTCTAATTTCACCTTATTCGTTGTTTCTGTTTTTGTATATTGAAAACACACCTTGTTATATATATATAAATATAGAATACATGAATTTCATCATAATGTTGCGCCTTAAAGGTTATGCAACTCATAATTATTTTTAGCAACTATCTTTACAACTAAAAATTTATTTTCTTATTCTAATCCTTAATTATCTAACTATTTTAAACATATTTAAACTATAAAGATCACGGCAATATGTCGGAATTAGTAAACGTAGAAGAATGAAACGAGCAGAAAATCCCAAAATGGAAACTGCTTTGTATAGATGGTTTCTGAAACAACGAAGTAAAAACTTACCGATTTCTGGTACAATGCTAAAAGAAAAGGCGAAACAACTGCACGAGACCTTTGAAGAAAATACAACTTTTGCTATTAGTCAAGGCTGGTTGCAGAATTTTAAGAAGAGATACGGCATTCGACACTTAAAAATTTCGGGTGAAAAACTTTCATCAAATGTCCTCGCAGTTGACCCTTTCAAGAAAATGTTGAAGCAAAAAATTGATGAATTGGGCATTTCACGTGATCAAATATACAACGCCGATGAAACCGGCATATTTTGGAAACTGCTGTCTGATAAAACATTCGTGGCTTCAGATGAAAAAATTGCTCCGGGTCGAAAAACTGAAAAAGGAAGAGTGACATTTGTCGCATGTACTAATGCTTCGGGACGACATAAATTAAAACCTTTCCTAATTGGAACTGCAAAAAAACCCCGAAGTTTCAGAAATTATATATTGCCAGTAGACTATGACCACCACTCTAAAAATGCGTGGATGACTACCGAAATTTTTAAAAATTGGTTTCACAAATCTTTTGTACCACAGGTAAAATGTTCCTCATTGTTTATTTATTTTTGCTTTAATACAAATTAATGAACTTGTAGGTGAGAAAATTTTTGAAGCAAAAACATTTAGATGAAAAAGCTATTCTTCTTATTGATAATGCCCCTTCTCATCCTTCAGAAGATCAATTAAAAAGTCACGATGGAAAAATAATAACACTGTTTTTCCCTCCCAATGTAACGCCATTGCTGCAACCAATGGATCAAAACGTTATCAGACTTACCAAGTTACATTATAGAAGTTCTCTTTTATCAACAATAATAAGAAATGATTCAGATGATGTCAAGGGCCTCATAAAAAATTTGACTTTAAAAGATGCTACATTGAATTTACTGAACGCCTGGGAAAAAGTTTCAATGGAAACCATTGTCAAATGTTGGAAACCTGTTTTGGAGTTTGATGAGCCGGATGAAGATGACATTCCATTAAGTACCTTAAGAAAAAGATATCACCCACGTGAAATAAACAGTGTTGTTCAACAGACACTTGGAATATTGCATATGATAGCTCCAAATGTAAGTCACTTCATGTTTTTGCATTCATGTAAAAAAAGTCCATCTCCAAAACTGCATTTCAGGTAAATTACACTGCTACAGAAGTTTTGGATTGGAATGAAGATCTACAAGCAGATACACAAGACAATGATTTTGAACAAATTAGCAGTGAGGAGGACAACGTGGTTACAGAAACTCCAGTTATTATTCCATCACATTCGGAAGCCTGTAAAGCATTTGACACCTGTCTGATCTGGGCAGAAAGAAATATTCATAATATTAACGATATTTTGGTGCTTAAATGGTTGCAAGAAGCAGCTATACTACGAAGTACACAATATAAAACGAAACAAACAAAATTAACTTCTTTCTTCGATACAGTTTAGTAGTCGTAAGTATGATATGTATACATATAGGTTCTGCAAAGTTTATTTGATCTTTCGTCATTCATAACAATGACGTTATATAACAGCAGCGATGCCAAATACATTCGGTAATGGAGATATTGGTTATGTATATTTATTTTAAAAGTTTGGTTATGTATCTATACATTAGAAAAAAGTAATTTATTTTAAAAAAGTGGGAGAATTACCTTCATTTACCAATATCGGCAATAATAATAATGTTAACATGAACACAAAATGTATTTCCAAAATAAATACTTGTTTTTAGCAATGTAATCAACGGTAAATCTCTTATTACATTATTCACATTAATTGTCGAGGTGTTATTTAGTTTGACTTTTAAAAACTAACACAACTTTAATATAAACTCTTCTTTCCATGGAATGTATGCAACAACTAACAAATTTAAATGGCTATAGCAGTGAAATAATATTGTACATACGATGAAGAAGTTGTATACTGCTAATTAATATCACTAGTAGGAGGACTGAAGGAAGTACTACTTTTGTTTGTTGCTCAACTATTTTCACTAAAGCTGACTTTATTTTCCCAGTTATAAGTTTAATTACTTAAACAAAGAAAAAGTACTTTTTAAAAATAATCCAATGTAAGTTTTTGTTAGTTTTGAAAGTAAGAAATAATACTGAAACACATTAAAAAAAACAAACAAGTTTATTAAATTAAAATTCCTTGTTCATAATTCCAATGAAATGTTTAATACACTTATAATACACAAATATCTCAAAATTAAAATAATGTGCATATACTATCCCTAGGTATCTGAAAAAGCACTATCAGAACTATCATCATTTAGATTTATTATAAATGGTTCTATTTCTCTTTGTTCAAATCCTATTTCACGGTTCCACCATACATTAATTTCTTTTTCCACATGGTCAATACAGTTAGTCCATTCCTGTGCTGTCACTTGTTGCAATGCCTCATCCCACATATTAACACTTGCTTCAATAGATTTCCCATCCCTACCTATGTGGCGATTATAATAAGTTTTGGTAATCCCCCATACCAACTCAATTGGATTGAAATTGCAATGATATGGAGGAAGACGTAATACTTTATGTCCTGCTTTTTCAGCCATTTGATCAGCTACATATTCTTTTGGTGGCTTATGCCTAAAAGTTAATAAATATTATATTGATAACTAAAATAATGATATTAATGATTCTTACAATGCCACTTTCAGTAGTAATTCTTTCTTCAATGACGTTTCATCATACTGAATGCCATTGTTATTCAACCATTCCTTAATTTCATTTTTTGTGGATGCAGTGTTTGGTACTTTTGATACCAAAGTACTGTGGTATGGAGCATTATCCATAACAATTATTGATGGTCTGCAATATACCTAGTTACAAAAAAAAAAAAAAATCTTAGGCTGCATTATTATTTGTTTATATTGTATTATAATATATTTTTGTTACTTTTTATATGATAAAAAAAAATAATTAACCTTTTCCCATCCACCTTAGTACTTCTTACGGAATGTACATTTTTATCTTGCCAGGAACGAGCAATTGTACCATTTTGAAATAACCATGTTTCATCCAAAAATACAAAATCATATATATCCTGGGTCTTATATTCATGGTATAACCTCAAAAAGGTTAATCGCTGTAGCACTACATGTGGCATTTCCATCAAACCACGACGTGGATTATCCTTCTTGTATTGAAAACCAATCTTTTTCAATACAGTAGACAAAGATCGTTGACATCCAAAAAATATGTCAGTTTCCCTTAATTTATTCCCCAACGACTCAAGTGTAATGTGTTCATCTACAATCCTCTATTTTAGATTTTATAAATCAAATAATTTTTTTTTTGCACTTACGCCGTTCATACATTTGGTATATAGTATTTCTAATTGCGACCTGTGCGGCATCATCAATTCCTGTAACAGGTTTAGCACGTGAATGTTTAGGTTTATTTGGGTTTAATGGTTCATTTCTTTTAATAGATTGCCATATCGATGTTATTGTATTTAAGCTTACGTTGGCCATCGCAGCTACACGCTAAAATTAAAAATCATTTAAAAAAATTCTCAATCAGTATTATTGTTATTTTTATACCTCTCGTACAGCTGTTAATGGTATGATAACACACTTATTGTCCCGCTCTCGTTCACAAAAAGTTAACATCGAAGCGATGCACTCTTTCATATCCTCACTCAACACTTTCGGCATTTTCAATTAATATAAATATCAATACAATTGAAAATTTGTTCTAAGAAGAAAAATTTGTAACTTAAAATATGTCAAAATATTAATGTCAAAATAAACGATGCGGCAACTTCTCATATTTCAGTAACTTCGACGAATTAAAATCACTAAATTTCCCTTGCTAAACCTTACATTTAATTAAATTTATTGTGGTAAGAATTTTACGTCACAGATGACGAAAGATCAAATAAAGTTTGCAGAACCTGTATAATAGACACATGTGCACATAGTATGTATAATATAATTTATATTTTGTATAATATATATTTTGTTGTCGTTTTTTAAACAACCTCATTAAAGTGAACACCTTCGATAAAATGAACCGGACTTGTCTGAATTAGTTCACCTTATCGCGACTCTACTGAGTACTTAAAAATATCGATCGTTTTAAAAAAAAAGTATGTCACTTTAGGACACTTTCTCCTAATTAATTTTAAGTGTAGAATATCCTTTATAGTGACAAGAAACTTCAAACATTCAAATGAAATTTGATTGTCGACGACAGTCTTACGAAAATTGGATTCCAGCTTATGAACCATGTCAATCATTTACATGGGCGCGAATGAGCAGTCATTGTATGAATCATAATGGCCAAGAAATGAAAAAAATGCAGGTTCAAGTGTGATACTTTACTTAAATTAGGTATGTATTTTTGTAAGTACCAATTATTATTGCTGTGTCGTTCTTTTCTATATGTATTTGGTCTATGCCGAAGACACTAATATCTAATAAAATATCTCCCATCCTTCTCTCTATATCACTATAAATTGTCAATAAGAATAATATTGTAATAGAGGGGACAGGGGGTTAATTAAATGATTACCTATAAATTAAATGAATAATGTTTTTATATGAGTACTAAATCGTTGTTCGAATTTAAATCTACCGGCTAGCTAAAGTATTCTCTAATTACTGAAATAATTATGTTGTAGTTCTTGGGTATATGGGTATCCCAGGATCGTCCAATGTGAAAAGTACAAATGAATTTATATTTCAAACTTCGCGGTAATCAGCGTATAACTCCACCAGTTCCGATTTCAATTTATTAGGTAGGGAGTAGACGCTCTTTATTTAGCGCGAAATCGTTAAAAACACTCGTGTGTGCAACTTGTTACTGTGATAATAAATTAAACGTGATATAGTTATTTCAGTAGGGTATTCTCTAAATGACTCTAATAACCTATCTCGGGTCGTTGGGGGGGTTCTGAATTTACCTTAGTCCTAGGATACAGCAATCCTCCAGTACGTGCGAAGTTCTTGAAGATTCTAACCTGAAAAGATTTCTTTCTGGCACAGCTCTAATGCCGATGCACAAAACAAGATATGTGTACCTCTTATTTATTTGTGGAACAGGATTTATCAACGGTGGAAGCAAACACTTTATTTTCATAAACAAACAGATCTTGATTTATTAAAACTGATGATAACTGAGAAACATAATACAACAATGATCTTGAAGAGAAATATTTGACAATTAAACAAACAAATAAAAAAACAATAAGTGTGAATGATATTGTGGCGTTATCTAATACACTTTGTAGTTTATACAAAAAACATTTTTATAGGCAAAAGTTCTACTATTTTGAAATATAGACATCAGTGGCAATGTAGGCAAATTTGAACCTTATGTGCATACACTTAACTTGGAGTGCACGGAAATGGAATAGAATAAATTGTATTGTAAGTATGTCCTGATATTTTACTTAAATAAGCTTATACTGATTGAAAATGTAAAATGACCCAAAAGTTTACGTTAGGTATACTTTAAGAGTTGACTTTTATTTATGATAGAGAATTAATAGGATTGAAAGATGTTACATATGCTTGACCTAGTTTTTGGCACGGAATGTGCATACAATATTAAATAGACTTGGTACCTTATATGTTACTAATTCCTTATTTTGTTTGAGACCAGGTATTACGGGCAGTTGGAGGTGTACTTCCAGGTGTGTCAACGACTAATGTCCTTCTTCGGATTGGATTTAACAGATGCCAGGTGAGTGGGCGTTTGGTTTATTCTTGACCTCGTTTGGTTTGTAGATGCGGGGTAGTAATCTCTCCAATGTTTATTCTTCTTTTTCAGCTTCCGTATTATTTGGTTCGCCCTTGGATTATAGCTAGACGCGAACGTCTTCAAATGGGCGACCTTCTTGTGTCACTTGGAAGGTCACACAACGTGACTTTTACTCGCACGTGAAAAATTACTTTGTCGATGAATGATCGAACTGGATCATCCACTTATAACATAGGAATAAAAATTGAAGAACAAAATGATCATGATCTAGGCCGTGTGTGCCTTTTTATAAGGATATACTGTTGTCAGCGTAGTTTCCATGGTGATATATAGGGTAATATTTTACAAAGTCTTATTACGGACAAATTTATTTTGGAATATTAGTGGAATAATTATTATATTAGTTAAATTTTCTCATCTTTCAATCGGTGAAATAAAATTATTTTAATTAGTTTTCTATTCGAAAAACACATTTTTTAAAATTTAAAGGGCCAATTTAGCATTTCGACTGTCATATGTTCGATGACGTCATGGACGCTAATAAAATTAATTAAAATACCAAAATTTTGGATTAAAATGCCTTTTTAGTAGAACCTATCCTTCACAAATGATACTTTTAAATACATTTAATAACCTTTCACCTTACAATCCTCTCAAATATCTTTATTTATATAAAAAATTAGTGTGGTTAGTGTTTGAATTGTTATATCTAAATGGTCTTTTAATTTATTTATGAATTATTTCTATAACATGAAACTATGAACTTTTTAATTTGTCTATATAGCTTGTAATTAATATTTTTAAACTTTTCTTTTACCTATGTTGACAACTGTCAAATTATTCAATATACTTATTTAAATATTTGGATTCAACTTACAAATATGAAAAATATTTCAACGTAAATACGTCTTGATAGACTTTGTATCTGTTAGGTTTTATTTATAATTGCTTTAATTATGTATATGAAATGTTTGAAATTAATTATGATTCGAACAATATGGCGAATCAAAATTCGAAAAATCAAATGATGCTTACATTAAATGTGGGCATCTAACAGATTTATAGTTTGTTACAATGATTGTAAATTGACAACATGTTTATGGGGTAAATGTTTTTTATGCTCAACATTAGTTTATTTTGGTTTTTCGCTGTGCATTTTTAGTTAGACATTTGTCATGAAAGTGTTATACTTTTAACAATGTTTGGGATGATGCTTTCGAAGCTATCAACCTTGCTTTAAATTAAAACCTGTAACTTTCTGTGACATTTTGATCTTAAGAATTCAAACTTTAAAATGGCCATCATTTACATGCTCATAGTGTGATGGTAAATGTTAAAACTTGAAATTAAAATTGACCATTTGTAATGGCTGTCAAATTCATTTTATATTATTACTTTGCCTATATAACATTTTACTTATCATTGTTGTATTGTGAAAATATGCTAATTATAACTATAAAAATTAGACTAATTTGTTTAATAACTTTATTTAGTTTTTAATTCTAGTCTTACGTATTACTAAAGGGGGTTTCAGTTGGGGTTCCTGAAAAGAGTAGTCATTGGTTTGGTTTTTCTAATTTTGGGGGTGATTTGCTTTATAATATTCAAAATTAACTTGGGTTATCAGAATATACTAGTTTTGTTAGTCATATCTGCATTATTTTTCAGGGACTTTTACCTGTACTCTTATACAAGGGTCTTATATTAAGCATCGCCGATGTATTTATGGTTGCATATATTCAAGGGGTTTTAAGGGGTGACTGTATGTTTTTGTGTGTGTTTGACTGGTTTTGTCTCATATTCAACACTAGTTCAATATGTACTGAATGAATAAGAAACGTAAAGATAGTTTCAAATAATTTTTAATGTTCCACTCACAACAATATTGTTTCGGCAAACTTGGCTTCATCAGGTGATGACGGAATAATGTTTACAAAATCATTACAGCGTTATATATACTTATTTTAAATAAATGTTTAGTTCTATGCAATGGTTGGCAAATGTTGAATCCGTCTTTCTTTCAGACGGATTCAACATTTGCCAACCATTGCATAGAACTAAATCATACATTTACTAAAGAATTTCGAATTTTACATGTACAAGAAAAAGGGAAAAAAACTTAATTTATTTGAAGCTTTAGAAATTAATAGATATATGAAAATAGGTAGGGCACTAAACGAACGAACAGATTTAAATCACTCCCGTTTACTGTCTTTCTAAATTTGTTAAAACACCCCCTCCTTGAACCTCGACATTTCTGTAAAATAAGTATACAGTGTGGAAACCACTTATGGAATAAATTCAGTAACTTCCAAACTAATGACATTTGTCGAAAACGCTGAAACAGGTCAATTTTTGTTTTAAATTAGGCTGGTTTTAAATCACTGCACCTATTAGTGACGTCATCTTCTCTAAAGAAGATGACGTCACTTCTCTCTAAAGAAGATGACGTCACTAATAGGTGCAGTGATTTAAAACCAGCCCAATTTAAAATAAAAATTGACCTGTTTCAGCGTTTTCGAAAAATGTCATTAGTTTGGAAGTTACTGAATTTATTCCATAAGTAGTTTCCACACTGTATATAACGCTGTAATGATTTTGTAAACATTATTCCGTCATCACCTGATGAAGCCAAAGTTTGGCGGAACAATATTGTTGTGAGTGAAACAATAAAAATTATTTGAAACTATCTTTACGTTTCTTATTTATTCTAAAATGGACTTTCAACAAGTAACATCCCGTTCAATTAGTTATATAAAATGTATTATCATATGTAAGCATAAGAATACAAGTTATTTATATATTATAAAAGTGGTCCTAATGCAAAAAAAATATTACACACAATTGCCACATTTACTTATGTCAACAATGACATTCAATTTAACAATAGATTTTGAAGTTTATAGGAACGAATAAAGATAAACGTCAACTAACTTTTGACGCAATGACAGTTTGTGCAAAAGCTTAAATTAGACGTATATACAGCGCGTCAAAAGTTTAGAAAATCGAACATTTTAAAAAGCATCATGGCAATGCTCGCGTTTTACAGAATATTGTAATAAAACTGTATGCAGTTGTGAAAGAGGAGGATTCAAGCTCGAAGAGATTGACAGGTTCTACTAGTTCTTACATAGAGTGAAAATATTAAATACAATAATTATATTTGCATTCTTAAGCTTAAAAATACATGGCAATATTATATGTTGAAATATAATACAACTTGGCATAAAACACATGTATATTCCATTGTGTATATAAAACATTAATTTGTGTTTTCTGTAAGTCGAAATGAAACAAGCAGTATTTATAGGCAATAATATAATTTCCCATATTCCATTAAGCACGTATAAATCAACGCAGAAGTTAAACTTTACAAGTTTTTCTGTTAATAATCCACTAGAATCAGGCTTGATATCGTTTATTTATGTCTGCTTGGGTTTATCTGTCATTTCGTAACTTTTAAAATAGACACTTAAGATACAGCACACGCAATATGGTAATATTATATATATGACCGACATACACCGGGTTTATATAAATGAAAATGTAATGAACGCGATTTTTATTTCATTTCACAAGACGGTACTTTCAATATCGGAAGTTTTCATTAAACTACGACTAAAATTTGAACAATTTACGAGATTTTCTAGATGCTATTTCTGGTTTATTCCACATTCACATCAATCACATTTAAAACCAAATTCCTATACATGATTAGCTTTTATATGTCTTTCTAAAGTACGTTTGTGGTTTGTTCCAAATTCACATGAGTCACATTTAAAAGCTAATTGCTTCAAATGTTTACTTTTAATATGTCCTTCCAAATGACATTTCCTGTTTGTTCTATATTCGCATGAGTCACATTTAAAATTGAATTGCTTCAAATGTTTACTTTTTATATGTTCTTCTAAATGACATTTCTTGTTTGTTCTATATTCGCATGAATCACATTTAAAATTGAATTGCTTCAAATGTTTACTTTTTATATGTTCTTCTAAACGACTTTTCCTGTTTGTTCTATATTCGCATGAATCACATTTAAAATTGAATTGCTTCAAATGTTCACTATTTATATGATCTAAATTACTTTTCTGTGTTGTTCCATATTCGCATGAGTCACATTTAAAATTGAATTGCTTCAAATGTTTACTTTTAATATGTACTTTTAAATCACGTTTCCTGTTTGCTCTATATTCGCATGAGTCACACTTAAAGCTATATTCCTTCAAATGTTTACTTTCTATATGTTCTTTTAAATGACTTTTGCAGTTTGTTCTATATTCGCATGAGTCACATT
Source organism: Amphimallon solstitiale (assembly GCA_963170755.1). NCBI lineage: Eukaryota > Metazoa > Arthropoda > Insecta > Coleoptera > Scarabaeidae > Amphimallon > Amphimallon solstitiale. The sequence goes on along the minus strand of OY720685.1, from coordinate 36,544,339 downwards.
TAAAATCGAATTGCTTCAAATGTTTACTTTTTATATGTTCTTTTAAAATACTTTTGCAGTTTGTTCTATATTCGCATGAGTAACATTTAAAATCGAATTGCTTCAAATGTTTATTTTTTATATGTCTTTCTAACTTATTTTTGTTGTTTGTTCCATATTGACATCGGTCACATTTAAACCTATATTCCTTCAAATGTTTACTTTTTATATGTTCTTTTAAAAGACTTTTCCAATTTGTTCTATATTCGCATGAGTCACATTTATAATCAAATTGCTTCAAATGTTTCGTTTTTATATGTACTTCTAAATTGTCTTTGTAGTTTGTTCCATATTCGCATGAATCACATTTAAAACTATATTCTTTCAAATGTTTAGTTTTTATATGTACTTTTAAACGACCTTTGATGTTTGTTCCGAATTCACATTTGTCACACTTAAATTCGAATATCTTCAAATGTATACTTTTTATATGCCTTCTTAAATATAGTTTGCATTTTGTTCGAAACACACACAGTGAACACTTAAATATGTTCTTTTGATCTCGTAAGCTCGATTGTTCTACTTCTACATGTATATTCTTATAATCGATCGTAGAATGTACATGGTCGCTTTTTTCTCCAAAATAAGCGTGCGTATTTTGCACGTGCAGCCTGAGGGATTCTTTATTCTTAAAACGTCTCTTACAACTCCCACATCTATACATTTTAATTTCGTAATGCTGTTTAGCGTGCTCCCTGAGCTTTGCTCGGTATTTCGTCCTGTACTTGCATTTCTGACATTTATAGATTTGGCGGAGGCATCTCTTGTGTCCATTCAATCCTGTTGTCGCTTCGTGGATCGATGGTGTAGACAGAATGTCCTTTCTGAAAATAAATAAATATTTTTATAATCTCATGCTAAACATCAATTTAAGGGCGGAGTTAATTTCACCATCGAATGGCTGATGCGCTTTATGGGACAGAGAAATCCCCAAGGGTTCACGTTAATACTATATTTAGTCCCACCCACCACTCTCTTTGAGACCAATATTTTTGTCTAAGTAATGCACGTATTATTAACAATAATAATTGTTAAGAACTTAACATCTTTTATTATATTTTTGCATTGTCATTTTTTTTCACTTTTATTTATATTATCATATTTAATGTATTTCTTACTTGCGAATTTAAAGATATTGTGATAATACTTATGCGGAACTCGCTTCCAAGTATATGCTGTCTCAGCGACCGAGTTTATTGCCTGCCGGCCTTGCTACACAACTGCGCATCGAAGGCGATGCGAAACCTCCTATGTATGCGTACGGACTGCAGTGTTGGGCATCTGCGTATATATAGGTGGTCAATAGCTTCTCAAAGGTTCATATGTATATATAGTCATATGTAATCGTATCTTTGATGCAGAGCGACCACCGACATATCGATCATACCGAACTTAAATAAATGTATATTTGAACTGAAATTTGTGTTTTATTTCATGGTGCTTTCAAAAGAGGAAGTATCCATAACAATAATAATAATAACATTTATTAGTTCTTGTTGCCACATAACTAGTACAGAACATGCGAATATAATACATTTCCTAAATAAACTATTCAACAATACATACAAATCCAAAAATGAATTACACAACAAACTTAGAATTAAACAAATTAGGAATAACCACTAGCGTAGATTGAAACAACATATTATTAAATACTAGCTGGCCCGGCAGACGTTGTTCTACCATTTCCGGTAGGTGGCGCGATGAGTTTGATCTGCTTAAAGTCCCTTTATAAATAATAAACTAAAAGTCTTATACGGGACTGGTATACAGATGAATTGCAATAGAAGAAACTGATATTAGATGCTATGGGGGTGGTAGCTATGTCCTCACAAACAGAAGATGCAATGGATCTATACAAAAAGTATAAAGCAGAATATAACCACAGAGTGGGAAGCGTGCGAAGAGAAGCGGTAGCACAGCACATACAGCAGAGTGAAAATAAAATAAAAACAATTTGGGCCAATATAAATAATGAATTCCGATTCTGGCAAATCAAAACGCTCTACCACAGAAACAATGATCTTTTTGACCTTTTTTTAAATAAGAAAACAAACAAAAATCGCAAGGAGCCATATCCGGACTATACGGTGGATGTTCCAATTCTTGAAAGCCGCATTCGCGGATGGCAGCTTGTGAAATGGCGGCAGTATGGACGGGAGCATTGTCGTGCAATAATCGCACACCTTTTGTCAATCTGCCACGACGTTTTGCACGAATAGTGTCCCTTAATTTATGCAATAAAGACGCATAATACGTATGTACCCGTTCACACTTGTATTGCGCCCTTTAAAGTCAATTAGCAAGATGCCCTCATAATCCCAGAATATTGTGGCCTTCACCTTTTTCGTTGATTGAACGACTTTCGCCTTTCTGGGACAAGGTCATCAGGTCGCCGCCACTCCATGGACTCCCTTTTCGATAGAGGATCGTAAAACAGAACCAATGTTTCATTCCCTGTGATAATGGACTCCAAAATCGGTTTTGGGTCGCTATTCTGCTTCAACATGTATTTGTTCATAATCCATGAAAACTTTTTCTGATATACATACAATTTATATATAATCGTACCTTCTTATTTTGCAGATTTTAGGTAATCTGAAATTGTAAATTCTAACCTTCTAATATTGCGATATTTCTATCTTGATTTCAGCAAATTTAAATTTGTACATCAATGCGCATGATCGGTCGTCAAATTACCATGTTGCCATATGAATTTTTATATTAACATTCTACTACTTAGTAGCCACTAAATAAGCGTTTATGAATGAGGTAAATTAATAGAGTCTTAGTAGGATGTTAGTAGCTAATTACCAACACCCTATTAAGGTGATGATTATGAATAAGGCTGCATATATTTTGTAGACAAAAAGCTAATCAGCAGTGCCACAGCCGTCTCTACTTACAGCCCGTGAAGTTGGAGATCTGGTAACTGCGTGTGTGGTTCTAATGGTTCTCATTCTAGGTAATTTTCACATATGAGTGCATGTGCATATTACGTTTATTACACAAAGTTTACGTGAGTTTGAATCAAAAACATTGACAAGAAGTATTTACAAAGTTAAAATCAAACTCAGGAAGTACCCATGGCTAAACAGTTCGTATTTTCGTAAATGTGGCCGATAACATTATTAAATATAACCTCAAAGTGTCAACACGTTCAATGTAATCGTTTGTTCGCTGTTTATAAGTTTGATTAACATAAATAAATTTGAAGAAGATAAGAACAATATACATTCACTCGTTTTGTTTATTTTTTTACAAATGTGTGATGTTTAGATGCTATGGTTGTGCTGTGTCTCATTGTGTAAATCGAACTACAAGATACACTCGAAGAGGAAAATCTACAAACAACCTTTTCATTTCCAAAGGAAAATGAATTACGTAAAAGGTAATACAATAGAGAAGATTTCGTCGCCACAGAGGAATTCAGTGGTTTGCTGTAAACATTGTGATGGAGGTGAATTACAACGGTTGGAGTCATATAAAGACAAGGAAAATGAAACTGTAAAAGTGGTTTCAAGTATCGTTATTAATAAATCGTGTATAGTAACAGTTTACGTTCAAAATACCAAATTAGCACCAAATGATCTTAAATGGGTGTTACTTAAAACCCGTAAGTTGACTCGTTGGTCTCAGCTACAAAATTTGTTAGCAAGATGTAGTTTTTGCAGTGATTTATGTATGTATAAACGCTAAATATTACAAGCATACGAGTACATAGTGGTTATGCTGCTCTTCCAATTAAAAAGAAAATTAAGTGAGTGAATTGTAAAAAGTTGGTAGTGAAAAGTAATGGTGCTTTGTTTGGTGATGCTTATTGTGGTTATCTGCAGAGAGGCGGACTTTGTGCAGCAAATGATGAAGTAGGTTATGTGTATTTTCACTTATGTGCAATATTTGCTTTTGTAACAAAAAATATAAAAACTGAAAAACAATTCTTGGGCAAAAAGAATCATCTAAAGGTGTTAACCTCATTAGCAATTAAAAGTATAAAGTCTGATAACTTTTGAATTGATTTTAGTGTTGTATGTGAATTTGGAACACTGTGAGAAAATATACGTCCTTGTGGTGTTAATTATGAACAATATAGCGTTAAATAATTATAGTAGAAATGAAAAAATAGTGCTTGTCACCATGAAAAAAGTGGTCAAAAGAGAAAATTATCAATTTGAATAATTAGCGAATATTATTAAAAATGTTGAAATATTAATAATGTTTTTTATACGTGTCCCTTTTATACATCCTTTCTTCATCACATTATACCTACCTACGTAAATTTAAGGAAAATAACTACCAAAAAAACCTATTTTAGATTACGCGATTAATCTGTCTCACTTTGAGGGTCTGCTCATGTCCGCGCGTAGAACCACTTGAAGGCAATTAGGCAGTGTTGCCAATTTCAACTTCACGGCTTGTAAGTAAAGACGGCTGTGCTCGAATACTTTGAGTTCTCAATTGTCGTGTTACTAGTCGATCTCGGTATATTCAAATTCAATCGCTCAAAATACAGAATTTTAGGTTATGATGTTTTAGTTGCCGTGAAGTAAATAAGCGTGGCGGTGTTGCCATCTTCACAAGAAAAAAATTAAATGTGTTACGCTAAAGAACTTATCACGTTTTCACACAAACAAAACAATTGGAATATGTGCGGTTGAACTGAAAATTACCTCACTCCGCTGTGTTGGTAGTGCTTTACCGATCTCACAAGCAATTTTCATGTGTTTTTCGAAAACATTTCTGGTAAGTTGGGCATAAGTAGTCAACCAGGTATTACCGCCGGTAATTATGGAGATCACTCCTGTCTCCCTTATTATGTATAGGTCGTTGTTCCGCCGCATTAAACCCCATACAAACTTTCCTTAGAAGTACATTGGGCGAGAAGGGACTAACTGCCCTCGCAATGTTATCAATTGAGAAACAAATGATTCAAGAAATTCTTAATTTTGATGAATTGGTCATTGAAGAATTTATCTCAAAAAAGGAGAGACGAATTGATTTTCAATACAAAACGTGCTTGTCAGATATAGAAAGTATTATAAATTTATCTATAAAAAAATTGTGCCAAGGTACTCAGCAAGGTAAGTTATTTAATTTCTAGTTTCTTAATATGTTCTTTTAATTTCTACGATTTGATAGGCCAAAAAAAGTTGCTGAGAGTTGCCAGAATAGCACCGACATATCTTGCATGTATTACATATCTTACGTATCTTGTATATTTATCTCACGTGTAGCAAATATTATATTCTTTTTGCGGATGTGTTGATTTATATAATAGTGTAACGAAGCTCCTTCATTAAATGAATAAAATATCATTTATTCACGTTTCATATCTACTTTCAATTGCAATTTTCAAATTATATATGTTTGATATTTTATTCAGCCGGTCATTAATCATTGTTTATCATGTTGTAAATATTTTTGTAATTAATATGATATTTCATCTGTTCATTTCTTTGTCGTTCGCGCTCTTAAGTTATCCGAAGACGTCACGATTATTTTCCGCGCGTTGCTACGTCACGTCTACGTATGAGAATCCCACTCTGCATACTTGTTTTTCATGGCGAAGCGACCATATAAAAGAGCCGTCAACGGCCAAGAAAATAGAGAGTCTTCCTTCCGACCTGTTCCCGACCAGAACACTTAGACCTATTTGTCGTGAGTGCTCTGATATCCGTCTTTCCTAATTGAATCAGACCCATTGTCGTGTTTCAATTAGGACCTGTCTAAAACCGTATCGCTTTTAGTTAGACCTATTGTCATGAGTAAAAGCGTTCCCGCATACTAGCTTTTTTTTTAATTGAGACACACCCATTGTCGTGTTTTAATTAAGAATCCGCAACCCTTTAATTGAGACAGACCCATTGTCGTGTTTTAATTAAGAATCCGCAACCCTTTAATTGAGACAGACCCATTGTCGTGTTTCAGTTAAGAATCCGCAACGTTTTAATTGAGGCAGACCTATTGTCGTGTTTCAATTAGAATATCCCGAAAACCGCAAACCAAATTAAGTAATTTAAATTCTTTTACAGATCCGCGTAACGTCATATTAAGATAAAAATTCTGGCACGTATATAAAATTCCAAATCTCCGAACATAAGTACAAGTCACGCGTTATCGCGAAGTAAACGTTGTACCTTCTCGCAATAATTTTGTCCGACCGCATGTTTCGCGATAATCGATATCATTTACCGTCATGTATTAGCAAAAGTCCGGACAACGTACTAAAAGTAATATTTAAAAGCACTACAGATGAAATAAAATATTCCTAGCATAACAAGACCTGTTGAATTTCATTTTATTGTAAAATTAGAAACTCCGATGTAGTTTTAGGTTAGAAAATAAATATTCTATTTATAGATCGCTGGCTGCGACATTAATATTTTGATTTAATTTGTTTTCTCTATTGTCAAATCGTAGGCATATAATTTGTGTATATATATTAATGTATTTGTATATAGTTTTGGTTGCAATAAACACAATAATGTAGAATCTATCTGTTGTATGATATGTCAATAAATTAATTTAATTCATGCATTTTAAAGGAAAACAAACATCTGTCTAGACATTAAAGTAAGTGTATTAGAACATGAAGAAACAAAGTAATACGTACCCACATAAATAAACTCACGACGAGAGCTAGGCCGTGATACGCAATTTAGATTCACAAAATCACTTTTCATTCATAAGCACGAGAAGTCATTTTAAATTTACTTTTGACATATTCCTACCGTTCAAAAAGATAGCACGTTTGCCGACATTAACCCGTGGATACGTAACAGAGTTTGATGTAAGTATAGGCTACCCAACGTGCATCCGTACATGGATGGAAAACTGCTAACAGTCATTTAGAATCTAATATTTTAAAAGAAAATAGATTTTTCTTGGTATGTGGTGGTTCCGTTAAATAAATACCGAAAATAATTAACAATAATTATTTATAAATAAACCACTGCATTACAATAGGGTAGTTTTATGTTAACGGTTGTAATGTTATTGTATTCTACTTCACATGGAGTGGTTGAGTTGAACAGCACATGCTGGACTCCGCCCTAATAAAGTCCATTATTATTATTATTTACAAAGAAGGCGTTCCAAGCAACTACAATCCGATTGCTATATTACCAACAATATCAAAAGTATTTGAAACTGCAATGAAAAAACGCTTAGTAAACTATTTCGAAACAAAAAACATTTTTGTGCCATCGCAGAAAGGATATCGCACTGGTAGATCGACGGTGACGGCTCTAGCGAACATGGTGGACCAGATTGCAGAGAGCTTAGATTGTGGTGGGGAAGTGATTCTTTCTACTTGCGACCTCAGTAAGGTGTTCGACACCCTATCTGTCAACACTCTCCTGGAATAATTATTCTGGTATGGAGTCAGAGGACAACCTTTGCAATTTATAGAGTCCTACTTGTGTAACAGGGAACAGGTGGTCGTGTGGAATGGAATTTTATCGGAAGTACGAACAATAAGTACAAGAGCTCCGCAGCGGTCAGTATTAGGACCAGTATTGTTTATAACTTATGAAAATGACCCTTCGAGCAGCATAGGAGTGGGAAAGGTTAATCAATTTGCAGACGATACCTCGATACTGACATCAGCAAAGACCACGGATGAGGTATGGCAGCAATAACTTAAAAATCAACAAAGACAAACCTAATTATCAATAAATATCAACCAAATCAAACACTGGTACACAAACAGTTACGTTCCTGGGATAAAAATGACTAATAATCTTAAGTGGGATTGCCATGTGCAGGTGTTGCACAATAGGGAATTCAAATTAACCAAACGCCCTCTTCAGTAAGATATAAGTACTATTGACAGAGGGACACTTATACAGTTATTGTCATACATATTGCTGTGACTTCTTCTATCTTGGTCAATGACCAAAAATTGAATTAATAAATTAATGTACCTTAGTGATCTCAGGGTCTAAGTGTGAATTTATTATATTTTTATATCGGATGATGTGTCACAGTCTTATACTTATAGTGAGTTCTAGCTGTGATTGTGATGTTCACTTTCCTTAGATCTCCCTGGGATGGGTATAAATAAGTAGATATAGAATGTCAGCACAACTTATTTTATTTTATATATATATATATTTTTACAAAAACATTGTTGAATATCATTACTATGCAATACAATACATTATTCATTTTATTATTATTGTATCCAGTCCGTTTCATCTGCGGTACAAGCACCTTGCAATCCTTGATTCTTTACGAAATTGTTAATAATAAATAAAAATAAAATTCACTGCTCTAATCCTTCATGTATGCTCATATTACTAAATTGCCGTTATTCAACTGAAGCGTTATACCTCGTTGAGTCGCCCTGAACCAAGATTTGCACGTCAATCCAGAGCTTACTCAAAGAAGAATTTATTTTAAATTATTTAAACAATATTCTAAATGTTACTTGCCATCCGGAAAGTTTACTAATACCTCGTTAAACCGCTCTGGACCAAGATTCGCACGTCAATCCAAAGCATGTTCAAAGAAGAATTTATTTTAAATTATTTGAACAATATTCTAAATGTTACTTGCCATCCGGAAAGTTTACTAATACCTCGTTAAACCGCTCTGGACCAAGATTCGCACGTCAATCCAGAGCATGTTCAAAGAAGAATTTATTTTAAATTATTTAAACAATATTCTAAATGTTATTGCTACCCGGAAAGTTTACTAATGCCTCGTTAAACCGCTCTGAATTAAGATTCACACGTTAATCCAAAGCATGTCCAAAGAAGAATTTATTTTAAATTATTTAAACAATATTCTAAATTGCGTTGCCCGATAATTTATGAAACATTCATGAAGGTTCTTTTATTTATTTAGTTTAGAATTGCAAGATGGAGTTTATTTTATAGTGCTTGTACTCACTTTTCTTGGTTATATAACGTCTCGAACTCCTCCTGGTAGTCCAATCCCTCCATTTTTATTTAAATTTATTGTAGTTGCTTTTGTACGGTTCAACACTGGTATTTCGCGCCTTTATATGTATCTGGCGCGCGGTTATCGTTGCCGCCTTTTATGACTACGACGTTTGAATCTTAAGGCGTTTATGCCTTTAGATCCTTTATTTCTTCGGCGCACTGGTTTAACTATTTTCTTTTAAGTTTTGAAGAGAATCAGGACTTCTTATCGACTGCCTTATTTTCGCTTGTGTCCCTCTTTTTATAATGATAAACATCTGACAAACGACTTATTTTTGTTTTAAGTCGTTCCTTTCGTTTGAATTTTCGTCTGCTACGCCCCCCGTGTTAATTTCGATAACTATCGAAATTACGTGATCATGTGACCTTGTTCCACCATGTTTGTTATTGTTGTCATTTACGTATTCTACATTTTTATATTTTATATTCTTTGGACCCTTGATTGATTTCATTTTAATGGTAGGTATCCTTTTATTGTATTTTATTATATTTACTAATGCTTTATTTATTTATTTTTAGCCTAAATGTCTTGAAGCATTTGTACGTGAATAAAATTATGTACCATCTCATATTTAGACGTACATTCAACAATGTCCTTTTTATTCTGTAAATATCAGTGAATTTGCATAGCCAGCATAATGTTTTATTTTCAATGATGAACTAGGCCACAATATTTACATTCTGGATGCGTTAGTGTATATCGAAAACAAGCAAATCATATATCTTTGTATGCGTTTTGGTGTCCCTACGGACGAAAATATAATTGATCTTGTGACCGTGAAATAAGTGGTATATATTTATTTATTTATGTATATAGACCTTTGTTTAATATTGTATTTTTGGTTTTAGCTTGGTCTTTCTTAGAATATATTCGTGTAGAGAAGAAAATAAACAAATCGTGCCCCTTACGTACACTCAATAATATTTTATACAGAAAATATAAGTGAAACGTGTATAGTGATACATAACATTTATTCTTGACAATGTTGGTGGTTATAATATTGATATTCTTGGTGATTAGTTCCTATTTTTGAACTATTATCGCTGCTAAGGAATGTATTACCCGGTTGACCTACTTTTCTATTGACTGCTAGTAATACTGCTTTAAGTTATTATATCCTTTTTATTTTACGGAGGTCAGTATTTGAATATTGTTTTATGGAATATTTAACATAATTTTGTGCTCTAATTTATTTAAACATTGTTTTATATTTTTCATTTTTATTTTTAATTGTGAATGCTATTATTTTTACGGGTATGCAACCCATATTGCATTTATGTGTATACTACTGCCTAGTTATTAAGAATGAGTAAATACCCATCGTTATTGTACAATTTGAATTATATAGATATATTTTTACTTATAAATTAGTGGATTATTATCTATTTATTTATTGAAATATAAGATTATAATTTATACCTAACATGTAAGCTTATATTTATTTAAAATAAACACAGTGATATTTTATTTTTGTTGATTTTTATTTGTTTGGTTTCTTTATTTTATCTATTTATTTATTTACAAGAAAATACCACAGCATATCCCAAGTTAAGAAACTGTCAATATGCCATAGTTGACTACTAAAAATATGCGCGTATTGCATTTTCTTTACTTAATGGTATTTTCTAAACTTTTATTTAACTAATATTCTAACGTCTAAATTTTTCTATATTCTTATGTGGGAACTATCCCTTTTTGTTTCTTAATATCTATTTACATAACTTAAGTGCTATAATCTTGGGAACTATCCCTTTTATTTCCTTAATACCTATTTACATAACTTAAATAATGTGTTCTTGGCGCTATCCCTTTTTACTTTAATACCTTATTTATCTAGCTTAAATAATATAATTCTGGGAACTATCCCTTTTTGTTTTCTCAATGTTTATTTATTCTTAAATAGTATAATCTTGGGAGCTGTCCCTTTTTATTTTTGTCATATTTATTTACATAACTTAAATAATGTAATCTTGGGAACTATCCCTTTTTATTTTTGTCATATTTATTTACATAACTTAAATAATGTAATCTTGGGAACTATCCCTTTTTATTTTTGTAATATTTATATACAACTTAAATAGTATAGTTTTGGGAGCTGTCCCTTTTTATTTCCTCATGGGTTCATATTTTTCATCGTATGAGTTTCATATTTTAACTTTCCTCCCTTCATTTTTGTTTGAATTTTTACACCTTTCATTTACAATCGGAAAGTGATACTTAATTTATCTACAGTGAAACATATACAAATATATAATAAATTGGAGATATCTTCTTCGTGTGGGTTCAATATCTTTTGCGTGGCATCAATTAAGCCTACAATTGATATTCATATATAAAATCTTATCGTCTTCCACATATCAGTCGGGGAATTTATCTTGAATAAGTAGTATTTTCTTTTTATTTTCTTCATGTTACCTGCCCAAAAAGAATCTTTTAAAACTATCGTAGCAAACCACTGGGTATCTGTGTGCTTCATTAATAAAGTTTCTTTTGAATCTTCTATATTTTTCTCTTTTACAGCGACAATTGGTCTGATAAAGTTCACTTCTGCTCTTTCCATTATATTGTTCTTCAGCATTTCTTTTATTTCTATAATTTCACTTAAATAATATTTATTGGGAATATGGATAGATTTTCACATAGAAGGGTCCCTTTTCCATTTACCTCGAGCTTATGCTCGTAATTTCTTACCAAGCCAGGACTGTCATCAACTAGTCTCTTGTGCTTATTTAAAAGATTGCTCACATGATTTTTACACTTTTCATTGCAATTTATACTTGTACCATCCCTTTTTGATGTGAAGTCCTTATTCTTTGGATGCTTCACGAGATGCGTACATTTATTGTCATATGAATTGTTAATCATTTCTTGCGTGAGTTCCTTTTCTATTTCTTCTACATATAATTTATTAATTAATTTTATTTATTTCTTTACTGGTGCTTCTTCGCTCCATGGGATGTCATATTTCTTATGTGAAAAGTCTTGTCCTTCATATCTAGTTTTGTGCTATATTGACCTTAAAAAGTCCATTCCCAATATGCAATTGCAATTCAAATTATTTACTACTACAAATTCTGTCAGTAGGTTTATTTTATTTATTTTTACATTAACGCAGAAAACTTCATCAATGGTTACCAAAAGTTTTTTATTTTGCTGTAATTAAGTTTATCTTCTTTATAGATATATACCGTCCTTGTTTCTCTAAATTTTCATTCATAACGCTGTAGTCGAGTAGCTTTTATTTATTTTATTTTCTTCCCCAATTCTGATTGATATGTGTGGTAGTTCAGTGGTACTTTCATTGGATCTTCTTATTTGTATATGTCTCGTTTCATTTTCCTTGATTGGGGTGTCGTCGTTGGCTAAGGTAGGAGTAGGGTAGCCACGTCCCATCGGAGGTCCCCAATTTATCCTCCGCCGTGCTCCTTGATTGGGGTGTCGTCGTTGGCTAAGGTAGGAGTAGGGTAGCCATGTCCCATCGGAGGTCCCCAATTTATCCTCCGCCGTGCTCCTTGATTGGGGTGTCGTCGTTGGCTAAGGTAGGAGTAGGGTAGCCATGTCCCATCGGAGGTCCCCAATTTATCCTCCGCCGTGCTCCTCGGTTGGGGTATCGTCGTTGGCTAAGGTAGGAGTAGGGTAGCCACGTCCCATCGGAGGTCCCCAATTTATCCTCCGCCGTGCTCCTTGATTTATTGGGAATTTATTTTCCCAAAATCTTGAGGCGAAAGTCAATAATGTTTTTGTTATGCCGAAGTATATCCTCGATGTACGTCGTTGGTGTTCTAAGTTCCCTATCTTCTTGGTTACTTGAACGTGTATTTGTTGAATGGTAAAGTGATACTTTATTTTCTTTATTTATTTCTGTGGCTATACTTATTCTTCCCTTTTCCATTAGTGCAACCTCTTCGGTCCCCCTCAGTGTGTTGACTTCTTTGTGTGTCATTATAACCTTTCCAATTTTAATACTAAGTGCCTGTCGTTTCCATGAGCCTGTATATTTTCCTGCTCCTATGAGTATTTCTAATGTTTGCCGTGAAATGTATAGATGTGAAATTTTGTTATCTTCTTCTTCATATAGCAACGTGTCCAACTGTGTTCTCAAAATTTTCTTATTGGAATCCATGTATTTGGTTCTTCTCCATGTATGTATTATTGTGGAGGTTTCTTTGACTTTTGTTACTCTTTGTGCACCATCTTCATGGGTTGGCATATTCCTCATAATTTCTTCGTCGTTCGTTGCGTTGATGTTTATTATTTTATTTTCTAATGATTCTTCTTCGTCAAATCTTCCTTTCGTTTCGTCCATTTTGTCATTTGTTCTGTTTATCAGTGATCTGTACGTATTCTCACACCTTCTTGTATTATCCCTTATTACTTTGGTTAAACCTGACACAGACTTTGTTATTTTGTTATCTAAATTAGCATTTAACTGACGCATCTCTGTTCGAAAATCTTGGAATCCCTTGTCGATCTTTTGATTTAATTTATTTAGATTTTCATTGTTTGCTTTGATTTCTTCTTTCATGTTCTCATTGTTTGATTTCATTTCTTCTTTCATGTCTTTCATGTTCTCATTGTTTGATTTCATTTCTTCTTTCATGTGTAATAGGACTTGAAGCAAGTTATCCATTTTATCTTCCGATGATTTTTCGGTTGTTCTCTTGAGAGATGTACTTCCAACGATCGGTTCTTCCAATTGATCACCTTCCAACTCTTGTTTCTCTGATTCTGAGCTAGAGGTTGAACGGTTGCTGCGAGAGTTATCTCTGTATCTAATAAACTGTGGTCTCGTTTCTTTATCTTCAATCTTTTCAGGTTTTTCGCCTTTATTCTTATTATTTTCATCAGCCATTTTTATTTTTATATTTTATTTTCTCTTATTCACCCTGTCCCAATAGGAGAATATTGTGCTTATGGCGTTATAAGGAAAGTAAATTCACACAGCCTTTTATCGTTAAGTGCCAAATCAAATGTTGGCCAACGATAATCCTATTATGTATGGGTGCCAAATTAAATCTTGGCCAATGATAAGCCTAGGACGTTGGATGCCAAATTAAGATTGATCTTGGCCAACGATAAGCCTACTACGTATGGGTGCCAAATTAAATCTTGGCCAACGATAAGCCCTTACCAGTTGTGCGCCAAAATAAATCTCGGCCAACGATAAGCCTAGGACGTTGGGCGCCAAAATTAATGCTGTGACTTCTTCTATCTTGGTCAATGACCAAAAATTGAATTAATAAATTAATGTACCTTAGTGATCTCAGGGTCTAAGTGTGAATTTATTATATTTTTATATCGGATGATGTGTCACAGTCTTATACTTATAGTGAGTTCTAGCTGTGATTGTGATGTTTACTTTCCTTAGATCTCCCTGGGATGGGTATAAATAAGTAGATATAGAATGTCAGCACAACTTATTTTATTTTATATATATATATATTTTTACAAAAACATTGTTGAATATCATTACTATGCAATACAATACATTATTCATTTTATTATTATTGTATCCAGTCCGTTTCATCTGCGGTACAAGCACCTTGCAATCCTTGATTCTTTACGAAATTGTTAATAATAAATAAAAATAAAATTCACTGCTCTAATCCTTCATGTATGCTCATATTACTAAATTGCCGTTATTCAACTGAAGCATTATACCTCGTTGAGTCGCCCTGAACCAAGATTTGCACGTCAATCCAGAGCTTACTCAAAGAAGAATTTATTTTAAATTATTTAAACAATATTCTAAATGTTACTTGCCATCCGGAAAGTTTACTAATACCTCGTTAAACCGCTCTGGACCAAGATTCGCACGTCAATCCAAAGCATGTTCAAAGAAGAATTTATTTTAAATTATTTGAACAATATTCTAAATGTTACTTGCCATCCGGAAAGTTTACTAATACCTCGTTAAACCGCTCTGGACCAAGATTCGCACGTCAATCCAGAGCATGTTCAAAGAAGAATTTATTTTAAATTATTTAAACAATATTCTAAATGTTATTGCTACCCGGAAAGTTTACTAATGCCTCGTTAAACCGCTCTGAATTAAGATTCACACGTTAATCCAAAGCATGTCCAAAGAAGAATTTATTTTAAATTATTTAAACAATATTCTAAATTGCGTTGCCCGATAATTTATGAAACATTCATGAAGGTTCTTTTATTTATTTAGTTTAGAATTGCAAGATGGAGTTTATTTTATAGTGCTTGTACTCACTTTTCTTGGTTATATAACGTCTCGAACTCCTCCTGGTAGTCCAATCCCTCCATTTTTATTTAAATTTATTGTAGTTGCTTTTGTACGGTTCAACACTGGTATTTCGCGCCTTTATATGTATCTGGCGCGCGGTTATCGTTGCCGCCTTTTATGACTACGACGTTTGAATCTTAAGGCGTTTATGCCTTTAGATCCTTTATTTCTTCGGCGCACTGGTTTAACTATTTTCTTTTAAGTTTTGAAGAGAATCAGGACTTCTTATCGACTGCCTTATTTTCGCTTGTGTCCCTCTTTTTATAATGATAAACATCTGACAAACGACTTATTTTTGTTTTAAGTCGTTCCTTTCGTTTGAATTTTCGTCTGCTACGCCCCCCGTGTTAATTTCGATAACTATCGAAATTACGTGATCATGTGACCTTGTTCCACCATGTTTGTTATTGTTGTCATTTACGTATTCTACATTTTTATATTTTATATTCTTTGGACCCTTGATTGATTTCATTTTAATGGTAGGTATCCTTTTATTGTATTTTATTATATTTACTAATGCTTTATTTATTTATTTTTAGCCTAAATGTCTTGAAGCATTTGTACGTGAATAAAATTATGTACCATCTCATATTTAGACGTACATTCAACGATGTCCTTTTTATTCTGTAAATATCAGTGAATTTGCATAGCCAGCATAATGTTTTATTTTCAATGATGAACTAGGCCACAATATTTACATTCTGGATGCGTTAGTGTATATCGAAAACAAGCAAATCATATATCTTTGTATGCGTTTTGGTGTCCCTACGGACGAAAATATAATTGATCTTGTGACCGTGAAATAAGTGGTATATATTTATTTATTTATGTATATAGACCTTTGTTTAATATTATATTTTTGGTTTTAGCTTGGTCTTTCTTAGAATATATTCGTGTAGAGAAGAAAATAAACAAATCGTGCCCCTTACGTACACTCAATAATATTTTATACAGAAAATATAAGTGAAACGTGTATAGTGATACATAACATTTATTCTTGACAATGTTGGTGGTTATAATATTGATATTCTTGGTGATTAGTTCCTATTTTTGAACTATTATCGCTGCTAAGGAATGTATTACCCGGTTGACCTACTTTTCTATTGACTGCTAGTAATACTGCTTTAAGTTATTATATCCTTTTTATTTTACGGAGGTCAGTATTTGAATATTGTTTTATGGAATATTTAACATAATTTTGTGCTCTAATTTATTTAAACATTGTTTTATATTTTTCATTTTTATTTTTAATTGTGAATGCTATTATTTTTACGGGTATGCAACCCATATTGCATTTATGTGTATACTACTGCCTAGTTATTAAGAATGAGTAAATACCCATCGTTATTGTACAATTTGAATTATATAGATATATTTTTACTTATAAATTAGTGGATTATTATCTATTTATTTATTGAAATATAAGATTATAATTTATACCTTACATGTAAGCTTATATTTATTTAAAATAAACACAGTGATATTTTATTTTTGTTGATTTTTATTTGTTTGGTTTCTTTATTTTATCTATTTATTTATTTACAAGAAAATACCACAGCAATATGTATGTGTTGCGTTTGTATTTCTTGTTGTTAGTGTTTGTTGTTTATTATTCTTCGCGTTAAAGTAGTTTTTAATCAAAACAGTTTTTTTGAAAACTATTTACCGACTGTGTGTTTAACAATTTGTAAGTATTTTAAGAATTATATCATTAATAGTAGATGTTTGAAATTAAGTGACATGGCATAAAGTACTGACATTTTTTTTAGGAATCATGGAAAAAGCATGCAAATATTTTTGGTCTAAGAAATTTTACAACAAATATGTTGATCATGGTGCTCAGTTTGAATCTGTGGCACGAGACTGCTACATAGAAAATTCTAAATGTCAAGTCATTCAAACAGGTCTCATAGTAAGTAGTCAACATAAGTGGCTAGCATGCTCACCTGATGGAATTGTGTTTGACGGTAATGCACCAGCAAAATTACTATAAATAAAATGCCTATTTGAAGGTACGTAAATATTACCTAAACAATAATGCAGACAATTACAAATCTATTTCTTTTTTAGGAACTACAATAACAGTAAAACAATTAATTAGACGATGTAACTTTACTGTAATAGAAAACAATGAATTTTCCCTAAAGAAGAAACATGCATATTATGATCAAATTCAGTCGAGTATGGTAATACTTAATATTGAGGAATGCGATTTAATCATCAGTGGATAACACATTTGCAAAAATAAATGTGAAATTTGATGAAAATTTTGCTAATATTTTGTTGCAAACATTGCAACGTAATTATTTTAATAATATGCTTCATATGTTATGTATAAATAAATAAAATGAAATAAAAAGTGTTTTATTTGTATTTATTGCTTTCACTTTACTAACAATAAGTAGTACAATATAGTTGTGTAACATTTCAAATTGGCTGAAGTGTATGAATTTTAAAAAATATCACAGCAGCTTGCATATAAAACTATATTTTAAATTAAATGTGCAAAAAAATTCATTTAAATAAAGCAAAATATACAACGGCAGATTGAACAAAATGTGAGTTACAATAAAAAGGGTGTAAAAAATATACATACATGGGCAGAATATGAGTTGAAGCATGATAGGTATATTAAACTCTAACACTAGAGAAATTTAAATGTTTTAGATGCACTTTGTTTACACAAGAAATTTGTCATCACTTAAAATTGGCTCTAATAAATTTACAATAGCACAGATATGCACTTTTGCTCTTGCTATTTCAAAATTACGCTGAGCCTCTTCTTTAGATAGCTGCGTGTTCTTTTTCAAAAATGGTGGTCTTATAAGTTTAATGAAATGACTATCAGTTATATCTTCAATACAAAAGCCTTTATCCACCATAATGGCATCCTGGTGCATATCTAATAGACCAATGATCCCACATTGTTCAAAAATAGCTTTACCATATGCCTTGCTAATAAATGTTATTAATCCACCAGGACTAACACCTGTCATGAACTTTATTGTTTTTGCCCGTTTATAATGTGAGTAAATATTCGACAACACAGATTTTTCGATCGTTGAACTGTTATTTCCGTGCAATCTACAATAACTCGAACATTAGAAAATTTTTTAAAACAAATTGATACATTTTTTTGACATTCCTCCAATGTTGGCCAAACAATTACCAGTTTTAATATTACTTCTGATTTAGATATCATATCGTGGAATATTAATTTACAACTCTGGCTTTAAAGTGATGTAAATATTGCAGCAATGACAACATAACGAAGCCCAGTTTTTATCTTCATGAAAGTGATAATAATACGATCCTTTACAGTTAATTTGTGTATCCGTGCATCAGGAAAGTGGCTTTCTATTAAGTCGACCAAGACATTTAATATTTGCAAATTTGTAAGCCAGTTAATAAACTTAACCTTACATTACTTTCAATGGTTGCAATAAAAGATGCTATAATATATAATATCTCCACTCTTCACTTGCGTACCTTCATCTTCACTATTTTTCTGTGGAGTCATTAATTCTAGTAAACCTTCTACAGCAATTTTTTCTTTTTCTTGCATAGAGCACATTGTTTCTCAGTCACACTGTCATTCCTGGAATAAATGCAGTTGAGGTGTCGGGCGTTTTTTGGCAAAATGACTAGTGTACCTTATAGAGGACCTCTAATTGAACAACTTTTACTTATAAAATTATGGGTGGAAATGTACAGAAATGGAGATAAAAAATAAATTAGGTACTCACCGAGTGAATTTTGCAGGTTACATCACATGTAAGATATACCATATAGATCATTAAAATAATGAAAATCACAATAAATGATGTTTACTTCACATTATCACACACAATTTAGTTCACTTTGTATGTTTTCTTATTACTTTTATTCAATTTTAAAAACACCATCGAATGTCAACAAAACAACTGATATACACGTGATCTCATCCACCGGAAGCCGCCCATTCTAAGTTACATGCGGTCTAACGGACTCAAACGAATGGTTTCCATAGAATTATTTACTGAGTAGAGGCCCATCTAAATTGTGTCTATATTTCAAAATTACAGGCAAATTAGTTTAAAATACGTTAATTATTGACAGATTTGTAGTTTATTTTATTTCCTTTTAATATTTATTTGTAAATTACATGCGAATCCGTAACAAAATATGTAATAAAATATAAATTATTTATAGATTGTAGTTTATTTTATTGGCTTTTAATATTTATTTGTAAATTACATGCGAATCAGTAACAAAATATATCATAAAATGTAAATTATTTATAGATTTGTAGTTTATTTCATACACCATGTTTTTTAAAATTACATATATAAAATCTATTAAAGAAGTAGGTATGTTGTGAAATAAAGAGTGGTGGGAAGGCAGATAGTTAAAAAAAATAGCTGTATAATATGAAAGTAAGCAATATGACCCCCGCCCCTCCCCGCGCACACAACAAAACAAAATACGATAAATGAATGGAAATTGCAATGAAAAACCATATGAACCATAAATACTTCAAATGTAATAACGTACTTGTTTATTTGCACTTATTTAATTTTTAACAATGCATTTTAAAATTAATAACTGTAATTTTCGCAGGCGCATCATTTGCTCCAAAGTGTATTATAATTGTTTTCATAAAATACTAATTTTTATAAGGTTTGATTAAAAATTTGCTGCAATGGCATAGTAAAATTCACCTTCTTTTTATAAATCGACATTTTGCCGGTCATAATTAAATCACTAGGAGTCGTGCCAACAAATACCTTTAGTAAGTTTCATTAATAAAATTGTTTCGGTTAAGTATAAACACGATTCTTCGGTAGTAGGTAATACAAGAATTTATTAATATATGTTTAAATGTTGCCATGGTTATAATCACTACTTTCGCATCCTTTTCCCTTTATTATACCGGGATATCGACAATTAAATTGGTCAATGGTGGTCATGGATTTTAAAATTATTGTCGTAGCGTGCATCGTACATTTAAGTATGTCATAATTTTTTGAATGTCAAAATCTGTCAAGTTATTGTGTTTATGATTTAAACTATGACAAGCGTTTTACATTCCATGACCAACATTGACCAATTTACTTTTTGATATCATAGTATATATTTGTTTAAGTCTAGATGATAGTACATACTATACATGAGCGAGATAGGGGAATAAGGTACAGTTTCACTCAGACTAGACCAACTCGTGTTTTGTCGGCTCTCGGGGAAACCGGTAGGTAATACAGTGCCCGAGAGCCGACAAAACACGAGTCGGTCTACTGACACTGAACCTTATTCCCCTATCTCACCCATGCACACACTAGCAGTCACCGTAAACCACCTACCTCTATTATCCATTTTTTTAAATTGCCTTATTACCTTTTGCGTACGTAAATAATTTCCTATTTAAACCTGTTTCATATTATAAACGAACTGACATAAATATTTTATATTTTCTTTGAAAAAGTGAGATGTGGCCACCACACGACTTTCTTATACGTATGAGCGTTTCAAACTACATATACAAATTTAAGAATTTTTTATACAAAACTTATTCAAAATCCTATTCTAAGTACTTTCATTCTCTTAATAAATCGCTATAGAATGCATACTTTGCAAGATATTCGAAAAAAAGTGCTACTCGCTAAGAGTAAAAGTGCCACTTCCGGTCCGAATTTTGAAATTACATGTATAGAAAAAATATTGCAAATTCAACTCAACTTTTGTACTCTTAATAAATATATATAGAATGCATAATTTACGACATATCTGCAAAAAATCGCTATTCGGTAAGAGTAAAAGTGGTACTTCCGGTCCGAATTTTGAAATTTTTTTTATACAAAAGATATTGAAAATTATAATTTAAATACTTTTATACTCGTAATATATCTGCCTAGAAAGCATGACTTGCGAGATATTCGCAAAAAACTGATTTTCGATAAGAGTAAAAGACCTACCTCCGGATAGAATTTCTAAAAACCTTTTTAACCCTGCAGTTGACGCGCGGATCACATATGTGCTCCACGAAAACAATTTCTACCACTACTTTTACAATAGTGATTGTCGGGTTGCCAACGCTTCAGTACCTTCCTAGCAACATCTGATCTTTTATTTCAGCACGTTACCGCTTCTCTCTGTCTACAGTTGTGTTCTTGAAATTGATTTTGTCACTATTGTGCTCCACGCGTCGAATAGCGTGACTATTATTTTTGAAACTACGTTATAGTTTTGGTAAGTTTATTTTATTGAAATCTGGCTGTAGAGTTGTTTTTATGTATTTATTAGGATTGATAATGTCTGAAAGAAAAAGAATAAGAGTTGACGATCCAAAGTTTGAGTCGGTGACACTAGAATAGTTGTAGCAAGTTGAAGATGAGGAAGATCTTTCTGTTGAAGATGCTGATGATGAATGGCCAGAGGAAAGTGAAGCATCTGACGAAGCTACAGATGCTGAGGACTTGTGCTCAGAGTACGATTCTTCTTCACAGCAAGAACTAGATTCAGACGACGATTCCGAAGTAGCGAAACATGAGACTCCAGTTGCATACTACGTAGGCAAGGATACTATTACCAAGTGGAAAACGGTGTGTCCTCCTCTGAACTCAAGAACACGGGCCGCTAATATTGTCCTACGATTACCTGGACCAAAAAACGAAGCAAAAAATGCCAAAAGAGAATTTCAATGCTTACAACTGTTTTTAGATGATAAAATAATAGATACAATAACACAGTCTACCAACGTGTATATCAATAATATTAGAATCAAATACGCGCGTCTTAAAGATTGTAAAGTAACAGATAATGAGGAAGTTGAAGCATTAATAGGTATTCTATATCTTGCAGGAGTTTTAAAATCTGGACGCCAAAATATTTTGCAGATGTGGGACAACAGTAAGGGCACAGGTGTTGAAGCAATATATCTGACAATGTCTGTATCTCGCTTTCGTTTTCTAATGAAATGTATTAGATTTGATAATATTACAACTAGAAATCAAAGAAAAGAATTGAACAAATTAGCTCCCATAAGAGACCATTTCGAAAAGTTAATCCAGAATTTTCAGAAAAACTATACACCATCTTAGTATTTGACAGTAGATGAGCAACTACTTGCATTTAGGGTCAAATGCCCTTTTAGACAATACATACCCAGTAAACCTGCAAAGTATGGGATAAAGATTTTCGCATTAGTTGACACAAAGAATGCCTACACATAATATGGAAATATATTGTGGTAGGCAGCCCGAGGGACAATACAAAGTTGAGTGGACTGGGGCGCATGTGGTCAAAACAATGGTGAAACATATTGAAGGCACGGGTAGAAATATTACAACTGATAATTATTTTACAAGCGTTCCATTAGCCATAGAATTACTAGATAAAAAGCTGACTATTATAGGGACGATTCGTAAAAATAAGACCCAACTGCCGCCTGAATTTGTAGTCGGAAAAAGTAGACAATTAAATAGTTCTTTATTTGGCTTTTACCAGGGAAAATGCACTTTGGTCTCGCATTGCCCAAAAAAGAATAAAGTTGTACTGGCTTTATCAACAATGCATCACGACATGGCTATTGATGAGTATACTGGAGAGCAGAGCAAGCCGGAATTAATTACTGATTATAATAGAACTAAATTTGGTGTTGATTTAGTAGATCAGCTCTGCACTCAATATGACGTGTCCAGGAATTCTCGTCGTTGGCCTCTTACAGTATTTTTTGATCTTTTAAATATTTCTGCTATAAATGCTTATGGTATTTATAAACTTAATAATGTATCAACAAAAATCACAAGAAGAAAACTTTTGCAAGAGGTAGCGTTCCATCTAATAAGACCTGTCATGTTCAAACGGTTCCAAAATCCCCACATATCACCCCAAATAAAGCAACGCATAGGATTTTTACTAAAAATCAGTAACGAAATTCCAAAAGAAATAGAAAATCGTAACTCAACCACTGGACGTTGCCATTTGTGTGGAAGAGCGAGAAACAAATCCACGAGAAAATCTTGCAGTAACTGTAATCGGTGGACCTGTCCGGCACATCTGAAACTAATTTGCATGAACTGCGCAGATGAAAAACAACATTCCATTGTGTCAAATGAAGATTGTTAGAAGAACATAGCTAAGCTTTAGTTATTTTACTTCATTGATTTTGTTCCTTGTTTAATGTTTAGTTTAAATGTCCAGCATAACCATTTTGTTTTGACAATTACTAAAAGGTCGTTTAATTATAAACACAAACATGTTTTTTAATGTAAATATTGTTTTTTATATAGATAATTACTGTTTTAATAAATTTTGTGCAATATACTTGTGCTAATATCAAGTTTAGTATTAAAACATTAATGGATTACAATTGTGCTCCATGCGTCTAATGGTGTTAAAAAATCCGGCGCGTCGACTGCAAGGTTAAGATAATTTGTCTCAAATTTAATTTTGAGTACATTTCAATTCTTTATAAGTTTGTTTAAACTTAGTAATTGGCGAAATATTAGCAAAATTCGAATTTCTCACTGAAGTAAACTGCTACGTCTGGTCTACCGATTTTACTGAAAATCTAATCAGATCTCACGAGGGAGATTATACACGTAAATATAAAATTTGGAATTGATATCTACAGCGGTTTGATCGCTATCGTGGTCACACACAGACAGACAGACACACACACAGACACACAGACAGACAGACAGACAGACACTTTTTGAAAACCACATTTTCGGTATCAGGGGACTTCAAAACGTGGATATCTGCAAAAATCTCGAGGTCGAAAAATTTCATCATCACAATACTTCCTTATACTACCTATAAGAAAGTAAAAGTGGTTTTTAAAAATTTCTGTGTGTCTATTCTAAATTTTGCATTTAGTAGTATTGTTACGTTTAAAAAGCAGCGGACAACATTTATTCATTAATCCCTGTATATTACATGTTAAATATTTTAGTTCAGTATTAATTCAAATTGTATTTCACATTCCAAATAAATTACGTCTTAAAATTCTTCAACATTCAAATCTGCGTCGCATATATTATTCCGTTTTATAATATTCGATAAGAAATATTTAGTTTATGAAGGAAATTTAAGATTGGCGACGTATGCATTTTCTTTTTTTGTCCAAGTTATCTAAATGTTCTCATAGTTTGTTGTATGGAACTACGTATTTTGCAATATTGCGTATTTGGCATTTTCTGGTGGCGTGATACAACAGCGCCTTACTGTCGCCAATTTCTTTCCAAAATACCCCTCTCCAGGTCCGAGATTTTATAAGGGCGAAGCGCATCCAAAATCATTTACTATTACAACATTCACCAACACCATGGCATGACTATTACAACATTCACCGTAACGTCAGTATTACATTCTTTTAGTTTAGTACAAATTAAGCAGTGAGTGGTAGTTAGATATATCGTAACTCAAGTCCCGGCGTCGGTCGCTAAGCCCTGCGATGAGGATGTCCAAGGGAACGAGATGTTATTATCCAGAGTAGGGTACTTACGCCGATTCTGGACCCTCCTCCCCCTCTCACCCAGCTCCCCCTCACCCCCCTCGCCCTAGTGGCGCCCTCTGCCAACCCAACTGATGTGGCGCCCCCTCGCGGTCGCCAACCCAACTAAAAATTGCAGATTTCATCATTACCAACCCAACTAAAATTGCAGATTTCATCATTACCAACCCAACTAAAAATTGCAGATTTCATCATTACCAACCCAACTAAAAATTGCAGATTTCATCATTACCAACCCAACTAAAAATTGCAGATTTCATCATTACCAACCCAACTAAAAATTGCAGATTTCATCATTACCAACCCAATGTGGCGCCCTCTGACGGCCACTAACCAAACTAAGAAATGGCAGATTTCATCATTACCAACCCAATGTGACGCCCTCTCACAGCCACTAACCAAGAAATGGCATCTCTCATGATTACCATAATGCAGCATCCTCTCACGGTCACTAGCCAAACTAAGGTGACGTCAGACAAAATGGCGGACCATCAAGATGGTCTTTGTTTCTAGAGAATTCCTGAATAAATTACCAGGCTTGCTATCGCGCTTCTCAATGTACTTCAAACAGGTCTAAACATGTTTCCAGCGGAAACCGCAACGGCTGTCTGCTTCTGTGATAGCCGCATGCGCAGAAAATATAAAAAGCACCCCCTGATGGATACTAGCCCAACTAAATATTAAATATATAAGAATTTCGAATGTAATATCATCAGTATCAATTGCAAAACAGTGTAGCACCTTCTATATAGTATAATGGCGGTGCAATACGAGAAATTTGATAACTTTTTGTCTGCTAATGGTATTGAAATACCTATCATAGTGCGAGATTGGTTATTATCCTCGGAATTGAATCAAAGTGATTGTTTATTCATAGCGACATTCGCATATCAAAACATGCAATATTTTGATATCGATGAATTAATGAACGTTTTGGAATATTGTAACCCAAATATGAGCCAACTTAAGAAGTGGTACATTTATAGTGAGTATGAATATATATGTGAACCTGATTTAGATCCTCATGCAGAAATTTGCGTATTCGACATAGAAACATCGACTGTACTGACTTTAAATAAGAGCATACCGAAGATGTTAATGAGTTGGTATCCTCAATATAATCATCCTGAATTGGACTATAATGACGAGCTTGCCGCGACTGGTGGTGGATATGTTATATACGCTCATCAGAAGTGTTTCGCAAGTAGCTAACATGTACAGACCCGCCTAAACATGTCTAGACTTGCTGGAAATACATCAGTCGACAATGTCCGTTGAAAGCAGGCGGAGGGTTCTTAGACAGAAGAAGGACTTGTTGAACATTAGAATTATGAGGTTTATATCCGAAATTGAGAAAATCAAATCTGATTTAGAAATGTATGCGTTGGTAACAAATATTAGTAAAATAAAGCTATAAAATGGAGAATATGGAAAAATATATGATTAGGTCTTTTGTTGTACACTTTATATAATTTTATAAATAAATATATGTAATATACATTATTAAATAAAGAGAATATAACATCCAACATTTTTTCCTTAAAATACCCCTTTTAGATATATATAAAGTGCATCTCACTTAAAGAAATGCGTAGACATAGAAGTCATATTTTTAATGTGAGTATATAAGAATAATGTTTTGCAGCTGAACGTTTATACCTTCTCACGATTAAAAACTTCCTATATTGCTTTATACAGGATGTTGGGATACGGATATGTAATTCACCTTAAATAAAAATGCGTGCATGTATAGAATTAATACTTTTTTTATTTTTATATAATCATAATATACAGTTTTAATAAAATTACAAAACATTATCCTCCTCAATCCAGCTATTATGTGAATTATCGAACCCTAACCATTTTACATAAGCTTTTCCGTCCTTTACACGTAATACTTTTTCAATCAGATATACATCTTTATGTTTAGTTTTCTGCAATTCATGTTCGTAGAAACAACCCAAAATCGGATCTCCATTCATATCCTCCAGCATATATGTTGGCGGATTTGTAGCATTAGCTTTAATAATCTTGAACAATTCACTACCCCAGTTCCTGAGATAGCCTTTCGAGAAAACACTTTTGAATTTACTTATCCGCACGATGTCACCAACTTTATATTTCCGCTTCACAGCTGTTTGCACATCATTGTAGATAGTAGAAAGCAGGAGCTTCTCATTCTTTTTAGTCACATCGCAAGGTCGCATTTTAATTGTTCGATGCTTTGTTTTATTATACGTATCAGTCACGGAGGGTAAAATATCTATCCACTTATAGCTACCTCTCATTGTAAATTCCTTATATAATCTACCCTTTAGCGTACGAATAACACGTTCGGCAATAGACGCTTTCATTGTACTATATGTTGAATAATGGTTTATACCATATTTCTTCATGAGATTTTGAAATCGAGTATTATAAAACTCTTTACCATTGTCGGACTGTATATTTTTCGGCTGTCGAGTGTCTTGTAGAATGCCTTCCATAGCATTACATACATCCAGACCGGTTTTCGATTTAAGGGGTTGAGTCCATAAAAATTTCGAGAAACAGTCTATAACCACAAGTATATATCTATACCCGCCATTCTCTCGTGCATGAGGTATAAATTCAGCCAAGTCAATCTGCCAAACATCGTCAAACCCTCTAATAATGAAGCGACGTCTGGGAAAGAATCTACGAGCCGGTCTATGCAGCTCATCAACTAAATGACGCTTAATACTATTCATAATTAACAATTATTGTTCAGCGTGTTAATACATCATGTAGGTAGAACAATGCGATGGTAAATGAATTAAAATTATGTCTCGTCTCTATGGTCTTGCGAGCGGTCGGGGTGGTGGTGGTGGTTGTGGGGGTGGGGAATTCCCTGATTTCTTTTCAAGTTTTTTTCTTATAGCTTCCAGTTTAGCATTGAGTTTAACCTCAATTCTACTCTCAACACTTTTTTCCATTCGATACAGCTTTTGATTAGTTTCAGCTTGTAGAGTATTTGCACTAACTTCGACAATCCCTTTGATTGTATCCAAGTTAACGCCCTTATTTAAATTATTTTTCAGTGCAAGTATTTCACCATCCAATTCCTTCTTAATTTTTTCAATCTTATTACTAACTTCAGAATTTGTAGCATGGTTTTTTCTTAAAACATCAAATTTAGCATCAATCTTCTTCTCAACACTAGCTTGCATCTGGTTTAATTTCCCATTAATCGACTGTTGCACATTATTTACACTAACATTAACAATACCCTTAAATATATCCAAATTAACAGTTTTATTTAAATTAGTTTTAAATGCATTCAAGTTCTCATCCAATTCCCTCTTAATTTTATCGATCTTGTCACTAACCCAGGTGTTTGTTGCGAGATTGTTCCTTAAATTGTTTAGTTCATTTTCGATTCTATTCTCAACAGCAGTCTGCATATGTTGTATGATATCACTAATATCCTCAGCCACTTTGGAATTCGAGGCGTCTATTTTTATTTGAATATCACTCACCACATTATCAATCCTTAGATCTATTACGCCAAGTATTCTAGATAGGTGACGCTTATTAACAGAATCCTGATCGTGTATAGGATCTGCTACACGACAAATACGTTTACCGCCAATATCAACATCACCTTCCTCTGTTAATGGCAGAGATGGCTTTTGACGTTTAACGCTAGCTTTACCGCTGCTAAGATATCGGCCAAATTTGTCTACACTCATGACGATACTGAGGAAAAGAATGATAGTATTAAATATTTATTCAATTACGCCGCATTCTTTAAGCTCCTCGATGATCGACTGCATTTCATTATGGGTACTTTCATTGCCAGAATCCCGAGAGGCCTTCAAAAGTTTAAGACGATCCACGAGCTCGTTTATGTCGTCCCAATAGACATATTGATATCTATCATTGGTGTTGGAAACAAGCATGCTGCCTATATGTCCGCCAGACCATGTTTCTGAAGTCGAACTGGAATATTTAGCAAGAAGAGGTTTTATTATTTCACGCCATTTGTGGCCTCTAGTCCCCCTCAAGTTATTTTTGGGTTGGAACAGTTTGCGGTGCACATTAGTTTCGTGTAAAATATCATAGTAATGTGATAAATCCTCCTCATTATATCTACTTGGGCTAGTTTTAAATATTAATTCATAAAGACCACGAGAACCCGTAAACAGCTTATTATTGATTATTATGTCTTTACCATCTAGATATAATGTATGCCCACCCAATTTCAATCTATTTGTTTCGTGTTCGAATGTAACACCATACGTTGTATCATATACATTGCTTGTATCTTGAAAAAGACCTCGCACAAACTCTCTCGGTAAAGGATTAAGATCTCCATAAAACGCGTTATGTGAATGCGGATCCTCTTCCACCAATGGATTAGACTGCTCATCGAATGGATTAATCGAAGAGCTCTTTTCTATCTCTTGTTTTTTTATCAGCTTTCCTCTATTTTTCAAAGTGTTTGTAATATTCATTATGGGCTCCTTAATTGTTTGTGTTTCCTGTTTTATTGTTGTGTTCAAACCTTCTAGGTTCTCAGTAATGGGCTTAAACATTTTTCGTATTAAATAATCTTCATCGGAACGATTAAGCTTCAATTGCATATACTTATTCCTAATAACTTTACTTGCCTTAATAATATCACGCTTCAATTTCTCATAATCCATTTTTCTACTATTAACTGCCTGCCTGCGCATGATTATTTGCAGACAGATATATATTAACTGAATAAAATGAATAATTCACCAGCATATATAGCGATCAAAACCCTTCCTATAACGACCATTATGCAAATCACTATCCTTGTCTATCACCAGGAATCCGTATTTATCTTTCCAACACTCACCACAAACCGATTTAAACCGCTCAAATGACATGTCAACTCCAACATGATCGTTGTAAATATGTTGTAGATTTGTATTATCCTGCTTAAATAATACCAAAAAATTAGCATTATCCCTAACTAGCTGTTTCGGAATACTAGTATAAGTTTGACATAAATAAAAGCTATCAACACACTTATGTCTACCCATACAAAAATATTTTCTAATATTGTTTTGCTTATCGCAAGCCACATCATCAAAAATGAATATCGAATTTCTCTCAGCCTCCATGGGGTCTATTATATCATCATTCTCCTTACAAGGAAAATATTTCACATCTTTAACATTATTTAAAACATTCTCCAACAGCTTATATTTAGCTTGATATAAAGACTTGGAATAAATGTATACGTTTTCGAACTTGAGACCATTTTCATTGAATAATAACGATAGCATGAGATTTGTTTTCCCAGAGTTTGATGCACCACAAAGTAGCGCTCTAATGGAGTTCTGTAGTAGGCTGCTATGTTTCCGAAATTTACCCTTTTCATCAACGTCCAAATCCAAGTTGATTATTTCAAGTGCATCCTTCTGCTTCACAAGTCTCATGGTGAATGAATTATATATAAATTGTTGGATGTTTATAAAGCTAATTCATTTCGATGCTAACTTTTAAAGAGGGCGGAGGTGTCGTGAACTCGATAATCAACAAGTTGCCTATAGAGCTTCACCTGCCAGGTGGGTACATGTATTGTGGTCCTGGTACAAAGCTCCAGAAACGTTTAGCACGAGGTGATCCCGGCATTAATCCATTGGATGCGGCTTGTCGGGAACACGATATCGCATATTCACAACATAAAGATTTAAAAGATAGACACGAGGCAGATTTGATATTGCAAGAAAAAGCTTGGAATCGTGTAAAGTCAGCAGACGCAAGTGTTGGTGAAAAGACAGCAGCCTGGTTGGTGACTAACGCAATGAAGGCCAAAAGAAAATTTGGTATGGGCTTAAAGAAAAAAACTTTTAAAAAAATAGTGTGCACCAATGTTAAGAAGACTCTTAAGCGATTCGGGGGTGATATTAAACAGGGTGCTAAATCATCATTGGCAGCAGCTAAGGTTGCAATCAAAGAGGCTGGAGGTCGAAAACATATTAAAACCCCCAGAATAATCCCCATACCGAAAGTTGGAGGCGTATTGCCACTCATACCAATATTCGCCGGGCTAAGCGCTCTCGGCTCACTGGCAGGCGGTGTAAGTGGTATAACACAAGCAGTACTCAAAGCGAAAGCGGCTCGAAGTCAATTACGGGAAGCTGAAAGGCATAATAAAACTATGGAAGCTATCGCATTAAAAGGTAAAGGACTATATCTGAAGCCATATAAGCGAGGCTTAGGTTTATATCTAAAACCATCAAAAAACTAATAAGTCGACTGCCTCAAAGAGCATTAACCGATCATGATATTTTGAAATATGCGAAATATATTCACCATTTTAGAGGTGTATTTATGAGGGATACTCTACCAAAATCACCCAACAAAAATGAAAGCGCAGTCGTTAATTTGGATAGCATTAAAGGATCGGGAACACATTGGGTCTGTTATAAGAAGAGAGGTTCTAATATATACTATTATGATTCGTTTGGCAATTTAAAGCCTCCACCGGAATTGATAGAATATTTTAATAGAAAGGGACCTAATAAAATAATGTATAATCATAAACGATACCAAAATTTCAATACATTCAATTGTGGCCACTTATGCTTAGAATTCCTACTAAATAATATATAATCGTATGTTCATATATCAATATATTAGTCATGTCGTACACTTTCACCCTGAAGGGCACAAAATCAGTGCTTTCTGTTGATTATTATCCGCCTATTGAATTGAATCCCCACTATGAATATGTTCTGGGTCTAATAGGATTTAATAGCTACAATTCGATTCCCAACATTGTAGAGGGCTGTAACAAATTTTATTATGATAATGACAAAGTTATTACAATTCCCACAGGATCTTATGAGATAAGTGATATCGCTGATTTCTTGATGAATGCGATGCCTAGAGGTGCAATATCCCTCAAACCAAACAACAATACAATAAAGTGTGAAATTAAAAGCAAATATGAAATAAATTTTGGACCTAGAGACTCTATAGGAAGCATATTAGGTTTTAGTGGGAAGCTATTACCAGCCGATCAAAAACATGAATCGGATTTACCTGTCAATATTATAAAAGTGTCGACAATAAGAATTGAGTGCAATATCACAACATCAGCCTACAACGATAGTCGTTTATCCCACACGCTCTACGAATTTTCTCCACAAGTTGAAGCTGGGTTTTCGATTAATATAGCGCCCGAGCATATAATATATCTACCAATTAATTCTAAGCGTATCGATAATATCACATTAACACTGCTCGATCAAGATGGTGATGCCGTAAACTTTAGAGGCGAGCAAATCATTGTTAGATTAGAATTAAAAAGAGTTTCATAATGGGCCTTTCATTTCGTAAACGTTATATAACTTCCTCACCCCCACAACGGAAGATCACTTCAACATCTAAACTCAAGCAGTTAACATCGGCCAATATAATATTTTTACAATCGTTAGGCTTTCGAGTAAAAAATGGATGAAAAGCTATCAATATTTGAAGGTGTGCATTTTGACGAAGTTATAACGAAAGAAGAGTATCACACATATTATCCGAGAACACACAATTTCAACTTAAATGATGAAGTTCGCATAAGTATTCAAAATCAAGATATATACACACTACCTTCCGAGAGTTATATATACATAGAGGGGAAATTTAAACCTGATGATAATGGTACGGGTCTACCTGAATTAACAAACAATGCATACGCTTTTTTGTTTGATCAGATTCGATATGAGCTTAATGGTGTAGAAATCGATCGCGCAATGAAGCCAGGAATCAGTTCTACGATGAAAGCATTAGTTTCATATAATGAAGATGAAAGTCGAATGTTGTCGATTGCTGGGTGGGGACCATTCGCACAGCGGCAAGCAACACTCTCCAATAACAAGTTCAACGCATGCCTTCCATTGAGCATGCTTTTAGGCTTCTGTTCCGATTACAGGAGGGTTATTATTAACGTCAGTCAAGAATTAGTCCTAATTAGAAGTAAAACGGATGAAAACTGCTATCAAAACAAGACCGCTGATGGTACAAAAAAGGCCTCAATCGAGATTGAAAAGATTGAATGGCGGGTGCCACATGTAAGCGTAAATGATCAGACACGCTTAAAGTTCTTAAACACCCTTAAAACCAATAAACCGATATATCTAACATTTCGTAAATGGGAATTATATGAACTTCCAGCTTTGCGTGCAACGAAAACTGACATTTGGCCTGTTAAAACTAGCACTAATCTAGAGAAGCCCAGATATGCTATTATAGCGTTTCAACGCAACAGAAAAGATAATTTTCAGCAAGATGCATCAGGCTTTGATCACGCTTCAATCACAAATATTAAATTGCATTTAAATTCAGAATATTACCCATATAGCGATATGAATATAGATATGAGTAAAAAACTATATGCCCAAGCATATCTAATGTACACAAAATTTCAATCGAGCTATTATGGAAGCACTCGGGGACCTCTCATGAGCTACGAGAAGTTCCACGATTCAGCACTTTACGTAATAGATTGTTCGAAGCAGAATGAGAGCTTAAAATCATCCACCGTCGATGTTAAGCTTGAGATGCAGTGCCAGGAGACGTTTAGCGAGGACACCTCTTGTTTATTGTTAATTTTACAAGATTGTGTCGTTGAATATAGTGCACTGACAGGCACTGTTAAGAAAATTATATAACATTCAGTCAATCGCGAGACCTCATGGCTAAAAGAGGTGCAATTGACACTCGAGATCAACTTCAATCATTCCTTATTATAGACATACAAGGTTATGCGATTCAACATTTCGATCCAAAAGAGATGAGCATAAGTGACGGAGAAAGGAGCATCCATTTTTTATTTAAACCTAGCATTGAATTCCATCTATTATCGAAGAAAGACCAGAGGACCGTTCGATGGCTTGAAAATAATTATTTAAATATAGAATACTCTACTGGTTATGTTTATTTTAAGGACATTATTAACTTGTTAAAAAATATCTGTAACTCATATAATAGAGTGTATGTTAAAGGACATCAAAAAAGGAGCTACTTAAGCAATATGTTGATATTGACATAATTAACTTGGAATATTTTAATGATGTACCAAAGCTTATTAAAAATGTCAATCATTGTTTTTATCATAATAATAAAACTAATGAAGAATGTATATGCACGCAAAATAATATTATAACTCTATGCAATTATCTAAAAAATAAAGAATTATTTTAACCTTATTATTTTTATTTCAATCCACCTATACATATTAATAATAATATTATAGCAAAATAGTATACGTATGAACATGTCTATACATGTATAAAAGGCCCGCCGAGACGGCACCAATCCGAGGTAGGTATGTAAGCGAGAGATTTTTTATACATTTACATTAATTAACCATCGCCTGCCCTAAAAAAGGATCACCCGGACGACCTCCATTCGATGCAGGTATGAGACCGAAAAATTTAAGTGCATTCCTTAGAACACGGCTCGAGCGTGAGATCGGAATGTGCCCGCCGCTAATTGCATCTGGCCGCATACGTATATATGTATATATATGTATGCGCGGGAAAAAAAGGTCTTTCTCTTTATGCATCACTCCATTTGCGTGGGAATCTGACGCAGATGTGTATCTATATATACGTAGATCGGCATCTTTAATTTCATTATAATCAGTATCTTCGAACAGTCAACATCGTTTTTAGTGCTTGTTTGTGTTTTACTACAAGGTATTTAGAAAGCCTAATTTATATAATATTAACTTGCAATATTTTACATTAGTTTTAAAATTTTATAGGACTTTTTAAAAATTGTTTTTTCTCAATTATAAGGTTATTTTTAAATAATTTAATGGTATATATTTTATTAATATTTTATTAATATTTTATTTTTATATACAATTAATCCAGGGTGCTTCAAAGTATTTTATACGCATTTAGTAGCTTCTTTATATTGTTTTTCTTTCTTTTTTTAATTTTTATAAGGTTTTAAAGGGTTTTATCAATAAATTTTCAATAATACAAGTATTTTTTAGTTAAATATACGCTGATCATAGTTTTTCTACTACTCTAAAATTTTATAGGACTTTTTAAAAATTGTTTTTTCTCAATTATAAGGTTATTTTTTAAATAATTTAATGGTGTATATTTTATTAATATTTTATTGAATATTATTTTTATATACAATTAATCCAGGGGTGCTTCAAAGTATTTTTTTGTATTTAGTAGCTTCTTTATATTGTTTTTCTTTCTTTTTTTTAATTTTTATAAGGTTTTAAAGGGTTTTATCAATAAATTTTCAATAATACAAGTATTTTTAGTTAAATATACGCTGATCATAGTTTTTCTACTACTCTAAAATTTTATAGGACTTTTTAAAAATTGTTTTTTCTCAATTATAAGGTTATTTTTTAAATAATTTAATGGTGTATATTTTATTAATATTTTATTGAATATTATTTTTATATACAATTAATCCAGGGTGCTTCAAAGTATTTTATACGCATTTAGTAGCTTCTTTATATTGTTTTTTTTTTTTCTTTTTTAAATTTTTAGGTGCGTAAATTTATATTATTAAATTGATTATTTTATAGGGTTTTATCAATAAATTCTCAATAATACAGGTATTTTTAGTTAAATATGCGCGGATCATAGTTTTTCTACCACTCTAAAATTTTATAGAACTTTTAAAAATTGTTTTTTCTCAATTATAAGGCTAGCGAATCAGTCAAATAAATTAGCAATTTAGATATATTAAAAATTGGGTTTCAATAGCTTTTTATTCTTTTAAATTTATTATATTAATTATTTTTAATTTGTTTTTCATAGAATGAATTGCATCATTTGCGGAAAATCCTTCACCCGGCGCGACAACATGAAGCGGCATGTGAATACCCTCCACCGCAATTTTGTTTGCGATATTTGTGGAGAGGGTCCGGATACATGTGAGCATGTTGCGGGACCACCTAAGAAGGTGGCCAAAGTAGATGTTACACCATCCACAAGTTCTAATAGACCTGTGGATGCTGCGCCATCTACCAGTCGAGATGCGCCTCAGAGAAGCTGTTGTGGGTTGATGTTCCCTAATAATTCTCTGTATAGGGGGCATCTTCGCACACAGCAGCATTTGAATAATAATACATTTATGCTGCCGGATGGAGTGTTCAAAATTAATTCCTCATTTAAAAGCCGGGTCGCGAGTTACAAAATTTTAGGTGATGAGAGTGCTGACATCACAAATTTTTTATCGAATTTGAAAATGAAAGTGTGCGGCCTGATTAACGATGTTCTAGCCAAGGTCGTATCGGGTATTAAGGTACAGTTAGAGCTATTTGCTCATTATGCTAAAACCGTAGCTGATGAGGAAATAGTCGACTTAAAGTCCTTCAATACTCGGTACGTCATTGTCACCGGGTCTTCAGACTTAGAGGACGTTTTTGATCAGGCTGCTGCCATCATAAAATCGAAAGCTGAAGAGTTTTCGGATAGGGGGAGCAATTGGACACTTAAGATGGTCTCGCATTTAGAGGTTAACATCAACAGCTACCAACCTCTTGGGGGATCATCTTATTTGGAACTACCTCCCTCTATTCGAAACAGGAAAGCATGCATCAATATTCAGAACTCGGACGATGCATGCTTGTGTTGGTCGATTGCAGCAGCACTCCACCCGGCAAACATGCATGTAGAGAGAGTTAGTAGTTATCCTCATTACTCCAGCGTCCTAAATTTAGAAGGTATTCAATTCCCGGTTAAAATTAAAGATATTTCAAAAATTGAGAATATGAACAATTTAAGTATTAACGTTTACGGTTTGGCTATTAATGATGAAACAAAAAATCATGAGGTGGTGGGGCCAATTCATTTCACGAAAAACAGAAAAGATATCCACATCAATTTACTCCTAATTGATGATGGAAAAAGAGCCCATTATGTTTTAATTAAAAATCTGTCCAGGCTAGTCTCATCTCAAATCAATAAACATGGTCATGAAGCTCACATCTGCGATGGGTGTTTAATTAATTTCAGCACCATCGAAAAATTAAACGCCCATCAACAACACGATTGCAACCATGTGTATACGGTACTACCCTCAACCGACGCGCGTAAAACAAAATTTGGAGATATGCTGCCCGAAAATATTTTACGTTTCGATAGTCACCATAAGAAAATGTCCGTTCCGTTCGTCGTTTATGCGGATTTTGAAAGTATTCTCCAACCGATTCACACATGCAGCCGTGATCCAGCTAGTTCGTATACGAATAAAACATTCAAACACGTTCCATATAGTTTTGCATATCAAATTGTATGTTCGTTTGATGCAAAGTTGAATAAATTTGTCACGTATGCCGGTTTAGATTGCTCAACGGTGTTTGTCCAAAAATTGATAGAAGATGTTAAGCTAATCTATGAAAACTATTTAAAGACTATCGTGCCGATGAAAACTTTAAATAATAGCGAGCGAAAATTATATAATGAGGCCGTGATTTGCCACATTTGTGAGCTGTCTCTCAACGGAGATAGAGTGAGAGATCACTGCCACATTACGGGAGCGTTTCGAGGGGCCGCTCATTCTAATTGTAATCTAAACTTCAAAATTCCGAAATTTGTCCCTATCTATTTTCACAATTTGAGCGGGTATGATAGCCATCTATTTTTAAGAGATTTGGCACAACAAAATTTAGATATTGACGTAATTCCTATTAATAAAGAAAGATATATCAGTTTCAGCGCGAAAGTTTTGGTTGGTGACTACACAGATAAAAAATCGGGCGAGAAAAAAAATATTTATATAAAACTACTGTTTTTAGATAGTTTTCGATTCATGGCGTCTTCTATCGATAAGCTTGCACAAAATTTGAGCCCGCAAGACTTTGTCAATGTTAGGCGGGCGTTTCCACTAGATTCACATTTCCATTTAATTAGAAAGAAGGGTGTATTCCCCTATCAATATATAGATACCTTTGGGCGATTGAACGAATCGACCTTACCGGCAAAACGCGATTTTTTTAATTCATTAACGAAT
This sequence comes from Amphimallon solstitiale, assembly GCA_963170755.1. Lineage (NCBI taxonomy): Eukaryota > Metazoa > Arthropoda > Insecta > Coleoptera > Scarabaeidae > Amphimallon > Amphimallon solstitiale. The sequence goes on along the minus strand of OY720685.1, from coordinate 36,506,612 downwards.
GTTGATATTTCGGATGTTGAATATCAACATGCGCAAACTGTATGGAATACGTTTGGATGTCAAAATTTATTAGAGTACTCAAACTTATATTTAAAATCAGACGTTTTACTTTTGGCAGATATTTTTGAAAATTTCAGGAAAATTTGTCGGGATACATACAGTCTGGATCCGGCTCAATATTACACCAGCCCGGGCTTGTCTTGGGATGCTATGTTGAAGCATACCAAAATTGAGCTGGAGCTACTCATAGACATCGACATGCATCATTTTGTTAAGCAGAGTATCAGGGGTGGGTTGTGTCAAGTATCATTGCGGCACGCTACGGCAAATAATAAGTATATGCCTAATTATGATGCGAGTGCTCCTAGCTCGTATTTAGCTTATTGGGACGCGAACAATTTGTACGGGTGGGCAATGTCGCAGTATCTACCATTCGGTGGGTTCAGTTGGGCTAGTCAGGATGAAATTGACAATCTAAATATATCTGGGGTCGCTGATGATTCGCCGATTGGCTATTTTTTGGAGGTAGATGTCACGTACCCTGTAACTTTGCACGATGAGCATAACGACCTACCTTTTCTGCCCGAAAACATGGTGCCTCCCACGTCTAAATTTCAGTATAAAAAGTTGATCGCGAATTTACAGAACAAAGAGAAATATGTCATACACTATCAAACGTTAAAGCAAGCATTACATTTCGGCCTTAAAATCACCAAAATTCACCGCGTTTTAAAATTCAACCAGTCAAACTGGCTTCAAACTTATATCGACCTAAACACCAGCCTACGTCAGCATGCTAGGAACGATTTTGAAAAGGACTTCTACAAGCTTATGAACAACTCCGTATATGGTAAAACCATGGAGAATGTTGATAAGCGAGTAGAAGTCAAATTGGTCACACGTTGGGAGGACCATGGCAAAAGTCGCGGGGCTGGTAGTTTAATCGCGAAACCGAATTTTAAGTGTTAGTATTTTTTCCGAAAACTTTGTGGCTGTCCAGATGGGGAAGCTGAAAGTCGTATATAATAAACCTATTTATATCGGCTTCTCCGTCTTGGAGCTATCAAAGCACCTGATGTATGACTTTTTCCACAATTTTTTGAGACGCGTGTATGCAGAAAAGGTCCATCTGTGTTATATGGATACGGATAGTTTTATCCTAAAAGTAGAGACAGATGATATATACAGCGACATGAAAAAAAATATATCAAAATTCGATACATCGAACTTTTCGGCAAATAATGTCTACAACATAGCACCTCAAAACAAGGCTGTTTTAGGTTTATTTAAAGACGAAAATGCGGGTAATATAATGAGTGAATTTGTCGGATTGCGCGCAAAAATGTATGCCTTAGAGGTTGAGGGTAGGGAGATTAAAAAGGTTAAGGGTGTTAAAAAGAACGTTGTACGGGATGAGATTAGTCTGGCAGATTACAAGCACTGTTTATTGAACAATGATATTTTATTAAGAGAGCAAAATCTTTTTCAAATCAAACTACATGAGATTTATACCGTCAAGCAAAATAAATTGAGCCTATCACCTCACGATGATAAACGTCGGATTGATGAGGATGGCATTCATACTCTCGCCTGGGGGCATTATAAAATCGACTCACCAGCTCCTTAGATGGTCGCTGCACATGCCTCGGGTGCAGCTGCTCTACCGCCTCAAATTGGGTAAGTACCCCCCACCCTTTTTGTTTGCTTCTCACTGTAATTTTCTCCCACTAAATCAGTATTAGTTTGTTTGCATTCGAGTTCACACATATTCTTTAACCTCTAAGATTAAAATGGAAGCTAGTAAGAATACAAAATTATTATGTGCATAAACTTATATCTATATATTTTTTAATTCTTTTCAGAAACTTATAATGAATTTATTGACGATTCACTTAAAATGATTGACGATAATATCGTTAAGGAAAAACAACTGATTGGGCAGTCATCATACTTCCTCAACAAATGCGGTTCGAAATGGGTGAATATCGGCCTTAGTCCGGCTGCTGGATTCGTGCCCATCATCCAGATTCGATCGCCTGCAAGCTGCGTATTCTTCACATTGGACGAGTGGGAAGAATTTTGTAAGACGGAGGGTTGCAGTCCGAATCATCAAATTCGAACGTCAACATTTAGAGATACTAGCGTAATTGTATTAAGCAGTCGCAATCAGCAACTGGTATTGTCCTCCGAGACCTATAGCAATTTGTTTAATTTGCGACTGCTCATTAAGAGTAAATTAGAATTTTTAGTAAATAGTAATTTCATAACATTTTATAAAATGATATTAACCGCCTGCATGGCATTAACTGGAGATTTATATACGAATGTATCAAAATTACTTGTTGATCATTGTAATTCATTTAACGCTTTCCTTATGATGGAAGTGCTACATATTAGCTATAATTCGCTTTACTATGCCTTTGAGGTCATGAAACTTGTAGATAATGTTAATTTAAAATAATATTGTTAATTTATGAATAATAATAAATAAATTGTTTTCTTAAAAATATATTGTTTGTTTTATTTTATTTTATAAGTGAGATATACATTTCAAGCATGCGGCTATCACAGAAGCAGACAGCCGTTGCGGTTTCCGCTGGAAACATGTTTAGACCTGTTTGAAGTACATTGAGAAGCGCGATAGCAAGCCTGGTAATTTATTCAGGAATTCTCTAGAAACAAAGACCATCTTGATGGTCCGCCATTTTGTCTGACGTCACCTTAGTTTGGCTAGTGACCGTGAGAGGATGCTGCATTATGGTAATCATGAGAGATGCCATTTCTTGGTTAGTGGCTGTGAGAGGGCGTCACATTGGGTTGGTAATGATGAAATCTGCCATTTCTTAGTTTGGTTAGTGGCCGTCAGAGGGCGCCACATTGGGTTGGTAATGATGAAATCTGCAATTTTTAGTTGGGTTGGTAATGATGAAATCTGCAATTTTTAGTTGGGTTGGTAATGATGAAATCTGCAATTTTAGTTGGGTTGGTAATGATGAAATCTGCAATTTTTAGTTGGGTTGGCGACCGCGAGGGGGCGCCACATCAGTTGGGTTGGCAGAGGGCGCCACTAGGGCGAGGGGGGTGAGGGGGAGCTGGGTGAGAGGGGGAGGAGGGTCCAGAATCGGCGTAAGTACCCTACTATCCAGTATGGATACACCGATCAGGGTGATGTAATTCTCGATTTCCCAATAATAATTGTTGGAGTATCAATTCACGGCGATGGCCGGATCTAGGGGACATCTCACCGATACCATCAATATAGGGCCCCGCTAAACACCATCGGTAGCGGTAGCAGAGATAGGCGTCCGGGAACAATCTTCGTTGACGTACGGAAACATGGCATTTCCAGGTATTTGAGTTTTTATTCTTGTACTACATGTGACAAGATATTTGTACAACTACCAGGCTGTTCGAATTTTTTATAGTTATATGTTAGTTTATTAAAGTTTAGAATTATTGTGCACAAGGCACGATTATCAAGAGCCTTTGTATGTGTCTAAATTTGTTACGTTATTAAATCTTCGTGTTTTCGTCTAAATTTGTATCTGTCTTTCAAATTTGTGTGTGTTGTAATAGTCACTATTATTTTCTTTTATTTTATCGTATTGATGATGGTCAAATTATTTTGAAGTATTAAATATTTGTAGAGTTTTTAATATTTGTAATTTCCAGTTCATAGAAATTTTAATGTAAATGGTCATATCAGATCAATTAGTATTATCATGTTTGATAATTAGTTTTACCGAATTTGACCAATTAATTTTATTAACATTATTTATCTGTCGACCCTGTTCTTATTGTTTTGTTTGTACCGCCGCTCTAAAATTTGGTTTCCTCTGTTTTTGTATTACATTTGTAATTATTAAATTTAAATGAAATTTAGTGTAGATTGAGTCATTTTTTTAAGTTATATTCAACAATCATTTATATTGTGACTTCATTATTTCTTTATAGCAATATTTCAATTAATAATGTAATAGTAATGTATCCAATTTGCTATATCCATTTTCTCTTGTTTTTATTAAATAAATTGTTATTGTTTTTATTCATTTGTTTTCTTGAGGTAGGTCTAGTATTAGTTAGTGCAAGTTCCCATTTTAATTGTGCAATACTTTAACAACATTACCCCGCCTTATTATTTTAAAATGGGTGGCGCAACGGGCATTAGTTAACATCTTTGAGTAATTTCATGTTCTTAACAATAATCTGAGCTAGACATAAAGGGTGGCTCACAGATTTAATAGCATCAATGGTTCTACTTCGAGGGCAACATCTGGGAATATTATTAATCATAAGCGATTAATAATTATTTATTAAGGTAAGTGAATGTACTGATTCACACAATCCTCTTGCGCCCTGGAATTGGAATTTTAATGTATTTATACTAGGGGTTTCCTCCCTTAAGTAACAGTATAATCTCCCTCTTGAGATCTGATTAGTTTTTCAGTAAAATCGGTAGACCGGAAGTAGCAGTTTACTTGAGTGAAAAAATCTAATTTTGCCAATATGTATAAAAAAAATTTAAAAATTCAGACCGGAAGTACCACTTTTACTCTTATCGAATAGCGATTTTTTGCAAATATGTCGTAAGTTATGCATTCTATATATATTTATCAAGAGTACAAAAGTATTTAATTCTAGATTTGCAATATTTTTTGTATATACAAAATTTTAAAATTCGGACCGGAAGTAACACTTTTACTCTTAGGGAGTAGCACTTGTTTTCGAATATCTTGCAAAGTATGTATTCTATAGCGATTTATGAAGAGAATAAAAGTACTTAGAATAGGATTTTGAATAATGTTTGTGTAAAGAAATTCTTAAAATTGTATAGTTTGAAACGCTCATACGTATAAGAAAGTCATTTTTTATAAGACAGTATATTGGAAAATAACTAATTCAAATCATGTATGTCATTTGTATATCTTAAGCTTGTTTTATATCTGTATTGAGCTCAATATTGATAGTTGCAAAACGTGCTTTATGTTTCATTAAACTCTTATAAGAGTCAATTAATTTTGTTTTTACTTTAATATTTACAAAATATATGTAATGTGTGATTTTCTCTAAAATAAATTCACTTACATGGCACATTATAGACCAATTATTATTAAGAGCAGATACGTTTTACAATTTCATTATGTATTTTCAAATTACAGATAATAAATAAATACCAATCATAAATACTATTTATACGTAAATATAACTGATAAACTAATTATCTATGTAATATTCCATCTACTAACAAAAACAGCATTTCTATTAATAATTTCAATTTTATTAGTAATTTTCATAATAAACATTTAATACTATTTCCAACATCCTATTTTAAATGACATTCTACATCGTATTAATTCTATTGACTGATTCAACGAAGCATAGCCGATGCAACACGAACCTTAGAATGTGATTGCTTTTTGTCACTCGTTTTTGCTCGTTTTATACAGTTTATTTACATGTGCCATTTTGTTTGTTTTGATTGTCGTTTTACCAATTTTGTTAAAATTCAATCAAAAAACGTCCAATTCAAAGGTAATTGTTGTGTTGTGAGCTTAAATAAACATCATTTATTGTGATTTTCATTATTTCAATGATCTATATGGGCTATCTTACATGTGATGTAACCTGCAAAATTCACTCGGTGAGTACCTAATTTATTTTTTATCTCCACTTCTGTAAGTTTCCACCCTTAATGTTATAAGTAAAAGTTGTTCAGTTAGAGGTCCTCTATAAGGTACACTAGTCATTTTGCCAAAAATCGTCCGACACCTCAACTGCATTTTACCCAATTTTATGCTGCTTTAAACTAATTCTATTACATTTTACAAATTATACCTGGTAAAAAAAATCTTTATTAAAGCGTAAAGAACACACTCTCATAAATGAAGAATAATTTGATTTCCCAACCTTTCTTCCTATCTGCCTTCTCTTGGAGACCAAATTTGTTTGTAATGTACACACACCCGCTATTTTCTTTTGGAAAAGAATGAAAACTCAGGTGCTTATCTTTCCCTTTCATACTATTACATCCGTAAACACAGCAGTTAACATAACTACCTCTTTTATTCATGTGTTAAATCCTGAAAGTTACCATTATTTTTATAAACTTGCATAATATATACCTACGACAATCAACTTACTTATGAACCTCTTCAAAATTATCCGGTTGTATTGAAAAATACAGATTTTGTAATTATTATTGTTAATGAACAAATAATTTCCGAAACACACGTATACCAAATGCAAACACTAACAAATAGTAAAAACTGTCCCTCAGTCAATATATTGTTTGCGATAACAGCGCCCTCATCGGTAATTTCTTTCGCCTATAGTTTAGCATTAGCCATATATCTCATAAGAAAAACTTGATTTAAAAATATCCGTTGAAAAGCATGATTTAGTGCTAACCTTTTTTATAACCCTTGTGTTTTTTCCGTAAAAGGAATAGTTTCTTAATAAAAAAATAAAATACTTTATCGTGCCTGGACGTATCTTCTGTGAATGAAATCGAAAAAATCTAGTAGGTGGATGTCACGTTTTGTTTGCACAAATTATTACTTCAATCGTAGTATTTTATAATTATTCCGCTTTTTCTGACTTTTAATATAGGCATGTTCGAGTATCATGTTATCTATTAATAGAATATAAAATAAAAAGTACAAACAAAACAAAATTATGTGTATTACAAAAAAGAAAAAAGACCTCCAACCATTAGACAGGAATCAAGTCATCGTTTCATAGATTGCCGCAAACGTTGAAATATTCCCGGTGTGTTTTGGATTGTCTCGCAGCCTGCAATGATGCGATTCCTTAGATCATTACTAGGCCGCGGACACGAGCGAGCCATGACTCATCGCCCATGGCCGCGCTATTCAAATGTTGTATTTTTAAAGAGTTTTTAATTTTATTTATATAATTGGATAACAAGTGACTGGTGATCTATAAAATACAAAATACCTTATTATTTGTTCATTTTCTCTTCTGTAAGACTTGTTCTCTTTGAATTAAGTACTTCCATGTAGATAGAAAACGTCCTTTCTACATCGCAACTGGTTATATGTGCGTACTGGAAATATTCTTTTATTTCAGCATATTTAGCATACACAATTGCCGCAATGTTATTAAATCTGGATTTCTATTAAAAACTGCGTCTAACTTTTGCCGAAGACCACATCCGAAGTCACTTGGAATACTTGTGAAATTATTAATAGCCACATCTAATGTGGTTAACCCATTTTTACTTTCTTATACGTAGTATAAGGAAGTATTGTGATGACCAACATTTCTGACCTCGAGATTTTTGCAGATGTCCACGTTTTGAAGTCCCCTGATACCAAAAAAGTGGTTTTTAAAAAATGTCTGTGTGTCTGTAACCGTTCGTTGTAGATATCTATTTCAAATTTTGTATTTACGTATATAATCTCCCTCTTGAGATCCGATTAGTTTTTCAGTAAAATCGGTAGACCGGAAGTACTAGTTTACTTCAGTGAATAAATCGAATTTTGCAAATATTTCGTCAATTACTAAGTTTAAACAATTTATAAAGAGTTCAAATGTATTCAAAATTAAATTTGAGACAAATCGTCTTAAAAAAGTTTTTTGAAATTCCTACCGGAAGCAGGTCTTTTACTCTTATCGAAAATCAGTTTTTTTCGAATATCTCGCAAGTCATGCTTTCTAGACAGGTACGTTACGGGTATAAACGTATTTAGAACATAATTTTCAATACCTTTAGTATAAAAAAAATTTCAAAATTCGTACCGGAAGTAACACGTTTACTTTTATCGAATAGCGATTTCTGGAAATTACGCATTCTATATATATTTGTCAAGAGTACAAAAGTATTTAGAGTTGGATTTGAAATATTTTTTGTATAAATGAAATTTTAAAATTCGCACCGGAAGTAACGGTTTTACTCTTTTCGAATAGCGATTTTTGCAGATATTTCGTAAATTATGCATTCTATATGCATAATTTACGAAGAGTATAAAAGTATTTAGATTTGGATTTGGAATATTTTTTGTATAAATGAAAATTCAAAATTCGGACCAGAAGTAATGCTTTCACTCATAGCGAGTAGCATTTTTTTTTGAAAATATCTCATAAAGTATGTATCCTGTAGAGATTTATTAAGAGACTGGAAGTACTTAGAATAGGATTTTGAATAATTTTTGTATAAAATAATTAATAATAATAATAAATTGTATGATTTGAAACGCTCATACGTATAAGAAAGTCGTGTGGTGGCCACACCTCATTTTTTAATTTGAGATTCGATTTTCAAAATATGTTATTAGTTTAGGCAAATTTTCAAAGTGTTTCTGAAGGAATAACAACTGTTTTTTTAAGTTTGGGATTTGTGTTAGTTCCTTGCACTCAGAACTACTTCGAGCGCCGTCATTTAAATACGTATGTATCGAAATTCTCTGGATAAAAACTAGTACCTTCCAGCCATGTTCCCCATCTAGTTATTATTGGCGAGGGTGGCAGTGACAAAGATGGAAGTTTTTCCCTGTAAAGGGCCACTCTCGATGGTGGACACAAGTCTATCAACTTCCAGATACCTGTCTCCAGCGCCGTTCCTGGCGGGGGTGCAGCACGTGCAATTGCACGGGGCGGCGGCGGGAATTGAGGGGCGGCATTTCGTTCACTCAAGACTTTATAAATTATCATATAAAAAAAATTTTTAAAATGCGTATACGAATTTTAAAGAAATACATTAAGACGTGGCAACCTCGCACCTCGCCCCCTTGGCGCTATTTAATTATTCGGGAAAATTTTTTGAGCGACTAGAAAATACTGGATATTCTTGCATAGATAAATAGGTTTGGATTCAGGAGCGTCTTCGCATTTTACAACGCGTGAAGCGAGATCGTTTGCGACGAAATGTATTGTTTAGCAGGTGCATTTTGTAATACTCATTATTTTATTGTTTTAGTATTAAGTATTTTGTATAGTGATTGTACTGATTGTATTGCTATATAGTATTGTGTTTTGTGCAGTTTATTTTGTATGAGGTAAGTATGTACTAGGGAATAACGGTGCCTTGTTATTATATTGAATTTTTAAATATTTTTCGTATATTTAACTGTTTGGGAAATTTAATGCCTACCAGCATAAAATTTATAAATATATATTATTTATATTTCCGTAATAATTTTTTGATTTTACCTCACAGTAAAAGTGTAAAAACTTTCGCTGACATAAATGTTTGAAACAGTCGATCCTAATTGTTTTCAACATCTGTATAACAACTTTATAATATCTGTACAAAAAAAATCCGATTCTAAAGTCTAATGTGTTTTGTATTTACAGGATGACGGAGAGAACCACGAAAAGAGGATCGGGAGCATTTTATCGTAAACAAAAGCGATTGAAACTTGAAGAAAGGCAAAAAATGAGTGGATCCATAGAGACATTTTTCAAAGGTCCTCCTGATTTCGGACCTACGCATATAAAAGCTGGATATTCAACTATGGCTGTAGAGGAAAATATTGAAGTGACAACCGCGGGTGAAAGCGTGGATCCTAGTTACGACAGCAACGATGAAAATGGCACAGAAATCAACGAGACGAGAAACGAAATAAATGAGGCAGGGAAAAAAGTGAGAGTGAAACTGAAGAAGAGGAAGAGTTGACTTCTGAGCCATCCACAAATCGTACTGAAGATTTTGACCTATCTGATTCAGGTACTAGGCCAAGTACGTTAACACATCGTATAATTGAAATTTTGATTAAAATGGGACCAACTCAAATACAGGATTACAATTTTCCTATAGACGAAACAAAAAGAAAATTCAGTGCAAATTTATTTACTAAAATTTTGCCTAATGGTGAACGAGTAAACAGAAATTGGTTAGTTTATTCTATCAAATTAAATTCAGTTTTTTGTTTTTGTTGCAAAATTTTTAACACACAAAATAGGAACATTAAATTAATACAAGGGGGATACTCAGATTGGCGCCATGCTTCTGAATACTTTTTAGAACACGAGCAGAGTTTATATCATATTGAATCTATTAAAAAGTGGTGCGAGCTAAAACTTAGACTAATCAAAAACTGCACTATAGATAAAGACCATCAAATGACTTTTGGTCGTGAAAAGAAACGATGGAGAGCGATTTTGGAACGACTCGTGGCAATTGTGCAGTTTTTGGCTAGTCAGTGTCTGGCTTTTAGAGGGGGTAGTTCAGAATTATTTGTTCCTAATAACGGCAATCTTCTAAATGCTGTCGAAATGGTGGCAAAGTTTGATCCAGTAATGTCAGACCATTTGAATAATATTCAAAAGTCAAAAGATATTAAAAGTCACTTATCTCATTATTTAGGGGTGCACTTCCAAAATGAAATAATTAATTTACTTGGCGAAAAAGTGAAATCCAAAATAATTGAGAGTTTGAATATATCAAAATATTTTTCAATAATATTAGATTGCACTCCCGATGTAGGCCACGTGGAACAAATTAGTTTTATTGCAAGATTTGTTGATCTCTTTCAAGGCAAAGTGGAAATTCGGGAAATTTTTTTTTGGGTTTCTACCCATGCCAAGATAGTACTGGTGCAGGTTTATGTGATTTCGTTCTTAACAAATTATTTCCATCAAATAAGCTAAATATTAAAGATTTTCGCGGACAAGGTTATGACAACGGGGCTAATATGAAGGGAAAAAACTCGGGTTTACAAAAGCGAATATTAAATATATATATCATTCATTAAATTTAGTGATAAATGACGCTGCAAAAATAAACAATGAAATTGTGTCATTTTTCGACATTGTTCAGGAATTATATATATTTTTTTCAGCGTCAACGGCAAGGTGGGATGTTGTGAAAAAAAATATACCTGTTTTAACTTTGAAACCTTTAAGCGAAACTCGCTGGGAAAGTAGAATAAACGCAATTAGACCTTTAATTTTAAATTATAAAAATGTTTATACAAGTCTTAATGAAATAATCGAAAACGAAAAAAAGAGATTTAAAAACTAGAAATACAGCACAAACATTAGTAGTGAAATTTATTTCATTTGAGGTTATCTGCTCATTGATAATTTGGGCCGATCTTCTGTCAAAAATTAACGTTGTTAGTAATATGTCTCAAAATCCTTAAATTAACATTTCCGAATGTATAGCTGCCTCGAAAAATTTAATTTGCTAACTTGGTGAAAAAAGAACTGATGAATGTTTCAATTCATTTATAAAAGAAGCTGAATCAATAGCTGCTGAAAGAAAAGTCCCATGTCATTTTTCATAAGAATCAAAGGACGAGCCCATTGTTGATCAAAAACAAAATTTTAAAGTGAATTTTTATTTTAGTATATTAGATAATACGAAAAATTCACTACAAGAAAGATTTTCTTTAATACAGGAATGTAATGATTTATTTAAATGTTTATTCGAGTTTCGCAAAATGGAACCAGAGTTTTTAAAAAAATCATGTTTGAATTTAGAATCTTATTTAGAACAAGGGCATGGGGAATTCCTTCGAGATATTGATGGAAGTGAACTCTATAATGAAATTTTATCGTTTAAAGCCATTGCAGCTGAAGAGTCCGAGCCCTTCCATATATTAAATTATATAATCACGAATGATCTTCTTGTTTTCCTAATTTAGCCGTAGCTCTAAGAATATTTCTTACATTGCCTGTGACGGTCGCTTCTGGGGAAAGAAGCTTTAGTAAATTGAAACTTATTAAAATTTTTTTAAGGTCTACTATGTCCCAAGAGAGATTGACGAATCTTGCCACTATTTCAATTGAACAAGATATTTGTCAAAACATCGACATATCAAATATAATAGAGGATTTTGCATCTAAAAAAGCTCGAAGAATTATATTTTAGTTTTATTTTTAATACATTTCTACGTTCTACATAATAGTCTTTGGTTCTACGTATGTATATTATATTATAACCTATGTTGGCAGATGGCAAAATTTTAAATTTTTGGTTTTTTTCAATTGTGCATATATTTTGAATGTGTTTTTGTGTAAATAAATATAAATTTAAATAAAAAAAATTATTTGTTTCTCTTATTCTGCTTCCTTAGATTTCTTAACAAATGTCATAAGCTGACAGGTGTCGGTGCCGATATATGACGTTACTTAACGAATATTTTTAGTTTAAAATTTGATTCAAAGGTAGGGCGACAATTCATTTTTTGCACGGGGCGGCAGAAGACCCAGGAACGGCACTGCCTGTCTCTGATATATTCACAGTTTCTGTGAAGAGCATGTGCTACACAAGTAATATGCAGCATATAAGGATATGTTCCCTTTAATAGTTTGCCTGTTCTTAACATATATGCGGCACTGTCACTAACAAATAAAAGTATTTTTTCCCTATATCTGTCGTACGAATGTAGCATTTTGTGCAAATTCTCGTCAATGGTTTTAGCAATTGTTTCCGCATCAACCGTATTTATAACTTTAGATGCTATTACAAATGCGTTATATGGAATAGTTGGATGTAGTACACCAGCTACAAGATTTACCACACAGCGTCCTTATATATCGACAGTTTCGTCGGCACTTATCCATAGGTACTGATTTGATATGCATTCTACTATTTTCGTGGAGCACTTAGAAACATGATATATGCGTAAGGAAGAAATGTTTTGAAAGTGGGATTGTCAAGTTTATTTAAAGGGATATTAGCCGCCATTAAAGCTTCACAGAGTTCTTCGTTAAAATTGTCAACTTTCAACGGGTCCAATTTCTATGTATGTTTTAGCGATGCTAAGTGACGTACGTGCACTTTTTGGGCATCCTGTAACTATATTTTACAGACTTCACAATAAATATTGGAATCACTGACAATGGACATACAGTCAGTATGACCCTTAATCCATTTCGCCATTGTTTCACGATGCTATTCTTGACGTTCTTTTATATCATAGTAACATAAACAATGTTCTAGATCTAAATAAATGATAACTAAAAATGTATGCGTATATTATTAAAACTGAACGAAATCCAGTGCACACTTACGTCTAGATAATTGGGAGAAGTCGATTCAATGAAACGGGATTAAACAGGAACTATTACATAAATTACGAAGTACGTAATTAACAGTCAAAACAATGAAAAAACGAAACTAATGTAAGTATGAATAGGTATACACATATATAACTCTATTTATCATGCGAAATATAATAATAATAATAATAATAATAATAATAATAATAATAATAAACTTTATTGTCCAACAGACAAAATCCATTTACAGGACAAAAATTGAAGTTTAGTACAATGCAAACAAAAATATCAGCACATTTCCATTAACAAAAAAAAAAAAAAGGTATTGTAATAGCATATACACGGTGGCCAGAAAAATGCGGACAAACGCCAGGTAGAACGATTCTTTGTTCAATTCTGAGGCGATAATCTTAATCCAAAAAAGTTATACGGTCCTTCCTTACGGCATACGAGACCATCAAACATTAAGTTGTACGGCTAAAATTTAGCAAAATTCGTCAAATTTATCTATGTAAAATCATTGTGGTGAAATTTAGAAATGGAATTATCTCAAATGCATTGATGTAACTAATCGATTAATACCAATGGTTTACAAAAAAAAAAAAAAAAAAAAAAGCACTGTACTACTTTTTTCAATTAAGATTGTCAACTCAGAATTAAACAAAGATTTGGCCTGCGTGGCGTTTGTCCGCATTTTTCTGGCCACCGTGTATATCAAAATACATTACATAGTATTGTATTTATCTTATCTTAACTGGCAATATTCATGGCGGCAGGCAAGGATCAAATATGGAAGGGATCAGGATATAAAATATTCGCATTTCTCGTCATGTGAGTTAGCGGTGCTGTAACCATCACATTCGTTCGAGCTCTGGCAACTAAAAACGTATCAGTCGAACGCGTTGCATACATTGGCACCAAAAAGTCCACGGCCGACAGAAGGCAGGGCGAGTCAATTTCATTATTGATTAATTTTCTTAAGTACCCCGCACTGGCTATCTGCCTCCTTGAAGTTAGGCTTATTAAATTATGGGTATTTAAGAGTGCATCATAATCAGTACCACGTGGGGGGTAAACACCGATCAGTCTAAAAGATACATATTTTAGAAATCTCTTCTGCACCCTCTCCAAAGCAAGTTGCTGGTACACGAAACAAGGGTACCATATTATTGATGCGTACTCCACTTTTGGACGAACCAGTGTAAAATATAGGGTGGTAAATGTTGACAAATTCGAAAAGCCTTTACAAGACCTTATTACGAAGCCAAGCGTGCGTGAAGCAGAAGAACAAATAGATTGTATGTGGCTAGTGAAGTCCAAACGGGAGTCAAATAATACACCCAGATCTTTAATGTTGGTCTGCCTAACTACGATTACTGAGTCCACAGAATAGTTGAATAAAACCGGTTTGTTAATTTTTGTGAATGTCACAACTGCACATTTATTAATACTCAGCTTAATTTTGTTTTCCTGACACCAGTTGTTAATAATTGAGAGGTTTCTATGTAAGTGATGGCAATCGGACAAGTCGGTGATTTTCGAGAATATTTTCAGATCATCTGCGTAAGCAAGCACCCCGCAATCCAATCTATTTAATAGATCATTCATGTACACATTGAATAATAAAGGCCCCAGATTTGATCCCTGAGGTACCCCCGACGTGATCGTAAAGACGTCCGAACTGTAACCATTATGTATTAATGTATTAATATAAGGTAAATACAATAAATTTTAAAAACCTCTGACGTTCCTATATCTCCACCGATGAAAATAGGATATTTACGACTTAAGTGGACCTTTCTTGTGTTGTTTTTCCGTCAACATGTGAGTCAATAACAGATGTTGCAGTTCACCATATGAATAATGCGTGAATAATGCTATTCAGTAAATGTGTGTTGTTTACATTATTTCTTTGCTCCGTTGTATCTTCGTCGTAGTTTAACTCGGTCATGTCCGCGGCCTAATCATTACATTTACACATTCAATGGGGATCGTATAAATCAAGGACTTAAGGTGACCTCAAATGCAAAAGTCCAAGGGGTTTAAGTCTGGTAATCTGGGGTCATGGTTGAGGTCCTGCTCGGGGCTATCCAACGAATTGGATACACGTCGTTCAAGTAATGACGAGCAGTTATGCTAAAATGGGCAGGCGCACCGTCGTCCATAAACCACAATCGTGGTCGAATTGCTAGTGGAACATTTTCAAGTAAAATGGGAAGCTGCTCCTGGAGAAAATTTGTATAGGATGCACCATTTAGCCTCATGTTAAGTGAAAAATCATATTCGTACCGACCTTCTTGAATTGCATGTGGGCTATCTCCGGCCCATAGATGGTTGTTATAAAAATGTGTAATCCCTTGTCTTAAAAAGTAGGATTCGTCAGTGAATAATACGTATTCTAAAAATTGAGCATTTTGGGTAATCATTTGAAGACTCCATTGACAAAAGTGTACTCGATGGGAAAAATCTCGCGACAAAAGTGCCTCGACTCGTTGAATATGGTAAGGGTACAATTGGTGATCCTTTAAAATTTTCCAGATTAGTTTATTTCAAACATTTAGTGTGTTGCAATTTGCCTTGTACTTAATTCCGGACAATCTTCAATCATATTAAGACCCTCTTCTTCCAGTGCCACCGTTCTTATTACTCGTGGCCGACCACAATCAGTTTTTCGTTTTTGAAATGTCCCTCTTTCACAGAGACGTTGGTGAAGACGTGCAAAAATTGTGTGATGTGGTATCACGCGCAAAGGATACATCTCTGCATATAGCCGTCTAGCTTCCAAAGAATTTCCATTTGCACGACCATACATAAAATGCATATCGGCCATTTCAGCGTTAGTGTAATTATTCATATTGAAGAGTTAAAAGGCACAATTGAACTTTCAACTACCGCATAAAAATCAATGCGAATTGAACTGTCAACTACCACATAAAAATCTAAGTGAATTGAACCAGGGGAGGGGGGATGTTAAATTCGGATTGCGTAGATACTTCTGCCTGTAGTTGGTAGGTAGGCGCATGTTAAATCTGTTGACAAAATTTTAGAATCAGATATGCTAATTTATTCAATGTTATAAGAGAAGATCGACGATTTCCATTTAAGAAATAGATAAGTTCAATTGTAAGAATAATTTACAATGCTTTCTCCTTAATATGTTGAAATAGAAATAAGTTTTCATATAAAAATAAAGCATTACTAAAAAGATATGTTTCTAATTTATTAATAAGTTATATATAATGCCACAACATTTTTTAAATATGTCAACTTTACTTACATTAATAGTTTTTATTCTTCACTTTAAATGACTTAAAATATAGCCATTTGTGTACCATATTTTACTTTAAAATACATCTATTTTACCTTCGAACATTAGTAGAATTACCGAACAGATGCAGTAGCAACAGCGCATTTACCCGTTTAAGCTATTACAAAAATGCAATGTTGCTACTGCATCTGTTCGGTAATTCTACTATAGTTAGTGATCTGTGAATTGAACTGTCAACTATCACATAAAAATCAAAGTGACTTGACATCCACCTACTAGATTTTTTCAATTTCATTCACAGAAGATACGTTCATGTACGATACTGTATTTTATTTTATTTTATTAAGAAACTATTCCTTTTACGGAAAAAACACAAGGTATAAAAAAGTTAAGCACCAAATCATGCTTTTCAACAAATATTTTTAAATCAAGAAATTTTATTTTGTTAAAAAGGTCTGGTAAAAAAGGAATAGGGGTTGCATGTTTCACCCTTCTAAAAGATCACAACAAAATTAAAAAAATATTCATAGGTAGGTTTTTTATTGGTGGAACACGGCCACAAAATGCCATTTCTTTAACTCTCCAGCAGTTTTAAGAAAAGAAAAAACAATTCTTTTATCTCATTTTTGGAAGCGTGTAACTTTTCAAGGACAAGCCTAAGAGCTTTTGTTTACATGAAAGACCCCCTTTAATTTTTGAAAAGAAATCACCCTCTGAAAACTTTCGCACTTATTTGGAATCATCCTGTATATTACTACAGTTTTGTGTTCTTTTTATTTACTTTATTGACAACTGTAATTGTTTTTGAATTGCAAATAAATTTGAATTGAATTGAATATAAGAAAAGTCTGAACAGAAGAGGATGTCAGTGCGATTGCAAGATGGGCATCAATTCTGTTTACAAATATAAAATGTATTAATAGCTCGACCACAGCGCCACCTATAGTGTCCAGATTTTGTAATTTTCTTTTTTGTCACTAAACCAACATATACATATTGTGAACATGAGTCATGTTGGTCCATAAATATAGAATCTGTTAATAACTTGACTTGAGCGCCACCTATCAAATGTTTTGATAGCCTATTTTACACGCATTAACGATATAAATATGGTCTGAGAATATCGCGAACATTGGTTGAGTCATTAAAAATAATTGAATAACGGCGGGGTGTCGGCGGAGCTTAGCATGAAAACTAATAACGTTGCAGCAAGAGACTTTACGTACGTATGTAGTGCATTTTTTCTTTACAAATATACAGGTTGTTCCAAATTTCCGCAACCACCTTCAACTTTTTACTTTCTTATACGTAGTATAAGGAAGTATTGTGATGATGAAAATTTTCGACCTCGAGATTTTTGCAGATGTCCACGTTTTGAAGTCCCCTGATACCGAAAAAGTAGTTTTTAAAAAAGTCTGTGAGTGTGTGTGTCTGTCTGTCTGTGTGTGACCACGATAGCGGTCAAACCGCTGTAGATATCAATTCCAAATTTTGTATTTACGTGTATAATCTCCCTTTTGAGATCTGATTAGTTTTTCAGTAAAATCGGTAGACCGAAGTAGCAGTTTACTTCAGTGAAAAATTCGAATTTTGCCAATATTTCGTCAATTACTAAGTTTAAACAAATTTATAAAGAATTGAAATGTACTCAAAATTAAATTTGAGACAAATTATTTTAAAGAGGTTTTTCGAAATTCCAACCGGAAGTAGGTCTTTTACTCTTATCGAATATCAGTTTTTTGCGAATATCTCGCAAGTCATGCTTTCTAGGCAGGTACATTACGAGTATAAAAGTATTTAAATTATATTTTAAATATATTTTGTATAAAAAAAATTTCAAAATTCGGACCGGAAGTACCACTTTTACTCTTACCGAATAGCGATTTTTTGCAGATGTCATAAATTATGCATTCTATTATTAAGAGTACAAAAGTATTTAGAGTTGAATTTGCAATATTTTTTGTATACATGAAATTTCAAAATTCGGACCGGAAGTGGCACTTTTACTCTTAGCGAGTAGCACTTTTTTTCGAATATCTTGCAAAGTATGCATTCTATAGCGATTTATTAAGAGAATGAAAGTACTTAGAATAGGATTTTGATAAGTTTTGTATAAAAAAATTCTTAAAACTGTATAGTTTGAAACGCTCATACGTATAAGAAAGTCGTGTGGTGGCCACACCTCATTTTTTATTTTAAATAGACTACTGTACTTTCTAGCTATTATGATGATAGCCACCCAAATTATCTTTGCAATGATATATGGATATGTGCACTTCCGACTGTTAGTTTTGGTTTTCTTGATAATTTTGTAAAAATCTTAAATCACATTTTAAGCCTTAGTCTGAAAATGGATACAGTGTCTCACGTAACTCTTGTGTTACTAATTTGTGGACTCACACGTTATTTGTTTTGAGGCTGAAAAACGTGAATACATATACAGGGTGTTAATTACGTTGTGCCTAAGTTATCGATCTTTAATGGCTATTTTCTCGTTTTATTAAAATCGAACCTATAATTTTTTTATTAGTCAGCAAATCGTTTGTAAAATTGCCGTTAAAATGGTAGCAATAATATAGTACTTATTTCTAGTAATTTCAAAGTTATAACCCTTTAAGAGGGGCGTTTACTAACAAATTGAAAGTTATGCAACTTATATTACTCGCGGCACGGGTAGACGCAAGGGGGTGTGAGTAGGTGGAGCTACACGATATTCGGTTCTGTCACAGGCCTTCGGTTATATTCACATATTCTGTCGTAGATAAAGAAATACTATAGATAGGAAACATAATGTATAAAGAAAATGAGTACTTACGGAACTGTTGATGTTGTTGATGTTTTATAATAAGCCAATTTTCGCTTGCCCATACCTGTTATATTATTATACACTCGAATATTATAGGTATATATGACATTTAAATGCGAGTGGCAGTTTGTAATTAAACTGTCACTCGTATTTAAGTCTGCAATAGCCGACCGATTCCGATAGATTTTCGTCTTCGCTAGGACCGGTAGAGATACCGTAAAGTGGGGATAGACGATGCGAAAAACCTCGTGTAAAATGTGTGTGACAATGTTTACTGTTTAATGTTTTTTATCTTTAAAAATAATTACATAAATTTGATTTTTTCTTTATATCGTACATCAAATGTGCAGCTGGCGCGTAGAGGTCGTTTTTTTACTTTCTTATACGTAGTATAAGGAAGTATTGTGATGATGAAAATTTTCGACCTCGAGATTTTTGCAGATGTCCACGTTTTGAAGTCCCCTGATACCGAAAAAGTGGTTTTTAAAAAATCTCTCTCTGTGTGTGTGTGTGTGTGTGTGACCACGATAGCGGTCAAACCGCTGTACATATCAATTCCAAATTTTGTATTTACGTGTATAATCTCCCTCTTGAGATCTGATTAGTTTTTCAGTAAAATCGGTAGACCGGAAGTAGCAGTTTACTTCAGCGAAAAAATCAAATTTTGCCAATATTTCGTCAACTACTAAGTTTAAACAAATTTATAAAGAATTCATACATACTTAAAATTAAAATTGAGAATAATTTCATCTAAAAAGTTTTCCGAAATTCCTACCGGAAGTAGGTCTTTTACTCTTATCGAAAATCAGTTTTTTGCGAATATTTTGCAAGTCATGCTTTTTAGACAAGTACGTCACGGGTATAAAAGTATTTAAAACATAATTTTCAATATCTTTTGTATAAAAAAAATTTCAAGATTCAGACCGGAAGTACCACTTTTACTCTTATCGAATAGCGATTTTTTGCAAATATGTCGTAAGTTATGCATTCTATATAAATTTGTCAAGAATACAAAAGTATTTAAAACTGGATTTGCAATATTTTTTGTATATATAAAATTTCAAAATTCGGACCGGAAGTAGCACTTTTACTCTTAGCGAGGAGCACTTTTTTGATAATATCTTGCAAAGTATGTATTCTATAGAGATTTATTAAGAGAATAGAAGTACTTAGAATAGGATATTGAAGAATTTTTATAAAAAAATTCTTAAAATTCTATAATTTGAAACGCTTATACGTATAAGAAAGTCGTGTGGTGGCCACACCTCATTTTTTCTTTTGTGTACCAGCCTTAGTTAGTAGACATTAATCAAATTCATGCATTTTTGTGGTTATTTCTAAAACACATAACTTTCTTAAGAAAATAAATTAGTACAAAAACTGACCTTGACATTGTAAATTTATGCCTTTTGCATCACTAACCCAAATTTGAGATTCTAAAATTACAAAATAAGTTTAAAAAACGCGAAACGGCGAAGTCTTAATTTTCGATAAGTAAACGCTCCTCTTAATGATACACCTATGTTTGTAATATGCAATATGCAGGGCTTCTAATAGTTGGTTGGCCATGAAATAATATAAAACCAAGTGACATTATCATTAGTTTTTGAATTACATTTTGAAAATTTTCCATAATGAAACAATCTTAACTTAAAATGTGTTCAAATATATTTCCGTTCTGCTCTACACATGCTCTGAACCGCTTCAGTATCGACAGATTTACATTCTGAGCGATATTGTTCTCACATTCTTAACTGAAGAAAAAGTGTTTCTTATTCGTTGCTGCATGTTTTCTGCCGTTGTAGGAGATGTTGCGTAAACAATGTTTTTTACAGTTGGCCACAGAAAGAAATTACAAATCACCGACCACAATCACCTTATGACGTTATCTTGTGCAATGGTAAATTATTTTATACGAAATTTGTGTAGATTACACAATTTAAAGTATAGTTAAAAAAGAATGATGCCTCTATTTTTGTTGATATAAAATGAGTTGCACAAAATGAGGGTTTGTAATGTCATAATAATGGGATTTTTTTCTGCTTGGTATTCCACAATTAGCAAATACTTGCTTCATCTGTGAAAAACACATGGTCTAGAAAAGTTATATCTTGTCTTAATTGTATAAATAGTCATTCACAGCAAACTAGTCACCTTTCAAAATCCGTTTGTAATAAGTCTTGGTGATTTTGAATTTTGTAAGGGTGAAATTTATGTTTTTTTTAATCCTACAGCAATGACTTTTACCCCGTGTTGTTTCAAAATTATCCTTGTAGATACGTGCGAATTTTCCACAATAGACTGGACGACTGTCACTTCGGTACTTCTGTAATCATAATCTTACTTCTTTCAGGTTTGAAGTAATTCGGTGCTCTTCGGTGGGGATATTTCAGGGTATATGTTCTCGATGCTAAAAATGGATTTCTATTGCTAGCACCAAGAACAAATACCACGTCTACGAGCTACTCTTTCGAATAATTTATTTAAAAGCAAAAACAATTAAAGGGAACAATAAACTATTATAGTATGCAAATAGAAAATAATGTCAACAAAACGATACAACTGACAACAACTACTAACAAACAAACAGAACTGATAATTAACCAACCGAACTTAAAATATAAGAATAAAACGCAATTACATCAAAGAAAAGCTACAAACAACGACTTTTTTAATATACTTCAAGATAGCACATTATTCAAATTCTAAATGTCAATTTCAAACTTCATCAATAACATAACCTTTCATCACGCATATTACAAAAAAAAAATCATGTTGGCTGGCTTGGTAAAAGCATTTTATTGGTTATTTCAGTTGTACATGCTAGTATGTGGGAAGATAACGGTTAAAACTTGGATACTTTTAGAACTGCGTAGAACATGCCCTATGTGCCATGCATACATGCAGCACTTGTACACGTAGACGCAGATAAACTGGGTTAGCAGAAAATGGTTGAAACTAGAATGCTTCTACAACCATGTAGATTGTAGAACATGCCTTATTTTACTATCCATGGCAACATTTGTAGATGTAGATGCAGGGAAATTTGTTATGCTATAAAGCAACAACAAAAATTGGCAAAAAAGTGCACTAATTTCAAGCAAAACAAGTCCACATATTTATAATTTCATCACATTTTTTTAGAAGCACAACAACTTTAAATTTTAATTTGTGTGTATGTCAACTTATTCTGTTTAGTAAATTTTTGATCTGTTTTACTCACTTATGGAGGGTCAAATAAGATTTGCTCATAAACTATTTGACTGCAAAAATGCGTTTGTACTGGCTATATAGTCACTCATATCGGATACAGCAATCTTTGAGGTGTTATGTTAATTTTTGCACTCTGAGAAATTCAAACGTAATAGCAAGTCTCGAGCAAATATCGCCTGAACCCAAAGAGGACTACATCAGGTATTAAAATTATTCGCAAATATTCTGGTACTTCAATTTAAGATGTCTACCTCAATTCCTGTATGTATCAACGACCAAATAATAAACGTTTTGTAGGATAAGGTCATTTCTAGCTCATTGCTCACATGTGTAATCATATAAATAGCAATCATACCTGGCAATCCTGTCACAGCAGAAGGCCATATGGTGTTTGAAATATTCCTTCAAGTCCAGATGGATTTTGCAAAACTTGCACTGTGTGAGTCCTGGAATTACATGAAAAACAAACTCATTTAATTACATGCAAAACCAACATCGGTGTAGGGCTTGTAGAATGCAAAAATCATATTATATATTATTGAAGCACGAAATGATTTATGATCATCATGTACGCATAGAATGAAAAAGATTTGCATGTCCATAACAGCTGATGCATCAAACATTCCATAATTCTGAATATTTCACTTTTTCCTAATGTTATCTTCATTCAAATTTTGTAATGTTTATGATATTTTGGACAATGAGATATAGAGTTGATTCTAATTTGCAGAAAAAGCATAAATGTGATGATAAAATGAACATGTGAATGTAAATCAACAGTACTAATTTATAAATGATGCAAAACAAAACAAACCAAGATAACAATAAATAAAGGTCACTAAATGAAAGGTTTAGACAATTTTTTTTTATTCACTGCCTTCATCAGAACAACTTCATCATAATTACGAACATACACAGCCACTTCTCTAAAAGTTACCAGAGCATGACTTTCTTACACTATGAAATACTGTAATGGCTTTTACCAGGTTCTTCAGGGTTTTTTTGTTTTTTTCCAGGTAAATGTGTTTGTCATTGTGGATACAAATATTTTTAAAAACACACTTCTTTCGGCAATGAGAAACACATCTACCTCCCATAATATATAGAAGGAGTTAATCTTTAATCTTTGATTTTAGAGAACATATGGAATTATAGGTCGAAAAGTGATAAGAGGTGTTAAAATTCCTACACCGCATAATAAGTTTTTAAAGCATTGGATAACTCAATATAAACTGTAAACAATTACTTTTTTGAAATAACTCTATTCATTAGGGCCAAAATCATCAAAAGAGAAATAATAATTTATAAACATTATATTTAAGATAGTCTTTTAAAAAAAAAAATAATCAAATTCGCAAACACCACAACGATATATATTCAGTACCTTCAATTGCAAACTGTCCAGCTGCATCCTCAACACACACTGTTTTATGTTTGGCCAAATGGGATTTCGAGCTGAATCCAAGGCAGCAAAATGTGCAAGCAAATACGTCCTTAACGATGTTTTTCATAGTGGCAGCAATATCCAGTCCGACAATTTTATTCAAGGTGTTTCCATATTCCTCACCAAAATACACAAGCAATTCATCACCGGCTTGGATTTGACGAGTGCTTTGATAATATATATTATCTTCACATTGAAAAACAAGCAGGTTTCGTTGAGAAATATTCATGGTAGGATTAACATACTTCATCCAATTCAAATACTTATTTTTATTCTTGTCCAAAACAAATTTCTCTCCTTTCATTTCCCAAGGAAATTCTCTTGCACTGAGTCCAGTGAAAGGACCAAATTTTACCCCCGCAGGAATAATTCTCGTAGCATATATTCCAGTTTGCCCGAGACAATCTTGAATTTCTAAAATATCATTTGGTATGTCTTCTCGTGCTCCGTTATATGCACTATTCAAAGCATTCTTGTTTAAAATATTAATAAGCATTTCACATTCGATACAATAGCCTTCATAATATGCTTCACAATTTTCACAATCTGTTGGCCAAATATACACAGATTAAAAATCAGAGTATTAATTATCACATGGTGATGTATAAATAAATACAGTTCTCAAAATAGTCAAGTAATATACTACATATGGATATCAAGAAGCAGTGAAGATTTAATTGACAGTTCAGATAAACTAACCCTTAGTATTTGAGTTATAAAACAGGTTTATAAATAAAATTATTACAGCTTGGTGTTTGTAATGGAACAAGATGCTGTATATTTGGTATTTATGCTGCAAATGTGTAATTATTATTTACACAACACAAACAGAAACTTCTGATGCAGTTGCTAGCATTAGAAGTTTCCTGGCCCTGAAACAGTAACATTAGAAGCAACAAGAGTTTACATAAAGTTCACTTAACTAATTACATAGTACTATATAAAACAAATAATGTTCGTAGATATGATCATGAAAAAAATTTTGATCTATTCTCACTGAACATGGCCAGCTGTTGTTTTAGGATACAACTACAAGAAATCACTACTAAAATTATGGTGAACAACTATTATCTACTATGCATGTACTTACATAGTAGTCCATTATCAAGTTCTATTTTAATATCATCAGCACTGGGGTCTCCTTCTACTTTAACACTGTCACTTTGTAATTCAATCACTTCAAATGATGGCATATCTGTTTTAATATCCATCGAACATGTGGGTTCTTCATGCTCTCTTATTTGTCCATGCCTAATGGGGCCTTGTAATTCATCATTATCTGTAGCAATAGCTGTTTCAGAGATATACATTTTATCCTCTATAAAACTGTCGCCTCCGCACTGTTCTTCCTTTACACTAAATGTATTTGCCCAAAGCGTAGAGTCGTTCGTATTAACTTGGTCAACGGGATCAGCCATTATTAACAGTTATTTTAGAGAATTATGATTAAGAGCGCGTTAAGTATACGGTTCGCCCAATCTCGTTTGACCACATTGGCACAATTGGTCAACATGAATTTTAACGGGTACTGCTCAATTCATTCTGACCAATCAGCTGATTGGTTTTTATTTGTGACATTTCACATATTCTGTCAGTTATGTTGGTATCATTATAACTGTTGAGATCTGTGCTGTTGATATTTTTTTATATTTATATCAAATAAAACAATAAAAGCACTTAACAGATTTATTTATTAAATAAGTATTTACGAATAAAACAAAATAAATATAGAATTTCTAAATTTTCAGATAAAACCCCTTAACATATTTATATATTTAAGAATAAAACAAAATAAATATAGAATTTTTGAATTTTCAACATAATATTCACTAGTATGGCCTTCCACATGCTCTGACTAGGCTACTATATCCCAAGCAGCAAATTCACAATTTTAGAGAAGGATGAAAATATATATTTGCTAATGTAGAACAAGTGTGCATATAGTGATTTTGCTACTAGGGATTTGTTTGCTAATTTTTCGAGGCTAGCTGCAACTCTATTAAAAATACTGTTTCTTTCCCTTTGGATATTAACAAATTAGGCATTGTTTCTTTTACTCCAGATAAATTTTTGTTTATGTCTTTAAAGTGAGTTTCAAACCACTCCCTTTCTTCTCTTTTCCTTTTTTTTTGATTCAGTTCTTTTTCATCATTAGATATTACCTCTTCCGAAATGCCAAATGCAGCTGTAGTGGCTGGGTTATATGCAGGATCTCTTGCAAAAATATTATCAACTTTATCGAAAAATTCCCATATCACTGCTCCATTACCACTCCTATTTCTGTCTTGTTTAATTTTTTTATACATTGCCTGGAGGCCACGCCATTTTCTATCGCATGTTTCCCACCCGACATTATATCCATGGCTTAATAAAATTCGAAATATATCACTGAACACTTTTCTTTTTTTGTGAGGCAATAGCAATACATCCTTTAGTTTAAATAGTTCCTCTAGTAAGTGTAGCACAGCTGATCGTGGCCATAAATATCGATCAGAATCTGAAATATTCAATTTTATTGCATATAAAACTAAAATATGTTTTCTTTATTCTCTTCACTGCCTCTATCAGGAAATGAACAGGAAGTAATAGAATTGTTTATCTCACTTGCATTTGATTTTTGACCATACATTATTCCATTGGTATGTAATTTATAATATTTCTCTATTAATTTGTTCTTAAAATCCTCATCTAAATAAAATTAATTTATACAGAAACTATTCTACAGTGTATTTACTCCATACCTGTGGTAGCTTTATCGAATTCATAATCTGTTAAAAAACAAATAAAACGCATTCCATTCTGACGTTCTAATGTCACTTTTTTGGTATTTGAAGTAGATGCTTCCATAATTAATGTTAACGATTGTATGATGAAGCAAACTAAAATGTTTTAGAAGAGACAAGAGGTTATGTTTTTAAATTGCAAACAAATCGAAGTTGGTATTGCAGGTAAACAACACACTTAACGATTTCGCCCAACTCAGGCAGCCAGCGGCTCTGATAAGCGCCAAATTCAAACGTTATGAATGGACTTTTAAAAAGGTTAAAACAATCTTAAGAGGAAATTCATGGGATTAAATACTTGGATGAAATCAATACAATAAAAATGCTTTTCGGAAAAATAATTTAATTAAACCTAACAGTAATTTAAAATAAAATGCAGAAATATTACTATTTCTTTTATCAGTCATATTGACAAAAAAAAAATTAAACTTGTTTCCACCACGGACATTCAGGACATCCCAAAGCAGTAAATGCTGCATGCTTTTACCGATTTTGAATCTTATTTTAGTTCCTATTAGTTACTCTAAGAGCTAGTAGATATACGAATCGTAATAACAAAACATAAAAGCCGGTTATTTCGGGATATACCAGAGAGATCGTAAATGCTTGACCGTGCCACTTCATCGATATATCAACTTTAGCACGAGTTTGCCACACGTTCATTGCAGAGAAATAGAGTAGGGGAGAACGCGCTTAAAGATGCGCCAACTAAGTTAAATTGAATTCCGCCATTTTGAAGGTTATATTTATACCTAGCTCAACAATTCGCATGTAAAGTTCATTGACTTAGAAAAATGTAAACAAACTTACGTGTGAAAAGAAATGCCTTCCTGCAAAATGGCGACCACTATAGCGTTTGCTTAAAACTGGATGCGCACTCGTCGAAGCGCGTTCTCCCCTACTCTATTTCTCTGGTTCATTGTTGTGATATAAATATTTAGGTTGTATCCAGAGATATAGAGAGGGGAGAATGCTCTTGAACCACTGCGCATCTAATTTTTACGCGACGCAATGATCGCCGCCATTTTGACCCAGGTATGTCATGAGTGGTTTTGTTTATGTTAATCAAGGTTATGTTTATGTTGTATTACTATATTATTGCGTTTTTGTTTTTGACTTTTAAATGTAGTTCTCAGACATACTTGTTTCTGATGAATCGTGTGGAAAAAGTAGCTGTGGAAGCAATATTTGTTTCATGTGCTCAAGTGTGTGGTTTCATTATTGAATAAATCTTTTAGATATTACATACATAAATATCAATATAAACATGTCGTGCAGTCCAAAAAGCTGTCCCAATTAAGAAGTTTATACCTGAAAGATAAAGTTTTCACAGGTTTGATGGCAAGATCATTTTAAATTTGTTGAAATATCAAAATTTTTTCAGATTTTCAGAAGGTGCCTTGTTACCGATATTGTTGAAAGCTTTGAATATAGCAACTGATTGGCTATGGTCAGAGAATAAATATGTTTGTTTAGAACATTTCAGAGATGAAGATTGTGTGCCAATGGAACACCAGCGATTTCGATTGTGTAACAATGCTGTAGCATCTTTGAAATTTAAGAAATATTATGTAAAACAAAATCAATTTATTTTTATGGTATCTCCTGGTAAATATAAAATAAAATATATACAGGCGTCCCAGAAATAAAAAGACGGAGTAGCAGAAATCGGTAGCTAGATTGTGTAAAAACGTACCCTCAAAATATCAAGTCTTTATTAGTGCGCAGACGGCAGAAAAATAATAATAAAGAATTCAATTGGCCTTACGCCGACTCTGGTCGACTTGCGGTATAAAATTTCACACATGCATGCATTGGCGGCTGTTCGGTAATAAAATCGCGCGGCACACTACAAAAACGTATGTATTTTTGTAAATAACATCCATTGTCAAACAGCACAATGGATGTTATTTTAAAAAATACATAAGTTTTTGTTGTGTGACCCGCGATTTTATTACCGACCAGCAGAACACAGATGTTCAGTTTGTTATTAGCCGCCGATGTGAGTTGACATATAGTTATCGACATGGCTTTTACGACGCAAGAATTATGGGATATGGTGTATCTGTACGGTGAAGTAGGTGGAAATGGAAGAGCTGTTGAACGTTTATACGCCGAACGTTTTCCTAATTGCAGGCTTCCGTCGTATCAAGTGATTATGACCGTCGTATCAAGTGACCTATGACAAGCTATGTAACATTTTGATGGCAAATAAAGATATATATATATGGACACGGTGTTTAGGTTACGCGAACAAGGCACACTACACCCATGCTACGAAGGCAGGGGTCGTGAAAGAACACGGAGAGTTTTACATGCGATTCTGTACCTGGTTTCGACGAAAACAAGCTAGAGATGTGGACTTTTGTGCCAGCATACTATTCACGGATGAATGTTGTTTCACCCGAAATGGTGTGTTAAATTTTCATAACGCACATTATTGGAGCGATGCAAACCCGCATGTAATACAGCAGGGTCATTTCCAACACCGCTTCTCAATAAATGTTTGGACAGGAATTGTCGGTGATAGTCTGCTTGGACCGCACATACTACCTGCACGACTGACTGGAGAGAGTTATTTAGAGTTTTTGCAGAATACGTTGCCGGAATATCTCGACGATGTGCCTCTGCAACTTAGAACAACAACTCCGGTTCATGCACGATGGCGCGCCTCCACACATTAGCAGTGCGCAATTACCTCAATGTTTCATATCCTCGATGGATTGGACGTGGAGGACATACACCATGGCCGGCGCGCAGTCCGGATTTAAATACATTAGATTTTTTTTATGGGGGTATATGAAAACACAGAAGATCTTCAGCAACGTATTTTTTGAGGAACCAGGTACCTTCCAACGAGTGCATGGTAATGTTCTCCGACGGATTGACGCCCGTCTTCGTGCGCACGGCGGACACATAGAGCACCTTCTATAAATATCCACCTGCTGCACTTACGCAATCGGTTCTTTTCAGGACCACCATATTACTTGTGTTAAAAAAAAGGAGGAGAAATAGATACTTCATAATAAATATCACACCATTAATTACTTTTTACACATGGTAGAAAAAAATAATTACATTTTGATATTTACTACGATTTATTGAATATTCTAAAATAATAATAATCAGCTGTTTCCGACTACAAACACATTAAAGGGCAACAACCTTCCTATTTTAAAAATAAAAACAATCTTTTATTGTCTACAATAAAGTGAGTCAGTCGCCCATCTGCGTCATCAATCGAATACATAGCTGCGTTATTTAGACGCATCCGGCAAAAAATATGTTTTATTATGAATGAGTATGACTTAACATTTTTTGCCCGTTTTATACAAAGAAAAGCGTATTTTTCTTTGAATGCGTGTTCGTTTCTATTTACAAATGAGCATTCTTACGTGTGCCAGGTCCGTAATGTAATTTTTTTATTTAAAAAAATAACATAGAAAATTAAATTTTTAATTTCTTCGTTATTGCGGCATGTTTGGGCCTGTTTGTGTTCGAACTTTACATACCTGCTACTCCGTCTTTTTATTTCTGGGACAGCCTGTATATATGCAGGAAGTATTTAATTGCAGTGTAAAGATAAAGTGTTTAATACCTCAAAAGAAATATCTTTAATAAATATAATATCTATAATAAAAGCAATAAGCATCATTCCATATTTTTATTAATAAAAACTTGTAAACATGAACAAGTATTTTTATTTCACAAAACATTACACAGAATAACAAAGCATGAAGAGAATAAAAAGTACATTTCAACGGATATTGTCAACAATATATCAGTGCCATATACTTTTTCTTCTTCCATACTGATATGATAAAATCAGCATCAACCATGTTTAATCCTAACAACAAATTCTGGACTCTGTGTCTAATTTAAATGAATTCTTATTGGCAGTGACATGATGTTTAACTTAAACCCAAAGCAGAACCTTTTTTCATACTATTTCATTAACACCATATAAAGGTAAATGAAAGGTTGTTTTTTTGCAAGTTCCAGTCATGCAGATTTTAGTATACTGCTATCAGCAAAAATTCCTTGTGGTAAAAGTTATTCAACCTTTCCTTTGACATGTTCGTTTTATTGGCCATAAGTCACCATTGGTATTAATAACTTAGAATCAAAATACTCATATATAATTTATACGATAACTCACAGAATATGTACATATATATAAACTCACTTTTTTCTACAATTTAGTATCTCATTCCTCAAGAAAAATGAAAGCACATGTCGTCAAATGATTTTTTTATGCTTAATCCAAGTTATTGTTTTTCCTTAATATTCCTTCTACTACCCACTTTAGGCGTTTTTGGAACATGTATAGCATTAACCTGACCCGGTTAGAAAGTACCTAACAGGTTCAGTAACTTTACCCGGTTAAATGAAACATTTCCGAACGCAATTGCGGTCACGTTGAGTAACGTAACGTGAAAGTGTGCATATAACCTTATAAATACCTATCTTCATAACATAGTTTAGCTGTACTGGCAATACGACAGAAAATATGGACCGGGGAGGGGTAAAACAAGCCGCATTACCCTACCACTTACCAGGGTTATGAAAATCGAACCGGGTTGTTGAACCCGGTTACTTTTTCGATTTTACAAACTCGATTGTTTTTACCCGACTGAATTAACGAACGCATTCGTGCTAACCGTGTTGTAACCCCAATGACCGGGTTTAATTTCCGAAAACACCTTTTGTCTGCTGTTTGACTGACAGTAGTTGTTTTAGACATACTATATATATATGCTTAAAATACACATTATAAGCCATTTGCCTTTGTCCAAACCTTATACGTTTTCCTTTACGATTTTTTAAAGGACCCAGTAAAGCGCTACCACCATACTGTAAAATATTAGCGATTACAAAAAGAAAGCTAATGAAAGTGACAAAATACCTTCATAAAGGGAATATTTTACTTGCGCCTTCTAAAAAGGACTATTTTTTAAGAATGTTAATAATAAACAATAAACTATGCAAAATACAATAAATAAATGTTTGACAAAATAAGCAAAAGGCGATTACTTTGCGGTTTAAATGCATAAACCAATCACCCGAACGTTTCTTTCCACATTCCTTTCTCATCTTTTGTTTGAAAATTCGTTCTTTCAAGAATGCCTATGATTGGTGCTCTTTGACAACCCTGGGTCAAAATGGCGCACATCATCATTTGCAATCATTCTATCTTCCGGGTATTTGTAAGAGCATTCTCCCCTCTCTATATCTCTGGTTGAATCTCACTTCGCTAAAGTGGCTGTCAAACTGTCAATCACGGGTTGTTATCTCTTACGGCCGGGTCCAGACTAGGGATGCGCAACATTTCCAAAATATCGATATTGGAATCAAATAATGTATCAAAAAATCAAAATTGATTTTAAACAAATATCGAATTAAGAATATCGATATTCCTTGATATCGATATTTTTTTCATATTTATAATCGAAGTTCTTTGTGGCTTTTCAAGTCATTTATTAGTAACAAATAATAAAATCTTTAACTTAAAGTATATATGTTTATTCCAAAATTAAAAAAATTCCAATGAAAATACAAGTGGTATAAAACAAATACAGGAATACAAATATTAACCCAGTAAACATTTTTCAAATTTCCCACAATATTATTTAGTATCATCACCATTAAAACTGAAAATGACCACTCATATATTATAAATAGAGAAGTTAACATGTAAATGTCGTACTTACTAAATAATACTGTGGGAAATTTGAAAAACGTTTAATGGGAAGATAACGCCCCATAAAGGCGAACTATACGAAATGTAAAATCTATGAAATGAAACATTCCGCTGCCGCTTCCAGATTGTAATTTCTACGAAATAGTAAACATCCCAATAAGCATTTTTTCTACTCCCATACATTAATTGTATTATTAAATATTCCGAACCAGTACTGGGACTCTGTGTACTATCGATATCCACTTTCGTCTCGTCTTGGTGAAAATTGGTACTCTGTATAACATGTTTGTCGTCGATCTCGCTTCCCCTTCCATTCGCCCACTATCGTCTTCAAGCGAAGCCAAGGGATGTCTCGTTTAAAAAGAGACATCTCTCGCTTTGCAACTTCCTGCGCATATAAGAACAAGACAGAAAACAAAGTAGGTACTAAAGCATAAAGTGTAGTAATAAAAAGAAAATAATTTGGGCAAGTTATGTGGATAACACAAGGAAAAATCAACAATGAAACTAAGGATATATTAAAAAATATAGAAAAGAACACTAATAGAATAGCAAGTGCTATGGAAACAATGATAGAATCATTAAGCAATATTCCATGTACTATGTTAGAATTAATTTTAAATAAATAGTTTCTTAAGCTAAAATGTTTCATTAAAGAATTATTTATATTTTATATCACCATTACTATTTCAATAAATAAATTGATACTGTTAAAGTGCTTCTTTAATTGATTTATTAGTGTTCAGTTTTAATAATGTCATTAAAAGTTATGTAATTGAATTGCAAATCTTGTACTTGTACTACAGTGCTTTCATAAAATGTGTAAAATAAACAGCCAATAATTAATACACTTATAAATTAAAATTTATTTATATTTCCCGAACATTTATGGTTTTACATTTGTTAAAATTAAAAATATAAAGTATTAAGCATACTATACCTAAAACAATTAAACCACTAGGCTGTTATACAATACTATATACATACAACATGAAGCAAGAGTAAAACTATTTTATAATAACATCTATCTTAAATATTTAAAATATTCATAAATTCTTCAGTGCTGTAGTAAACATTATTCAGAGGTTTTTATTTTTAAATGAAATCATTTATTAACACCATATCTTTTAACATCAAATGTTATGTAGCACTTAATCAGAGGTATCGCAATGTGATAAATGATACATCCTATAATTAATATTGGTGTATTTAATTCAAAAACTATCTCCTAATTAAATTTCTTCGTGCAATTACACCATCATTCTGATTACCATGATTAAAATCAGCTAAAACTTCATTCATAATTCCCGGGAATGCAAAAAAATTTTGAATTTTCAACAAATTCCCTAAAACACTGCTAAATATTTTTAAACAAGGTAGTATTCTTCCGATCTTTGCCGAGCGCGTATCGATAGTTACACAGAGTACCAATCAAAGCGAGAATCGTTAGCGATAATCGATATCGATAATCGATTCGAATCGTTGGAAGTCGAAAGTACACAGAGTCCCACTACTGTACTTTAACGATGTCCATTACGATACAGATTTTCATTATGATACAAGTTTATATCCAATAGGAATGCGACATTCCACTATTCAAACAATATTCAATATGGCCACTGCATATCTGACAGATATACAAATTAAATTAATGTGACAGTTCTCTGCAATTTACAAGTAAGTACTTAAAATTTGTGCTTTTTTGAAAATATAAACGGTAAAAATGAGGGATAATGACAGTGAAATGTAAAATTTGAGTCCACCAGAAATTATGGAACAAGCCTTAGTAACCACGAACAATTTATTACCAGCCAAATTCGCAAAGATGCATGGAAAATTTCAACCTCAATTTATGAAATGGAATGTTCAAAAAATAATGTTTTATTATAGTGTATGCAACTCGCATTTAATGGCTATTAAGACACTCGTATTCATTACAAAACTCGGCTTCGCCTCGTATTGTAATTTTCTTACTCGTGTCTTAATAGCTGTCATTAAACGCTCATTGCATAATATACTATTTCAAATTATTAACTTTTTAACAAAGTATTGTGATGACGAAAATTTTCGACCTCGAGATTTTTGCAGATGTCCACGTTTTGAAGTCCCCTGAAACCAAAAAAAGTGCTTTTTAAAAAATGTCTGTGTGACTGTGTGTCTGTCTGTGTCCACGATAGCGGTCAAACCGCTGTAGATATCTATTCCAAATTTTGTATTTACGTGCATAATCTCCCTCTTGAGATCTGATTAGTTTTTCAGTAAAATCGGTAGACTGCAAGTAGTAGTTTACTTTAGTCAAAAAATCGAATTTTGAAAATATTTCGTCAATTACTAAGTTTAAACAAATTTATAAAGAATTCAAATGTGCTCAAAATTAAATTTGAGACAAATTGTCTTAAAAAAGTTTTTCGAAATTCCAACCGGAAGTAAGTCTTTTACTCTTATCGAAAATCAGTTTTTTGCGAATATCTCGCAAGTCATGCTTTCTAGGCAGGTACACTACGAGTATAAAAGTATTTAAATTATAATTTTAAATATCTTTTGTATAAAAAAAATTTCAAAATTCGGACCGGAAGTACCACTTTTACTCTTACCGAATAGCGATTTTTTGCAAATATGTCGTAAATTATGCATTCTATACATATTTATTAAGAATACAGCAGTATTTATAGTTGGATTTGCAATATTTTTTGTATACGTGAAATTTGAAAATTCGGACCGGAAGTAGCACCTTTACTCTTAGCGAGTAGCACTTTTTTCGAATATCTTGCAAAGTATGCATTCTATAGCGATTTATTAAGAGAATGAAAGTACAGTAGAGTCCCGATTATCCGAGCTAATGTGGACCGACGGTACCTCGGATAAGCAAAAACTCGGATAATACGGATTGCCGTTTGATTGAGAACAATGTGTTTTCCAGTTTCTATATCTGACCTAATCCTTTACAACATAAATGAATTAATTCTAAATAAAACTAGAAATACTAGACAAAATAAATATCAATTTATTGTATAATCTTCAAAAACAATGTAACATACTCGTAATATAACTTAATAAGTCTTCTGTAAATAAACATTTAATAACATATTTATTTTGAGCAATGTAACATATTGAACATAATAAATCTTCTGCAAGGAATTAACTTATTTAAAGAAATCTGTAATGGATTTTTGACTCATAAGTGTTTGTCTTTTTTTGTCAGCAGTGTTTTGAAGTCGTCGTAGTAGCAAAATATTGCTTGGACTTGTATCATCTTGTTGTTCGACATGTAAAATAGCTGTTTTAAGAGCGTTAAATCTGTCGCTATGAGATATTTTTTGTAGATTTTCAGCATAGCCGTCATTTTCATTCTCAATTCGTCTTCAATACCTTTCTGGGTTCTAATAAGGCAAACAATATCGCCATCACTTAGTTCATTGTTGTCATCATCGTTCATCCATTCTGCTATATCATTTTCATTTAACGTAGTTGAAACATCGAGATTGTTAGCAAGGCCTAAAAGCGATTCTTCAGCTGCATCTTGTACACTATCAGGTTCCACTTGGTTAGTAGAAATCTTATTCCCACTTTTAATAATCGTCGTCTCTTTAATATCAGTCCAAGAGTCTGCCAACCAATAAATCACGTCTTTTATATTAATTTTTCTTAAGCGTTGAGTTACGGTTTGATTATTGTCTAAGTCGAGCAAAATATGCCTTAAAAGGTGTCGTCGGTAGCTACGCTTCAAATTTTCTAGTACACCGTGCTCAAGAGGTTGAATAAGAGATGTTACGTTGTGAGGTAAAAAAAGTGCACGAATTTGACCATCAATCAGTTCACTTTCGTCCGGATGAGATGGAGCATTATGTAAAATCAAGATAGATTTATGTGGAAGATTATTATCATCGGAAAACTTTTTCACGCTCCGAACAAATCTCACAGGCAATAAGGGAATATGTCAAAATGGGTCATTTTTCAGTAGACAGGTTTTTGTATCTGTGATCATAATTTTGAGAATATTATCGCCTTTAAAGCAGTGGCGGCTGCTGCAGGGAGGGCAACGGGGCACTGCCCCCGTGATAAACTTCTTTTAACAGATACATTTAAATACCTAATTTGTATGTAATTTTTCTGATTTGTTTGATAACAAATAATATCCCTAGCAGCAAAACCAGTATATGCACACTTGTCCTACATTAGTAAATATATATTTTTATCCTTCTCTAAAATTGTGATTTTGCTGCTTGGGTATTTTTTCGGAAGTAACAGTCCGTCTCTTCAGCGCGTTTAAAAATCACAGTCTGACGTAGGCTCCGGGGCATCTCGCGCCACTGCTCCGTTTGTACTAGAAATCGTGCGTATAAAAAGTGGTGCGGGGCGAGAGCGGTATATGTCACGACAGGGCACTAGACTGTGATGCCGGCTGGCAATGCAGTATGTAATGTCACAGAATAACAGAAGTGACAAAAGCCTCACTTGCATAATTCCGATACTTGTGCGCAAAATCCAACAAGCGCACATTTCATAATGGCGTTTTGTTATTGTTGTATAAATATAACCTGTCTAAGTTTTATAACTTATAATTTACGAAAGAATAATAAGTAAAGGTGCCAGTTAAATTGTTGTTGATATAAATAATGGAAACTGTACGAAAGAAGAAATCTGGCGTATGTGGGTGTTGTATTTTTACCTGTAAAAATGTTCAGCAACAAAATATATTCTACAGTTTCTTTTCGTTTCTTAAAGAAGAAAATCGGTAAATTATAGCTATTGAGTAACAGTTAATTTGTAATATTATAATTCATCTTTTTTGTAGTGTCTTACATCAGCTGCAACCGGAATGACCTAAGTAAAGATTTGTCAAAATTATGGCAAACAATATTTGTGTGTCAGTGGTAAACACTTTGAATCACACATGTGTTTATAATCCAATGCAATTCCCGCATTATTTCTCTCACTCTGCATGGAAACACCAGAAAGAAACAGCTTTTGATGCAAAATTTCACATGGGTAGGTTATTTTTCATAAAAGTGTTTTTACTATAAACTATCATAAAATTAAAATATTTCCAAAATTATTTGTTAGCATTTATCTTTTATATATTCAACAATTTTTGTCTTTATTATGTTGCAATACCGTTGCATTGTAATTTTAAAATATATCACTTCATACATCATCAATATAATAATAATAATAATAATATAATAAACTTTATTCATCTTTAGATGTTTACAATGTTACACTATAATTTTAAACTATACAATCATTCCTAACATACCTCGTACAATAGTGTCTAAACTCTCTTATAGAAGGACTATGTTTAGTCGCCTCAGGCATACCATTATATAATTTTAAACCCTTGTAAAAAAGACTATTCTGCGAAGCCGATTTTTTGTGAAAAGGTAACCTAAAGTTATCTATGTATCTAGTATTGTAGTCATGAATCTCATTACTACACGAAACATATTTGTTTAAATACTTTGGTAACCTATTATGTATTATTTTATAAATCAATATAAGAGTGTTGAACTGAATCCTTTGCTTAACACTAAGCCATTGCAATGTATCTAACATTAATGTAATTCGAGTATACCTATTGCAACTCAGTATAATCCTCATAGCCCTGTTTTGCAGTTTCTGTAATCTATATATATCCCCATCTTTGGCTAGAAATAGAATTGTGGAACAATAATCAAAGTGTGGGGCAATGATTGTCTTATAAACATAGATTCTAGCCCATAAACTTAATTTAGCACTTATCCTACCCAAAAAACCTATTTTTTTTGCAACTTTCTTTTCTATATAGTCAATATTTCTAGAGAATGTTAATTAATTTATTGTCAATTATCACACCGAGATATTTAATCTCATTTACCCATTCAATAATTTCATTATCAATTACCACTGATTCACTAGTGTCATTTATCACACTGCTGTAGATAAGCATAGCTTGTGTTTTCGACGTATTCAACTTTAGTTTATTAATTTTTAACCACTTGCTAACACCTTCTAGTTCACAGTTTATCTTTTTTATTGCTGAATCAACATCCCTATCTGCAACACTTATTAGCGTATCATCCGCAAACAGGTTAATCTTGCAGTCTTTAGTCGCACTTATCACGTCGTTTATGTAAAGGATGAAGAGAAGTGGTCCTAGAATTGATCCTTGAGGGACTCCTAGGGAGACCTCCTCAGCTGTTGACTCTTCATCGTCGTACCTAGTTTTTTGTTTCCTATCTGTTAAATAATCCTTTATCCATTCCAAAGCCACACCTCTTATTCCATATTTACTTAACTTTTGTATTAACTTCTTTCGGTCAAGTGTCTCAAAAGCCCTTTTCAGATCCAAGAAAACTGCCACAACTTTGTTATCGCGATCTATCTCTTCCTTCCAGTTACCCATTACTAAATTTAATGCTGTTTCACATGAGTTATTCCTCCTGAAGCCGGACTGCACATCCACCAACACGCAATTTTTTTCCAGAAAGTATTCTAATTGTTCTTTTGCTGCATATTCTATGATTTTTTCTAATGTTGGCAACATGTTGATCGGTCTAAAATCAGAGCAGTTCTTGGTGCCGTTGATCTTTGGAATCGGTATTATCGTAGTGGTTTTCCAAACATCCGGAAACACGCCTGTCTTGAACGACTCATTAATTATTCCCAACAGCGTATGACCAATAATCGGAAATGCGTCGCTAATAACTTTTGTATCAATACCATCAGTTGTTGACTTGCTCTTAAGTGATTCTACAATTTTTCGTAGCTGCCCCATTTCAAGCGGTTCAAAAGTGTTCAATATGTTTGTGTCTCCACCGCGATAGTCATCCATATTTACGTTCTCTACAATTACTTCGATATTGTCATGTATTTCCCTGATACTTTCGATGAAATACGCATTAAACTTCTCCGCAATTTTCTTTGCTTCACATTCCCTGCTCGATGGAAAATCAATATATTCAGGCTTTCTCTCGCTAGTAACCGTGACTAATGATTTAAGTTTTTTCCACATTCTTTTTGCATCGCCCCTTGTTTCATCAATTTGCCTCTCATAATAAATATTCTTACTTAATTTTATATGTCTATTGTAGTAGTTCCTCATGTTTGTGTAATTACTCCAGTCGTCCTTACTATTGCTATTCTTTGCTACTCTGTATAATGCGTTCCTTTGTTTCTGCAATGACTTTAATTCATGATTAAACCATGGGTTACCCTGACCCACAGCAATTGTTTTATTGTTGACAATGTTGTAATAACTTGCATTTAGTTCATTTACTAGTGACAATGTCCGATTTTGTAAATTATATTTATCGATCTGTTTCCAATTACGTAGTATCAGCATGTTTCGCAAGTCGTAATCTGTATAAGCACTTTTGTCTAATATTTTTTTGCGCTGAATCATATCTATCGAATCGCTGTTTGTAAACTTTAATAATAATATCATCATTGAAGTAGAATAAATATAATAACATGACTTTATAATTTGTAATATTCCAAAAATCTGTACATGATAACGTTTTACTTTAATTTCTCTAATAAGTGTATTTCGTAATTTAAATTTGTAAACTTATTTATTATCTACAAAAAATATATGATCTTATTTATCATTGTTAAATATGTTTTGATAAGGTTTGCACTTATAATTAAAGTTTTTATTAAAGATAAAGCCTGAAAATAAATACTTCTAATGTGGTTTTTATCTTTTTATATTAGTGAAGGAACCATGACCATATTGGCAAGAAATCAATTCAAACCTCACCGGTTAAGGAACTACCTACAGGTAAATGTTTATAATAAAATATTATTTTATAAGAACTAAGTATTATTTTAAATTTTAAAAGCATACTAATTTCAAAATGTATTTTAGAATGTGTGTAATGTCAGAAATCCAACACCAATACAATTTAAGAGAGCATTTAAGAAGTTGCTCTGTATGAACTATCTGCAGCATTCGAATGGTGCAAATTGTGCTGAGGATTTTGAAGTGATTTTAAATCAATTGGACGCTGTAAATCCAACAGATATAGTAGAATTATTTTCCAATAATGAAACCAATGAATCACAAGAATTCTCAGTATATACCAGAGACGATAAAACTCTTGATTTACCAAAGCAAAATGCTTTGATGTATGTCAGTGGGTATTTAATTAATAAATGTTTAGGTAAGCATACATGCATAGCATGTGAGGAAATGGCAAAAGATGAATCTAAGTTATTGTCACCATCGACCTTATTTACTCATTTCAAAGCAGCAACTGATGAGGAATTATTTGGAAATTTAAAAACACCAACACAGCATTTTGTTTAGTATATATACAGATTGGAGTGTATGTTTCTACAAATTTTTCCAGAAATTGCTACAACAAATCAAATTGGAGCTAAACTACTAGGCGTTTTGAAAAGCATAGCTTACAGTCCACCTTGTAGAGGTTTTCGGGAAGCATTATTTGCTTTGATTGTTCATTCGTCTCAGAATATTTTATACACTGAAATTTGTTAATAAGAGATTTTAATTCTCA
The DNA here is from genome assembly GCA_963170755.1 of Amphimallon solstitiale. NCBI lineage: Eukaryota > Metazoa > Arthropoda > Insecta > Coleoptera > Scarabaeidae > Amphimallon > Amphimallon solstitiale. The sequence continues at coordinate 36,465,930 of OY720685.1, read as the reverse complement.
AATAGGCAAAAATGTTCTCTGCAATTTACAAGTACTTAAAATTTGTGTTTTTTTGAAAATATAAACGGTAAAAATGAGGGATAATGACAGTGAAATGTAATAATTGACTCCACCAGAAATTATGGAACAAGCCTTAGTAGCCAGGAACAATTTATTACCAGCCAAATTCACAAAAACGTACGGAAAATTTTAACCTCAATTTATGAAATGGATTGTTCAAAAAATATGTTTTATTATGGGGTCGTAGAAAAAATAGTGTATGCAACTCGCATTTAATGGCTATTAAGACACTCGTATTCATTACAATACTCGGCTTCGCCTCGTATTGTAATTCTCTTACTCGTGTCTTAATAGCTATCATTAAATGCTCATTGCATAATATACTATTATAGCATTTATGATTAAAAAAATACATTTATTGTGTTGTTTTTTATTTGGCAATTGTGTTCCTTTCAATTTAAAAAAAATTGTTAGTGAGAAAGTATTTATAAAGAGAATAAAAAAAGCAATTAAAGTAGGGCTACAGAAAGAATAATTATGTGAGCAATTAATTGAATGTAATGATCGAATAGTAGGTAGTAGTAACTAATAATTTTAATCAATAAAAAAAGCAAAATTTTAGTTCAATAGTAATTTGTCCGTAATTTTTATTAAAACTGATTTATTTGTCAATTTAATTACTATTATTCAAAGCGTTTTAAGGAATACTATTCTAATTTAAACTCGTAGAAAGTATTCATCAGAAAGTTCTATTTTATCTAATAATACAACCTATTTTATTATGTATATAAATCATATTTCCCGCCGGCCGGGCACATTTTTCAAAATGGTGAATTGCTTCAAGGTCTTCAAAACGTGACACACAAACATCAAAGCTTCCGCCGATATTGTTTCTGTTATTTTATGGTAATATACAACGGTGCAAATAAAACCATGAATTGCGTTAATAACATAATCGAAATGATAGAAAATAAAACACTGAGCTATGATATTAAGATAGAATTAAAAAATCTAGGTCCCCTAGACCAGATTTATTGATTAAATTAGATTACAATTCGAAAACTAATAAAACCGTGACGAGAAAATTCAACAGAAGCTCTTACAGTTTATCAGATTGGTTGTGTGGGTGTAATGTGCAAAATGCTTTTTTTTGTTATGTGTGCTTAATTAGGAATTCTCCACAAAGCGACCCTGCCTGGACTTCTAAAGGTATTAGGGATTTAGAACACTTTGGTGAAAAAGTAAAAAGACATAAAGTAAGTGAAAAACATCTTAGTAACATGATAGAATATTCAGTTTTGGGAAAGCTAAATATAATGTGCCAGCTGAACTCTGCATATAGATTAAATATAATTCAGCACAATGAAAACATCAGTAAAAACAGACATATTTTGGGAAAATTAATAGACTGCATTAAGTTTTGTGGCATGTTTGAAATCGCTTTAAGGGGCCATGACGAAACACAAGTCAGTGCGAATCCGGGGATTTTTCGTGGATTGGTTAATTTATTGGCAGAAATTGACAGCACCCTCAAGGACCACATCAACAAGTCTAATAATAGAGTTTTTATGGGTTTGTCAAAAACCATTCAAAATGAATTGCTGGACAGTATCTACGAAGTTTCTCGCACTTTGATTCTAAACGAAATTAACAAAGCCCACTATATCGCTATACAAGCAGACGAGACGACAGATTCGGCTACATTTTCCCAGTTAGCTTTTATAGTTCGATACGAGTTGAACGAAAATATACAAGAACGATTTCTGTCTTTTCTGCAACCAGAGAATCATACTGCTGATGGCATTAGCAAATGTTTATTGGAAGAACTTAGGAAAATTAAATTGGACCAAACGCCTGCAAAATTAATATCTCAAAGCTACGATGGCGCCTCAGTAATGTGTGGTAAAAACAACGGTGTTCAGGCAAAAATTAAAGAAATTTACAAAAATGCAAATTATATTCATTGCTATGCGCACCAATTAAATCTGATAGTTGAACGGGCTGCCTCACATAACAAACAAGTGAAAGTTTTCTTTTGCAACCTAGATGGTTTTTATACTTTTTTTACAAGATCCCCAAAGCGTACTGCTATACTGGATGAGGTTGTGAAAAATCGACTTCCGCGGGCTGCACCGACCAGATGGAACTTTAAATCAAGATGTGTTGTGAGTGTCTTCAGATATAAAAAAGAGCTTAACACATGTCTGACGCGGATCATAGATGATGAATCTAGTGACCAGTCGACAATAAGGAAAGCTGTAGGCTTGAAAAACATTTTAAATGATTATGATTTCAATTACTGGTTATATTTTTTTAATAAAATCATGCCGCATTGCGAAATTCTCTACAACCAATTACAACATCGTCAAATTGACAGTATTAAAATACAGTCTTGTGTGTCATCATTTAAATCGTCAATTCAGCATGTGAGGAACTCAACTGATTACGATTATTACAAAGAAAATAGTGATAACGATGAAGAAGAAGAGGAACATTCCCGACAACGGAACAGAAGACCCCGTTATGAAGACAAACACAAAATGGTTGCTAAAGAAGTGTGCGACATTATTATTAACAACATTGATGACCGTTTTTTGTTTAGTGATCACCTATCTATAGCTCTTCTTTTTCAACCACACTTATTTTCAACATATCAAAATTCTTTCCCCGAAACTGAATTCCAGATGGCCGTGAAGACTTTTAATTTGCAATCAATTGCTTTTAAGCATGAATTGGTAGTTTTGTATAATAGACCAGATTTTGGAACTGCTTCATCTGCTCTAACATTAGTGCAATGTTTCTATGAAAATAATTTAACAACTACATTTGCCGAATCTGTGAAGCTATTGAAAATAATTTGCACCATACCGATGACAACAGCTGAAAGTGAACGGTGTTTTTCTACGTTGAAGAGAATAAAAACATTTTCTAGAAATACCATGCACGAAAGCAGACTATGCGCCTTAGCAATGTGTTCCATTGAAAAACAATTCACAATGAATTAGTTATTAATCATTTTGCTAATCGCAAGGAACGGCGATTAGATTTTATTTTCAAGAATGTTAATTAAAGAACATAATGAGTTTATTTTTTGTCTGTACTTAATTTTTGATATTAAACACTCAGACCCCCGGTGCCCTCCCGTCCCAAAAAGTCACGGGCCGTCACTGCTTTAAAGGTTCTATTACATTCTAGTATTGTTTTCCAAAATAAATTAGTACAGCATTACTGTGAAAAAGAAGTAAATCTTCTTAGATTATCGATTATATTTTCACTTATCTCCTTAGTGCACAAAGAATGACAAGATGTTTCAGCAATAGGGAGTCAAGTACACTAATACCCTTTCTGCACACTTTATTAAATACCTACTCTTCTTCAAAAAATGTGGCCAATAATAATTTTAAAATAAGCATCAATAGCATATTTGAACCTTTATTTTAAACAGAAAATAAAATTTTGAAATTGAACAATGTTTGAAAATAATATCAAAACATAAGTGACAAAAAAATTATTAAGCAATTTATTTTTTTGGCAACAAAATCAATTTTTCTTTTTTATTCGCCTTTTTTATTTTGTAAATATTTCTTGAATAAATCTGGAAAATCGAGAAAATGTTCTTCCGCCATTACTTTTACCTAAAACACATTTTTTCCATCTTCTTCTGAAATGAGTTCGCGACAATTCACTTTACATATTTCCAAGTCTCTCTGTTTCCGTTCTTTTCGTATACTCCCTTTTACTGTAGTATATTGCATAGCATTATTTCTATTTTTTCATGGCTGTTCTTTTCTTAAGTGACCAAGCGCTATTTGATTTTCCTTCTTCATTTTCTTCAATATCCATCTGATCCGAATCAGGAATGTAAGGCACATCAATAGTACTCTCGAAACTATTTCTTGCCAATGCGTTGTCTTTAGTTTGGAAATCTAAATCTGTTAGAACAGTTTTTTTATCATGATTGTTTGTCGAGTTTTTGTTCTTGGTCTTGATTTTCGACATATACTCGCACTTCTGTTATTATTATTATTATTAGATACAATATTTTCAGTTCCGATAATCACATTACTAAGAACATGAAGCTCTTTATTTATATTTACAATATCAGTAATGTCTTTGTTTGTAGTAAAGGCGTTTTCTAGATTTAGACCGTTCGCTATAAAAACCTCTAAAACTTTAACATCTATTTTCATGTGGTTTTGTTCTGTTCTTCACAAGAAGAATAATACAACTGCGACGTCAACAGTACCGCAATAGCTTGAGTTCCCATTCAACGCTTTTTGCTAAACGGATATAAGAATACTTAATTCTTCCATTTCATTTGCCCAAAAAGGATATATGTACACTTACATTTTTTCAGCTCATTAAGAGATTTAAATTTTAGAAATTTTATGAATGCTAAAAGGATCTAAGTATACATATATCTTTTTTGCAGGAGTTATTTGACAGAAATTCAAGAAGAAGTCTACATATTCCTTTACAGCTGGTTGAAATCTTGCAAATCCACAAAACTCTTGAAGTTTTTAGGGTATAAGTGCACATATTCCATATCAAGAGTCTCTGCTTTTCCTTCTTCTAATCCACACAGACTTATTTCCTTGCGTCAGATCATGCATTTGCACTTCAGGAATATGAATTCAAAAAAAAAACAATTTGGAGATAAGTCGACTTATTCCCTTATTGCCTGTGACCACAGAAATGTTTCGTGAAACCATTTTTTAAACAAATAAGAATCCATCCAAGCATTTTTTGGTTTGTATATAGAATAGGCAATTTTGCAACATTAACATTCTTAGAAGTTCTTGGCCGTTTTGACTTTCCCACAACCAAAAGTGTAAGCTTATTGCCTCCAGACTTATTGCAACAAGCCAAAACCGTTAATCGTTATTTGCTTTTCTTATACCCTGGAGCAGACTGTTCTTCTATAGAAGCAAGTGTTCTTGGGAGCATGTTGTAATTCAATCCGGTTTCATCGAAATTATACAATTGTTGGACACTTAACTGTTCATCTTCAATAAGCTTTTCCAATTTTTCTTTAAAGGGTGCTACATCTTCGTTGTTAGCTGAGGGTTTTTCTCCCGAAATGTTTAGTTGTCTCACACCATACTTTTTCTTCCAACGATCCAACCAACCAACACTTGCTGTAAATTCTCCTGCTCCATCTTCAAGAAGTTTGTAAAACTCTAAAGCTTTTGCTTGTAAAATTGGTCCTGTCAATATGCTACCTTCCTCTCGCATTTGAGTAAACCAAATAAATAATGCATCTGAAATCTTTTCGTGCTCACTATGTTTCATAACCTTCGTGCTTGTATTACCACTAACTGATGCACGTTGTAAAATCCACTTCTCAATATCTTTACGTTTTCTCCTCCAATCCCCCACTGTCACTTCACCAACACCCATGTCAGCAGCTACCTTTTTAATCGTTTCGCCTCCATCTAAACGTTGTATTGCCCGATATTTCTCTTCTAATGAAATTACTACACGCTTTCCTTTCCCACTCATATTGTAATAACTTTCTAGAAAAGTAATGTACACAACATAGTAACGCAGGTGTATTTATAATTAGGTCCTGCCAGATAGATAAGCAGGGGAAGTCCCTACGTTAAATAATGTAATGAAGTAACTTCCCTACAACAACCGTGCCGGGACCGACGACAAGCAGTGGTACATGGGATAAAGCGGAGCCTCGGATAACCGGAACTCGGATAATCGGGACTCTACTGTACTTAGAATAGGATTTTGAATAAGTTTTGTATAAAAAAATTCTTAAAATTGTATAGTTTAAAACGCTCATACGTATAAGAAAGTATGTGGTGGCCACACCTCATTTTTTCTTAAAAGGATAATAAATTCTGTATAATGTGAACAGGTTCTTTTGTCTATTAATGTGAAATAAATGCCTGAAATTTGGAAAAATGGCATTTTTGATTAAACGATATTATCGAATTAAAAATCGATATCAGTCGATATTATTGGTTGCATTCAGCAGAAGCACATGCTCCGCTCCATCGGTAGCGTGCGCTACATCGACAACAGTTGAGTGAAATTCAAAATTTAATGTTATGTTGTTGGATGTGCTACTTGCTAACACACTTGACAGAAGTCAGCTGATCAGTTCTTGTTTATTTGAAAAATTAAGAGAAAAAGTCATAAATGAAATTGGAAATAAGTATGTAGTTTCTGAACCGAAATTAAGAAATCCGAAAATAATAATTACTGGTGTTGAAGAAGATGTTATTGATCTAAACAATGAAAAAGTGTATGCGATTATTTAATACAAAATGATTCAAATATGTAGACAAGGACGTCTTAGCTAAAATCAAAACAGAAAAAAAATTATTAGACAAGAAAAAGAAGAACTATGGAAATATTATATTTTCTGTTCAACCAGAGCTGTATTCCAGCAATATAGACAGTGCACAAATAAATGTGGGATGGAAAAAATGTAAGGAATAGTTAGATGTTATAAATGTGCAGGGTGTACCTAATCATTTTGCTAAAGAATGTAAAAATGCGGAAACGTGTGGGGGTGCAAGTGTGGTCATGTTTCACACGTAAGCGTAAAATTGATTGAGAGAGCAATACAAGAGAATGTTGTCATCTCGAAACTACCGCCACACACCAGCCATGTGTTACAGCCGATAGACCTCGCCGTATTCAAACCAGTCAAATTAATGGGATGAGGAGATTACAAAATGGCAGAGGAGAAATTTCGGCAGTAAACTGCCAAAAATCGTGTTTGCATCGATCATCTCAAAAATTTGGAAAGGTCTAGATACAAACCTAATAAGAAACGGTTTTAAAAAGGCAGGCATCTTTCCATTATCGAAGGATGTTGTTCCAAAAGAACTTTATGACCCAGAAGCTTACAGCAGATGGTGTGCGCATGATGAATCTAATCGTGCGTCAATTTCAAACATGGAAGCAAACAATGAACAAGCCAAAGAAGAGCTTTCTACATCTCGTACCAATGAACTTGGAATTGAAGAGCCTTCTGCATGTCGAAATGTACAAATTTCGTCTTCAACTTTCGCTGTGACGAGAGTGCCTTTTGAAACCTTGCTATTATAACAACTAAAACAGTCTTCTAGGTTTCAACAGACAAGAAAACGAGTATGTTCGGGGGCAGAAGTCAGTACTTCGTCCGATGTTGTGGAGAAACTCCGGAATACAAAAGATGCGAAAAAACAAAACACATGAAAGAAAATAATGGAAATGTCAAAGGTCATAGTTTCCGATAATGACTCAGATGAGGAAAACGTATTACCGCGCTTGAATGACTCCGATGACTATGACGTGAATGAAGAGATAGAAACCTACAGAGATGAAATTGATTTCATGAAAGTTTTGAACAGTACCACTCTTAAAATTAATGACTGGGTCATCACAAAATTTTGTTCTAAAAAGAAAGTTCAAATGTACATAGCGCAGATTGTAGATATTGAGCCCTGCCTAGAAGTTAAATTTGCTAGACATATTTGCAAAACATCTACATTCCACTGACCAGACATAGAAGATAAAAGCGTTTTGAATCGGGAGGAAATATTTAAACAACTTCCACCTCCAACGTTTGATAAAAGAGACACATTCAATGTGTCCTTCGACATTTATACAATTACATCGTAATATATAAGTATTAGGTACATGTTATATCCAACAAATTTGTAAAATAAAAAAGGTGTACAATATGTCATTCGCTCTTCATTTCCACTTCACCCGCAACAAATTAACGTTATTCAACGGTAAAACAGGACATGGTTTCCAAGTTGCTTCTAATACGTCAGTGATAATGTTAATAATAATAATGAAGAGTAAGAATATTGCTAACAAATATGTTTTTATAATTAATTGCTGTAATACTTTTCTGACTTTCTTCCTGTTGCAATTAAAATAATTTTAATTTTAACGCATTTAATGGAAAAACGATATAGCACTGTTAGTAAGGATACTGCTGTACAATTGTCTTTGCTAGTAAATAGTCCTTTATTGTCTGTAGTAAACCTAACTGGAACATATTTATTTAATACATTCATGAATGTTTAAATAAACTTCAAAAGTTCAATTCTCTCTGAAAATCTTACCTTTATTGTATTTGTATTCAATTATTAACAACAGACAAGTTCATACAAATATAAAATAATCATGATATTCCGCTTTTCAATAGTACTAAAGCAAAATTATTATTACATTAAGAGTTACATATTATAGTGCCAAAATCAATATTATTTGACAGATCAAATTATGCAACGTCTCCAATTTGACGCCATTTTAATATGGTGGCGTATATCGGTTGCGAGAGTGACTCGACTATATTCTTTGTATGCTTAAAATTGCTTCAAATCAAGCAGATTATACACTGCTCAAAAAAGTTCGAGGAACACTTTTTTCAAAACTTGTAACTTTTTAAATAAGAGGTCAAGGAAAATCAAATTTGGTATACTTGAACGGCATATATTTAACTAAAGAAAATTACAAGAACAATTTTACAACTTTTAGTTACTTCTAAGTTACACTTAAAAATGTAAATCAATAACGCAAAACAAAATGGAAACAACTGTCATAGTATCGATGTAGAGATAGTAGAGTTTTTTGTGGATTGGTGAGGTTTAATACCGTGTATACCTCCACGAGCACGAATCACTTCTTCACATATGCGTGGTACGCTTCGCACTAGTCTGCTAAGATATTCTTGGGGTATGCTTTCCCATTCCTCAGTCAGGGCTTGTGTTAGTTCCTGTATGGTTACTGGTGTATTAGGGCGCTTGCGAACACGTCGGTCAAGCAGATTGGGATCTGCTTGACCGACGTGTGGGCACTTGTTCCATAGGATTCAGGTCAGGACCAGAGATATAAAGAGGAGATAATGCTCTTACAAATGCGCGGAAGATGTAGAATGATTGCAAATGATGATGTGCGCCATTTTGACCCAAGGCATTCTTGAAATAACGAATCTTGAAACAAAAGATGAGAAAGGAATGTGGAAAGAAGCGTTCGGGTGATTGGTTTAAGCATTTAAACCGCAAAGTAATCATCTTTAGTAGGTTCTCATACGTCAATTCAAAGCATACTTGAAATTTTTTCCATTTTGTTTTGCGTTATTAACTTACATTTTTAAGTGTAACTTAGAGTTGTAAAATTGTTTTAGTATTTTTTTAATTGAACCGCTTCAAATATTTACTTTTTATATGTCTTTTACTTTTTTATATGTGTATTTTCATAACTAGTCATGGGATGCTATTGATTGTCCTCTCCTCCCACATAAGCGTGTGTATTTTCCACGTGCAGCCAGAGGGATTTTTTATTTTTGAAACGTCCGCTACAAACCCCACATTTATACATTTTAACTTTGTGTGTTCCTTAAGGTCTGCTTGGGACTTCGTCCTGTACTTGCACTGCCCACATTTAAATTCGAATTCCTTTAATGTTTAGCTTTTATATGATTTTTTAAATGACTTTCGCTTTTTGTTCTAAATTCACAAGAATCACATTTAAAATCAAATTCCCTCGTGTGTTTCCTTTTTATATGTCCTTCTAAATTACTTTTGATGTTTGTTCTATATTCACAAGAGTCACATTTATAATCAAATTGTTTCAAATGGTTAGTTTTTATATGGCTTTGTAAATGAATTTTCCAATTTGTTTCAAATTCACAAGAGTCACATTTAAAATCAAATTTCTTCGTGTGTTTCGTTTTTATATGTACTTCTAAATTATTTTTTACGTTTGTTCTAAATCCACAAGAATGACATTTAAAATCAAATTTCTTCGTGTGTTTCGTTTTTATATGTACTTCTAAATTATTTTTTACGTTTGTTCTAAATCCGCAAGAATCACATTTAAAATTAAATTCCTTCGTGTGTTTCGTTTTTATATGTACTTCTAAATTATTTTTTAAGTTTGTTCTAAATACACAAGAATCACATTTAAAATTAAATTCCTTCGTGTGTTTCGTTTTTATATGTACTTTTAAATTACTTTTGATGTTCGTTCTATATTCACAAGAGTCACATTTAAAATCAAATTCCTTCGTGTGTTTCGTTTTTATATGTACTTTTAAATTATTTTTGTTGTTTGTTCTATATTCACAAGAGTCACATTTAAAATCGAGTTTCTTCGAATGTTTAGCTTTTATATGTACTTTTAAATTACTTTTGATGTTCGTTCTATATTCACAAGAGTCACATTTAAAATCGAGTTTCTTCGAACGTTTAGCTTTTATATGTACTTCTAAACTACATTTGTAGTTTGTTCTAAATTCACAAGAGTCACATTTAAAATCAAATTCCTTCGTGTGTTTCGTTTTTATATGTACTTCTAAACTATATTTGTAGTTTGTTCTAAATTCACAAAAATCACATTTATAATCAAATTGCCTCAAATGATGAGTTTTTATATGTGTTTTTATAAATCGTTTGTATTTTGTGCGAAACACACACAGCGAACACTTAAATATTTTCTTTTGATCTCGCGACGTCGATTGTTCTACTTCTTCTATATGTATATTCTCATACCTAGTCATAGGATGCTCTTGATCGTTCTTTCCTCCCACATAAGCGTGAGTATTTTCCACGTGAAACCTGAGGTATTCTTTATTTTTGAAACGTCCGCTACAAACCCCAGATTTATACATTTTAACTTTGTAATGCTGGTTGTTGGTGTGCTTCTTTAGATCTGCTTGGTACTTCGTCCTGTACTTGCACTGCCCACATTTATAGATTTCACGGAGGCATCTGTTACGTCCAATCAACGCTGCTGTTGTCTGCTTGGTCGATGGTGTAGTTGGTAGAACGCACTTTCTGAAAATAAATAAATACAGCTAATCTTATGCTAAACATCAATTTAAGGCAGTTAATTTCACCACCATATAGATACATGGTTCCCACCAGAAGTAAGGGTTCACATTTATTCTCACCACTCTCTTTACTTATTATTAATAATAATATTTATTAGTCCTTGTGGCCACATTGTAACGTAGCACACGAAATATTGCAACAGTAGTAGACGGTTTTCACACTAGATCTCGTTAGATGAACAAGGACATACATCAATACAATCAAACAAAACTACCTATTCTATATATAAAAATCCTTCCTCTAAAACGTAGTGGTTTATTTATAAATAATTATTGATGAATTATTTGCGGCTTTTATTAATCGGAACCACCATGCGTTAAGAAAAATATTTATAGATTCAAAAATTTGACTGTTAACAGTTTTCCATCCATAGGCGGACGCACCTTGGGTTGCCTATACTCACACCTCACTTCGTTGCAAATCCACTAATCAAAGTCGGTAAGCGTAAAATCTGTACAAACGATCGGAAGGTGTCAAATGTGATTATAATGACGACCTGTGCATATGAATGAAATGAATTTTATTAGTGAACCTATTTGCACGTTTCGGCTAGCTTTCGTCGGGAATTGGTCGCAGGTAAGTTGTTTGTCTTATCTTTATCTTATTACGGTTACAACAATGTTAACACAGGTCTTTAACGGTCGGTAAATGAAAGATAACACATTGATATGTCAACAACGGATTATTTCAAATTAATTGTGTTTATTGACAGCAAAACAAATACAGATACATATATATATATATATATATAAATATATATTAATTTTTATTGGACGATTTGTAGGTCGTTATACTAGTTTTAAATAATTTTTAAAACTCGCTAATTTGCAGTGTTTGAAAATTATAATTTTATAATTCTACCACTGACTATTAAATTAATTAGGTAATTTTTTTTTTTTAAAAATTACCGACACGGCTGGGATTCGAACCCAGGCATACCGATTACTAGCCGGTTGCTGTACCAACTGAGCTACCGTCGGTGTCTGAATTCGAATATCTAAATCGTACTGATATATGTATATCAAGTAACAGATGGAAATGAGAATGTATATATTAAGCACTAAACGTCCATGTGCTGTATATATGTGATATTAAATTTTTATTGACCTCGTATAAGTAAATATATATTAATTTTTATTGGACGATTTGTACAATTTATACAAATCGTCCAATAAAAATTAATATATATTTACTTATATGAGGTCAATAAAAATTTAATATCACATATATACAGCACATGGACGTTTAGTGCTTAATATATACATTCTCATTTCCATCTGTTACTTGATATACATATATCAGTACGATTTAGAAATTCGAATTCAGACACCGACGGTAGCTCAGTTGGTACAGCAACCGGCTAGTAATCGGTATGCCTGGGTTCGAATCCCAGCCGTGTCGGTAATTTTTTAAAAAAAAAAAATTACCTAATTAATTTAATAGTCAGTGGTAGAATTATAAAATTATAATTTTCAAACACTGCAAATTAGCGAGTTTTAAAAATTATTTAAAACTAGTATAACGACCTACAAATCGTCCAATAAAAATTTAATATCATATATATATATATATATCTATATATAGAAAAAGAGAATATTGGGTATATTCCGCTGTAGTGCAAAAACACGTGTCTACGGTTTGCACTACAGCGGAATATACCCAATATTCTCTTTTTCTTGTTTTAATTTAAGTATCCGCGATAATTCCTTTATTGATTATCTATATATATATATATATATATATATATACATATGAAACACACACATATATCTATATACGTGCGAGTAGATTTCTTGAAAATTTGCGGCTTATATTAAATTGAAAATTATTATCGGACTGACGAGCATTTGGGCGAAACTAACATTGTTAGTCTTCGATAATGAAATTACTCTTTTCCCTAAGTTCATTAATTAACTTAAAGAAAGCAAGTAATTTTCAATTTAATATAAGCCGCAAATTTTCAAGAAATCTACTCGCACGTATATAGATATATGTGTGTGTTTCATATGTATTAACAGATACGGCTAAGAATTTGATATATGTGTTTAATGCATATTAAATACATATTAAATTAATACAATTATCCTGAATGAAATAAGGATTTTTCATTAATACCGACGTTACGTACACAATATGTGTTTCAAGTCGGTAGGAGGCAAAACATATAAATATGTTTCCTCTGTATCATAGAGTGAATTAAGTAATTAATTCTCTCATGCTTGCTAAGATCACTTCAGTTTGTATAAATACAAATCGAAAATAATAGGGAAAAGGTCTGATTTCATTATCGGACTGACGAGCATTTGGGCGAAACTAACATTGTTAGTCTTCGATAATGAAATTACTCTTTTCCCTAAGTTCATTAATTAACTTAAAGAAAGCAAGTAATTTTCAATTTAATATAAGCCGCAAATTTTCAAGAAATCTACTCGCACGTATATAGATATATGTGTGTGTTTCATATGTATTAACAGATACGGCTAAGAATTTGATATATGTGTTTAATGCATATTAAATACATATTAAATTAATATATATATATATATATATATATATATAGATACAAATTATATACAATTTTACATACAAGTTCACAAATGTTTTATGTACAAATACGTCTTTGTCATATGAGCGAAAACAATTAAGAAAAATTCGCATTCGGCGAAATAAATATACAATAACAAATAATTCGTCAGTACCATTTGGCATTATACTGTTGACCGGAGATTCTAACCCTATATTTTAATAAACATTAGGGTAGGTTTCATTACACGAATAATATTCTATTTCATCTAAAATAGTTTTGAAACTATTTCTCAACACATATCCCGTCTTATAATAGAGATTGTAAAATGTTTAACGAAAGGTTCACGGTTATTCTAAATAGAGATATATGAATTTAATTCTTACGACGATACGAGATTCATTTGTTCGGCGTTTAAGTATTTTATGCGGCAGAAAATATCTTTTATGTCGGTACGCGGATCTGTGAAATAAAATGAATTATTAAGAATGATATCGGACATTTGTTCACGCAGAAAACCTTAATCAATGCACGACAATTATGGTCTGGATCAATTAAGACTTCTACGGGTAATACGGATTATCTTAATCAATGCACGACAATTATGGTCTGTGTCAACTAAGACTTTTACGGGTATTCCCTCTTCCACATACGACAATAGGTCTATGTAGAGTCGGAACGGACGGTCAGGCCCTAATTAATCTACGACAAAGTAGGTCTAGATCAATTAGGATATTAGGACGTCAGAACGATCACGACAAAGTTGGTCTGATCGTCTGAACAGGATAAAGGCGGGCGGGATTCTCTCTATTTCCTCGATCGTTTTTATATGGTCGTTCTACGATAAAAACAAGTACGCAAGAGTGGGAATCTCATACGTAGACGTGACGTCGAGCCGCGCGTAAAATAATCGTGACGATTCCGGATATTTTCCGATCGCGTACAACGGAGATTTTAATAGCCCTTGAAAGATGAAATAGCATATTAAGATATACCATAAGACCGCGTGCGTCTGCATTATCGCGATACCTGTAGAGTAAGCGAAACAGATAGAGATGTCTGTGTATTAGAACGGTAAACAAGTAGACGCAGTGTTATACTGGATTACAACAGAGCTAGTATTTCGCATATGCCTATGATGCACTCGTATTTGTCCAAAAAATCCAGATTATACGGTGTAGTCGGGCAGTCGCTTCCACATATGGGCGTCAGTTCGAGTTTTATTATTGCTTAAGAATAACATTTTTTTAGCTAATTACAGGTTAATTGCAATGTTGAATTACAATTCTGTTTTAAGAAGTAAATATTTTATGTTTCAGTATTTTATTATAATTGAGTTTTTAGATTATAATATTTGTTGAAAAATATTATTTTAGTTAAGAAGTTTTTTTTATTTTAAAGTCTAGGAGTTATTTATTATTTATTTTTGCTCTTTTATGTTGTTTATGAAGCTGTGATGAGTTACTTCACTGACATATTATCAGTGATTATCTGATGCTTCAAACAACTACAAATAATTACTTACAACGGGAACGCAATACCTATTACACTGCTCTTCACTTGATTTGCCTACGAATACATTTATACGTATAACTTATACGCCCGCTGTCGGTGTGGCAATTCAAGTTGGCACGCCCATTTATAGTCGACCAGTAGTTACTAATACATGCATCGCGCTATGAACGGCGGCCACACGGTATATATATACATTATGTAAAACAATAATTTATAGCTGGCTGAATAAAATATCAAACGTATTTAATTTGAAAGTCGCAAGTCAAATTTAAATATGTAATTAAAATAAATGACATTTTATTCTATTAATGAAGGGACTTCGTTACAAAGTAGGTTAAAACGATATAGTTAATATAAAAGGGAAATCGGTGGAACAATAGAGATCACTAAGTATTAATCATTATCATTATGACTATAAGCAAATACTTTTTTCAAAGACAGCTAGAATTCAATTGCATTTGGAATGTTTTTGCCTGTTGTTGTTTATCAAAAAATTTATAAAATATAAAACTGCAAAACAAATGGCAGTACTTGTCTTATGATATGATGGATAGTTTCTTGTAAACCTACTGTTAAGCGTGTTCTACATGCTCCTAGAATAATCCTAGTATCATCTTATTTCCTTCCTTATTTCCTATTCTAAAGTCTTAAAGAGCAGCCTACGAGATACGTTGTGGTTCCTATTAAGTATATATCTTATTGCTTCTTTTTCTGTATATTAAGACTTAATCAATGTGCACAGAATCCGCTCCTTCCCGCCCCAACACACAAAATAATACGAAATATTAAGAAACATCGCGTAGCATGCGGTTAACAGCGTACATTGATTCATCCTTCATTTTAGTTGTTTCAACAAGAACACGCGCACACGACCACAAGCGTTTGGCGTATCATCTATACGGAGCTCCCGAGACAATCTCGAGTCACAAGTTAAACCCAGTCAGTTGAGCGGAGTGCCACGCAGAAGTCCCATTGAGCTGTTCAAAAAAAACTTGAGTATCTGCATCTTTCCGGCATTCAAGCACAACCTAATGTTAATGATCTGAGTATTCAATTTTTTATATATGATATATCATCTCTGCATGTCATTCAAATAAAGTATACGTGAGATAGGTTCCATGCCCTGTGGTACTGCAAATTCAAGTGTTTTTAGAGAGGAGAACTCGCATTCTCTGACGAAGGTTTTAACTAATAATAAGGGTAGGTTCCCTGATACAGCAAGACTCTTACTTGTCAAGCAGTGTACCACGTGACACACACCCAAAGTTGGACAAGTCAAGAAAACAACTAACAATAATATTCCCTATTTCTAGTTCATCACTGATAAAGTTATATAGTTCCTTGTGCTCTTGCTCCTCGTAAACCCAAATTGACCAGCATTTAGAATATTCCTACTTTCCACATAATTTAGCAGTCTAGCCTTAAATACCAACTCTAATATTTTTGATTGGTTAGGCCCAATTGAAATTACTCGGTAGTTACTTAATAGAGAACCATCCATCACCTTGTTTAACTATTGGGATCACTTTGGTAATCTTTAAACATCCAGAGAGAGTCCTTAATGAAACAAGCATTTATGAAGTTCAACTAATTCATCACCACTCAACTTCAAGGCTAATCTGATAAATCACAGCCGTCCAAATTTTTAGATTTCCTCAATATATTCATCAGATTATTCATCTCAACTGTTTCTACTAGATACAGAAAAAACGAAAAATACCCTGCCTGACAACACTGCTCATATAATCAGTATTATCTTTGACCACAATATTCACCAACTCCACCATTTCTACCGATATGTTTATTGATATCTTCTGACGAAAAATCGCAATTGGTCTGCATTTTAATTGGTTTGATAATGGACTTTTTTGTTTATAGATGCGACAGGCATTAAATTTAATCGCCTCAAATTTTAGAGCAACACCGTATTTAACCCTAAAAGCCCCATATGTTTCTATAAGATCAGAATTATCCTCACTAGCGTCGTGTTGCATAAACAAGTGTTTTTTCATCTCCTCAATTTTTCTGGAATACCTCATATTATGCTTGTTCCCAAAGTGTACACCAGTGACAAACTTCTATAATCTCCCAGAGCAATCTCTGTAACTTCCGCGTTTAAATCTCCAGTAAAAATATTAATATTCGTTGTGAATCGTTCTTCTGATTTGATCGGGTCACTCTAATGTAGTCTCCAATAAACTCATCGAAGCCACAATCAAAGGTAAATGTATAAAAAGTAATTTAAGGCAAGTCTTTCTCGCTACTTGAGTACACAAGTTGGCTAGGGGTATTGACTGAATTCATACATATAAAATGAAATTGAGAGCGGCAAACATAGGCTGAACAGACATTATGTATGTATACAAAGTGATAAAAATGTATTTGTATTTAAAATAACCTTAACATCACATTAACATTGCCAATATGACAAAATGGCGCTAAATTTGTAGATGCTGCAAAATATTATATGTCAAGTAGGTACTACAAAACTCATTTTAGAACAAATTTGTCAACAATGACAGCATAGACTAAAATTTATTTTTGCTATTCAACTTGTAAGTGGTTTTCATGTAGGAGAATTTTAGTGGTGGAAGTTAAACATTTTTAAATACTAATTGATTAGTTTGTCTTTGTTCCTACATTTCACTGGTCAGTATTCATTTGTAGTGAAGTAGTGGTTACTGGGTCAATATCGATTGCTAAAAGAATCTACAATATGACAGTCCCGCAATGGCTTTTATACGTTATACTAGCTGTCCATCAATCTCTTCGAGCTTGAATCGCCTTTCGCGTCCGCTTACAATTTTATTACAGTTCCCTGTAAAACGCCAAAAAAATCAATTTTGATTTTCTAAACTTTTGGCACACCTTGTATAGACGTATACTTTTGTCCACGAACTACTGTCACGGTGACAGGTGGAACGACAATTTAAAGCATCTTAAAGTGAGTCTGACTTTTCGTTGTTGAAGTTTGAAATTTAGATGCTATTTAGCGTAATACTAAGACTTGACACTAAAAGATTCATAGTGTTATTAGTTTTACACAATGAAAGGACTAAATCATTATTAAAAAAGTAATATCAGACTTATTTTAGCTTTGCATAATTTAACCTGTCAATTATCATGGCCCACAAACGTCATTTCTGGGCTGTAATATTTAATAATAATCATACATCTTTTGACATACCTTTTGAGCTTTGTTATAATGCAAATTTGTGAACAATGCATGGCCATTACACAGAAGAATCAAGTTTTAAATAAAATATGTATGACTTATTAATTTTATTTATAATAGTGAATTTATAACTGGCTTCCGTATTAATAAATTAGTTTCATGTGTGTGCTCTGAAATTGTTCCTGTCAAAGTGAGTTTGCAGTTGCAGTGGCATTGAGTCTTCGCCTGTAAATCGTGCTCTGACTATGTTGATTGCTGAGACGATCCTATTACAATTTAAATATTTAGTAGTGACGCTGGTAGTTGAACTAAAAACAATAACCAAAAATAACACAGACCGACGTGGGAATATCTGTGTAAACATTTTACTTACACACAATATAAAAAGAATATAATTCGTAATTGTTGGATCATTTTGTGATTCTTATTAGGTATTTAAGGAAAAATAACACAAAAAGGTAGTTCATGATTACAACCAATCCATCGAAATAAGAGCCACCAGCCTGGGACACGATCATCATGAACCATCATCAGAATATTTGATTAACAATTTGATTTAATGGTGTATTTTCAAACGTATCCCATTAAATGATTGAACGCTGTCCATACTTCAAACTTTCTACTGACAATCAAATTATTTAGTAGTAGTAATTGTTGAATTAGGCTGGAATATTTATTTTAATAAATTGAATAGTTAGAAAACAATTGTCATTACATTGGAATTTGATTCGTCTGTCACCTAGTAATAATAATATAAATCATATTTTAAGGTAATTGTCTAATATATAGGCAATACTAAAATGGATCTGATAACACTTTTCTCATTAATATTTTAAAGTTTATTTTACTTTCTTCTCTCTTGCAGATGTCCACGTTTTGAAGTCCCCTGATACCAAAAAAGTGGTTTTTAAAAAATGTCTCTCTCTCTCTCTCTCTCTATTTCTCTCTCTCTCTCTCTCTCTCTCTCTCTCTCTCTCTCTCTGTCTCTCTCTGTGTGTGTCTGTCTGTCTGTGTGTCACCACGGTAGCGGTCAAACCGCTGTAGATATCAATTCCAAATTTTATATTTACGTGTATAATCTGCCTCTTGAGATCTGATTAGTTTTTTAATAAAATCGGTTGACCGTAAGTAGTACTTTACTTCAGTGAAAAAATCGAATTTTGCAAATATTTCGTCAACTACTAAGTTTAAACAAATTTATAAAGAATTCATATGTACTTAAAATTAAAATTGAGAACCATTTCATTTAAAAAGTTTTTCGAAATTACTACCGGAAGTAGGTCTTTTACTCTTATCAAAAATCAGTTTTTTGCCAATATTTTGCTTTTTAGACAGGTACGCTACAAATATAAAAGTATTTAGAACTTAATTTCCAATATCTTTTCTATAAAAAAAATTTCAAAATTCGGACCGGAAGTATCACTTTTACTCTTACCGAATAACGATTTTTTGCAAATATGTCGTAAATTATGCATTCTATATATATTTATTAAGAGTACAAAAGTATTTAGAATTGGATTTGTAATATTTTTTGTATACATGAAATTTCAAAATTCGGACCGGAAGTAGCACTTTTATTATTAGCGAGTAGCACTTTTCTTCGAATATCTTGTAAAGTATGAATTCTATAGCGATTTATTAAGAGAATGAAAGTACTTAGAATAAGATTTGAATAAGTTTTGTATAAAAAAATTCTTAAAATTGTGTAGTTTGAAACGCTCATACGTATAAGAAAGTCGTGTAGTGGCCACACCTCATTTTTCAAAATAGCGAGACGAATTTCTGAACAGACCACTTTGAGAGTGAAATCTCATTGGTTGAAAGCAAGGCCAAATGACACAGTATCAATCTTGCTCACATTCTGTCAACTGACATTGTTTATTGTTAAGCCTTGTTGTTGTTTCTATTATTTCCCCGTTATTTCATTATATACTTTACCAGTTCTATTCAGAGCTGGACAGTAATAGTTATCAGATATACTCGTAAGTTTGTTTTCAAGATTTTCGTGCATGTAATTTGGGACAGGGGTATGTTCAGAAATTCGTCTCGCTACTTTAAAAATAGACTATAGTCATTTCGCTATATAAAATTTGTAATTTCATATCTTTTTGTGTCAAGGTCTACAATAAATATCAATGGAGCTTAAAAACATGACCAATGAAATATGAGACAGATGTCAGGGTGTTTAACCTTTTTTCTTAAATAATTGTCATCATGAAATCAGTTCAAATTTAATCACGAACTGAAATCGATTGATCGTTTTGACGTTTTATAACCTGCAATTAAATTTTTGTGAAATTGCCAATATTAATCAAAAGTCAGATGGATTTTTTCTGACAATTCTGACGTTTCCTGTAAGATTTAAGCCACCTAACTTGAATGTTGAGTTGACCAACATTTCGCGTATGCTCTAGTTAAATATATCGGTGTTAAAATGATAATAGATGGGTAAAGATGGTGACATAGATGTGCACTATTTTCGCTACACCTTTTAACTGTTACTTAATTTTATTTTAATAATATACTATGTTCACCAATTATGATCAGCATCTGGGGCGTAATGCTTAAATTATTTTTTCTAAGGAAGGGATGCTTTTGTGTAATAAAGTAGATCGCGATCTTAAAGTAACTGATAATTAGTGAATTACCATGTATGATAAATTATTAAATCGCATTGTCTTTATATGTAGTAGTGGTTCCATTTTTAAAATAGCAATTACATTACCCTTTAAATCGTTAAATTAAAGATGATATGTATGCATGATGTATTCGTTTCTTTGAATTACAAATAATCAAGAGCATCAGTGCCCCATAATGTTTGTCATAAAATGTCGATATAAGTCATCAAATGCTGACTAATCAATTTACTCTTTCCCCCCTTTTTTTTTTATTTAGGACACATTAATTTAATAGAATACTTGCTCTTTTTGTTATTACACTGGTCCATGAAACTCTTCGAGTTTGAATTGCCTCTTCGGGTCCACTTCTTCGCTGTAAGTTTCTCCATAAATGTGCCTGTTTGGAACGTGACCACTGCCAGTCGCAGAAGCACTTGAATTTTAACGGTTATAAATTTTCTTTTAATTAGTTTATGAATGAAGATGCAAATTAAATAAAATATCTCTAGAAATTAATTATACATTATTGTGGCATCTATAATTATAGACAAATGGATTTATTCATTAAAAAATTTCCCATAAAATGTTTAACATTTCTATAGAAGTTACTGAAAGCTGATTACTTGGAACATTTCGTTGACATTCAGGTTTGATATAATGCCTGTGCACCTAGTCTAAGTTGAATGTAAGTAGGCCGAAAAGGCAAACCTAAGATGGTTGTGTGATCAAGATTTATTGTATCATATATAAATTTCTTAAATATAAATTTTTTAAATTTGGTAGTACTCTAACTCTATTTGTCTAAAGTTTCATGATAAAAGTTGCCCCTACGTTAAATTTTCTTGCAAACTGTCAACAGTTTGATCTATTGCGAGAATGAATTGTCAAATTGAATGTCATTGTAGACATAGCGTGCCTTCAATTAATTTTTTTTAGAATAACCTACAATTTCAATATTAATTTGAGAACACTGTGGAACTTTTCAATAAATTGACTTAACTATGACAGTAGTGAAAATGAAAAACATTACTGTAGCACAGTGTTCCCAAATTAATATTGATATCATAAGCTACTCTAAATGTAAATTAAAGACGCCGTATATGTATTTGTATGTAGAAAGATGACAGAGATGTGTCCAAGCCATTAAAGATACGATAAATGACCGATACAATAGTAATAATAATAATAATAATTGATAATGCAATAAAATGTAAATATTAACGGTTATAATATTTCTTTCAGTGGACGTCAAATGTTATTAATCACGCCTTTGCTTTAATTTTTATAACTACGATATTGGAAACTGTACCTGAATGACCGACAATGTAGAGTAATTACAACCGCAGTTCAGTTTGTTCTTGTTTATGAATGAAGACGCATATTAAACAAAATGTCTCTTAGAAATGAATTAAATATTATTGTGACATTTATAATTAGTGGCAAATGAATTTATTTATTAAGACTTTGCCCACAAACCGAACAACATTTCTATATAATTTACTGAAAGCTGATATTTAGAAAAATTTTGTTGACATTCAGGTTTTGTATCAATTGTGTGCATCTTCTTCTTCTTCTTCTTCTTCTTCTTTATTGTGACTTTGAGTTAGACTATTTAGTCTTTTACTCTTCATCTGAGTGCGGTGAATCTTGGATTGTTGAAGTTGAATTTGATTAGCTATTGTTTATCTTTATTTTGATTAAGAATTAAAGTAGAACCATTTTAGGTCTTTTGTGTTTGAAATTTTCATTTCCATCATATGCAAGTGCTCTTTTAAGATTTTGATTTGAGTGGTTTTCCATCTGGTTATAGAAACTGAGCGCTCTTTCCTTGATGTAGTCAATAATGCTTGGGGTATTTGTTTCATTCATTAATTGATTATTTCTCATATACCATGGAGCATTTAGTATCATTCTAAGACTGGTGTTTTGCAGTTTTTTGATGTTGTTCTTGCACATATGCACCCATATTGGGCATGCATATGTGAATATTGGACCTAATACTTGTTTGTAAAGTAGAATTTTGTTGTTCGTGCTCGCTGGCTTTTTCTTCCTATAAGAGGCCATAGTTGACATCTTGTTTGTTTGGTTTTGGTTATCGTTTTTGCTACGTGTGTGTTATAATTGAGCTTTATATCCAGGTATATTCCCAGGTATTTAATTTCTCTACTCCATGGTATAGTGTTGTTGTTGATGGTTATTTCGTTGTCTGTTGTTTTCAGATTCCTTTGAAAGATTATTGCTTGGGATTTGTCTTCGTTTATTGTTGTCCTCCATTGTTTGAACCATTTTATCGTGTTCTCTAGGTGCGTTTGGAGTTCCTGTACCGCGTTCGTCGGACATCTTGATGTTGAGTGCAGTGCCGAATCATCTGCAAAGGTGGCCGTATTTAAATACCTTGTAGGATTTGACACTGGTATGTCGGCTGTAAATATTGTATATAGGTGAGGTGACAGGCATGAGCCCTGGGGGACTCCCGCTGTTGGATGTTTTATTGAGGAAAGTGTGTTCTGGATGCTAACTTGAAAGCAGCGTCCTTAGAGAAAACTGTTCGTGATTTTTATGATGTGTGTTGGGTAATTGTGTATTATCATTTTATATATGAGTCCCTGCCTCCAGACTTTATCAAATGCCTTTGCTATGTCGAGAAATACAGCTGCTGTCACTTGATTTTTGTTGAATCCTTCTTGGATAATCTCAGTGACTCTTGAAAGTTGTGTTATCGTTGAATGTTCTTCTCTAAACCCATGTTGATCTTCTGGTATTATATCTTGATTGTCAGAGTGGTACTTTATCTTCTGTAGGTTTTCCTGGTTTAGGTATAACTATTACTTTGTCATGTTTCCATATCTTTGGGAATGTTTGGAGTCTGATAACGGAGTTTGCTATTGCTAGAATTGGCATTATTGCTTTTCGGGGGAGGTTTTGTAGTGATCTGTTGGTGATGTTGTCTATACCAGGAGCTTTTTTGGTATTTAATGCTTTAAGGATTGCTTTTAGGTTCTCGGCTGTGACTGGGTCGTTGCTAGGGGAGTGGGGTTCACGTATTTCTCTGCTTACTACTTTGTGAATCTGCACTACGTGTTGCATGTCTAGTTCATCCAAGTTCGGAGTGAATTGCTCTTCTAGTGATTCCGCTAGAGCTTCTGCTTTTTCTTCTGCTGTGACTTGTGTGAAGTTATTGAATTGAAGTGGTGGGATTTGTATTTGTTCTCTTTTGATTGCCTTGATTATTTTCCTATTTCTTCGAGTGTTCTTTGCCATTCTACATTTTTCAGTTCCAGTAATTCCTATAGTTTTGTCTTCTCCTAGCTCTGTGCTTTTCCTTTATTAGTTCTTTAATATGATGTGGTAGACTACCTGATTTATATATCCTTTCTATTTTGATGGTATTATTTTTAACAGCGTTTGTTATTTTATCTTGTAGTGATTTTATGTTCTGTTCTAATTCTGCAGTGTTTTGTATTTTAGGAACTGCAGTGATGGTTTGTTCTAGTTCTGTTTTGTAGCCGGCCCAGTCTGTCTTGAAGGTGTGATATGTTCTTTCGGTTATGTCTTCGTGCCAAGTTATTATAATTGGATTGTGATCAGAGCTCATGACACTTTCAGTTTCTATCTTTATGGTTTTGTTAATGTTTTTACTGATTGCTAAGTCTAATTGTCTAACTGTGTGCTTCTAGGCCAAGGTGAACGTCGACAGACAAAAAAAAAGAAAACCAAGACGGTTCGGCATTTAAATGTTGTTTCATATTATTCGTTCTATAAAATTGGTAGTACCATGCCTTGTGTCAAGTTTACGATAAAAATAGTGTATACTTCAAATTTTTTGACAGACTGTCATCGTGACACTTATACGACAATGAAAAGTTGATGTTTAACCAAATTGTCGTTCCACCTGTCATCGTGACAATACTTCGTATCGTGTATTCGTTCACACATAAACTTGTGAGATCGAAATGTCAGACGGACAGTGCTTAACCAAATTGTCTTTCCAATTGTCAAATGAAATTAACAACATAACATGATGAACTTTAACAAAACATGTTTTAAACTTACAGGTCATTGAGAGAATTAATTAATTTTCATATTACGCTGTAATATTTAACCGAAAATGTACTTCTGATTAGTTGGTGCCTGCCCGCAGTCGCATACTTTAAATGCTTGCTTTTATAACTGAAAATTGGTAAACGAAATTACATAAATGCTTATGGGAATCTTATTTGATGTATTTATGTTATTTCGAAGTGTTTCGGACACATCTGACAAATAAAGAAAACTCAGATGATTCTTTATTTAGGCTTGCTTCGGTACTTCTTTCGCGAGAAGTGACGACATTTCGATGACATATATAATTTGTATTTAATATATCTTAATAAAATATAGAAAGATCGTTATATTTGTCACTGTACTTACGTGCGATAATACACTATAAGTTTATTTTACCATATCCGTCGGCATTGTTCATATATTCATAAATAGAAAAGAAATAGTAACAATTGGTAATAATAACACTAATACGTATCTGAAAGGTACCACATTTCCTTCATAATCCCTTTATTTGTCGGCCTTCTGACATTTAAACTTGACAACCGATCGATAAACGTGAATAGATAGTCATTAATGACACGCAAACTCGTCATCGCGAGATTATTATACCCTGCATAAAAGTCTTCAATGAGTCGCACCTTCGACAGCGACAGATTTGGCACGTGGATAGTGCACTCAATCGTCGCGGAAAAGTCCACTCTTTTGGTTTCCAACCCTCTTTCCGCACTCTAAACCTCGACGGCCCGAAATTTCTTCGTCAATGTGAAACTTTTACAATTCTTTCGCGCGTGCCTGTCATACCTGACATTTTTATGATTTTGATCGGTTGTCACGTGAATCGTGATGACGTAAGCCATTTTTCTGTTAAAACACCGAATGCACGCTCCTCTTCAACGGGCGATATCTCTGCACACGCTCCACTTGGGAAGAAAAACTCTCCGTCGAGGAACAATTCAAGGTCGTCGGTAACTTCACGCCAAAGGGCAGCTTTCAATTTTGCGTATCCAGAGACGAGTTCTGCGCCCCGCGTACCCAATTTTCGTCGATTTTGACCGGGTTTGGTTGCCATTGACTACTCGGCTTTTATTATATATAACTAGCTCTAACGTCCGCTTACAGCGGGTCCTCCGCTTACAGCAGGTCCTCCGCTTACAGAGGGTCCTCCGCTTCCAGCAGGTCCGTCAATCTCTTTTAGTTTGAATCGCTTTTATCGCGTCCGCTTACAGCTTTTTCATAATTTCCTGTAAAAAGCAATCACTGTCATGACACCTTTTAGAATGTCCGATTTTATTAACTTTTGACGCACCCCTGTATATACATATATTTCGTGAAGCCAATAGTATATTTTATTTAAAATTCTTTTCGAACGGTTTTTTACACAAACCGGTACACACTCAAGAGCGAGAAAGGTAAATTAATGTTAAACATAAGTCATGTTAAAGTATCCAGAGAAACAATAAGCTCAAAGAGCACAACATTTTCATCGAGACAGTTTACAATACTATTTTGATGTCATAGTGGAAAAGCATGTCAATCTTTTCGAAGTCTACTCTCGTTAAGAAAAAAGCACAAAATAATAATAAAAGTAATAAGCCCAAGTTTTAATTTTAAGCCCTATTGAAGCACCTTTCCTGTAAAAAACGCTTTTTAGAATGTCCACTTTTATAAACTTTTGATGCACCCCCATATATACATATATTTTGTTAAGCCAATAGGATATTTTATTTATAATTCTTATCGAACTATTTTTTACACAAACTGGTACACACTCAAGAGCGAGAAAGGTAATTTAATGTTAAACATAAGTCATGTTAAAGTATCGAAAGAAACAATGAGCTCAAAGAGCGCAACATTTTCATTGAGACAGTGTACAATACCATTCTGATGTTTTCGAATCTACTATCGTTAAGAAAAAATGAAGTATTAATTTAAGCCCTGTTCAATCACGTTTCGAAGAATCGCCAAATTGAAGACGCAATAAGCGACCACAAGCACCCCGTATCCAGAATTTCACAAACATTCATCAATTTTACATTCATACGTCAATTTTCAAAAAATGCTGCCGCCATTTTGTTTGTTTTGACTTTGGATTTGTGATCGGCGTCCGCACACACCCCCGTATCTAAAATTTCACAGTCACGTCAATTTTCAAAAAATTCTTCCGCTATTTTGTTTTTTTTTGATATTTTGATTATGGATTGGTGATCGGCATCCGCACACACCCCCGTATCTAAAATTTCACATTCATACGTCAATTTTCAAAAAATTCTTCCCCTATTTTGTTTTTTTTTTTGATATTTTGACTATGGATTGGTGATCGGCGTTGGCAGACACCCCCGTATCTAAAATTTCACATTCATTTTCAAAAAACTCTTGCGCCATTTTTTTTTGAAATTTGGCTATGAATTCGTGATCGGCGACCTACGACACCCCCGGTATCTATAATTTAACATTTATACGTGAATTTTCAAAAAATTCGTTCGCCATTTTTTTTTACATTTCAACTATGGATTCGTGATCGGCGACTGCAAACACCCCCGTATCTAAAATTTCACATTCATACGTCAATTTTCAAAAATCACGTCCGCTTTTTTTTTTTGACATTTTGACTTTGGATTTGTGATCGGCGACCGCAAACACCCCCGTATCTAAAATTTCACATTCATACGTCAATTTTCAAAAAACCCTTCCGCCATTTTATTTTTGACATTTGGCTTTGGATTTGTGATCGGCGACCGCAACACCCCCGTATCTAAAATTTCACATTCATACGTCAATGTTCAACAAATTCTTCCGCCATTTTGTTCTTTTTTGACATTTTGATTATGGATTGGTGATCGGCGTCCGCACACACCCCCGTATCTAAAATTTCACATTCATACGTCAATTTTCAAAAAACCCGTCCGCCATTTTGTTTTTTTTTTGACATTTTGACTTTGGATTTGTAATCCGCGTCCGCACACACCCCCGTATCTAAAATTTCAAATTCATACGTCAATTTTAAAAAAATTCTGCCGCCATTTTGTTTCTTTTGACATTTTGACTATGGATTGGTGATCGGCGTCGGCAGACACCCCCGTATCTAAAATTTCGCATTCATACGTCAATTTACAAAAAACTCTTCGGCCATTTTGTTTTTTTTTTGACATTTTGACTTTGGATTTGTGATCGGCGACCGCAACACCCCCGTATCTAAAATTTCAAATTCATACGTCAATTTTCAAAAAATTCTGCCGCCATTTTGTTTTTTTGACATTTTGACTATGGATTGGTGATCGGCGTCGGCAGACACCCCCGTATCTAAAATTTCGCATTCATACGTCAATTTTCAAAAAACTCTTCGGCCATTTTTTTTTTTTTTTGACATTTTGACTTTGGATTTGTGATCGGCGACCGCAACACCCCCGTATCTAAAATTTCACATTCATACGTCAATGTTCAACAAATTCTTCCGCCATTTTGTTCTTTTTTGACATTTTGATTATGGATTGGTGATCGGCGTCCGCACACACCCCCGTATCTAAAATTTCACATTCATACGTCAATCTTCAAAAAACCCGTCCGCCATTTTTTTTTTTGACATTTTGACTTTGGATTTGTAATCGGCGTTTTCTTTTTGACATTTTGACTTTGGATTAGTGATCGGCAACCTAAGACACCCCCGTATCTAATATTTCACATTCATACGTCAATTTTCAAGAAATCCTTCGGCCAATTTGGTTTTTTTCGACATTTGTATTAGAAACTCCCGAGTGCCCAGTTTTACTTTTAATCAGGAGAGAGAGAAATTGATTTCAGCCAGCTCCGCTCACTGTGCACGTTTGCGGCACATAAATGCCGAAAGCAATCCTCCTCTTTTTCCCCTTTGAGGAAATACGCGTTCTGGTATTATCGTATTTTAATTCAAATTTAACCCCTGCATAGATAAAAATATTAAATCAAGTGGGAGACCATTATGTATTCTGGAGATGCCGAATATTCGCCGGACCGTAATACATTGATCGGCAGTGCACATGAATTTGATATTTATTTTTCGCCTGTCCGGAATACATTGATATCAGTGCGCATTGAATCGGCCCTTTTTCTGACCAAATCCCAATGCAAACGGACTTGGATTTACTCGTACCTTCGTCTAGGTACCTCTATAGACTGGGAATATGCAAGTAAACGTTTCCGAAATGTCACTTCTTTACGTTTCTGAATCTTAAAAAGTGAAAATGTGAATGCGTATGAGACCGCCTGTCAGTTTGACGTTTGTCGGGATTTTTTATCCATTTCGCTAAACTGTATCCGTCTGCAGATGAACTTTAAAGTGTTCGTACCTTTGTATCTGTACCACTATAAACTGAGAATATGAAAGTAAAGGGTCCTGAAATGTTAGTACTTTATGAGTTTGTATCTTGTTGTGCCCTCGAAACCTTTGGAATTTCATGCCTAAAAGTGAAAGTTTGCATACATTTCGAATCGCCTGTCACTTTGACGTTTGTCGGGAGTTTCAGTATAAAAGGCTCCAGAGGAATTTTTGTTTCCCACGTACTCCTTATGGGGAAAAAAAATTGATGCAGCGTGATTTCCTACACGTGCTAAAATTTTCAAAAACTCTTTTCGCCGCCTTACCACCGTTTCGAAGCGATAAAAATACGCCTATACAACGTAGAAATGCACACCGGACCACGTAAAACTCGCAAAACTCCCCTAAAACGCCCACTTTAAGAAATCCTTCGCCTGTCGTTTTCCCACTTTGACCCCGTTTCCCCTCCTCTACTAAATCCGTGAGAACTGTAAAGGGTCCTGTGCGCTTTTAGTATATATAATAGCTCTAACGTCCGCTTACAGCGGGTTCTCCGCTTCCAGCAGGTCCGTCAATCTCTTTTAGTGTGAATCGCTTTTATCGCATCCGCTTACAGCTTCTTCATAATTTCCTGTAGAAAGCAATCACTGTCATGACGCCTTTTAGAATGTCCGATTTTATTAACTTTTGACGCACCCCTGTATATACATATATTTCGTGAAGCCAATAGTATATTTTACACACTCAAGAGCGAGAAAGGTAAATTAATGTTAAGCATAAGTCATGTTAAAGTATCCAAAGAAAAAATGAGCTTAAAGAGCACAACATTTTCATCCCCACACCGGTACACACTCAAGAGCGAGAAAGGTAATTTAATGCATAAGTCATGTTAAGGTATCCAAAGACACAATGAGATAGATTGGTAAAGTTGCACTCGACAATACCTCAAAAAACTTTGTTTTTTCAAAGCCTACTTCCTGCAATTTTTACATACCAAAAACTTATTTTTTTTAAATGGAACACCCAGTATTTTATTGAGGCATTTTGTTCCTTTTTATTCTCTTTCATTTTTGTTAGCAATGTCCTATACCTATCTTTTGTAATTTTTGAGATAATCATTATAGGAGCAATTAGCGGTCAATTAAAGTAAGGGCGTTGTTCTATGCACCCAAATATTCGTCCAATAAAGGCTAGAATGCGGCTGACTGCCTGATCAACTGTTAAAGAAAGTCGGTATACATTTATGTCAAACTTATAAAAGCATCGCTATTAGTTATCATCCAAATGAATTATTCTTATGAAGAGTTAATAGATATAATTGACGTTTTGGGCGAATCTGAAAGAAACTCTTTGCTAGTATCCAGACTTTATGCACAGCGATTCCTGGTAGAAGTCAACCGAAGCCAGAAACCTTCGAAAGTAGAAAGAGCCGGTTTGAGTGAACAGAAAGTATTGAATATGAAGGAAAGAGTGGAAAAGGCAATAACTGGTGAGGATAAGACGTTTATGGTACTTGCGAGTGTAATCGAACACACCTATACTTGTACTACGAAAATTAGTCGTCAGTTAGATGTAAGTCAAATTTGAGAATCCAGAATAATTAGGAAATATGGAATTCACCCGTAGCATATTCATACACAGGGTTAGATGAAAGAAATTTTGAGAATCGCTTACATTTTTGTCAATTGGCAGCAGATAAATTATCCTGGCTTTCTCAATTTTTTGTTGTTTACCAACGAAGCCACCTTCTATTAAAATAAATACGTTCATCGTCACAATTTCCGTTATTAAAACACATAAAACTCCCCACTTTATCACACCTGTAAACTTTCAAAATCGTTGGTCATTAAAACTGTGGGGAGGAATAGTGGGTAGTTACATAATTGGACCTTATTTCTTTGATGAATATGTTAATGGAGGAGAGTATCTTCACTATCTACGGACGGATTTTCAAAACTTTTTGAAGACATCTTCAAATATATCTGTAAACATCATCTTTAGTTTACTTCGATGTTAACCAACAGTGTCAAAAATGAAATAACGAACCTGGACATTGCCGGAATTAAAAAATTGAAATGCGATGCTCATTCTGTAAAATTATTACTTTTGGAATAGTTGGATTTAACATTTACTTTGTTTGACAGTTGACTAAGAAAGTCGGGCCCCATTCCTGCCTTCCATTAGTTGAATGAATATTTGGATTTGGGTGCATAGAACAACAGCGCTCGTAATTCTTTAATTGACCGCTGATTGCTCCTATAGTGATTATCTCAGAAATGTAAAAGATAGATATAGGATACTGTTAACAAAAATGAATTCCTGCCTTCCATTGGTTGAACGAATATTTTGGTGCATAGAACAACAGTGCTCGTAGTTCTTTAATTGACCGCTATTGCTCCTATAGTAATTATCTCAGAAATTACAAAAGACAGGTATAGGACTTTGTTAACAAAACTGAAAAGGAATAAAAATAGGAACAAAAGGCCTCAATAAAATACTGGGTGTTCCATTTAAAAAAAGAAAGTTTTGGTATTTGAAAATTTCAGGAAGTAGGCTTTGAAAAAACAAAGTTTTTTTGAGGTATTGTCGAGTGCAACTTAACCAAATAATGCAGAATTTTCTTGGCTACAAGCACCACCAAAGTTAATATTTTTACTTTTAAAAACAATGTGAAAATGTTTTTTTTCTGAATACGTGTTTTGGTCAAATATTTTCAAAAAAAATTAATAACTCAAAAACTATTGGCTCAATTTTGAAAAAGAAAAAACAGTTGAACAGACAATTTAAAGTAGTACAAGAGAATCCAAAAATATATAGGGTGTCATTAAAAAAAAATAAGTTCCGTGCATTTCCGGTGAAACCGGAAGTGCGTTAGAGGTTCAAGTATTTTTACAATATGCGCCACAAGCAACCATGGATCCTCCACTAACTGTTTTTTCTTTTATTTAAAACACAAAAGAGCAATCGAAGAAGCGGCTACTAATAACTCATCCTGTATATAATAATAAAAAACGTTTTTAAAAATTTTATTTCTTATTATCTAGTACAAATGCACATGCACCTTTTCTGTTTTGGATGAGTAGGAGTGTGATCTCGTCCTTAAATTCCGCCATAATGGTTTCTGGAAGTCGCAACATTTCTTGCTTTATTTGCTGACAAAATGAGTGGATGTACATATTTACTGGTTCCTTGGGATGGAGGCGTATTTCTCTGCTGTCTTATCCAATGTGCTGGATACTTTTCATCCAGTTTCATGTTTTTTTTTTAAGCTGCAAGAATGGTGTGTGTATTTTGATAAAAAAAATATATACATAATACCAACCGTTGTGAATTTGCAAGAGAACTTGTGCTACGCTTAGATCACCGGTGGCGACTCTGGATCTGGCTGAGAGTTTCTATTTGTTGGTGTTTTTGGTAGAAATTCAATTGGACCTTTATTTGAACTACCACAAAAAAATATTGAGTAGTTACGGAAATGTTAAATAAACTATTAGACAAACCTTATTGGGCTCTCAACATTGTTCGGGTGTTCTTCATTAAAATCACATGACACTTCATCATCATCAGCTAGGTTGTATTTACATGTTTTTGGTGATACGTTGCCACTATCAAACAATCCCTGTGTCGAAATGTTTTCATCTAAATGGCTGTCAATGAAGTTTGGAGAATAGTGCGAATAGTGCTGAAACTTCTTAAAAAATATCACAACTTATTAGATACATAAAACGATATGTAACACTCATGTAAATAATGAAGTATATATTTATATAAAATTACTTTCTTGGTCGATACACTTCATCTAAAAATTTCAGCACTTCGAACAAATGCCACTTGCTTTTGAAGTTAGCCCCAACTCCACTCTTTTCATGTTTTTCTTGTTCTCTTTCGAGGCGTATATACTTTTCACGCATAGATTTGAAATACTTTTGAGCTGCTTCACCTAGAAATAGAAATGCAATAGTTTCTAATCATTACGATAAATTGATAGTATTATATATGTACCTCAAATATTAAATTGCGTCCCGATTTCTTCCCAAGTCCTAACTTTTTTTTCTGTATCCTTAAACAACTTATTGGACTTCTCGTATAAAAACAAAAATTGAGTTATAGTGTTTATAAATTTATCATCCATATCATCCATTTTTTGACAACACTTGAACATAACCTGTCAAATTTCTGGGTCATTTTACTTTGTCCAGATCGGTATTACAGTTTTCAATACATTACATTTTATTTTAATTTCTAGAGATGACACATCAAATAACCATTAAATTTGCTGCCAAATCTTAGAGTTTGTGAATGATAAAAATAGACAACAACTAATTCTAAGTCACACGACTAATTGAAAGTACTACTTATTTCATTATGAATGAAGCTTAAGTGTAATTATTTTTTAATTTTATTTAATTAGCCTACTAAAGTAATTAATTAGTTATTATTTAGTAAACAGAAGCAAAGAGGAAAATTGTGTGAAATAAAATGCAAATACCCACAGCCGTCTTTACTTACGTAAGTAGAGACGGCTGTGAAATACCTCAACCGGAATAAAAGAATTGTGCACGAAAGTTGAGCAGTGGTCACATTCAGCAGACGGATCGGGAACCGTTCCAACTCCAATAGTTGAGTGTTCGCTGTACAGGACTGTTCATTTGGTACTTTGCACTGCTGCCATATGTTAGAATTGTACAAATTAAACGGAATAAAAAATAATAATAAATTGTTTTTCTGCATTATGTTTCCGCATGGTTTTTTTTTTGTTAACTCCAATATCATAATACATTTATATGTGCACAATACCTTTAATTTGCTTATCTTAATTTTCTAATAAGTTTCTTCAAAATTGTGTGTTAAGTGGGCGTTGGCGCATACGTACAGAACACGCTGACTAAGTAAGCGTAGAAGTTTTCCTCTCGCAAAAATGGCGACCGCTCCGCGACATGTTCAGAGAGAGAGTACATCCTCTGAATCCGTGAATAAACTGCTGCGCTATTGTCGTGTCTGCTGAATGCGACCAATTAGTGACCATACATCTAAAAGAATTAAAAAGTTGGAAGTGAAAGACTCCCTTTTGGGTTATACCAGAAAGTCACTTAAATTCTCAAAGTGATTGGCTTCTGAATATGCCATGAAATTCGTATTACACTGCACAAATTGTTCGCCCACTATTACCTATCAAAAATTTGTTGAACAATTCAAATGTAAACCAAAATTGTTCAGAATATATGTATTTTTTTATTGCGAGAAAGCAATGTCAAATTATGTGACTTGATGCTTATTTGTTGACCTTAACCATATTGTCGTTAGAACTATCATCGCGATTTTGAAAATCTACAATATAAACTATAAAATTAAATATTCCCTCTACTAACATTTAAAAATATGCGTCAGTCATAGCAATCATGTTTCGCTTTGATAATATACATTTTTTAAATAAAATCGAAAATCCACCTGCTGAAAATGCCGATTCTGATTGGTTGATGCTAATCAGCATGTCGCGCAACTTTTGAATGCTTACTTTCAATATTTTTCTCATTTCCAACACATCTGAAGAATATGAAAGACTCACTTTTATTATTATACTTATATTCAAACATACATAATAATAAATGCTAAAGCACTATACTATCTATATTAATTTTCTTTCAAACATTTATAAAATTGATCAGTACACTTTATACAGGGATGTCCCAAAAACATACCGACAAACTTTAAGAGGCGATTGGGTACCTACATCAAAACAAAGATTTTTTGTTTAATAAGCAATGTCTGTAAATGAGCGATATTAGCATAAAAGAGGAATAATTGTTTTGGTATTATTTTACAAAAAAAATAAGGATGACATTACACTATTCATCCAAACCCAGTTCAAGCAACAGTATTTTATACAGTGACTCCATAAACTTTTATCGTGAACCTGCCAGTTTCTGTAGAATTTCTTCAATGTTTTCAATTTCATATGCAATTTTTAAATATAGTGTACTTTGTTAATGACATATCTAGAGTGAGTTCAAAATATGATAGATTAAAATGTGTTAATAGGTGCTGTTAAATACAATTACAATGAGGAAAAGCGGAAACTCAAGCATAAATAGATCTTTATATATTTTTACTAAGTATTCGGCAGAGAACTGTTACGCAACAGTTGTGTCTGCTGAATGCGACCAATTGTTAAAGTTAACCTGTACTTAATATAATACAACACTCTGTACACCATACTATAGTGAAACGGTGATTTTTGAAAAAACTATAGTTAAAAATAATAATCTCAGCCTATCAATATTTAATTATACAAAGTAGGTGTTGTAGGTATATTTAGACTGGATATGAAGATATGGCTGAATTTTTAATATTTTATCATTGGCTTTTCGCAGACTTAATGTTTGAAATAGAAGATTTCTCAAGTTTTATTCTTCAGACTTAAAAAGAATTTACACTGTCCTTCAATAAAAAAATAACTTAAAGAGTTAAAGCTTTTAACACAATATTCTAAATGTGAACGTAACAGGCAGCACATGCTTTTTGCATGTGTCATTTATTATTAAAGCGAGCTCGTCAAGCTTTGTGTAATAAAATTATTGTTATTTCTTTGACTCAAGAAAATGTAATATATTAGCTTTATTATTATACTCTGGAGAAAACTAAATTATAGCTCGAAAATTCGAAAATGTTAATGTGAAAAAATTCAAGCAAGGGCGAGTAAACGGCACTGTACTCTCTTAACACTGACATTTATATATGTTCCTTTCTAGAGATTCTTTATTTTAAAGAGATTTCGTTGGTTCTTGGGAAGGCAAATTTACTATAAACATACAATTCATTATAAGCTATTGCAAACTTTTGCCCCTCCCCTTCAAGTTATACAGTGAGGACGCGCGGGTTGGAATAAATTCATTTAAAATTTTTGGTTTTGTTTTATGGAAAAACGCTCGGATAGGTCGATTTTTATTTTTAGCTGCGGTTTTTTTGATGGTAAATTGATGTACAAAGGTGGTCCAAAAATAAGTTACGACCATCAAAATTTTTGTTTCAAATGGAAACATAAATAACTGCAGTTATTGATATGTTCAATTGTAAATTTCTCGATAACTGTTGAGTTTGGGTATAGGACATGGTACATGAAACATACTTAGAATTCGATGTAGAATTAACAAATTAAATAAAAAACATGTGTCCATTTGAAAAAAAGATTGATGGTCGTAACTTATTTTTGGACCAACCTTTGTACATCAATTTACCATCAGAAAAACCGCAGCTAAAAATAAAAATCGACCTATCCTAGCGTTTTTTCATAAAACAAAACCAAAAGTTTTAAATGAATTTATTCCAATCCGCGTCCTCACTGTATAACTGAATTGAAACCTATGCGAATAGGAAGTTTAAACGATCTAGAATTCAGAAAAATTAGGACTTGTACAATGTACAATGTCTTGTTACCTGTATCGATAAGCAACATACAGGTTGTAGAAAATACTTACAAAACAATAGGTATAATCCTATGCATACTTATAACCAAATATTCCACTGTTTGCTATATTATTTAAATTGTCATATTCAAAATATTTCATCTAATAACGTAGCAACATGTCTGTAAAAATTTGTATTACGTGTCAAAAAATTATGTATAGTTATTATACAAACTAAATATGAATTAGCTGCTAAATCGCAGGCAACCAAATTAAATACTGTCTGTTGTGGCTCCCACAAAACAATGTCTCCTTACTCTTTAATCGCTATGTTAATAAATATTGCTTAGATAATGCCCATTTTTCATTCGTTCTTTTATAATTAGAATCAGTCTATAAGTACACGTTCTTGAAACTAAAATTATGAACAGGTATGTGAACTTTGCTCAGTAATTTAATGCAGACCTACCTTAGAAATGTCAAAGCATTTAAAATATAACAAATCAATTTTCTCAAATTCAACACGAGGTATAAAACATTCTCAGGCGTCTTCATTTTGCTGTAAGATCTATAATTGTGTTTCATGTAATCATGCTTTGATCAAATAACATATATATAAAGTCGTAAAAAGGCACTTCCAACAACACATATGTGTATGTATCACTGTATTTGATATTCTATATTTTATAGTGTTTCGTTGATACTATCTTTAACAGACTTAAGCTGCATATACATGCAGGTAACTGTTAAACGGTTCTATTGTGCCTTTCTGAATTACACATTTCCATGTTTTTGACACTAAAATTAAGAACAGGAGTGTGAATTTTGCCTACTAATTTAACGTAGACCTACCTTAGAATTCTCCACAAATTCAACATCATGAAACATTCTTAGACGTCCGCTTCTTGCTATAAGATTTCGAAAGCCATGTAGATATACCTCATTGAAGATATGTCATCGTGTTTCATTTAATCATGTTTAAATAAATAAAGGATATATATTTTACAGAGTTTTGTTGTTAGTTTGAGGTTACATTTTCAATTTTGTCTGTTGATTCAAACATGCCTCAAATACATAAAATGAAGGTGTATGTTTGAGCTAGACACTTGTTTGGACTAATAACTATTTCTCCCCGGCAAATATTTTTAAAAAATGTTGCCTTTCCTGTATTGCAATTTTCTGTTGAAATTAAAAATCGAAATGTGTATGTACCTCTATTTTAAAACTGATTTCGCTCCTTTTTTCATATTCATACCTTATAAAAGAAATAAATTTGATTTATAAATAAAAATTGTGTATCAAAGGTATTTATTTACTTATAATACTATTTGTTTTATTCACGATCATTTGCACACGAAAATTAAAAATAAACTACCTTACGTGCACTATCAAAACAGACTTCCATACCTACGATAAAATTTGATATTTGTAAATTTGTAACGTGGTCTTTTATAATCATTAAGAGAATAATCAACCTGTATGCAAAAATGTCAAGTCAAAATATCGCGAGACCATTATTTCGAGATGCCGACGACATTGCACGTGAACGTACGTGTACATAATGACATTGTCATTGCAGACGACTTATTGTTTACATGTATTTGTGACATATTGCGACCATTTTTCTACCGTGTCCGTCTGCATGAGGAATTTAAATCACTCGTCCTATCGATATCGAACGTCGATGAAGTCGGAATAGGAATGCAAATTGCCGAGAAATGTGTGTATTTTGCATTTCTGAATCTTGTCGTGTCCTTGAAACCTTCAAAAATCGGAATTTCACGCTTAAAGTCACACCTGCCAAATTTCTCGGTGTACCTGTCAGATTAGCGAAAAGTCACTTTTTCGTGTTCACCAATATATCTCAATAACGTAAGCCATTTTTATGTTACAAAATATTTGCACGCTCCTCTTTGACACCGGATATCTCCGCACGCGCACCGAAAAAAAGGAAAATCTCTCCGTCGACCCGAAATTTAAAGATGCCCCTATGCCTAGGCAAAGGGACAACTTTTAATTTCGCGAATCCAGGGACGAGTACTGCGCCCCGTGCGTCCAATTTTCGTCCATTTTGAGCCGTCCGCTCGGTTACCATGGTGATTCGGTTAAGCCGTCTTTTCTCAAGAAATTAACACGAAACGGCCGTGCGCTTTTAGTATATATAATTTTTGGACAGGTAAAATTATGTAACGTCTGAAATTTTATGACATTAATTTACTGGCACATGCCAGTAGATAAAACAATACTGCCTATATCAAAAATATATTTTTTGTACCAGTAGTAAAAAATCATAGCATTTTTACACGTAACAAAGCGCCACGAAATGACATTTCACGACCTCGAACTAATAAGAGGTAAATAATGAGGCTATTATTGACCTAGGGAAATAATGAAAACAAATAAAAGCCGCAACCATGCACTCATGCTTGTAGTAGTAGTAGTATGTCAAGTTGTGAACCGTCAAAATAAATAACTCTATTTTAGGCACAATTTTAGGTTAACAATACCAGAATATAATATACGTTTATTTAGCAATTGCTATTAATTTTATATTTTCTAACAATACTTTGTTGTTTACATGAAAAAAAAAAGCATTTGTCTATTAACACATAAAATATGTATGATAGTATAATATGGAATCAATATATCACCTAACACCTAACTATTACAGATGCAAATAATTATTTAATTCATATTGAAAATTCCTGTATATATTGCAGGTGTGGTTGCGTAAGTAGATGTAGCTAGATCTTGTAACATACATTCTATATTTTTTTTATTTACTAGGGAATCTTCGATATAACCTTTAGCTACAAAGTGGTTCCATTATTACAAACTTTTGAGACGTACCATTTTTGCTATTCTGAATGTGAATAACAATTAAATTATCTCTCATGATGACATCAGAAATTAATAAATTACACAACTCATCCTTCGGCATGCACCAGCAACACCAATTACAAGACCAGTCTACAGAGATATAAATTATCAATAATTTCAAAGTATTAATATATAAACATACTATCTTAGTTGCAATGTAACATGTGTCGGGTACCTCAGTAAAGAATTTTATAATTTCCTCGAATAAATACTAATGATTTTTTGGGCTTATAATTTTGTTTTTCTTTTTAAAAAGGCAACTAATTTAAAATATTTTGATATGTTAATATTCTCTTTTAGGCCAAGTGTAGCTTTCAACATTGAATATTGCGCCCATAAAGTCGAGGCTTTTTTATTTTTTGAATACTCATTAAAATAAGCCAGAAGTACGTTTTCAGAAGTTACTACTGTATATTTGGAATTATACCATTTTTTAAATTCTGTAAATGTTTTCATGTATAAGTGATTAGATTTATGCGGAAGCAAGTTCTCAGCTGCCTGTTCTGCAATCTCGCGCATTTCAGGTGGTGTACATCTAAACTCTTCAGACATTATAAATGGAATGAAAAATAATCTAAAAAATACTTGACTTTTAGTTTCAGCATTTATGTCAAAACTTATTTGTCAACATCAAAATATAGCCTACTTATTTGTTTACATGAAGTTTTATTACAAGGGCATTCTTACATATATGAGTAAATTTATTCATAATTATTAAGGTTTTAAGGTCCAATTAGACTACTGGTACAAAAAATAGTATACATACTACGGTTGAGAAGACTATTATTGCCCTTGTGGCTTAAATTCCTCGGCGCTTTGCGCCTCGGAATTTAATCTCGCCACTCGGGCAATAATAGTCATCTTCTCAACCTTGGTATGTAATATACTATTTATTATACGATCACAATACAAATTGACATTTATTCTCTCTGAACAAGATAGATTGTGACTATAACAAAATCACATCAAAAATGACAATTTTATTACCATTCATTAATATGCATTTACTTACATAGCATTCCATTATCAAAATCAATTTTTATATCATCAGCACTGATCCCTTGTCCCATTTTAACATTGTCGTTTTGTACTTCACTTGCGTCAGATGATAGGAATTCTAGTTTAATATTATCCAAAGTTGTTGACAATCCATATTGTTTTATTCTGTCATGCCAAAGGTAGTCTTGTGATTCAGCATTGTACACAACAGAAGTTTCAGAGACATCGACTTTATCATCTACAGAATTATCTTGGCATTCCTCTTCCTTTACATTAAATATATTGTGTGAAAGTAAGGCGTTACTCACATTTCCTATCATATCAACATGATCCGCCATTATTAGTATTTATTTTTATAGTAGTTTATGAATTGTGAGTAAATCAATACACATGATCGTACAATTTATATAATTATACAGGCACAACACGAACTTATAAAACTCAGCGCTTATAAACTATTATAAACCGTTTATTCCTGAACAGATACAAACCGTCATATATGTATGCTTAATATAAGCAGGTATAGGTATAACAACCATGCAAAGCACTTCATAGACACGTCGCAAATACCGGGAAATTTCAAAATAGACGTAGCCTATTAAAAATGTTTTATTCAAAAAAAACCAAACATTGTTAATTATTCCATTAGTTATGTATATAGTAATTCTCATAATTACCGGTTAATAGAATGTATCTCTACAATAACACACGTGCACTTCCGTTTATCTTGGCATAATAAACTGTGATATTTATATTTTATGGCAAATGGCATACATGCACAGCATACATGTTAAATTTTACTGTGTTGCCGGGTGTTGGTATGTCAACATGGAATGTAACCTTTGCCTTTCACATTTTATGACTCACATATAATAGCATAGGTACTCTTTAAATATTACTAGGGGGGACATTTAGCAAAAACTAATAAACTGGTGGGGGAATAGGTATTATTTAGACGGAAGTTACCACTTTAAGGCAGGTCAGTTATAGCAATATTGACCAATCATAATTTATAAAACGAGTATTTTGAATAACTCATATATCCGGTATGTTTGATTATGTGTTTAGTGGCGTAACATACATATTCTAGGCATGTTTTTTTTATGTTTTCTTTAACACAGTTAGAATAAATGTTACTATATTAAAAAAAATAAAAGGATTGAAAAAATAATGCACTCACGATATTACTTTAATTATTATTAGACTAAGAACCTATTTTAAATGATTTTCGAGAACATACGAAGTGTACACTCACATTCAAAATTCATGTCTCCCCCATAAAACACGTAAATATCAAAACTACCTACCTTCTTTCTGCTGGGCAACGTATTTTTCAGTTATACGGGGTATAATATGGGCATTGGATTCTTTGAATGTAAATAAAGTAAATGTAAACAAGTTCCAATACCTACAAGATAGATATATGAGGACTTTCATTATCCTTACTTTAACGTTTTAAATATTATAGACATAATTTTAAATCTTGTTTAAAAAATATTTTATTCAAGGAAAATTATAGTTATATCAAACACCATAATATTCTTATAGATGTTAAAGATGTTTTTAATGTATGCAACGAATACATACACTATATACTACTAGTCTATAATAATTGATATGCATACGCCTAGTAACTGAAAAGATAAAACGTTTTACTTGTAATGGGGAGAATGTTTGATGGATTTATTATAGGTATAATAACCATTGTTATTTTCTGTTTCTGTGATTCGCCGTTTTATGTAAATAAAATCCTTAGATTTATAATTTCTTATAAGTTAGTAAGGGAATGAATGGAAAGTATAACATAGGAAACGTAAGCTTTGGAAAATTATCAAATAAACAGACTAAGAGGTGTTACTGCTTCTACACTTGAAGTTGTGGTCTTGATTTTGTTAATGTATAGGTAAGTCCTTCTAGAAAATGCCTCGACAACAGCACCAAATCAAATTATATAAGGCCGCGAAAAAGAATGGCGAGGGAGATTAATCCTGTCTTTTGAACTTGTTAGACGTACAAACTTTTGAGATCTTTTGCGATAGTAAAAAGAATGAGAATAGGGGTTTTATACACTACTACAAATTCATTATTAGTTTTCATTGTATTAAGTTTTTATTTTTGAATTCTAGTTAAAGTTTAGTTTTATTATTGTTAGTAAATTTTTGCATTTAATAATTTCATTTTTATATAGTATTATTAGATTTTTCAAAATCGAGGACATGAATAAAATGGAATTTGACAAATTGTATGATGAACTTAAGTAAGTTTTTGAAATGAATATTCAATTTTAAATAATTGATGGTGTAAGACGTACTCTAAAAGTACTATGTGAGAATATTTGTTTTTAGCAAGGCGTTGAGCACCGTTAGTTTAAATAAATATTGTCTTGTTAAATTGGATTAATTCTTTTGTAATACTGGGAAGATAGATAATGTTGAGGGTATTGGAAGTACTATGTGCAAATATTTGCTTTCAGTGAATCATTAGGCATCATTAACGATTATTTTAGTCAGTCTTAATCAAAATTTTCAAATAAATAAATACGAATAGACAGGGATGTTTCTTGATGGGCAAGCGCCAAGCCGTTAAATGTACTATGTGCGAATATTTGCATTTAGCGATTGGTATGGGCCCTTTTCAAGACATTCTCGTTGCGAAGTTTTAGATCATCAAAGGCACTATGTGCGAATGTATGTCTTTGTTGAAATAAAAATTAGCTTCGAATGGGAAAGATTATTTTTTTGAATCAATAAATATTGTTATATTAAAGAATATGATATGATATTTTTTTTCTCATATCAGTATAAAAGAAGAATTATATTTTTTCTATGTTCTTGTATTGTAAAACGAAAAATTCTTGATATAGCCACGTAATAACAATGTTTTGTTACTGTTTTTCTAAAAGAGAATTATAGACATTTTTATGAAATTTAAACTTTATTTTATTATTGAACTTATCCAAATATAAACTAAATAAGAGACACACCACAGTAAAAGAAGAAAGATCACTGCGAGAACACACAGGAATAAATGAAATGCTGTTAGGGTAGGGAATAGACTTATAGGTAAAGATATGATGATGTTTGATGCATTCTTAGCATTCATTAAAAGAATATTTATGCAATTTTTGTAACGTTGAGGATAAAGCACGTTTTATGGCTATGCCACAGCCGTCTTTACTTACAAGCCATGAAGTTAAATTTGGCAACACCGCCTAGTTGCCCTCAAGTGGGTCTACTCGTGGACTTTAGCAGGTGCTGAAAGTGAGATAGATTAACGGCGTACCTAATCTAAAATAGGTTTTTTGGTAGGTAATTCTTTCTTTAAATTTAGGTAGGTAGGTATAATGTGACGAAGAAAGGATGTATAAAAGGGAAACGTATAAAAAACATTATTAATATTTCAACATTTTTAATAATATTCGCTAATTGTTCAAAGTGATAATTTTCTCGCTTGACCACTTTTTTTGGTGACATACACTATTTTTATTTCTGCTATAATTATTTAACACTATATTGCTCATTGGTGTTCCACATTCACATACAACATTAAAATCAATATAAAAGTTATCAGACTTTATACACTTTTAATTGCTAATGAGGTTAATATCTTTTGATGATTATTTTTGCTCAAGAATTGTTTTTCAATTTTTATATTTTTTGTTATAAAAGCAAATATTGCACATAAGTGAAAATACAAATAACCTACTTCATCAGTCCTCCTCTCTGCAGATAACCACAATAAGCATCACCAAATAAAGCACCATTACTTTTCACTGCCAAATTTGTACTATTCACACACTTAATTTTAATTTTAATTGAATAAACAGCATAACCACTATGTATGCTTGTAATGTTCAGCATTTATACATAAATCACTGCATAAACTACCTAGATATATCTTGCTAACAAATTTTGTAGTAGAGACCAACGAGTCAACTTACGGGTTTCAGGTAACACCCACATAAGATTATTTGATGCTAATTCGGTATTATTAACGTAAACTGTACCTATACACTATTTATTAATAACGATACTTGAAACCATTTTTACACTTTCACCTTCCTTGTCTTTATATGACTCAAACCGTTGAATTTCACCTTCATCAAAATGTTTACAGCAAACCACTGAATTCCCTGTGGTGAGGAAATTTTCTCTATTAATTGCTCGTAACCACTTTTTACGTAAGTAATTTTCCTTTGAAAATGAAAAGGTTGTTTGTAGATCTTTCTGTTCAAGTGTATGTTGTAGTTCGATTTACACAATGAGAAACAGCACAATCATGGCATCTAAAACATCACACAGTTGTAAAAAAAATGAACAAAA
Source organism: Amphimallon solstitiale (assembly GCA_963170755.1). NCBI lineage: Eukaryota > Metazoa > Arthropoda > Insecta > Coleoptera > Scarabaeidae > Amphimallon > Amphimallon solstitiale. The sequence goes on along the minus strand of OY720685.1, from coordinate 36,421,306 downwards.
CTAGTAAATGTATATTGTTCTTACCTTCTCCAAATGTATTTGTTAATCAAACTTATAAACAGCAAACAAATGATTGCAAAGAACGTGTTGACACTTTGAGGTTATCTTTAATACTGTTATCGGCCACATTTACGAAAATATGAATTGTTTACCCATAGGTACTTCCCTAGATTGATTTCAACTTTGTAAATACTTCTTCTCAAATGTTTTTGATTCAAACTCACGTAAACTTTAGCTAATAAACGTGACATGCATATCATGTGCATATCATATGCACATGGTCTTACATAGAATGAGACCCACACGGGCAGTTGCCAAATCTCCAACTTCATGGCTTGTAAGTAGAGATGGCTGTGGCTATGCCCAACGTGTGGCAATGCTACAATTATTCTAATATCAATGTTACAATTGTGGTTGCATTATTGTAACCACAGCAATATGTCTAGTTTTTATATGACGTTTTAAATTACCCTTGTGGTTAGTTTTAAATTCACAAGAGTCACATTTATAATTGAACTGCTTCAAATGTTTATCATTTATATGTCTTTTTAATACAGCTTTGATGTTTGTTCCATAGTCACAAAAGTCACATTTATAATCAAGTTGCTTCAAATGTTTAGTTTTTATATGTACTTCTAAATGACTTTTGAAGTTTGTTCCAAATTCACAAAAGTCACATTTAAAATCGAACAACTTCAAATGTTTAGTTTTTATATGTCTTTCTAAATGACCTTTGTTGTTTGTTCTAAATTCACAAGAATCACATTTAAAATCAAATTCCTTCGTGTGTTTCGTTTTTATATGACGTTCTAAATTACTGTTGTTGTTTGTTCCAAATTCACAAGAGTCACATTTAAAATCGAATTGCTTCAAATGTTTAGTTCTTATATGTCTTTTTAAACGACTTTTGTTGTTTGTTCTAAATTCACAAGAATCACATTTAAAATCAAATTCCTCCAAATGTTTAGTTTTTATATGTACTTCTAAATTACTTTTGTAGATTGTTCTAAATTCACAAGAGGCACATTTAAAATCAAATTCCTTCGTGTGTTTCGTTTTTATATGACTTTCTAAATTACTGTTGTTGTTTGTTCCAAATTCACAAGAATCACATTTATAATCATATTCCTTCGTGTGTTTCGTTTTTATATGTACTTTTAAATTACTTTTGTGGTTTGTTCCAAATTCACAAGAATCACATTTAAAATCGAGCAACTTCAAATGTTTAGTTTTTATATGTACTTCTAAATGACTTTTGCTGTTTGTTCTAAATTCACAAGAATCACATTTAAAATCAAATTCCTTTGTGTGTTTCGTTTTTATATGTACTTTTAAACTTTTATTGTTGTTTGTTCTAAATTCACAAGAATCACATTTAAAATCGAATGTCTTCAAATGTTTAGCTTTTATATGTACTTCTAAACTACTTTTGCGATTTGTTCTAAATTCACAAGTATCACATTTATAATCAAATTGCTTCAAATGATGAGTTTTTATATGTGTTTTTATAGATCGCTTGAATTTTGTGCGAAACACGCACAGCGAACACTTAAATATTTTCTTTTGATCTCGTGACATCAATTGTTCTATATCTCTATTCTTCTTATAAATAGTCATAGGATGCACTTGATTGTCCTCTCCTCCCACATAAGCGTGAGTATTTTCCACGTGCAGCCCGAGGGATTCTTTAGTCTTGAAACGTCCGTTACAAACCCGGCATGTATACATTTTAACTTTGAAATGACGGATGTTGGTGTGTTTCTTAAGATCTGCTTGGTACTTCGTCCTGTACTTGCACTGTCCACATTTATAGATTTGCCGGAGGCATTTCTTGCGACCATTCCGTGCTGTTGTTGTTTGCTTGGTCGATTGTGTTGTTGGTGGAACGCACTTTCTGAAACTAAATAAATATAGCTAATCTTATGCTAAACGGCAATTTAAGGTAGTTAATTTCACCACCATATAGATGCATGGTTCCCACCAGAAGTAAGGGTTCACATTTATTCTCACCACTCTCTTTACTTATTTTTAATAATGATAATATTTATTAGTTCTTGTGGCCACATTATAACAGAACACGAAATATTGCACCAGTAGTAGAAGAAGTCGTTAGACAGACAAGGACATACATGAACACGTTACACAAAACTACTTATTCTATATATAAAAATCCTTCATCTGATGTAAGTCAAAATAATATAGTTAATATAAAAGGGAAACCTTTAGAACAATAGTGATCACTAAGTATTAATCATTATCATTATGATTATCGTTATCATTACTAGTATTAAGCTTTGAGCATTAGAAGAAGAATGTACAATTGCCTTCTTTTAAAATGGCCAGTGTACATTCAAAATCGATCCGCAAGTACGACATGGTCACATTCTAATGTTCGATTTGTTTAATGCGAAGTCAAGAACGGGACCAACAAAAAAACAGGCGTCGTAAATCATATATAGCATGAATAAGCTACTGTACTTAATATCAAAGTGGTTTATATTTTGGGAAGCTTTATAAATACTCTACTCCACAATCTGCACGAATATCATATATAGTAACGAATAAAACACATATAGTTTGAATGCCTTGCTTTTTAAATATAATTAAATGTTAAATACAATTAAAAGAAAAAAATTGTATTACATTATGTATTAAGTTGCTTTTAAAAGAAAGGGTAGGAATTAAGCGTGCATTATAAAATGAACTTATGCGCCTTAACCAACTATTTTTTTCTATAAAGAAAGCGCTACTGAGCATTTAGAAACTTCTGTTTGAGCATTATTTTTTTTTAATTTCCAGAAATACATTATTAAATATTAAGCGTAAAAACATTTACTTTAGAGCATTAAAAATTAAATGTTATTGTTTTGCGCATTATTTGTTACAAAATAGGCACTGAAATAAATGAATATACTGATAAATTATTAATAGGTAATGCATTCACTGCACAATTAACGCTTTTCTAGCTTTCGTAGGTCGACCACGTTTTCTTTTGGTGCCTAATGGCACACTTTTAGACTCAGAAGGGGCTTCAACATACTTAAAACGAGGAGCTATTCCTACAATTTTATACCAGTTAAAATATTGTATTTTTTATTTTTTATCTTACCTAGCACATGTTTGCAAATGTAACTCTTTAAAAAGTATGGACATGTGCACCGTCCATCTTTCCAACTGAACTCGTCCACAGGCAAGAACAATTTATAATAAGAAGATTTCTTCCTAATATATTCATCCAATTCTTTAGACTGCAAGTAATCGGGCTTCAAAATCTCCTTGCTTATTTCCAGTTTTTCGGCAGCAGGAATAACATACGTTCTTAGAGTGCCATTATCTTCATCAATACATTCAACTTTTTTGTTTAGTCGTGTCCATTGATACGATGTGGTCCATGTATGTAAATCTATCGTAACTGAATCCGAAAAACGATATAAAGAATTTTCATATTTTCTTGAAAATGATTCCATTCTTTCCAGTACAAGGTGGCAAAATCTGGAAAGTGGAAGTCTTTCTCGCAAAGTGTACTCGTCTTTAAGAACACGGTTTGTTGACTCGAGGGCGTTGTTTGTACTAGGAGTTCCTAAACATGCTCCCTCAAACCAATTTTTATTTTTATTGTACTATTCTTCTTGGAAGTACTCGATAAATCTCGCTTCATGTAACCATTTTTCTAAGAAAAGTTTATAGGCAGTTTCAAATGCTACTTCATCTTCACTAACTTGAATTTGATCTACGTCAGCCAAAATTTTGTTCCAGTTTGATTTTTCAGTTAGACTTTGAACTTTCTTTTGTACATTACTTCTCATATGTGCCCAACACATACGCACAGTACAATTTCCAAACACATTTTGAAACCCTTTGCGTATACTGACGGCAGCATCTGTCACCAAAACTTTGGGTTTCATTTCAAAATGAAACAAATCAAAAGTTGCCTCCTTCAAACGCTGAAAAATAAATTGAAAATAGGCAGTTCGTTCATTGGTGCATTCTGCTGTTCCCAGTAAATGAAATTTTTCATCGCGATCAGTTGTTCCTATTAAGAAAACAGGGAACCCCGGCTAAATCAATTTATACGTTGCATCTGCGTGGATAATGATATTCTTTTTTACTCCATTTTCTAATAGAATTTTACTGGTTACCATGAATCTAAAAACACCGTTATCCTCATCGGTTGTGAAATGTTTTACGATAAAAGCTTTGCTTCGTTCATTGGGGACAGCACTTTTCTTAAGAAGTCAACTTTCCAGTTCACCAAGAGATATTGTTGGTGGGCCGTAAATGGTTTTTCTTAATTTAGCCAGAAATTTTTTTATTTAGTTTATATTTGGTGCTGGATATATTTCTGGGCAAGAACATCCAAAATTGCTTTCGGTTTCATTTTTTTGGTAAAGAAATACTTGATTTCGTTCTTTAGTTTGTCGTTCACTTCGGTACCGGCCTTTGTTGCAATAGAATCACAAGAATGACTTACTTGCGATTGAAATAGGAGAACATTTTCACAGGATGAAACCAGAATTAATTTAATACCAGTTGCACATTGTTGTCCTCGACATTTACCTTTATTACATCGAAACTACACCAGACTCAGTGTTGTTTGTGTTTTTTAAGCTCCAACAAGTTTCCGATTTGACAAAAGCTTCTGCATCGTTACGGTTAATGAAGGTTCTTTCGCAATTCCATGTTATGGATCTTTTCTTCGCACGTTTTTTTTCTGCCTCTGGAAACTGATCAGTTTCTGAATCACTAAATTCGGGTACAGATACCATTTTATTTCACATTTACATACGTGAGGAGTCACAGATTCATACTCTAAGAATCTAACCAAACAAATAACATAACAACGGAAACTGCGCATGACCGCCGAAGCAAAGAAGTCTTCATAATAACTTACATTTATTTAACTTGATGCTTATATATTCGGAATAATTTGCTTTTAATCATTTTAATGCGCAATTACTCGTTTTAAGTTGAATGTATTTATTTATTAGCATAATGATTTATTACTGTAAACAAAACAATTATATAGTGTCCAGAGTTATTTTTATAAAAAAGAACTATTTTAGTAAAGATTCGTTTTGTTATCTGAGGGGTAATTTTTTTTAAATAATGGGCGCTGATGTTTTTGTTGGTGCGCATAGATTTTTTAGTGTTAAAATACATACACTGAGGTGCAGTCACTTAAAATGAATTGCAAAAATTTTTTTTACTGCAAGTTCAAGTTTTCAAAGAATCTGATATTTAAAGATGGATTAGTAACATTTAAATAATGCACAACTGTAAGCGGCATTTATTTTTAATAATGCCCGTTTAAATTGTAGTCTAAAAGAAACTTCATCTGGCATATACTATGGCCAATATATTTGTAATATTTAAGTTCATTTATAATTTATTGCTTCATAACATTCATGCTACTTTCTTGGTAAAATAATTTTTATTTTTCTCAATGTCATTCTGGTTTTTATTTTATTCTTTAGCACTTTATTTTAATTTCAACAGTCAGATCCACTATTTTATTCAAATCTCGGTTTTCTGGAATTTTAGGCACTTGTTACTATTATTTCTGGGAGTGATTTGTATTTATTTTAGATGTTGAAGCTTTTTAATTGTAATAACAACGTTTAACAGAAACTAAAATTAGACTAAAACAATTTGTTGTTATAACAATCCGTTTTATTATAAAAAGTAAACATATTTTTATTATCTTAATTCTCTATAGAATGCATAATTTCCGAAACATTTGCAAAAAACTGCTATTTGATAAAAGTAAAAGTGTTACATCCGGTCTGAATTTTGAAATTTTTTTAATACATAACTACCGAACGAGAGGACACACACACATAAGAGCAAAAAAACACAGAATAGTAAGATGCGTACAAATACCAACAGCAGATGCGATAAAGGACTACAACAAATTAACAACAAAAATAAAAAACATGGACCACCATAACTTTCACAAGGAAATCAAGAAGAGGATATTGAAAATATAAATAAAATCGAGAAGAAACCTGAGAGACATCCAGAAAAAATAAAAGAAGAGAAACAACACACAGGAGCCCTCAATACCGCTCGTGTGGGAAACTGGAAAAACCAGGATCTTGCAATGAGGCTGAGGACCGAAGGGGACATGTTATGTACAGTATATGTGTATATGTATATATGTATCTATGTGTATGTACATGTTTTTTTTGGAATGTTTAATATAAAAATTATTCCAAATGCGGCTCTAAACAATTTTGTGTTCTTAATAAATCTGAATACAATGCAAAATTTGGGAGATTTTTCAAGAAACTGCTATTTGGTGAGTAGAAGCATTACTTCCGATCCAAATTTTAAATTTTTTTTTATTCAAAAATTTTTCCAAATGTAGCTCTAAATACTTTTGCACTTATAATACATTTATATAGAATGTATAAAAAAAAGAACTGCTATTCGATAAAAGTAAAGTCTTACTTCCGGTCCGAATTTTGAAATTTCTTTTATAGAAAAATTGTTCCAATTCGGGCTCTAAATATTTTTGTATTCTAAATAAATCTATATAGAATGAGTAATTTATAAGATATTTGCTAAAAGCTGTTCTTCGCTAAGATAAAAAGACCTACTTCCGGTAAAAATTTCGAAAAACGTCTCTCAAAAATTCACATTTTAGTACTTTTGTATTCTTTAGAAATTTGCCTAAACTTAGTAGTTAACGACATATTAATAAATTTTGATTTATTTACTGAAGTAGGCTACTACTTCCGGTATACCGTTTTTACTCAAAATCTAATCAGAAAAAGAGAAAGAGAGAGAGAGAGATAAATGTTCGCAAAAACCACCTTTCGGTATCAGGGGGCTTTAGAACGTAGACATCTGCAAAAATCTTGAGGTCGAAAATAATCATCACAGTACTTAGTTATACTACGTATAAGAAAGTAAAAAGGCAAATATTGTGTTAATTAATAAACCACAGGACAGGGTGTTAATATTTTTTTTATTTGAATTAATTTAAAAGTAAGGTTATACATATAATAATATAAAACTAATGATATTTTTCAAAAGCATTTATGTAGATTATCTGTTGTACTAAGCAAATAAAAATAAATTGGCTAAATCATGGTCACCTTGTTACTTAAATTATTTCAGTAAGCTAAACTAGTTCGTTTTACATATACATACATAACATACCTTAAGAAACAATATGCAAGTAATTTAAATAAAAATTGTACAATGAAGAGCATTCAAACAAATATAAATATTCTGGAGAGATATTATTTTGTATATTTTGTGTGTTCTGGCGGCCAAACATCCATACAATTAGAATATGACTATCGACTGATACGCGCAGCGTTTTTAAATGCAGACCGGTCATTTCAAAAGAATGGAAGTGTACATAGTGTACAGTTGTATAATAGTGTGATTGTTATAATATGTAGTTGACCACTACGAAATTAAAGTACATCACAACAACCATTGCTAAACTAACTACCTAACAATATATACAAATATAGAAATTGATTAAATAATAAATAAAAACTACTAGAGTAGATTGAATCGTCAGTTGTTAAAATGCCTTTAATTACAACGTACAGGAACACATAACAACATGTGACAAATAGAGTACCTAACTTAAATATACCTCAATCATTTCTATTGGAAACTCATTAACATTATAAATTGAGGCTTGCAGCAAATACTGTTTCAAAAACAATTAGAATTCAATTCATTTCGAATGTTTTTTGCTTGTTATTGTTTATCAAACAAATTTATAAAATATAACACTGCAAAACAAATGGCAGTACTTGTGTTATGATATGATTGAGTTTCTTGTAAACCTACTGTTAAGCCTGTTTCACATTTGTCAAATAATTCATGAATTAGTTCATGTACAAAAATTGATGAGTGTGATACAAAAATCGACGTCAATTCCAGTTCATGAATTAATTAGTGAACTAATTCATAAATTATAACATGTTCTAAAATATCGTCAATTTTCTAGTAAGTTTTAGTAACTTCTATATTTTTATGTTAGATACCAACCAGCGCCACTGTGTATTCACGTCCTTAAGGCTGGGTTAAGATTGGTAAAAATTTCAATAGATATGAAATTAGCTAGAGTTCGAATTCTAATGCTATATTGATATAGCTAAATGTACGGATTACACTAAAATTAAAATTTTAGTTCGTTGCAATGGGATTGCAGACATAGCAAGGTCGATGGTAAACCAAAGTAAAAAATTTGTTTCTCTTAAATTTCTTTCTTCATCGGCGCAGGTAGAACGAGTTTTTAAATTATTATATTTACCTTTTATTTCGTAAGATTAATAAAGTTATATAGATATAATACCTATTCATACTTACGTTAGTTTCGTTTTTTTATTATTTTGACTGTTTAATTACGTACATCGTAATTTTTGTAATAGTTCCTGTTTAATACCGGTTCATTGAATCTACTTCTCCCAATTATCTCGACGTAGTGTGCATTGGATTTCGTTAAGTTTCAATAACATACGCATACATTTTTCGTTATCATTTATTTAGATCTAGAACATTGTTCATGTTACTATGATATAAAAGAACGCCGAGAATGGCATCGTGAAATAATGGCGAATTGGATTAAGGGTCATACTGACTGTATGTTCATTGTCAGTGATTCCCATATTTATTGCAGTCTGTAAAATATAGTTAGAGGATGCCCAAAAAGTGCACGTACAACGTCACTTAGCATCGCTAAAACATACATATAAATTGGACCCGTTGAAAGCTGACAATTTTAACGAAGAACTCTGTGAAGCTTTAATGGCGGCTAATATCCCATTAAATAAACTTGACAATCCCACTTTCAAAACATTTCTTCAAAAATATACTGGTCGAAATGTTCCTGATGAATCCACCTTACGCAAATATCATGTTTCTAAGTGCACCACGAAAATAGTAGAATGCATTAGAAGACATCCTTCAAATCAGTACCTATGGATAAGTACCGACGAAACTGTCGATATATAAGGACGCTGTGTGGTAAATCTTGTAGCTGGTGTACTACTTCCAACTATTCCATATAACGCATATGTAATAGCATCTAAAGTTATAAATACGGTTGATGCGGAAACAATTGCTAAAACCATTGACGAGAATTTGCACAAAATGCTACATTCGGACGACAGGTACAGGGAAAAAATACTTTTATTTGTGAGTGACAGTGCCGCATATATGTTAAGAACAGATAAACTATTAAGGGAATGATATCCTTATATGCTGCATATTACTTGTGTAGCACATGCTCTTCACAGAATCTGTGAATATATCAGAGACAAGTATCCGGAAGTTGATAGACTTGTATCCGCTTTTAAAAAAGTTTTCAAAAAAGCACCATTGAGAGTAGCTCTTTACAGGGAAAACTTCCATCTTTGTTACTGCCTCCCTCGCCAGTAATAACTAGATGAGGAACATGGTTGGAAGCTACTAGTTTTTATGCAGATAATTTCGATAGTTTACAAATTTTCGTTACATGTTTAAATGACGATGCTCGAAGTATTTCTAATCACATATTTTGAATATCGAAATCTCAAATTAAAAGATGGATTAACCACATTAAATGCGGCTATTAATAATTTCAAAAGTATTCCAAGTGACTTCGGATGTGGCCTTCGGCAAAAGTTAGACGGAGTTTTTCATAGAAATCCAGATTTAATAACATTGCGGCAATTGTGTAGGGAACAATGACACAAAATCTAACTGAAACGCTGAAATAAAAGAATATTTCCAATACGCACCTATAACCAGTTGCGATGTAGAAAGGACGTTTTCTATCTACAAGGATGTGCTTCAATCAAAGAGAACAAATCTTACAAAAGAGAACCTTGAGAAAGTATTGCTAGTAAATATTTATACTCCTTTACTCCACTTGAACTACAAAATGAACAAATAAGAACGTTTTTGTATTTTATAGATCACAACCTACTTGTTATCCAATTATCTAAATAAAATTAAAACCTCTTTAAAAATACAACATTTCAATAGTGCGCCCATAGACGATGAGTCATCAACCTTTCGTGCCCGGTCTGTAACTATAACCGACCGACTACAACAATTGCTAACTCCGAAATTGGCGTAGCTGTGCTCTCTACCCGTTGACTAGTAAACATGTGTATAAATATAATGGTGGGCACTTTGAACATTTTTTAAGTTAAAGTTTGTTTTATTTTATCTTTTGTACTTTCTTATTTAAATATATTTTGTTTGTTTCATTTATATTACTTACTTCGTCAGTATATTTTCTTATTTACGTTTAGGTATAATAATCTGTACTTTTGCTTACTTTCATGTTATACCCAGGGATGAATTAGATATCAATTTTTATACCCTTATGTTATTAATAAATAACTGATTTGTTTATAACTAATGCATTATATGGTATTGTTTTTTTCTTGTTATTGTATACTTAGTTCATGACTTATAGAAATTATTTTTGGAGTTTTCTTATAATTAGATGTATATTTGTTGTGTAATAAAGATATATTCTTGTTATTATTACTATTATTATTTAATCTGTAATCTAACGTAACATATGCAATGAATTAAAAATTCGGTGTGAAGATTGAAATGAATACATTTATGAAAGAGTATGATGAAAATTCAAATGGAAGCAAACTATACACTGTCTAATGACCCTCTTAAAATAAAAATAAAATTATTACTCGCAATAAATTAATAAATTTATATGGTAGCATAAACAAGTGTTGTTTTTCATCTCTTTAATTTTTCTGGATTACCTCAAATTATGTTTGTTCCCAAACTGTATACCAGTGACAAACTTCTATAATCTGACAGAGCAATCTCTGCAACTTCCGCGTTTATATCTCCAGTAGAAATATTAAGAGTACTCGTTGTGAATCTTTCTTCTGCTTGATCGAGTCACTCTAATGTAGTCTCTAATAAACTCATTGAAGCCACAAGCAAAAGGAGAATTTATTTATTTTGCTCATATGCAATTCGCCTATCAATATACTTTTAAATCAGTAAATTGTGTTTAAAATCGACGAACTCACGTAGTCTTTAAAGTACAATGTAACAAAGTAATTCTTGAAGAGTAAGCGCTCTCACATTATTAAATCACTCACTGACTGATAGTCTTTAAAGTATTAGGTTAGGCTGCACAGAAAAGTGGTACAGTAAAAAAAAATCGTATGTGCCGGATTTATTGCAAGCCAGCGTACAGCCTAAATTTGTTGAATGTTATAGAGGTATAAAAGATAATAACCAAGGAGCTTCAAATGTAGAACAGGTGAAATATTTACATTAATGGCAAATATTCTCACGCTTCAAATGATATTTAAACAGCTACCTAAATTCTTATACGTATCAACGAGCAAATAATAAACTGTTTGGTAAGAATACGTCATTTCAACCTCTCTCTTGTCATGTACATCATATAAAAAGCAATCGTACCTGGCATTCCTGTCGCAGCAAAAAGGCATATGATGTTCGGAATATTCTTTGGGGTCTAACTGGATTTTGCAAACTGGACACTGCGTGAGTTCTGAAATTACGTGGAAAAAACATTCATTAAATTATAAGAAAAACTAACACAACACAAAAATCAGGGAATATCGTATATATTAAAGTACGAAATGATTTTTAAATAAAAATAAATATTAACAATGTATGATCAACATATTACTATGAAAAAAAAACATGATTTGTATGTCCTTAACAGCTGCTGCATCTGCATCAAACATTCCTCAATTCCGAAAATTTCTTTATTTCCTAACATTCCTTTCACCCAATTTTTCCACCTCTTTCGTAATGTGTATTGATATTTTGGACAATGAGATACAAGTATAAAATGTGTAAATATCATGTCAAAATCAATGTGTGAATGTGAATCATCAGTTTCTGTACTGAATAGTTTTAGTAATTTCTAAGGGAGATGTAGTAAGAGTGTTTGAGTATAACCTTGTATAATTACTAATTTCTACATTTCTTTCCAATTTACCATGGCAATGTCAAATTATGGGCATTTATAGCATTTTTGTTGTTTTTCTCGGTTGAAAACAAATTTTCCAGCAAATCTTATTCTGAGATGCTCTGAAACAAAAGCACTTTGCTTTCTGGAGTTCGTAGTATGACTTACAGTTATATGACTATTTAATTTCATGTTTTGTAATAATAATAATAATCTTTATTAGTGCTCAAAGATACAGCCCACGTCAGTACAAGAATCGTATAATAATAATAATAATAATAATATATTATTAGATATTGGCCATGTCGTCCATATATTCTTCTATGCTGTAGAATGCATTTTGCAGCAGATGCTCCCTCACCCTCATATTGAACTTTTTATTTGTCAGTTGCTTCCAATCGGCCGGTATGGAATTATATATCTTGCGCCCCAGATTCATATGTTTGGACGAATTTAGCCGTAAGTAGTCCACTTGAAGGTCTAAGTGTTGCCTCGTATTGTAGCTATGGATGTCACATCTAGTGATGTTGAATTCAGTTACTTTTCAATACTTGTAACTATCCGTTACTTTCGAATTCAATATCCGTTACTTTAGTCGTTACCGAGTACTCGTTCAAATGTGCGGTGCGGGCATATGTATAGTTAATATATGGTACAAACAAAATGATCCATTACACAGAAAAGACTGTATAATACAGGCTATTAGAAATATAATCGTAAGTATTAATTTTTGTATTACGCATAGTGACAGCAAAAAAAATTTAATACACAGTATTACACAAATTTAATATGAATCTGTTAATTAGGATTATTATAACGTATAATACTATTAATTGTTCGTCTTCTTTTTTGCTTGAAATATTTTTCAATTAAAGTAACAGGAAGTAAGTTACTTAGCACAGTCTGTATAGTTGTCTCGATTGGTTCAGCCTATATACAAAAATTACCCGATTGTCTTTCATTACGCCGTTGTCATCTGCAGATTAATCTAATCGCCATCGTATTAATATCAGCAAAGTTGTGTATGTATATACAAAATAAGCAAATATTGAGTGGTCATCCACAAAATAAAACAATTTAGGAAACGACAGGTGCACTACATCATATTTCGATTGTTATACCCAAAGTTTCAACAACATAAAAAGAGCTGCGTCCAAACCGTTACTGTTTTTGGGAAGGTTAGTGCAATTTTTGAGGTTTTGTTTTTCTGTAGTTATTCCTTTTCATTGTCTGAATTATTGTCTTTTCCAATATATTTGAAATTTGAAAGCACTTAAATTTTTATACACGCCAAAACTTTATTGTTTAGTAAATGTTAAAGGCAGTGTATTATATTTGTATTATAGAGACAATTAACTGGATTATTAAGTATTAATAAAACTTATTATAACCGGTATTATATTTTTTTTATAATCTAGATTGTATTAGACAGTTTTCTCTGTGTATATACTAATTCTAATATATATTACGTTAAATAAATAAAATTCCTTTAAGTATCATACAAACCATTCCAACTAAAAATTAAAAGTAGAATGCTAAAGCCTTAAGTATTTTTAAGGAGCCATTTTATTTACGATAGGGGAACAAGAATGCATTTTCTAAAAGTTATATATTATAAGAGTAACTATTTGGAAAAGTAACGATTATTTGAAACCAGTATTCGTTACTTCGGATCTTATCGAGTAACGAGTACTTTAGTAACGGATAGTTACATTTGCAACACCACTAGTCACATCTTCGTGCAAGGTGCCCTCTTTCTGCGTGGACCCTTTTCAGTTGTTTCCCTATGTAGACAGAAGGTATCCTCATTATTTTATGTGCTTTGAGTATTGGTCTGGCAGTTTCGTATGGCGAAACACCCACAATCGCCCTAACAGCTCTCTTTTCAGCTCGCATAACCTTCTGTATATAAGTCGAGTGTCCCCACACACAAATACAGTACACAGCTCTAGCATGGAACATAGCGTAGTAAGTTAGCTTTGCAGCAGTTGTATTAAGACGCCGATTTGAGGTGAAGTTAATTCTCACGGTCTTTTCTTTATGCATCATTAAACCATTTGCAGCGAACCAGTACTCTGCAAACTCAGCAGACTCATCCACTCCACGCCTCACCCCGTCCACATCTGCACCCGATGTTACAAACGCAGTGTCATCTGCGTATTGTACTACGTGCGCTCCCGCACCGCAGGTGAGGTCGTTTACAAAAATAATGAAGGTCTCAGAACACTTCCCTGCGCTATTCCGGCCACCTGGTGTGTAGCTGACTCCGTTTGCCATCAATCTGTACAAAGCGCCTACGGCCGTGCACATATGACTTCATTAGTTCCAGAGGCACCCCCCTAAATCCGTGATATTCCAATTTGTTCAAAAGTATGCTATGTGACATGCAGTCGAAGGCCTTGCTTATGTCACAGAATACAATCCCACAACTTTGATGGTCTTCCAAGGAGGTAGAGATGTACGTTATTAAGTCAAGAATAGCGTTTGCTGTACCAACCTGCTTTCTGAACCCATATTGTTGTGGTGTCAAGTAGCGGTTCTCTTGCAAGAATTCCACAATCCTTATTGCCATCAACAGCTCCATGATCTTACCGAAGACCGGCATAATGGAAATTGGCCTGTAGTTGGAAGGGTCCATCATAGATCCCTTTTTATGTACGGTAGTGATACGAGCTATTTTCATTTTGGTCGGAAATACTCCCTCACAGAAGCACTCATTGAAAATATGAGCTAATGGATCCGCAATAGCCGTAGCGGTGGCTTTTACAGCAATGGCATTAACGTCATACACGTCCAGTGTAGTTTTCTTTTTTAGTGAGTTGATGCAGGATATTACCTCTTCTGGCGTACTGGGGAAGAAGACCATCGACTTGCCGTTTGTTTGCAGCTTTGATAGCAAATCCGAGGATACGGCATTAGATGAAGTCACAATGAATGTGACTTCATCTAATGCCATATCCTCGGAAGTCACATTCTTTGTGACTTCACTCGGCAGTTCCGTGTAATGTCGAATGAATTCTTCGGGTGTTGGCATGTTTTTCCGTCCGTTGTTGTTTTTTTTTTTGGTCTCTCGTTTTATTATAGCCCAAATAGATTTCTGTCTATCATCAGATTCCATAATTTGCTGCTTATTCCGTTGCTTTTTATTTCTCTCCATTTGTTCATTGTAGAATTTTTTATACTTTCGAAAATACCTCCCCATATCATCATCTCGTGTCTGTTTGTACGCTTCATGAAGCAGTCCTAGTGTTTCGCCCATTTGTCGCAATTCATCGTTGTAGTAGAGATGCTTAGGTTTCCGATTGCTCTGAACTTTGACGGCAGGATAAGCTAACCCAATAATTTTACAAAATATATCTAGGAAAATGTGTAAGGCAGTGTTAATCATTAATCTTTGATTTAACGCCGTATGACTAAGAAATTACATTTAGTAAAGTGACGCAAGTGTTAAAATTCCTACATTGACAGGTATAATAATTTTTTAGAGCATTGGATAACTGAATATCAACAGTAAACAATTACTTTCTTGAAGCACTCTTCAACTTAATCAACTCTACCCAATTGGACAAGAATATCCAAAAGAGAAATAACTATTAATAAAACAATTTAAAAATAATGTCTTTTAAAATACACAAACCACAAAATGAGATATTTATAAATACCTTCAATTGAAAACCTTCCGGCTGTATCCTTAACGCAAAGGGTTTTATGTTTGGCCAAATGTGATTTCGAGCTGAATCCAAGGCAGCAAAACGTGCAGGCAAATACGTCCTTGATGATGTCTTTCTTTATGGTAACAAAATTCAGTCGTACTATGTTATTTGGGCTGTTGCTGTATTCCTCACCAAAATACACCAGTAATTCTTCACCAGCTTGGATTTTACGAGTGCTTTGATAATATATGTTATCTTCACATTGAATGACACGCAGATTATGGTCAGAAGTATTCCTGGTAGGATTGACATACTGCATCCAATTCAAATACTTCGATTTATTTTTGTCCAAAACAAATTTCTCTCCTATCATTTCCCAAAGAAATTCTCTTGCACTGAGTCCAGTGAAAGGACCAAATTTTACCCCCCCAGGAATAATTCTCGTAGCATATATTTCAGTTTGTCCAAGACAATCTTGAATATCTAAAATATCATTTGGGATAGCTGCTCGTGCTCCCTTATCTGCACTATTCATAGCATTCTGGTTTAAAATATGTGTAAGCATTCCACATTCGATGCAATAGTCTTTGTAATAAGCTGCACAATGTTCACAGTCTGTTGGCCAAATTTACAGAGAGTAAGAATCTCAGCATTTATTAGCGTTTGGTAAATTGTCTGAACAGCAGTTAAAAAGAGATTAAAAATATTTATAGAAACGTAATTTGTTTTGTTTAACTACGATTCGTCATACTGCGGAAATAATACGATAATCAACCAAAATTTGAAATTATTGGCTTGAAATGTCAAACTGACATTTGGGATACGCAAATACTTTAACTTCATCCGTATTTTTAGCGGGTAAAACATTTTTAATCAAATTTATAAAATAATGATAAGAACGCTTTTGAACATTATTAGCAATACATATATTGACACCTATTTATGTTGACATGGTCAATGTAAATAGGCTTGCTTATAGATATACATAACTTGGTTCCAAAGTTACCCTTCAATAACTGAATAACATTTTTATAAACATATATCGCACAGATGCGAGCAGTCTATAAGATGATTCCAAATGGTATCAAGTAATGTTTTATTTTCCATCACGCAAATGCTGCTGTTATATAACAAATATATTATATTTGTTGTATATTTTGTATCAAATAACAAACTCAAAGGTTTGAGTTCCAAAAACTTTGAGAATTCAAGAATATGGACTTATACATAATAATAATATACATAATGTTATTTATTGTAAATGTATAAAAAGTAATTTAACGCAAGTCTTTCTCGCTACTTGAGTACACAAGTTGGCTAGGGGTATTGACTGAATTAATACATATAAAATGAAATTGAGAGGGGCAACCATAGGCTGGACAGACATTATGTATGTATGCAAAGTGATAAAAATGTATTTGTATTTACAATAAGCTTAACATCACATTAACATTGCCAATATGACAAAATGGCGCTACATTTGTAGATGTTGCAAAATATTATCTGTCAAGTAGATATTACAAAACTCATTTTAGAACTAATTTGTCAACAATGACAGCATAGACTAAAATTTATTTTTGCTATTCAACTTGTAAGTGGTTTTCATGTAGGAGTATTTTAGTGGTGGAAGTTAAACATTTTTAAATACTAATTGATTAGTTTGTCTTTGTTCCTACATTTTACTGGTCAGTATTCATTTGTAGTGCAGTAGTGGTTACTGGGTCAATATCGATTGCAAAAAGAATCTACAATATGACAGTCCCGCAATGGCTTTTACAAGTTATATTTCTGGACAGGTAAAATTATGGAACGTCTGAAATTTTATGACATATTCATTTACTGGCACATGTCAGTAGATAAAACAATACTGCCTATATCAAAAATATATTTTTATTATACGATCACAATACAAATTGACATTTATTCTCTCTGAACAAAATAGATTGTGACTATAACAAAATCACATCAAAAATGACAATTTTATTACCGTTCATTAATATGCATTTACTTACATAGTATTCCATTAACAAATTCGATTTTTATATCATCAGCACTGATCCCTTGTCCCATTTTAACATTGTCATTTTGTACTTCACTCGCTTCAGATGATGAGAATTCTATTTTAATATTATCCAAAGTTGTTGACAATCCATATTGTTTTATTCTGTCATGCCAAATGTAGTCTTGTGATTCAGCTTTGTACACAACAGAAGTTTCAGAGACATCGACTTTATCATCTACAGAATTATCTTGGTATTCCTCTTCCTTTACATTAAATATATTTTGTGAAAGCAAGGCGTTACTCACATTTCCCATCATATCAACATGATCCGCCATTATTAGTACTTATTTTTATAGTAGTTTATTAAATGTGAGTATATCAATCCACAATGATCGTACAATTTATATAATTATACAGGCACAACACGAAGTTATAAAACTCAGTGCTTATAAATTATGATAAACCGTTTATTCCTGAACAGATACAAACCATCATATATGCACGTCGCAAATACGCGGGAAATTTCAAAACAGAAGTAGCCTATTAAAAATGTTTTATTCAAAAAACTAAACATTGTTAACTATTCCATTAGTTGTGTATATAGTAATTCTCATAATTACCGGTTAATAGAATGTATATCTACAATAACACACGTGCACTTCCGTTTTTCTTGTCATAATAAACTGTGATAATATTTATATTTTAAGACAAATGGCATACATGTTAAGTTTTATTGTGTTGCCGGGTGTTGGTATGTCTGGTATTGGAATGTAACCTTTGCCTTTCACATTTGATGACTCACATACCCTGGGTTTTTTTTTATCACTGAACATAGCACACGATAACACCTATGTTCAATTTTAAAATAAACGCGTCAACGCATGGAACATTATGCAACCAACATTGCGTTATGTAACTATAACAAACATCGGTCAATTATTTGTTTGGGCAAACGTCAAAATCGTCATAACCATATTAGAAGTAAACACAAAATTTAATTCTTTAAGGACTACTTTTCTGTCTGAATATCGAAAGCGGCAACAGTCTTAGAAAAGTGGATGTGGTGATGATGATGTAAGTATCATTTAATAAAGTACTAAAATATATTGACCATATTTTATAGATTGCAGAACCAATTTTTTGGTATTTTGAAGATATGATGTTTATTGTAAATCATACAGTAGCACGTAAGTCGACTGATGTTATTAGCGAAAACTGCAAAGGTGAAGAAATAATTGTGCAAGTGGATCAAGATATCGACTATTCACAAGATAACACAGATATTGTAAGTTGTCTATTGGTATTTTAATATTAAGTCTTCTTAGTTGGACTACAGTTCTGGTTTATTTATAAGCAATGCAAATGAGGACGTTCAACCTGCTCCA
Organism: Amphimallon solstitiale; assembly: GCA_963170755.1. NCBI lineage: Eukaryota > Metazoa > Arthropoda > Insecta > Coleoptera > Scarabaeidae > Amphimallon > Amphimallon solstitiale. The sequence goes on along the minus strand of OY720685.1, from coordinate 36,402,325 downwards.
AGTACCTCAAGTAATTATATTGAGGAAGGTGCTATAAATACAGGTGATTTTGGCACAGAAAACAAGAAATGGAAATGTGAAGCTATTAAGGACAGTACTCCATCCCGCAAGAAATGAAAAGATGATGAATATTTGAAACATGCAAATGATGCTTTAGTAAAACTTACTTCTGCTTTGGTGATTGAGCCAACTCAACAGCCTGAAAACAGCGAGGAGGTATTTGGCAAATTAGTAGCCGCCAAAATTAAGGAAATTAATTATCTTCGAATAAAAAATGAAGTTCAATTTAAAATTTTAAATGTTATATATACATATTTAAATAAATAAATATTTTTTTGTATTAGACTTTATTTTTAATATTAATTAATCATAACTGGAATAAACATAAATCAATGTTCTACATATTATGCTCAGCCACTGCGTGTTCCTGCCAATCCACACTCCTATTGTTGGTACAGAAATAGTTCCGGAATTCATCTCTAATATATCTGGCTTCAATACTTGACTTATTACCACCTTGTTTTACAACTGTTGGTAAATGTTTGGTATTGCTAATGTTAACATCTGTAACATACCTTTCACTTTCTGTTACCAAGAAGTTATGAAGTTCCACACGTGCTAAAGTTATTATTTCTACTTTTTCAACATCTAAATTTATTGGTTCTAATAAAACTCTAAATCTATTAGATAAAATTCCAAATGTGCTCTTGATAATCGGTAATTAAGTATTTTATTGTCATGACTTAAAAATCTTTGCGGATATGGTTTCATAACTCCTTCTGTTAATGGAAAGGCTTCATCTGCTACGATTACATAAGGCACCTTTTTTCTTCGACCAGGCAAATTACATGGGGGTGGAAAATTCAATTTGTTTTCTGCTAGGCAAGATGCGAGTAAGCTTTTAAAAACACCTCCATCACTCACTCTTCCATTAGTACCTACATTTACATAGGTACCTAAATTTATATTTACCATCTGCCATGGCCAGAAAAACTATGCTGTGATGCCCTTTATAATTATAATAATAGGATCCTTCACATAATGGTGGTCTAAATGTAATATGTTCCCCATCAAGTGCCCCTACACAATTGGGAAATTGCCACATTTCAAAAAATTCAGTAGCAATTTTCTGCCAAGTTTCAGGATCTCTGGGTACCTATAAATACCTATCAAAAAGAAAATGTATATGAGAATTAATCACCATACTGTTAAATAATGCTCTTTTAACTTCCGGTACATTGTTTCACACACTTCTGGAACAAACCTGGAAATAATGCTTACATGAACTCGTGTTGAATACATTTGAGACCGGAAACTTTCACCAGTTGCTAAAAACCGCAAAGTAATTTGCAACCTGAAAAATCATAAGTATATTGAATTTGATTTTTTTAAATATTAAGAATATCTCACTTGCTATGGGCTGATATACTGTATCGCATAAATGTATCTTACTTTGTAATATCAGCTCTAATGTAATCTAATAATTTATGAAACAGAGCATCATTCATCCGTAAATAATTCCTATATAAGTCAGGGTCCTCAATGCGTAATTCATTATTAATTAATGACAAAACATCCCGGCCGCCTTAAAAGCCAAGGTTTAGTCCATATCTTTCTTTTTTGTTCGCGTTTTTTATTTTTTATATTAAGAATGTTTGTTATTATAACAAGAACTGCAGCTCGTAATAAATTCTTTCTTTTATTTGTGTCCATTTGGAATTTTTCCAGAAAAATACACACAAATGAAATTTTAGGGTTACAAAATTTCGGATACCCGCCAAACTAGTAATACATTCGACGCATGCCCGGACCTTTAAAATTTTGCATCGTTGCAAGTGGGCAAAATAAATTCTGCACAGATAGTTGTACAGAATATTCTGTACAGAAAGCTGTGCAGAATCTTGTACAGAAAATTGTACCGTGTCAAGTAAGGATGTGAGGAGTTTTAATTTTCTTTCTGTGGGTATTTATTATACAGCCATCAGAATCAAATTTTCTACTAATCGCCTGAATTGTTCCGATAGATGGTATGGGCTTCTCAGGGTATTTGACAGAAAACAGATCCCGCACTTTCCTTAATCTGTTTCCAGCTTTATACCAGTTTAAAATTTCTATTTTATCATCTTTTGTATACATTTTTTAAATTAGGTGAATACAAATGTGAAATATTGAAATATTCAAAATGTCATTTCGGTTATGACATCGATTTTGACGTTTGTCGAAACAAATAATTGACCGATGTTAGTTACATAACGCAATGTTGGTTGCATAATGTTCCATGCGTTGACGCGTTTATTTTAAAACTGAACATAGGTGATATCGTGTGCTATGTTCAGTGATAAAAAAAACCCACGGTATAATGGCATACTCTTTAAATATTACTAGGGCGGACGTTTAGCAAAAACTTTCAAATAACTCGTAACATACAAAATTTTATAATTAGTAACCGCAACAAATTGTGATCAAATTCAAACTGCGCACGGGGCTGACGCACGTGCGCGATAACATAAAATAAAGGCGCTAATTTGAAATGCCTAAAATCTTTGAAAAGTATGTAAAAGAACATGAACTTTAAAATTAAAATCTGCATCTGAAGATAATGAAATACTTATTTATTAAGGTGGAGAGCTTTTTTCTTACAAGTTTTCCACATTCTACTTTTGTTTGTTTCTTTGCATCTCTAGGCATCGCACTATTAAATTATTGGGCTTTGAACGAAAATATAGTCTAATTTGTAGTAAGCGTTTTATTTCACATCTGTATCACATTACATCCATTCCCAAAACTTGCTTGTCTTATATCTACTCTTACAACTAACTTCATTCTCATAGAATTGCCAACCTTATCCTTCAACACCCCCACTCAATTCTACAATACCCAATTTCATTCTGAAGTATTTGAACTTTACTCTAGGAAGTGATTTGGTCATTATATCCGCATACTGTTCATTAGTTGATACATATTTCAAATCAATTATACCCTCTGATACACAATCTCTAACAAAGTGATGTTTTACATCTATATGCTTTGATCTTTTTGTTTCTAAAGTAGATGCCATTTTGATACATGATTGATTGTCCTCATAGACATTAATACAACTTAATTTACAACAAACTATTTGTGTTAACAATTGCTTCAAAAATAAACATTCAGCAACACAGGCTGCTAAAGCTACATACTCTGATTCAGAACTCGAAAGTGCTACAACTGTTTGTTTTTTACTTTTCCAAAAAATATTGTTGTTGTTTAACTTTACAATAAATCCACTAACACTTTTTCTATCATTTAAATTGTTTACAAAATCTGAATCAACATATGCAGTAATATCTACACTACTACTGGATCTACAATATTTCAGTACATAATCCCTAGTTTTCTTTAAGTATCTTAATACATTTTTCAAATGTTTCCAACGTGTTATTCCAAAACTGTTTTGGAATTGACTAAAATACATAACTGAATAACATATATCTGGTCTAGTACCCAGCATAATATACATTAGACTACCAATAAGTTCTTTGTATGGAACTCTTAAATCTAGATATTTCTCTATTTTTAAATTTAACTTAGGTTGCATTGGCACATATGCTTCTTTACAATCTAACATATTAAATCTCTTAAGCACTTTATCTATAAGATTTTGTTGTGAGATAAATAAACAACTATCGACTTTCTCAATTTCCAACCCCAAAAATATAATTTTACTACTATTAGAGTAATCTTTCATTTGAAATTCAGTTGAAAGTTGAGACTTTACACATGTCAAAGTTTCTAAACTGTCTGATATTAAAATCAAATCATCCACCCAAACTAATAAATATGTTCTCCCCTTAATGAATAAACACGGATCAACACTTGATCTTTCAAAATTGATCTTAGCAATATATTCACTCAAACGTTCATACCAACATCTTGGACTTGATCTTAAACCATACAGCGCCTTCTTTAACTTGCAAACTTGTGTGCTGCTGTTTCCTTGAACTTCATCTGGTAAACACATATACACAGGTTTAGCCAACTCTCCATTTAAAAATGCTGATTTCACGTCCATTTGGTGTAAGTGATAATCATTTTCAATTGCTATTGACAAAAGTACTCGTAAAGTTACCATTCGTGCCACTGGTGTGTAAATTTCCTCCTCTGCCAAAATCTTTTGTTGGAAATCCCTTGCTACCAATCTTGCTTTCTTTACAGATTTATCCTGGATTACTTTCTCTGTAAAAATCAATTTGGAATCAACTAATTCTTGACTTTCCATATAAGGTACAATTTCCCATGTTTTGTTTTCTTCTAAGACTAGGATTTCTTGTTCGATTGCCTTTCTCCAGTCTGCATCTTGCATGGCTTCTTCAAAGCTTGATGGATTTTCTGAAGGTATGTATCCAATTGATAAGGCCATCATTATGTTCATTTCTGAGTCATCTTCCTCATTCATCTCATAATCCTGTAATTTTGTTGGTTTTTTCTTCATTCTTGTGCTCTTTCTAATATATGTCTCTTCTATTTTATTTTCCCTGTCTGGTTCAACTATTTCTTCATCATTTGTTACTTCACTGAGTTCCCTTTCTTTTGAAGTTGTCATTTGTTCATTCAGTATTATATTTTGTGTCTTTTTCTCTTCATCAAATATAACACTCCGAGCTGTCACAATCTTTTCACTAATAGGATCCCACATACGATATCCGTTTGATGTGTATCCAATCATTATCATCTCTTTGCTATGGTCACCTAGCTTCTCACGAATCTCCTTCGGTATATGCACATAACCTGTGCACCCAAATATTCTTATATTCCCAATGTCTACTTTTCTATTATTCCATAATTCCACTGGTATTTCATTTCTTATTACTGATGTTGGAATTCTGTTAATTATATAAACAGAAGTTCGAACTGCTTCACCCCAGAATGTCTTTGATAACTGCGATTCACCCAATATACATCTTGACATATTCATAATAGTTCTATTATACCTCTCACTAACTCCATTTTGTTCCGGGTTATAAGGTATAGTATACTGTATTTGAATTCCTTTTGTTTTGCAAAATTCTTTGAATTCCAGTGAGCTATATTCTCCTCCATTGTCACATCGTAATTTAGAAATTTTCAAATTAAACTTCGCTGATACATTAGCCTCGTATTCCATAAATTTGTCTAAAACTTGGTTTTTATTTTTCATAAGATATACGTGAGCAAAGTGAGTATAATTATCTATAAACGTAACATAGTATTTCATTCCATCATGTGTGGCTGGTGTAAATGGACCTGCAACATCTGATGATACTGTTTCCAATACCCTTTTAGGTCTTTTCTCTTGTGGTATACCTTTGAAAGTTGCAAGAGTCTGCTTCCCCTTCAAACATATTTCACACATCGTCCTTGCTGGATAATATGAAGAATGTCCCATTCGTCTGTGCAAAATAACATTATCATGTGATAGATTAGCATGCATATTCCTTATGTTGAATTCTACAATGTATAAGTTTTGTTGGTTATAACCTTTTACTATTACTTTTGAATCTTTATTAATGATCTTTACCTTGTTGTCTCCAAATAGTACTGTTAAACCTTCCTGTTCCAACCTTTTTACTGACAATAAGTTATAACTTAAATCATCACATTCCAAAACATCTTTCATCTGTATATTTATACCTTGTTTTGTTTTTAAATATAAATTTCCACTTCTTTTTGCCTTTACCGACACTCCTTTCTTTGCAACATTTATATTGAAGTCCACCGACCTCTGTTCCAATAAATATTTTCCTGTATTCTTATTTATCAAGTGATTTGTTGCACCAGAATCAACAATAAACTTGAGTGTCGTATCATTATTGTTGACATTCATTGCACATACATTTTTAACAAAACTGTCATTGATATTGATACCAACCTCATCATGTGCGTTTTCCATATTCCCTACAAACGCTATCTCAGATTCTTCCGTTACATGTACACTTTTGTTATACATTTTTCTTTCATAACATTCACTTCGTTTATGTCCTTGTTTACCACACTTATAACACTTAAATGGAAAATTACCTCCCGTTCTCTTTGTGACTGTATGTCTTTTCTCCCTGCTTCCTCTTCGACTTGTAAATACAACTGACTCTGGTGTATTTAACGGGTCTAAACTCATACTATTATTTTGTCTAATTTCTTCCTGTAACAGTTTGTTTTTCACAAATTCGAAGGTCATGTCCTTTGGGTTCTGACTGAATATTACATCAATGGTTGTAGCTATCGCTTGATATGATTCTGGCATTGATGCTAAAAATTGTGATATTGTTTCACCCTCTTGAATTGTGCCACCACTATTACGCAAGTTAGAAACTGTTCTTTCAAATTGTATTATGAAATCCTGAAGAGATCCTTTTGTATAACTCATATTCCGTAATTTTTTCTGTAGCTCTACTTGTACAGACAAACCTGTTTTCGTATAGGCACTTTTTAGATTGTCGTACATTTCCTTTGCAGTCTTCGTGTCTTTGACTGTTTCCAAAATATTGTCTGCTAGTAGCTGAACAATCAAACTACGTGCTTTCACGTCTTTCTTCCTAAATTCGTCATTTTGCATTTCAGCACTTGTTTCCTTCAAAACTTCCAGTGCTTCATTCTGTTCCAAAATTAACCGCATTCTAAACTCCCAGTTTGTGAAATTCGTTCCGTCAAACGGTTTTACGTTTGCTACTTGTACCGATAACGCCGACGCCATTTTCCGTCCGTTGGTCGCTTCGCTTCCAGACTTTTTCCCGCCTAGTACTTTTTTCGCTCAAGACCACTTTTCCCGTATTTTCCTACGTTATATACTTCTTCTGTTAGCAGCAACCGATTTCTGGGCCCATAACCTATTAAATTATTGGGCTTTGAACGAAAATATAGTCTAATTTGTAGTAAGCGTTTTATTTCACATCTGTATCACATTACATCCATTCACAAAACTTGCTTGTCTTATATCTACTCTTACAACCACGGATTATCGGATGGTTCACTTAAATCAGGGGTTTTGCCGCCTAATGCACCTATGTACGCCATTATTCGATGGCGCCACGGTGTTAGAAACAAGAGACCTATAAGTAAATTTGAATCATGACTTAAACCGAATAACTTAGATGTCGCAACTATAGCGCTGTCACTATATTGCATCCAACTTTATGTGTGTTCAATGCAATGATCTAATACTATTATACTACTAGATGGAGTGTACGCTATGTCTTGCTGATTAGGAAGTGACCCACACCATAGGAGAAAGAAGGAAAATATATGAGCGTCGAAAGTTTGACAAGGATGAACAAAATTGACCGTTTTATGTGGGCAAAATTCAAATATGTTGCTATAGCTTGTAATGGCTTATAAAGTTTAAAAGTATTATTTTGTTAAAAATATGCTATATTAAGAGGAAAGTAAAGGTATTGCAACTTTAATAATCAAAAAGATAAATAATTAAATATATATTATTAATATGGTATTAACTATATTCTGTTTAATAACATTTTAAAGGTATCTATGCTAGTTGCCATTTTTCATTAAGGAAAGAAAATTAAATAAATATGACTTTTAATGACTATGAGATAACTATATGATTTTGTTCTTCTAATAATACCTATTTTAGCATGTTTGATGATCATTCAGTTTTTATTTAAAACAGTAGTATTAGAAAAATATTTTAAAAATCACTACAGATATCAGTTGAAAATTTTGAATTGACCACTAGAATTTTTCAAAATATTACGTTCTGAAAAAATAAATATAGAAACTGACAGCTTTCCTTAGGTGTTCCTTACAACTTCTGATATATTCAAAATAAAAGACAATTAATGCTTAATTTTTTATTAAAATATATGTACATATAATTAATATGGATTAACAAATACGTAAATGGTAAATATGTGATCGAAGAAAACTGGAGAAAGAAATATTAAAAATACATAAAGCTAGAATAACAACTTGTATTATTTCGTGAGATGTTTTTTCTGTGACTAATTCAAATACTTCAACATTAGTTACATTTGGGGATTCTGAGCTATAAGGTAAATAGAACATTAAAAATATCTAGGTAGAATAATAACTACGAATAGAAATCTTTCTTTAACAGTTCTTTGCTTGGTGCATCAGTAATTTTTAATCGCTGAGATTGCATTTTGGGGCAAATATTTTCTTCCATAACTTATAACAAAATCTTCAGGAACAAAATGCTCTGAACACAATCTTGAATATTTTGATGGCTTAAAATCCTTTCGTTTAGTACAAATTATCCACTGCTTGCATAGTACTTGATTAGATTGAAAACTAAAATTTTTTATATCAAATCTACAAATCATGTATTTTATTAAGAATAGTTAACCTGTGAAATGATACGTTCATTCCCTTTTCTGCCCTATTAGTACAACCATATGCTGCACATGACATTACCATTGTGTCTTAAATATGTGACTCCAAGCACTGCGAAGCTGGTATATATAATATTCAACAATTTAAAATATTTATTTCTAATTTTGTTACTGATAATAGCACTTTTAACCAAATATATATTACACTAAATCCATGAGAACAACACTGTTAAATTATAAGCTGAAGTTAACATTTGCCAATATTCTTGATGATTCTCAATTTATATACATTACCTATATCAAATAAAAATGAAATTCTTAAAATGTGTCTAATTACAATCACAATTTTATAAATAAAAATAGTTGATTGAATCATCATGAATCCACAGTTGTCTTTATACTCGTATTTCTTTAAATAAAAATAAAGTCAGTGGTGTATGAAATAAAATCAATTCTAGAAGAAATCTATTAATAAAGTACATAATCCAAATTACCAAAAAGACAAATAAATATGTATAAATCAACAAAATTGAGAAAGTTTATATACAAAACAATGCGATATCGCCATGTTTTGCCCACAACTAACGGTTTTGTATATCTGTCTCCTTTGTATGTAGAGGTCAATTCCTCTCTCTCTACAGTCCATCTAGTAGTTTTATATTATTAGATCATTGGTTCAATGCCACCTTTACTTTACAAAGCCATGATGTTACATTTGGCAACGCCGCACTAGACGTTCGAAGTAGTGCTAGTCCGCATCAGAGAAATAGAGTAGGGGAGAACGCGCTTCGACGAGTGCGCATCCAGTTTTAAGCAAACGCTATAGTGGTCGCCATTTTGCAGGAAGGCATTTCTTTTCACACGTAAGTTTGTTTACATTTTTCTAAGTCAATGAACTTTACATGCGAATTGTTGAGCTATACTCTGTCCACCCAACATATAGAGTAATCACGAGCTGTCCACAACCGTAGCACGTGCACAGCCCAATTTACAATAGAGTGCTTACATTAACATTGAAGTTTATAAAATCTTTTAATTACATGTTCAAATTTTGGAAAACAACAATATATTAGTTTATATAAAATACTAAACCGATTTAAATTTACAAAAAATGCATGTTTTGTCTTTTTAGATAACTAAAATAAGCAAATCTCAAACATAACCCATATCAACAAAATATTCGTAAATAGGGCAAATTCAATATGGCCGTTGTTGGTAAACAAACAGATTTGTATCATTAAAATTTGACTATAAGTGCTCTTATTAAACAATTATCTTATTAAATTAACTTGCTAAGGTCATTATTTAGTTATCAAAGGCTAAAACTTATAATTATGTGACCAGAATATTCTGTATTGCAGTATGTTTGAAAGAAGTGTTTCAAGAAAAAAACAGCTGTAATTATTGCCTGCTTTGAAGTTTTCATTGGAAAACCAGATAATAATTTAGTTCAGCAGCAATACTGTTCTATTTATAAGCACGATAGAAATTTTAATAGCAATAACTCCTCAGGGAAGTATGTGCCACATTAGTGAAGCTCGAGGAGAAATACATCTGAAAAATGAATGGAAAAAGTGATTTTTGCAACAATCTTAACCCGGGATATGCTGTTCTAGGACCTAGGAGAAAGAGCATTTTTAATTAAGGAAGCACTAGGAATTCTGCAAGTGAATTTTAGTTATTCCAGCTTTTACTAAAGGACGAACTCGTTAGCACCATAAAATCTCATTCCAGTATCGTGTTAAAAAAAGTGTTATAATATGCAAAAATGAAACAGTGTAGATAAAATTGTGATTATATTTAATGTTCTAATTAACATATGTAAGTCATAAATGATTTTGTATTTATAATTATTTATGGCACTATATAATCTTAATTTATTCCTGTACGTGGCCATTATTTGAGAATTTAAATAGGCATTTCGTTACAGACAAAACACAAAACTTTAATAATGAGTTAAATTTATTTATTAATATATTTGAAATCTATTTACATTTTCTTAAGTCCTACACTGTTATACATTGTACGCTAAATATTTATAATAAACTTTTATAATCTTACACATAATATTTCTGTATGATTAAACTTATTTTCTTATTACTATTTATTAACTATTGCTTCTATAATAATTAAGTGAAACTATTTTAATAAATAAATCTTGTAAAACAAACCTCTGATTGTTTTGTAAAGGTATTGTAAGTTTAAAGGCAAGTTTAAATAATTAATCCTTAATCAGTGCATGACTGGCTTTGTTTTTCTTCGTATACTGAGATAATAATGCACCAACATAACTACAATGTTCGGCTGTTATCAGCCATGCATGTAGAGTGAGCCAAAAGTATTGATTCACATTTCACAATAATGCACTACACATCCATTGGTTTTTAATTAACTTCTTATAAATGTTTCACCTAATCAAAAACGTACTTTTCCACATAAAATAAATAAGTTGTTAAGAAATGTAAGCGGTGAGACTCTTGAACACTGTCATTCGGTCCTTAGTGTAATAAATATGTATTATAACCAAATATACAATAATAACCGTACTTGGCACAGGTGGAATACCATCTATTAATTTGTGTAATTTCAAGAATGAATGGATTCATCTTTGGTGGTTTCACATCTTTTGCATTGTGTTCTTGCAAAATATTAAAAAGACTTGCAGAGCAGATACTTGCAGCTTCGGCTGTGAAGTCAACTGTCTTAGAGTCAGATGGGCATATGCATTTGTCATAATCAATATCAGGCATTTTAACAAATAATACAAAAGCAATATAGGTATTTAAAAATGAAGCAAATGTATTAAAGACTTTATTCACATGTGTATATAATATAAATTACAAGTTTAAATAGGGCATAGGTAGTTAGTTTATTATGAATTTATAAGATATTTTATACGTGTATAAATAGAGTACATACATAGTAAACATATATAAATAAAATGCATACACAATATACTTTATTCACACTTTATTTATAAAAAATATATAGAAGAGCGAAAGAAACTATGAATGTAAACATATATTTTAAAATTTTCTGTGTTGACAATTAAAATTATTACTGAATGTCACTGTCACATTCACTACTTTCAGAAGTTTCCAAATTAATAATGAAACTCTCTTGTAAATTTTCAACAATTACGTCTAACTCCCACATATTCTTCTCTACTTCTTTAACATGTTTGATGGCATTCAACCAGTTCTCTTTTGTAACATTGTTCAATGATGTGTGTAACAGCTCTTTGACTTCCTTTAATTTAAATGTAGTGTTTTTCCTTGCAATTTATCCTTTAACTTGGGCCCATACATTCAACAACTTCCACACTGTTGTACGCTTGAGGTTTGGCAAGTTCTCATCTTCATTTACTTTAAATAAAATCTTATTCACTGTTGGCACCTCATTTTTATAGAAAAATGAGTGTACTATACATCTAATAATATTGGGCATATCATCATCAATATTATCCAGGACAGATCGTGCTCTTGTATACGTCTTTGGAGGCTTCACATCTTGTGCATTGTGTTCTCGCAAAATATTAACAACACTTGCAGAGCAGATACCTGCAGCTTCGGCTGTAAAGTCTACAATTCGTGTCTTAGAGTCAGCTGGGCATTCTTGTTGACGTTTGGTAAATATATTCAGTACAGTCTCTTTTTCTAGCACTGTAAAATGTCTCTTTACTCGTTTCTTCAGTTCTGGCTGCATTTTGCACCGTACTGTATAAACAGGTAAAAACAAACTTAAATTCAATACTCCTGGCACAGAGAAAGAAGCAGAGAGCCCATAAGATAGGCTTTATTGTAGCCCTTCAGTTTTAGTTCATTTAAGGAAAATAGAGGACACTACGATTTAGAATTTACCATTATTTTATATTTGAACCACATGTTTGCTGGAAAAATGAAATTAAGATTTGTTATAAGTTACCTTTTAAGTTTAACTAACCGACACCAGATGACGATATTGGGGAACTTGAATTAAGATCTATTTTCTATTTTTAATATTTAACAAGAATACAATCTCCTTATTCATCTCATCCCAAACATATTTAGCCTTGAGTTGACGACAAAAAACCAATTCACTTTTGTTAGTGAACGACAAAAAACATATACATATGTAAACACACCATAGTTATCAATATAAATTACGAATTCTTGAATTTCAAATGAAAGAAATTCAAACATTATTTTCGGTTTTCCGAGTGAGATTTTATATTAGAAAATAAACCAAATAGGGTTGAGAGAGATGTTTTTTCTTAGTTATGAGGATCGTCATTTTACTTTTAACGCTGAGTCACTTTACAATAAAACATTTACATGCCATAAGAAAATTGAATATAAAATAAATCCCAGTATTAGAATATAGAATCATTTTCATACGTTGCCCTATAAATTGCTTAATGGTATCACCATCTACAATCTCGCTTTGAATGAAGCATAAAAAGAGCCCGGAATGATTTCACTGAAGTCCGTCGATCATAATCACAATTTCTTAGATTATTCTGAATCTGTAATTATTGTCCTTTCACTGAAACATAATAATGTTATTCGGTTACCTATTTAGCAGATTATAACAAAAAATGTTTACATCAACTTAGTAGCTTTATTAGACATTCATATCACAGAATTTTTGTTATATGAAAATGAGGCAATATCCCTATTACTAGGCTTGCCAGACGTCCCGGTTTGACCGGGACAGTCCCGGTTTTCAGTACAAAATCCCGGTGTCCCGGCTGGTTTACTTCACGTCCCGGTAAAAATTAAATTTGATTTTATAGATGACGTGTTTCTTTTTACTTAAGTAACTTAATAAAATGTTTAAATTTATATGCTTATGTCATTTATTATTACCCCTGGTTTAGGTTCCTAATCAGTAACCATTTATTCATAGCAATGAGAATAAACTACCCTCTAAAACACTCTAAAAAACCGCCAAGGGTGAGTACCATTGTATACCCCCGACGCTGGGGGCATTCCGGTGTCCCGGTTGAACATATCAGAAAACTGGCAAGCCTAATTACTGATGATCGAGTCGAGGTTTTACATCAAGTGTACAAATGACTGCCGTCAAAGAGTGTGTCGAAGTGCCGGTGAAAGATTTGCACCTCATTTATTTAAGAGTTTTCGAAATAATTTATTAAATGGCGGTTATATGTAGGTAATAAAATTATTTCTTTCAGTGACATAAAGGAGTGTAAAATTCTCTGTTCAACAAGTTTTTAGTCAGATGATGGTCGCAGCAATAAGAGTTTTCAGTTCTTTAGTAATTTAGGATTATCAATTTCAAACACTAATTCCTTGCAATTTATTTCTCAAAAGTAGGCGGAATTATTATTACTTCAGCCAGATAAATTATTTGACAGTTACAGTACATATTAGTTAAGACGTCATCGCCGTTCAACGTCGTTTCAATAATTTCAATTATTTAAAATGAGGACCGATTCTCAAAGCGAAAAGGTGGATATGATTTTAGTAATTAGAGCGTTTGACGAAAATTACTTGCAAGCATCAAGAGTTTATGCTCAAAAATATCCTAACACGCGTCATCGCCCTGACAGGCGGCCATTAGAAAGTTTATTGCAAGTGTTATCAGAAACCAGAAAGGCAAAGACCATTTATGGGAAATGAAGAAAATGATTTTGTTGTTATCGAATCTCTTGTAGAAAAACTGCATACAAGTCAGCGAAAAATAAGTGAAGCCAGTGGAATAATTAAGCAGGCGGAGCGTCGGAAAAATTATAAAAAGGCACAGCTTTTTCCCGTATTGTATTCAATTATACCAAGCACTTTTGGAAGTAGATTACGATCGTCAACTCGTATTTTGTTTATGAGTTCTAGAGAAGTTTAATAAAGATGAATTTCTTTTGGATTTTGTACTTTTTACGGACGAGTCATCATTCCACAATAACGGATTAGTTAATAGACATAATTTTCACCACTACAGTGACGAAAATTCCCATTTTTTTAGAACTCTCGAAGGCAACACAGATGTTGTGTCAATGTGTAGGGTGGAATAATTGGAACGCTAGTGATACGTTCTTTTTCGATGGTAACTAACAAAGAATGTGGTTACAACTAGACGGTGCACCAGCGCATTTTCAAGTAAATGTTAGAAATGAATAGGATAGGCAATATCCCAATAGGTGGACAGGACGCGGCGGTCCACTCAATTGGCCAGCAAATTCTCCAGACCTAACGACTTCTGTTTTTTTTTATGGAAATATTTCAAAAATATTGTCTATGATACACCACCAACTACACCAGACGATATGAGAGACAGAATAAGAATAGCGTTTCGTTCTTTAACACCAAGTATTTTAACAAGAGTTAAACAGTCCTTTCAAGAGAAAATTCGTTTATGTATTGAAAAATAAGGACATCATTTTGAGCACTTGTTAAAACATTAGTTTTCTTTTACTACTTAAGTTTGTTATTTGTTTAATAAACTACCTATGTATTTGTTGTTTACCTAGTTATGACGCTTTTTAATTATTGTGAAACAAAACCAATCAAACCGTTAGGTTAATAAATATTAGCCATTTAAAAAATGAATTGCACGAAACTAAAGGCTGTATTACACTTACTAAGTTCTTGACCAAGTTATTGGCCAAGAAATTGTCGGCAAGTTCTTGATCAAGTTATTGTTGACCTTGACTGTTTTACACCTATCAATTTCTTGGCCAAGTTTTTAGATGAATTAGCAGTACCAATAGTGCAAAAGTACGAATCAAAAAAATTAATAAAGTTACCGAAGATTTGCGTTTGATATTGAATGTAAAAATAACTGCACAAGAGATGCAAAAGAAAATAAATAATTTACGCATACAATTCTTTCAAGAAGTATCAAGTTAACATGTCATTTTTAACAATTTTCTAAAATGGAATTTGTATTTACATTTTAGGCAGTTGGCAAAAAAGTTTATAACATGAATATTACTAGAAATCACTAAAAACTTGATCAAGTTGAGAAGAAAAATGGAACATGTTCTAAGCCACCAAGTTCTTGGCCAAGAAATTGACCAAGTCGACTTGACAAGTGTAATACACGATTTGTCGTCAATTTTAACTTGATCAAGTTCTTGGCCAATAACTTGGTAAGTGTAATACAGCCTTAAAGTTTGAAATTGAAAATCCTAAATTACTAATATAGTTTTTAGTAATAATAGTAAATAATGTATCTGTTTGAAGTAATAATAATAATATTGTTTTTAAACACTCTGTATAATTTTTAGATTTCAACTTAACTTTTAGAGTCTGATGCTTTGAGTAAACAATAAATACAATTTAAAATAATTCGCTCAAATATACAGGCTGTCCCAGAAATAAAAAGATGGAGTAGCGGATATGTAACGTCCGAACAGAAATAGGCCCAAATATACCACAATAACGAAGAAATTAAAATTTTAATTATCTATGTTGTTTTTTAGATAAAAAAAAATACATTACGGACCTGGCACAGAATGTATGTTTAAAATTCACGTAAGAATGTTCATATGTAAATAGAAACGAAGATGGATTCATAGAGAAAAATACGCTTTTATTTGCATAAAACGAGAAAAAAACGTTAAATCGTAAAAACATATTTTTTGCGGGATGTGTCTCAATAACGCAGCTATGTAGTCGGTTATTGACCCAGATGGGTGACCTACTTTCTTGCAGGCAATAAAAGGTTGTTTTTATTTTTAAAATAGGAAGGTTGTTGCTGTTTAATGTGTTGGTAGTTGGAAACAGCTGATTATTAGAATATTCAATAAATCGTATTTTTCTAGCATGTTTAAAATTAAAGTAATCAATGGTTTGATATTTATTATGAAGTATCTATTCCTCCTCCTTTTTTTTTAACACAAGTAATATGGTGGTTCTGAAAAGCACCGATTGTGAAAGTGAAGCAGGTGGATATTTAGTGCAGGGTCGGCGTTAAGGCCAATTGAATTCTTTATTATTTTTTTTCTGCCGTCTGCGCACGAATAAAGACTTAATATTTTGAGCGTACGTTTTTACACAATCTAGCTTCCGATTTCTGCTACTCCGTCTTTTTATTTCTGGGACACCCTGTATAAGACAGAAATAGTTAAATGTCTCTGTTAAGTTATGTATAGGGAGTATAACAGTAAGTAGCCTTCATTTAACCTATAGTATCAAAATATGCCATAATATACAAGTGTTCCATTTAAATTTGCATAACTTTGGTACGCAACTTTTATTGAATCACTCTGTATATTTCAAAACAATTTTAAAACGTGCCCGTAATGTGGCAAAGTGTTAAAACATTTTGTCACTTTATAAATCGACGGAAATGTGGTGCGCCAGCCTGTATATTATGTGTGCTATACCTATATAAGTGTTTACATTAGGATATTTTCCAGTTTGTTCACTAAAATCAATCCTCTTCCTAGATTGTATTTTTATAATAATATTCCCCGAAACATTAATCTTACTCAAAGAAGGAGCTCTTGGAATTTATAGTCAATAAATCATATAAATAGAAAAAAAAAGTACGCCCAAGGTAACTTTGTGTGCATAGTTGATGTAACAGTTTTTTGTGCAGAAATGATTGCAAGCAACTATAGACCTTAAGTCTTATTATCATATGGGTAGAAATTAAATGAAATTTTGAATCCTATATTTAGTAAAAATGGTTTTGTCAATTATTAGACAAAAATAATTATAATACTTTCAAATAACAGAAAAAAATATATGTAAAGTAACTTATTCAGTACCGAAATAAATTACCTAAAATAATAATTTTTTTAGGAGCGTCATCTGTCGTTAACTAGAATACCAATTGTAGGTTTCAATCTCTTAAATTACAACTAAACGGCAGATTATATAAATTTATCAAATATTCAGCGCCTCTGGTGGTAGTAACCGGGCGACGGTGGCGTAGCCTGGTGTTCGTAACCATTTTAGGGCTACAAAAATTTGTTAATCATGGGCCATCTGGATATTTATCTGTGCTCCTGGAAAGCTAAAACATAATTAACCTATAAACCATTTGCTTTGTTTACAATTTATAGATCTTACCTTCAATAAACCTTTAATCATTAATAGAGTCTTTAAAAAGACTGAGAATAATAATAATAACAACTTAAACAAATACAAACAGCGCAAATACAAGGAACAATACAATTAATACACAATACTATATAGCAAAGGCAAAAAGTAAAAAGTATACATATATAACATATATTTCAAAATAACAGACAATGTTAGCAAAATCACTATATGCTCACTTGTTCTACATTAGCAAATACGTATTTTCATCCTTCTCTAAAATTGTGATTTTGCTGCGTGGTATAGTCACATTCATGTGACAAAATCACAGAAAGCAGATGATTTATATCGTGTGTTTTAGGATTTCTATGTAGCTCTCAGAGCCAATAGAAAGGCAGTATTAAAAATCACGCACTTATCACGCGTTTTTTGCTACTCTATTGGTTCGGTGAATATACTATAGGTATAAATATAACCTTCAAAATGGCGGAATTCAATTTAACTTAGTTGGCGCATCTTTAAGCGCGTTCTCCCCTACTCTATTTCTCTGGTCCGCATTCACTCCGTACCCGACGATTTCGAATATACTTACCATTTTTACAGTTTTTTCACGTAATTTTCGTTTATGAAAGGTATTGTTGATTAAATACAACAAAAAATATTAAAATTCTATTTCAATATAAACATTACCTAAACAAAACAATTAGGAGTGTTATTGAATTGCGAAACTCTTTATTTTAATTAACAAAAGAAAATATTTCATTTATAAGTCTCAAGTTTTCGTTTCTTACTTTTATTTTTTTCCCCAGATTTGGCCTTATCAGCTAGTTTACGAGTTTCACTTTTACATTTGGTGTAATTATTTAATAAAATGTTGGCAAAAATTGAATAAAATTTAGAAGCAAGTGTTCTAAATTTTAATCCACAAATACATTCTTGTTCAACCTCAAAAAAAAAAGATTTATCTCTAAACTTGAAACTGAAATGCTACAAATTATCTTTAGACTCTCTGGCAACACATTATTTACTGCACTGTCAATATTGAGCGTATAAAACCAAACACAATTTTCACACTTCCTGATATTCCACCTTGCAATACTTTTCACTCTGTCTTCAACACTATTCACAAAGTGATCAAAGTTTTGAATAAGATCTTCTTTTAAAAATGTATCAACTCTCTCAGCACTCCTTTTCATAAATTCTCGTCTTCTGTCATCTGGTGCTCTCCTCTCTATTATCAGCTGTTTTGATAAATATGAAGGCACATTTTCAAACAACTGAGGGACAGCATCTTCTGCAAGTTTCGGGTGTTGAAGCAACAATTCTTTCATATTCCCATCAATTGGTTTAAATGGTTGAGATTTGATTATGTGCTTATCATGAAAATGTTTTATGCACAATGCAGCATAACGCGACGGAGTCCAATCCTTGCGAGGGATTGCACGAATCCACAGTTTTCTCCTATTTTCATCCTTCGGAAAGGAAAATGTGGTGACAGCATTCGAGTTCTTAAGGGTACTAGCGTAGTTGGATTTACATCCTGGTACCACACATGTTCTTGGCATCTACAAGAATTTTCAAATAAAATATCTACATTTCTTAAATATTTTCGTGAATTATAGAGTGAGGTTATAATTGAACTAGTATGATTTAAGTAACATTTTACACTAATTATAAGTGTAACATACCTTTGGAAGCGTAGGGAAACAGTGAATACCGAAACACAACTTCTGAAAGGCAATAACTTGCACAAATAACACAGAAATTCAGCTTTTACGAATAAAAACGCACGGCAATACATTACTTGCTTTGAATGCATAGCACTACTTGCATCGTTGCCAAGTTTACTACTTCATGGCTTTGTAAAGTAAAGGTGGCATTGGTGTGTTGCATTGTGTTTTTCTTATAACTTAAAAACACTATTTTTCTTTGTGTTTTTCTTATTAGTGGTGTTGTAATCGTACCGTAAGTTCTGTAAAAAGTAATACGATAATTTTATTAAGTTAACATAAGGCATTTTTAGAATTGAGGAATGAATAGAATCCGGTGCGTTGTCTATGGGGGCGTACAGACAGGATGCAAAAGCATTACATTATTTTCCAAGGAATGCGAACATGTAAGTAAAGCCACTGATCTGAAAAAGGTTTGTTACATTGTTGTTAATGAACATAACATTAAATATACAGTGTCGTGACAAGCTGATGCAGTGAGTTTGGCGTATTTATATGTGGAATTAGAATATACCAGATGAACCGTTCTAATTTCACCGATGAAGTAGTTGAGGGTGTCGGGCGGTTTTTGACAAAATGGCTAGTGTACCTTATAAAGGGCATGTAATTGAATAACTTTTTCTTATATAATTATCGATGCAAATGTAGGGAAATGGAGATAAAAAATAAAATAGGTACTGACCGAGCCAATTTTGCAGGTTACATCTCATTGTATACATCATTGAAATAATGACAATCACGATAATTGATGTTTATTTAAGCTCACAACACAATTACCTTCAATTTGTATGTTTTTTGATTGAATTTTAGCGAAATTGTAAATACCAGATCACATAATATCAGCTGTTTTAGTTGACATTCGATGGTGCTTTTAAAATCGCAGAAAAGTCATAAGAAAACATACAAATTGACCTAGATTGTGTGTGATTATGTGAAATAAACATCAATTATCGTGATTGTCATAATTCCAATGATGTATACAATGAGATGTAAACTGCAAAATTCACTCGGTCAGTACCTAATTTATTTTTTATCTCCATTTCTCTGTTTGCATTGATAATTTTATAAGAAAAAGTTGTTCAATTAGAGGTGCTCTATAAGGTACACTAGTCGCCCGACACCTCAACTGCAGTTTAACCCCATAGGTGTATAGGAAAGCCTTTAAAGTACACGAATAACTTACTACTTGTTTTTAAGTTTCTATATTATGTTTTTTCACAAGCAGTCAATCGATGTTTAGCAGTGTTAATAGAAACTTCAGGTTTCTTGGTACAGAAGCATTTATGGTTTTTCCTAATGATTTTCCTGGGCAGTTTCCTATAATGAAAACGTGCCTTTATACTATCGTTGATATTTGTTAGTATACAGTTGTAATTATTATATTTTATTATTCAGGAGTGAAACAACAGCAAATGGGCATGGAACCTGTGCTAGATGCCAGTACAACATGTAATAAGAAATTTTGCAGCCTACATTTTGACACAAACTGCTATGCACACCCTCATTCAGTACGCTTCAACAGAAATGCAGTGCCGACACTCATTTGTTTTACGACAACAATAAATTAATCAATTTGGTGTTAGTTATTGCAGGTTTAATTTTTTTGTTTTCTTCTATAGCCATGTAATTAACATTATTTAGTTTTTAAACCCTAATTGTCACTCTTTTAATTATATATTGATGAAAAGACGTCTACTAAATTTGTTAGGTATCTTATGTATCCATATTTTTATTTATGTCACCTTATTTTATGTTCATCATTTATGTAATACAAGATTTTGTAAATGGTGGTAGTAAACATGGGCGGGCTTAAGTCATTGTGTGTTTATCAGGTTTAATTACCTACTTTGTAGTATTTTGAGTAGGTACTTGTGCTTTTTCGACAGAAATTCTATCTTATTGTTAAAAATATGTTTGTTAGTCGAAAATTCTACTTTTGGTAGATGCTATTGTTCTTTAATTTATTTTTGTACTGGTAATTTAACTAAAACATACGTGTTAGATGTTACTTATTAATAATCATAAATGTACTTTGTACCTTTTCTACATAACAATATTAAAGTGTAATTATTTAAGTAATTCTTTTCTTTAAAACGTTATTGTGTGGTTACAGCATTGTAATTGAATATCGTACTGTATACTGTTTTCCTTAGAAATGATTCCTCATTACTACGAGAACTAGTAAATAGTATGCAATTTAATTACAATGTTGTAATCATGTACCGCGAGATAAAAAATTATATTGATAAAGATTTGTCATGGAATGTAAAACGTCTGTCTTAAGTTATACCATTAAGTGTCATACTGTCAATATTTGTCATTATATTTTCTCTTATAATGACAGTATGACACTTAATGATATAACTTAAGACAGACGTTTTACATTCCATGACAAATCTTTATCACCTATAATATCCCAAGAGCATTGATAACAGTACGAAATAATTTTATCACAGTTTTTGAAAGCACGTTACTTGGTAACAGCCCGACGCCGTAGGCGGAGGGCTGTTAACCTAAAGTAACGTGCTTGAGAAGTTGTGATAAAATTATGAGTATTTATCAATGCTCGCGGGATATTCGGTAAGAAAATTTTTTGCGATTCAATGAAAATTATTTATTAAAAACACAATTATTGAAAGAACAATTCGAAAAATTATATTTCGATGATGATGTATTCGCTTCGGTTACTGAAGATGTGTTTCCACGCATACTATTGATTATTCTATTGTGATGTTCTTGATCGATATTTAAATAAGGTTTTATAGAATTTGCATTGTTGTGGCCTGTAATTTTTAACAACTGTTGTTCGTCAATTCCATTTTTAGCAAGTGTACTAACAGCAGTTGCCCTATTGGAATGATTGGTAATTTTCCTCTCTTTGGTATCCAAACCAACTGCTTCAGCAGAAGATTTTGTCCATCCGTTGATGGTATTCTTACCCAGAGGTACATTGTCGTACCACTTATCATTTTCTGTTTTCCAATGGCGATTCGGTTTTAAAAATAGTCTGTTTGTTTTGATATTTTTTCCTCTTTTCGATAATAATTTTAAAAATAATCTAACAGGGCAAACGTTGCTGTCACTATTTTGAACTAACCATTTACTAGAAGCGCAGTTCTTTGAACCTCCTTGGCAGGTCTTACTGAAAACTGGATTGTATTCGACCCTGTTAGTTGGAGAGCCATCATTGTTTTTCTCGATATGAAAATATTCAACCAAGCAAGCAACAGCCTCACCACCTCTCCATGCCAATTCCACCGCGGCGATATGATAAAATTAGCGTAGGAGACCTAGAGGGGTATTTTCATCCCAAAAGTTTATAATTTTGTTCATTTCGGTTGAACTTAATGGGACTGAACTCGTTTTACGTTTAGTGGGATCTATTTGTAAATTTTTTCGTGCTACGTCGCGTGCATTTCGGGCTTGTTTGAATGCAACACTGTTAAAGGGGTCTATCATGATATTATACTCGTTGTAATATTTTTCTTGTAGTAATTTACTTGTCACATTCCACATAGTTTTAACTGTAGCTTCCTTAAAGTCCGTGCCATCTCTCTTTTTCATATTAACTGCCCAATCTTTCAGTATTAAAGCAAGTTCTTCAATTGTACGATTTCCATCCAACTCATATTTCCTGGTGTTGCAAAAGTCTATAAATGTTTTCCATGTGTATTTTTTACTATTAATAGTATTTTTTGGTACATTTTCTTCAATGATTTTGTCAATTGACTCATTATTTTGAATACCAAAACGAGAAAGTGACATTTTGAAAAATTTTATACAATTAAATTAAATAAGCGTCAAAACCATTGCGTAGCAACCTCTTGATGACAGAAGTGAAAACTACCCTAGGGTTGTTATCAGTTAAATGATGAGTTTATTGGTTATTTTGAGACATGTGATCACAAATAGACGAATTTGATAGGATTCCATTTTAAGCAAAAAATTTTCAACAGTAATTACATAAGTGGTGATAATTTTTTGATAATTTTAACTATACTCCATTCAGTCTAAGAATAAAGTAGATGGCGCTACAATATGAGCACAGTTTACACACGATGAACTTTGTATTTTGAAAACAAGTAAAACATATGTTTACTGTCAGATGGATAGCAGGGATATACATATCTGATATCATTATATTTTGACATTTACGTAAATTTTTGTACAAGTTGGTAACTCATTCCTCAAGAAAAAGGAATGCACATGTCGTCTAATTGTACTTTTTTGTGCTTCATCCAATTTATTGTAAGTATGACGATAATTTCTTTTTCTTGGAGGAGAAATTGGAACTCCATATAATTCCATTTCTTTAATAATGCAGTACATTGTATTCCTATTAATACCCACTTCCTCTGCTGTTTGATTGACTGCAGCTGTTTTAGACATATTGTCTTTATGCTTAATGTACACATTATAAGCCATTTGCCTTTGTCCAGATCTTATGTGTTTCCCATTACGATTTTTTGAAGGACCTGGTAAAACTGCTTCCGCCATACTATAGAATATTAGCGATTACGAAAAGAAAGTTAACGAAATTGATAAAATACCTTAACAAATGAATATTTCACTTGCGAGTTCTAAGAAGAACTATTTTTTAAGAATATTAACAACAAATAACTATGTAAAATACGGAAATCGACAAAATCTTTGAACAAAACTGTCAGTAAACAAATTTTTGACAGAACGAGCTAAATGCGATTATTTTGCCAGTGTAAATGCACACTCGATTTCAACCAATCACAAACGTTTATTTTAAGCCCTATCTTTCCCAATGCTTTATTCTTAGACTGAATGGAGTATAGATGCACGAACCTTTGTTGCTATAGAAATCTCACGAGTGGACGAAGTCCACGAGTGGGATTTCTTAATACAGTGCTATCGAGAAAGATTGTAGACCACGTGATCAGTAATTTTCTAAAATCTGGTGATTTTCGTGTTCATACGTTTATGAGATTCGCGTATCGCTAGTATTTGACAGTAGCGTACATTTTATTCACAAATACTGCTGTCATTGTTGACACTTTTAACCATATTTTACATAAAACATTCAATACTACCAACTGCTGTTAATTGGGTTGCCTAATTTGGTAGTCACGTGGTCTACAGGAATTGTTGATATCTCTGTAGCAATAAAGGTGAGTGCTAATCTATAGTCCGTCTCAACCTTATTATGCAGTACAGGTCTTATGGGAATTGATTTCATGGTTGCCAAATCGTCTCATTGTATAATGTCGTTACAGTTCCGGTTCAATATCTGACATTTTTTGTAATCAAAACATAACCTATACGACTGTTTGTCATTCAATTGATGCATACTGCATACAAAAAATTAATAGTAATTTGAAACACTAAAAGGGGAGAAAATATGGGAAGATGGATTAGTTAAAATATTTGTAATAATATAATCCTTTGGGATTATTCTGTAAAAGATTATTTAAAATCTAACTGAATATAGTAAGTCAGAGTAAATGAATTAATATTTCAAAGAAACACTTAAGATATACAAGTTTCTTCGTTACTGAATATTGACATCTTAATCAACTATTCACTATAAATTCAGACCAAGACAAAGTTAATCACAAGTTTATTTTTCATAAAAAACTTTTCTATTTATAAAAACAACTTAAATAATACATATTTATGAAAAGAATAACAATAACCACACACAACATGTACTTTTATTTTTTAATATGTTACATGACTTATATAGTCTTATTGAATATTAATATGTTAACCTACATTGCGTTATACATATTTAAAGACACAAATTCCTCACAAATTCATTTTGCAAAAACATATTTTCCCATTTATAAGAACAAGTTAATAATACATGATAACATTTATGAAAAAACTAACCATGACCATACAAAGGAGTAGGTACACATATTGTTTTATTTTTCTTCATCGCTTAAAGAATCTTGATCTGATGATGAATGTGTGACGTTAATTATAAACTCTTCAACATCCAGTAAATCTCTTTTTAACATGTCATTATCAAGTGGATTATTCTACTCAGTGAGCCATTCAATAATTTGGTCTTCTCCGTGCTACTGCTGGAAACTTTTCTAATTTTCTCGTGTGATATGAGGCATTATCGAGACCAACAACCGAGTTCTGTAGTATATTTGCCAGCAATTTATTCTTGAACCAATCTCCATATGTATCTGCATCCATTTCGCTATGAACATCAGCAGTATTTTTCTTACAAAGAAATGTACATTCAGCACCAATAACAAAACCTTGCTCGCCTCCAGCATGAATTAATGGAAATCGAGGCCCAAGACCACTTGGTGATTTTAAACCAGTGCTGAGTCCTTACATAAAAGCTTGTCGACTGCTTTGAACAGTAACGTCAGTCCACTTTTTATTTACCGAGTGTCCTGCATTCACTCATGATTCATCAGTATATATTATAGTTCTACCTAAAAATAAAACAATCACAATCAAACACAAGCAAATAATAAATTGCGTAATGAACATAAAAGTATAACAAATTAAATGATAAACTATACCTTCGTCTCTGAATTTTCTGATGTTTCGTAAGTATTTATGTCTCCACCTCTCTTTCAATAAGAATACTCTTTCGTCCCACTTTTTAAAATTCAAAACTCATATCATGTAGCAATCTGTAAAAAGTATATGTATATGTATATAGGTTATCACGTTAATCAGAATTATAGATCTAGGTATGCATACTTACTTTTAAATGCTTGAAAAAGATAATATGCTTGCTAAAAAGAACGATTTAACAGAAATTATATATGGATAAATTAAAGACAATATAAAAGTTTACACACTACGGCAAAAACTGACAATTGACAGCAACGATTACTCATATACCCATCATATACTTTGCATAATAGAACTTGCAACAAGGCAACCGGATATAAAGATGTCGTTATTAAGAGACTACTAAAGATAATAAGAGATGCAATATCCCTATTAAACCTGTACTGCATAATAGGGTTGAGACGGACTATAGTTAAAATTATCAACAAAAAATTATTACCACGAATGTAATTCGGCGTGATTATTTTTTAAACTATGTCGGAAAATGTTAAATAAGTATGTAAGTATCTTTATTAAACAATTAAGAATGGATATTGTGGGATTTATGTGTTTTGTAAAATGTCATACATCATTGTCATCGGAATAGACAATGATGTATGACATTTCATGATGACATAAGCGTTAGTTAAATGATGGTTTCATTGGTTAATTTAACACACATGATTAGAAATAGACCAATTTGATTGGATTTCTTTTTAATCAAAAAATTATCGCTGTAATTTGCTACTAGCAAATAGTCGGTGTAATTGTGATGTTATTGGTCGATTTCAAACTTTTTCTCATTACGATTGGCTGATATAACAGTTTAAAAAATAATCACTTATAATACCATGAGTAGTCAAAGTTATGTCGATTATTTTTGTGGTGGTTACACGAATGTCTTTCATGATTGCATTTAAATACTACGAGTGCGGAGCACGAGTAGTATTCGCAATTATGAACGACATGAGTGTAAAGCACCACAAAAATAGTAGACTCAACTTTGACTACGAATCGTATTCGAGAGACTATTCAATGAACCAAATCAATTTTTCATATTAAAATGACTCAAAATTTAGTTACACATGATTACGTTTCCATGTCAACAAAAAAAACATTTATGTTTGTCATTAAAATTTTTGGAATCGTGTTCCTATTTAGTTCGTTTCGTTGAATAAAAACTGGTGTTTCTAAATAATGGGAACTGAGAAAAGATTTGGCACGAAATCTGAAGACGAAATCGATGCTGAAATTTGCGAAAATATCCCTTGGAACACGAAGAAATCCAAAGATTCAGTATGGAGACAATTTAGTACATTTTTAACAGCAAAAGGCTATAAACTGGATCAATCTACTTCTCCTGTGGACTTAAATGTCATCTTAAAGTCGTGGGCATGTAATATGAAGAAAAAAGATGGGTCCGATTATAAAGAAGGCGTCATCAAGCACATGTGGAACGTGACGGCGAAAATGGTTCAAGAAATGTTCTTCAATAAGTGGAAAATAAACGTAAACCCGTTTTCTGATGCAATATTTAAGTCAGCACGTGACGCCAGGGATGCTACAAGAAGAAAACTGCAAGCGTGTCCTGAAAAAAGAACCAGCAACGCGGCGGCACTTACAGAACCAGAATACTTAAATATGATACGCATATTAGATGAGAGTACCCCAGACGGTTTACAGAAAAAGTTTTTCTTAATAGCATCTTACGAACTAGCTTGGCGGGAAGGAGAAGGGAGCAACTGTTTCACCTATTACTTCAAGGAGGAACTCGATAACAAGGGAAGAAGAACTGGTAGAATTGAGTATAATCCAGTATTTTCGAAAACTGCGCAGGGGGGAACTAAATCATTGACAGGCAGCAAGTGGTTGATAGAGAATAAAAGCAATACCGATATGTGTCCAGTTAGGTAACCTATTTATATTTAATTTCAAGACGGTATAATTAATATTCTTCTGTTATTTAGATTGTATTATCTACTGAAATCGAAGAGAGGAAAAAATGTGAAAACAGAAAGGATGTTTTTGACACCGAATCCGTTTTGGGATAAAGTTGAGAATGCGGTGTGGTATAAGAACAGTCCAGTTGGTATATATGAGATCAGTAAATGGGTGA
This sequence comes from Amphimallon solstitiale, assembly GCA_963170755.1. Lineage (NCBI taxonomy): Eukaryota > Metazoa > Arthropoda > Insecta > Coleoptera > Scarabaeidae > Amphimallon > Amphimallon solstitiale. The sequence continues at coordinate 36,374,613 of OY720685.1, read as the reverse complement.
AGTTATTAGCTGAAAAAACTGGATTAGATGTTAAAAGAAGGAAGATATCAAATCATTCGGTACGCTCTTCAACTGTATCATCTCTGGCGAAAGCTGGAGTCGGAGAGCAACAACTGATGAAAATAACGGGACACCAAAATCTGAATTCCATAAAATCGTACTTGCAGCTTGATGATGAGCACCACGAGTCGATTATCACCAAAATGCGAAGAAATTTTACAACAACAAATGTGTCATGTACAACTTCGACATCTGTCAGTAATAGTGACGGTATTAAGCTACAAGAGAAAGGTACTCCCTCGGGTACTCCCAGTGATAGCTCTGTTCCAGAATGTCTGCTGCAGCACTGCAGTAATGTTAGTTTTTCTAATTGTACCTTCAATATTGTTAGTAAATGAGTTACATTAATAAAAACTTTCACTTGTTTAAAATATCCACTTGAATACCTTCTAGGAAGATATAATCGCTGAAATTTCCTGTTGCTATGATACGAAAGTAAATATTTGCTATTTTATTGGTTCATATTTGAACAATGACAGGTGAATTGAATAGTCAATATAATTTTTTATCTCGCGGTATTAAACCCTTTACTTTGAATTTCCCGCTACCAAATACATTTGAATCGCCCGCTATTTGCTTAGTGATTTGAAAACTGTAATTTTTTTGATGTCGACGCCATCTATTATTCAATGTGAAAATAAAACAAACAAATGTTTAAGATTTACACTGTATTTAATAATCACGACAGTTGTTTCGCTACACTGTAGCTTCGTCAGGTTAACATATACAATAATAACTATCTACATACACTTGACTCCTATATATAGTGTGTGGATATTAGGAATTCTAAGAACTGATATGTAAAGAACAATTTCTTGTCTAAAAGTGTCGGGTCTATACAAAAAGTACGTGAAACTAAATCTATTGCAAACAGATGTTATGTGTGAAATTAGGTAAACTGTATTACTAACTAAATATATTTAACAATGGTGATGAGTTTTACTATCTACATACACTTGACTCTTATATATATAGTGTGTGGCTATTAGGAATAAACATTTGTTTGTTTTATTTTCACATTGAAAATGGATTTACATCAAGTAAAGACCAACTCAATCCATCTATTATTGGCGTACAACAATACAAAACGCGGATAAAAATTTTGGCTTGGCTGCGCCAATTGATTCTAATCTGTGCTTACAACTAACTTCATTCTCATAGAATTGCCAACCTTATCCTTCAACACGCACAACATGCTTAATTGAAAAAGAAACGTGACTTTCATGTAAAATAGATGAATCAAACATATTGCTATAGCTTTGCTTCCAAATTAAAATATGGTAATCTTGTACCAGCAGAAATTAACTAAAACAACGATAATACAAAGCGTGTTGTGCGTGTGACACCGACTTGAACAGACGTGTTGTGATATTTTGCAATAACAGCAGTAAAATTTCGCTAAATAAACTATTTATGACAGACTATTTAAAAATGAAACACCTACGTAGTGGTAAAAATACAGAAAAAAATCAAAATAATGAAGAACTGGAATCCGATCAGATGATTTTAATAGTTAAATATACTATTAAAGAAGAAATGCATGCGTTATTAGACGAAATAAATTTTCTGAGGCAAGAAGTAATAAATCTAAAAGAAAGTAATATTGACATGGTAAGATTACTTGCAAATAAACAATGTAACTGTCTAATCAATAATAAAGAACAAGAGGAAATATTAAATTTATCTTCTTCGGACGAGAATCCTAATAGTAACCTTGATTCATCGATAGAGACAGTTATACCGCAAGACATATACGCTGAAAAAAAGTTATCGTCTGTGAACGTAAAAACTATAAACAAACAAAATAAAATTGTGAATAAACACAGCTCTCACACAAATAAGAAAGATGATAAATTTACTGGGGTCAAACATAAAATTATTGGTGTAAACAACGAACCTGTATCTAATAGCTTTGCGGCGGCTAGTCCTAGATTCTGTACCGGCGTGAAGTGAGCAGCTCTAACTCAGCAGCCCAAATCACGGAAATGCCCGAATGACCACAGGCGTGCGGGTTCATGCTAAAAGCAATACATAACACATTTATTAAAATTATAGTAATAATAAACATGTTTCATGAAAATGAAATAAGTATGACTAATGACGTCTGCCTCGAAAGGGTGAACTCTCCCTCTAGGCAAGAAAAAATAACATTTATAACAGCAATCTGGTAGAAACTTGTAACAACACGTACACTAAATTTACATAAATATGCCACAACGCAGCCAGTAGTCACATCGCAACCACCAACAGAATCTCTTACCGCCCGTCCATGGGGGTGAAATCTTCCTTTAAAGCACTAAAAAAATTCTGGCGCTCAAAGGCAGTCGGGTATCAAATTCTAACTGCAGCTGCTGTAAACCTACACTAATAAGTCACATCGCAACCACCAACAGAATCCCTTACCGCCCGTCCATGGGGGTGAAATCTCCCTTTAAAGCACTAAAAAAATTCTGACGCTCAAAGGCAGTCGGGTATCAAATTCTAACTACTGCTGCCGTAAACCTACACTAATAAGTCACATCGCAACCACCAACAGAATCTCTTACCGCCCGTCCATGGGGGTAAAATCTCCCTTCAAAGCACTAAAAAAATTCTGACGCTCAAAGGCAGTCGGGTATCAAATTCTGACTACAGCTGCTGTAAACCTACACTAATAAGTCACATCGCAACCACCAACAGAATCCCCTACCGCCCGTCCATGGGGGTGAAATCTCCGTTTAAAGCACTAAAAAAATTCTGACGCCCAAAGGCAGTCGGATATCAAATTCTAACTACTGCTGCCGTAAACCTACACTAATAAGTCACATCGCAACCACCAACAGAATCCCCTACCGCCCGTCCATGGGGGTGAAATCTCCGTTTAAAGCACTAAAAAAATTCTGACGCCCAAAGGCAGTCGGATATCAAATTCTAACTACTGCTGCCGTAAACCTACACTAATAAGTCACATCGCAACCACCAACAGAATCCCTTACCGCCCGTCCATGGGGTGAAATCTCCCTTTAAAGCACTAAAAAAAATCTGACGCTCAAAGGCAGACGGGTATCAAATTCTAAATGCAGCTGCTGTAAACCTACACTAATAAGTCACATCGCAACCACCAACAGAATCTCTTACCGCCCGTCCATGGGGGTAAAATCTCCCTTCAAAGCACTAAAAAAATTCTGACGCTCAAAGGCAGTCGGGTATCAAATTCTGACTACAGCTGCTGTAAACCTACACTAATAAGTCACATCGCAACCACCAACAGAATCCCCTACCGCCCGTCCATGGGGGTGAAATCTCCGTTTAAAGCACTAAAAAAATTCTGACGCCCAAAGGCAGTCGGATATCAAATTCTAACTACTGCTGCCGTAAACCTACACTAATAAGTCACATCGCAACCACCAACAGAATCCCTTACCGCCCGTCCATGGGGTGAAATCTCCCTTTAAAGCACTAAAAAAAATCTGACGCTCAAAGGCAGACGGGTATCAAATTCTAAATGCAGCTGCTGTAAACCTACACTAATAAGTCACATCGCAACCACCAACAGAATCTCTTACCGCCCGTCCATGGGGGTGAAATCTCCCTTTAAAGCACTAAAAAAATTCTGACGCTCAAAGGCAGTCGGGTATCAAATTCTAACTACTGCTGCCGTAAACTTACACTAATAAGTCACATCGCGACCACCAACAGAATCTCTTACCGCCCGTCCATGGGGGTAAAATCTCCCTTCAAAGCACTAAAAAAATTCTGACGCTCAAAGGCAGTCGGGTATCAAATTCTAACTACTGCTGCTGTAAACCTACACTAATAAGTCACATCGCAACCACCAACAGAATCCCTTACCGCCCGTCCATGGGGGTGAAATCTCCCTTTAAAGCACTAAAAAAATTCTGACGCTCAAAGGCAGTCGGGTATCAAATTCTAACTACAGCTGCTGTAAACCTACACTAATAAGTCACATCGCAACCACCAACAGAATCTCTTACCGCCCGTCCATGGGGGTGAAATCTCCCTTTAAAGCACTAAAAAAATTCTGACGCTCAAAGGCAGTCGGGTATCAAATTCTAACTACTGCTGCTGTAAACCTACACTAATAAGTCACATCGCAACCACCAACAGAATCTCTTACCGCCCGTCCATGGGGGTAAAATCTCCCTTCAAAGCACTAAAAAAATTCTGACGCTCAAAGGCAGTCGGGTATCAAATTCTAACTACAGCTGCTGTAAACCTACACTAATAAGTCACATCGCAACCACCAACAGAATCTCTTACCGCCCGTCCATGGGGGTGAAATCTCCCTTTAAAGTACTAAAAAAATTCTGACGCTCAAAGGCAGTCGGGTATCAAATTCTAACTACTGCTGCTGTAAACCTACACTAATAAGTCACATCGCAACCACCAACAGAATCTCTTACCGCCCGTCCATGGGGGTAAAATCTCCCTTCAAAGCACTAAAAAAATTCTGACGCTCAAAGGCAGTCGGGTATCAAATTCTAACTACTGCTGCTGTAAACCTACACTAATAAGTCACATCGCAACCACCAACAGAATCTCTTACCGCCCGTCCATGGGGGTAAAATCTCCCTTCAAAGCACTAAAAAAATTCTGACGCCCAAAGGCAGTCGGGTATCAAATTCTAACTACTGCTGCCGTAAACCTACACTAATAAGTCACATCGCAACCACCAACAGAATCCCTTACCGCCCGTCCATGGGGGTGAAATCTCCCTTTAAAGCACTAAAAAAATTCTGACGCTCAAAGGCAGTCGGGTATCAAATTCTAAATGCAGCTGCTGTAAACCTACACTAATAAGTCACATCGCGACCACCAACAGAATCCCTTACCGCCCGTCCATGGGGGTGAAATCTCCCTTTAAAGCACTAAAAAAATTCTGACGCTCAAAGGCAGTCGGGTATCAAATTCTAACTACTGCTGCTGTAAACCTACACTAATAAGTCACATCGCAACCACCAACAGAATCTCTTACCGCCCGTCCATGGGGGTAAAATCTCCCTTCAAAGCACTAAAAAAATTCTGACGCTCAAAGGCAGTCGGGTATCAAATTCTAACTACTGCTGCTGTAAACCTACACTAATAAGTCACATCGCAACCACCAACAGAATCTCTTACCGCCCGTCCATGGGGGTAAAATCTCCCTTCAAAGCACTAAAAAAATTCTGACGCTCAAAGGCAGTCGGGTATCAAATTCTAACTACTGCTGCTGTAAACCTACACTAATAAGTCACATCGCAACCACCAACAGAATCTCTTACCGCCCGTCCATGGGGGTAAAATCTCCCTTCAAAGCACTAAAAAAATTCTGACGCTCAAAGGCAGTCGGGTATCAAATTCTAAATGCAGCTGCTGTAAACCTACACTAATAAGTCACATCGCGACCACCAACAGAATCCCTTACCGCCCGTCCATGGGGGTGAAATCTCCCTTTAAAGTACTAAAAAAATTCTGACGCTCAAAGGCAGTCGGGTATCAAATTCTAACTACTGCTGCTGTAAACCTACACTAATAAGTCACATCGCAACCACCAACAGAATCTCTTACCGCCCGTCCATGGGGGTAAAATCTCCCTTCAAAGCACTAAAAAAATTCTGACGCTCAAAGGCAGTCGGGTATCAAATTCTAACTACTGCTGCTGTAAACCTACACTAATAAGTCACATCGCAACCACCAACAGAATCTCTTACCGCCCGTCCATGGGGGTAAAATCTCCCTTCAAAGCACTAAAAAAATTCTGACGCCCAAAGGCAGTCGGGTATCAAATTCTAACTACTGCTGCCGTAAACCTACACTAATAAGTCACATCGCAACCACCAACAGAATCCCTTACCGCCCGTCCATGGGGGTGAAATCTCCCTTTAAAGCACTAAAAAAATTCTGACGCTCAAAGGCAGTCGGGTATCAAATTCTAAATGCAGCTGCTGTAAACCTACACTAATAAGTCACATCGCGACCACCAACAGAATCCCTTACCGCCCGTCCATGGGGGTGAAATCTCCCTTTAAAGCACTAAAAAAATTCTGACGCTCAAAGGCAGTCGGGTATCAAATTCTAAATGCAGCTGCTGTAAACCTACACTAATAAGTCACATCGCGACCACCAACAGAATCTCTTACCGCCCGTCCATGGGGGTGAAATCTCCCTTTAAAGCACTAAAAAAATTCTGACGCTCAAAGGCAGTCGGGTATCAAATTCTAACTACTGCTGCCGTAAACTTACACTAATAAGTCACATCGCAACCACCAACAGAATCTCTTACCGCCCGTCCATGGGGGTAAAATCTCCCTTCAAAGCACTAAAAAAATTCTGACGCTCAAAGGCAGTCGGGTATCAAATTCTAACTACAGCTGCTGTAAACCTACACTAATAAGTCACATCGCAACCACCAACAGAATCTCTTACCGCCCGTCCATGGGGGTGAAATTTCCCTTTAAAGCACTAAAAAAATTCTGACGCTCAAAGGCAGTCGGGTATCAAATTCTAACTACTGCTGCTGTAAACCTACACTAATAAGTCACATCGCAACCACCAACAGAATCTCTTACCGCCCGTCCATGGGGGTAAAATCTCCCTTCAAAGCACTAAAAAAATTCTGACGCTCAAAGGCAGTCGGGTATCAAATTCTGACTACAGCTGCTGTAAACCTACACTAATAAGTCACATCGCAACCACCAACAGAATCCCCTACCGCCCGTCCATGGGGGTGAAATCTCCGTTTAAAGCACTAAAAAAATTCTGACGCCCAAAGGCAGTCGGATATCAAATTCTAACTACTGCTGCCGTAAACCTACACTAATAAGTCACATCGCAACCACCAACAGAATCCCTTACCGCCCGTCCATGGGGGTGACATCACCCTTTAAAGCACTAAAAAAAATCTGACGCTTAAAGGCAGACGGGTATCAAATTCTAAATGCAGCTGCTGTAAACCTACACTAATAAATCACATCGCAACCACCAACAGAATCTCTTACCGCCCGTCCATGGGGGTGAAATCTCCCTTTAAAGCACTAAAAAAATTCTGACGCCCAAAGGCAGTCGGGTATCAAATTCTAACTGTAGCTGCTGTAAACCTACAATAATAAGTCACATCGCAACCACCAACAGAATCCCTTACCGCCCGTCCATGGGGGTGACATCTCCCTTTAAAGCACTAAAAAAATTCTGACGCTTAAAGGCAGTCGGGTATCAAATTCTGACTACTGCTGCTGTAAACCTACAGTAATAAATCACATCGCAACCACCAACAGAATCCCTTACCGCCCGTCCATGGGGGTGACATCTCCCTTTAAAGCACTAAAAAAATTCTGACGCTCAAAGGCAGTCGGGTATCAAATTCTAACTACTGCTGCCGTAAACTTACACTAATAAGTCACATCGCAACCACCAACAGAATCTCTTACCGCCCGTCCATGGGGGTAAAATCTCCCTTCAAAGCACTAAAAAAATTCTGACGCTCAAAGGCAGTCGGGTATCAAATTCTAACTACAGCTGCTGTAAACCTACACTAATAAGTCACATCGCAACCACCAACAGAATCTCTTACCGCCCGTCCATGGGGGTGAAATCTCCCTTTAAAGCACTAAAAAAATTCTGACGCTCAAAGGCAGTCGGGTATCAAATTCTAACTACTGCTGCTGTAAACCTACACTAATAAGTCACATCGCAACCACCAACAGAATCTCTTACCGCCCGTCCATGGGGGTAAAATCTCCCTTCAAAGCACTAAAAAAATTCTGACGCTCAAAGGCAGTCGGGTATCAAATTCTAACTGTAGCTGCTGTAAACCTACACTAATAAGTCACATCGCAACCACCAACAGAATCCCTTACCGCCCGTCCATGGGGGTGACATCTCCCTTTAAAGCACTAAAAAAATTCTGACGCTTAAAGGCAGTCGGGTATCAAATTCTAACTACTGCTGCTGTAAACCTACACTAATAAGTCACATCGCAACCACCAACAGAATCTCTTACCGCCCGTCCATGGGAGTAAAATCTCCCTTCAAAGCACTAAAAAAATTCTGACGCTCAAAGGCAGTCGGGTATCAAATTCTAACTGTAGCTGCTGTAAACCTACACTAATAAGTCACATCGCAACCACCAACAGAATCCCTTACCGCCCGTCCATGGGGGTGACATCTCCCTTTAAAGCACTAAAAAAATTCTGACGCTTAAAGGCAGTCGGGTATCAAATTCTGACTACTGCTGCTGTAAACCTACAGTAATAAATCACATCGCAACCACCAACAGAATCCCTTACCGGCCGTCTATGGGAGTGAAATCTCCCTTTAAAGTACTAAAAAAATTCTGACGCTGAAAGGCAGTCGGGTATCAAATTCTAACTACAGCTGCTGTAAACCTACACTAATAAGTCACATCGCAACCACCAACAGAATCCCTTACCGCCCGTCCATGGGGGTGAAATCTCCCTTTAAAGCACTAAAAAAATTCTGACGCTCAAAGGCAGTCGGGTATCAAATTCTAACTGTAGCTGCTGTAAACCTACACTAATAAATCACATCGCAACCACCAACAGAATCCCTTACCGCCCGTCCATGGGGGTGAAATCTCCCTTTAAAGCACTAAAAAAATTCTGACGCTCAAAGGCAGTCGGGTATCAAATTCTAACTGTAGCTGCTGTAAACCTACACTAATAAGTCACATCGCAACCACCAACAGAATCCCTTACCGCCCGTCCATGGGGGTGACATCTCCCTTTAAAGCACTAAAAAAATTCTGACGCTTAAAGGCAGTCGGGTATCAAATTCTGACTACAGCTGCTGTAAACCTACACTAATAAATCACATCGCAACCACCAACAGAATCCCTTACCGCCCGTCCATGGGGGTGAAATCTTCCTTTAAAGCACTAAAAAAATTCTGACGCTTAAAGGCAGTCGGGTATCAAATTCTGACTACAGCTGCTGTAAACCTACACTAATAAATCACATCGCAACCACCAACAGAATCCCTTACCGCCCGTCCATGGGGGTGACATCTCCCTTTAAAGCACTAAAAAAATTCTGACGCTTAAAGGCAGTCGGGTATCAAATTCTGACTACAGCTGCTGTAAACCTACACTAATAAATCACATCGCAACCACCAACAGAATCCCTTACCGCCCGTCCACGGGGGTGACATCTCCCTTTAAAGCACTAAAAAAATTCTGACGCTTAAAGGCAGTCGGGTATCAAATTCTGACTACAGCTGCTGTAAACCTACACTAATAAATCACATCGCAACCACCAACAGAATCCCTTACCGCCCGTCCATGGGGGTGACATCTCCCTTTAAAGCACTAAAAAAATTCTGACGCTTAAAGGCAGTCGGGTATCAAATTCTAACTACTGCTGCTGTAAACCTACACTAATAAGTCACATCGCAACCACCAACAGAATCTCTTACCGCCCGTCCATGGGGGTAAAATCTCCCTTCAAAGCACTAAAAAAATTCTGACGCTCAAAGGCAGTCGCGTATCAAATTCTAACTGTAGCTGCTGTAAACCTACACTAATAAGTCACATCGCAACCACCAACAGAATCCCTTACCGCCCGTCCATGGGGGTGACATCTCCCTTTAAAGCACTAAAAAAATTCTGACGCTTAAAGGCAGTCGGGTATCAAATTCTGACTACTGCTGCTGTAAACCTACAGTAATAAATCACATCGCAACCACCAACAGAATCCCTTACCGGCCGTCTATGGGAGTGAAATCTCCCTTTAAAGCACTAAAAAAATTCTGACGCTGAAAGGCAGTCGGGTATCAAATTCTAACTACAGCTGCTGTAAACCTACACTAATAAGTCACATCGCAACCACCAACAGAATCCCTTACCGCCCGTCCATGGGGGTGAAATCTCCCTTTAAAGCACTAAAAAAATTCTGACGCTCAAAGGCAGTCGGGTATCAAATTCTAACTGTAGCTGCTGTAAACCTACACTAATAAATCACATCGCAACCTCCAACAGAATCCCTTACCGCTCGTCCATGGGGGTGAAATCTCCCTTTAAAGCACTAAAAAAATTCTGACGCTCAAAGGCAGTCGGGTATCAAATTCTAACTGTAGCTGCTGTAAACCTACACTAATAAGTCACATCGCAACCACCAACAGAATCCCTTACCGCCCGTCCATGGGGGTGACATGTCCCTTTAAAGCACTAAAAAAATTCTGACGCTTAAAGGCAGTCGGGTATCAAATTCTGACTACAGCAGCTGTAAACCTACACTAATAAATCACATCGCAACCACCAACAGAATCCCTTACCGCCCGTCCATGGGGGTGAAATCTCCCTTTAAAGCACTAAAAAAATTCTGACGCTTAAAGGCAGTCGGGTATCAAATTCTGACTACAGCTGCTGTAAACCTACACTAATAAATCACATCGCAACCACCAACAGAATCCCTTACCGCCCGTCCATGGGGGTGACATCTCCCTTTAAAGCACTAAAAAAATTCTGACGCTTAAAGGCAGTCAGGTATCAAATTCTGACTACAGCTGCTGTAAACCTACACTAATAAATCACATCGCAACCACCAACAGAATCCCTTACCGCCCGTCCATGGGGGTGACATCTCCCTTTAAAGCACTAAAAAAATTCTGACGCTTAAAGGCAGTCGGGTATCAAATTCTGACTACAGCTGCTGTAAACCTACACTAATAAATCACATCGCAACCACCAACAGAATCCCTTACCGCCCGTCCATGGGGGTGACATCTCCCTTTAAAGCACTAAAAAAATTCTGACGCTTAAAGGCAGTCGGGTATCAAATTCTGACTACAGCTGCTGTAAACCTACACTAATACATCACATCGGAACCACCAACAGAATCCCTTACCGCCCGTCCATGGGGGTGAAATCTCCCTTTAAAGCACTAAAAAAATTCTGACGCTCAAAGGTAGTCGGGTATCAAATTCTGACTACAGCTGCTGTAAACCTACACTAATAAATCACATCGCAACAACCAACAGAATCCCTTACCGCCCGTCCATGGGGGTGAAATCTCCCTTTAAAGCACTAAAAAAATTCTGACGCTTAAAGGCAGTCGGGTATCAAATTCTGACTACAGCTGCTGTAAACCTACACTAATAAATCACATCGCAACCACCAACAGAATCCCTTACCGCCCGTCCATGGGGGTGACATCTCCCTTTAAAGCACTAAAAAAATTCTGACGCTTAAAGGCAATCGGGTATCAAATTCTGACTACAGCTGCTGTAAACCTACACTAATAAATCACATCGCAACCACCAACAGAATCCCTTACCGCCCGTCCATGGGGGTGACATCTCCCTTTAAAGCACTAAAAAAATTCTGACGCTTAAAGGCAGTCGGGTATCAAATTCTAACTACTGCTGCTGTAAACCTACACTAATAAGTCACATCGCAACCACCAACAGAATCTCTTACCGCCCGTCCATGGGGGTAAAATCTCCCTTCAAAGCACTAAAAAAATTCTGACGCTCAAAGGCAGTCGGGTATCAAATTCTAACTGTAGCTGCTGTAAACCTACACTAATAAGTCACATCGCAACCACCAACAGAATCCCTTACCGCCCGTCCATGGGGGTGACATCTCCCTTTAAAGCACTAAAAAAATTCTGACGCTTAAAGGCAGTCGGGTATCAAATTCTGACTACTGCTGCTGTAAACCTACAGTAATAAATCACATCGCAACCACCAACAGAATCCCTTACCGGCCGTCTATGGGAGTGAAATCTCCCTTTAAAGCACTAAAAAAATTCTGACGCTGAAAGGCAGTCGGGTATCAAATTCTAACTACAGCTGCTGTAAACCTACACTAATAAGTCACATCGCAACCACCAACAGAATCCCTTACCGCCCGTCCATGGGGGTGAAATCTCCCTTTAAAGCACTAAAAAAATTCTGACGCTCAAAGGCAGTCGGGTATCAAATTCTAACTGTAGCTGCTGTAAACCTACACTAATAAATCACATCGCAACCACCAACAGAATCCCTTACCGCCCGTCCATGGGGGTGAAATCTCCCTTTAAAGCACTAAAAAAATTCTGACGCTCAAAGGCAGTCGGGTATCAAATTCTAACTGTAGCTGCTGTAAACCTACACTAATAAGTCACATCGCAACCACCAACAGAATCCCTTACCGCCCGTCCATGGGGGTGACATCTCCCTTTAAAGCACTAAAAAAATTCTGACGCTTAAAGGCAGTCGGGTATCAAATTCTGACTACAGCTGCTGTAAACCTACACTAATAAATCACATCGCAACCACCAACAGAATCCCTTACCGCCCGTCCATGGGGGTGAAATCTCCCTTTAAAGCACTAAAAAAATTCTGACGCTTAAAGGCAGTCGGGTATCAAATTCTGACTACAGCTGCTGTAAACCTACACTAATAAATCACATCGCAACCACCAACAGAATCCCTTACCGCCCGTCCATGGGGGTGACATCTCCCTTTAAAGCACTAAAAAAATTCTGACGCTTAAAGGCAGTCGGGTATCAAATTCTGACTACAGCTGCTGTAAACCTACACTAATAAATCACATCGCAACCACCAACAGAATCCCTTACCGCCCGTCAGTAGTGTACTTAGGAGAGTTCTGGGACCACCACCACCCCCCACTCCTACTACCCCCCCTCCCCCCTCCCCGCAAGATAGGTAGAACCCTCTACCAACCCAACTGATGTGGCGCCCCCTCGCGGTCGCCAACCCAACTAAAAATTGCAGATTTCATCATTACCAACCCAACTAAAATTGCAGATTTCATCATTACCAACCCAACTAAAAATTGCAGATTTCATCATTACCAACCCAACTAAAAATTGCAGATTTCATCATTACCAACCCAACTAAAACTTGCAGATTTCATCATTACCAACCCAACTAAAAATTGCAGATTTCATCATTACCAACCCAACTAAAAATTGCAGATTTCATCATTACCAACCCAATGTGGAGCCCTCTGACGGCCACTAACCAAACTAAGAAATGGCAGATTTCATCATTACCAACCCAATGTGACGCCCTCTCACAACCACTAACCAAGAAATGGCATCTCTCATGATTACCATAATGCAGCATCCTCTCACGCTCACTAGCCAAACTAAGGTGACGTCAGACAAAATGGCTGACCATCAAGATGGTCTTTGTTTCTAGAGAATTCCTGAATAAATTACCCGGCTTGCTATCGCGCTTCTCAATGTACTTCAAACAGGTCTAAACATGTTTCCAGCGGAAACCGCAACGGCTGTCTGCTTCTGTGATAGCCGCATGCTTGAAATGTATATCCTACTTATAAAATAAAATAAAACAAACAATATATTTTTAAGAAAACAATTTATTTATTATTATTCATAAATTAACAATATTATTTTAAATTAACAATATTTCCAAGCTTCATGACCTCAAAGTCATAGTAAAGCGAATTATAACTAATATGTAGCACTTCCATCATAAGGAAAGCGTTAAATGAATTACAATGATCAACAAGTAATTTTGATACATTCGTATATAAATCTCCAGTTAATGCCATGCAGGCGGTTAATATCATTTTATAAAATGTTATGAAATTACTATTTACTAAAAATTCTAATTTACTCTTAATGAGCAGTCGCAAATTAAACAAATTGCTATAGGTATCGGAGGACAATACCAGTTGCTGATTGCGACTGCTTAATACAATTACACTAGTATCTCTAAATGTTGACGTTCGAATTTGATGATTCGGACTGCAACCTTCCGTCTTACAAAATTCTTCCCACTCGTCCAATGTGAAGAATACGCAGCTTGCAGGCGATCGAATCTGGATGATGGGCACGAATCCAGCCGCCGGACTAAGGCCGATATTCACCCATTTCGAACCGCATTTGTTGAGGAAGTATGATGACTGCCCAATCAGTTGTTTTTCCTTAACGATATTATCATCAATCATTTTAAGCGAATCGCCAATAAATTCATTATAAGTTTCTGAAAAGAATTAAAAAATATATAGATATAAGTTTATGTACATAATAATTTTGTATTCTTACTAGCTTCCATTTTAATCTTAGAGGTTAAAAAGAATATGTGTGAACTCGAATGCAAACAAACTAATACTGATTTAGTGGGAGAAAATTACAGTGAGAAGCAAACAAAAAAAAGGGTGGGTGTACTTACACAAAAAAGGGTGGGGGTACTTACACAAAAAAGGGTGGGGGTACTTACCCAATTTGAAGCGGTAGAGCAGCTGCACCCGAGGCATGTGCAGCGACCATCTAAGGAGCTGGTGAGTCGATTTTATAATGCCCCCAGGCGAGAGTATGAACGCCATCCTCATTAACCCTGCGTTTATCATCGTGAGGTGATAGGCTCAATTTATTTTGCTTGACGGTATAAATCTCATGTAGTTTGATTTGAAAAAGATTTTGCTCCCTTAATAAAATATCATTATTCAATAAACAGTGCTTGTAATCTGCCAGACTAATCTCATCCCGCACAACGTTCTTTTTAACACCCTTAACCTTTTTAATCTCCCTACCCTCAACCTCTAAGGCATACATTTTTGCGCGCAATCCGACAAATTCACACATTATATTACCCGCATTTTCGTCTTTAAATAAACCTAAAACAGCCTTGTTTTGAGGTGCTATGCTGTAGACATTATTTGCCGAAAAGTTCGATGTATCGAATTTTGATATATTTTTTTTCATGTCGCTGTATATATCGTCTGTTTCTACTTTTAAGATAAAACTATCCGTATCCATATAACACAGACGGACCTTTTCTGCATACACGCGTCTCAAAAAATTGTGGAAAAAGTCATACATCAGGTGCTTTGATAGCTCCAAGACGGAGAAGCCGATATAAATAGGTTTATTATATACGACTTTCAGCTTCCCCATCTGGACAGCCACAAAGTTTTCGGAAAAAATACTAACACTTTTAAAATTCGGTTTCGCGATTAAACTACCAGCCCCGCGACTTTTGCCATGGTCCTCCCAACGTGTGACCAATTTGACTTCCACTCGCTTATCAACATTCTCCATGGTTTTACCATATACGGAGTTGTTCATAAGCTTGTAGAAGTCCTTTTCAAAATCGTTCCTAGCATGCTGACGTAGGCTGGTGTTTAGGTCGATATAAGTTTGAAGCCAGTTTGACTGGTTGAATTTTAAAACGCGGTGAATTTTGGTGATTTTAAGGCCGAAATGTAATGCTTGCTTTAACGTTTGATAGTGTATGACATATTTCTCTTTGTTCTGTAAATTCGCGATCAACTTTTTATACTGAAATTTAGACGTGGGAGGCACCATGTTTTCGGGCAGAAAAGGTAGGTCGTTATGCTCATCGTGCAAAGTTACAGGATACGTGACATCTACCTCCAAAAAATAGCCAATCGGCGAATCATCAGCGACCCCAGATATATTTAGATTGTCAATTTCATCCTGACTAGCCCAACTGAACCCACCGAATGGTAGATACTGCGACATTGCCCACCCGTACAAATTGTTCGCGTCCCAATAAGCTAAATACGAGCTAGGAGCACTCGCATCATAATTAGGCATATACTTATTATTTGCCGTAGCGTGCCGCAATGATACTTGACACAACCCACCCCTGATACTCTGCTTAACAAAATGATGCATGTCGATGTCTATGAGTAGCTCCAGCTCAATTTTGGTGTGCTTCAACATAGCATCCCAAGACAAGCCCGGGCTGGTGTAATATTGAGCCGGATCCAGACTGTATGTATCCCGACAAATCTTCCTGAAATTTTCAAAAATATCTGCCAAAAGTAAAACGTCTGATTTTAAATATAAGTTTGAGTACTCTAATAAATTTTGACATCCAAACGTATTCCATACAGTTTGCGCATGTTGATATTCAACATCCGAAATATCAACATTCGTTAATGAATTAAAAAAATCGCGTTTTGCCGGTAAGGTCGATTCGTTCAATCGCCCAAAGGTATCTATGTATTGATAGGGGAATACACCCTTCTTTCTAATTAAATGGAAATGTGAATCTAGTGGAAACGCCCGCCTAACATTGACAAAGTCTTGCGGGCTCAAATTTTGTGCAAGCTTATCGATAGAAGACGCCATGAATCGAAAACTATCTAAAAACCGTAGTTTTATATAAACATTTTTTTTCTCGCCCGATTTTTTATCTGTGTAGTCACCAACCAAAACTTTCGCGCTGAAACTGATATATCTTTCTTTATTAATAGGAATTACGTCAATATCTAAATTTTGTTGTGCCAAATCTCTTAAAAATAGATGGCTATCATACCCGCTCAAATTGTGAAAATAGATAGGGACAAATTTCGGAATTTTGAAGTTTAGATTACAATTAGAATGAGCGGCCCCTCGAAACGCTCCCGTAATGTGGCAGTGATCTCTCACTCTATCTCCGTTGAGAGACAGCTCACAAATGTGGCAAATCACGGCCTCATTATATAATTTTCGCTCGCTATTATTTAAAGTTTTCATCGGCACGATAGTCTTTAAATAATTTTCATAGATTAGCTTAACATCTTCCATCAATTTTTGGACAAACACCGTTGAGCAATCTAAACCGGCATACGTGACAAATTTATTCAACTTTGCATCAAACGAACATACAATCTGATATGCAAAACTATATGGAACGTGTTTGAATGTTTTATTCGTATACGAACTAGCTGGATCACGGCTGCATGTGTGAATCGGTTGGAGAATACTTTCAAAATCCGCATAAACGACGAACGGAACGGACATCTTCTTATGATGACTATCGAAACGTAAAATATTTTCGGGTAGCATATCGCCAAATTTTGTTTTACGCGCGTCGGTTGAGGGTAGTACCGTATACACATGGTTGCAATCGTGTTGTTGATGGGCGCTTAATTTTTCTGATGTTCTGAAATTAATTAAACACCCATCGCAGATGTAAGTCTCACCATTGTGGTTATTGATTTGAGATGAGACTAGCCTGGACAGATTTTTAATTAAAACATAATGTGATCTGTTTCCATCATCAATTAGGAGTAAATTGATGTGGATATCTTTTCTGCTTTTAGTGAAATGAATTGGCCCCACCACCTCATGATTTTTTGTTTCATCATTAATAGCCAAACCGTAAACGTTAATACTTAAATTGTTCATATTCTCAATTTTTGAAATATCTTTAATTTTAACCGGGAATTGGATACCTTCTAAATTTAGGATGCTGGAGTAATGAGGGTAACTACTAACTCTCTCTGCATGTATGTTTGCCGGGTGGAGTGCTGCTACAATCGACCAACACAAGCATGCATCGTCCGAGTTCTGAATATTGATGCATGCTTTCCTGTTTCGGATAGAGGGAGGTAGTTCCAAATAAGATGATCCCCCAAGAGGTTGGTAACTGTTGATGTTAACCTCTAAATGCGAGACCATCTTAAGTGTCCAATTGCTCCCCCTATCCGAAATCTCTTCAGCTTTCGATTTTATGATGGCAGCAGCCTGATCAAAAACATCCTCTAAGTCTGAAGACTCGGTGACAATGACGTACCGAGTATTGAAGGACTTTAAGTCGACTATTTCCTCATCAGCTACGGTTTTAGCATAATGAGCAAATAGCTCTAACTGTACCTTAATACCCGATACGACCTTGGCCAGAACATCGTTAATCAGGCTGCACACTTTAGTTCTCAATTTCGATAAAAAATTTGTGATATCAGCACTTTCATCACCTAAAATTTTATAACTCGCGACCCGGCTTTTAAATGATGAATTAATTTTGAACACTCCATCAGGCAGCATAAATGTATTATTATTCAAATGCTGCTGTGTGCGAAGATGCCCCCTATACAGAGAATTATTAGGGAACATCAACCCACAACAGCTTCTCTGAGGCGCATCTCGACTGGTAGATGGCGCAGCATCCACAGGTCTATTAGAACTTGTGGATGGTGTAACATCTACTTTGGCCACCTTCTTAGGTGGTCCCGCAACATGCTCACATGTATCCACACCCCCACCGCAAGTCTCACATTGAAAATTGCGGTGAACTGTGTTTACATGCCGCTTCAAACTATCCCGCCGGCTGAAGGACTTCCCACATATGATGCAATTCATTCTATGAAAAAGCGAATTAAAAATAATTAATATAATAAATTTAAAAGAATAAAAAAGGTATTGAAGCCTAATTTTTAATGTATCTAAATTGCTAATTTATTTTGACTGATCCGCGTATATGAATTGATATAAAATACTAATTATAGACCTACATATATAAAAATAATATTTTAATACATAAACTTTGACTGATACCCGTATATTTAACTAAAAATACTCTTATTGTTCAGAATTTATTTAAATTATTGAGAAAAACATTTAAAGAACCGTATGAAATAATCAACTTAATTATATAAATTTACACACTTAAACATTAAAAAAAAAAAAAAAAAAAAAAGAAGAAAAACAAAGCAATATAAAGAAGCTACTAAATACAAATAAAATACTTTGAAGCACCCTGGATAATTGTATATAAAAATAATATTCAATAAAATATTAATAAAATATACACCATTAAATTATTAAAAACAGCCTTATAATTAATAAAAACAATTTTTAAAAAGTCCTATAAAATTTTAGAGTAGTAGAAAAACTATGATCAGCGTATATTTAACTAAAAAATACTTGTATTATTGAAAATTTATTGATAAAACCCTTTAAAACCTTATAAAATAATCAACTTAATAATATAAATTTACGCACCTAAAAATTAAAAAAAGAAGGAAAAAACAATATAAAGAAGCTACTAAATGCGTATAAAATACTTTGAAGCACCCTGGATTAATTGTATATAAAAATAAAATATTAATAAAATATTAATAAAATATATACCATTAAATTATTTAAAAAATAACCTTATAATTGAGAAAAAACAATTTTTAAAAGTCGCATAAAATTTTAGAGTAGTAGAAAAACTATGATCAGCATATATTTAACTAAAAAATACTTGTATTATTGAAAATTTATTGATAAAACCCTTTAAAACCTTATAAAAATTAAAAAAGAAAGAAAAACAATATAAAGAAGCTACTAAATGCGTATAAAATACTTTGAAGCACCCTGGATTAATTGTATATAAAAATAAAATATTAATAAAAAAATAAAATATTAATAAAATATTAATAAAATATATACCATTAAATTATTTAAAAAATAACCTTATAATTGAGAAAAACAATTTTTAAAAAGTCCTATAAAATTTTAAAACTAATGTAAAATATTGCAAGTTAATATTATATAAATTAGGCTTTCTAAATACCTTGTAGTAAAACACAAACAAGCACTAAAAACGATGTTGACTGTTCGACGATACTGGTTATAATGAAATTAAAGATGACGATCTACGCATATATAGATACTCATTCGTGACGTATACATCCATCTGCGTCAGGTTCCCACACAAATGGAGTGATGCATAAAGAGAAAGACCTTTTTTTTTTCCCGCGCATACATATATATACATATATACGTATGCGGCCAGATGCAATTAGCGGCGGGCACATTCCGATCTCACGCTCGAGCCGTGTTCTAAGGAATGCACTTATATTTTTCGGTCTCATACCTGCATCGAATGGAGGTCGTCCGGGTGATCCTTTTTTAGGGCAGGCGATGGTTAATTAATGTAAATGTATAAAAAATCTCTCGCTTACATACCTACCTACCTCGGATTGGTGCCGTCTCGGCGGGCCTTTTATACATGTATAGACATGTTCATACGTATACTATTTTGCTATAATATTATTATTAATATGTATAGGTGGATTGAAATAAAAATAATAAGGTTAAAATAATTCTTTATTTTTTAGATAATTGCATAGAGTTATAATATTATTTTGCGTGCATATACATTCTTCATTAGTTTTATTATTATGATAAAAACAATGATTGATATTTTTAATAAGCTTTGGTACATCATTAAAATATTCCAAGTTAATTATGTCAATATCAACATATTGCTTAAGTAGCTCCTTTTTTTGATGTCCTTTAACATACACTCTATTATATGAGTTACAGATATTTTTTAACAAGTTAATAATGTCCTTAAAATATACATAACCAGTAGAGTATTCTATATTTAAATAATTATTTTCAAGCCATCGAACGGTCCTCTGATCTTTCTTCGATAATAGATGGAATTCAATGCTAGGTTTAAATAAAAAATGGATGCTCCTTTCTCCGTCACTTATGCTCATCTCTTTTGGATCGAAATGTTGAATCGCATAACCTTGTATGTCTATAATAAGGAATGATTGAAGTTGATCTCGAGTGTCAATTGCACCTCTTTTAGCCATGATGTCTCGCGATTGACTGAATGTTATATAATTTTCTTAACAGTGCCTGTCAGTGCACTATATTCAACGACACAATCTTGTAAAATTAATAATAAACAAGAGGTGTCCTCGCTAAACGTCTCCTGGCACTGCATCTCAAGCTTAACATCGACGGTGGATGATTTTAAGCTCTCATTCTGCTTCGAACAGTCTATTACGTAAAGTGCTGAATCGTGGAACTTCTCATAGCTCATGAGGGGGCCGCGAGTGTTTCCATAATAGCTCGATTGAAATTTTGTGTACATTAGATATGCTTGGGCATATAGTTTTTTACTCATATCTATATTCATATCGCTATATGGGTAATATTCTGAATTTAAATGCAATTTAATATTTGTGATTGAAGCGTGATCAAAGCCTGATGCATCTTTCTGAAAGTTATCTTTTCTGTTGCGTTGAAACGCTATAATAGCATATCTGGGTTTCTCTAGATTAGTGCTAGTTTTAACAGGCCAAATGTCAGTTTTCGTTGCACGCAAAGCTGGAAGTTCATATAATTCCCATTTACGAAATGTTAAATATATCGGTTTATTGGTTTTAAGGGTGTTTAAGAACTTTAAGCGTGTCTGATCATTTACGCTTACATGTGGCACCCGCCATTCAATCTTTTCAATCTCGATTGAGGCCTTTTTTGTACCATCAGCGGTCTTGTTTTGATAGCAGTTTTCATCCGTTTTACTTCTAATTAGGACTAATTCTTGACTGACGTTAATAATAACCCTCCTGTAATCGGAACAGAAGCCTAAAAGCATGCTCAATGGAAGGCATGCGTTGAACTTGTTATTGGAGAGTGTTGCTTGCCGCTGTGCGAATGGTCCCCACCCAGCAATCGACAACATTCGACTTTCATCTTCATTATATGAAACTAATGCTTTCATCGTAGAACTGATTCCTGGCTTCATTGCGCGATCGATTTCTACACCATTAAGCTCATATCGAATCTGATCAAACAAAAAAGCGTATGCATTGTTTGTTAATTCAGGTAGACCCGTACCATTATCATCAGGTTTAAATTTCCCCTCTATGTATATATAACTCTCGGAAGGTAGTGTGTATATATCTTGATTTTGAATACTTATGCGAACTTCATCATTTAAGTTGAAATTGTGTGTTCTCGGATAATATGTGTGATACTCTTCTTTCGTTATAACTTCGTCAAAATGTACACCTTCAAATATTGATAGCTTTTCCTCCATTTTTTACTCGAAAGCCTAACGATTGTAAAAATATTATATTGGCCGATGTTAACTGCTTGAGTTTAGATGTTGAAGTGATCTGCCGTTGTGGGGGTGAGGAAGTTATATAACGTTTGCGAAATGAAAGGCCCATTATGAAACTCTTTTTAATTCTAATCTAACAATGATTTGCTCGCCTCTAAAGTTTACGGCATCACCATCTTGATCGAGCAGTGTTAATGTGATATTATCGATACGCTTAGAATTAATTGGTAGATATATTATATGCTCGGGCGCTATATTAATCGAAAACCCAGCTTCAACTTGTGGAGAAAATTCGTAGAGCGTGTGGGATAAACGACTATCGTTGTAGGCTGATGTTGTGATATTGCACTCAATTCTTATTGTCGACACTTTTATAATATTGACAGGTAAATCCGATTCATGTTTTTGATCGGCTGGTAATAGCTTCCCACTAAAACCTAATATGCTTCCTATAGAGTCTCTAGGTCCAAAATTTATTTCATATTTGCTTTTAATTTCACACTTTATTGTATTGTTGTTTGGTTTGAGGGATATTGCACCTCTAGGCATCGCATTCATCAAGAAATCGGCGATATCACTTATCTCATAAGATCCTGTGGGAATTGTAATAACTTTGTCATTATCATAATAAAATTTGTTACAGCCCTCTACAATGTTGGGAATCGAATTGTAGCTATTAAATCCTATTAGACCCAGAACATATTCATAGTGGGGATTCAATTCAATAGGCGGATAATAATCAACAGAAAGCACTGATTTTGTGCCCTTCAGGGTGAAAGTGTACGACATGACTAATATATTGATATATGAACATACGATTATATATTATTTAGTAGGAATTCTAAGCATAAGTGACCACAATTGAATGTATTGAAATTTTGGTATCGTTTATGATTATACATTATTTTATTAGGTCCCTTTCTATTAAAATATTCTATCAATTCCGGTGGGGGCTTTAAATTGCCAAACGAATCATAATAGTATATATTAGAACCTCTCTTCTTATAACAGACCCAATGTGTTCCCGATCCTTTAATGCTATCCAAATTAACGACTGCGCTTTCATTTTTGTTGGGTGATTTTGGTAGAGTATCCCTCATAAATACACCTCTAAAATGGTGAATATATTTCGCATATTTCAAAATATCATGATCGGTTAATGCTCTTTGAGGCAGTCGACTTATTAGTTTTTTGATGGTTTTAGATATAAACCTAAGCCTCGCTTATATGGCTTCAGATATAATCCTTTACCTTTTAATGCGATAGCTTCCATAGTTTTATTATGCCTTTCAGCTTCCCGTAATTGACTTCGAGCCGCTTTCGCTTTGAGTACTGCTTGTGTTATACCACTTACACCGCCTGCCAGTGAGCCGAGAGCGCTTAGCCCGGCGAATATTGGTATGAGTGGCAATACGCCTCCAACTTTCGGTATGGGGATTATTCTGGGGGTTTTAATATGTTTTCGACCTCCAGCCTCTTTGATTGCAACCTTAGCTGCTGCCAATGATGATTTAGCACCCTGTTTAATATCACCCCCGAATCGCTTAAGAGTCTTCTTAACATTGGTGCACACTATTTTTTTAAAAGTTTTTTTCTTTAAGCCCATACCAAATTTTCTTTTGGCCTTCATTGCGTTAGTCACCAACCAGGCTGCTGTCTTTTCACCAACACTTGCGTCTGCTGACTTTACACGATTCCAAGCTTTTTCTTGCAATATCAAATCTGCCTCGTGTCTATCTTTTAAATCTTTATGTTGTGAATATGCGATATCGTGTTCCCGACAAGCCGCATCCAATGGATTAATGCCGGGATCACCTCGTGCTAAACGTTTCTGGAGCTTTGTACCAGGACCACAATACATGTACCCACCTGGCAGGTGAAGCTCTATAGGCAACTTGTTGATTATCGAGTTCACGACACCTCCGCCCTCTTTAAAAGTTAGCATCGAAATGAATTAGCTTTATAAACATCCAACAATTTATATATAATTCATTCACCATGAGACTTGTGAAGCAGAAGGATGCACTTGAAATAATCAACTTGGATTTGGACGTTGATGAAAAGGGTAAATTTCGGAAACATAGCAGCCTACTACCGAACTCCATTAGAGCGCTACTTTGTGGTGCATCAAACTCTGGGAAAACAAATCTCATGCTATCGTTATTATTCAATGAAAATGGTCTCAAGTTCGAAAACGTATACATTTATTCCAAGTCTTTATATCAAGCTAAATATAAGCTGTTGGAGAATGTTTTAAATAATGTTAAAGATGTGAAATATTTTCCTTGTAAGGAGAATGATGATATAATAGACCCCATGGAGGCTGAGAGAAATTCGATATTCATTTTTGACGATGTGGCGTGCGACAAGCAAAACAATATTAGAAAATATTTTTGTATGGGTAGACATAAGTGTGTTGATAGCTTTTATTTATGTCAAACTTATACTAGTATTCCGAAACAGCTAGTTAGGGATAATGCTAATTTTTTGGTATTATTTAAGCAGGATAATACAAATCTACAACATATTTACAACGATCATGTTGGAGTTGACATGTCATTTGAGCGGTTTAAATCGGTTTGTGGTGAGTGTTGGAAAGATAAATACGGATTCCTGGTGATAGACAAGGATAGTGATTTGCATAATGGTCGTTATAGGAAGGGTTTTGATCGCTATATATGCTGGTGAATTATTCATTTTATTCAGTTAATATATATCTGTCTGCAAATAATCATGCGCAGGCAGGCAGTTAATAGTAGAAAAATGGATTATGAGAAATTGAAGCGTGATATTATTAAGGCAAGTAAAGTTATTAGGAATAAGTATATGCAATTGAAGCTTAATCGTTCCGATGAAGATTATTTAATACGAAAAATGTTTAAGCCCATTACTGAGAACCTAGAAGGTTTGAACACGACAATAAAACAGGAAACACAAACAATTAAGGAGCCCATAATGAATATTACAAAC
This sequence comes from Amphimallon solstitiale, assembly GCA_963170755.1. Classification (NCBI taxonomy): domain Eukaryota; kingdom Metazoa; phylum Arthropoda; class Insecta; order Coleoptera; family Scarabaeidae; genus Amphimallon; species Amphimallon solstitiale. The sequence goes on along the minus strand of OY720685.1, from coordinate 36,350,031 downwards.
ACTTTGAAAAATAGAGGAAAGCTGATAAAAAAACAAGAGATAGAAAAGAGCTCTTCGATTAATCCATTCGATGAGCAGTCTAATCCATTGGTGGAAGAGGATCCGCATTCACATAACACGTTTTATGGAGATCTTAATCCTTTACCGAGAGAGTTTGTGCGAGGTCTTTTTCAAGATACAAGCAATGTATATGATACAACGTATGGTGTTACATTCGAACCCGAAACAAATAGATTGAAATTGGGTGGGCATACATTATATCTAGATGGTAAAGACATAATAATCAATAATAAGCTGTTTACGGGTTCTCGTGGTCTTTATGAATTAATATTTAAAACTAGCCCAAGTAGATATAATGAGGAGGAATTATCACATTACTATGATATTTTACACGAAACTAATGTGCATCGCAAACTGTTCCAACCCAAAAATAACTTGAGGGGGACTAGAGGCCACAAATGGCGTGAAATAATAAAACCTCTTCTTGCTAAATATTCCAGTTCGACTCCAGAAACATGGTCTGGCGGAGATATAGGCAGCATGCTTGTTTCCAACACCCATGATAGATATCAATATGTCTATTGGGGCGACATAAACGAGCTCGTGGATCGTCTTAAACTTTTGAAGGCCTCTCGGGATTCTGGCAATGAAAGTACCCATAATGAAATGCAGTCGATCATCGAGGAGCTTAAAGAATGCGGCGTAATTGAATAAATATTTAATACTATCATTCTTTTCCTCAGTATCGTCATGAGTGTAGACAAATTTGGCCGATATCTTAGCAGCGGTAAAGCTAGCGTTAAACGTCAAAAGCCATCTCTGCCATTAACAGAGGAAGGTGATGTTGATATTGGCGGTAAACGTATTTGTCGTGTAGCAGATCCTATACACGATCAGGATTCTGTTAATAAGCGTCACCTATCTAGAATACTTGGCGTAATAGATCTAAGGATTGATAATGTGGTGAGTGATATTCAAATAAAAATAGACGCCTCGAATTCCAAAGTGGCTGAGGATATTAGTGATATCATACAACATATGCAGACTGCTGTTGAGAATAGAATCGAAAATGAACTAGACAATTTAAGGAACAATCTCGCAACAAACACCTGGGTTAGTGACAAGATCGATAAAATTAAGAGGGAATTGGATGATAACTTGAATGCATTTAAAACTAATTTAAATAAAACTGTTAATTTGGATATATTTAAGGGTATTGTTAATGTTAGTGTAAATAATGTGCAACAGTCGATTAATGGGAAATTAAACCAGATGCAAGCTAGTGTTGAGAAGAAGATTGATGCTAAATTTGATGTTTTAAGAAAAAACCATGCTACAAATTCTGAAGTTAGTAATAAGATTGAAAAAATTAAGAAGGAATTGGATGGTGAAATACTTGCACTGAAAAATAATTTAAATAAGGGCGTTAACTTGGATACAATCAAAGGGATTGTCGAAGTTAGTGCAAATACTCTACAAGCTGAAACTGATCAAAAGCTGTATCGAATGGAAAAAAGTGTTGAGAGTAGAATTGAGGTTAAACTCAATGCTAAACTGGAAGCTATAAGAAAAAAACTTGAAAAGAAATCAGGGAATTCCCCACCCCCACAACCACCACCACCACCCCGACCGCTCGCAAGATCATAGAGACGAAACATAATTTTAATTCATTTACCATCGCATTGTTCTACCTACATGATGTATTAACACGCTGAACAATAATTGTTAATTATGAATAGTATTAAGCGTCATTTAGTTGATGAGCTGCATAGACCGGCTCGTAGATTCTTTCCCAGACGTCGCGTCATTATTAGAGGGTTTGACGATGTTTGGCAGATTGACTTGGCCGAATTTATACCTCATGCACGAGAGAATGGCGGGTATAGATATATACTTGTGGTTATAGACTGTTTCTCGAAATTTTTATGGACTCGACCCCTTAAATCGAAAACCGGTCTGGATGTATGTAATGCTATGGAAGGCATTCTACAAGACACTCGACAGCCGAAAAATATACAGTCCGACAATGGTAAAGAGTTTTATAATACTCGATTTCAAAATCTCATGAAGAAATATGGTATAAACCATTATTCAACATATAGTACAATGAAAGCGTCTATTGCCGAACGTGTTATTCGTACGCTAAAGGGTAGATTATATAAGGAATTTACAATGAGAGGTAGCTATAAGTGGATAGATATTTTACCCTCCGTGACTGATATGTATAATAAAACAAAGCATCGAACAATTAAAATGCGACCTTGCGATGTGACTAAAAAGAATGAGAAGCTCCTGCTTTCTACTATCTACAATGATGTGCAAATAGCTGTGAAGCGGAAATATAAAGTTGGTGACATCGTGCGGATAAGTAAATTCAAAAGTGTTTTCTCGAAAGGCTATCTCAGGAACTGGGGTAGTGAATTGTTCAAGATTATTAAAGCTAATGCTACAAATCCGCCAACATATATGCTGGAGGATATGAATGGAGATCCGATTTTGGGTTGTTTCTACGAACATGAATTGCAGAAAACTAAACATAAAGATGTATATCTGATTGAAAAAGTATTACGTGTAAAGGACGGAAAAGCTTATGTAAAATGGTTAGGGTTCGATAATTCGCATAATAGCTGGATTGACGAGGATAATGTTTTGTAATTTTATTAAAACTGTATATTATGATTATATAAAAATAAAAAAGTATTAATTCTATACATGCACGCATTTTTATTTAAGGTGAATTACATATCTGTATCCTAACATCCTGTATAAAGCAATATAAGAAGTTTTTAATCGTGAGAAGGTATAAACGTTCAGCTGCAAAACATTATTCTTATATACTAACATTAAAAAAATATGACTTCTATGTCTACGCATTTCTTTAAGTGAGATGCACTTTATATATATCTAAAAGGGGTATTTTAAGGAAAAAATGTTGGATGTTATATTCTCTTTATTTAATAATGTATATTACATATATTTATTTATGAAATTATATAAAGTGTACAACAAAAGACCTAATCATATATTTTTCCATATTCTCCATTTTATAGCTTTATTTTACTAATATTTGTCACCAACGCATACATCACTAAATCGGATTTGATTTTCTCAATTTTCGGATATAAACCTCATAATTCTAATGTTCAACAAGTCCTTCTTCTGTCTAAGAGCCCTCCGCCTGCTTTCAACGGACATTGTCGACTGATGTATTTCCAGCAAGTCTAGACATGTTTAGGCGGGTCTGTACATGTTAGCTACTTGCGAAATGCTTCTGACTGGCAAATATTACATATCCACCACCAGTCGCGGCAAGCTCGTCATTATAGTCCAATTCAGGATGATTATATTGAGGATACCAACTCATTAACATCTTCGGTATATTCTTGTGTAAAGTCAATACAGTCGATGTTTCTATGTCGAATACGCAAATTTCTGCATGAAGATCTAAATCAGGTTCACATATATATTCATACTCACTATAAATGTACCACTTTTTAAGTTGGGTCATATTTGGGTTACAATATTCCAAAACGTTCATTAATTCATCGATATCGAAATATTGCATGTTTTGATATGCGAATGCCGCTATGATTAAACACTCGCTTTGCGTTAATTCCGAAGATAGTAACCAATCTCGCACTATGATAGGTATTTCAATACCATTAGCAGACAAAAAGTTGTCATATTTCTCATATTGCACCGCCATTATACTATATAGAAGGTGCTACACCGCTTTGCAATTGATACTGATGATATTACATTCGAAATTCTTATATATTTAATATTTGGTTGGGGTAGTATCCATCAGGGGGTGCTTCTTCTATTTTCTGCGCATGCGGCTATCACAGAAGCAGACAGCCGTTGCGGTTTCCGCTGGAAACATGTTTAGACCTGTTTGAAGTACATTGAGAAGCGCGATAGCAAGCCGGGTAATTTATTCAGGAATTCTCTAGAAACAAAGACCATCTTGATGGTCAGCCATTTTGTCTGACGTCACCTTAGTTTGGCTAGTGAGCGTGAGAGGATGCTGCATTATGGTAATCATGAGAGATGCCATTTCTTGGTTAGTGGTTGTGAGAGGGCGTCACATTGGGTTGGTAATGATGAAATCTGCCATTTCTTAGTTTGGTTAGTGGCCGTCAGAGGGCTCCACATTGGGTTGGTAATGATGAAATCTGCAATTTTTAGTTGGGTTGGTAATGATGAAATCTGCAAGTTTTAGTTGGGTTGGTAATGATGAAATCTGCAATTTTTAGTTGGGTTGGTAATGATGAAATCTGCAATTTTTAGTTGGGTTGGTAATGATGAAATCTGCAATTTTAGTTGGGTTGGTAATGATGAAATCTGCAATTTTTAGTTGGGTTGGCGACCGCGAGGGGGCGCCACATCAGTTGGGTTGGTAGAGGGTTCTACCTATCTTGCGGGGAGGGGGGAGGGGGGGGGGTAGTAGGAGTGGGGGGTGGTGGTGGTCCCAGAACTCTCCTAAGTACACTACTCCCGTCCATGGGGGTGACATCTCCCTTTAAAGCACTAAAAAAATTCTGACGCTTAAAGGCAGTCGGGTATCAAATTCTGACTACAGCTGCTGTAAACCTACACTAATAAATCACATCGCAACCACCAACAGAATCCCTTACCGCCCGTCCATGGGGGTGACATCTCCCTTTAAAGCACTAAAAAAATTCTGACGCTTAAAGGCAGTCGGGTATCAAATTCTGACTACAGCTGCTGTAAACCTACACTAATACATCACATCGGAACCACCAACAGAATCCCTTACCGCCCGTCCATGGGGGTGAAATCTCCCTTTAAAGCACTAAAAAAATTCTGACGCTCAAAGGCAGTCGGGTATCAAATTCTGACTACAGCTGCTGTAAACCTACACTAATAAATCACATCGCCACCACCAACAGAATCCCTTACCGCCCGTCCATGGGGGTGAAATCTCCCTTTAAAGCACTAAAAAAATTCTGACGCTTAAAGGCAGTCGGGTATCAAATTCTGACTACAGCTGCTGTAAACCTACACTAATAAATCACATCGCAACCACCAACAGAATCCCTTACCGCCCGTCCATGGGGGTGACATCTCCCTTTAAAGCACTAAAAAAATTCTGACGCTTAAAGGCAATCGGGTATCAAATTCTGACTACAGCTGCTGTAAACCTACACTAATAAATCACATCGCAACCACCAACAGAATCCCTTACCGCCCGTCCATGGGGGTGACATCTCCCTTTAAAGCACTAAAAAAATTCTGACGCTTAAAGGCAGTCGGGTATCAAATTCTGACTACAGCTGCTGTAAACCTACACTAATAAATCACATCGCAACCACCAACAGAATCCCTTACCGCCCGTCCATGGGGGTGACATCTCCCTTTAAAGCACTAAAAAAATTCTGACGCTCAAAGGCAGTCGGGTATCAAATTCTAACTACTGCTGCTGTAAACCTACACTAATAAGTCACATCGCAACCACCAACAGAATCCCTTACCGCCCGTCCATGGGGGTGAAATCTCCCTTTAAAGCACTAAAAAAATTCTGACGCTCAAAGGCAGTCGGGTATCAAATTCTGACTACAGCTGCTGTAAACCTACACTAATAAATCACATCGCAACCACCAACAGAATCCCTTACCGCCCGTCCATGGGGGTGAAATCTCCCTTTAAAGCACTAAAAAAATTCTGACGCTCAAAGGCAGTCGGGTATCAAATTCTGACTACAGCTGCTGTAAACCTACACTAATAAATCACATCGCAACCACCAACAGAATCCCTTACCGCCCGTCCATGGGGGTGAAATCTCCCTTTAAAGCACTAAAAAAATTCTGACGCTCAAAGGCAGTCGGGTATCAAATTCTAACTACTGCTGCTGTAAACCTACACTAATAAGTCACATCGCAACCACCAACAGAATCCCTTACCGCCCGTCCATGGGGGTGACATCTCCCTTTAAAGCACTAAAAAAATTCTGACGCTTAAAGGCAATCGGGTATCAAATTCTGACTACAGCTGCTGTAAACCTACACTAATAAATCACATCGCAACCACCAACAGAATCCCTTACCGCCCGTCCATGGGGGTGACATCTCCCTTTAAAGCACTAAAAAAATTCTGACGCTTAAAGGCAGTCGGGTATCAAATTCTGACTACAGCTGCTGTAAACCTACACTAATAAATCACATCGCAACCACCAACAGAATCCCTTACCGCCCGTCCATGGGGGTGACATCTCCCTTTAAAGCACTAAAAAAATTCTGACGCTCAAAGGCAGTCGGGTATCAAATTCTAACTACTGCTGCTGTAAACCTACACTAATAAGTCACATCGCAACCACCAACAGAATCCCTTACCGCCCGTCCATGGGGGTGAAATCTCCCTTTAAAGCACTAAAAAAATTCTGACGCTCAAAGGCAGTCGGGTATCAAATTCTGACTACAGCTGCTGTAAACCTACACTAATAAATCACATCGCAACCACCAACAGAATCCCTTACCGCCCGTCCATGGGGGTGAAATCTCCCTTTAAAGCACTAAAAAAATTCTGACGCTTAAAGGCAGTCGGGTATCAAATTCTGACTACAGCTGCTGTAAACCTACACTAATACATCACATCGGAACCACCAACAGAATCCCTTACCGCCCGTCCATGGGGGTGAAATCTCCCTTTAAAGCACTAAAAAAATTCTGACGCTCAAAGGCAGTCGGGTATCAAATTCTGACTACAGCTGCTGTAAACCTACACTAATAAATCACATCGCCACCACCAACAGAATCCCTTACCGCCCGTCCATGGGGGTGAAATCTCCCTTTAAAGCACTAAAAAAATTCTGACGCTTAAAGGCAGTCGGGTATCAAATTCTGACTACAGCTGCTGTAAACCTACACTAATAAATCACATCGCAACCACCAACAGAATCCCTTACCGCCCGTCCATGGGGGTGACATCTCCCTTTAAAGCACTAAAAAAATTCTGACGCTTAAAGGCAATCGGGTATCAAATTCTGACTACAGCGGCTGTAAACCTACACTAATAAATCACATCGCAACCACCAACAGAATCCCTTACCGCCCGTCCATGGGGGTGACATCTCCCTTTAAAGCACTAAAAAAATTCTGACGCTTAAAGGCAGTCGGGTATCAAATTCTGACTACAGCTGCTGTAAACCTACACTAATAAATCACATCGCAACCACCAACAGAATCCCTTACCGCCCGTCCATGGGGGTGACATCTCCCTTTAAAGCACTAAAAAAATTCTGACGCCCAAAGGCAGTCGGGTATCAAATTCTAACTACTGCTGCTGTAAACCTACACTAATAAGTCACATCGCAACCACCAACAGAATCCCTTACCGCCCGTCCATGGGGGTGAAATCTCCCTTTAAAGCACTAAAAAAATTCTGACGCTCAAAGGCAGTCGGGTATCAAATTCTGACTACAGCTGCTGTAAACCTACACTAATAAATCACATCGCAACCACCAACAGAATCCCTTACCGCCCGTCCATGGGGGTGAAATCTCCCTTTAAAGCACTAAAAAAATTCTGACGCTTAAAGGCAGTCGGGTATCAAATTCTGACTACAGCTGCTGTAAACCTACACTAATAAATCACATCGCAACCACCAACAGAATCCCTTACCGCCCGTCCATGGGGGTGAAATCTCCCTTTAAAGCACTAAAAAAATTCTGACGCTCAAAGGCAGTCGGGTATCAAATTCTGACTACAGCTGCTGTAAACCTACACTAATAAATCACATCGCAACCACCAACAGAATCCCTTACCGCCCGTCCATGGGGGTGAAATCTCCCTTTAAAGCACTAAAAAAATTCTGACGCTCAAAGGCAGTCGGGTATCAAATTCTAACTACTGCTGCTGTAAACCTACACTAATAAGTCACATCGCAACCACCAACAGAATCCCTTACCGCCCGTCCATGGGGGTGACATCTCCCTTTAAAGCACTAAAAAAATTCTGACGCTTAAAGGCAATCGGGTATCAAATTCTGACTACAGCTGCTGTAAACCTACACTAATAAATCACATCGCAACCACCAACAGAATCCCTTACCGCCCGTCCATGGGGGTGACATCTCCCTTTAAAGCACTAAAAAAATTCTGACGCTTAAAGGCAGTCGGGTATCAAATTCTGACTACAGCTGCTGTAAACCTACACTAATAAATCACATCGCAACCACCAACAGAATCCCTTACCGCCCGTCCATGGGGGTGACATCTCCCTTTAAAGCACTAAAAAAATTCTGACGCTCAAAGGCAGTCGGGTATCAAATTCTAACTACTGCTGCTGTAAACCTACACTAATAAGTCACATCGCAACCACCAACAGAATCCCTTACCGCCCGTCCATGGGGGTGAAATCTCCCTTTAAAGCACTAAAAAAATTCTGACGCTCAAAGGCAGTCGGGTATCAAATTCTGACTACAGCTGCTGTAAACCTACACTAATAAATCACATCGCAACCACCAACAGAATCCCTTACCGCCCGTCCATGGGGGTGAAATCTCCCTTTAAAGCACTAAAAAAATTCTGACGCTTAAAGGCAGTCGGGTATCAAATTCTGACTACAGCTGCTGTAAACCTACACTAATAAATCACATCGCAACCACCAACAGAATCCCTTACCGCCCGTCCATGGGGGTGAAATCTCCCTTTAAAGCACTAAAAAAATTCTGACGCTTAAAGGCAATCGGGTATCAAATTCTGACTACAGCTGCTGTAAACCTACACTAATAAATCACATCGCAACCACCAACAGAATCCCTTACCGCCCGTCCATGGGGGTGAAATCTCCCTTTAAAGCACTAAAAAAATTCTGACGCTCAAAGGCAGTCGGGTATCAAATTCTAACTACTGCTGCTGTAAACCTACACTAATAAGTCACATCGCAACCACCAACAGAATCCCTTACCGCCCGTCCATGGGGGTGACATCTCCCTTTAAAGCACTAAAAAAATTCTGACGCTTAAAGGCAATCGGGTATCAAATTCTGACTACAGCTGCTGTAAACCTACACTAATAAATCACATCGCAACCACCAACAGAATCCCTTACCGCCCGTCCATGGGGGTGACATCTCCCTTTAAAGCACTAAAAAAATTCTGACGCTTAAAGGCAGTCGGGTATCAAATTCTGACTACAGCTGCTGTAAACCTACACTAATAAATCACATCGCAACCACCAACAGAATCCCTTACCGCCCGTCCATGGGGGTGACATCTCCCTTTAAAGCACTAAAAAAATTCTGACGCTCAAAGGCAGTCGGGTATCAAATTCTAACTACTGCTGCTGTAAACCTACACTAATAAGTCACATCGCAACCACCAACAGAATCCCTTACCGCCCGTCCATGGGGGTGAAATCTCCCTTTAAAACACTAAAAAAATTCTGACGCTCAAAGGCAGTCGGGTATCAAATTCTGACTACAGCTGCTGTAAACCTACACTAATAAATCACATCGCAACCACCAACAGAATCCCTTACCGCCCGTCCATGGGGGTGAAATCTCCCTTTAAAGCACTAAAAAAATTCTGACGCTTAAAGGCAGTCGGGTATCAAATTCTGACTACAGCTGCTGTAAACCTACACTAATAAATCACATCGCAACCACCAACAGAATCCCTTACCGCCCGTCCATGGGGGTGAAATCTCCCTTTAAAGCACTAAAAAAATTCTGACGCTCAAAGGCAGTCGGGTATCAAATTCTGACTACAGCTGCTGTAAACCTACACTAATAAATCACATCGCAACCACCAACAGAATCCCTTACCGCCCGTCCATGGGGGTGAAATCTCCCTTTAAAGCACTAAAAAAATTCTGACGCTCAAAGGCAGTCGGGTATCAAATTCTAACTACTGCTGCTGTAAACCTACACTAATAAGTCACATCGCAACCACCAACAGAATCCCTTACCGCCCGTCCATGGGGGTGACATCTCCCTTTAAAGCACTAAAAAAATTCTGACGCTTAAAGGCAATCGGGTATCAAATTCTGACTACTGCTGCTGTAAACCTACACTAATAAATCACATCGCAACCACCAACAGAATCCCTTACCGCCCGTCCATGGGGGTGACATCTCCCTTTAAAGCACTGAAAAAATTCTGACGCTCAAAGGCAGTCGGGTATCAAATTCTAACTACTGCTGCTGTAAACCTACACTAATAAATCACATCGCAACCACCAACAGAATCCCTTACCGCCCGTCCATGGGGGTGACATCTCCCTTTAAAGCACTAAAAAAATTCTGACGCTTAAAGGCAGTCGGGTATCAAATTCTGACTACAGCTGCTGTAAACCTACACTAATAAATCACATCGCAACCACCAACAGAATCCCTTACCGCCCGTCCATGGGGGTGACATCTCCCTTTAAAGCACTAAAAAAATTCTGACGCTCAAAGGCAGTCGGGTATCAAATTCTAACTACTGCTGCTGTAAACCTACACTAATAAATCACATCGCAACCACCAACAGAATCCCTTACCGCCCGTCCATGGGGGTGAAATCTCCCTTTAAAGCACTAAAAAAATTCTGACGCTCAAAGGCAGTCGGGTATCAAATTCTAACTACTGCTGCTGTAAACCTACACTAATAAGTCACATCGCAACCACCAACAGAATCCCTTACCGCCCGTCCATGGGGGTGACATCTCCCTTTAAAGCACTAAAAAAATTCTGACGCTTAAAGGCAGTCGGGTATCAAATTCTGACTACAGCTGCTGTAAACCTCGAATCGAAAATATAAATGAACAGTGCAGAAAAGGCGATGAAACTATACAACACTACTGCAATTATTGGAATTACTAGGTGTTGTAGGTTGCATCGCAAAAGCACATGTATGGCAGAAACAATGCAATTACATAAGCGCTTATAAGATTAGCGTCTACTTTCCAGAATTAGGTATGATTGGATAATAAGGAACTAACGGTTTGTATATAAAATATGCAACACCGTATTAGTCATATTTAAATATTCCCTGTCAATGTGTGTAAATTAGACGTCTTGATTCACTACGAAAATATACCTACGACAACCCGGGAACTGTTATGGAAACTATATGACAACAAGAATCGTTTAGTTCATCATTATGAAGTTTTATTAAGTCTATAAAAATGAAAATGAAAAGTACCTGGTCTAAATTGCGTAATTTAATAAATACCAATACGAGTCGCTTATGCGCACTGGAAGATATAAATAATACAAAAAAATTGAGTTGCTAAATAATATATTAGATAAGTAAAGGTGTCGATAATCAGACTGTTAATGAACGAGAAATATATAACGTGCTGAATGATAATCATAAAACAGTGTGTACGAATATTTAAAAAAATCACGCTGTCTAGAAAGTATTTGTTGCTGCTTAACATTTAATTTTTTCCGGAATAAAAGTAAATACCAGCGCATTTGTATTAATATGCATACAACAAGCAAACCGTCAGGAAATCAAATAAATTGTTTAAAGATCTGAACATGAGTAAAAGTTGATTCTATGGTTTTGCGCAAAAAATGCATTCCTAGATATTATTGATAAGAAATATCGGATAAATATAATATATCCTTAACGTCAAAAGAAGTACATGTGTAATAAACTATAATATAAGTAATGTTAGTTTTGGTGTATAATAAAAATAGAAATGCATTTACACTCATCTCTATTGAGTTGGCTGTGTTTTAATGCGGAATTACTTTGCAAGAAAACTTGCAATTAGTGTTATCAAGTATTAAGTTCGATGTTGCAACACCAAATAATGTGTTCGTGAAAATTTTAAATTGTGTAATTTTTCTAAAATTTTGTGTAAACAAACTGAACAAATTCTTGTCTGAAGTACCAATCAAGTGTGCAATCTACAATTAAAACAATTGAAAATACATTGAACATCAAATTATAATTTGGAACACATTAAATACGATATTTTTCAACTAAGTCGCTCTCTAAAATGTATTCTGCTTCGAGGCAACTTACTTAAAAAATGAGGTGTGGCCACCACACGACTTTCTTATACGTATGAGCGTTTCAAACTATACAATTTTAAGATTTTTTTTATACAAAAATTATTCAAAATCCTATTCTAAGTACTTTCATTCTCTTAATAAATCGCTATAGAATGCATACTTTGCAAGATATTCGAAAAAAATCGCTATTCGGTAAGAGTAAAAGTGGTACTTCCGGTCCGAATTTTTAAATTTTTTTATACAAAAAATATTTAAAATTATCAATTAAATACTTTTATACTCGTAATCTACCTACCTAGAAAACATGACTTGCGAGATATTCACAAAAAACTGATTTTCGATAAGAGTAAAAGACCTACTTCCGGTAGGAATTTCAAAAAACTTTTTTAAGACAATATGTCTCAAATTTAATTATGAGTACAATTGAATTCTTTATAAATTTGTTTAAACTTAGTAATTGACGATATATTTGCAAAATTAGATTTTTTCGCCAAAGTAAACTACTACTTCCGGTCTACCAATTTTACTGAAAAACTAATCATATCTCAAGAGGGATATTATATACGTAAATATAAAATTTGGAATTGATGCCTATAGCGGTTTGACCGCTATCGTGGTCACACACACTGACATACAGAGAGAGAGCGAGAGAGAGAGAGTGAGAGTGAGAGGGAGAGAGAGACATTTTTTAAAAACCACTTTTTCGGGATCAGGTGACTTCAAAACGTGCACATCTCCAAAAATCTCGAGGTCGAAAATTTTTATCAGAATACTTATACTGGGAGATTTCATCAACCATGGACGGGCGGTAAGAGATTCTGTTGGTGGTTGCGATGTGACATATTAGTGTAGGTTTACAGCAGCTGCAGTTAGAATTTGATACCCGACTGCCTTTGAGCGTCAGAATTTTTTCAGTGCTTTAAAGGGAGGGCGGTAAGGGATTCTGTTGGTGATTGCGATGTGACTTATTAGTGTAGGTTTACAGCAGCAGTAGTTAGAATTTGATACCCGACTGCCTTTGAGCGTCAGAATTTTTTCAGTGCTTTCAAGGGAGATTTCATCCCCATGCACGGGCGGTAAGAGATTCTGTTGGTGGTTGCGATGTGACTTATTAGTGTAGGTTTACAGCAGCAGTAGTTAGAATTTGATACCCGACTGTCTTTGAGCATCAGAATTTTTTTAGTGTTTTAAAGGGAGATTTCACCCTCATGGACGGGCGGTAAGGGATTCTGTTGGTGATTGCGATGTGACTCATTAGTGTAGGTTTACAGCAGCAGTAGTTAGAATTTGATACCCGACTGCCTTTGAGCGTCAGAATCGTTTTAGTGCTTTAAAGGGAGATTTCACCCCCATGGACGGGCGGTAAGGGATTCTGTTGGTGGTTGCGATGTGACTTATTAGTGTAGGTTTACAGCAGCAGTAGTTAGAATTTGATACCCGACTGCCTTTGAGCGTCAGAATCGTTTTAGTGCTTTAAAGGGAGATTTCACCCCCATGGACGGGCGGTAAGGGATTCTGTTGGTGGTTGCGATGTGACTTATTAGTGTAGGTTTACAGCAGCAGTAGTTAGAATTTGATACCCGACTGTCTTTGAGCATCAGAATTTTTTTAGTGTTTTAAAGGGAGATTTCACCCTCATGGACGGGCGGTAAGGGATTCTGTTGGTGATTGCGATGTGACTCATTAGTGTAGGTTTACAGCAGCAGTAGTTAGAATTTGATACCCGACTGCCTTTGAGCGTCAGAATCGTTTTAGTGCTTTAAAGGGAGATTTCACCCCCATGGACGGGCGGTAAGGGATTCTGTTGGTGGTTGCGATGTGACTTATTAGTGCAGGTTTACAGCAGCAGTAGTTAGAATTTGATACCCAACTGCCTTTGAGCGTCAGAATCGTTTTAGTGCTTTAAAGGGAGATTTCACCCCCATGGACGGGCGATAAGGGATTCTGTTGGTGGTTGCGATGTGACTTATTAGTGTAGGTTTACAGCAGCAGTAGTTAGAATTTGATACCCGACTGCCTTTGAGCGTCAGAATCGTTTTAGTGCTTTAAAGGGAGATTTCACCCCCATGGACGGGCGGTAAGAGATTCTGTTGGTGGTTGCGATGTGACTTATTAGTGTAGGTTTACAGCAGCAGTAGTTAGAATTTGATACCCGACTGTCTTTGAGCATCAGAATTTTTTTAGTGCTTTAAAGGGAGATTTCACCCTCATGGACGGGCGGTAAGGGATTCTGTTGGTGATTGCGATGTGACTTATTAGTGTAGGTTTACAGCAGCAGTAGTTAGAATTTGATACCCGACTGCCTTTGAGCGTCAGAATCGTTTTAGTGCTTTAAAGGGAGATTTCACCCCCATGGACGGGCGGTAAGAGATTCTGTTGGTGGTTGCGATGTGACTTATTAGTGTAGGTTTACAGCAGCAGTAGTTAGAATTTGATACCCGACTGTCTTTGAGCATCAGAATTTTTTTAGTGCTTTAAAGGGAGATTTCACCCTCATGGACGGGCGGTAAGGGATTCTGTTGGTGATTGCGATGTGACTTATTAGTGTAGGTTTACAGCAGCAGTAGTTAGAATTTGATACCCGACTGTCTTTGAGCATCAGAATTTTTTTAGTGTTTTAAAGGGAGATTTCACCCTCATGGACGGGCGGTAAGGGATTCTGTTGGTGATTGCGATGTGACTCATTAGTGTAGGTTTACAGCAGCAGTAGTTAGAATTTGATACCCGACTGTCTTTGAGCATCAGAATTTTTTTAGTGTTTTAAAGGGAGATTTCACCCTCATGGACGGGCGGTAAGGGATTCTGTTGGTGGTTGCGATGTGACTTATTAGTGTAGGTTTACAGCAGCAGTAGTTAGAATTTGATACCCGACTGTCTTTGAGCATCAGAATTTTTTTAGTGTTTTAAAGGGAGATTTCACCCTCATGGACGGGCGGTAAGGGATTCTGTTGGTGATTGCGATGTGACTCATTAGTGTAGGTTTACAGCAGCAGTAGTTAGAATTTGATACCCGACTGCCTTTGAGCGTCAGAATCGTTTTAGTGCTTTAAAGGGAGATTTCACCCCCATGGACGGGCGGTAAGGGATTCTGTTGGTGGTTGCGATGTGACTTATTAGTGTAGGTTTACAGCAGCAGTAGTTAGAATTTGATACCCGACTGCCTTTGAGCGTCAGAATCGTTTTAGTGCTTTAAAGGGAGATTTCACCCCCATGGACGGGCGGTAAGGGATTCTGTTGGTGGTTGCGATGTGACTTATTAGTGTAGGTTTACAGCAGCAGTAGTTAGAATTTGATACCCGACTGTCTTTGAGCATCAGAATTTTTTTAGTGTTTTAAAGGGAGATTTCACCCTCATGGACGGGCGGTAAGGGATTCTGTTGGTGATTGCGATGTGACTCATTAGTGTAGGTTTACAGCAGCAGTAGTTAGAATTTGATACCCGACTGCCTTTGAGCGTCAGAATCGTTTTAGTGCTTTAAAGGGAGATTTCACCCCCATGGACGGGCGGTAAGGGATTCTGTTGGTGGTTGCGATGTGACTTATTAGTGCAGGTTTACAGCAGCAGTAGTTAGAATTTGATACCCGACTGCCTTTGAGCGTCAGAATCGTTTTAGTGCTTTAAAGGGAGATTTCACCCCCATGGACGGGCGATAAGGGATTCTGTTGGTGGTTGCGATGTGACTTATTAGTGTAGGTTTACAGCAGCAGTAGTTAGAATTTGATACCCGACTGCCTTTGAGCGTCAGAATCGTTTTAGTGCTTTAAAGGGAGATTTCACCCCCATGGACGGGCGGTAAGAGATTCTGTTGGTGGTTGCGATGTGACTTATTAGTGTAGGTTTACAGCAGCAGTAGTTAGAATTTGATACCCGACTGTCTTTGAGCATCAGAATTTTTTTAGTGCTTTAAAGGGAGATTTCACCCTCATGGACGGGCGGTAAGGGATTCTGTTGGTGATTGCGATGTGACTTATTAGTGTAGGTTTACAGCAGCAGTAGTTAGAATTTGATACCCGACTGTCTTTGAGCATCAGAATTTTTTTAGTGTTTTAAAGGGAGATTTCACCCTCATGGACGGGCGGTAAGGGATTCTGTTGGTGATTGCGATGTGACTCATTAGTGTAGGTTTACAGCAGCAGTAGTTAGAATTTGATACCCGACTGTCTTTGAGCATCAGAATTTTTTTAGTGTTTTAAAGGGAGATTTCACCCTCATGGACGGGCGGTAAGGGATTCTGTTGGTGGTTGCGATGTGACTTATTAGTGTAGGTTTACAGCAGCAGTAGTTAGAATTTGATACCCGACTGTCTTTGAGCATCAGAATTTTTTTAGTGTTTTAAAGGGAGATTTCACCCTCATGGACGGGCGGTAAGGGATTCTGTTGGTGATTGCGATGTGACTCATTAGTGTAGGTTTACAGCAGCAGTAGTTAGAATTTGATACCCGACTGCCTTTGAGCGTCAGAATCGTTTTAGTGCTTTAAAGGGAGATTTCACCCCCATGGACGGGCGGTAAGGGATTCTGTTGGTGGTTGCGATGTGACTTATTAGTGTAGGTTTACAGCAGCAGTAGTTAGAATTTGATACCCGACTGCCTTTGAGCGTCAGAATCGTTTTAGTGCTTTAAAGGGAGATTTCACCCCCATGGACGGGCGGTAAGGGATTCTGTTGGTGGTTGCGATGTGACTTATTAGTGTAGGTTTACAGCAGCAGTAGTTAGAATTTGATACCCGACTGTCTTTGAGCATCAGAATTTTTTTAGTGTTTTAAAGGGAGATTTCACCCTCATGGACGGGCGGTAAGGGATTCTGTTGGTGATTGCGATGTGACTCATTAGTGTAGGTTTACAGCAGCAGTAGTTAGAATTTGATACCCGACTGCCTTTGAGCGTCAGAATCGTTTTAGTGCTTTAAAGGGAGATTTCACCCCCATGGACGGGCGGTAAGGGATTCTGTTGGTGGTTGCGATGTGACTTATTAGTGCAGGTTTACAGCAGCAGTAGTTAGAATTTGATACCCGACTGCCTTTGAGCGTCAGAATCGTTTTAGTGCTTTAAAGGGAGATTTCACCCCCATGGACGGGCGATAAGGGATTCTGTTGGTGGTTGCGATGTGACTTATTAGTGTAGGTTTACAGCAGCAGTAGTTAGAATTTGATACCCGACTGCCTTTGAGCGTCAGAATCGTTTTAGTGCTTTAAAGGGAGATTTCACCCCCATGGACGGGCGGTAAGAGATTCTGTTGGTGGTTGCGATGTGACTTATTAGTGTAGGTTTACAGCAGCAGTAGTTAGAATTTGATACCCGACTGTCTTTGAGCATCAGAATTTTTTTAGTGCTTTAAAGGGAGATTTCACCCTCATGGACGGGCGGTAAGGGATTCTGTTGGTGATTGCGATGTGACTTATTAGTGTAGGTTTACAGCAGCAGTAGTTAGAATTTGATACCCGACTGCCTTTGAGCGTCAGAATCGTTTTAGTGCTTTAAAGGGAGATTTCACCCCCATGGACGGGCGGTAAGAGATTCTGTTGGTGGTTGCGATGTGACTTATTAGTGTAGGTTTACAGCAGCAGTAGTTAGAATTTGATACCCGACTGTCTTTGAGCATCAGAATTTTTTTAGTGCTTTAAAGGGAGATTTCACCCTCATGGACGGGCGGTAAGGGATTCTGTTGGTGATTGCGATGTGACTTATTAGTGTAGGTTTACAGCAGCAGTAGTTAGAATTTGATACCCGACTGCCTTTGAGCGTCAGAATCGTTTTAGTGCTTTAAAGGGAGATTTCACCCTCATGGACGGGCGGTAAGGGATTCTGTTGGTGATTGCGATGTGACTTATTAGTGTAGGTTTACAGCAGCAGTAGTTAGAATTTGATACCCGACTGTCTTTGAGCATCAGAATTTTTTTAGTGCTTTAAAGGGAGATTTCACCCTCATGGACGGGCGGTAAGGGATTCTGTTGGTGATTGCGATGTGACTTATTAGTGTAGGTTTACAGCAGCAGTAGTTAGAATTTGATACCCGACTGTCTTTGAGCATCAGAATTTTTTTAGTGCTTTAAAGGGAGATTTCACCCTCATGGACGGGCGGTAAGGGATTCTGTTGGTGATTGCGATGTGACTTATTAGTGTAGGTTTACAGCAGCAGTAGTTAGAATTTGATACCCGACTGCCTTTGAGCGTCAGAATCGTTTTAGTGCTTTAAAGGGAGATTTCACCCCCATGGACGGGCGGTAAGAGATTCTGTTGGTGGTTGCGATGTGACTTATTAGTGTAGGTTTACAGCAGCAGTAGTTAGAATTTGATACCCGACTGTCTTTGAGCATCAGAATTTTTTTAGTGCTTTAAAGGGAGATTTCACCCTCATGGACGGGCGGTAAGGGATTCTGTTGGTGATTGCGATGTGACTTATTAGTGTAGGTTTACAGCAGCAGTAGTTAGAATTTGATACCCGACTGCCTTTGAGCGTCAGAATCGTTTTAGTGCTTTAAAGGGAGATTTCACCCCCATGGACGGGCGGTAAGGGATTCTGTTGGTGGTTGCGATGTGACTTATTAGTGCAGGTTTACAGCAGCAGTAGTTAGAATTTGATACCCGACTGTCTTTGAGCATCAGAATTTTTTTAGTGCTTTAAAGGGAGATTTCACCCTCATGGACGGGCGGTAAGGGATTCTGTTGGTGATTGCGATGTGACTTATTAGTGTAGGTTTACAGCAGCAGTAGTTAGAATTTGATACCCGACTGCCTTTGAGCGTCAGAATTTTTTTAGTGCTTTAAAGGGAGATTTCACCCCCATGGACGGCCGGTAAGAGATTCTGTTGGTGGTTGCGATGTGACTTATTAGCGTAGGTTTACAGCAGTTGCATTTAGAATTTGATATCCGACTGCCTTTGAGCGTCAGAATTTTTTTAGTGCTTTAAAGGGAGATTTCACCCCCATGGACGGCCGGTAAGAGATTCTGTTGGTGGTTGCGATGTGACTTATTAGTGTAGGTTTACAGCAGCTGCATTTAGAATTTGATATCCGATTGCCTTTGAGCGTCAAAATTTTTTTAGTGCTTTAAAGGGAGATTTCACTCCCATGGACGGGCGGTAAGAGATTCTGTTGGTGGTTGCGATGTGACTTATTAGTGTAGGTTTACAGCAGCTGCATTTAGAATTTGATATCCGATTGCCTTTGAGCGTCAAAATTTTTTTAGTGCTTTAAAGGGAGATTTCACTCCCATGGACGGGCGGTAAGAGATTCTGTTGGTGGTTGCGATGTGACTTATTAGTGTAGGTTTACAGCAGCAGTAGTTAGAATTTGATACCCGACTGCCTTTGAGCGTCAGAATTTTTTTAGTGCTTTAAAGGGAGATTTCACCCCCATGGACGGGCGGTAAGAGATTGTGTTGGTGGTTGCGATGTGACTTATTAGTGTAGGTTTACAGCAGCAGTAGTTAGAATTTGATACCCGACTGCCTTTGAGCGTCAGAATTTTTTTAGTGCTTTAAAGGGAGATTTCACCCCCATGGACGGGCGGTAAGAGATTGTGTTGGTGGTTGCGATGTGACTTATTAGTGTAGGTTTACAGCAGCAGTAGTTAGAATTTGATACCCGACTGCCTTTGAGCGTCAGAATTTTTTTAGTGCTTTAAAGGGAGATTTCACTCCCATGGACGGGCGGTAAGAGATTCTGTTGGTGGTTGCGATGTGACTTATTAGTGTAGGTTTACAGCAGCAGTAGTTAGAATTTGATACGCGACTGCCTTTGAGCATCAGAATTTTTTTAGTGCTTTAAAGGGAGATTTCACCCCCATGGACGGGCGGTAAGAGCTTGTGTTGGTGGTTGCGATGTGACTTATTAGTGTAGGTTTACAGCAGCAGTAGTTAGAATTTGATACGCGACTGCCTTTGAGCGTCAGATTTTTTTTAGTGCTTTAAAGGGAGATTTCACCCCATGGACGGCCGGTAAGAGATTCTGTTGGTGGTTGCGATGTGACTTATTAGTGTAGGTTTACAGCAGCAGTAGTTAGAATTTGATACCCGACTGCCTTTGAGCGTCAGAATTTTTTTAGTGCTTTAAAGGGAGATTTCACCCCCATGGACGGGCGGTAAGAGATTGTGTTGGTGGTTGCGATGTGACTTATTAGTGTAGGTTTACAGCAGCAGTAGTTAGAATTTGATACGCGACTGCCTTTGAGCGTCAGATTTTTTTTAGTGCTTTAAAGGGAGATTTCACCCCATGGACGGCCGGTAAGAGATTCTGTTGGTGGTTGCGATGTGACTTATTAGTGTAGGTTTACAGCAGCAGTAGTTAGAATTTGATACGCGACTGCCTTTGAGCGTCAGAATTTTTTTAGTGCTTTAAAGGGAGATTTCACCCCCATGGACGGGCGGTAAGAGATTGTGTTGGTGGTTGCGATGTGACTTATTAGTGTAGGTTTACAGCAGCAGTAGTTAGAATTTGATACGCGACTGCCTTTGAGCGTCAGAATTTTTTTAGTGCTTTAAAGGGAGATTTCACCCCCATGGACGGGCGGTAAGAGATTGTGTTGGTGGTTATGATGTGACTTATTAGTGTAGGTTTACAGCAGCAGTAGTTAGAATTTGATACGCGACTGCCTTTGAGCGTCAGATTTTTTTTAGTGCTTTAAAGGGAGATTTCACCCCATGGACGGCCGGTAAGAGATTCTGTTGGTGGTTGCGATGTGACTTATTAGTGTAGGTTTACAGCAGCAGTAGTTAGAATTTGATACCCGACTGCCTTTGAGCGTCAGAATTTTTTTAGTGCTTTAAAGGGAGATTTCACCCCCATGGACGGGCGGTATGAGATTGTGTTGGTGGTTGCGATGTGACTTATTAGTGTAGGTTTACAGCAGCAGTAGTTAGAATTTGATACGCGGCTGCCTTTGAGCGTCAGATTTTTTTTAGTGCTTTAAAGGGAGATTTCACCCCATGGACGGCCGGTAAGAGATTGTGTTGGTGGTTGCGATGTGACTTATTAGTGTAGGTTTACAGCAGCAGTAGTTAGAATTTGATACGCGACTGCCTTTGAGCGTCAGAATTTTTTTAGTGCTTTAAAGGGAGATTTCACCCCCATGGACGGGCGGTAAGAGATTGTGTTGGTGGTTGCGATGTGACTTATTAGTGTAGGTTTACAGCAGCAGTAGTTAGAATTTGATACGCGACTGCCTTTGAGCGTCAGAATTTTTTTAGTGCTTTAAAGGGAGATTTCACCCCCATGGACGGGCGGTAAGAGATTGTGTTGGTGGTTGCGATGTGACTTATTAGTGTAGGTTTACAGCAGCAGTAGTTAGAATTTGATACGCGACTGCCTTTGAGCGTCAGATTTTTTTTAGTGCTTTAAAGGGAGATTTCACCCCCATGGACGGGCGGTAAGAGATTGTGTTGGTGGTTGCGATGTGACTTATTAGTGTAGGTTTACAGCAGCAGTAGTTAGAATTTGATACCCGACTGCCTTTGAGCGTCAGAATCGTTTTAGTGCTTTAAAGGGAGATTTCACCCCCATGGACGGGTGGTAAGAGATTCTGTTGGTGATTGCGATGTGACTTATTAGTGTAGGTTTACAGCAGCAGTAGTTAGAATTTGATACCCGACTGCCTTTGAGCGTCAGAATCGTTTTAGTGCTTTAAAGGGAGATTTCACCCTCATGGACGGGCGGTAAGGGATTCTGTTGGTGATTGCGATGTGACTTATTAGTGTAGGTTTACAGCAGCAGTAGTTAGAATTTGATACCCGACTGTCTTTGAGCATCAGAATTTTTTTAGTGCTTTAAAGGGAGATTTCACCCTCATGGACGGGCGGTAAGGGATTCTGTTGGTGATTGCGATGTGACTTATTAGTGTAGGTTTACAGCAGCAGTAGTTAGAATTTGATACCCGACTGTCTTTGAGCATCAGAATTTTTTTAGTGCTTTAAAGGGAGATTTCACCCTCATGGACGGGCGGTAAGGGATTCTGTTGGTGATTGCGATGTGACTTATTAGTGTAGGTTTACAGCAGCAGTAGTTAGAATTTGATACCCGACTGCCTTTGAGCGTCAGAATCGTTTTAGTGCTTTAAAGGGAGATTTCACCCCCATGGACGGGCGGTAAGAGATTCTGTTGGTGGTTGCGATGTGACTTATTAGTGTAGGTTTACAGCAGCAGTAGTTAGAATTTGATACCCGACTGTCTTTGAGCATCAGAATTTTTTTAGTGCTTTAAAGGGAGATTTCACCCTCATGGACGGGCGGTAAGGGATTCTGTTGGTGATTGCGATGTGACTTATTAGTGTAGGTTTACAGCAGCAGTAGTTAGAATTTGATACCCGACTGCCTTTGAGCGTCAGAATCGTTTTAGTGCTTTAAAGGGAGATTTCACCCCCATGGACGGGCGGTAAGGGATTCTGTTGGTGGTTGCGATGTGACTTATTAGTGCAGGTTTACAGCAGCAGTAGTTAGAATTTGATACCCGACTGTCTTTGAGCATCAGAATTTTTTTAGTGCTTTAAAGGGAGATTTCACCCTCATGGACGGGCGGTAAGGGATTCTGTTGGTGATTGCGATGTGACTTATTAGTGTAGGTTTACAGCAGCAGTAGTTAGAATTTGATACCCGACTGCCTTTGAGCGTCAGAATTTTTTTAGTGCTTTAAAGGGAGATTTCACCCCCATGGACGGCCGGTAAGAGATTCTGTTGGTGGTTGCGATGTGACTTATTAGCGTAGGTTTACAGCAGTTGCATTTAGAATTTGATATCCGACTGCCTTTGAGCGTCAGAATTTTTTTAGTGCTTTAAAGGGAGATTTCACCCCCATGGACGGCCGGTAAGAGATTCTGTTGGTGGTTGCGATGTGACTTATTAGTGTAGGTTTACAGCAGCTGCATTTAGAATTTGATATCCGATTGCCTTTGAGCGTCAAAATTTTTTTAGTGCTTTAAAGGGAGATTTCACTCCCATAGACGGGCGGTAAGAGATTCTGTTGGTGGTTGCGATGTGACTTATTAGTGTAGGTTTACAGCAGCTGCATTTAGAATTTGATATCCGATTGCCTTTGAGCGTCAAAATTTTTTTAGTGCTTTAAAGGGAGATTTCACTCCCATGGACGGGCGGTAAGAGATTCTGTTGGTGGTTGCGATGTGACTTATTAGTGTAGGTTTACAGCAGCTGCATTTAGAATTTGATATCCGATTGCCTTTGAGCGTCAAAATTTTTTTAGTGCTTTAAAGGGAGATTTCACTCCCATGGACGGGCGGTAAGAGATTCTGTTGGTGGTTGCGATGTGACTTATTAGTGTAGGTTTACAGCAGCTGCATTTAGAATTTGATATCCGATTGCCTTTGAGCGTCAAAATTTTTTTAGTGCTTTAAAGGGAGATTTCACTCCCATGGACGGGCGGTAAGAGATTGTGTTGGTGGTTGCGATGTGACTTATTAGTGTAGGTTTACAGCAGCAGTAGTTAGAATTTGATACCCGACTGCCTTTGAGCGTCAGAATTTTTTTAGTGCTTTAAAGGGAGATTTCACCCCCATGGACGGGCGGTAAGAGATTGTGTTGGTGGTTGCGATGTGACTTATTAGTGTAGGTTTACAGCAGCAGTAGTTAGAATTTGATACGCGACTGCCTTTGAGCATCAGAATTTTTTTAGTGCTTTAAAGGGAGATTTCACCCCCATGGACGGGCGGTAAGAGATTGTGTTGGTGGTTGCGATGTGACTTATTAGTGTAGGTTTACAGCAGCAGTAGTTAGAATTTGATACGCGACTGCCTTTGAGCGTCAGATTTTTTTTAGTGCTTTAAAGGGAGATTTCACCCCATGGACGGCCGGTAAGAGATTCTGTTGGTGGTTGCGATGTGACTTATTAGTGTAGGTTTACAGCAGCAGTAGTTAGAATTTGATACCCGACTGCCTTTGAGCGTCAGAATTTTTTTAGTGCTTTAAAGGGAGATTTCACCCCCATGGACGGGCGGTAAGAGATTGTGTTGGTGGTTGCGATGTGACTTATTAGTGTAGGTTTACAGCAGCAGTAGTTAGAATTTGATACGCGACTGCCTTTGAGCGTCAGATTTTTTTTAGTGCTTTAAAGGGAGATTTCACCCCATGGACGGCCGGTAAGAGATTCTGTTGGTGGTTGCGATGTGACTTATTAGTGTAGGTTTACAGCAGCAGTAGTTAGAATGTGATACGCGACTGCCTTTGAGCGTCAGATTTTTTTTAGTGCTTTAAAGGGAGATTTCACCCCATGGACGGCCGGTAAGAGATTCTGTTGGTGGTTGCGATGTGACTTATTAGTGTAGGTTTACAGCAGCAGTAGTTAGAATTTGATACGCGACTGCCTTTGAGCGTCAGAATTTTTTTAGTGCTTTAAAGGGAGATTTCACCCCCATGGACGGGCGGTAAGAGATTGTGTTGGTGGTTATGATGTGACTTATTAGTGTAGGTTTACAGCAGCAGTAGTTAGAATTTGATACGCGACTGCCTTTGAGCGTCAGATTTTTTTTAGTGCTTTAAAGGGAGATTTCACCCCATGGACGGCCGGTAAGAGATTCTGTTGGTGGTTGCGATGTGACTTATTAGTGTAGGTTTACAGCAGCAGTAGTTAGAATTTGATACCCGACTGCCTTTGAGCGTCAGAATTTTTTTAGTGCTTTAAAGGGAGATTTCACCCCCATGGACGGGCGGTAAGAGATTGTGTTGGTGGTTGCGATGTGACTTATTAGTGTAGGTTTACAGCAGCAGTAGTTAGAATTTGATACGCGGCTGCCTTTGAGCGTCAGATTTTTTTTAGTGCTTTAAAGGGAGATTTCACCCCATGGACGGCCGGTAAGAGATTGTGTTGGTGGTTGCGATGTGACTTATTAGTGTAAGTTTACAGCAGCAGTAGTTAGAATTTGATACGCGACTGCCTTTGAGCGTCAGAATTTTTTTAGTGCTTTAAAGGGAGATTTCACCCCCATGGACGGGCGGTAAGAGATTGTGTTGGTGGTTGCGATGTGACTTATTAGTGTAGGTTTACAGCAGCAGTAGTTAGAATTTGATACGCGACTGCCTTTGAGCGTCAGAATTTTTTTAGTGCTTTAAAGGGAGATTTCACCCCCATGGACGGGCGGTAAGAGATTGTGTTGGTGGTTGCGATGTGATTTATTAGTGTAGGTTTACAGCAGCAGTAGTTAGAATTTGATACGCGACTGCCTTTGAGCGTCAGATTTTTTTTAGTGCTTTAAAGGGAGATTTCACCCCCATGGACGGGCGGTAAGAGATTGTGTTGGTGGTTGCGATGTGACTTATTAGTGTAGGTTTACAGCAGCAGTAGTTAGAATTTGATACCCGACTGCCTTTGAGCGTCAGAATTTTTTTAGTGCTTTAAAGGGAGATTTCACCCCCATGGACGGGTGGTAAGAGATTATGTTGGTGGTTGCGATGTGACTTATTAGTGTAGGTTTACAGCAGCAGTAGTTAGAATTTGATACCCGACTGCCTTTGAGCGTCAGAATTTTTTTAGTGCTTTAAAGGGAGATTTCACCCCCATGGACGGGCGGTAAGAGATTGTGTTGGTGGTTGCGATGTGACTTATTAGTGTAGGTTTACAGCAGCAGTAGTTAGAATTTGATACGCGACTGCCTTTGAGCGTCAGATTTTTTTTAGTGCTTTAAAGGGAGATTTCACCCCCATGGACGGCCGGTAAGAGATTCTGTTGGTGGTTTCGATGTGACTTAATAGTGTAGGTTTACAGCAGCAGTAGTTAGAATTTGATACCCGACTGCCTTTGAGCGTCAGAATTTTTTTAGTGCTTTAAAGGGAGATTTCACCCCCATGGACGGCCGGTAAGAGATTCTGTTGGTGGTTGCGATGTGACTTATTAGTGTAGGTTTACAGCAGCAGTAGTTAGAATTTGATACCCGACTGCCTTTGAGCGTCAGAATTTTTTTAGTGCTTTAAAGGGAGATTTCACCCCCATGGACGGGCGGTAAGAGATTGTGTTGGTGGTTGCGATGTGACTTATTAGTGTAGGTTTACAGCAGCAGTAGTTAGAATTTGATACGCGACTGCCTTTGGGCGTCAGATTTTTTTTAGTGCTTTAAATTGAGATTTCACCCCCATGGACGGGCGGTAAGAGATTGTGTTGGTGGTTGCGATGTGACTTATTAGTGTAGGTTTACAGCAGCAGTAGTTAGAATTTGATACGCGACTGCCTTTGAGCGTCAGATTTTTTTTAGTGCTTTAAAGGGAGATTTCACCCCATGGACGGCCGGTAAGAGATTCTGTTGGTGGTTGCGATGTGACTTAATAGTGTAGGTTTACAGCAGCTGTAGTTAGAATTTGATACCCGACTGCCTTTGATCGTCAGAATTTTTTTAGTGCTTTAAAGGGAGATTTCACCCCCATGGACGGCCGGTAAGAGATTCTGTTGGTGGTTGCGATGTGACTTAATAGTGTAGGTTTACAGCAGCTGTAGTTAGAATTTGATACCCGACTGCCTTTGAGCGTCAGATTTTTTTTAGTGCTTTAAAGGGAGATTTCACCCCCATGGACGGCCGGTAAGAGATTCTGTTGGTGGTTGCGATGTGACTTAATAGTGTAGGTTTACAGCAGCTGTAGTTAGAATTTGATACCCGACTGCCTTTGATCGTCAGAATTTTTTTAGTGCTTTAAAGGGAGATTTCACCCCCATGGACGGCCGGTAAGAGATTCTGTTGGTGGTTGCGATGTGACTTAATAGTGTAGGTTTACAGCAGCTGTAGTTAGAATTTGATACCCGACTGCCTTTGAGCGTCAGATTTTTTTTAGTGCTTTAAAGGGAGATTTCACCCCCATGGACGGCCGGTAAGAGATTCTGTTGGTGGTTGCGATGTGACTTAATAGTGTAGGTTTACAGCAGCTGTAGTTAGAATTTGATACCCGACTGCCTTTGATCGTCAGAATTTTTTTAGTGCTTTAAAGGGAGATTTCACCCCCATGGACGGCCGGTAAGAGATTCTGTTGGTGGTTGCGATGTGACTTAATAGTGTAGGTTTACAGCAGCAGTAGTTAGAATTTGATACGCGACTGCCTTTGAGCGTCAGAATTTTTTTAGTGCTTTAAAGGGAGATTTCACCCCCATGGACGGGCGGTAAGAGTTTGTGTTGGTGGTTGCGATGTGACTTATTAGTGTAGGTTTACAGCAGCAGTAGTTAGAATTTGATACGCGACTGCCTTTGAGCGTCAGAATTTTTTTAGTGCTTTAAAGGGAGATTTCACCCCCATGGACGGGCGGTAAGAGATTGTGTTGGTGGTTATGATGTGACTTATTAGTGTAGGTTTACAGCAGCAGTAGTTAGAATTTGATACGCGACTGCCTTTGAGCGTCAGATTTTTTTTAGTGCTTTAAAGGGAGATTTCACCCCATGGACGGGCGGTAAGAGATTGTGTTGGTGGTTGCGATGTGACTTATTAGTGTAGGTTTACAGCAGCAGTAGTTAGAATTTGATACGCGACTGCCTTTGAGCGTCAGATTTTTTTTAGTGCTTTAAAGGGAGATTTCACCCCATGGACGGCCGGTAAGAGATTCTGTTGGTGGTTTCGATGTGACTTAATAGTGTAGGTTTACAGCAGCAGTAGTTAGAATTTGATACCCGACTGCCTTTGAGCGTCAGAATTTTTTTAGTGCTTTAAAGGGAGATTTCACCCCCATGGACGGCCGGTAAGAGATTCTGTTGGTGGTTGCGATGTGACTTATTAGTGTAGGTTTACAGCAGCAGTAGTTAGAATTTGATACCCGACTGCCTTTGAGCGTCAGAATTTTTTTAGTGCTTTAAAGGGAGATTTCACCCCCATGGACGGGCGGTAAGAGATTGTGTTGGTGGTTGCGATGTGACTTATTAGTGTAGGTTTACAGCAGCAGTAGTTAGAATTTGATACGCGACTGCCTTTGAGCGTCAGAATTTTTTTAGTGCTTTAAAGGGAGATTTCACCCCCATGGACGGGCGGTAAGAGATTGTGTTGGTGGTTGCGATGTGACTTATTAGTGTAGGTTTACAGCAGCAGTAGTTAGAATTTGATACGCGACTGCCTTTGAGCGTCAGATTTTTGTTAGTGCTTTAAAGGGAGATTTCACCCCATGGACGGCCGGTAAGAGATTCTGTTGGTGGTTGCGATGTGACTTAATAGTGTAGGTTTACAGCAGCTGTAGTTAGAATTTGATACCCGACTGCCTTTGATCGTCAGAATTTTTTTAGTGCTTTAAAGGGAGATTTCACCCCCATGGACGGCCGGTAAGAGATTCTGTTGGTGGTTGCGATGTGACTTAATAGTGTAGGTTTACAGCAGCTGTAGTTAGAATTTGATACCCGACTGCCTTTGAGCGTCAGATTTTTTTTAGTGCTTTAAAGGGAGATTTCACCCCCATGGACGGCCGGTAAGAGATTCTGTTGGTGGTTGCGATGTGACTTAATAGTGTAGGTTTACAGCAGCTGTAGTTAGAATTTGATACCCGACTGCCTTTGATCGTCAGAATTTTTTTAGTGCTTTAAAGGGAGATTTCACCCCCATGGACGGCCGGTAAGAGATTCTGTTGGTGGTTGCGATGTGACTTAATAGTGTAGGTTTACAGCAGCTGTAGTTAGAATTTGATACCCGACTGCCTTTGAGCGTCAGATTTTTTTTAGTGCTTTAAAGGGAGATTTCACCCCCATGGACGGCCGGTAAGAGATTCTGTTGGTGGTTGCGATGTGACTTAATAGTGTAGGTTTACAGCAGCTGTAGTTAGAATTTGATACCCGACTGCCTTTGATCGTCAGAATTTTTTTAGTGCTTTAAAGGGAGATTTCACCCCCATGGACGGCCGGTAAGAGATTCTGTTGGTGGTTGCGATGTGACTTAATAGTGTAGGTTTACAGCAGCTGTAGTTAGAATTTGATACCCGACTGCCTTTGATCGTCAGAATTTTTTTAGTGCTTTAAAGGGAGATTTCACCCCCATGGACGGCCGGTAAGAGATTCTGTTGGTGGTTGCGATGTGACTTAATAGTGTAGGTTTACAGCAGCTGTAGTTAGAATTTGATACCCGACTGCCTTTGAGCGTCAGATTTTTGTTAGTGCTTTAAAGGGAGATTTCACCCCCATGGACGGCCGGTAAGAGATTCTGTTGGTGGTTGCGATGTGACTTAATAGTGTAGGTTTACAGCAGCTGTAGTTAGAATTTGATACCCGACTGCCTTTGATCGTCAGAATTTTTTTAGTGCTTTAAAGGGAGATTTCACCCCCATGGACGGGCGGTAAGAGATTGTGTTGGTGGTTGCGATGTGACTTATTAGTGTAGGTTTACAGCAGCAGTAGTTAGAATTTGATACGCGACTGCCTTTGAGCGTCAGATTTTTTTTAGTGCTTTAAAGGGAGATTTCACCCCATGGACGGCCGGTAAGAGATTCTGTTGGTGGTTGCGATGTGACTTAATAGTGTAGGTTTACAGCAGCTGTAGTTAGAATTTGATACCCGACTGCCTTTGATCGTCAGAATTTTTTTAGTGCTTTAAAGGGAGATTTCACGCCCATGGACGGCCGGTAAGAGATTCTGTTGGTGGTTGCGATGTGACTTATTAGTGTAGGTTTACAGCAGCTGCATTTAGAATTTGATACCCGACTGCCTTTGAGCGTCAGAATTTTTTTAGTGCTTTAAAGGGAGATTTCACCCCCATGGACGGGTGGTAAGAGATTATGTTGGTGGTTGCGATGTGACTTATTAGTGTAGGTTTACAGCAGCAGTAGTTAGAATTTGATACCCGACTGCCTTTGAGCGTCAGATTTTTTTTAGTGCTTTAAAGGGAGATTTCACCCCATGGACGGCCGGTAAGAGATTGTGTTGGTGGTTGCGATGTGACTTATTAGTGTAGGTTTACAGCAGTAGTAAGTAGAATTTGATACCCGACTGCCTTTGATCGTCAGAATTTTTTTAGTGCTTTAAAGGGAGATTTCACCCCCATGGACGGGCGGTAAGAGATTGTGTTGGTGGTTGCGATGTGACTTATTAGTGTAGGTTTACAGCAGCAGTAGTTAGAATTTGATACGCGACTGCCTTTGAGCGTCAGAATTTTTTTAGTGCTTTAAAGGGAGATTTCACGCCCATGGACGGCCGGTAAGAGATTCTGTTGGTGGTTGCGATGTGACTTATTAGTGTAGGTTTACAGCAGCAGTAAGTAGAATTTGATACCCGACTGCCTTTGAGCGTCAGATTTTTTTTAGTGCTTTAAAGGGAGATTTCACCCCATGGACGGCCGGTAAGAGATTGTGTTGGTGGTTGCGATGTGACTTATTAGTGTAGGTTTACAGCAGCAGTAAGTAGAATTTGATACCCGACTGCCTTTGATCGTCAGAATTTTTTTAGTGCTTTAAAGGGAGATTTCACCCCCATGGACGGGCGGTAAGAGATTGTGTTGGTGGTTGCGATGTGACTTATTAGTGTAGGTTTACAGCAGCAGTAGTTAGAATTTGATACGCGACTGCCTTTGAGCGTCAGATTTTTTTTAGTGCTTTAAAGGGAGATTTCACCCCATGGACGGCCGGTAAGAGATTCTGTTGGTGGTTGCGATGTGACTTATTAGTGTAGGTTTACAGCAGCAGTAGTTAGAATTTGATACCCGACTGCCTTTGAGCGTCAGAATTTTTTTAGTGCTTTAAAGGGAGATTTCACCCCCATGGACGGGCGGTAAGAGATTGTGTTGGTGGTTGCGATGTGACTTATTAGTGTAGGTTTACAGCAGCAGTAGTTAGAATTTGATACGCGACTGCCTTTGAGCGTCAGATTTTTTTTAGTGCTTTAAAGGGAGATTTCACCCCATGGACGGCCGGTAAGAGATTCTGTTGGTGGTTGCGATGTGACTTATTAGTGTAGGTTTACAGCAGCAGTAGTTAGAATTTGATACGCGACTGCCTTTGAGCGTCAGAATTTTTTTAGTGCTTTAAAGGGAGATTTCACCCCCATGGACGGGCGGTAAGAGATTGTGTTGGTGGTTGCGATGTGACTTATTAGTGTAGGTTTACAGCAGCAGTAGTTAGAATTTGATACGCGACTGCCTTTGAGCGTCAGAATTTTTTTAGTGCTTTAAAGGGAGATTTCACCCCCATGGACGGGCGGTAAGAGATTGTGTTGGTGGTTATGATGTGACTTATTAGTGTAGGTTTACAGCAGCAGTAGTTAGAATTTGATACGCGACTGCCTTTGAGCGTCAGATTTTTTTTAGTGCTTTAAAGGGAGATTTCACCCCATGGACGGCCGGTAAGAGATTCTGTTGGTGGTTGCGATGTGACTTATTAGTGTAGGTTTACAGCAGCAGTAGTTAGAATTTGATACCCGACTGCCTTTGAGCGTCAGAATTTTTTTAGTGCTTTAAAGGGAGATTTCACCCCCATGGACGGGCGGTAAGAGATTGTCTTGGTGGTTGCGATGTGACTTATTAGTGTAGGTTTACAGCAGCAGTAGTTAGAATTTGATACGCGGCTGCCTTTGAGCGTCAGATTTTTTTTAGTGCTTTAAAGGGAGATTTCACCCCATGGACGGCCGGTAAGAGATTGTGTTGGTGGTTGCGATGTGACTTATTAGTGTAGGTTTACAGCAGCAGTAGTTAGAATTTGATACGCGACTGCCTTTGAGCGTCAGAATTTTTTTAGTGCTTTAAAGGGAGATTTCACCCCCATGGACGGGCGGTAAGAGATTGTGTTGGTGGTTGCGATGTGACTTATTAGTGTAGGTTTACAGCAGCAGTAGTTAGAATTTGATACGCGACTGCCTTTGAGCGTCAGAATTTTTTTAGTGCTTTAAAGGGAGATTTCACCCCCATGGACGGGCGGTAAGAGATTGTGTTGGTGGTTGCGATGTGACTTATTAGTGTAGGTTTACAGCAGCAGTAGTTAGAATTTGATACGCGACTGCCTTTGAGCGTCAGATTTTTTTTAGTGCTTTAAAGGGAGATTTCACCCCCATGGACGGGCGGTAAGAGATTGTGTTGGTGGTTGCGATGTGACTTATTAGTGTAGGTTTACAGCAGCAGTAGTTAGAATTTGATACCCGACTGCCTTTGAGCGTCAGAATTTTTTTAGTGCTTTAAAGGGAGATTTCACCCCCATGGACGGGTGGTAAGAGATTATGTTGGTGGTTGCGATGTGACTTATTAGTGTAGGTTTACAGCAGCAGTAGTTAGAATTTGATACCCGACTGCCTTTGAGCGTCAGAATTTTTTTAGTGCTTTAAAGGGAGATTTCACCCCCATGGACGGGCGGTAAGAGATTGTGTTGGTGGTTGCGATGTGACTTATTAGTGTAGGTTTACAGCAGCAGTAGTTAGAATTTGATACGCGACTGCCTTTGAGCGTCAGATTTTTTTTAGTGCTTTAAAGGGAGATTTCACCCCCATGGACGGCCGGTAAGAGATTCTGTTGGTGGTTTCGATGTGACTTAATAGTGTAGGTTTACAGCAGCAGTAGTTAGAATTTGATACCCGACTGCCTTTGAGCGTCAGAATTTTTTTAGTGCTTTAAAGGGAGATTTCACCCCCATGGACGGCCGGTAAGAGATTCTGTTGGTGGTTGCGATGTGACTTATTAGTGTAGGTTTACAGCAGCAGTAGTTAGAATTTGATACCCGACTGCCTTTGAGCGTCAGAATTTTTTTAGTGCTTTAAAGGGAGATTTCACCCCCATGGACGGGCGGTAAGAGATTGTGTTGGTGGTTGCGATGTGACTTATTAGTGTAGGTTTACAGCAGCAGTAGTTAGAATTTGATACGCGACTGCCTTTGGGCGTCAGATTTTTTTTAGTGCTTTAAAGGGAGATTTCACCCCCATGGACGGGCGGTAAGAGATTGTGTTGGTGGTTGCGATGTGACTTATTAGTGTAGGTTTACAGCAGCAGTATTTAGAATTTGATACGCGACTGCCTTTGAGCGTCAGATTTTTTTTAGTGCTTTAAAGGGAGATTTCACCCCATGGACGGCCGGTAAGAGATTCTGTTGGTGGTTGCGATGTGACTTAATAGTGTAGGTTTACAGCAGCTGTAGTTAGAATTTGATACCCGACTGCCTTTGATCGTCAGAATTTTTTTAGTGCTTTAAAGGGAGATTTCACCCCCATGGACGGCCGGTAAGAGATTCTGTTGGTGGTTGCGATGTGACTTAATAGTGTAGGTTTACAGCAGCTGTAGTTAGAATTTGATACCCGACTGCCTTTGAGCGTCAGATTTTTTTTAGTGCTTTAAAGGGAGATTTCACCCCCATGGACGGCCGGTAAGAGATTCTGTTGGTGGTTGCGATGTGACTTAATAGTGTAGGTTTACAGCAGCTGTAGTTAGAATTTGATACCCGACTGCCTTTGATCGTCAGAATTTTTTTAGTGCTTTAAAGGGAGATTTCACCCCCATGGACGGCCGGTAAGAGATTCTGTTGGTGGTTGCGATGTGACTTAATAGTGTAGGTTTACAGCAGCTGTAGTTAGAATTTGATACCCGACTGCCTTTGAGCGTCAGATTTTTGTTAGTGCTTTAAAGGGAGATTTCACCCCCATGGACGGCCGGTAAGAGATTCTGTTGGTGGTTGCGATGTGACTTATTAGTGTAGGTTTACAGCAGCAGTAGTTAGAATTTGATACGCGACTGCCTTTGAGCGTCAGATTTTTTTTAGTGCTTTAAAGGGAGATTTCACCCCATGGACGGCCGGTAAGAGATTCTGTTGGTGGTTGCGATGTGACTTAATAGTGTAGGTTTACAGCAGCTGTAGTTAGAATTTGATACCCGACTGCCTTTGATCGTCAGAATTTTTTTAGTGCTTTAAAGGGAGATTTCACCCCCATGGACGGCCGGTAAGAGATTCTGTTGGTGGTTGCGATGTGACTTAATAGTGTAGGTTTACAGCAGCTGTAGTTAGAATTTGATACCCGACTGCCTTTGAGCGTCAGATTTTTTTTAGTGCTTTAAAGGGAGATTTCACCCCCATGGACGGCCGGTAAGAGATTCTGTTGGTGGTTGCGATGTGACTTAATAGTGTAGGTTTACAGCAGCTGTAGTTAGAATTTGATACCCGACTGCCTTTGATCGTCAGAATTTTTTTAGTGCTTTAAAGGGAGATTTCACCCCCATGGACGGCCGGTAAGAGATTCTGTTGGTGGTTGCGATGTGACTTAATAGTGTAGGTTTACAGCAGCTGTAGTTAGAATTTGATACCCGACTGCCTTTGAGCGTCAGATTTTTTTTAGTGCTTTAAAGGGAGATTTCACCCCCATGGACGGCCGGTAAGAGATTCTGTTGGTGGTTGCGATGTGACTTAATAGTGTAGGTTTACAGCAGCTGTAGTTAGAATTTGATACCCGACTGCCTTTGATCGTCAGAATTTTTTTAGTGCTTTAAAGGGAGATTTCACCCCCATGGACGGCCGGTAAGAGATTCTGTTGGTGGTTGCGATGTGACTTAATAGTGTAGGTTTACAGCAGCTGTAGTTAGAATTTGATACCCGACTGCCTTTGATCGTCAGAATTTTTTTAGTGCTTTAAAGGGAGATTTCACCCCCATGGACGGCCGGTAAGAGATTCTGTTGGTGGTTGCGATGTGACTTAATAGTGTAGGTTTACAGCAGCTGTAGTTAGAATTTGATACCCGACTGCCTTTGAGCGTCAGATTTTTGTTAGTGCTTTAAAGGGAGATTTCACCCCCATGGACGGCCGGTAAGAGATTCTGTTGGTGGTTGCGATGTGACTTAATAGTGTAGGTTTACAGCAGCTGTAGTTAGAATTTGATACCCGACTGCCTTTGAGCGTCAGATTTTTTTTAGTGCTTTAAAGGGAGATTTCACCCCCATGGACGGCCGGTAAGAGATTCTGTTGGTGGTTGCGATGTGACTTAATAGTGTAGGTTTACAGCAGCTGTAGTTAGAATTTGATACCCGACTGCCTTTGAGCGTCAGATTTTTTTTAGTGCTTTAAAGGGAGATTTCACCCCCATGGACGGCCGGTAAGAGATTCTGTTGGTGGTTGCGATGTGACTTAATAGTGTAGGTTTACAGCAGCTG
This sequence comes from Amphimallon solstitiale, assembly GCA_963170755.1. Classification (NCBI taxonomy): domain Eukaryota; kingdom Metazoa; phylum Arthropoda; class Insecta; order Coleoptera; family Scarabaeidae; genus Amphimallon; species Amphimallon solstitiale. The sequence continues at coordinate 36,315,072 of OY720685.1, read as the reverse complement.
TAGTTAGAATTTGATACCCGACTGCCTTTGAGCGTCAGATTTTTTTTAGTGCTTTAAAGGGAGATTTCACCCCCATGGACGGCCGGTAAGAGATTCTGTTGGTGGTTGCGATGTGACTTAATAGTGTAGGTTTACAGCAGCTGTAGTTAGAATTTGATACCCGACTGCCTTTGAGCGTCAGATTTTTTTTAGTGCTTTAAAGGGAGATTTCACCCCCATGGACGGCCGGTAAGAGATTCTGTTGGTGGTTGCGATGTGACTTAATAGTGTAGGTTTACAGCAGCTGTAGTTAGAATTTGATACCCGACTGCCTTTGAGCGTCAGATTTTTTTTAGTGCTTTAAAGGGAGATTTCACCCCCATGGACGGCCGGTAAGAGATTCTGTTGGTGGTTGCGATGTGACTTAATAGTGTAGGTTTACAGCAGCTGTAGTTAGAATTTGATACCCGACTGCCTTTGATCGTCAGAATTTTTTTAGTGCTTTAAAGGGAGATTTCACCCCCATGGACGGCCGGTAAGAGATTCTGTTGGTGGTTGCGATGTGACTTAATAGTGTAGGTTTACAGCAGCTGTAGTTAGAATTTGATACCCGACTGCCTTTGATCGTCAGAATTTTTTTAGTGCTTTAAAGGGAGATTTCACCCCCATGGACGGCCGGTAAGAGATTCTGTTGGTGGTTGCGATGTGACTTAATAGTGTAGGTTTACAGCAGCTGTAGTTAGAATTTGATACCCGACTGCCTTTGAGCGTCAGATTTTTGTTAGTGCTTTAAAGGGAGATTTCACCCCCATGGACGGCCGGTAAGAGATTCTGTTGGTGGTTGCGATGTGACTTAATAGTGTAGGTTTACAGCAGCTGTAGTTAGAATTTGATACCCGACTGCCTTTGATCGTCAGAATTTTTTTTAGTGCTTTAAAGGGAGATTTCACCCCCATGGACGGGCGGTAAGAGATTGTGTTGGTGGTTGCGATGTGACTTATTAGTGTAGGTTTACAGCAGCAGTAGTTAGAATTTGATACGCGACTGCCTTTGAGCGTCAGATTTTTTTTAGTGCTTTAAAGGGAGATTTCACCCCATGGACGGCCGGTAAGAGATTCTGTTGGTGGTTGCGATGTGACTTAATAGTGTAGGTTTACAGCAGCTGTAGTTAGAATTTGATACCCGACTGCCTTTGATCGTCAGAATTTTTTTAGTGCTTTAAAGGGAGATTTCACGCCCATGGACGGCCGGTAAGAGATTCTGTTGGTGGTTGCGATGTGACTTATTAGTGTAGGTTTACAGCAGCTGCATTTAGAATTTGATACCCGACTGCCTTTGAGCGTCAGAATTTTTTTAGTGCTTTAAAGGGAGATTTCACCCCCATGGACGGGTGGTAAGAGATTATGTTGGTGGTTGCGATGTGACTTATTAGTGTAGGTTTACAGCAGCAGTAAGTAGAATTTGATACCCGACTGCCTTTGAGCGTCAGATTTTTTTTAGTGCTTTAAAGGGAGATTTCACCCCATGGACGGCCGGTAAGAGATTGTGTTGGTGGTTGCGATGTGACTTATTAGTGTAGGTTTACAGCAGCTGCATTTAGAATTTGATACCCGACTGCCTTTGAGCGTCAGATTTTTTTTAGTGCTTTAAAGGGAGATTTCACCCCCATGGACGGCCGGTAAGAGATTGTGTTGGTGGTTGCGATGTGACTTATTAGTGTAGGTTTACAGCAGCTGCATTTAGAATTTGATACCCGACTGCCTTTGAGCGTCAGATTTTTTTTAGTGCTTTAAAGGGAGATTTCACCCCCATGGACGGCCGGTAAGAGATTCTGTTGGTGGTTGCGATGTGACTTATTAGTGTAGGTTTACAGCAGCTGCATTTAGAATTTGATACCCGACTGCCTTTGAGCGTCAGAATTTTTTTAGTGCTTTAAAGGGAGATTTCACCCCCATGGACGGGTGGTAAGAGATTATGTTGGTGGTTGCGATGTGACTTATTAGTGTAGGTTTACAGCAGCAGTAAGTAGAATTTGATACCCGACTGCCTTTGAGCGTCAGATTTTTTTTAGTGCTTTAAAGGGAGATTTCACCCCATGGACGGCCGGTAAGAGATTGTGTTGGTGGTTGCGATGTGACTTATTAGTGTAGGTTTACAGCAGCAGTAAGTAGAATTTGATACCCGACTGCCTTTGATCGTCAGAATTTTTTTAGTGCTTTAAAGGGAGATTTCACCCCCATCGACGGGCGGTAAGAGATTGTGTTGGTGGTTGCGATGTGACTTATTAGTGTAGGTTTACAGCAGCAGTAGTTAGAATTTGATACGCGACTGCCTTTGAGCGTCAGATTTTTTTTAGTGCTTTAAAGGGAGATTTCACCCCATGGACGGCCGGTAAGAGATTCTGTTGGTGGTTGCGATGTGACTTAATAGTGTAGGTTTACAGCAGCTGTAGTTAGAATTTGATACCCGACTGCCTTTGATCGTCAGAATTTTTTTAGTGCTTTAAAGGGAGATTTCACGCCCATGGACGGCCGGTAAGAGATTCTGTTGGTGGTTGCGATGTGACTTATTAGTGTAGGTTTACAGCAGCTGCATTTAGAATTTGATACCCGACTGCCTTTGAGCGTCAGAATTTTTTTAGTGCTTTAAAGGGAGATTTCACGCCCATGGACGGCCGGTAAGAGATTCTGTTGGTGGTTGCGATTTGACTTATTAGTGTAGGTTTACAGCAGCTGCATTTAGAATTTGATACCCGACTGCCTTTGAGCGTCAGAATTTTTTTAGTGCTTTAAAGGGAGATTTCACCCCCATGGACGGGTGGTAAGAGATTATGTTGGTGGTTGCGATGTGACTTATTAGTGTAGGTTTACAGCAGCAGTAGGTAGAATTTGATACCCGACTGCCTTTGAGCGTCAGATTTTTTTTAGTGCTTTAAAGGGAGATTTCACCCCATGGACGGCCGGTAAGAGATTCTGTTGGTGGTTGCGATGTGACTTAATAGTGTAGGTTTACAGCAGCTGTAGTTAGAATTTGATACCCGACTGCCTTTGATCGTCAGAATGTTTTTAGTGCTTTAAAGGGAGATTTCACGCCCATGGACGGCCGGTAAGAGATTCTGTTGGTGGTTGCGATGTGACTTAATAGTGTAGGTTTACAGCAGCTGTAGTTAGAATTTGATACCCGACTGCCTTTGATCGTCAGAATTTTTTTAGTGCTTTAAAGGGAGATTTCACCCCCATGGACGGGTGGTAAGAGATTCTGTTGGTGGTTGCGATGTGACTTAATAGTGTAGGTTTACAGCAGCTGTAGTTAGAATTTGATACCCGACTGCCTTTGAGCGTCAGATTTTTTTTAGTGCTTTAAAGGGAGATTTCACCCCATGGACGGCCGGTAAGAGATTCTGTTGGTGGTTGCGATGTGACTTAATAGTGTAGGTTTACAGCAGCTGCATTTAGAATTTGATACCCGACTGCCTTTGAGCGTCAGAATTTTTTTAGTGCTTTAAAGGGAGATTTCACGCCCATGGACGGCCGGTAAGAGATTCTGTTGGTGGTTGCGATGTGACTTATTAGTGTAGGTTTACAGCAGCTGCATTTAGAATTTGATACCCGACTGCCTTTGAGCGTCAGAATTTTTTTAGTGCTTTAAAGGGAGATTTCACCCCCATGGACGGGTGGTAAGAGATTATGTTGGTGGTTGCGATGTGACTTATTAGTGTAGGTTTACAGCAGCTGCATTTAGAATTTGATACCCGACTGCCTTTGAGCGTCAGAATTTTTTTAGTGCTTTAAAGGGAGATTTCACCCCCATGGACGGGTGGTAAGAGATTCTGTTGGTGGTTGCGATGTGACTTATTAGTGTAGGTTTACAGCAGCAGTAGTTAGAATTTGATACCCGACTGCCTTTGATCGTCAGAATTTTTTTAGTGCTTTAAAGGGAGATTTCACGCCCATGGACGGCCGGTAAGAGATTCTGTTGGTGGTTGCGATGTGACTTAATAGTGTAGGTTTACAGCAGCTGTAGTTAGAATTTGATACCCGACTGCCTTTGAGCGTCAGAATTTTTTTAGTGCTTTAAAGGGAGATTTCACCCCCATGGACGGGTGGTAAGAGATTCTGTTGGTGGTTGCGATGTGACTTAATAGTGTAGGTTTACAGCAGCTGTAGTTAGAATTTGATACCCGACTGCCTTTGATCGTCAGAATTTTTTTAGTGCTTTAAAGTGAGATTTCACCCCATGGACGGCCGGTAAGAGATTCTGTTGGTGGTTGTGATGTGACTTAATAGTGTAGGTTTACAGCAGCTGTAGTTAGAATTTGATACCCGACTGCCTTTGAGCGTCAGATTTTTTTTAGTGCTTTAAAGGGAGATTTCACCCCATGGACGGCCGGTAAGAGATTCTGTTGGTGGTTGCGATGTGACTTAATAGTGTAGGTTTACAGCAGCTGCATTTAGAATTTGATACCCGACTGCCTTTGAGCGTCAGAATTTTTTTAGTGCTTTAAAGGGAGATTTCACGCCCATGGACGGCCGGTAAGAGATTCTGTTGGTGGTTGCGATGTGACTTATTAGTGTAGGTTTACAGCAGCTGCATTTAGAATTTGATACCCGACTGCCTTTGAGCGTCAGAATTTTTTTAGTGCTTTAAAGGGAGATTTCACCCCCATGGACGGGTGGTAAGAGATTATGTTGGTGGTTGCGATGTGACTTATTAGTGTAGGTTTACAGCAGCTGCATTTAGAATTTGATACCCGACTGCCTTTGAGCGTCAGAATTTTTTTAGTGCTTTAAAGGGAGATTTCACCCCCATGGACGGGTGGTAAGAGATTCTGTTGGTGGTTGCGATGTGACTTATTAGTGTAGGTTTACAGCAGCAGTAGTTAGAATTTGATACCCGACTGCCTTTGATCGTCAGAATTTTTTTAGTGCTTTAAAGGGAGATTTCACGCCCATGGACGGCCGGTAAGAGATTCTGTTGGTGGTTGCGATGTGACTTAATAGTGTAGGTTTACAGCAGCTGTAGTTAGAATTTGATACCCGACTGCCTTTGAGCGTCAGAATTTTTTTAGTGCTTTAAAGGGAGATTTCACCCCCATGGACGGGTGGTAAGAGATTCTGTTGGTGGTTGCGATGTGACTTAATAGTGTAGGTTTACAGCAGCTGTAGTTAGAATTTGATACCCGACTGCCTTTGATCGTCAGAATTTTTTTAGTGCTTTAAAGGGAGATTTCACGCCCATGGACGGCCGGTAAGAGATTCTGTTGGTGGTTGCGATGTGACTTATTAGTGTAGGTTTACAGCAGCTGCATTTAGAATTTGATACCCGACTGCCTTTGAGCGTCAGAATTTTTTTAGTGCTTTAAAGGGAGATTTCACCCCCATGGACGGGTGGTAAGAGATTATGTTGGTGGTTGCGATGTGACTTATTAGTGTAGGTTTACAGCAGCTGCATTTAGAATTTGATACCCGACTGCCTTTGAGCGTCAGAATTTTTTTAGTGCTTTAAAGGGAGATTTCACCCCCATGGACGGGTGGTAAGAGATTCTGTTGGTGGTTGCGATGTGACTTATTAGTGTAGGTTTACAGCAGCAGTAGTTAGAATTTGATACCCGACTGCCTTTGATCGTCAGAATTTTTTTAGTGCTTTAAAGGGAGATTTCACGCCCATGGACGGCCGGTAAGAGATTCTGTTGGTGGTTGCGATGTGACTTAATAGTGTAGGTTTACAGCAGCTGTAGTTAGAATTTGATACCCGACTGCCTTTGAGCGTCAGAATTTTTTTAGTGCTTTAAAGGGAGATTTCACCCCCATGGACGGGTGGTAAGAGATTCTGTTGGTGGTTGCGATGTGACTTAATAGTGTAGGTTTACAGCAGCTGTAGTTAGAATTTGATACCCGACTGCCTTTGATCGTCAGAATTTTTTTAGTGCTTTAAAGGGAGATTTCACGCCCATGGACGGCCGGTAAGAGATTCTGTTGGTGGTTGCGATGTGACTTAATAGTGTAGGTTTACAGCAGCTGTAGTTAGAATTTGATACCCGACTGCCTTTGAGCGTCAGAATTTTTTTAGTGCTTTAAAGGGAGATTTCACCCCCATGGACGGGTGGTAAGAGATTCTGTTGGTGGTTGCGATGTGACTTAATAGTGTAGGTTTACAGCAGCTGTAGTTAGAATTTGATACCCGACTGCCTTTGAGCGTCAGAATTTTTTTAGTGCTTTAAAGGGAGATTTCACCCCCATGGACGGGTGGTAAGAGATTATGTTGGTGGTTGCGATGTGACTTATTAGTGTAGGTTTACAGCAGCAGTAAGTAGAATTTGATACCCGACTGCCTTTGAGCGTCAGATTTTTTTTAGTGCTTTAAAGGGAGATTTCACCCCATGGACGGCCGGTAAGAGATTGTGTTGGTGGTTGCGATGTGACTTATTAGTGTAGGTTTACAGCAGCTGCATTTAGAATTTGATACCCGACTGCCTTTGAGCGTCAGATTTTTTTTAGTGCTTTAAAGGGAGATTTCACCCCCATGGACGGCCGGTAAGAGATTGTGTTGGTGGTTGCGATGTGACTTATTAGTGTAGGTTTACAGCAGCTGCATTTAGAATTTGATACCCGACTGCCTTTGAGCGTCAGATTTTTTTTAGTGCTTTAAAGGGAGATTTCACCCCCATGGACGGCCGGTAAGAGATTCTGTTGGTGGTTGCGATGTGACTTATTAGTGTAGGTTTACAGCAGCTGCATTTAGAATTTGATACCCGACTGCCTTTGAGCGTCAGAATTTTTTTAGTGCTTTAAAGGGAGATTTCACCCCCATGGACGGGTGGTAAGAGATTATGTTGGTGGTTGCGATGTGACTTATTAGTGTAGGTTTACAGCAGCAGTAAGTAGAATTTGATACCCGACTGCCTTTGAGCGTCAGATTTTTTTTAGTGCTTTAAAGGGAGATTTCACCCCATGGACGGCCGGTAAGAGATTGTGTTGGTGGTTGCGATGTGACTTATTAGTGTAGGTTTACAGCAGCAGTAAGTAGAATTTGATACCCGACTGCCTTTGATCGTCAGAATTTTTTTAGTGCTTTAAAGGGAGATTTCACCCCCATGGACGGGCGGTAAGAGATTGTGTTGGTGGTTGCGATGTGACTTATTAGTGTAGGTTTACAGCAGCAGTAGTTAGAATTTGATACGCGACTGCCTTTGAGCGTCAGATTTTTTTTAGTGCTTTAAAGGGAGATTTCACCCCATGGACGGCCGGTAAGAGATTCTGTTGGTGGTTGCGATGTGACTTAATAGTGTAGGTTTACAGCAGCTGTAGTTAGAATTTGATACCCGACTGCCTTTGATCGTCAGAATTTTTTTAGTGCTTTAAAGGGAGATTTCACGCCCATGGACGGCCGGTAAGAGATTCTGTTGGTGGTTGCGATGTGACTTATTAGTGTAGGTTTACAGCAGCTGCATTTAGAATTTGATACCCGACTGCCTTTGAGCGTCAGAATTTTTTTAGTGCTTTAAAGGGAGATTTCACGCCCATGGACGGCCGGTAAGAGATTCTGTTGGTGGTTGCGATGTGACTTATTAGTGTAGGTTTACAGCAGCTGCATTTAGAATTTGATACCCGACTGCCTTTGAGCGTCAGAATTTTTTTAGTGCTTTAAAGGGAGATTTCACCCCCATGGACGGGTGGTAAGAGATTATGTTGGTGGTTGCGATGTGACTTATTAGTGTAGGTTTACAGCAGCAGTAGGTAGAATTTGATACCCGACTGCCTTTGAGCGTCAGATTTTTTTTAGTGCTTTAAAGGGAGATTTCACCCCATGGACGGCCGGTAAGAGATTCTGTTGGTGGTTGCGATGTGACTTAATAGTGTAGGTTTACAGCAGCTGTAGTTAGAATTTGATACCCGACTGCCTTTGATCGTCAGAATGTTTTTAGTGCTTTAAAGGGAGATTTCACGCCCATGGACGGCCGGTAAGAGATTCTGTTGGTGGTTGCGATGTGACTTAATAGTGTAGGTTTACAGCAGCTGTAGTTAGAATTTGATACCCGACTGCCTTTGATCGTCAGAATTTTTTTAGTGCTTTAAAGGGAGATTTCACCCCCATGGACGGGTGGTAAGAGATTCTGTTGGTGGTTGCGATGTGACTTAATAGTGTAGGTTTACAGCAGCTGTAGTTAGAATTTGATACCCGACTGCCTTTGAGCGTCAGATTTTTTTTAGTGCTTTAAAGGGAGATTTCACCCCATGGACGGCCGGTAAGAGATTCTGTTGGTGGTTGCGATGTGACTTAATAGTGTAGGTTTACAGCAGCTGCATTTAGAATTTGATACCCGACTGCCTTTGAGCGTCAGAATTTTTTTAGTGCTTTAAAGGGAGATTTCACGCCCATGGACGGCCGGTAAGAGATTCTGTTGGTGGTTGCGATGTGACTTATTAGTGTAGGTTTACAGCAGCTGCATTTAGAATTTGATACCCGACTGCCTTTGAGCGTCAGAATTTTTTTAGTGCTTTAAAGGGAGATTTCACCCCCATGGACGGGTGGTAAGAGATTATGTTGGTGGTTGCGATGTGACTTATTAGTGTAGGTTTACAGCAGCTGCATTTAGAATTTGATACCCGACTGCCTTTGAGCGTCAGAATTTTTTTAGTGCTTTAAAGGGAGATTTCACCCCCATGGACGGGTGGTAAGAGATTCTGTTGGTGGTTGCGATGTGACTTATTAGTGTAGGTTTACAGCAGCAGTAGTTAGAATTTGATACCCGACTGCCTTTGATCGTCAGAATTTTTTTAGTGCTTTAAAGGGAGATTTCACGCCCATGGACGGCCGGTAAGAGATTCTGTTGGTGGTTGCGATGTGACTTAATAGTGTAGGTTTACAGCAGCTGTAGTTAGAATTTGATACCCGACTGCCTTTGAGCGTCAGAATTTTTTTAGTGCTTTAAAGGGAGATTTCACCCCCATGGACGGGTGGTAAGAGATTCTGTTGGTGGTTGCGATGTGACTTAATAGTGTAGGTTTACAGCAGCTGTAGTTAGAATTTGATACCCGACTGCCTTTGATCGTCAGAATTTTTTTAGTGCTTTAAAGGGAGATTTCACCCCATGGACGGCCGGTAAGAGATTCTGTTGGTGGTTGCGATGTGACTTAATAGTGTAGGTTTACAGCAGCTGTAGTTAGAATTTGATACCCGACTGCCTTTGATCGTCAGAATTTTTTTAGTGCTTTAAAGGGAGATTTCACGCCCATGGACGGCCGGTAAGAGATTCTGTTGGTGGTTGCGATGTGACTTATTAGTGTAGGTTTACAGCAGCTGCATTTAGAATTTGATACCCGACTGCCTTTGAGCGTCAGAATTTTTTTAGTGCTTTAAAGGGAGATTTCACCCCCATGGACGGGTGGTAAGAGATAATGTTGGTGGTTGCGATGTGACTTATTAGTGTAGGTTTACAGCAGCTGCATTTAGAATTTGATACCCGACTGCCTTTGAGCGTCAGAATTTTTTTAGTGCTTTAAAGGGAGATTTCACGCCCATGGACGGCCGGTAAGAGATTCTGTTGGTGGTTGCGATGTGACTTATTAGTGTAGGTTTACAGCAGCTGCATTTAGAATTTGATACCCGACTGCCTTTGATCGTCAGAATTTTTTTAGTGCTTTAAAGGGAGATTTCACGCCCATGGACGGCCGGTAAGAGATTCTGTTGGTGGTTGCGATGTGACTTAATAGTGTAGGTTTACAGCAGCTGTAGTTAGAATTTGATACCCGACTGCCTTTGAGCGTCAGAATTTTTTTAGTGCTTTAAAGGGAGATTTCACCCCCATGGACGGGTGGTAAGAGATTCTGTTGGTGGTTGCGATGTGACTTAATAGTGTAGGTTTACAGCAGCTGTAGTTAGAATTTGATACCCGACTGCCTTTGATCGTCAGAATTTTTTTAGTGCTTTAAAGGGAGATTTCACGCCCATGGACGGCCGGTAAGAGATTCTGTTGGTGGTTGCGATGTGACTTATTAGTGTAGGTTTACAGCAGCTGCATTTAGAATTTGATACCCGACTGCCTTTGAGCGTCAGAATTTTTTTAGTGCTTTAAAGGGAGATTTCACCCCCATGGACGGGTGGTAAGAGATTATGTTGGTGGTTGCGATGTGACTTATTAGTGTAGGTTTACAGCAGCTGCATTTAGAATTTGATACCCGACTGCCTTTGAGCGTCAGAATTTTTTTAGTGCTTTAAAGGGAGATTTCACCCCCATGGACGGGTGGTAAGAGATTCTGTTGGTGGTTGCGATGTGACTTAATAGTGTAGGTTTACAGCAGCTGTAGTTAGAATTTGATACCCGACTGCCTTTGATCGTCAGAATTTTTTTAGTGCTTTAAAGGGAGATTTCACGCCCATGGACGGCCGGTAAGAGATTCTGTTGGTGGTTGCGATGTGACTTAATAGTGTAGGTTTACAGCAGCTGTAGTTAGAATTTGATACCCGACTGCCTTTGAGCGTCAGAATTTTTTTAGTGCTTTAAAGGGAGATTTCACCCCCATGGACGGGTGGTAAGAGATTCTGTTGGTGGTTGCGATGTGACTTAATAGTGTAGGTTTACAGCAGCTGTAGTTAGAATTTGATACCCGACTGCCTTTGATCGTCAGAATTTTTTTAGTGCTTTAAAGGGAGATTTCACGCCCATGGACGGCCGGTAAGAGATTCTGTTGGTGGTTGCGATGTGACTTAATAGTGTAGGTTTACAGCAGCTGTAGTTAGAATTTGATACCCGACTGCCTTTGATCGTCAGAATTTTTTTAGTGCTTTAAAGGGAGATTTCACGCCCATGGACGGCCGGTAAGAGATTCTGTTGGTGGTTGCGATGTGACTTAATAGTGTAGGTTTACAGCAGCTGTAGTTAGAATTTGATACCCGACTGCCTTTGAGCGTCAGAATTTTTTTAGTGCTTTAAAGGGAGATTTCACCCCCATGGACGGGTGGTAAGAGATTCTGTTGGTGGTTGCGATGTGACTTAATAGTGTAGGTTTACAGCAGCTGTAGTTAGAATTTGATACCCGACTGCCTTTGATCGTCAGAATTTTTTTAGTGCTTTAAAGGGAGATTTCACGCCCATGGACGGCCGGTAAGAGATTCTGTTGGTGGTTGCGATGTGACTTAATAGTGTAGGTTTACAGCAGCAGTAGTTAGAATTTGATACCCGACTGCCTTTGATCGTCAGAATTTTTTTAGTGCTTTAAAGGGAGATTTCACGCCCATGGACGGCCGGTAAGAGATTCTGTTGGTGGTTGCGATGTGACTTAATAGTGTAGGTTTACAGCAGCTGTAGTTAGAATTTGATACCCGACTGCCTTTGAGCGTCAGAATTTTTTTAGTGCTTTAAAGGGAGATTTCACCCCCATGGACGGGTGGTAAGAGATTCTGTTGGTGGTTGCGATGTGACTTAATAGTGTAGGTTTACAGCAGCTGTAGTTAGAATTTGATACCCGACTGCCTTTGATCGTCAGAATTTTTTTAGTGCTTTAAAGGGAGATTTCACGCCCATGGACGGCCGGTAAGAGATTCTGTTGGTGGTTGCGATGTGACTTAATAGTGTAGGTTTACAGCAGCTGTAGTTAGAATTTGATACCCGACTGCCTTTGAGCGTCAGAATTTTTTTAGTGCTTTAAAGGGAGATTTCACCCCCATGGACGGGTGGTAAGAGATTCTGTTGGTGGTTGCGATGTGACTTAATAGTGTAGGTTTACAGCAGCTGTAGTTAGAATTTGATACCCGACTGCCTTTGAGCGTCAGAATTTTTTTAGTGCTTTAAAGGGAGATTTCACCCCATGGACGGCCGGTAAGAGATTCTGTTGGTGGTTGCGATGTGACTTAATAGTGTAGGTTTACAGCAGCTGTAGTTAGAATTTGATACCCGACTGCCTTTGATCGTCAGAATTTTTTTAGTGCTTTAAAGGGAGATTTCACGCCCATGGACGGCCGGTAAGAGATTCTGTTGGTGGTTGCGATGTGACTTATTAGTGTAGGTTTACAGCAGCTGCATTTAGAATTTGATACCCGACTGCCTTTGAGCGTCAGAATTTTTTTAGTGCTTTAAAGGGAGATTTCACGCCCATGGACGGCCGGTAAGAGATTCTGTTGGTGGTTGCGATGTGACTTATTAGTGTAGGTTTACAGCAGCTGCATTTAGAATTTGATACCCGACTGCCTTTGAGCGTCAGAATTTTTTTAGTGCTTTAAAGGGAGATTTCACCCCCATGGACGGGTGGTAAGAGATTATGTTGGTGGTTGCGATGTGACTTATTAGTGTAGGTTTACAGCAGCTGCATTTAGAATTTGATACCCGACTGCCTTTGAGCGTCAGAATTTTTTTAGTGCTTTAAAGGGAGATTTCACGCCCATGGACGGCCGGTAAGAGATTCTGTTGGTGGTTGCGATGTGACTTATTAGTGTAGGTTTACAGCAGCTGCATTTAGAATTTGATACCCGACTGCCTTTGAGCGTCAGAATTTTTTTAGTGCTTTAAAGGGAGATTTCACCCCCATGGACGGGTGGTAAGAGATTATGTTGGTGGTTGCGATGTGACTTATTAGTGTAGGTTTACAGCAGCTGCATTTAGAATTTGATACCCGACTGCCTTTGAGCGTCAGAATTTTTTTAGTGCTTTAAAGGGAGATTTCACGCCCATGGACGGCCGGTAAGAGATTCTGTTGGTGGTTGCGATGTGACTTATTAGTGTAGGTTTACAGCAGCTGCATTTAGAATTTGATACCCGACTGCCTTTGATCGTCAGAATTTTTTTAGTGCTTTAAAGGGAGATTTCACGCCCATGGACGGCCGGTAAGAGATTCTGTTGGTGGTTGCGATGTGACTTATTAGTGTAGGTTTACAGCAGCTGCATTTAGAATTTGATACCCGACTGCCTTTGAGCGTCAGAATTTTTTTAGTGCTTTAAAGGGAGATTTCACCCCCATGGACGGGTGGTAAGAGATTATGTTGGTGGTTGCGATGTGACTTATTAGTGTAGGTTTACAGCAGCTGCATTTAGAATTTGATACCCGACTGCCTTTGAGCGTCAGAATTTTTTTAGTGCTTTAAAGGGAGATTTCACCCCCATGGACGGGTGGTAAGAGATTCTGTTGGTGGTTGCGATGTGACTTAATAGTGTAGGTTTACAGCAGCTGTAGTTAGAATTTGATACCCGACTGCCTTTGATCGTCAGAATTTTTTTAGTGCTTTAAAGGGAGATTTCACGCCCATGGACGGCCGGTAAGAGATTCTGTTGGTGGTTGCGATGTGACTTAATAGTGTAGGTTTACAGCAGCTGTAGTTAGAATTTGATACCCGACTGCCTTTGAGCGTCAGAATTTTTTTAGTGCTTTAAAGGGAGATTTCACCCCCATGGACGGGTGGTAAGAGATTCTGTTGGTGGTTGCGATGTGACTTAATAGTGTAGGTTTACAGCAGCTGTAGTTAGAATTTGATACCCGACTGCCTTTGATCGTCAGAATTTTTTTAGTGCTTTAAAGGGAGATTTCACGCCCATGGACGGCCGGTAAGAGATTCTGTTGGTGGTTGCGATGTGACTTAATAGTGTAGGTTTACAGCAGCTGTAGTTAGAATTTGATACCCGACTGCCTTTGATCGTCAGAATTTTTTTAGTGCTTTAAAGGGAGATTTCACGCCCATGGACGGCCGGTAAGAGATTCTGTTGGTGGTTGCGATGTGACTTAATAGTGTAGGTTTACAGCAGCTGTAGTTAGAATTTGATACCCGACTGCCTTTGAGCGTCAGAATTTTTTTAGTGCTTTAAAGGGAGATTTCACCCCCATGGACGGGTGGTAAGAGATTCTGTTGGTGGTTGCGATGTGACTTAATAGTGTAGGTTTACAGCAGCTGTAGTTAGAATTTGATACCCGACTGCCTTTGATCGTCAGAATTTTTTTAGTGCTTTAAAGGGAGATTTCACCCCCATGGACGGGTGGTAAGAGATTCTGTTGGTGGTTGCGATGTGACTTAATAGTGTAGGTTTACAGCAGCTGTAGTTAGAATTTGATACCCGACTGCCTTTGATCGTCAGAATTTTTTTAGTGCTTTAAAGGGAGATTTCACGCCCATGGACGGCCGGTAAGAGATTCTGTTGGTGGTTGCGATGTGACTTAATAGTGTAGGTTTACAGCAGCTGTAGTTAGAATTTGATACCCGACTGCCTTTGATCGTCAGAATTTTTTTAGTGCTTTAAAGGGAGATTTCACGCCCATGGACGGCCGGTAAGAGATTCTGTTGGTGGTTGCGATGTGACTTAATAGTGTAGGTTTACAGCAGCTGTAGTTAGAATTTGATACCCGACTGCCTTTGAGCGTCAGAATTTTTTTAGTGCTTTAAAGGGAGATTTCACCCCCATGGACGGGTGGTAAGAGATTCTGTTGGTGGTTGCGATGTGACTTAATAGTGTAGGTTTACAGCAGCTGTAGTTAGAATTTGATACCCGACTGCCTTTGATCGTCAGAATTTTTTTAGTGCTTTAAAGGGAGATTTCACGCCCATGGACGGCCGGTAAGAGATTCTGTTGGTGGTTGCGATGTGACTTAATAGTGTAGGTTTACAGCAGCAGTAGTTAGAATTTGATACCCGACTGCCTTTGATCGTCAGAATTTTTTTAGTGCTTTAAAGGGAGATTTCACGCCCATGGACGGCCGGTAAGAGATTCTGTTGGTGGTTGCGATGTGACTTAATAGTGTAGGTTTACAGCAGCTGTAGTTAGAATTTGATACCCGACTGCCTTTGAGCGTCAGAATTTTTTTAGTGCTTTAAAGGGAGATTTCACCCCCATGGACGGGTGGTAAGAGATTCTGTTGGTGGTTGCGATGTGACTTAATAGTGTAGGTTTACAGCAGCTGTAGTTAGAATTTGATACCCGACTGCCTTTGATCGTCAGAATTTTTTTAGTGCTTTAAAGGGAGATTTCACGCCCATGGACGGCCGGTAAGAGATTCTGTTGGTGGTTGCGATGTGACTTAATAGTGTAGGTTTACAGCAGCTGTAGTTAGAATTTGATACCCGACTGCCTTTGAGCGTCAGAATTTTTTTAGTGCTTTAAAGGGAGATTTCACCCCCATGGACGGGTGGTAAGAGATTCTGTTGGTGGTTGCGATGTGACTTAATAGTGTAGGTTTACAGCAGCTGTAGTTAGAATTTGATACCCGACTGCCTTTGAGCGTCAGAATTTTTTTAGTGCTTTAAAGGGAGATTTCACCCCATGGACGGCCGGTAAGAGATTCTGTTGGTGGTTGCGATGTGACTTAATAGTGTAGGTTTACAGCAGCTGTAGTTAGAATTTGATACCCGACTGCCTTTGATCGTCAGAATTTTTTTAGTGCTTTAAAGGGAGATTTCACGCCCATGGACGGCCGGTAAGAGATTCTGTTGGTGGTTGCGATGTGACTTATTAGTGTAGGTTTACAGCAGCTGCATTTAGAATTTGATACCCGACTGCCTTTGAGCGTCAGAATTTTTTTAGTGCTTTAAAGGGAGATTTCACGCCCATGGACGGCCGGTAAGAGATTCTGTTGGTGGTTGCGATGTGACTTATTAGTGTAGGTTTACAGCAGCTGCATTTAGAATTTGATACCCGACTGCCTTTGAGCGTCAGAATTTTTTTAGTGCTTTAAAGGGAGATTTCACCCCCATGGACGGGTGGTAAGAGATTATGTTGGTGGTTGCGATGTGACTTATTAGTGTAGGTTTACAGCAGCTGCATTTAGAATTTGATACCCGACTGCCTTTGAGCGTCAGAATTTTTTTAGTGCTTTAAAGGGAGATTTCACGCCCATGGACGGCCGGTAAGAGATTCTGTTGGTGGTTGCGATGTGACTTATTAGTGTAGGTTTACAGCAGCTGCATTTAGAATTTGATACCCGACTGCCTTTGAGCGTCAGAATTTTTTTAGTGCTTTAAAGGGAGATTTCACCCCCATGGACGGGTGGTAAGAGATTATGTTGGTGGTTGCGATGTGACTTATTAGTGTAGGTTTACAGCAGCTGCATTTAGAATTTGATACCCGACTGCCTTTGAGCGTCAGAATTTTTTTAGTGCTTTAAAGGGAGATTTCACGCCCATGGACGGCCGGTAAGAGATTCTGTTGGTGGTTGCGATGTGACTTATTAGTGTAGGTTTACAGCAGCTGCATTTAGAATTTGATACCCGACTGCCTTTGATCGTCAGAATTTTTTTAGTGCTTTAAAGGGAGATTTCACGCCCATGGACGGCCGGTAAGAGATTCTGTTGGTGGTTGCGATGTGACTTATTAGTGTAGGTTTACAGCAGCTGCATTTAGAATTTGATACCCGACTGCCTTTGAGCGTCAGAATTTTTTTAGTGCTTTAAAGGGAGATTTCACCCCCATGGACGGGTGGTAAGAGATTATGTTGGTGGTTGCGATGTGACTTATTAGTGTAGGTTTACAGCAGCTGCATTTAGAATTTGATACCCGACTGCCTTTGAGCGTCAGAATTTTTTTAGTGCTTTAAAGGGAGATTTCACCCCCATGGACGGGTGGTAAGAGATTCTGTTGGTGGTTGCGATGTGACTTAATAGTGTAGGTTTACAGCAGCTGTAGTTAGAATTTGATACCCGACTGCCTTTGAGCGTCAGAATTTTTTTAGTGCTTTAAAGGGAGATTTCACCCCCATGGACGGGTGGTAAGAGATTCTGTTGGTGGTTGCGATGTGACTTAATAGTGTAGGTTTACAGCAGCTGTAGTTAGAATTTGATACCCGACTGCCTTTGAGCGTCAGAATTTTTTTAGTGCTTTAAAGGGAGATTTCACCCCATGGACGGCCGGTAAGAGATTCTGTTGGTGGTTGCGATGTGACTTAATAGTGTAGGTTTACAGCAGCTGTAGTTAGAATTTGATACCCGACTGCCTTTGATCGTCAGAATTTTTTTAGTGCTTTAAAGGGAGATTTCACGCCCATGGACGGCCGGTAAGAGATTCTGTTGGTGGTTGCGATGTGACTTATTAGTGTAGGTTTACAGCAGCTGCATTTAGAATTTGATACCCGACTGCCTTTGAGCGTCAGAATTTTTTTAGTGCTTTAAAGGGAGATTTCACGCCCATGGACGGCCGGTAAGAGATTCTGTTGGTGGTTGCGATGTGACTTATTAGTGTAGGTTTACAGCAGCTGCATTTAGAATTTGATACCCGACTGCCTTTGAGCGTCAGAATTTTTTTAGTGCTTTAAAGGGAGATTTCACCCCCATGGACGGGTGGTAAGAGATTATGTTGGTGGTTGCGATGTGACTTATTAGTGTAGGTTTACAGCAGCTGCATTTAGAATTTGATACCCGACTGCCTTTGAGCGTCAGAATTTTTTTAGTGCTTTAAAGGGAGATTTCACGCCCATGGACGGCCGGTAAGAGATTCTGTTGGTGGTTGCGATGTGACTTATTAGTGTAGGTTTACAGCAGCTGCATTTAGAATTTGATACCCGACTGCCTTTGAGCGTCAGAATTTTTTTAGTGCTTTAAAGGGAGATTTCACCCCCATGGACGGGTGGTAAGAGATTATGTTGGTGGTTGCGATGTGACTTATTAGTGTAGGTTTACAGCAGCTGCATTTAGAATTTGATACCCGACTGCCTTTGAGCGTCAGAATTTTTTTAGTGCTTTAAAGGGAGATTTCACGCCCATGGACGGCCGGTAAGAGATTCTGTTGGTGGTTGCGATGTGACTTATTAGTGTAGGTTTACAGCAGCTGCATTTAGAATTTGATACCCGACTGCCTTTGATCGTCAGAATTTTTTTAGTGCTTTAAAGGGAGATTTCACGCCCATGGACGGCCGGTAAGAGATTCTGTTGGTGGTTGCGATGTGACTTATTAGTGTAGGTTTACAGCAGCTGCATTTAGAATTTGATACCCGACTGCCTTTGAGCGTCAGAATTTTTTTAGTGCTTTAAAGGGAGATTTCACCCCCATGGACGGGTGGTAAGAGATTATGTTGGTGGTTGCGATGTGACTTATTAGTGTAGGTTTACAGCAGCTGCATTTAGAATTTGATACCCGACTGCCTTTGAGCGTCAGAATTTTTTTAGTGCTTTAAAGGGAGATTTCACCCCCATGGACGGGTGGTAAGAGATTCTGTTGGTGGTTGCGATGTGACTTAATAGTGTAGGTTTACAGCAGCTGTAGTTAGAATTTGATACCCGACTGCCTTTGATCGTCAGAATTTTTTTAGTGCTTTAAAGGGAGATTTCACGCCCATGGACGGCCGGTAAGAGATTCTGTTGGTGGTTGCGATGTGACTTAATAGTGTAGGTTTACAGCAGCTGTAGTTAGAATTTGATACCCGACTGCCTTTGAGCGTCAGAATTTTTTTAGTGCTTTAAAGGGAGATTTCACCCCCATGGACGGGTGGTAAGAGATTCTGTTGGTGGTTGCGATGTGACTTAATAGTGTAGGTTTACAGCAGCTGTAGTTAGAATTTGATACCCGACTGCCTTTGATCGTCAGAATTTTTTTAGTGCTTTAAAGGGAGATTTCACGCCCATGGACGGCCGGTAAGAGATTCTGTTGGTGGTTGCGATGTGACTTAATAGTGTAGGTTTACAGCAGCTGTAGTTAGAATTTGATACCCGACTGCCTTTGATCCTCAGAATTTTTTTAGTGCTTTAAAGGGAGATTTCACGCCCATGGACGGCCGGTAAGAGATTCTGTTGGTGGTTGCGATGTGACTTAATAGTGTAGGTTTACAGCAGCTGTAGTTAGAATTTGATACCCGACTGCCTTTGAGCGTCAGAATTTTTTTAGTGCTTTAAAGGGAGATTTCACCCCCATGGACGGGTGGTAAGAGATTCTGTTGGTGGTTGCGATGTGACTTAATAGTGTAGGTTTACAGCAGCTGTAGTTAGAATTTGATACCCGACTGCCTTTGATCGTCAGAATTTTTTTAGTGCTTTAAAGGGAGATTTCACGCCCATGGACGGCCGGTAAGAGATTCTGTTGGTGGTTGCGATGTGACTTAATAGTGTAGGTTTACAGCAGCAGTAGTTAGAATTTGATACCCGACTGCCTTTGATCGTCAGAATTTTTTTAGTGCTTTAAAGGGAGATTTCACGCCCATGGACGGCCGGTAAGAGATTCTGTTGGTGGTTGCGATGTGACTTAATAGTGTAGGTTTACAGCAGCTGTAGTTAGAATTTGATACCCGACTGCCTTTGAGCGTCAGAATTTTTTTAGTGCTTTAAAGGGAGATTTCACCCCCATGGACGGGTGGTAAGAGATTCTGTTGGTGGTTGCGATGTGACTTAATAGTGTAGGTTTACAGCAGCTGTAGTTAGAATTTGATACCCGACTGCCTTTGATCGTCAGAATTTTTTTAGTGCTTTAAAGGGAGATTTCACGCCCATGGACGGCCGGTAAGAGATTCTGTTGGTGGTTGCGATGTGACTTAATAGTGTAGGTTTACAGCAGCTGTAGTTAGAATTTGATACCCGACTGCCTTTGATCGTCAGAATTTTTTTAGTGCTTTAAAGGGAGATTTCACCCCCATGGACGGGTGGTAAGAGATTCTGTTGGTGGTTGCGATGTGACTTAATAGTGTAGGTTTACAGCAGCTGTAGTTAGAATTTGATACCCGACTGCCTTTGAGCGTCAGAATTTTTTTAGTGCTTTAAAGGGAGATTTCACCCCATGGACGGCCGGTAAGAGATTCTGTTGGTGGTTGCGATGTGACTTAATAGTGTAGGTTTACAGCAGCTGTAGTTAGAATTTGATACCCGACTGCCTTTGATCGTCAGAATTTTTTTAGTGCTTTAAAGGGAGATTTCACGCCCATGGACGGCCGGTAAGAGATTCTGTTGGTGGTTGCGATGTGACTTATTAGTGTAGGTTTACAGCAGCTGCATTTAGAATTTGATACCCGACTGCCTTTGAGCGTCAGAATTTTTTTAGTGCTTTAAAGGGAGATTTCACGCCCATGGACGGCCGGTAAGAGATTCTGTTGGTGGTTGCGATGTGACTTATTAGTGTAGGTTTACAGCAGCTGCATTTAGAATTTGATACCCGACTGCCTTTGAGCGTCAGAATTTTTTTAGTGCTTTAAAGGGAGATTTCACCCCCATGGACGGGTGGTAAGAGATTATGTTGGTGGTTGCGATGTGACTTATTAGTGTAGGTTTACAGCAGCTGCATTTAGAATTTGATACCCGACTGCCTTTGAGCGTCAGAATTTTTTTAGTGCTTTAAAGGGAGATTTCACCCCCATGGACGGGTGGTAAGAGATTCTGTTGGTGGTTGCGATGTGACTTATTAGTGTAGGTTTACAGCAGCAGTAGTTAGAATTTGATACCCGACTGCCTTTGATCGTCAGAATTTTTTTAGTGCTTTAAAGGGAGATTTCACGCCCATGGACGGCCGGTAAGAGATTCTGTTGGTGGTTGCGATGTGACTTAATAGTGTAGGTTTACAGCAGCTGCATTTAGAATTTGATACCCGACTGCCTTTGAGCGTCAGAATTTTTTTAGTGCTTTAAAGGGAGATTTCACCCCCATGGACGGGTGGTAAGAGATTCTGTTGGTGGTTGCGATGTGACTTATTAGTGTAGGTTTACAGCAGCAGTAGTTAGAATTTGATACCCGACTGCCTTTGATCGTCAGAATTTTTTTAGTGCTTTAAAGGGAGATTTCACGCCCATGGACGGCCGGTAAGAGATTCTGTTGGTGGTTGCGATGTGACTTAATAGTGTAGGTTTACAGCAGCTGTAGTTAGAATTTGATACCCGACTGCCTTTGAGCGTCAGAATTTTTTTAGTGCTTTAAAGGGAGATTTCACCCCCATGGACGGGTGGTAAGAGATTCTGTTGGTGGTTGCGATGTGACTTATTAGTGTAGGTTTACAGCAGCAGTAGTTAGAATTTGATACCCGACTGCCTTTGATCGTCAGAATTTTTTTAGTGCTTTAAAGGGAGATTTCACGCCCATGGACGGCCGGTAAGAGATTCTGTTGGTGGTTGCGATGTGACTTAATAGTGTAGGTTTACAGCAGCTGTAGTTAGAATTTGATACCCGACTGCCTTTGATCGTCAGAATTTTTTTAGTGCTTTAAAGGGAGATTTCACGCCCATGGACGGGTGGTAAGAGATTCTGTTGGTGGTTGCGATGTGACTTAATAGTGTAGGTTTACAGCAGCTGTAGTTAGAATTTGATACCCGACTGCCTTTGATCGTCAGAATTTTTTTAGTGCTTTAAAGGGAGATTTCACCCCCATGGACGGGTGGTAAGAGATTCTGTTGGTGGTTGCGATGTGACTTAATAGTGTAGGTTTACAGCAGCAGTAGTTAGAATTTGATACCCGACTGCCTTTGATCGTCAGAATTTTTTTAGTGCTTTAAAGGGAGATTTCACGCCCATGGACGGCCGGTAAGAGATTCTGTTGGTGGTTGCGATGTGACTTAATAGTGTAGGTTTACAGCAGCTGTAGTTAGAATTTGATACCCGACTGCCTTTGATCGTCAGAATTTTTTTAGTGCTTTAAAGGGAGATTTCACCCCCATGGACGGGTGGTAAGAGATTCTGTTGGTGGTTGCGATGTGACTTATTAGTGTAGGTTTACAGCAGCTGCATTTAGAATTTGATACCCGACTGCCTTTGAGCGTCAGATTTTTTTTAGTGCTTTAAAGGGAGATTTCACCCCATGGACGGCCGGTAAGAGATTCTGTTGGTGGTTGCGATGTGACTTAATAGTGTAGGTTTACAGCAGCAGTAGTTAGAATTTGATACCCGACTGCCTTTGATCGTCAGAATTTTTTTAGTGCTTTAAAGGGAGATTTCACGCCCATGGACGGCCGGTAAGAGATTCTGTTGGTGGTTGCGATGTGACTTAATAGTGTAGGTTTACAGCAGCTGTAGTTAGAATTTGATACCCGACTGCCTTTGATCGTCAGAATTTTTTTAGTGCTTTAAAGGGAGATTTCACGCCCATGGACGGCCGGTAAGAGATTCTGTTGGTGGTTGCGATGTGACTTATTAGTGTAGGTTTACAGCAGCTGCATTTAGAATTTGATACCCGACTGCCTTTGAGCGTCAGAATCGTTTTAGTGCTTTAAAGGGAGATTTCACCCCCATGGACGGGCGGTAAGAGATTCTGTTGGTGGTTGCGATGTGACTTATTAGTGTAGGTTTACAGCAGCTGCATTTAGAATTTGATACCCGACTGCCTTTGAGCGTCAGAATCGTTTTAGTGCTTTAAAGGGAGATTTCACCCCCATGGACGGGCGGTAAGAGATTCTGTTGGTGGTTGCGATGTGACTTATTAGTGTAGGTTTACAGCAGCTGCATTTAGAATTTGATACCCGACTGCCTTTGAGCGTCAGAATTTTTTTAGTGCTTTAAAGGGAGATTTCACCCCCATGAACCGTGTAAGAGAGTTTGTTACTGGCTGCGTTGTGGCATATTTATGTAAATTTAGTATACGTGTTGTTACAAGTTTCTACCAGATTGCGGTTATAAATGTTATTTTTTCTTGCCTAGAGGGAGAGTTCACCCCTTCGAGGCAGACGTCATTAGTCATACTTATTTAATTTTCATGAAACATGTTTATTATTACTATAATTCTAATAAATGTGTTATATATTGCTTTTATCATGAACCCGCACGCCTATGGTCATTCGGGCATTTCCGTGATTTGGGCTACTGAGTTAGAGCTGCTAACTTCACGCCGGTGATTCTGTCTGTATGTGGGAAAATGTAAATCTGACACGACTGAGGAAGATGTGAAGAAATATCTACAAACGAAAATTGCTAACGGAAACGTAACTGTGGAAAATCTTAAATCGTTGGGTTCAAATTCGGCTTTTTGCGTGGGAATTGAAAGAGAGCGGGAAGAACAGTTTTATGACCCTCAGCTGTGGCCAAGAGGAATAATTGTGAGGCGATATAGGCTTTTTCGAGGTAGTCGAAGGAACTTTAGACAACTCTAGAGTAAAGAGAATCAAAGATGCTCAGCCCCAGCCAACAAATACGCGCAACTATAAATTTGACAAGCATCATAACTCTCAACTACTACAAATAATTCATTTAAATGTATAGAGCTTAATTAGTAAGCTAGATGTAATGGATGTTTTTTTGACGGAACATCGACCACATGTTTTGTGTCCTGGATGAATTCTGATAGCATTTTAGTAGCAAATCTGGAAGGTTATCATAGAGCAGCACATATGACACGAGTACAGCATACGCATGGCGGTTGTATTATTTTTGTAAGAGTGGATGTAGTTTATAAAGAAGTGTCATATATACAGAAATATAATGTAGAGCTGCAGTTTGAGTGTTGTGCAATAACTCTGCATATTGGAGAGACTGTAACCTCAGTCATAGTAGTGTATAGACTTCCAAACAGCAATGTGGAAATGTTTATGGAGAGACTCTCCGATAGCTTGACTTGCATGCAGGGCCGCCGTCAGCACAGCCAGGGCTCGGGGCAAAATAACACAACGGGCCCACTCCCACTCAATATTTGATGTGTTTTATTTTTGTCAATAGTATTAATATATGGATTAAGGTTTTATGAAAACAAAACTAACTACTGCATTATAATAACAAGAGTTTATTATTTTCCATAAAATAAAACAAACTTACTTATAAACTTATTTAACAATAATTACTTAAGACTTAAGTAATGTTCATAATAACACTAACAGATTTTGAACTATTTTTTATTTACAACAACACTCTTCTTGCCTTCCTTTCTGCGAAAGTTTGAATAATTGAGTCAAAATTCAATGTTCTTGGTAACCTAGACTCAATAGACAACACTCCAAAATTTGACAATCTTTGCTGTCCCATAGTCGATCTCAAACAATTTTTGAGTCTACTATGCCTGTGCTACCGAAACGGGAAGAGTGCAAAATATACGGAGTGCTATACACAAATTAGGAAATAAACTAGTAATTTTTAGCGCTCATAATTTGTTCAGCTACTTCAGAGGTGGCAGTGGAGTGTCCGAGATGTTGCTCTTTGCAATTGATTTTAAATATTTAACCTTCTCCTTTAATTCGGGGCCAACATCCACTTCGTATTCATTTGAGAATCCACCACATACTTCTTCAATTTCTTCGTCATTCATTTCTTGATATTTCCACAAAAATGAGAATTTTTTCTGTATTTCTTTTAGTGCTGTGAATCTGGATGTCAAATTGGCCACTAGGATATCAATTAATTTGTAGAATACTTCGATTCTAAATCGTTCTTCGGGGTCAAACCTGGGTTGGTTAGATTCCGTCTAAGCACTTTCTTTTCGCTTTAAACTCATAACAACATTCATACTTATAAATTTCTCTACACTGTCAGAGTATGATAAAAGTACGTGATATTATTTATTATAGATTGAAATGATTTTTTATTTACATGTATATGTTCAACAAACGTTTTTACGGTATACATTTTTTGATCAACGCTTACTTTAATCGGGCCCCCCGGAAGCGCGGGCCCCGGGGATTTTGCCCCCCTTGCCCCCCTCCCCCTGCCGGCGGGCCTGCTTGCATGTGCACTGCAAGTGATCATGGGATATTATGTGGTGATTTCAATATAGATGGCCAAATCAATACGAATTCTTCTAAACTACTTCGTGATTTGTGCCAATCTTATGGTTTAACTAATAATAATAATAAACCAACAAGAATTTTTACGAATAGAAGTGGGCGTACATCGAAAACGGAGATAGATTACGCTGTGAGTAATTTTCCAGGAAGTGACACTCAAGTGGATATATTATACCCTGCAATATCCGATCATACAGCACAACGTCTAACAGTGTCAATGAGAAGTTTGCCGGTACAGGCAACTAACGATGTCGAATACTGCTCTCGTGAGATGTACTGTACTAATATAGAATATCTAAGATATGCCCTGCTTAGGAATCCTTGGAATATTACGAACACTGGGGATATCGATAGTGCATTCGAACAATTCTTAGAACATTTTTTGTATTATTATGACATAGCGTGCCCACAGAGAAGAATTGTCAACAAATATAATACAAGGTCACCTGAATGGATGAACTTTAGTATTAGAGAATCAAGTAGGCAGTTAAGAGAACTTCAGGCGATACTAAAGTACACTGACTCTAACGAACACATTATTAATCTCTACAGGAGGCACAAGCGTCAACACAAACAAATTATCAAGGAACAAAAGCTCTTGTTTTATGATAGAAAGATTATGGCAAGTGCAAATAAATGCAAGACAGTGTGGGGAATTGTTAAGGGAGAAAAGGTTAAAACAGTATCAGCCAATCAAATTAAATTTAAAAATGACGATGGAAGCGAGATCGATGACATCGATACTGCGAATCATTTTGGCAAACATTTCTCCCTCGCCACTTAAGCCAAATTAATTAAGGAGTTTGGTAGAGATGAGAGTATCACCTGTACAGTGAGTGCGCCATATTGTGAGAGTATGTTTTTCCATCCTGTGAACGAAACCGACATTACAAATACCCTCATTCGTCTGAAGAATCGACCGTCGTGTGGCTTGGATGGAGTACCTGTGACAGTACTGAAAGAAATAGTTGACATTATTAGTGTCCCATTGGCCAACCTCATAAATATGTCGGTAGAAACAGGGATTTTTCCGGCAGCACTGAAGACTGCGCGAGTGATACCTGTGCCTAAAAAGAACGCCGGAAATCTGCTAGATGATTATCGCCCCATCTCAGTGTTGAACGCATTCTCCAAGATTTATGAGTCGATCATGTATGTACGCATCCTTGACTACTTGGAGAAGAACGATATTATTAGTGACTGTCAGCACGGATTTCGTCCAGGAAGATCCACAGAGACGGCGTGCATCGAGTTTGTGGAATATATTAGAAGGAATCAGGATGACAAAAAATGTGTAGTTGGGTTGTTTTTTGACTTCACTGCTGCGTTTGACTCGGTACGGAGCAGCTTTGTTGAGGAAAAATTGAACGCGATTGGCATCAGGGGTAATGTGCTGAGGTTAATATTGTCATTTTTGGAACACAGGCATATGGTTGTGGATGTGAATGGTTCAAAATCTGAACTGTATGAGGTGAATCTCGGTGTGGCTCAGGGCTCTATCCTGGGACCCCTAATATTCGTACTTTTCATTAACGACATGAGATCGTATGTAAAGGATGGCCACCTAATCAATTATGACAACGATCTTCAGCTGAAGATAGAAAGTGTAGTGCGCACATTTGAAACATGGTGTAGGCAGAACAAAATAATATTAAATAGTAAAAAGACTGCAATTGTGAAATTTCCTGTTAGGGACAATATCTCTATTACAATTCCGGGTGAGGCTGGGTGTGCTAACTTTCTGGGAACATGTTTGGATTCGAATATGAATTGGTCCATTCAGGTTCAAAACATAATCTCTACAATTAATAAAAGTTTTTATGCAATAATGAAATTAAAAAACTGTCTTGATACTAGTGGCCTATTGGATATTTATTATGCCATGGTATACTGTCATCTGTCGTATCAAATTGTTGTGTGGGGCAGGGCAACTGAGATCAACAGACTTTTTATAGTGCAAAAAAGAGTGATCCGATTGATTTTTAACTTGAAACATAGAGAAACTTGTAGTGATACTTTTCGCCGATATAGTATATTGACCCTGCCCAGTATATATCTATATAAGTGCGCAATTCTTGCTTACGAGAGACGTCAAACTTTGATTACAAACTCTCACTATAATGATTATGAGACTCGCAATCGGAGGTGTTTGTGTGTTCCCTTGCATCGAACAGCCGCATATGAGAAGTCTCCTCGGTATTCATGCATTCGGGTGTACGACCGCCTTCCGGAAGATCTGAAAACCCTCAATTCTAAGAAAACCTTTAAGGAGAAACTGAAACAATTAATTTGTTTATCTGTTGTGATTTATTTGTTATGTAAGTAATGTTTGAATTCGATGACGAAACTTATACCCTAATATTGTGGTCTTATAGTGAATAAATTATTATTATTATTATTATTATTATTATTATTCATTACATATTATTCATTCGATTCTGAGAGTTCATGAAGTGAAGTCGTGTTAAATTGTGCTCCGCTTGTTTCGTGTGTTTGTCGGACGTGAAGTGCGTTAACGCTTTCGTTCCTGCGATCGGGACCTGTATATGAATGTAGTGAGTACATTAATTAACATTTTATTAGAAAAAAAACAGGGAGTTCAGTGATATTTTGATGTATTTATTAAATATAATGCACTAGAGGTACACTGAGATTCATATATTGGCGATAAAGAAGTTCTTTTTGCGTTAGAAAAAGTCTGTTTCAAGTGTTTTGCTGGTCGTGACAAAAATTCTTTAAAAAGTGTCTTATCGTAAAAACGGTCAATAACCTTTTCGTCGAGTCCGGTGTTTTGCATATTAAAAGAAAACATCGTGTTTGATTTGTATAGTAATTACAGATAGAAAGGCAAAGAGAAATGACGAAGTATTGTACAAAATGCGAGGAACCGCTACCTAGCGACGGTAATTACATAATTTGTAATGGTTGTAGTGGTAATCTGCACTACGATTGCACGACAATTAAAAAATCTACGTACAATGCAATGAGCCGGGTTAGGAGAGATGAATGGCGTTGTTCCTTTTGTCGAAAGATAAAAAAACTCGCGGAGATGATGCCAAACAATGATAGCTTGAAACACTTAGAACCCATAATTGATAAGTTGCAAAACACGGTGAATGAAATAGATAAAAAAATTGAAGAATGCGTAAAGAGTCAGTCATTCATTTCCGATCAATTTGATACCATTAGAATAAATCAAGAAAAAATGTCTTTAAAAATGAATGATTTGGAGAAAACAATAATAAATCTTTCTCAATCAAATGGAGAAAAAGATAAGAAAATTGATTCCTTAAGTAGGAGATTAGTCATTTTAGAGCGGCAACTTAAAGATAAGGAAATTGTTATACATGGTGTTCCGGAGGAACCCAATGAAAACTTGAATAATGTTATTAAGAACCTTGCTAATAAATTGAATATTGAATTGGAAGGAGAAAGTATTGAGCACGTGTATAGAATAAAACCTAAAATAAATACGTCTCTTAACAACACTGGCAAGAATAGGGTCACTGCTCCAGAGAGACGCAACAATCCAATTGGTGTGACCTTCACATCGAGCGTAATTCAAAAACAGTTCATTGACAAAAAAAGAACGGTAATAGCATGCGAGGATGTTTTTGGAAGGGGTCAGTCAGGGTCTGTACGTGTTTATCAAATGCTTTCTGATCATTTCAAGAAGCTACTGTGGGAAGCTCGAATGAGAGCCAAAAATAACAACTGGAAATATGTTTGGTTTGCTGGTACTGCTATTAAGGCTAGGAAAAGTGATGGGGCTCATGTTGTTACTGTGTATATGGACAACGATTTAGAAAAACTAACGTAAATTATTACTTTTTTAAATACTTATTTCGTTTTACTTTATTATTGGATCGCTATGATGGACAACTTTTATTTTATTGAGGATGAACTGGAGAATTTAAACAATTTGTCTGTAGATACCTTGGAGGAATGGTGCGGTTTCATGGAGGAGGCCACAGAAAATGCAAAAATAATGCTTCACTTAAATATCAGATCAATCAAGGCCCACTTTGATGAGTTTCTTTGTCTGATTCGGGATACTGTTGACAGAATTGGAATAATAGTGTTGTCAGAAGTTGGGATCTCGGAGGAAGAAAGACTCGCTGCGGATTTTAATTTTGATATAGAGGGTTTCAGCACCACGTACAAATGTCGAAGCAACAGAAAGGGAGGAGGTTTGATAGTATATATAAGAGATTACTTAGAATATGATATGATTGACATCAACACGATGGCTTGTGAATCAATCTTCTTCAGGATTTCCTTGAATGAGGACAGGCACATGCATATTCTTGCAGTGTATAGACCTCCAGTGCTTAACCCCATGGAGTTTTGCAGAAATTACCGCCCTATTGCAATCCTGTCAAGCATAGATAAGATCTTCGAAAGATATGTAGCAGACAAACTGATCGACTACTTAAACAAATACGACATTTTAGACAAATTCCAATTCGGCTATAGGAAAGATCGAAGTACAACCGCCCTTTTGGAGAATTTTACAAATGAAGTCAATAATGCGCTTGACAACATGACGCACGTACTTTGTATTTTTGTTGATTTCAGCAAAGCTTTTGACAGCATAAACCACAACATTTTACTCGATATATTGAACAGACTGGGGATTAGGGGTGATCTGCTGCGTTGGTTAGAAAATTTTCTGGTAGACAGGAAGTTTACCGTAAAAATAAAAAACACTAACAGCAGGACGGAAAGTATAACCCAAGGAGTGCCGCAAGGAAGCATTTTAGGTCCACTACTGTATCTGCTTTATGTTTATGATATTGGACAATGTTTCAACGCATGTCGATACCTCTTGTATGCGGATGATACCATCATTTACGTTAGCCACAGAGAGGTGGAAACAGCAAGCAACATTATGCAAAGTGAGTTCAAGCGATTCCAGGAGTGGGCGTATGGCAGGAACTTACATATAAATTCAGAAAAGACAGTGTTGATGCACATACGCTCCCCGCATCTTGCCGCGCGGTTTCGGCCAGAGGTGACCTTTCACTCCGACGAATGTTTAATTGACGACACTTCCACCTGCACCTGCAGCACACACATTAAAGTTGTGTCTCAGCACAAGTACCTAGGTGTATGGATTGAAAACAATTTCTTGTGGAAGACTCAAACTGTCAAGTTGTTCAAAAAATTGCGGTATTTGAGTGGAAGGTTCTTTTGGTTGAGTGAGTTTCTGCCGGGACATATTTTAAAGATTATTTACAGTGCGTTATTTGAATCAGTTCTCTCATAGGGTATATCGGTTTGGGGACAGGCGTCAGTAGTGCATATCAAAAACATTCAATCCATTCAGGACCGCGTTATAAAGAATGTTGCGTGGGACCTTGTTGGTGTGGACTCTATAAATGGAATGTACAAGCATCAGTCTATCCTTCCGGTGGACAAACTCTTCCTGTACAGACTGGCAACGCGCACTTTTGCCGTCATGAAGCGACTGCCAAGGGTGAACCACGAACATGCTACCAGGTTCAGGGAAGGAGAAGGTGTTGCCAGAGGTGAAATTCAAGTCAACAAGTATGGAGCTAGGAAGTGGGATGTTATGCTGCCGCGGCTATTCAATGCGCTGCCGGAAGACCTGAGGAGGCAACATGCTTTGGGTCTATTTAAGCATGGTCTAAAATTATGGCTGTTGGGTCAAGGAAATAGTCATATAGTCAATATTGGATAGGTATATATTGTGGACTCCTTCATTACTAACTGTTTTACTTTTTTAAATAATCGAATACACACGCCACTGTCAAGCTCGTGGAGCTTAGTGGCTTAATGCATATAATTGAACTTTTACATTGTGTTAATTTAGGAATTTGGTGGTGAATTTGGTATTGTTGTTGTTTTGTTGTTATTATTATGGTTTGTAAAAAATTTTTACTACTGTGGGGGGTGCGGGCGGTGGTCGTTCGATTAGCATTTGCGTGTTGGTGGGGCGACCGCTGTCTGCGCTTCGCGTGAGGAACCCCCGGGGCATTTCTTGGCACTCGCTGCTGGGAGATGTCCTGGATTAAGGTGGAGAGTGTGGAGGCAAAAAAATTAAAAAAAAAAATATTATTATTATTATTATTATTATTATTATTATTATTATACAACAAATGCAGAGATTGCGTTGACATGTAAAAAAAAACTTCTTCATTAAATTTATAAATTCAATCTCTATTAACATTCGTATTATTCTTGTAGGTTCTAGCAGTGGTCTTTCCTTTATTTTCCGACAACATTTCTTATTTAAAATTAAATAGGATAAGGTTACTAATAAAAAACTAAATCTCATAAAATATTTATATTCAACTTAATACCTTATAACAATATCGGTAAAGTAATTCTCTTGCCACATGTGGCTGTAAAAATAAATTGTCCTTTTTACTTTCAAATTACAAATACGAAAAACACATTGCTTTATATATATCATATAGATTCAAAATAAATATTACTCCTTGCTATATTCAAATTTTAACATCGTATAGTTTCAAAGAAATAAAAATTTTCTTTTACGACGCTGAATTTCGCCTCAACAAAGACATTCATTTTCACGAAATGCCTCTGGGGATACAATATCTCGCCAAGCAGAAAACACCTTGATAAGACTGTCACCAATCATCATGTACACGTTGCACATACCACAAATTGGCTATTTGTCCATCAAAAATGCTTATACCTTTACGTATTTAAATATGTTTGAAATCCCTATTAAAATTTTATTTAATAACGTGTTAATAATGCACAGCTAACATTACTAGCAAACATTCCCACGTTGTGCCATTAATGCCTTTTTTTACATCATTAACAATACTCCCATGATTTGTTACATTAATCTACTTATAGCAAAGAAAATAATATTCTTATTCAAAAT
This sequence comes from Amphimallon solstitiale, assembly GCA_963170755.1. Classification (NCBI taxonomy): domain Eukaryota; kingdom Metazoa; phylum Arthropoda; class Insecta; order Coleoptera; family Scarabaeidae; genus Amphimallon; species Amphimallon solstitiale. The sequence goes on along the minus strand of OY720685.1, from coordinate 36,283,638 downwards.
ATTAACAATGTTAAACGCTTTGCTAAAAATGAATATTTTCACATAGCGTCTTTAGCATAATTTATTACAGGAAAACTTACTTATAATGTTTATACATTTCATCAAATTCCTCTTGATTGCTATCTACCATTTTGATAGTAAAAATAAAATAATGAAATTAAACAAAATTACAATGAATTAATTATAATCTAATAAACTACTTATTGAAATTAAAATTACTTATAACATTTAACTAAAAATGATCTTATGCAGTGTATCTATACGCCTGCAATCATGAAACAAAATTTGTTCGTTCGAACAATTTAAAAGATCGGCAGCTTCTTCTCTTTCACCGTCGTTCGCGGCTTTTTATCACTTCCCGGTCATCGAAAAAACCATTCTCCGTCTGCAGCGCCACAATTCACGCACTAATGTTTGTGTTGGCAAGGCCCTGCTCATATTTGATTTATTCAAGTTTTTCCCCTGGTTGAACTATACCTATATTGTTTTTGACAGTTCGAAATCGCACAAAAATACACGCACTCAAATTGTTTATTATTATTAATGTCTATGCACATTCGCGATTCCTTGTCTTGGGTATGTATAATCTTCTTCCATTAACGCCATCCATCATTGTATTTGTAAATGAATTTGTTGCCTTTTTCATCATTGTTTAAATACTTCTTTCTTGCATTGTTTAACACTATTCGTATTTTTCTTTTGCAGACATCTCCTTTTGAAATAACAGGAAAGACATTGCATACGGATTGAATACTTCCTTTTATAATTACTTTGTCAGGAACCTGGACCTTGACAGCTCTATTCCTGTCTTCAAACCACCTTCTCTCGTCTTCGTGTAGGTTAATTTGTATCCAGCTGTTAACAACATTAAACATTGTTTTATCTTTGTAGATTTATTCAGATTAAACCAATTTTATCCCGTTATTTCTGGAATTTTCCTGGATTAAACCGGATTTAACCTGCTATTTCTGAAGTTTTTGTTTTATTATATCGTGTCGAATAAAAAAAGCTTTTTACATATTCCTTTTTTAAAATTATTCTTAGATATGTGTCAGGTATTTATAGTATTGTTAAGTGTGACAATAAAATGTCTAACAGATAACAATCTCTTATAAACTTATTTTATTTATTACGTCTATTCATGATGAAAGAAGTTTTCATGTCGTGAATGTCTAATTTCACCCTTCTCCTACAATTTTACAGCATTCAAATGACTAACTCTTTTCACTGTTCCGTCTTTCATCATCACTTTCTCTCTGTTATTTATTTTTAAGACATTATTAAGCTTGAATAGTGGTTCACTTCTTAATATATTTAGTGCCACTCTTACACAATGCAAATATCTGGTTCGGCCTTTGTGTACTGAAAATGCATCTTGTGCTCCTCGTTTCTATAAATATAGAATACATGAATTTTATTTTCGTGTTTATTTTTATACCTTTCATATAAATTTTATTACAATTTCAATTACCATATACCTATCATCATAATGTTACGCCGTTGCGGTTATGCAACTCATTTTTCAATAATTATACTTACTACTAAAAATTATTTGCTTATTCTATTACTTAATTATCTAGTTATTTTATAATGCCTAACCAATATAGGGATCACGGCAATATGTGTATCTAAGGATACAAAGTAGGTACTTATTTTCTACTAACAAGGTAATAGAAATTGAACGTACAAGTAGTTCAAAAAACACTGCCTCTGCAGGAAGTTTATTGTTGTTTTGCACAAGAATATGGCGTACTTGGACTTCAACTATTTTACATACTTTGGTGCCATCTTGTGAAGGACGTATTAAAGCACATTGATTTTTTGTTCAAAAGATGAAAACTAGCGAGATATCAACAATTCCTGTAGACCACGTGACTACCAAATTAGGCAACCCAATTAACAGCAGTTGGTAGTATTGAATGTTTTATGTAAAATACTCTAGACAGTGGCGCACCATAGATACATATTCCTTTTTCCGTAATGCAGCTACATTTGACTTGTCAACAATGACAGCAGTATTTGTGAATAAAATGTACGCTACTGTCAAATACTAGCGATACGCGAATCTCATAAACGTATGAACACGATAATCACCAGATTTTAGAAAACTACTAATCACGTGGTCTACAATCTTTCTCGATAGCATAGTAGCATTATCGCACAAATTAGAATGAGATGGCGAAGTCAAGCCAAAATTTTTATCCGCGGTTTGTATCGGGTGAAAGCCAATATAGACGGCGCTGGCATCAAAAAATTATAGTTTTCAATAACACTAAGCAAATAGCGGGCGATTCAAAATGTATTTGGTAGCGGGAAATTCAAAATAAAGTTTATTACAAATTAGGGTTTAATACCGCGAGATCAAAAATTATATTGATAAAGGTTTGCCATGGAATGTAAAAATCTGTCTTAAGTTATATCATTAAGTGTCATACTGTCATTATAAGAGAAAATATAATGACAAATATTAATGACAGTGTGACACTTAATGATATAACTTAAGACAGACTTTTACATTCCATAGCAAACCTTTATCAATATAATTTTTGATCTCGCGGTACATGATCACAACACTGTTATCAAATTGCATACTATTTACTAGTTCCCGTAGTAATGAGGAATCATTGCTAGGGAAAACAGTATACAGTATGATATTCAATTACAATGCTGTAACCACACAATAACGTTTTAAAGAAAAGAATTACTTAAATAATTACACTTTAATATTGTTACGTAGAAAAGGTACAAAGTACATTTATGATTATTAATGACTAACATCCAACACATATGTTTTAGTTAAATTACCAGTACAAAAATAAATTAACGAACAATAGCATAATCTACCAAAAGTAGAATATTCGACTAACAAACATATTTTTAACAATAAGATAGAATTTCTGTCGAAAAAGCACAAGTACCTACTCAAAATACTACAAAATAGAAAAGGTATAAAGTACATTAATAATTACTATTGAAAAATTATAACTAACATCCAACATATATGTTTTAGTTAAATTACCAGTACAAAAATAAATTAACGAACAATAGCATAATCTACCAAAAGTAGAATATACAACTAACAAACATATTTTTAGAAATAGAATAAAACACCTTTTTCACAAAAAATAGTTTAATAACTAGATGTTACATTTCGTGTGCACTGCACACATCGTCAGTAATAACAGTACAGTTACTACTGACGATGTGTGCAGTGCACACGAAATGTGACATCTAGTTATTTTATTAAAATATTTTTTGTGAAAAAGGTGTTTTATTGTATTACAATTTCTATATTTCACAAGTGTTCAACATATATTACTACAAAGATAGCTTTAACAATAAAATAGAATTGCTGTTGAAAAGTACAAGTACCTACTCAAAATACTACAAAGTAGGTAATTAAACCCGATAGATACACAATGACTTAAGCCCATGTTTACTACCACCATTTACAAAATCTTGTATTACATAAATAATGAACATAAAATAAGACAACATAAATAAAAATATGGATACATAAGATACCTAACAATACTGACAATTAGGGCTTTAAAACTAAATAATGTTAATAACATGGCAATAGAAGAAAACAAAAAAATTAAACCTGCAATAACTAACACCAAATTGATTAATTTATTGTTGTCGTAAAACAAAGGAGACTTCCAATGATATGGCTGCCTTAGGCTCCGTGGTTGGCCTCATGGGATGGAGTGTCGGCACTGCATTTCTATTGAGGCGTACTGAATGAGGGTGTGCATAGCAGGTTGTGTCAAAATGTAGGCTGCAAAGTTTCTTATTACATGTTGTACTGGCATCTAGCACAGGTTTCATGCCCATTTGCTGTTGCCAAGTTTCGCTCCTGAATAATAAAATATAATAATTACAACTGTATACTAACAAATGTCAACGATAGTATAAAGGCACGTTTTCATTATAGAAAACTGCCTAGGAAAATCATTAGGAAAAACCATAAATGCTTCTGTACCAAGAAATCTGAAGTTTCTATTAACACTGCTAAACATCGATTGATTGCTTGTGAAAAAACATAATATAGAAACTTAAAAACAAGTAGTAAGTTTTTCGTGTACTTTAAAGGCTTTCTTATACACCTATAGGGTTAAACTGCAGTTGAGGTGTCGGGCGACTAGTGTACTTTATAGAGGACCTCTAATTGAACAACTTTTTCTTATAAAATTATCAATGAAAACATAGAGAAATGGAGATAAAAAATAAATTAGGTACTGACCGAGTCAATTTTGCAGGTTACTTCTAATGTGGTGTTTATCTTTTTATATTAGTGAAGGAACCTCCTTCGTAAATAAGAATTTTAGAGAACATCGTTATTTCTCACAGCCATGACCATATTGAAAAGAAATCAATTCAAACCTCACCGGTTAAGGAACTATCTACAGGTAAATGTTTATTATAAACTATTGTTTTATAAGAACTAAGTATTATTTGAAATTTTAAAAGCATACTAATTTTAAAATGTATTTTAGAATGTGTGGAAACTATGAATGTTCCTAGTACAAGTGATATTGGATCCCAAAATTTAGCAGAAAGTGAACCACCTATAGGTATGACAATTAATATTTACAATACAAAGTTATATTATGAGCAAAACATAAAATACGTTTAGATGTTTAACTAAAGAATTCGAAGTCATTTTTGAACAAAAATTCAACAGAAATGTATTTACCCTAGTACATTCATTATGTATAAGAAGATAGTCCAAATCCATTGAGTATCAAAATAGTTACAAATGTCAGCGGAAGATGTCGCCTAACTATCCAAACATGAAAAATTGCAATTTCGCGCGTGACTGCATTCAAGTTTAAAACCAAGGCACATTGCGCTATCTACGGAAGAATAGTTCTTGTGGCTGTTGTAAACTCTTGCGTAAATAAACCAAAAGCAGAGAGCAATGTAACCAACACATATTTTTTCTTGGATATGTATTTAATAATATGATTAATATATACCTATGATATATACATACACATAACACATAATATACGAACGGGCGAATGAAGAGATGTATTGTATGAACCCGGTTTATTTATTTCTTCTTTCTCTCTATATTTGAATAAAGAAGGTCAATTTTTCTTTTTTCTGGATTTAAAATCTAATAAAATGCTATACAAAAATAGTCAGTAAGAATAACATAGACCATAAAAAGATACTCAAGATACGATCTTAGATAAGTATACCTTCAAGGTTACATCTTTATTTTTCTATAAATATACTGAGAAGCATTTTAAAGTAATTTTACATTATGGTACATTTTTAATTCTTATATTTATACTAAACACCTAGTAATGTCAAAGTACCTATGCAAAACACTATAAATAATGTGAAGAAAATTTGTTCCTAGATTTATTTAACACCAATTTGACAAACAAAGAATACGTTTACTGTAAGTGAATGAATTAGGCAGTAATTGTGGAGGAACGGGGTAATACTGTCTTTTTTGTTATCTCGGACAAAAAATGCCGAATACACTTTTGAATTCCTTATAAAATTTCTTTGGAATAATGTGCCCAGCATACTTTAACGCCATTTAAAATATGGAAGTGTATAACAGCAGTTCTTATCTTTGAACGATAAATTTTTAAGCATGTATTAGCGCTCAAAATTGTATTCAAACACAAACACAAAATGTGATAAGAGGAAAAAGGATCAGTTTATGAAATAATGTTGCTTTTGTATTACGCAGATCGATGTTACTAATTATAATACAAAAAAATGAGGTGTGGCCACCACACGACTTTCTTATACGTATGAGCGCTTCAAATTATAGAATTTTAAGAATTTTTTTACACAAATTATTCAAAATCCTATTCTAAGTATACCTACTTCTATTCTCTTAATAAATCTCTATAGAATGCATAGGTACTTTGCAAGATATTATCAAAAAAGTGCTCCTCACTGCTACTTCCGGTCTGAATTTTGAAATTTCATATGTACAAAAACTATTGCAAATCCAGTTTTAAATACTTTTGTACTCTTGATAAATTTATATAGAATGCATCACTTACGACATATTTGCAAAAAAATCGCTATTCGATAAGAGTAAAAGTGGTACTTCCGGTCTGAATTTTGAAATTTTTTTTATACAAAAGATATTGAAAATTATGTTTTAAATACTTTTATACCCGTAACGTACTTGTCTAAAAAGCATGACTTGCGAAATATTCGCAAGAAACTGATTTTTGATAAGAGTAAAAGACCTACTTCCGGTAGGAATTTCGGAAAACTTTTTAAATGAAATTATTCTTAATTTTAATTTTAAGTATATATGAATTCTTTATAAATTTGTTTAAACTTAGTAGTTGACGAAATATTGGCAAAAATTCCATTTTTTCGCTGAAGTAAACTGCTACTTCCGGTCTACCGATTTTCTGAAAAACTAATCAGATCTCAAGAGGGAGATTATACACGTAAATACAAAATTTGGAATTGATATCTACAGCGGTTTGACCGCTATCGTGGTCACACACACACACACACAGACATACAGAAATTTTTTTAAAAACCACTTTTTTGGTATCAGGGGACTTCAAAACGTGAACATCTGCAAAAATCTCGAGGTCGAAAATTTTCATCATCACAATACTTCCTTATACTACGTATAAGAAAGTAAAAGAAGGTTGTGTATTGAGAACGATTCATTTTAGCTCTGTCAAGTTGCCGCCCCCCCCCCGCAATTTCAATTTATACAGTATAAAATGCGTATCAATTGTGCTCCATTTGTGCTCAATGTGCCGTTATTAGTGTAATTTGTGCTCTTCTGTCATTTAAGATTTTTAAAAAAAAATCGAAGGGGGGGCCGAACTTGACGATTGCCCCCAAAAATTTGAAATTCTTTTTAAAACATGAAGCCTTGGCAAAGCACCCCAATTATGCTCAGTTGTACCGTATAGCATTTTCCCGCCAACCACTCACTTTTGAAGTTATACCAAAAAGAAGTTCTGAAACTGACGAAAGTCTACTGTCCTGCCGCACCTTTGTTATAACTTGTATAGTATAAAATCTTTATCAAATGTGCTCCATTTGCACTCAATTGTTGTTAGATTCATTTGGACTCAGCTATACTGTTTAAGGAAATTAGAAAAAAGATCGAAAGTGAATATCATTCAACAACAGTAGTAGAACGATGTGATAATTTTATGGAGCACATTCGTCTTGAGAATAATTACTTATCAAAAAAGTGCTTGGGTTATTACAATTGTAATAAAAGATTATTTTGTTAAGATTTATTTACTTTTATTTATGTTCTATATAATATTGCATGAGGATACACCATCTCACTATCATTGCAGTCTACTTTGCGTTGCAGTAAATCATCGTAGACTTCCCATTTTTCGTTAATTCTGAAAGAGAATGCTTTAAAATGGCCACTGACGTTCTGCTCGACGACTCCAAGGGGCCCAGAGTAAGCGATGAGGCCACCTAGGTCATATCTAATGTCATCAGTAGTAATGGTCTTTGGTACATTATTATCAGAAGCATAATGTTATTTCGTATAGTTACTTCTATCAACATGTACTGCTTGTTGTATTCAATTTTTGTTGTTGTCGCACTTACAAATTCAGTTTTTACGCAGATGTTGCGTCTGTCAGTTCTATAAAAGTACTTTGTTAATACTGCCTGCAATTCTAGATGTGACGCACTGTTTTTTTAAATATAACTTCGAAAGTGAGTGGTTGGCAAAAAAATGGTATACGGCACAATTGAGCACAATTGGAGTGCTTTGCGATGGCACGAAAAAGAATTTCAAAATTTTGGGGGGACCAATCGTCAAGTTACCCCCCCTTCGATTTTTTTAAAAATCTCTGAAAACAGACGAGCACAAGTAAAATTAATAATGGCATAATTGAGCACAAATGGAGCACAATTGACACACATTTTATACAATGTAAATTGTAACTCGGGGACGCCAAGTTGACAGAGCTCAATTTAGATACTGACACTTATTCCCTGACATAATTTACTTTACTGATTTTACTTGTTGAAATAACGAATTATTTTAGGCTACTAAATGGAATTTTAAAAACATGGATATACGAGGGTGGGTCAATATGTCCGTGACTTTTTGAATTTCCCGCCTCTTAACTGAAAGGGCAACACTGCTCCTGTCAAGAGACATCTGTCAGTTGACTCCTGTGAAAATTTGAACAAGCCGCGTCATTTCGTTTGTGTTTGACAACCATTAATAGCAGACTACAGCGTGATTTAAGGAGAAAATGGAAAATGTGAATTTCGCGTGCTCATTAAGCATTATTTTTTTGCGGAAAAAACCATCACTCAAACCAAGCTTGATAAATACTATGGGAACTCTGCACCATCAATTTTAATGGTAAAAAAGTGGTTTACTGAATTTCGTTGTGGCCGTACAAGCACGGAAGATACCGAACATTCTGGACGCCCAGTAGAGGTCTCTACACCCGAAACAATTAAAAAAATTCACGATATGATGTTGGCCGATCGGAGATTGAAAGTGCGAGAGATTGTGGAAGCCATAGGCATATCACATGACTCGGTGGTTTCAATTTTGAATAATGACTTAGGTATGAGAAAGCTTTCCGCAAGATGGGTGTCACGTTTGCTCACAATCGACCACAAACGCAATCGTGTGACAACTTCGCAGGAGTGTTTGGCGTTGTTTAACCGCAATATGGACGAGTTTTTGCACCGTTTCGTAACCGTGGACGAAACGTGGATCCACCACAACACACCAGAGACAAAACAGGAGTCAAAACAGTGGGTTTCTCGGGATGAATCGGCGCCAAAGAAGGCCAAGGTGGGTTTGTCAGCCAATAAAGTCAAGGCGACCGTTTTTGGGATGCACGCGGTATAATCGACATTGACTACCTTCAAAAGGGTAAAACAATCAATGGCGAATATTATGCCAACTTATTGAGTCGATTTAATGACAAATTGAAAATTAACCACCGCATTTGGCCAAGAAAAAAGTTATTTTCCGCCAGAACAATGCAAGGGCGTACACATGTGCAGTTTCCATGGCAAAAATCCCTGAATTAGGCTACGAATTGCTCCCTCATCCGCCTCATTCTCCGGATTTAGTCCCGAGTGACTATTTCTTGTTTCCTAACCTAAAGAAATGGCTCGGCGGAAAGAGATGTGACTCCAACGATAAAATCATCTCACAAACAAATACCTATTTTGATGACCTCGGCAAATCTTATTTTTTGGAAAGGATAATAAAATTAGAAAAACGTTGGACAAAGTGTAGAGAGCTCAAAGGAGACTATGTTGTAAAATAGAATGATTTTTTATCCAAAAACCTGTGTTTCATTCAAAAAGTCACGGACATATTGACCCGCCCTCGTATATACGAAATTTAATCTATGGCGGTTTTCATAGTTTTGGAGTACAGTACTTTATAGAAATCTAAAATTTACAAGGCACAATAGGAATATTTAATAGTCAATGCTATAGAATAGGGTTATACGTTACAAGGTATTACTATTATCTAAATTTTATCTATAACTATTTTCATATACATAGGTAACATTGTTTTTGTGTACTATGAATGAAGCAAGACCTTTATTATTAGTTGGACAATGTATTTTATACAAATATATCTATAATGCATAAAACGAATATTCGTAGTATAAGGGAAAGCGTCTTCACAAAGAATCAATTGTAGACAAATATCCATTTGCGAAAAACAAACAGTATTTGAAATAATGTGCTGATTATAAGAAACACAAATAAAGTAATAATAGATACAAAAAACATATTTATAAATACGTGATATGTTAGAATAGAATAGAATAGAATTTTTATATTCCTAAATGACAAAATAAATGAACAAATGTTAAGAGCCAATATACAGGGTCGTCCAAAAGTCTGGATTCACGTGGATTTTGAGTAAACTATTCACTTTTTTGGAAAACTGAATTCTGTATCTTGAATGGGAATAAAATTGCAACTCAATAGTATTTTTTATTTCAAAAAAATTGTTTATAATTTTGAGATAAAGTTAATAACAATGTTTTTTTAAATGGAAACCTACCGTGATTTTTATTTCAGAGAGAGTACTTTCGATAAGAATTGCATTGGCATAGAAATTTTGGCTATAAACCTTACGATTATTGTTTAAATTAATATTAAATTTTCGATCCGAACACTCGTTCGCGCTTGTTCGGAAAATACACGAACGTGTCTTCTCTTACCACGTTTCCAACTGTAGGCATGGGTCCACCCCCTAATAAAGCATTCTATTGAAGGCGTTACGTTTATCTTGAATGAAAGCATTTTTTTTTTATAAAATGGGGATCTACCGCGATTACGATATTTAAACGTTATGAGAAAGTACAACGTAGTTTAATAAAAAATAATTTTATGGTCTTTTTCCGTTTTTAGACACTTGGAAGGTCCAAATCTTATCTCAATCTGTTTTTGGTATTACTAGTGTACGTTTACGGAGCGAATTTGAATTTTTATTTTCTGTTTTCTTGAACGTTTTGTTTGTTGTTAATTGTGTTGTTTTGGTATTGACTTTATCTATTATTTTTGTGATCTGTGATTTTGAACAATTTGCGTAAATATGGAACTGGTAGAGAGAGAACGGATAGAAATTCTAATTATGGTGGGATACGGCGACAAAAAACGATCACATCAAGAAGCTTGTGATCTCTTCAATCAACTTCACCCCGAGCGAAACCCAATTTCAAAATCGACTGTTGCAAAAACATACAGAAGATTTTTTGAAAACGGAACCGTCAAGAGTCTCCCAAGATCTGGCAGAACCAAGACAGCAACGAATGACCATGTCGCACAGCTTGTAATGGAAAGGATTATTGAGGAGCCAATCATTTCAACCGAGCAGTTGGCACTAGATTATGATGTAAGTGCCACTTCTGTCAAGAGGATATTGAAAAACCAAAGTGCCAAACCATATAAACTGCAACTTCAGCAAGAGCTGACCGCAGAAGATTACGATCGTCGCCTCCAATTCTGTGAATGGTTATTTTTTCAGCAAGAACAAAATTTGAATTTTACAAATAACATCATATTTTCGGACGAAGCAACATTCTGCCTAAATGGAATAGTCAATCGTCACAATTGTCGATATTGGGCGCTGGAGAACCCCCACTGGATGCAGGAGCACCATACCCAACATCCCGAGAAACTTAATGTATGGGCAGGTATTGTTAATGGGACAATTATTGGTCCTTTCTTCATCCAGGGCAACTTAACTGCTGTATTGTATTTGGATTTGCTAAGGAACCAGATAATTCCAGCGATTCGAAGAATATTTCGAAATGCAATTCCGAATCAAGTTTGGTTCCAGCAAGATGGTGCACCGCCTCATTTTGGTATTGCTGTAAGAAATTACCTAAATGAAATCTTTCCCGAAAGGTGGATTGGAAGGAGGGGAGCCGTGGAATGGCCACCACGATCTCCAGATCTCACCCCATTAGATTTCTTTTTATGGGGATACGTAAAAGGTTTGGTCTATAAAAGTAGACCAAGAAATCTAGAGGATCTGAGAGAGAGAATTGAAGAGACCATGGCGAATATACCTCAGGAAATGTTGAATAATGCTGTCCAAGGTGTAGTTCATCGAGTTGGATTCTGCCAGGAAGTTAATGGCGAACATTTTGAACATTTAATATGATTTTGGTAATATCTAGTTTAATTTCATTGTTTTGTTTGTTTTAATTTTATATTAGGAGTATTTTTTTTTACACGAAATTTTAATTACAATTTTTATTTATATTTTGTGTTTGTTATTTTCCTGTATTACCCCATTTTTTAATAAATAAAAATATCTGTAAAATATTTTTAAAATCAAATTCGCATTCAGTAAGAAAAATTTTTGCTTATTACTAAAGTAAGAAAAATTAGTATAAAAAAAGTTTAAAAAACGAGTGGTCACAAATCATTTTTAAAAATGTGTGCCTTAAGGTCTTATAAAATGGTTTTTTTATATTATTATAAAAAATCATTTTATAGAACTTGAGGCACTCATTGTTTAAAATAACTCGCTTTGCAATTTGCCATTCTTATAGCGTTTTTTAATTAAAAGAAAAACTGATTTCATCGATTGAGGGATTTTTGTGGTAATTGGTATTTTTATTTTTCGTCTTCTTGACACTGCTGTTATTTAAATTGACATAATGAAAGAGAAACTGCACATCCGCAGTTCCGTGGATTGATGTCTAATTAGGACGCCGAAAACTATGACGTTGCGTTTTTAATCATTAATCTAATATTTTATTCTGAGATATTTACTAATTTTTACGCTTCTTTCCTTACGTTTGCCAATTACGTTTCGGATCTAATTTTTATTAAACTACGTTGTACTTTCTCATAACGTTTAAATATCGTAATCGCGGTAGATCCCCATTTTATAAAAAAAAAATGCTTTCATTCAAGATAAACGTAACGCCTTCAATAGAATGCTTTATTAGGGGGTGGACCCATGCCTACAGTTGGAAACGTGGTAAGAGAAGACACGTTCGTGTATTTTCCGAACAAGCGCGAACGAGTGTTCGGATCGAAAATTTAATATTAATTTAAACAATAATCGTAAGGTTTATAGCCAAAATTTCTATGCCAATGCAATTCTTATCGAAAGTACTCTCTCTGAAATAAAAATCACGGTAGGTTTCCATTTAAAAAAACATTGTTATTAACTTTATCTCAAAATTATAAACAATTTTTTTGAAATAAAAAATACTATTGAGTTGCAATTTTATTCCCATTCAAGATACAGAATTCAGTTTTCCAAAAAAGTGAATAGTTTACTCAAAATCCACGTGAATCCAGACTTTTGGACGACCCGGTATAATACTGTAAGTGAAGACAAACGCCTATCAGTCTTCGAAATATTTACAAACGATTCCGTGAGAATTTGGTATATTGTCAGTGTACTTATATACATAACGAAAAAAAATACAAATAAAAGTATTATATCTATGCCTTCTTTCTTCGGCAAAGCCCGACTCCCACGTTTTCAGATATATGTATATTCATTGTGTTTATAAATGGCTTTTGTGGTAGAGTGGAACATAAATAAAATATTTTTTAATACTATTAGTATAAGTATACACATTTTATTAATGACACTACGCAGTATATGATCAGAACTATTATTATTACCTATATAAGAATTAAATTAAATTTATTTACTTTATTTTACAGCGTCATCTGTTTACTGAAAAGCCAAAACTAGGAATTTATTATGTTGGTTAACGGTTTAAATCTCAACTACCTTGAAAACTACCCCCACCACATGTGGACAATTTGACGACTAGCGCCCCACTGGTGGCGACATCCAAAATGTTGATTTTAGGCGCAACCTTTTTCTTATGGACTTGGACTATCTTCTTATACATAATCAATGCCCTAGTATAAAGTAGAATAATTTAGAACTTTTCAGTTACACACATACAATTAATTTGTATTTAATGAAATGTATAATTTTTTAATTGTATTTTAGCAGTTATGGAAATTCCTACTACAAGTGATGTTGGGGTTCAAACAGAAAAAAAATCTCTGCCCATACACCCAGAAAGACTGAGAAATCAAATTCGACGAGTTGCCGGACGGATAGTGAAAGTGGGGTGAACTGACGACCAAATAGATAATTCGGACGTACTTCACTGTTAACGCTTAGTAGCTCACACGTGTTATGTTCGTAGCAACTGCAGTTATTTCTAATATTTATTCAATATTTTTATTATTTAGTCAGTTGATTATTTTTTTTATTGATTTAGTTCTGTATTCTTGCAGTTATTTCTATTGTTTATTAATTTTTTTTTTATTATTTATTTATTTCTGTAACTGAGTTTGTTTTTTTATTTTCAATTATATTTTTGTACTGTTCTATTACATTTAATAATAAATCTGTTTCAGATGAAGTAAAATTCTTGCATCTTTTTTCCATTGTTTAAAAATATTAATATTCGCTAGGAGTACAACTATCACGACACAAAAGAATAAATCAGTTATGGTTTTATTCAGAGATTATGTTTGATTAGAAAAGATTAATGAATACTACATTCAAGTTTAACTAATGATAGTTGCCAATAAAATCTTAAATATAAAAATTACTAAAGGATTTGTTACTGTTTACAAAAACAGTTTTATATGCCTGTAAGATATTCTAAGGATAACTATTCGATATTCACTTGGTATCAAACAGATATCTTTCCTGTTTTAGAAACCAGGCATATATATTGTAACCCTATCAGACTATTCTCTTGAAATTTTCAGGTACTAAATTGAAAAGCGGCAAATTTTTAAATTAAGGATAGTACATATTTATCCAAAATTAATGGCTTTATTTTTATAGTTTGTGAACAAAATCCTAATATTTTTGTGATTAACTTCTTTTATCTAAAATTACTTAATATAATTAACAAAAAGTTACTTACTAAAATATTAGTTTTGTTCATATATGTCCTATACAAATTAGATCGTATTTCTTTTGGCAATTATACATATTCTGAAGAATAATTAAACGATATTCAATAAACAAACAATGTGTTTTAAAGGTAATCGAAAAGTAACAAAAAGCTACATTATTTAAAAAAATTTATCAGTCTTTATAAGCAAAAATAAAATATAGATAAAATACACAAAGCACTTTTCTGTTACCACTTTGTTCTTTGTACTTGTATTTTCTCCAATCCATTCTGGTTCTTCATTAGTTGATTTCTATACTCTCCTTATGATTTCTGGTTTTGATTTTGACAAATGTGATATATCTCTACTGCTACAAATGTTTACACATTTAACAAATAAATTTGGATATTTACTGGGATCAGGAAATGAGTGACGGGAAGATTTCTTGTCCATACAATTGTGAACAAAACATGAGCGATACGCCATAATGATTTCATTAGGAATAGAATGCTGAAGCTGGAAATAATAAGAAGGAATATGAAGAATATTTTAGATAATGCTAGGATTATGGAACTACAAAAATTAAAATAACACGTACTTTTTAATATGCAGATGACACTTTTTGAAAAAATAATTTGTGGCGAAGTTCTTGGCACAGTGGTTGGCGTTATTTTGTTCGAATAGGCCACTTAAGCATTGACTGTATCGCCACACCACCGCAAAATACTTTGCTGCAAATTATTTTATAAGAACAATGTGTAGCATAAAATGTCATCTCAGAGTAAAACAAAATCTGCAATAGATGTTAGAAAAGGAAAATAATATCTCAGAAAATTTTACAAAAATACATATTAAAACATAATAAAAAGTATAGTATGTAGGGTTATATAATATGGTACAAAAAAGTATATATGTACCTTAATTTACCTAAAATTGACACTAATAAACTTCAACTATAATAGAAACAAATTTATAAAAACGAATGAAAGTAACACTAATAATTAAAAATAGTCAAACAAAATAAACCAAAACTTTAGTTAAACAAAACAAAAGAATAAAATATAAATAAGTGAATACTTATGCGAAACCGGCTAATTAAAATTCAACTGCATCCAAAACGAGAAAGGCGGTAAAGTATAAGTAGCTAATTTAGGAATCTACGTGAGAGTACCAATCAGAGTCATATAGTGAGGTTTTCAGACACAAAAAACTATAACTACAAAGGTCTAATTTAAGGACGCCTCACCCATCGCTTCCCAAAAATGATCCTTGACCCGGGAGAAAAACAGATAAGAGTATTCAAGGCAGTTTATAAGATAAGACGAAACCACAAATTTCCAGCAATAAAACAATTAAATATTCAATAAGAAGGGTGTTGAATATTAATAATAATTGTAATTTAAAAAAAAAACAATTATTCACATATGATTTACAAGTGATTAAACTAAAAACGTTGTTCAATCTAAATTGGTGCACAAAAATAAATCTTAAGACAGTGGTAAAATATAAATAATCAGAGGCACCCTAATCTTGGTTATTATGTATATCGCACAAGTAACTTTTCAATTCAAACAAAATTCAATGCTAGCGATAGCTCGAGATCTCTGGCTTTACATAGGTTTTACAATATGTGCTCTACGTGTTACAACACTTGTGCATAAATATAAATATTCTTATGAATTAATTTAAAACTCAAAAAAAAAATGAATGTGTAAAAGAATGAAAATTCGCCTTAAGGCCCCAAAATTTAATTTGAAATACAAAGTCACTTGTTCAGTTCTAAAACAATAACAAAAAACCTACCGAAATAAAAGAAAAACCAAAATTCCGGAATATACAGGACTGTCCAACATACAACGTAACATATGTTTAGTTTTTATATGACGTTTTAAATTACCCTTGTCGTTAGTTTCAAATTCACAAGAGTAATATTTATAATTGAACTGCTTCAAATGTTTAGCATTTATAAGTCTTTTTAAAACAACTTTGATATTTGTTACATAGTCACATTTATAATTAAATTGCTTCAAATGTTTAGTCTTTATATGTACTTCTAAATCCGTGCGTTCAGGGAGTTACGGCGCTGGAAGCGGTTACCGCTAGAGCTTGTGGCCAGCGCCAGAAGTCATTGAACGGGTCACAGTAGTAAATCTTAAAATTGTTGCTTGGACATGCGTACTTTTACTACTTCTGAAGTCTGACAGCGGCAATATGGCTTTCTGAAGTTTATTATTATTTCATTTCACTATTATTATTATTGTTTGAAGTATACAGACGTGACATACGCACTTTTAAGATCTAAACTAAAAATAAAGTTGACGTATTAGGTGTGTAATTAGGTTGTCTCATGTATGATGATAGCAATATAAAATCCTTATTTTAAAATTGAGACTGAGGTGATGGTAAATTATTCCGTGCGTTCAGGGAGTTACGGCGCTGGAAGCGTATACCGCTAGAGCTTGTGGCCAGCGCCTGAAGTCATTGAACGGGTCACAGTAGTACATTTTAAAATTGTTGCTTGGACATGCGTACTTTTCGTACTTTTAAAATCTAAACTAAAAATAAAGTCAACGTATTTGGTTTGTAATTAATATATGATAGCAATATAAAATCCTTATTTTAGAATTGACCGAGGAGATGGTAAATTATTTACTATAATATAAAGTGTGTCTAAATATTTAATACTACATTTTACAGTGTATTATTATATGGATTATGTGGAAGTTTTCGATGAAGTTGGCGTAATCTATTATCAATATTATATCAGCAGTTTTGATTGATATATTTATCGGCACTGTGAACAGTATTCATTTCAATTTTAATTAGTTGATGAATTTTCTGAATGCTAATGTTGCAGTAAGAGTAGGTATAACCACAGAATTATAACTGATACATAAATTTATTACGAACAAATAACTTTGTGTATTTATTTTATTACTGTAGTTGTAAAAACAATATTCTTCCAATATTTAACTTATTGAAATCTGATGTTAGCAAATTCGTTGGAATGTTTTGAGGTTTTAGTTGAAGATGATGTAACGATTAACACTATTATATTAGCAGTGTTGGCTGAGATATTTATCGGCACTGTGAATAGTTGTTCATTTCAATTTTAATTAATTGATGTATTTTTTGAATGCTACTTTGTAATAAGTGTATAAATAAATAAATAAATCGCCTATCCTATTGATAAATAAATATGACATAAACTGATAACATTGTGTGTTTGTTTTAATGTTGTGGTTGAAGAAACAATATTATTCCAACATTTATCGTACTGGAATCTGATGGTAGATCTTGTGTAAACGTCTTAAGTTACTTTACCTAATAGACTATGTAGCTATCTATACTTATGCATACAATACTAATGTATTTTAGAACACGAAAATATAATAAGAAGATAAGGCCCAAAAACAAACAGTATTGTATATATAGCTCATTAGTTTCAGTAGCAGCTCTTAATATTTTTGATTAAATTTAGTGCCAAATTAGAAGGAATTATGCTGTTTGACATTACTTGTTAGTTATATCGGATCTATTTCAAAATGCATTTCAATACCTATATAAACATATCAAAAAGACTTATTAGGCACTATTTAAGATCTATTGTGCAACATAATTGAATTTTTTATTGATCGTATTATTCACAAGATTCAAATTTGAATTTTAACCGCTTTCTTTTACCGCCACTGGGTCGAGACAAATTTATTTTCATATATTACTTAGGATTCACTAACAGTTGTTTGTTTATTCGAAATAAATAATCTATTTCAAGTAGAAAAAAGATATTCACTTTATATGTAAACAGAATATAATAGTACTTATCAATATCTATTTTATATGATAAATTTACCTATAACTTTCGCATAACATTAAATATAACAACAAGTACAACAGCAACCGTAAAAATTATATTTACTACTACAATTAAGAAATTAATGTGTTTATTAATCCGCGGGTTTGAATTTTTAAATTCATATTTGAATATTCACCGCTTATCCCCACTTCTTTCTAGCGCCGCTAGGTCATCGAGCGAAATTTATTTTCGCTAGGCAAGATGGCGACCGCTAGCTCCAGCGCCGGCAGTCAGCAGTCGCGTTCACAGCCCGATATCTTAACGTTAAATTTATTAGACAGGTTTCAGCGCCACCACTTTCAGTCCCCAACTATAGCAGAAAATGCCGGGATATTCAAATAGTAGATATTAACAATATATTATTTTTTAATTGTTCTTAGATAATGTAAATCTATTAAAAGATAACTCGATTTAAGTTTTCTTTCAATAGATAAAAATTATCTAAGAAAACGACTTTTTTTAGAGTTGAAAACATCCTTAAAAGCTATTTATCAGGTACAGGCGTTGGTAAAAGAAAAACTCAAAATTAAATTTTATTTAATAATTTATTACTTGTGCTTCACGCTTTGTTTAGCAGTTTTTTCTAATAAATCTTCATTGTTCACATGTACAATTTTTTTACTTAAAATATTATTTATGGTCTTAGAATATGTATTAAATATAAGTGGAATACAAATGTCTAATAAAGATTTTTTAAAACTTATGGAATGACCACAAATATTAAGAGGCAGTATTATTTTTGGAATTATGGCATATTTTGTTTTAAATAATAAATTTGGAAAATGACAATATTTTGAAAATATATAACACGACAAACTAAATATTTTTGAAATTAGTTCTTTTAATTGTGTACCTTCACAAAGACTCTGTTGTTTGCATATCTCACATTCTTCTATTAAGCGAACAAGCTTTTTTGATGTAACAGAATAAACACGTTGTATTGCTTCGCAATCTTTGACCAGTGGTAACGAAGATGGTATATCTGGAGAAAATACATCTTCGTATACATTTTTTTCAAGATGTTGGTATTATGTATTTAGATTATTTCGGGATTTCCATTCTTCTAGGAATATACCTGAGCTAAAATAATAGTTAAAGTGTATTGAAATTACGAATGATAAATGAGTACAATAGAGCTGAAGAATTGCATGCAAATACTAATTTAATTTGATGATAAAACCCTTTCTAAGTTGAAATAGAATAGTAAAGAAGGATTGATGTATATACTAAATGAACGCTGCAAAATAAAGAATTGGCTTTAAATGAATGAGTTAGAGATTGAAATGAATAAGAACCCTAGTATAATATAGATACAATTTGTATTCTGAGAATACCATTAAAATATTTTGTACCATATGTATATCTGTATTATGAAACATCTTTGTCTACATTGTATTTGGTAAATAGTAAATTTTAAGAGCTCACATTGCAAATAACAAAGATTTCGCTGTAGCAAATTATTACCATGAAATTTTCAAAGAATAAACTGTCATTACCAGAACACAAAAAATTATAACTTACCTGATAATAAATTTGATGGCTGTCGCATCTCTCTTTCCTGGTAAGTAGAACTACCACATAAAGGGCTTTTGTTTGAGCTTCTCACTTGAGTTACAACTACTGAAGCAAACAGTTATAAAGAGAACTATTTTTTGAGATATTTATGTATATATTGTTATAGTATAAAGGCATACGTTAACAATATAATATGGAAAGTTATTAAAGTTACCAAATTTAATTAAATAAACGTAGAAAAATTTATTATGATGTGTTTAAAATAAGATTTATTGAGTTAATCATAAAAGAGGTATATAGCATGTAACAAGTATGCGAATTTTATAAGAAACCACCTGTATATAGAAAGGTTGACCATGTTCATTTTTCTTAGAAGTTCAAAATATTCTGGAAAGAAGAGAGTTGAATATTAGTTGTTATTTTGTAAAATGTATTATAAATTTGTAAAAACTTGGGTAATTGACGTTTATGAGGTGATAGAAATATTTAGAATCTTATTTTGAAAGGTGTATAGATTGTATTGTAGAACAGTTCCCGGAAATAATTTGAAATACAGGAACTGTCATTATTTGACATGTGTTCAGAAATATAAATGTAGAGAGGTATTGGGATATGAATATGAAAAGAAGGGTTGATAAAATTATGAAAAGAATTTAAATAATCAGATAATACTATTTTAAGAAGGATACTAGGTATATTAGAGAATTTAAAAGCTGTGTTGTTGATGGTTATTGCTGTTGTAAAACTTTGATTGGAGGATATAATATGAGAAAGAATTACTAGGGAGATGAATAAATAAACGAGAGAATTTTTCTAATTCAAAAAAGCGGTAGACGTACTTTTGGAAAAGAGAATATCTTTTCTGAAATTAACGCGATAATAGTTAAATATAAAAGAGAAAAGTGTGTATTGAGATATCTACGTTCAACTACGAATAAATTTAATAATAAAGTGAAAGTACATACCAAATTAGACAAGATCCAGATACATTCGAAATAGGGTTATTGTATTCCAAGTTCATCGGAGTTTATAAGAGGCAGCTGTGTTACAAGAGATCCAGTATTTATAAGAGGTAGCTGTTTTCCAGGAGAACTGATATTCAAGAGAGCCTGATGTATTACAAAAGATCCGGAAATCCATAAAGGTTGTTGTATTTCACGTGTTCCAAATATAGGAGAGATTGCTGTGTAATAAGAGGATCCGGCAAACTAATAAAAGGACAATCTATTCCATGCATCGAGCAAGATACTTCACAGGATAATTGGTAATATTTTTTCAAGAGCTTGTACGAGTTTGGAGTATAGAAACATCGAGTAAGCAGTATACGTCCTAAACATCACCAGGAAGTGGACATAAACATATCTGAAAGAAGAAAGCATTAAGTATTACAAAATTTGAATATTATTTTTGACAGAACTATCAAAAGATTTATTTATATTAATTTTGGAAAAGAAGTAATTATTTAGACCGTAATTCAGTTTTTAAACATACTGTACTAAAAGATATTACATCTGTTAAATGTGTTTTGAACAACATAAGTTATTTTAATTCTTTTCTATTCAGAATATGTCAAGATATGAATAATTTTCATTATTATACAAATTCATGGAGTTATCAAGCCATTAAATAGTTTTGAACACATTATAATAATAGTATAAATTAATTTGAGAAGAAAGTATTAAAAGAATTACTTTATTTTGTATATCAATAATTACTAATATCAAAGTACGTACCTGCATTATTTAGTTGGGTTTGGAACTAAACACTTTGATTTAAATAACTTCTAAACGTCAAATATCAGGTTTCCATATTATATTTATTGTTAGCAAATGTCCCATATTTTTAAAAAAAAATACGAAGTTTGAATATAAACATATAATTATTTAGTAGAATATCGTTTTATTTTATCATAGTCAAATTCTCAATTATAGGAAATATTTTGGTTTATTTATAACCTCAAGGAAATAAATGTCATTTGATATATTGAAATAGAATGAGTAGTGGTGACATCTACTTGTTAGTAAACTGAATTATTTAAAGTGTAGAAGGTAATAAAAGAATACAGAAATCAGTAATTTATAAAATGTTATTTTGAAGAAAAAATAAGTAATTAAAAAAGGATTATTGATATTTATAAAAGTATATAATTGTAGGCAGAGTTGAATACTGTAAATTAAATAAAAAGTTAGAATAGAGTAAAATAATTTATATCAAGATAAAATATAAAGCTAGTCGGGCATAAAACTAAAACACCTTCGTATGATGAATAAAATATTAGATGATATATAAAGAGATTATAAAATTAGAACATACGAGGGTTGTTCATTAAATAATAGTAATTTTTCAAAACATGTCTAGAGTGTTATCTCATTTTATATTCGGTTCAATTTATGACATTTAAACTGTAATAGGAGTTAATGTTATGTCGAGAGTTGAACTGATATGTATGAGTTATTACCTAGTACATTATATGACGCATCAACGTGGGGCTATGTAAAATAAGACTCGCAATATAGTATTTTCAATATTTTATTTACATTTTTATATGTGTGAATATAGATAATCATTTTACAAAGTGGATTATCATAGTAAAACTTATATTGATAATATTGGAAAGTATATTTGTATTGTTGTCACATTATAGTTATTAAAAATGAATACTAGGTCTAGTTTAAGAATGAATAGAGTAGAATCATCTAGTGATGATGAGGTGGAGGTTACTCAGGAAGGTACGTTACAAGAGGGAGGAGATATTACATTACAGGTCCAGGAAGAAAATCAACAGACAGGAGAGACACAGGATAGAGGTGATAAGGTGGATATACAAGGAGAGACTTCGAAAATAGAAATGTCGACTGTATCAATAGATATGAGAATTATTCAACAAATGTTCGAAAAAATTGACAAGAGATGTGAAGAAAGTAATAAGAATATGGAAAAGATTAACGAAGAAAATAAAAAGAGTATGGAAGTATTGAGTAATAAATTTGACAAGGCTAGTGAAGAGAATAAGAAAAATAGGGATGAGGATAAAATGGAAGCTAAGAAAAATAGGTATGAGGATAAAATGGAAGCTAAGAAAAATAGAGAGGAGGATAAAAAAGAATTAGGAGGAAGATTGGATAAATTGATTAAGGCAAGCATTGATACTAGAGAAGAATATAAAAAGGATATTGAAGAATTTAAAGAATCTTTGGTGAGTAATCCAGAAGAAATAATACCAGTAACACAAGTTTGCGTGAAAGACAAACAAGATTCAGCAGAAGTTAATGGAATATTGAAGATGGAAGAAGGAGTAATTATTGGAAATCAGTTAGTAGAAATAGACATAAAAGAGACTAAAGAAGTGATAGGAAATTTTGAGAAGGATGTTTTAAACGATATTGATGATATACAAAAGACAGCAGAGATTAAGAAATTTTATACAATCGTATTTTTAAAGAAGAAAACAAAATACATGGATTCAGGCAGAAGTATTTTAAGAACTCAATTAGATTCGAATTTATTAGAAGAAGAAGAGGACAAAAAGCCATACTTATTCACCTCAAGGCAGACAAAAGAGATATTTATAGGAGACGGAAAGTTTACTGGAAGTATATTTAATGTTGGACGTAATATGTTACTAACATATATGAGAAATAGCTTAAGAAGTGAAAAAATTAATATAGACAGTAAATTTGAAGGTATTGTTAATGGTAATAATTTTATTGAGAAGAGAAGAGTTTATATAGAAAGATATGTGTCACGTAATGTTTATCAGGAGACATTGATCTTGGATATAAATAGTAAAGTGTTATTAGAATGTGATATTGAATGTCAGAAAGTTTCAAACACATTCACATTAAATCATATTAATTTTGAAAGAGTATTTAATAAGATTAGGAAAATGATTAATAAGATTACTTATGTAATGGAACTAGAGGATACATGGTATTTAGAAAATTTGGTACCAGTAGAAAAATTGGGTACATGGAAGAATAGAGTTAAATTAAAAATAGAATTATGAACAGAAAATTATAGTCAGGACAGAAGAAAAGAGGTCAACTTCTGAAGGTATTTACGACACCTGCTAATCCAAGTATTAATTAGATCTCAAGTTATAGGCAGGACATTACATTAGAATTGATTGTGTTATATAAGTGGGTAACGTCACTTCCGTATCCAAATATTGTTAAACCATTCACATGTTGTTTTTGAAGAATCATCAAACCATATAGGAAATGTTTTTATATGCAAGAGTTCAAATTTTTATATTGTATAGAAGTTAGGGGCATAGTAGGAGTATTTTTTATAACAAGAACATAATCGGATATAAAAAAATGTTAACTTATTTTATTTGTTGAGAAAGGGGCATGTTAAAGTTCTTAAGTAGGGTTAATAAAGCCTAGTATAAAAATGGATATAGAGAAAAAGGTTCAGAATCGAAGTATAGAATATCGAGTTTAAAATATTAGAAATATTTGAAGAATGTTATTTAAGATTTGTGTTAAGAGTTACTCTCATTCCTACATATGTTATATATAAAAAAAAATATATACCAAAGTACTATAAGAAAATTTATTTGGAATTAAAAGTGTAATTATATGCCCAGATATAAAACTTAGAAGGAATATATTTAGTAGTTGAGGAAAAGAAAGAATTATTTAAAGCCTTAAAATTGTAAAATAATTGAAGCAGTAAAAGTGATTTGCAGATTAATAAAGTAGGTGATGTTATAAAGCTAATTATAAAAAGATAGTGAAAGCCTTTATGATATAATATTTAAATTGAAGGAAATATGCTTGCAATAATAAATAAATATAAAATGTACCATTAAAATATGGAATTATAATATAAATGATAGAGAATGGGTTAAAAGTAACCTAATATGATGATTTATATAGGACTAAAATGTCTAATGAGAGATTAAGGTAACGTTCGCCAATAAAACGTAAATATAAGTATAAACTTTCATAAGTAGAAAGTATGGGGAAGACGGATATGTCTATAGGAATATTATGGGATACATGCGCAAAGGGAATAGAAATAATAAATATAATATAAATGTATAAGTGAGCATAAGTAAAATATTTTATAGAGGCAATAATCTTTACGAGAAAGAGTTGAGTGAAAAAATTGAAACTATCACCTAAAAGAAATGTTAAGAGTAATACAATTACTATGATATTATAAAAATTGTATAGAGGCTAATGATTTATATGTAGAGAATACTTGCTAAAATATTATTAGAATATACAGGGCATAGATATTATGTATGTAAAATTTTCTTATGATGAATTAAAATAATTGGTACTTATATTACTTTGGATAAACTATATATAAAAAAAGAAAAATTTTGCTTAAACATATTTGATAATTGTTGAGAATTGTGAAATGATTGTACATTGGATTTGAATATGAATAGTTTATTGTAATAACATTGTTTACAAAATAGGAATTACTGAAAGTATATTTATTGAAGTTATATTAGTTTAATAAATGCAAATTTGTTTATTTGAGGTTTAAATTTACATTTATTAAAAGGGGCATATGTTATAGTATAAAGGCATACGTTAACAATATAATATGGAAAGTTATTAAAGTTACCAAATTTAATTAAATAAACGTAGAAAAATTTATTATGATGTGTTTAAAATAAGATTTATTGAGTTAATCATAAAAGAGGTATATAGCATGTAACAAGTATGCGAATTTTATAAGAAACCACCTGTATATAGAAAGGTTGACCATGTTCATTTTTCTTAGAAGTTCAAAATATTCTGGAAAGAAGAGAGTTGAATATTAGTTGTTATTTTGTAAAATGTATTATAAATTTGTAAAAACTTGGGTAATTGACGTTTATGAGGTGATAGAAATATTTAGAATCTTATTTTGAAAGGTGTATAGATTGTATTGTAGAACAGTTCCCGGAAATAATTTGAAATACAGGAACTGTCATTATTTGACATGTGTTCAGAAATATAAATGTAGAGAGGTATTGGGATATGAATATGAAAAGAAGGGTTGATAAAATTATGAAAAGAATTTAAATAATCAGATAATACTATTTTAAGAAGGATACTAGGTATATTAGAGAATTTAAAAGCTGTGTTGTTGATGGTTATTGCTGTTGTAAAACTTTGATTGGAGGATATAATATGAGAAAGAATTACTAGGGAGATGAATAAATAAACGAGAGAATTTTTCTAATTCAAAAAAGCGGTAGACGTACTTTTGGAAAAGAGAATATCTTTTCTGAAATTAACGCGATAATAGTTAAATATAAAAGAGAAAAGTGTGTATTGAGATATCTACGTTCAACTACGAATAAATTTAATAATAAAGTGAAAGTACATACCAAATTAGACAAGATCCAGATACATTCGAAATAGGGTTATTGTATTCCAAGTTCATCGGAGTTTATAAGAGGCAGCTGTGTTACAAGAGATCCAGTATTTATAAGAGGTAGCTGTTTTCCAGGAGAACTGATATTCAAGAGAGCCTGATGTATTACAAAAGATCCGGAAATCCATAAAGGTTGTTGTATTTCACGTGTTCCAAATATAGGAGAGATTGCTGTGTAATAAGAGGATCCGGCAAACTAATAAAAGGACAATCTATTCCATGCATCGAGCAAGATACTTCACAGGATAATTGGTAATATTTTTTCAAGAGCTTGTACGAGTTTGGAGTATAGAAACATCGAGTAAGCAGTATACGTCCTAAACATCACCAGGAAGTGGACATAAACATATCTGAAAGAAGAAAGCATTAAGTATTACAAAATTTGAATATTATTTTTGACAGAACTATCAAAAGATTTATTTATATTAATTTTGGAAAAGAAGTAATTATTTAGACCGTAATTCAGTTTTTAAACATACTGTACTAAAAGATATTACATCTGTTAAATGTGTTTTGAACAACATAAGTTATTTTAATTCTTTTCTATTCAGAATATGTCAAGATATGAATAATTTTCATTATTATACAAATTCATGGAGTTATCAAGCCATTAAATAGTTTTGAACACATTATAATAATAGTATAAATTAATTTGAGAAGAAAGTATTAAAAGAATTACTTTATTTTGTATATCAATAATTACTAATATCAAAGTACGTACCTGCATTATTTAGTTGGGTTTGGAACTAAACACTTTGATTTAAATAACTTCTAAACGTCAAATATCAGGTTTCCATATTATATTTATTGTTAGCAAATGTCCCATATTTTTAAAAAAAAATACGAAGTTTGAATATAAACATATAATTATTTAGTAGAATATCGTTTTATTTTATCATAGTCAAATTCTCAATTATAGGAAATATTTTGGTTTATTTATAACCTCAAGGAAATAAATGTCATTTGATATATTGAAATAGAATGAGTAGTGGTGACATCTACTTGTTAGTAAACTGAATTATTTAAAGTGTAGAAGGTAATAAAAGAATACAGAAATCAGTAATTTATAAAATGTTATTTTGAAGAAAAAATAAGTAATTAAAAAAGGATTATTGATATTTATAAAAGTATATAATTGTAGGCAGAGTTGAATACTGTAAATTAAATAAAAAGTTAGAATAGAGTAAAATAATTTATATCAAGATAAAATATAAAGCTAGTCGGGCATAAAACTAAAACACCTTCGTATGATGAATAAAATATTAGATGATATATAAAGAGATTATAAAATTAGAACATACGAGGGTTGTTCATTAAATAATAGTAATTTTTCAAAACATGTCTAGAGTGTTATCTCATTTTATATTCGGTTCAATTTATGACATTTAAACTGTAATAGGAGTTAATGTTATGTCGAGAGTTGAACTGATATGTATGAGTTATTACCTAGTACAATATATTTCTTTACCTGGTGGAGTAATGCGTTTCCTAGGTGATATATTTTTTCCGGGAGAGATACTACTGTAACATAAAGGCCAAAACTCCGTCGGTGTAGTATGCAAAGTATTATCTACTATTCCTCTAAGTGTGATATCTACCCAATCGTCAGGTACTTGTATTGGTTCTAAGTAAAACCATAATAATAATAAAATCTAAATTACATATTTATGTAATTATTTACCTGGTAAATATAACTTTGGCACAGCGATTTGTAGCAGTTTGGACTGTATTATATGTTCTGCATTAAAATGTATTTGACATATACGACACCGTTTAAAAACTTGTTGTGGCTGCAAGTCTAATAGTACATTATTTCCACTGGCAGATACCCATGCCAAAAATCGTGACATGTCTTTTTGCGGATTTGGGAATGAATATAATGACAAATTTTGGCCGTCTTTTGTTTCACAATCCAATACAAAACATTTAGGTCGTACCATATTAAAACGACCCTATAAACAAACTTTATAGTGATATTTTACCAATTCGAAGTAAATATGTACCTGTATAGAGTTAAACTAATAAGACAATTGGCAACAAGTTGCAAAAACAAACACCAAAACACTTAAAACATAACCTTTAAACTTTCACAATGATTAACAACGTTGACAACCACACAACCAGTCGATAGTGTAGAAATTGTATACAATACTTTCTAAATATCTGTAATTCCGATGAATAACAACGCCACCACTTTCGGTCCCAATACTATTTCACATGTGATGACGCATTAGCCAATAGAAATCGAGCCAAACTTTTACCTATTAAGATATTCCCCCGTGGTCGCGTTCAGGACACCGCTCGACCTAGCACAGCTCAGCGCTAGCGGCGCCGTAACTCCCTGAACGCACGGAATTACTATAATATATAGTGTGCCTAAATATTTAATACTACATTTTACAGTGTATTATTATATGGATTATGTGGAAGTTTTCAATGAAGATGATGTATGTATCTATTATCAATACTATATTAGCAGTTTTGGTTAGAATATTTATCGGAACTGTGAACAGTATTCATTTCAATTTTAATTAGTTGATGAATTTTCTGAATGGTATGTTGCAGAAGAGTATAATCACAGAATTATAACTGATAAATAAATTTAATACAAAGAAATAACTTTGTGGATTTATTTTATTACTGTAGCTGTAAAAACAATATTCTTCCAATATTTAACTTATGGAAATCTGATGTTGGATTGGATTGTTGGATTATTTTGATGTTTTTGTTCAAGATGATGTAACGATTAACACTATTATATTAGCAATTTTTGCTGAGATATTTATCGGCACTGTGAATAGTTGTTCATTTCAATTATAATTGATGTATTTCTTCAATGCTACTTTGTAATAAGTGTATAATTGCAGAGTATACAACTGATAAATAAATATGACATAAACTGATAACATTGTATGTTTGTTTTATTGTTGCAGTTGACAAAGCAATATTATTTCAACATTTAACGTATTGGAATCTGATAGCAGATCTTGTGTAAAAGTCTTAAGTTATATTACCTAATAGACTGCGTAGCTATCTATACTTATACATAGGAAAAAAACTTTACAGAAGGCAATACTACTGTATTTTAGAACACGAAAATATAATAAGACGATAAGGGCCATAAACCAGCATTATTATATATATAGCTCCTTAGTTTCAGTAGCAGCCATTAATATTTTTGATTAAATTTAGTGCCAAATTAGAAGGAATTATGCTGTTTATTAGAAGGAATTGTGCTGTTTGGCAGTACTTGTTAGTTATATCTATTTCAAAATACATTTCAATATATAAACATATCAAAAAGACTTATTAGGCACTATTTAAGATCTATTGTACAACATAATTGAAGTTTCTACTGATCGTATTATTCACAAGATTCAAATTTGAATTTTAACCGTTTTCTTTTACCGCCGCTAAGTCATCGAGCCAAATTTATTTTCATATACTACTTAGGATTCACTAACAGTTGTTTATTTATCAGAAATAAATAATCTATTTCAAGTAGAAAAAAGATATTCACTTTATATGTAAACCGAATATAATAGTACCGTATAGTACTTTTCAATATCTATTTAATATGATAAATTTACCTATAACTTTCGCATAACATTAAATATAACAACAACGAGTACAACAGCAACCAAATGATATTAACTACTACAATTAATAAATTAATGTTTTTATTAATCTGCGGGTTTGAATTTTTAAATTCATATTTGAATATTCACCGCTTATACTCACTTCTTTCTAGCGCCGCTAAGTCATCGAGCGAAATTATTTTCGCTAGACAAGATGGCGACCGCTAGCTCCAGCGCCGGCACTCAGCAGCAGTCAGAGAAATAGAGTAGGGGAGAACGCGCTTCGACGAGTGCGCATCCAGTTTTAAGCAAACGCTATTGTGGTCGCCATTTTGCAGGGTAATTGGCACTTGTGTTGTTGTAATTGTCAAGCTTGGAGGTTATTTTTAATTAATTGTATTAAAAAGGACTTGTGTGTGTTATTAACATGTCGTGCTCTGTGTTGGGCTGCAGTAACAGTCGAAGATTTAAGCCGGAAGGCATTTCTTTTCACACGTAAGTTTGTTTACATTTTTCTAAGTCAATGAACTTTACATGCGAATTGTTGAGCTAGGTATAAATATTACCGTAATAGAATGAAAGAATTGCATCTTTAAGAGCGCGATTAATTCTGCACTATTTGTAGATTTCCACGGGGTGATTCATTGAAAATGTGGTTAGATGTGCTAGGAAAAAATGTTGAAACGTGGACCTGGTCCAAAAATAAAGTTATTTGTTCCAAACATTTTTGTAAGGAAGATTATATTGTCAGCGCCGGTAAAAGAATCCTCAAACCGCTTGTGAGCAACCTTCAAAATGGCGGAATTCAATTTAACTTAGTTGGCGCATCTTTAAGCGCGTTCTCCCCTACTCTATTTCTCTGGCAGCAGTGCTGCCGTTTCAGTACAATTGTACCGAATTCAGTACACTATTTACAAATCCAGTACGTCAGTACGCCATTTTGCAAAAAGACCTAATTTCAGTACAATCTTGAAAGTTTTAGTACTAAATTAAATCCAAGTAATAATAATAATGTAATACTAATAAGAATTACAAAAAACGAGTACTTATAGAAATAGTTTAAATATAGATACGGTCAAAAATTTATTGTTTTTACAGGGTTTTTGGGTTACCTTTCACGATTTGTCGTCCTTTGTGTTTCACTATTAATCAAAAGACATTTGCATTTGTCAAATGAGTTTCACAAGAGTGAGAAGGCGAAGGCAAAATGCCAAAATTAGTGACGAAATACGCACATTAATTATTTTCTATGAATCAGGAAAAATCTTCTGTTGAGGAAGACAGTTTAATGTAAAATCGAATAATACAAAAGACAAATCGTGAAAGGCAACCGAAAAACCCTCTATATTCAAAAATTATTGTAAGAAGCTAAAAAAAAAAATTTGGATATAATATGGTAATGGTAAATGGTTATTTAAGAGTGATTTGTTGTTTTGTCATATGTTTCAAATCAATATATTTTATGATTTTATGAAAGTTGAATAAAGTCATTACATATGTTAGTGATGTATTTTATTGTCCCTCGAGATTAAAAAAAGGTCATCCATAAATTTTTCTCGATTCAGTACATTTTTTGTAAATTCAGTACGAAAATTCAGTACGTTTTTAGAGCTAGTGGCGGCAGCACTGCTCAGCAGTCGCGTTCAGGACACCGCTCGACCTAGCACAGCTCAGCGCTAGCGGCGCCGTAACTCCCTGAACGCACGGAATGACATATTTAAAATCAAATTCCTTCGTGTGTTTCGTTTTTATATGTCTTTCTAAATTACTGTTGATGTTTGTTCCATATTAATAATAATAATATATTTATTCAGTGTAATAAAATCATTACATGAAAAGTCAAAATATACAGTAACAAACAAACAAACAGATTAAAATTGTATATCATTAAAATTATCATTTAAATATTCATTCCGTGCGTTCAGGGAGTAACGGCGCCGCTAGCGCTGAGCTCTGCTAGCTCGAGCGGTGTCCTGAACGCGACTGCTGAGTGCCGGTGCTAGCGGTCGCCATCTTGCCTAGCGAAAATAAATTTCGCTCGATGACCTAGCGGCGCTAGAAAGAAGTGGGGATAAGCGGTGAATATTCAAATATGAATTTAAAAATTCGAACCCGCGAATTAATAAACACATTAATTTATTAATTGTGGTAGTAAATATCATTTTTACGGTTGCTGTTGTAGGTACTTGTTATATTTAATGTTATGCGAAAGTTATAGGTAAATTTATCATATAAAATAGATATTGATAAGTACTATTATATTCGGTTTACATTAAAGTGGCTCGATGACTAGCAGCGGTAAAAATTCAAATTTGAATCTTGTGAATAATACGATCAATAAACACTTCAATTATGTTGCACAATAGATCTTAAATAGTGCCTAATAAGTCTTTTTGATATGTTTATATAGGTATTGAAATGTATTTTGAAATAGATATAACTAACAAGTAATGTCAAACAGCATAATTCCTTCTAATTTGGCACTAAATTTAATCAAAAATATTAAGAGCTGCTACTGAAACTAATGAGCTATATACATATATATTGTTTGTTTTTGGGCCTTATCTTCTTATTATATTTTCGTGTTCTAAAATACATTAGTATTGTATGCATAAGGCGCCCGCAGAGAGGGGCCTGAGATTTTGATATTGTGTTCTTTTTTTTCCACAACACTTAGCCTATTTCAAGTCTTTATATTTTAATACGAAAACTACATACAAAAGAAAAACAAGAAAATTATTGAGATATTATAGGTTTGTTCGAACCTGCAGTTCTGAACGGTTCTAGAACTAGTGCGCATGTCATTTAAGAAAAAGACTGTTCGGACCATGCAGTTCTGGAACTGCAAATTCTGCGAACTGATAGTTCGGTGTTCGGTCTTTCAGAACTAGTAATTCAAGAACCGTTCGGAACGGTTCTAACAGTTCTCGATGATGGGCTAGTATTTGAAATTCTGATAAATCCGGAGCATGCGTAATTGTCATTCGTATCAGCTTTCGAATTTTTCTGGTTATGTTTATCGTATTTATGTTGAACTTTAGAGTTTGGAGTTGTTGTAGGTTCGTTTTTAAGTTATCGTTCAAGTACCTATTTGTTTTTTTATTTTATTTTGAGATATTATTAGAGCATTGGTGTGATTCGGTTCATCAAACCTATTTTTAATTTTTCTTACAGTTTTTATTCACACCTATTATATCAATTTTGTAATAGCCAAAGTAAACAGCTATAAGTATGTGACTAAACATTAATTTCTTCAAATGGTGGTTTATTGTTTTAGAAATTACTTCATTGACTACCATGTTCTTGAGTCTAGCAAGTGATTCTTCCTCTAAGAATGAAGTGAATATAATGGTACAATTATAGGAACTTGCGAAAATGTGAAAAGTGAATTTATAATTATCATATATTCGTAGAGAAAGTGACATATTTGTTAAACTTAGACAAAATAGTATTTAATATTATGTAAACTAAACTTATAATTTTTGGTTCGATGTGTCCCCCTTGAGACTTAAGAAAAATAAAGGGAATTTGTGATATCAACATATTAGATATCCGAACAATCTATTATATGTATGTGTTTGTACCAGCCTGTTATGTCATGAAAATTATAATAAATTGCAAGTTAATGCGACTCCCAGACTTGTGACACAAAACATTCAGAGTCTGATTGATGTAAGTACCAAATCATGTAGGTATTGCAATTCAAATTACCAAAAAGGCTTCAATTCTCCAAAATGGATTGAAAGAGTGTACTACTTCACAGATTAAAAAAAAGAAGAGGATTTGGCTTTGAACATTGAAAATGTATTGTAATATATTTGTTTAAATTCATCATGATTGTTGATTTTATAGTTATGTAATACATATTTATTAAAGTGTGTTTGCATTTGATGCACGTACCAATTATTAATAACAGCTTGTATTAAAAATCCTTGTTTTATTTACCCGGTTTATCAGAAATATCCATTACAAAATTTTGAAAAATGTACTTCTGAACAACTTCTTCATTATTTTTTAAATCCTGTCGTAATTTTGAGATGTAACATTTAAATGTTCATTACGATTGACATTTGTCCACCAGTTTGGTGTTTTTTTAAAAAATGCAGAAATATCCATAACAAAATTTAGAAAAATGTATTTCTTATAAACAACTTTTTCACTACTTTCTAAATACTGTCGCAATTTTGGTGGTTAGATGCAGATGCAGTAACATTTAAATGTTCATTACGATTGATATTTGTCCACCAGTTTGGTGTTTTGTAATATATAAATATATTGCTTATATAAAAAATGCAGAATTATCCATTACAAAATTTAGAAAAACGTATTTCATATAAACAACTTTTTCATTACTTTTTAAATCCTGTCCCAATTTTGGTAGTTAGATGCATTAGCTATTTAACGTTCATTACGATTGATATTTCTTCCAATAAGTTTGGTGTTTTTTTAATATTACTATTACTAATGTTGGTAGTATAAGTTCCCCTAAAATTCCAATTTTAAAACTGTTCGAACCTTCAGGATTTCGAACCGTTCTAGAACCAGTATTTGGCTGGACATGCGCATTATTATCAGAACTACTAATTCTAGAACGGTTCCGGAACTGTTCAGAACTGGAGGTTCGAACAAACCTTATATTAAATTGCAATCAATACGCGCCTTTTCAGCACAACCGGCAACCTTGCACAAACACGTAACGATGACTTAACCCGGCCGCTTCGCTGCCCTCCGCCTCAGATAGTTATCGTCGAGCTGTTATTGTGTATAATATGTTATCTGTGCTCTTCATTGTCTTTTGAATGAAAATTACGGGCTTCAAATCGGTAACATACAAATCGCTATACGCATCAGGTAATTAGGTGTTTAATGATTTTATTGGTATTTTTATATTCATAGTAAATTATTGTTTATAGAAAAAATGGACATTCGAAGTTTTTTCAAATGAAAAACAACCTACGAAGAATGCAACAATTCTTCAAAGAAAATAGGGCTACAAACAGATGATAGTCCCAATCCTGCCACAAGCACTAGTAGTGACATACCAGCTGAAGGTTATAAAGAACATGTAATAGCAGAAGCAAAACCTAGCGGTCAAACAGAAGATATTGGAAATGTTGTGAATTATTCCTTGATGTCGGAGTCGGATAAACAAAAATACGATTTATTGACAAGTCCATACACACCGTCCCCTACCTATGATTTTAAGCAAGATGTTGAACCAGATAAACGACCATTTATACACAAATGGCTTGATCAATATGATTGGTTGGCTTATTCCAAAGTCCTTAAAGGTGCACTTTGTAAATACTGTGTGGTTTTTCCGCCGGCTGTAACTCACGGTAGTGCTTTAGGCGCATTTATAACAAAACCTTTTAAAAAATACAGAGATTTCCATACCCGGGCAAACAACCATTCGAGTTCAGCCTGGCATAAAGATTCAGCTGTCCGTGCCAAAAATTTTATTGATATATTTTCTGATAAGAAACTTGACATATTGTCTCTAATTGATGATGGTAAGAAGAAAAATATTGAAGAAAATAGGAAGAAAATTCTTCCAATTATAAAGACAATAGTTTTTTGTGGAACTCATGATATGCCTTTAAGATAAAGCAGCAAGAATTCTGGCAATTTTACAGATCTTTTGAAATTCAGAATAGACGCTGGCGATAAAATTTTAGAGAACCACTTATTTAACGCAGCTGGTAACTCTAAATACACTTCTCATAGGATCCAAAATGAAATAATTTCATTGGCAGGACAAGTAATAATAAAAAATATAGTAGAAGCAAATTCTTCTAAATATTTCAGTGTATTGGCGGATGAGACTGCCGACATTTCCGGACATGAGCAATTATCCATTGGGATACGATACGTGTATGACGAAAATGAAAATTTCACTCTGAAAGAAGAGTTTCTTGGATTCGTGAAATTAGATAAACTAAACGCTGATAGCATAGCTTCTTCTATTTTAGAGTTTTTAGAAAAATCTGGTTTAAACATGGACAAACTTGTAGCACAGGGTTACGATGGATGCTCAACAATGGCTGGTGAAATTCACGGGGTTCAAAACATCATACACGTTAAGTATAAGAAAGCATTTTATTTTCATTGTGCCTCACATAAGTTGAATTTAGTAATAAATGATATAAGTAAAATAACTGAAATTCACAATACTGAGGCTCTTAACATAGAGGTGGGTAAACCCCGGATTTGCGGTCGGCAAATTCATAGATCGAATTATGAATCTGATTCAGTTGAAGATTATTTTAGAAAATCTATATTTATCCCATATTTAGATCACTTGATTCTTGCCTTAAAAACAAGGTTTTCAAAAAAACATGAAATTGCCTTCTCTCTGTTTGATATATTGCCAAAAAATATAAAATCATTAGATGTTAAATCTTTCGCAGTTAAGGTCGGGAATCTGTACAGCATTGAAAATTTGGAAAGAGTATTTAACTCAATCTCAAATAGCTGAAAACATAACCATTGAAGATCTTATTGGACACTGTAAATTTTTTCCTGCTGTAAAAGATATCTGCATACTTCTACTTACTTTGCCGTGTACGACTTGCACTATAGAGCGCAGTTTTAGCACCTTACGCAGGATTAAGACCTGGATAAGAAATACAATGGGGCAAGACAGACTTGCTGGGTTAGCGTTGTTGAGTATCCATCGAAACCGTACAGTAGATATTTTTAATTTTTCCGTTAAAGTACTAGACCAGTTTTGTCAAAGTAACAGAAGACTGGTTTTTAGTTTAGAGTAAAACATACTTGCTTTTCTATATTTAGTACTATTGAGTGTCATTGTTGTGATTTTTTGGTATTGACAACATTTATTGTGTATGTTGTTCTGTATATTTTAACACGTGTGTTCTTGTGTTCACAAATATGGTTTTATGAGAAAAATATGTTTGGTTTTGTTCCTTAAAGAGGCTAGTATTATGTTTCGTTAACTTATTATAAAAATAAATGTTACATAACATAACGTGCACCAATATTTTTCAATTTCGCCCCCCCCTGAAGAAAAAATCTGCGGGCGCCCATGTGCATAAGTATAGATAGCTACATAGTCTATTAGGTAACGTAACTTAAGACTTTTACACAAGATCTACCATCAGATTCTAGTACGATAAATGTTGGAATAATATTGCTTCTTCAACCACAACAATAAAACAAACACACAATGTTACCAGTTTATGTTATATTTATTTATCAATAGGATAGGCGATTTATTTATTTATTTATACACTTATTACAAAGTAACATTCAAAAAAACATCAATTAATTAAAATTGAAATGAACAAATATTCACAGTGCCGATAAATATATCAGCCAACACTGCTAATATAATAGTGTTAATCGTTAGGTACATCATCTTCAACTAAAACCTCAAAACATCCCAACGAATTTGCTATAATTCTGTGGTTATACCTACTTTTACTGCAACATTAGCATTCAGAAAATTCATCAACTAATTAAAATTGAAATGAATACTGTTCACAGTGCCGATAAATATATCAATCAAAACTGCTGATATAATATCGATAATAGATTACGCCAACTTCATCGAAAACTTCCACATAATCCATATAATAATACACTGTAAAATGTAGTATTAAATATTTAGACATACTTTATATTATAGTAAATAATTTACCATCTCCTCGGTCAATTCTAAAATAAGGATTTTATATTGCTATCATATATTAATTACAAAGCAAATACGTTGACTTTATTTTTAGTTTATATTTTAAAAGTACGTATGTCACGTCTTCATACTTCAAACAATAATAATAATAATTAAATTAAATAATAATAAACTTTACAACACCATATTGCCGCTGTCAGACTTCAGAAGTAGTAAAAGTACGCATGTCCAAGCAACAATTTTAAAATGTACTACTGTGACCCGTTCAATGACTTCAGGCGCTGACCACAAGCTCTAGCGGTATACGCTTCCAGCGCCGTAACTCCCTGAACGCACGGATTGATTGAATAAAAACTTTTTGTGAGTAAAAATTTTGATATTTTACTTAAGAAAGTATTAGCATTCATTGTATGCAGGTGCTTTACTTTGTTATAAATCTTTGGCCCCCAGTAGTCCACATATCTTTGGGCAGTCTGCACACGGTGATAAGGGGTTCGCAGTTTATCCCTGTTTCTTGTATTATACTGGTGGGAGTCCCCATTTGCGGTAAACTCATCCTCATTGAAAATGACATACTTAATGCAGTTGTATATATATATATATATATTTCTTATATATATAAGAAAGAGAAAAATAATGGGTAAATTCCGCTGTAGAGCAACCGTAGACACGTGTTTCTGACTCATTGGTCGTCATCGGTACGGTGTAGCCAAGGAATAAGGTGGGATAACCTTATTCCTTGGCTACACCGTACCGATGACGACCAATGAGTCAGAAACACGTGTCTATGGTTGCTCTACAGCGGAATTTACCCATTATTTTTCTCTTTCTTTTATTTCATGTATCCGCGATAATTCCTTTTATTTATATATATATATATATATGGTAATGTAAGCACAGCCCCTTTTATAAAATATTTTCTGCAACTATCCCGATGTCCCAAACTATACAACGCTCGAACAGCCCTCTTCTGCATTTGAAATATTCTCTCTGCCGATGGTAAGCTGCCCCATACCAAGATTCCGTAGCTCATCTTAGAGTGGAAGTTGCAGTAGTAAGCCGTTGTTGCAGCTTCGTGAGTTGCAACACTTTTCATACGTCTTATTGTGTATGTTGCCTTTGCAAGTTTATCAGCCAGACTGGAAACATGATCCTCCCAAGTAAGCCTACTATCCAGCGTCAGACCCAGATAGCATACGTTGCCGTTTGAAGGTTGGTTTTTTGCACAGAAAGTAAGTTGTTGTGTTTTCCCTTCATTTAGTTGTAGACGATTGCAAAGGAACCATTCCCTGGCTTTCTCCATAATGTCCTTCGCCTGTTCATTCAACTCTTCTTCATCTCTTGCAGTCACCAAAAAGGCAGTGTCATCCGCATATAAACAACATTCCATCGGTGCTAAGCATTGCAGCAGGTCATTGATATATAGTATAAACAGAAGGGGACCCAAGATTGAGCCATGTGGAACCCCATTATTTGTTGATTTTAAAGATGATGTTTGTCCATTGAGTTCAACAACTTGCTCTCTATCCCTCAGATAGGACACTAAAAGATCATGTGGAGTGCCTCTAATACCATATTGTTGTATAGTTAATGGATGAGGCTGATACATGTTGAAACTCCATATTTAACTGAATAAATAAAATACGTAAACTTAGTTTCAAAAATTATTTAATAATATCACTACAATATTGTTTCGCCAAACTTTGGCTTCATCAGGTGATGAGTAACTGATTATACAAAATTATTACAACATAATATATAGTATCACAAAAGTATGGGATATGGGTGGGGGTATTTTATAAACTATAGCATTGTAACAACGGGGAATAATTGAACTGAGTCTGATCGTTTAAAGCACGACCTAATTTACTATGTCTATTAATTTCTAAGGTTTCTAATAAATTAAGTTTCTGTCCTTTGTCTTGTATATGTAAAACTTTGAAATCTCTATTGAATTCGTGTTCTTCATCTATACAATGCGTTGCGAAGGTAGAGTCCGTTTTTTTACCCATATAACTTTTTTCATGTTCCCCGGTCCTTTGTTAGTTACTCATCACCTGATGAAGCCAAAGTTTGGCGAAACAATATTCTACTATACATAAAAGTTCTTTTCACCCCTGGTCACAGAAGTTATCAGCGTATGAGTCAATGATACATAGATTAATTAATGTACCGATGAATAAAACTAACTTTGAATTAGAACTAAATAGAATCTACACGATAGCTAACAATAACGGCTATACAGTAAATTTAGTAGACAATATTCTTGCACGAAAACGAAAAAAGCAGGCTTTATCGTTAATTTATCCAAAAATACAAGAAAAGTCAGATAACAAATATAATGCTTTCACCTATTTAGGACATACATCAATAAAAATAGGTAAACTAATTAAAAACGTTAAAAACGAGTCAATAGCATTTAAAACTAATAATTCAGTTCAAGAATATATTAGAAATGATAATGATAAAACGGATAAAATGTTGAAATCGGGGGTCTATATGTTGACTTGTGAGTGTGATAAGGTATATGTGGGTCAAACAGGCCGTACTTTTGAACAAAGGACCGGGGAACATGAAAAAAGTTATATGGGTAAAAAAACGGAGTCTACCTTCGCAACGCATTGTATAGATGAAGAACATGAATTCAATAGAGATTTCAAAGTTTTACATATACAAGACAAAGGACAGACACTTAATTTATTAGAAACCTTAGAAATTAATAGACATAGTAAATTAGGTCGTGCTTTAAACGATCAGACTCAGTTCAATTATTCCCCGTTGTTACAATGCTATAGTTTATAAAATGCCCCCACTCATGTCCCATACTTTTGTGACACTATATATTATGTTGCAATAATTTTGTATATTCAGTTACTCATCACCTGATGAAGCCAAAGTTTGGCGAAACAATATTGTAGTGATATTATTAAATAATTTTTGAAAATATTGTTGTAGTTTGTGTAACAGAACCTCATGATTGACTAAGTCGAAAGCTTTACTCAAATCACAACAAGTCAACTGGATTTGCTTTTGCTCATCATATGCATTTACGATTGATTGTATAATGTTCATAATCCCTGTTGTTGTTGATCTCTTTCTTCTATATCCATGTTGACTGGCTGTGATGTAGCCGGTTTTATCTAGATATTTAGTTATTCGTCTTGCAATCACCTGTTCAAATATTTTCGATATTGTGGGCAATTTCGCTATTGGACGATAGTTATTTGGATCATCTATATCCGCCTTTTTATATACTAGAACTACTCGAGATTTTTTCAGTTGTCTCGGAAAACTCCTTCATTTACGCACTTATTCAGTAGTTTGGTCAGAGGCGTTATGATTTCATTTGTAATTTGTTTTAAGGGATATGTTGAGGTGTCGTATACAGTGTGTTTCACTTTGATACTTGAAAAATCAGTATTTTTTAATGGAACATCCGATTTAATTTTTTCTTTTTTAAAATATATTGCAGTTAAAAAGCTCTACACAGTGATGTGCATTTTCTTGATTTAGGCCCTTTGCATGGCCTGCTGTGGTATTAAATGTAACCCCAAAAATGGCAAAATCGTATTAGGCATTTTTTTAACAAAAAAACTATTTATGCAATCGATTCAGCCATGCTTCAAAACCCTTAGTACCAAGTGTCAAAGTCGCATCTTATACAGAGTGTTTATAATTTAGGTGCAAACTTCGAAAAATACCAATGTTTGGGAGCACCGTGTATTAACAGAATAAAATATTTTCGAGATTTTCTTCTTTCGATGGAGGTGTAAGTACTATGGCTTTGAAATTATACTCTTTTTATTGGCCTAGTTAATACAGGGTATTCGTAATAAAAAATCAAATTTAAGGAAAAATCGATTTTTTTCGTTTTTATTTTTAGTAAAAGAAATTTAACTGAACATAACAAAAAACTACAAAATAAGTAACCCCAAAAATGGCAAAATCGTATTAGGCATTTTTTTAACAAAAAAACTATTTATGCAATCGATTTAGCCGTGCTTCGAAACCCTTAGTACCAAGTTTCAAAGTCGCATCTTATACAGAGCGTTTATAATTTAGGTGCAAACTTCGAAAAATACCAATGTTTGGGAGCACCGTGTATTAACAGAATAAAATATTTTCGAGATTTTCTTCTTTCGATGGAGGTGTAAGTACTATGGCTTTGAAATTATACTCTTTTTATTGGCCTAGTTAATACAGGGTATTCGTAATAAAAAATCAAATTTAAGGAAAAATCGATTTTTTTCGTTTTTATTTTTAGTAAAAGAAATTTAACTGAACATAACAAAAACTACAAAATAAGTAAAAATAAATAAGATAAAATATTTTAGTGCTAGTCATGCATTCTTCTGTTATTCTCTGCTTAAGTTGAGGACATTAATTATTTAATTATGTTGGAAGAAAAAATGACAAGTGATTTGGTTATCATAAATTCCGCACCTTACATTAATTTTCTCATAATATTGTTTTTTAAAATGAATAATCCAGTTAGGGTTTACATCCGAACAGAATTTTTTGTTGAGACATCGACAAACTTTGGTGGAAGGTATTTCGCGAAGTTTGCCTAACGCTAGTGAAGCAGGCCTTGAAAACAAAAATGTATCAAACTTCAAACAATTTGACACTTGCTGTTATATTGCTTAAAACGTTATTGTGTGTACCATTAAAGTTGTGTAAAAATGGTTAGAAATAAACTAACTTTACAGCAAAAAGTTGAAATAATAAGACTAGTTGGTGACAATGCAAAAACTTATAAACAAGCTGCAGAAGAATTTAACAGGAGACATCAAGAACTAGAACCAGTGAGTTTTCAAACTGTAGCAAATATTAATTCTCTTTTCGATAGAACTGGTAATGTTATTTCCACAAATAAAACGGGAAACAATTTAATTGAGAACAGAGAAAACATTGTTTTAAATCAAATTCGGCACAACCCTAAAACTAGCGTTAGACAAATTTCGCGAAACACTAATATACCTTCCAGCAAATTTTGGCGATGTCTTAAGAAAAATAAAAAGGTTGCTTACAAACCAAAATTCCTACACACTTTAGAAAATGGTGATGAAAATTCTCGAATAGAATACGCTCTGTGGTGTCAAGGACATTATCTAAATGACCACAATTTCCTAAATAAAATTTTATTTTCGGATGAG
Source organism: Amphimallon solstitiale (assembly GCA_963170755.1). Classification (NCBI taxonomy): domain Eukaryota; kingdom Metazoa; phylum Arthropoda; class Insecta; order Coleoptera; family Scarabaeidae; genus Amphimallon; species Amphimallon solstitiale. Next base: position 36,241,110 of record OY720685.1, on the reverse strand, counting down.
GCAACCTTCACCACAAACGGGGTTGTATCTTCACAAAATTGTAGATTCTGGTCGGAAGTAAACCCTCACTGGGTTATTCACTGTAAAAGGCAATATTCTGAGAAAATTAATGTATGGTGCGGAATTTTTGATAAACAAATAATTGGTCCCTTTTTTTTTCAACATAACTTGAAGGCCCAAAATTTTTTGAATTTTCTAAATACGAATTTCTGGGATGCCTTAGAAGAACTGCCAATTGCTAGACGTGCCGACATGTTATTTCAAATGGACGGTGCACCCGTCCATACTGCAGCAATAATTAACAACTGGCTTGATCAAAAATTTCCCAGAAAGTGGATTGGGCGCTATAGTCAAGAAATTAAGTGGCCTCCGAGATCGCCAGATTTGACGCCACTCGATTTTTATCTTTGGGGGAAACTTAAAGAAAATGTTTACCGTACAAGACCCAATAATGTGGAAGAACTTAAGCGGAGGATAACAGAAGAGTGCGAGTTAATTTCTCATCAGGAACTCGCGAAAGTAATGAATCATTGCCAAAGAAGGTTAGAAAAATGTATTCAAGTTGAAGGAGGGGTAATAGAAAACTCGAAAATTTAAAGATATTTGGTTATTTTGTAGTTTGTTATGTTCAGTAAATAAAAACGAAAAAAATCGATTTTTCCTTAAATTTGATTTTTTATTACGAATACCCTGTATTAACTAGGCCAATAAAAAGAGTATAATTTCAAAGCCATAGTACTTACACCTCCATCGAAAGAAGAAAATCTCGAAAATATTTTATTCTGTTAATACAAACATTGGTATTTTTCGAAGTTTGCACCTAAATTATAAACACTCTGTATAAGATGCGACTTTGAAACTTGGTACTAAGGGTTTCGAAGCATGGCTAAATCGATTGCATAAATAGTTTTTTTGTTAAAAAAATGCCTAATACGATTTTGCCATTTTTGGGGTTACATTTAATACCACAGCAGGCCATGCAACGGGCCTAAATCAAAAAAAAATGGACATCACTGTGTAAAGCTTTTTAAGTGCAATATATTTTAAAAAAGAAAAAATTAAATCGGATGTTCCATTAAAAAATACTGATTTTTCAAGTATCAAAGTGAAACACACTGTATATCTCGCGTGTGTTTACTTTTAATAAACTGAATAACATTTTTGACTTCATTTTCGTCAATGGGTGAAAAATAAAACGAGTTGGTATTGTTTAAATTAAGATTTTTTAGGTGTTTCATTGACTCGATGCTAGATGTAGAGCTGATAATTTGATTTCCAATTTGCACAAAGTGGTCATTCATATCATTTGCTGTTAGTTTGGTTTGAATGTGTGTTGTTCCATTTGTCTGACAAGTTTCATTATTAATTACTGTCCATATTGCTTTCTGTTTATTTTTTGCGTTTTGTATATGTCTTTGATTAATTTTTTGCTTTTCTGTTCGTACCACATCCAAGTAATCTCTCTTATAGCTCCTGTATATCTGATAAAGATCATGATCCTTATTGACGCTCACCACAGTATTCAGGACATCTAAGATATTCCTTATGCTTTGTATTCGCTGATTGCAAAATATTTCATTGTTTTGAAATTTCAATGTGTTTAATCTTTTTTCTTTCTTGGGAAAACTTAAATTAAAATAATACAGGAAGGTATCATGAAATTTTTCAAAAGCTTCATCTGCCGCAAATCGATCCCAATCACACCAAGAGTGCGAGGCTAGCTTTTCTCTGAATAAATATATTGTGTCGTTATGTATTTGTCTGGTTCTCATCCCATGAATCTTTCTTTCATGTGTACTAGGAAGAATTTTTGTTCTAGCAATCTGTGTTAAATTATCTGAGAGATGCAAGTTCATTTTTTGTGTCGTCATTCAAATCTGTTGCACATGATTTGTAAAAATATTATCTATACATGATGAGGTGGAATTTGTTATCTCGACGGTTCATTAAACAGATATTTTAGATTATATGTTCTCAATAAATCTGTGAGTTGTTCCTTAGCTTTGATTATTTCTATTACACACATTTCTATGTGCGTTTCTTCTGAGAGTGATTTAACGTGTGAAATTTCTGTGAATTTTAAATTTTCTTTTAACAAAATGAGTGTACCGCCATGTTTAGCTTGCATCCTGCAGAAAGCAGCTGCTAAATTGAAATTTTCAATCCTACTGGTATGGATATTACTTGGAGTCAGCCAATGCTCTGTGACACATAAGCATTTAATATTATGTTTTTTTAGAGCTATACTTAGAGCATCTGTTTTGTTGTGAATAGATTGAATATTATAATTCGCTAACGTAAATTCATTTATTTTGTCATCTACATTTACATTACGTTTCTCTAATTTACTGTATTTTGAAATAGTGAGGCTCTCTTTGAAAAATTTTTGTATTGTTTTACTACAACGTTTACTGGCCATAATTCGGGATCAAACATCCTTTCATAACAATCTACACTAATCGCAATTTTAAATGACGATATATTTTTATTTCTTATATCTAATTTTTCGCATTCCATAGTTGTTAATTTTTTTTCGTGTAAATATTCAGTTACATCTTTTTCTGTCGTGTTTTTAATTAGATTGGAAACAAATATCCACCTTCTTGCTTCTACTGCACTAATGAGGTGTTTTCTTTTTTCCCTTTAATGATCTTATATCTGAAATTCTCTTTATTTAAATTAATTTCAGTATTCTCTGTGTGTATCTCACTATTTTTCTCGAGATTATTTATATTTTGACTTTTTTGAGATGTTATTTTATTTTGGTTTGTATTTATATCTATTTTACTTTTTACATGTGCGTCTGCTGTGTTCGTTTACGACTGTGACCTTGTCGTTGGCTTAGACATAATATTGTTGTCTCTGTTATCTTGATTTTTAGTTGCTTCTGTGTTAGTAAGTGTTTGTTTTAAAACAGTAGCTTGTGCTGGCGAGGAAACCAGATGTGCATCTACTTTTTGTGAGTATAACTCTACTATTTTTACATAGGTATGTATTTCTGTTTCCAATCGTTTAATGTAAGAAAGAGTGTCGCTCACCTCCGTTCCATTTCGGCCATTTAAGCATTCGTCGCATTTCCAGTTTATATTCCTGTTACCTTCTATGAATTTAAACCGATTTAAACTCACCCGGCTTGTAGGTGCTGCAGGTGTATTGAAGGATATTCTTACACAATTTTCCGCATTTTAACACTTTTTCTGTTTGATGATTCACATGTAATTTGCATTTTAAACACTTATCACTACTTGCATCCGCCATCATGGACTTTACTAAACTACTTCAAATAATATAAATATTGAAAAAATGAATATATAAAAGAATGAAAATCCGGCTTAAGGCCCCCAAAATTAAATTTGAAATACAAAGTCACTAAATAAACCTTGTTCAGCGTTACACAAAATTCAAAATCATTGGCTTAAGGCAACAAAAAGAAAAACTAAAGGTGGAAATTAAAGGCTCAGATGACCTATCGATAAAGATAGAATACCACTAAATTACATTCGGCACAAGAAATAGTAATTAAATAACAAGTTTAGAACAATAAACCCCGTAACTGAAGATTATTCTAAGCCCTCTGCTGGTAAGTTCAGGCGATAGTTCCATATATACTTAAATGATAATTTAATAAACGTTCTCTAGCTCTAATTAACACAACTCTTACGTTAAATTAAGGTACAGCCCAAACTTCCAAGCTACAGATTGGCAATGGTAACATGTGAGGTTTGAGTGAAAGATAACTTAAGAGATAAGAGAAATTATCCTAACGGTAACCTACAAATACATATTCACAAATATATAAAGGGAACATTCAACAAGTATCTTAAGGTCCAAGAAGGCATGGCCATAACATATACTGTAGGAAGCTGGAAATATCAGTACTATTCGGGCTTCCAGGAAATGCAAGCTTCGTGTAAGAAGATTCAAGAATTCTTAGCTCTACTGATTCTGTTGTTAATTTTCTTCAACAGAAATTCCCGTTGTATAAGATATTCTACGGATACTGGTAGAAGGACTTCGTTCAACTGCATTTAAAATTACTACTGCATTTACTTTTTCTACACGACGATTTGAGAAAAATCCTGTCTATTAAACAGCGAAAAACGTTTGAAAATGTTGTGTGGTGAGGAAGAATGCGATCTGGGTATCGCCTGAGGTACTCCGCAGCTGCAGCACGTCAACTTCTATCGCAAAAACCATACAAGAAAACCACATCAGCATATTCTGCATTAGTAAAACGCGGCATAATGGCTTAAATTAATATTACAGCACAAAACTTATTAATTTGTCAAACATACGTCAATTCGTCAAGGCTAACTAAATTAGAAGAATTCACTTATAGGTCAATATAACATTTTTTGATTGTAATGACCGCCGGAATGTATGGGATGTTTGTCGGTCGAGTCGCGGAACAGCCTGTATATACGTGTAATTTCACACAAAATAAGAAGCTGTAAGACAAGGGAAACGACATCAGAAATAATTCCACACAACTACAAAACTAAGAGAAGGTACTCGCCAGAATTTAAATCCACCAACGCACGAATGATTCGACAGAACGACAAAATAAGTATTCAAACAAGGTGCATTAATCCCTGCAATAATAATCTGCCTACAGGCGTAATCTATGAACGGCAACGGTAAATTTTCACCAAGATAATCACAGAGATTAAGCGAAGCTGATTTAAAGTCTGCTTCATAATCAACCAAACGGTAGAATGAAATTGAAGAAGACCTCTAACTAACTTCCACTAGAGACAAACAGCGCAAGTCGGCCAAAATCAGGAACTAACAATTGTGCGGAAATTTAGTTTATTCATCCGAGAATTTACAAATAAAAGAAGTTTAATAATTACTAGGGACGAAAGGGAAAAATGAAAGAAGAATGAGACGAAACAAAGAAGAATAGGTACTTAAATAATATTGAAAGCAAATAAACATTATACGACTGTTCTTAACAACATTAAGTTGCCTACGTATCAGTCAAATTTAAATCAAACAAAATCTAGCGCAACTAAAGTTGCATATAACCCTAGTTGTCTATGACTCGCTATAAGAGAAAGCCGTGAAAGTAGAGATCTATTATCGAAACGACCGAGTTTGCCACAAGATAGCGAAACAACCCACAAAAATTAAACCTAATTCACATTTTAAATATAAAAACGTTTCCACTAAATATAATAACGCGATAATTAAAAATAAACCAAAGCGAAAATTACTGACGGCAAAACGACAGAAAACAATAACAATAAACCTACCAAAATAGAAGAAAAACCAAAATTCCGGAATAAACAGGACTGTTCAAAAATCAACGTAACATATGTTTAGTTTTTATATGACGTTTTAAATTAATCTTGTTGTTTGTTTCAAATTCACAAGAGTCACATTTATAATTGAACTGCTTCAAATGTTTAGCTTTTATATGTGTTTTTAAAACAGTTTTGATGTTTGTTCCATAGTCACAAAAGTCACATTTATAATCTAATTGCTTCAAATGTATAGATTTTATATGTACTTCTAACTGACTTTTGAGGTTTGTTCGAAATTCACAAGAGTCACATTTAAAATCGAACAACTTTAAATGTTTAGTTTTTATATGTCTTTCTAAATGACTTTTGTTGTTTGTTCTAAATTCACAAGATTCACATTTAAAATCAAATTTCTTCGTGTGTTTCGTTTTTATATGACTTTTTAAATTCCTGTTGCTGTGTGTCCCAAATTCACAAAAGTCACATTTAAAATCGAGTTGCTTCAAATGTTTACTTTTTATATGTCTGTTTAAATGACCTTTGTTGTTTGTTCTAAATTCACATGAATCACATTTAAAATCAAATTCCTCCAAATGTTTAGTTTTTATATGTCTTTTTAAATAACTTTTGTCGTATGTTCTAAATTCACAAGAATCACATTTAAAATCAAATTCCCCCAAATGTTTAGTTTTTATATGTACTTTTAAACAATTTTTGTACATTGTTCTAAATTCACAAGAGTCACATTTAAAATCAAATTCCTTCGTGTGTTTCGTTTTTATATGACTTTCTAAATTACTGTTGTTGTTTGTCCCAAATTCACAAGAATCACATTTATAATCAAATTCCTTCGTGTGTTTCGTTTTTATATGTACTTTTAAATTTCTTTTGAGGTTTGTTCCAAATACACAAGAGTCACATTTAAAATCGAACAACTTCAAATGTTTAGTTTTTATATGTACTTCTAAATTACTTTTGTGGTTTGTTCTAAATTCACAAGAATCACATTTAAAATCAAATTCCTTTGTGTGTTTCGTTTTTATATGACTTTCTAAATTACTGTTGTTGTTTGTTCCAAATTCACAAGAATCACATTTATAATCAAATTCCTTCGTGTGTTTCGTTTTTATATGTACTTTTAAATTTCTTTTGAGGTTTGTTCCAAATTCACAAGAGTCACATTTAAAACCGAACAACTTCAAATGTTTAGTTTTTATATGTACTTCTAAACTACATTTGTAGTTTGTTCTAAATTCACAAGAATCACATTTATAATCGAATTGCTTCTTTTGATCTCGTGACATCGATTGTTCTATATCTCTCTTCTTATAAATAGTCATAGGATGCTCTTGATTGTCCTCTCCTCCCACATAAGCGTGAGTATTTTCCACGTGCAGCCTGAGGGATTCTTTAGTCTTGAAACGTCCGTTACAAACCCCACAGTTATACATTTTAACTTTGTAATGATGGATGTTGGTGTGCTTCTTAAGATCTGCTTGGTACTTTGTCCTGTACTTGCACTGCCTACATTTATAGATTTGCCGGAGGCATTTCTTGCGACCATTCCGTGCTGTTGTTGTTTGCTTGGTCGATTGTGTTGTTGGTGGAACGCACTTTCTGAAACTAAATAAATATAGCTAATCTTATGCTAAACGGCAATTTAAGGTAGTTAATTTCACCACCATATAGATACATGGTTCCCACCAGAAGTAAGGGTTCACATTTATTCTCATCACTCTCTTTACTTATTTTTAATAATAATAATATTTATTAGTTCTTGTGGCCACATTGTAACATAGAACACGAAATATTGCACACGAGATGCAAACGATACACAAGGTATCGTTTGACAGACAAGAACGTGAACACAATCAAACAAAACTACTTATTCTATATCTAAAAGTTCTTCATCTGATGTAAGTCAAAATAATATATTTATTATAAAAGGACAAGCTTTAGAACAATAGAGATCACTAAGTATTAAGCTTTGAGCATTCTTTGCCTTCTTTTAAAATGGCCAGTCTGCATTGAAAATCGATCCGCAAGTACTAGCATGGTCACATTCTTATGTTCGATTTGTTTAATGCCAAGTCAAGAACGGGACAAGCAAAAAATAGGCGTCGTAAATCATATATAGCATGAATAAGCCACTGTACTTAATATCAAAGCGGTTTATATTTTGGGAAGTTTTATAAATACTCTACTCCACAATCTGCACGAATATCATATATAGTAACGAATGAAACACGTATATTTTGAATGCCTTGCTTTTTAAATATAATTAAATGTTAAATACAATTAAAAGAAAAAGATCGTATTACATTATGTATTAAGTTGCTTTGTAAAAGAAACTTCATCTGGCATATATGTACTATAGCCAATATATTTGTAATATTTGAATTCATTTATAATTATTGCCTCATAACATTCTTGCTGCTTACTTGGTAAAATAATTTTTATTTTCCTCAATGTCTTTCTGCCTTTTATTTTATTCTTTAGCGCTTTATTTTAATTTCAACAGTGAGATCCACTATTTTATTCAAATCTCGGTTTTCTGGAATTTTAGGAACTTGTTACTATTATTTCTGGGAGTGATTTGTATTTATTTTAGATGTTGAAGCTTTTTAATTGTAATAACGTTTTACAGAAAATAAAATAAGACTAAAACAATTTGTTGTTATAACAATCCCTGTTTTCTTATAAGAAGTAAACATATTTTTATTAACATAATAAATCTCTATAGATTGCATAATTTCAGAAACATTTGCAAAATACTGCTATTCGATAAAAGTAAACGTGTTACATCCGATCCAAATTTTAAAATTTCTTTTATACAAAAATTTCTCCAAATGTAGCTGTAAATACTTTTGCACTTATAATACATTTATATAGAATGTATAAAAAAAAAAAGCTATTCGATAAGAGTAAAGTCTTACTTCCGGTCCGAATTTTGGAATTACTTTTATACAAAAATTGTTCCAATTCGGGCTCTAAATATTTTTGTATCGTAGATAAATCTATATAGAATAAGTAATTTGTAAGATATTTGCTAAAAGGTGTTTTTCGCTAAAGTAAAAAGACCTACTTCAGAGAGAGAGAGAGAGAGAGAGAGAGAGAGAGAGAGAGAGAAAGAGAGAGAGAGAGAAAGAAAGAGAAAGAGAGATACATGTTCGCAAAAACCACCTTTCCGTATCAGGGGGCTTTAAAACGTAGACATCTGCAAAAATCTTGAGATCGAAAATATTCATCATCACAGTACTTCGTTATACTACGTATAAGAAAGTAAAAAGGCAAATATTGTTTTAATTAATAAACCACAGGACAGGGTGTTAATTTTTTTTTTATTTGAATTAATTTAAAAGTAAGGTATGTGTTATAATAATCAAACTAATGATGTTTCTCAAAAGCATTTATGTAGATTATCTATTGTACTACGCAAATAAAAATAATTTGGCTAAATCATGGTCACCTTGTTACTTAAATTATTTCAGTAAGATAAACTAGTTCGTTTTACAAATGCATACATAATATATCTTAAGAAATAATATGCAATGAATTTAAATAAAAATTGTACAAAGAAGAACATTCAAACAAATATAAATATTCTGGAGTGATATTATTATGTATATTTTGTGTGTTCTGGCGACCAAATATCCATACAATTTGAATGTGACTATCTTTACGTTTAGGTATAATAATTTCTACTTTTGCTTACTTTCATGTTATACCCAGGGATGAATTAGATATCAATTTTTATACCCTTATGTTATTAATAAATAAATGATTTGTTTATAACTAATGCATTATATGGTATTGTTTTTTTCTTGTTATTGTATACTTAGTTCATGACTTATAGAAATTATTTTTGGTGTTTTCTTATAATTAGATGTATATTTGTTGTGTAATAAAGATATATTCTTGTTATTATTACTATTATTATTTAATCTGTAATCTAACGTAACATATGCAATGAATTAGAAAATCGGTGTGAAGATTGAAATGAATACATTTATGAAAGAGTATGATGAAAATTCAAATGGAAGCAAACTATACACTGTCTAATGACCCTCTTAAAATAAAAATAAAATTATTACTCGCAATAAATTAATAAATTTATATGGTAGCATAAACAAGTGTTGTTTTTCATCTCTTTAATTTTTCTGGAATACCTCAAATTATGCTTGTTCCCAAACTATATACCAGTGATAAACATCTATAATCTGATAGAGCAATAGAAATATTAGGAGAACTCGTTGTGAATCGTTCTTCTGCTTGATCGGGTCACTCTAATGTAGTCTCTAATAAACTCATTGAAGTCACAAGCAAAAGGAGAATTTATTTATTTTGCTCATATGCAACTCGCTTATCAATATACTTCTAAATCAGTTAATTGTATTTTAAATCGACGAACTCACGTAGTCTTTAAAGTGCAATGTAACACTATTAAATCTCTCACTGACTGATAGTCCTTAAAGTATTAGCGTAGAGAGAATATATATAGAGAGCCCATGCAATGTCATTTTTTGGGCACGCCATTGTGGACGTGGAGGAAAGAACGGCTACGTCCAGAACTAGCGGCAGCACCTGCTCCTGGGATTAAGCTTATGCCTGGTAGATGTCGTGAAGTATTTTCAAATATTTTTTAGTATTAATACATATTATTATTATTATTATATAGACAAAATAGTACTCACATTTGATAATAAATTTTATTATTTAGATTTAGAAATAAAATAAAGACAATCTGTTATATAAATTCCAACAAAATACGTATATAGCACGGTATATAGCAAAGATAAGAATCTTATTAAAATGCGTATATATAAAAACTTTGAATGAGTGTGTAAAATCAAGGCCGACTCTTCCTAACAAGGAAAAAATGATACGACGGATACAACGGAGCAAAGAAATAATGTAAACAACACGTAAGTTACTGAATAGCACTAATTCATATGGTGAAGAAGACATATTATCTCTCAATTTATGAAAAAAAATCGAATGTTATTGTGACATTGTGAGCATCGAAATCTGGACACACTGTATAAACAAACACAACCTTATACATTTTTTTTATTTGCGGGGTAATTAGTTTCTGATTAATAAATCTTCTGAATGTAGCGGAAGATTTATTAATCAGAAACTAATTACCCCGCAAATAAAAAAAAATGTATAAGGTTGTGTTTGTTTATACAGTGTGTTCAGATTTCGATGCTCACAATTGGTATATCGGTTATTAGAAGACTAGAGGAACGGTTAAATGGGGAATGTTTTGCAGAATTCAGTGCTCGCAACTAATCTCATTTCAAATTCATTCGGACATTTTACAATTTTGAAATATTTTGAAAAAACCAATATTTGCCGATTTCAACTTTCCTCAATAACTCGATAACGCCTAATGCGATCGCTTTTAAACTCTGACATTGTTCAGACATTTTTTACGACAAATTTTTTGGTGTTAACACTAACCCCCGATTTTCATTTGTTTCCAAGTTCTTAGTGCTATCTTGTGTTTTTCTATGGTGGCCATATTGGCTTTTTAATTAGGTAGATAGTCCTTAAAAATAGCTGTTCAATAATGTACAACATGCCTAATAAATCTTTATTTACACGAGAGATATGAACACTCTAATACGGAATTAGTGGGCTATGAAATTAAATGGTAGTGTAAAACAAACGATAAATAAGCTCTGTCATTTTGACATGTAAAAGTGCAGTGAAATTGGTGGGAGATTTAGAACTTTGTTTAAGTAATTACCGTTAATCATGGAGACTAATAAGAATTGTGATATTGTCACACACATTTTCAAATAAGTAAAGGCTGATATGTTGGAAGTTTATTTCAAAGTAAATAGAATTTCTGAAAATGCTTGCACGAGGTACGCTCAGCGTTTTTCGGAAAGACCATAACCACACCGGACAATTTTTAGCATAATAATCAGAAATTGAGTGAACTATGGAAGCTTCGAACAAAAAAGATCTATCAAGTTAACAATGCTGATATACTTCAAAATAATGTTTTACAATATGTTATGAACAATCCAAGTATCCAAGGTATCTACAAAAATGTGAAGATGATATTGATTTTCCTAGGAAAATACTTTGGACAGATGATACACGGTTTACCAACTGCCGAGTGTTCAATAGGCATAACTATCATCACTGGTCTACTGAAAATCCACATTTGGTAAATCAAAAAAGATTTCAAGTTCTATTTGGTTTTAATCTCTGGTGTGGTTTGATTGGTACGAACTTTTATTGACTTCTTTTTTGTTTTTTATTATATTATCAGTATCATCTTCATACTTTTGTAGATGCCACCTGCTAAATTGTAATCTTCGCTGATACGTCATTATCGCTTAAACTCTGCACAATTGTTGGTTTGTATGGGTGGTATATGTTTTTTCTCAACGTTCTGTAAACACCAGATTTCGGAATTCCAGTTTCTCGAGCCACTCGACGTACTGATGTACTTGGCTTGTTCATAACATATTGTAAAATATTATTTTGAAGTATATCAGCATTGCTAACTTGATAGATCTTTCTTGTTCGAAGCTTCCATAGTTCACTAAATTTCTGATTATTCTGTTAAAAATTGTCCGGTGTGGTTGTGGTCTTTCCGGAAAACCCTGAGCGTAACTTGTGCAAGCATTTTCAGAGATTCTGTTCACTTTGAAATAAACTTCCAACATATCAACCTTTACTTCATTTGAAATTGTATGTGCCAATATCAATTCTCATTTATCTCCATGCTTAATGGTAATTACTTAAACAAAGTTCTAAATCTCCCACCAATTTCACTGCACTTTTACATGTCAATAAAGACAGAGCTTATTTATCGTCTGTTTTACACAACCGTTTATTTCATAGCCAACTAATTCCGTATTAGAGTGAAATTTTATTCAAATGTTCATATCTCTCAATAAAGATTTATTAGGCATGTATGTTGTACATTATTGAAAAGCTATTTTCAAGGACTATGTAAATAATTAAAAATCCAATATGGCCGCCATAAGAAAAGCAGCAGATAGCGCTAAGAACTTGAAAACAAATAAAAATCGGGGGTTACTGTCAACATCAAAAAATTTGTCTTAAAAAGTGTCTCAACAATTTTAGAGTTTAAAAGCGATCGCATTAGGCGTTATCGACTTATTGAGGAACATTCAAATCGGCAAATATTGATTTTTTCAAAATATCTCAAAATTGGAAAAAGTCCGAATGAATTTGAAATGAGATTTGTTGCGAGCATTGAATTCTGCAAAACATTCCCTATTTAACCGTTCTTCTATGTCTTCTAATAACCGATATACCAATGGTGAGCATCGAAATCTGGACATACTGTATATAACTCGTATATAATACGTCGCATATCGGCAGCAACACTTACAAAATAATTTTAAAAATGTAGCATTTAACATTCGATTTTTTTTCATAAATTGAGAGATAATATGTCTTCTTCACCATATGAATTAGTGCTATTCAGTGACTTACGTGTTGTTTACATTATTTCTTTGCTCCGTTGTATCCGTCGTATCATTTTTTCCTTGTTAGGAAGAGTCGGCCTTGATTTTACACACTCATTCCAAGTTTTTATATATACGCATTTTAATAAGATTCTTATCTTTGCTATATACCGTGCTATATACGTATTTTGTTGGAATTTATATAACAGATTGTATTTATTTTATTTCTAAATCTAAATAATAAAATTTATTATTAAATATGAGTACTATTTTGTCTATATAATAATAATAATAATATGTATTAATACTAAAAAATAATTGAAAATACTTCACGACATCTACCAGGCATAAGCTTAATCCCAGGAGCAGGTGCTGCCGCTTGTTCTGGACGTAGCCGTTCTTTCCTCCACGTCCACAATGGCAAATTACTATTAAGACGAGGGCAATGGATAATTAAAAAGCAATAAATCAGTCAAAAGCATCAATGTTTGATGTCAATTCGAAATATTATTCCCTAAACCGTGATTCTAAACAGGCTTTTCGTAGAGTTAAATAATTATATAGCAAAAGATTACTTACACTTTTAAGGCAGAAAATATGGGTATAAAAAAGTAAAAAGCAAGTCATTTATAAGATATAAATACTGGTGTTTGAATATATTTAAATTATTTTTTAAAAAGCCATACATATTTTTGTTGACAGTAAGCAAATCTCTTTGATAGGATACTAATGTGTGTATATTTCATTCATATTGGTGTTTTTATTTAGTTCTCGGATTACAGTTCCAAATAAATTCCGTATGTTCTAGTTTCGTTCTTAGTGTATAGATGGTAATAGTTCTCTTAGCTGCTTTCTACCACCAGATACCAGCACATTATAGCAGGAATTACTCGAAATTTTATGTTGCCCGATTTCCCTATTTGATGGGCTCTCTATATATATTCTCTCTAGGGTATTAGGTTCGGCTGCACAGAAAAGTGGTACAGTAAAAAAAAAACCGAATTTGCCGAATTTATTGCAAGCCAGCGTACAGCCTAAATTTGTTGAATATTATAGAGGTATAAAAGATAATAACCAAGGAGCTTCAAATGTAGAACAGGTGAAATATTTACATTAATGGCAAATATTCTCACACTTCAAATCATATTTAAACAACTACCTAAATTCTTATATGTATCAACGAGCAAATAATAAACTGTTTGGTAAGAATACGTCATTTAAACCTCTCTCTTGTCATGTACATCATATAAAAAGCAATCGTACCTGGCATTCCTGTCGCAGCAAAAAGGCATATGGTGTTCGGAATATTCTTTGGGGTCTAACTGGATTTTGCAAACTGGACATTGCGTGAGTTCTGAAATTAGGTGGAAAAAACATTCATTAAATTATAAGAAAAACTAACACAACACAAAAATCAGGGAATATCGTATATATTAAAGTAGGAAATGATTTTTAAATCAAAATAAATATTAACAACTTATGATCAACATAATATTATGAAAAAAGAACATGATTTGTATGTCCCTAACAGCTGCTGCATCAAACATTCCTCAATTCCGAAAATTTCTTTATTTCCTAACATTCTTTTCACCCAACTTTTTCTTTCGTAATGTGTATTGATATTTTGGACAATGAGATACAAGTATAAAATGTGTAAATATGATGTCAAAATTAATGTGTGAATGTGAATCATCAGTTTCTGTATTGAATATTATAAGTTTTAATAATTTCTTCGGGAGATGTAGTAAGAGTGTTCGAGTATAACCTTGGATAACTATTAATTTGTACATTTCTTTCCAATTTACCATGGCAATGTCAAATTATGGGCTTTTATATCAATTTTGTTGTTTTTCTCGGTTGAAAACAATTTTTCCAGCAAATCTTATTCTGAGATGCCCTGAAACAAAAGCACTTTGCTTTCTGGAGTTCGTAGTACGACTTACAGTTATATGACTATTTAATTTCATGTTTTGTATGGCAGTGTTAATCATTAATCTTTGATTTAACACCGTGTGACTATGAAATTATATTTAGTAAAGTGACGCGAGTGTTAAAATTCCTACATTGACAGGTGTAATAATTTTTTTAGAGCATTGGATAACTGAATATCAACAGTAAACAATTACTTTCTTGAAGCACTCTTCAACTTAATCAACTCTATCCAATTGGACAAGAATATCCAAAAGAGAAATAACTTTTAATAAAACAATTTAAAAATAATGTCTTTTAAAATACACAAACCACAAAATGAGATATTTATAAATACCTTCAATTGAAAACCTTCCGGCTGTATCCTTAACGCAAAGGCTTTTATGTTTGGCCAAATGTGATTTCGAGCTGAATCCAAGGCAGCAAAACGTGCAGGCAAATACGTTCTTGATGATGTCTTTCTTAATGGTAACAAAATTCAGTCGGACTATGTTATTTGGGCTGTTGCTGTATTCCTCACCAAAATACACCAGTAATTCTTCACCAGCTTGGATTTGACGAGTGCTTTGATAATATATGTTATCTTCACATTGAACGACACGCAGATTATGGTCAGAAGTATTCCTGGTAGGATTGACGTACTGCATCCAATTCAAATCCTTATTTTTATTTTTGTCCAAAACAAATTTCTCTGCTTTCATTTCCCAAGGAAATTCTCTTGCACTGAGTCCAGTGAAAGGACCAAATTTTACCCCCGCAGGAATAATTCTCGTAGCATATATTTCAGTTTGCCCAAGACAATCTTGGATATCTAAAATATCATTTGGTATAGCTGCTCGTGCTCCCTTATCTGCACTATTCATAGCATTTTTGTTTAAAATATGCGTAAGCATTCCACATTCGATGCAATAGTCTTCGTAATAAGCTTCACAATGTTCACAGTCTGTTGACCAAATTTACAGAGAGTAAGAATCTCAGCATTTATTAGCGTTTGGTAAATTGTCTGAACAGCAGTTAAAAAGAGATAGAAAATATTTAAAGATATATACATAGCTTGGTTTCAAAATTACCCTTCAATAACTGAATTACATTTTTATAAAAATATTTCGCTCAGTAACATGATTCCAAATGGTATCAAGTAATGTTTTATTTTCCATCACGCAAATGCTGCTGTTATATATTTGTCGAATATTTTGTATCAAATAACAAAGTCAAAGGTATGAGTTCCAAATACTTTAAGAATTCAAGAATATGGACTTATACGTAATAATAATAATATACATCATGTTATTTATTGTAAATGTATAAAAAGTAATTTAATGCAAGTCTTTCTCGCTACTTGAATACACAAGTTGGCTAGGGGTATTGACTGAATTCATACATATAAAATGAAATTGAGAGTGGCAAACATAGGCTGGACAGACATTATGTACGTATGCAAAGTGATAAAAATGTATTTGTATTTAAAATAACCTTAACATTGCCAATATGACAAAATGGCGCTAAATTTGTAGACGTTGCAAAATATTATCTGTCAAATAGGTACTACAAAACCCAATTTAGAACAAATTTGTCACAATGACAACATAGACAAGTAAATAAAATATAGATATAAAAAAGCAATGACTAAATATTTATTTATGCTATTCAACTTGTAAGTGGTTTTCATGTAGGAGTATTTTAGTGGTGGAAGCTAAACATTTTTAAATACTAATTGATTAGTTTGTCTTTGTTCAGACATTTTACTAGTCAGTATTCATTTGTAGTGTCATTGAAGCATCATCTGTAGTGGTAACTGGGTCAATATCGATTGCTAAAAAAATCTACAATATGATAGTCCCGCAATGGCTTTTATAAGTTATATTACTGGACAGGTAATATTATGTAATCTCTGAAATTTTACGACATATTAATTTACTGGCACATGTCAGTAGATAAAACAATACTGCTATATCAAAAATATATTTTTATTATACGATCACAATAGAAATTGCCATTTAACATAAAGCCTCTGAACATAATAGATTCACTATAATAAAATCACATCAAAAACTACAATATTATTATTGTTCATTAATATGCATTACTTACATAGCATTCCATTATCAAAATCAATTTTTATATCATCAGCACTGATCCCCTGACCCAATTTAACACTGTCATTTTGTACTTCACTGCCTTCAAATGATAAGAATTCTATTTTGATATTATCCAAAGTTGTCGGCCATTCATATTGTTTTATTTTGTCATGCCAAATGTAGTCTTGTAATTCAGCATTGTATGCAACAGATGTTTCAGAGACATCGACTTTCTCATCTACAGAATTATCTTGGCATTCTTCTTTCTTCACATTAAGTATATTTTGTGACATCAAGGCATTACTCACACTACCTCTATCAACACGATCTGCCATTATTAGTACTTGTTAATGAATTGTGAGTAAAAAATATACAATATTTGTACGATTTGTATAAATATACAGGCACAATACGAACTTATAAAACTCAGTGCTCATAAACCGTTTATTTCTGAACAGACACAAGCCATTAATCACACTGTTGCCAACCCACTACAGACGATTCCCCCTGAATGCTCTGAATACAGAGAAATAGAGTAGGGGAGAACGCGCTTCGACGAGTGCGCATCCAGTTTTAAGCAAACGCTATTGTGGTCGCCATTTTGCAGGGTAGTGTCGGGAAAAACTGCTATTTTTCGGTAGCAGTGACAAACTGTTACTGTGACACGGTAGTCACAGTGAAAAGAAGCAGCTATTTTTGTCACTGTTTATATTCACTGATACTACTGAAAGCGGTTATTTTCGCTAGTCGCAAGTCGAGGAAAAACGTATTGCATATAACTGCGCCCTTCCTATGGTAACAGACTTGGCGTTCACGTGAAAGGGCGGGTTTATAAAACACTACTGAGAGAACTGCTACTTTAAAGCTGCTGTCACTGTTACTAACGGTGACTGACCAGTAGCAGTGACAAAGTAGCAGACTGCGATTTCACAACCCGCCTCTATTGCAGGGTAATTGGCACTTGTGTTGTTGTAATTGTCAAGCTTGGAGGTTATTTTTAATTAATTGTATTAAAAAGGACTTGTGTGTGTTATTAACATGTCGTGCTCTGTGTTGGGCTGCAGTAACAGTCGAAGATTTAAGCCGGAAGGCATTTCTTTTCACACGTAAGTTTGTTTACATTTTTCTAAGTCAATGAACTTTACATGCGAATTGTTGAGCTAGGTATAAATATTACCGTAATAGAATGAAAGAATTGCATCTTTAAGAGCGCGATTAATTCTGCACTATTTGTAGATTTCCACGGGGTGATTCATTGAAAATGTGGTTAGATGTGCTAGGAAAAAATGTTGAAACGTGGACCTGGTCCAAAAATAAAGTTATTTGTTCCAAACATTTTTGTAAGGCTTGTGAGCAACCTTCAAAATGGCGGAATTCAATTTAACTTAGTTGGCGCATCTTTAAGCGCGTTCTCCCCTACTCTATTTCTCTGTCTGAATAATGCTTGAAAACCCCCTAAATTACATCACTAACCCCCTAAAAACCAGTAAATGAATTGTTGTTATAAAAAAAATAACTCCTTTATATTATTGTGACAGTTATTTGCATAGGCAAACGCATGTTTCCAGGAAATAAAAAAAGGTTACAAGTTTTTATCATATATTTAATCAATTTTTATTTAAACTGTCCAAAATAGTTATATTAAAGTATAAGTGATAATAAAGTCATTAAAACGCGCGATTTTTCAAGCACGACGGCGGAGCGGAATGTATATTAAGCTACTGAATTAACATTTTATAATAACTTGATTTATTTCAATGTTATTAAAGGTTGCTTGCAATGCTAAGATTTCTTAATTGAATATTTTTATTCCACAATATATTTTTTAACTCACATGGTCTATCTAAACATTTTCATTGCACCAAATTTATTTTAGATGTAATGCAGTCGCTTAGTAGAGAAATACTAGATCGAAATTTAATGATTCATTTCTTATAAAGAGTGTATGTATAGGAAACATAATACGAATATTCATATACATATATTAAATAGGAAAATTTACAGTTGCTGGTGCTTGCTTGCTGCTTATTACTTATGACTATTACAATTATAACATAATAAAAATAAACTTAAAGATTTCTTATTACTTAACTATCTCTTGAAATACGGCAATTTTTCGCCTATAGTATGATAATTCCAGTTATATGTAAAATTAGAAAAAGAAGATAGATGGCTTATGATACGGTGATACGATTGCGGAAAAAGGCATGGATGAGTTCACATTTCTTCTCTTGAACTTAAAACTGGCGAAATCTATTATTTTTTTCTAAAATCGAATAAATTACAATTTATACACCTATCGTTAATTTTGTTTGCAATAATGCAATAAGTACTCGACAATAACAGTTTTCAATGTCCCCTACAAATACCCCTAAAAAAGAAAAGCCCCCAGATTTCCCCCTTGGCTGAAAAAATCCCGGAAATATAGGGGGAAAACCCCCAAGTTGGCAACGCTGATTAAACACCGTCAAATATGTTTATGGTAGAGGTAGGTCGTTCGCGAACGAACCGGTTCAGTGAACCGAATCCCAGCAGGGAACCGAGGGAGCCGGTTCACTAAATTTCAATGAACCGGATCTCGACCCACTTGGGTCGCGATTCGCGACC
Organism: Amphimallon solstitiale; assembly: GCA_963170755.1. Classification (NCBI taxonomy): domain Eukaryota; kingdom Metazoa; phylum Arthropoda; class Insecta; order Coleoptera; family Scarabaeidae; genus Amphimallon; species Amphimallon solstitiale. The sequence continues at coordinate 36,221,790 of OY720685.1, read as the reverse complement.
CAAGTGAGTCGAGCAACCAACAAGATCCACTGTTGTCTATTGATTATCCGACCCAAGTGAGTCGAGCAACCAACAAGATCCACTGTTGTCTATTGATTATCGGTTCATTTAAGTATTTATCAAATTCAATTCTTTTACCTGTTCTATGTCGGTCAAAGACGCATAACAGTACTTATTTGGGGTAAATTAGAGAATACGTGTGCAACCGATTTTTGACAAAAAAAACTAGTGTACCTTATAGAGGACATCTAATTGAACAACTTTTACTTATAAATTAATCTGCGCTCACGTACAGGAACGGAGCATAGACCTGTTATACCATGTGCTTGCAGGCGACCTGCGTATAGGGCTTACTGTAAGACAAAACGACGACACCGAGAGTTTGTATGAGTTAGTACGAGAAAGCAATATACAAACTGCTCCTTGGTCGAGTGTAGTGTTGGAAAAGAGGGGATTCGAGTAGATTTACGCGGATGCTAGAACGGGCTAGGCTGACTCACCGTTTAAGCAGAGCAACGAGGATAGATAGCGCAGCTGTACTGCAGTTAGATATTGCTTTCTCGTACTAACTCATACAAACTCCCTATACGCAGGTCGTCGGTAAGCACACTGTATGGACTAACCGTTCCATCAAATAAGTGTAGCGAGCATTGATATAAACGAAAGAGTGCGATAGCACTACTGGCTGTACAACTCGTGGGACACAGAGCGATAGATTTAGGTCACGTGAGCTATGGCAAAAGACGAGGGAGTTTACCACTAGTTTAAGTGCACAAAATATGACAATCGGTAGTATTTTTATTTTTTTAAAGGTAATAATAAGAAAATATGTAATGTGATAGCTATATTTCAATAAAAGGAACTATAAACTAAAGTAATAATATAATAAAAAGATAAAATAAATTATATTTATATTTTTTTTATAATAATATTGTATAACATATTGAACATTAAACAGGAATTTCATTAATTTTGAACATGTAACAAAGAAAAACACAAACTTGGTTCAATTAAAATACGTTTATCGACGACTAAACAATAACGTAGGTATTATATTAATCACTATTGGCTAATAATAACACTCATAATACCCGTAGGGAATAATGAAATGCGACCAGGGAATAATGGGCCATAACGTTACCATTATTCACTGCATTCCGCCAATAAGAACATATAATGGGCCATAACGTTACCATTGTTCACTGCATTCCGCCAATAAGAACATAACGTTCCTAACGTTGTCATAGTAACGATAGACAAGTCCGGCCATTTTACTGACTGCCTAACCATCAAACGTCATATTGATATAGTAATCTGACATTTTCGTTTACTTATTTTGATTTTTTTTAGTAATTTTCAGTTAGTCGTCGATAAAGTAGTGTATACTAACTCACAATAATGACTATTATTCCCTCGAGCTGAGTTACTCCCTCGCCGCTTACGCGGCTCGGGAGTAAATTCAGCTCTCGGGAATAATAACTGTCATTATTGACTCGTTGTATAAACTACTATTATCGACGACTAAACAATAAAGTAGGTATTATATTAATCACTATTGGCTAATAATAACACTCATAATACCCGGAGGGAATAATGAAATGCGACGAGGGAATAATGGGCCATAACGTTACCATTATTCCCTGCATTCCGCCAATAAGAACATAACGTTCCTAACGTTGTCGTAGTAATGATAGACAAGTCCGGCAATTTTACTAACTGTCTAACCGTCAAACGTCATATTGATATAGTAATCTGACATTTTTGTTTAATTATTTTAATTTTTTTAAGTAATTTTCAGTTAGTCGTCGATAAAGTAGTGTATACTAACTCGCAATAATGACTATTATTCCCTCGAGCTGAGTTACTCCCTCGCCGCTTACGCGGCTCGGTTCGTAAATTCAGCTCTCGGGAATAATAAGTGTCATTATTGACTCGTTGTATAAACTACTATTATTACATTTTTTAAAATACATTACAATATAATAAATTTTTAAAAAGCGATACCTCAATTTTTCTCCAAAAAATTAATCATTTCTCATATACAAGTATTTTATGTAAATTGAAGTAAATAATTTTATTAGGTAAATGCCAGCAGTTGAAAAACATTTTATGCTGTAAAAATATTTTTCATTTCTAACCATGATTATTAATATTTAAACATATATTGTGGGAAGTTTTAATACTAGGTGTATAGGTACCTACTTTAAAAATAATAATATTAGTAGACTAACAAGACCAAGTAAAAAAAATATTGGTAAAATTGAAATGAATACTGAATAAGTATCAAAATATTGTTTCTTACACCTACTTTGCTAAAGGAATTACTTAAACTATTGTGTCGTGATATGATGCGAGAACACTCTTTTGATTGTTTAAATTGTCAATTACAAACAATTTTAATAATGTTAATCGTTTATGTACTCTCTTCCACACTATATATGAAGTGGAATACTCCGTTCCTTTTCCAGTTTTAATCCAGCTATACGTAATTTAGATGTTTTCTGCATTAAATGAGATGAAAAATTGAAGACTGAAGGAACAATACCCTTCTTTGGAACGCAGTGTCCAAATTGGATTTCATAATCTGTCATAGTAAAGTGTTGTCCACACAATTTTGCATTTATAGATAGACAATAATCATTTCCACGCATTGCTGCTATCCATTTCTGACTCATTTCTGGATCTTTTCGAAAACTAGAAATTCATTAATTTTTAGACAATATGTAAATACCATAATCAATGTTACATCCACCTGTGAAACTTCAAACCCTTCCTATATCTAGCTGTACATCCATAACAATTTTGAACTGTTATAATGAATTTTAATAAATTGTTTATAGGGAAAATAGAAAAATAATTAGTTAAAATGGGAACTAGAACAACAAAACAATGTCTATGTATACTTACAGCCTAATTTAAACTAAAAGTAATTAAGTATCTACACCTTGCTACACCTAAACTCCTTATATTAAACACTACTTAAGAACGTCTAACAAAAATTATCCAGAACTAAACTAAAAAAGAATATCTATACTTTTATCACTTGCAGACATTAAAAACGAACACAAAAGACTATAAACTAATAACAAATAAGTATAGTATAATAAGGAAAACGATTTAATGGGCATTTATTGCCTAATAAACCGTATTACTTATTTGTTATTGCCCAACGATATTTCGTTTTTTTCTATAAAATAAAACCTGCATTTTGTTTACTACCTACTAATAATGTGTATTAACCTTATGTTTACTAGTTTATGCCACTTTATACACAAATTTTCACAGGAATATATATTTTTTTAATTAAAATACATATATGTTCAACATAGGATTATATGGTGTTTTGCCATACTACAGCTGATGGAGATCTATCTATCTCCCTCGTTCGTTTATATCAATGCCTCTCTTTCTAAGCTCAGTCCATACCACGGGTCCATACCCATACCTATAAGAGGTCTATGGAACGGAGATAATTAATAATTAAGGTGCTCACCGAGTCAATTTTCCATGTCAAATTTTTAGTCGTATCTGTTATACACACCGTTGAAATTATGAAAATTGTAATAATAGTTATTTATTGTATAAGGGTTTTAGATAGCATATTATTCACGCAAGAATGTTTAAACGCGAGAGCTTGCTCGAGCGTTTAATTTTCTTAAGTGAATAAAATGCATCTAAAACCCGTATGCAATACAACGTTTTATCCACAATCACACTTATTTATAATCAGAATCGCCGAAATTTATGAAACAATGATCTGACATTTCGGTCTGACAGCGGCTGTCACCTCAAAAATCATTGAAATTTCGCATTAACTAAAAAAATATCGGGAGGTCTTGGATCGGTTACTATGTATTTTCGATTGTTTATCGACTCCATTTGCAAGCATTCATTGTTGAAAAGTGGAAAAGATGGAAGAGATTTGTGAGAGCGAGTTTATTCCGGAACAAATACTTGAAGAAGCTCAGAAAGCAACTTTAGATTTATTGCCGTGGAAGTCAAAGGACGCCTACGAAAAAGTATTTGCCGACTTCAATAATTGGAAAGAAAAAAGTGGTGTAAAAGGAGCGATAAACGAAGAGGTACTCCTAGCATATTTCTACAATGTTAATAAGAAGTTTGCGGCATCATCATTATGGACAAAGTATTCTATGTTGAAGACAACATTAAAAGTGCACAGAAATATAGATATCTCAAAATACAGCAAGTTGATCGCCTTTTTGAAAAGCAAGTGTCGTACCTACAAACCTAAGAAGGCCAAAATTCTTGAAAACAAACACATCACACAATTTTTGAAGGAGGCTCCAGATGAAAAATATTTGATGATGAAGGTAACACTTAGTTGTGATTTTTGTTTGTTTGCATTCAAGCTTAGAGTTTCTTCCTTAGGTGGGACTTATAATGGGTGTAGCTGGCGCTTGTAGATGTAATGAGTTGACGTACTTGAAAATTGAAAATGTCGAAGATAAAGGAAAATATTTGTTTATTACGATTGCTGATACAAAAACCTACGTTTCTCGAAGTTTTACAGTATTGGAAGAGGGTTTTTCTGTTAACGCTCTGGACATGTGTAGGAAGTATATGCAATTACGCCCAGCTTCTATCGCTTCCCAGGGCAGATTTTTTCTACGATATACAGATGGAAAATGTACAAGTCAATCTGTGGGTATCAACACTATGTCAAGAATACCTGCTGCAGTGGCTTCTTTTTTGCAATTACGGGATGCTAGTTCCTATACTGGTCATAGCATGAGACGCTCTTCAGCTACATTATTGGCTAATGCTGGTGGCGATCTTATGGCCATCAAACGTCACGGTGGATGGAAGTCGTCTAATGTCGCAGAAAGCTACGTGGAGAATTGTTTATCAAATAAATTGAAAACAGGGGAAATGATTCAGAAAGAGACTGTGAAACAAGTTGCAATGAATCATACCGGTGAAACTTCTTGTGAAAGTTCAATTCCATCAACGGTTGAAGTTAATTTGTCTTCGCCAATAAAACAAAAGAAGAATAATAACCTTTTCTCTATTAGCTTGAATATCAATGTAAATCTTAATAAATAAATTCATTTTGAGAGTTTTATGGCGTGTTTTATAGCGTGTTTTATGATTTATAAAACACTAGTGTTTTATAGACCCCATAAAAGGTTGCTAAGCAGTTGAATTATGACCGTATAATATAGTGATTGTGGATAAATGATGTTTATTTCAGTTTGCCACACAAGAATTACATTTGATTTTTATGTTTTTTAATAACTTTTCTCAACATAATCATAATAAGAAATCTAACCTTAAACCACCTAGTGGAAAAAGCCCATCCCAACTTTCATGCGGATTCGGACCACCGACTATCATCCATAGAGATATACAGTATAAAGTAGATAGATGGTCGAACAACCATTTATATTTATTTGAAAATTATATGCAAATCAGTAACAAAAGACGTTATAAAGTGTATATTATTTATAAATTTATTATATTATTGTTTTTTTACATGCCTTTGAAAATTATATAATATCATGTAAATTAGTACGGAAGTGTTTTTTTTAATTTTTTAGACGTCTATAATTCTCTTTTTGCACATTTACATACTGCAATCATTGCAATGATTATTCCCTTAATTTATAGATTTTTTTACTTTTTTACCATCTGCCTTCCCCTGATGCAAATTCCGTTCTGTTGTTGCCGCCCCCTTCACATAAGGGGGCGGCAAGAATATTTGCTTTTGTTTTCTGTACCCCATTCGCTGTGCGCACTCGTATTTCGGTTGATTTATACCGATTTTTTGATGTTTTGCCGCCCCTCCCCCCACACCCGCGCAACCGAAATACGAGTGCGCACAGCGAATGGGGTACATAAATTGCTATTAATTATTACCGTAAACAAGTTCGTTATCACATTGAATTCATTTATTGTTGAATGTTTGCATTGCATTTTTCGTTCATTTCTATTTTTGCCACCCGCTTTCCCCACCATCTAGCGGTGCGAAAACAAAATTCATATGAACAATAATTGCAATGCACGTTGCAAACTTGCAATGCAAATGCAAACATTCAACAATACATTTTATATGAGAACGTACCTATATATTTCTACTCATAATTTTTAAATACTTGTAAAAGACTAATAAAATTAAAGAAAACACTTCCGTGGTAATTTACATATTATATAATTTTAAAAGGGATGAAAAAAAATCAATGAAAGAAACTACAAATTTATAAATAATATACACTTTATAACGTCTTTTGTTACTGATGAAAGTTGGGATGGGCTTTTTCCACTAGGTGGTTTAAGGTTAGATTTCTTGTTATGATTATGTTGAGAAAAGTTATTAAGAAACATAAAAATCAAATGTAATTCTTGTGTGGTAAAGTGAAATAAACATCATTTATTACAATTTTCATAATTTCAACGGTGTGTATTAGTGATGAAGAAAAAGTAACTATTCGTTACTCGAGTACTCGGTACACGACGAGATCCGAAGTAACGAATATCGAGATAGAAAAGTATTCGTGATTAGTTACTTTAGGTACATTATTTTCTTATCGTTATGCGGAGCGCGGATCGCTGTACTGTTTCGGGTAGAGAGTACTCGAACCCAGAGATAATATAACAATCGAGATTAACAACTTAATGTAAAATTTTTGTTATCGTGGTGGGGGTAAAAAAATTAGTACCGGTATAAGGCAGAAGTGGCGCTTGCTGTCAAAAGTGGGCTTTTTGAACTATCATTTACTTATATTTCTGATAAATTTATATTTTTTTTATTCATTTGAAAATAAAATGTATTCTGTACTCTATTTGCCTCTAAACACTAAAATCTATTTCATATCAAAAGCAAACAGTGAACAAAATACATTTCATTTTCAAATAAATGTTTCTACAATTATGTATATTGAATTATATTCTAATTTCAAAATAAGAATAAATTAAACACCAATAAAGAACATAATTTTATTTATTGAAATAAGTAGGTAGTCTATTTTCCACAGGAAATGATTACTATTTAGACAGATATTATTACATAATTTAACAATGGACAAAAATTATGATAAAAAACATACATTACAGTTCATTAGATATAAAGCGGCATATATACGTAATAAAGTTATTTGAAAATCAACGCAACAGTTTCATTTGGAGATCGACGAGTTCAACTAATATATATTTGCTTCTTAAAGAGTTAGTATTCTAAACAAAAGTTGTAGTGAAGTAGTGAGAACAAAAAAATGTAATCTACGACTATTTTGGACACAATCAAATATTAATTCTGCATATTATGTAAAGATAACTAATAGTTACTGGTTCAGAATTACCCACAATAACAATATCACATAACAGAGTTACATTATATTAAACCAGCTTTTATTTTAACTTCTAAGATTGTTAAGAACACAATAGACTTGTAAGTCAAGAGAATTATCTAGCTTCAACATAGTTGTTTAATTACAAAATTTATTTTCATAGGATATGCACATCTAAAAATGATCTAAACATAAGTATTACATTTTCTAAATACATAATTTTAAATTATAATATAATTTTACTAATAACCATGCGTTGAGGTTGTTAGTGGTAATATATGTCGAATGTAAAATATATTCATTAACTACTTTCTTCAGGCTCATTAAAAATTCTTAGTAGGGATCAACTATTTTCAACTTTTAGTCCCTAATTGCATTGTTTCATGTTACCCATCACAATAAGGTATTTATTTAAAAAAATATCTTTCAATTATGTTGACTACACATTTTGTAGCTATTTCTATGCCAGAAGAGTTATGTATAGTTCAAAAAAATGTACGTACATTAAAAACAGCTTGCTAGGTATGGTGTAATACGAGGAATGGGTATATATAAGTCTATTTTAGGTAATAAAAGTAGTATTATTGTAGTGTTTATATTTGTAATTTATACAGGTTGATGTAATGACATGTGTATCAAAATCTGAAAATGCATCACTATATGATAAATACATGTATAATTTTATTTTATAATAAATGATTTATGTACATATACATTTTCTGTTAAATAATTTAAAGTCAATGGCATTTAGTAGTATGACATAACATTGACAGCATACCAGTTTGTACTATTTCAATATTATAAATTACTGATACACATAAATGTACAAGTTGCGATATTTTTTAACTTTACTGAAGTAAAGAAACTAATGCGCAACATAAACATATTGCAATCGTTCTTTCATTGTGTTCCACAATAAATAAAATTACAAAAATTGCTTCGCCTAAAACGGACGTTATATTTCTTATTAAAAGAAAACATATTCTAATGAAGTAGGGCATTATTCAATAATTTCCTCCATAGAAGTTTAGAATTTGTAATGTAGAAATACCTCAGAATAATTATTTCACTGCAGAACAGGTCATTAAAAACTCAAAAATTTTAATGGTATTTGCAATGTTAATATGTAGAAAACAGTTTAACAGAATTTAATGAAATATAGCTCAAACCAAAACACGATTGAACTATGGACGAATATAATAGTGCGTAAGCCAGTTTAAACGTGAGATTATGTGTGGTCTCAACAAAAGAAATTAAGAGGCTTCAAGATGTATTTAGTAAATGAAACAATTTATTTCTTAGGTAATAACCAAGAATAAATTAGTAATTCCAAAATAAAGAAAAACTATAGAAACTCCTGTACATTCTATCAATAATACAAGAATCAAATTTAGAACTACTTATCACAAGTAATCACATTTAGCAAAGTTTACTTAAGTGAATACAATGTTACACCTTTCATTAGCTTACGATCTGCTTTATTCTTACATCATTCGATTGTCCTTGCTTTTAGTTATAATTTCTTAATTGTGATTACTAGTATCTTTATATATCTAAATTACATAGATTGTAGAAGATTAGCAAGCAATGAATTTGATGTCAGTGTATTCTAAAATGTAAAGAATTAAATGTGAAAAGTGAGTCTGTGCAAAAAAAAAGATTTAAATCAGTGAAAGGAAAGTTTCTATAGACAAGTTAGTAGGTAACCAATCATATTATATATGCTGCAAAATTGCAGTTTTCTTGGATTTACACGAATGTGAATGTAATATAAATTCACGATTTCGACGAGTGCAAAACCAAGCAATGCATATAAAGCAAATGCTCTTTAATAAACTTTCCTGAACCTCAGAAATATGTGTCACAACTTATTGATGACAAGTCTATGGTATTCTTTATGATTTTTTTAATGTTGGCCAATGCCATCGACATGACCCTCAATCTTCAATATTTCTTCAACGGCGTTAACTGCCAGGGACATCACCTCCACTAACTTCTTGCTTGGGTAAACAAGTTTATTTACTGTACCTGAATCATATTCTTTGAAGGAAATGAAATCATTCAGCCATTCATCAGATGAAGATTGTAAAAATGTAGCACAATCCTTACACTGCAGCTTGTCCAATATTCGTTTGGCAATGAATCCACTGACATACACGTTCGCAGAACCTAGGTGAAGTATATCAAAATTAATTTCTGATGTACAAAAAGTATCTTCTTCGACAGTGGGTGGTTTAGAGGTAGAAGGTGTAGAAGACATTTCTGGTTGAAATGTGGTTGCCATGGAAGGTTGTTGTGGCTGCAGAAAAGATAGTAAGTTATTTAACAATATGCCCCCATCGTCCGCGCAATTAAAATGCTGCATATCTTTATTGGTTAAACCATTAATTATATGAGTTTTCAGGCCGCTGACGAACTGAGAAGTTGTCGGATTTACATTGTTTCCGCAATAAGACTTAAGTCCTCCGAACATATTTTCAATCGCATCTTGATTAATAGCTCTTGTTTTCAAGAATTTGAAATCGGGCGAAGATTTTAAAAGATTCCACAGACCCTTAATTGCTTTAATGTTCGACAGCCATCCTTTTTGGGATGGTGGCATATCGCCTCGAAACCCAACGTATTTCCAGGTATCTATAAAAAGAAAAAATAATCGTCAGTGTGCGTACCCTCGCATTATTAAATAATATAATAACAATATAAATAAGCAAATAACCGTTTTGGAGGCGATACAGAGAAATATTACTGCAGCGGAATTTTATAGAGAAATGCTGTAATAAAATTATAAGACAATAATGTACATTTTAAGAAATGAGAATAAGCACAATTATTAGTATTATTACATTACACTTAATACATTATTATCTACATTATATACTAGTCAATGACCATGTAGGTACAGAAAAGTTGACCCGAAAAGTTTTCACAATTTCACTGCAACTCTTAATTCAAATGTGGGTAATATGCGTTATTGCAAAACATATGAACAATGAAAGATGTAAATAATATTTGCGTCGATGTTCAACTGAAACAAAAATATGAAAACGAAGCAAAATAGAGCTAAATTGCTTGCAAATAATTGCACCAAGACAAGTTGTATTTTGATCTGGAACATCTTCTATAAACTTACTTATTATCTTTTCCATTTTGCTCCAAAACTCTACGTGTGGTGATTCGGCAGTTATAGCACTTTTCAACGTTTTTCCACCCTCAGAAAAATATGTCACTCCATTGAAACTATCGAAAAGTTCGTCTACTTGTTTTATGAACACCGCTGTAGAAATTGCGCTATTTGGTAAAATACCTGAAATGTATAATGTTATTTTATAATTTCAGAAGTCATTAGTAGTATACTGTCTAAATATAATAATTTTTTGTCTGATAGATACAACTAAAGTTTTCGGACAATGTAGGGTTTTTGATGGGATTTTAAAACAGGTTAGTAAGTGATTTCCATAGTTCGTTGGAGAGTGAAAGGAATAATAGTACATTCATTTAGTGGCTTCAAACGTTCAAATATCCAAAATCACATGCATACAATGTCACCTACATTGTACACAGTAAACAATATTGCATATGATTATTGAATATTTGATAAAATAAGAACTAAAAAATGAAATTGAAATCTAAAATATCAGTATCTAATTAATGCAAATTATTGAAACTTAAAAATTTACTGGAATTTCACAAATGTTACCTTGTGACACTGTATGAAGAATCAAGCTAGCTACCGTATGACTCAGTAGCTGTGTGGCCAGAGAAACTTTAATTTTTAGGTAATTGTCGGGCTGTAAATGGTTTTTCGTTATTTTCGGCACAGTGCGGAATATATATTTTTTGTCATGTTCTACTGCAATTGCTACATCTGCAATACTGGCATTCCCATTAATTTCGTTCTCACCAATTTTAACTTTGCATCGTACGGAATGCTTTAAAAACATATTTCGTGTACATTTTAGTAAATGTGGAGGATCGAAAAATCTGTATATTAACTGAGTATTGTACATAAAATATGGATTCTCATATGTTGCACCAAGTTTTTCTAAGGCTTTAACAATGTTCGATCCCATGTCACAGATAGTTGCAACAATATTAAATCCTATTTTTTGGCAAGCATCCAACACTTCTATAATTGCTTCATCAAGAGTATAAGAACTATCTATACTTTTTATTTTTTATTTATTATTAGTTGAGGACATTTTACTATGAACAAAGTAATATGCAACAGGTTGCTTCCACTGTTTTCGAAGGCCTTGTAATAAAAATACTAAGGCTGTATTAGCGTACTTCTGACCCCTGAACTTGCCAAAATCTTCAAAGCCTTTTATTACATCCTTTGAATGGTCATATTCTAAATGTTGTTTTAATGACATTTCGTCAAATATTAAACTACATGTCCTATCTCGTTCAGGCATTTCTTTCACACATTCTTCTAAATATCCAAACATTTGTGAACATACTCCTGGATTCATGGGGACTGTGGAGGGTAGTGTAAGAAGTGTACCTCTGGATGGCAAAGCAGTGAGACTCTGTAATAGCCTATAGCCCTTAGGACTGCGTTTATACAAAGATAAAGCTACTGCTTTATCATTCACTGTCCATCTACGACCACGTGGTTTATAACCACTGCACCGTATTTGACTAAGAAGGAACTCTAAAGAGGTCTTATTAAGGCATCCTTTCAATGCATTTCGTACAACTGACTGTACATCTGGCTTCAACAAATCTTTAATTCTTTTTTGTTTTCTTCTACATATTGATTTCAGTTGGTTTATATACTTCGCCTTGGCTTTCAATGCATAAGAATTGGACGATAGTAGCTGAGCGCCTGTTGGTAAATTTTTATATTATTTTTGTTAGTGTTTCAATTTAGTAACTTAAGAATCGCTTGAGAAGAAGTACTCACAGGAACATTAATTACGGCTCTATCAGCATCATCTGCCATAATTTTTTCTTGTTCTTGAGGAAGATGGGCTTCTTCAAATCCCTGATGTAATGGTAATGGATCTAAAAAGTTGTATAATGATATAATATTGGATGGGAGACTGAAAATTATGTATACTATGAGGTCGTGAAATATTCACTCCTGCTAATTTTTAAACAACACAAGGCTATGAGAAAGAAACATATAAAAATGTAGAAACTTACGTATCGCTTGAGAAGAAGTACTTGCAGAAACATTAATTACAGCTCTATCAGCATCATCTGCCATAATTTGTTCTTGTTCTTGAGGAAGAGGGGCTCCTTCAAATCCCTGATGTAATGGTAATGGATCTAAAAAGTTGTATAATGATTTAATATTGGATGGGAGACTGAAAATTACATATGCTATGAGGTCGTGAAGTATTCACTCCTGCTAATTTTTAAACGACACAAAGCTATGAGAAAGAAACATGTCAATTTTTACTTTCGATGTAGTAAACATAAGCGATGTCCATAATTAATTTTTATATTTGTTTCGCCAGAAGTCGCACTAGCATTTCTATCTTAAATAGAACAATCTATATACGTTTACTACCTTTTGGAGAGCTAATGATGAAAACAATTTACTATGTCAAATTTATTCCAATTTATTTTAAAAATTACGATGATATGCAGCCGTAAATGTTTTAATTTAAAGCAGAATAAATGTGATATCTTTGGTTAATTTATCTTACAAAAAATGTAAACATATAGAAGCTGACACATGATATAACATCTCACCTTATAAAAACTCATCCAGCATGTGAATGTGTATAAATCAGATAAAATTAATACTTTTTGCAAATAAGAGAAACTGACTTGAACTTACTAATAATGGTAGGAAGTGCTTCATAATTTAAGCTGGTCCGTAAAGGTGTACGAAAAGAAATATCTGCAAAATGATCCTGGCATATTCGTTTCTTGTGACTGACATCCTTCACATCTACATTTAACTGTAAGTTATTTATCCATTGCTGACATCTGTAAGTATATTATGGTTACATAACAGGATTGATCATAATTATCAATTTAATAATCAAATGCAACAACGTTTGGAAAGTACAGAGATATGTAAATAGCTGTTCATTTTAATCTCTCTAGTAGATATTTGAACTTCCATATTTTATGCGAAAGACAGAAGAATTTACATAGTACTCTTAGATTATGAATTAGCAATATGTATATACTTACTTTAAATTTCAACACTTACCTCTCCTTTCTTACAGGAAACCAAAATAATTGTTTTGAAGGCACTTTACCACAAATAAAACAGTCTTGTACAGGCATCTTTAGCAATTTATAACTTTATCAGATACAAACTAACACTATTTCTAAAGTTATCGATATTAAAATAGGTATGCAAATGCACTATTTACAAGATAAAATGAAATAATTTGTTTAAGAAACCACACCGCACTTATAAAATAATACTGATAATACAGTTTAAAAAACATTTACTAAAATATTAATACCTTTCAATATACAAAACGCGTATAACAAAAGAAAACTGTTCGGAAAAGATACCGTTATAACAGATTTATAGATAAAGAAATAAACAAAGAACATCCGTATTCTTTTTGGCAAACTTCTTGAAATAAAATTCCCTATCGGCTTCCTAAAATAAATTTAAAAATTTTCTACATATGCAACCTGAAATATATCATGAACAACATAAATTTAAAATATGCCTGGTATGTATGTAACTTACAATACTCTCAGTATACTTCAAAATGTTTATGATATTTGTAGTTCTTCTAATTAAACAACCTTTTATACACATCAATAAAGTTTCTAAGAGCGACATCCTCTGCCTTATACCGAGAACTAAGTTTCCCGCCAAATTTAGGATAACATATTACGCGTATATAGTCGGACGGGGGTGCTCGAACCTCAAACAGGTATTATATTTAACAAAATTGCAAAAGATTTTACAGATGTCTACCTTACTACTCTGGATTTATTATGTGATGCCATCTTACCTTCAGTAGATGAAAGTATGAAAAATTTCTGTTTTAACAGTAAATTACAGTTTACATCTACATATTTTACGATTTTTATTTGAATTACTTGAATGGAAATATGTTATTCCCCGAAAATAAAAGCCTATAAAAGAAATCCTAAACGTTTTTTTTCTCATTTATCCCTTGCATTTTTTGTAACTAGTGTCGAAGAGAAAACGTGATTTTGTGTCCAGAGATTTCAGTTTTAATTGAGGTGAGTATTACAAACAATATATTTATTAGATACCATACAAATATAATTTAGTGTATAAAAGCAAAACAATTTTATAATGTTGGTTTAGTAGTTATTCTGCAGTTTAACATTTTAATTTTTGAAATATGTTTTATTAAAGCACAATATGTCTACGTCTTCATCGGAATCGCAATCCGTATCTCAAAAAAGAAGTCCAATTTGGATTCATTTTACTGCTGTCTCAAATGAAAAAGCAAGATGCAATTTATGTAAATCAACTTATTCATATAAAGGAGGGACAACTTCAAATTTAAAGAAACATCTTTATTCCAAACATCCCACGCTTCTATTAGCCGACTCTACATCGAGTGCTCCTGTTGTTCCTTCACGTTCTCCAAGAGAAAATGTATCTGCAGCTGAAGGTATAATAATTAATGCGTTTTTTTTAATTTTTCACTTTTATTAAATGAATGCATTTGAACTACAGGCATTCCGTCCACATCTGCCTCTACTTCGTCCTTACAACCGGATGTATCAGATACATCTAGTAAGACTAGTACTGATGTTTCTACGCCGACTTCAGTCTCGTCTATAGGAACTCCTCCTAAGAGAAGAAAGCAGCAGACAAATTTAACAGGTTTTGTTTCGCGCCCTATCACTTTGCCCCGCCAACAAAAAATTAATAATCTTATTTTAAATATGATTGTGAAAGATCTTCAGCCTTTTTCAATTATACAAGATGAGGGCTTTAAAGAACTACTTAAAGAATTAGAACCATCATATAAAATTCCTAGTAGGCCCACTTTTACTAGCTCTCTTCTGCCGCAAAAATATAATCAAGTTGTAGAGAAATTAAAATTATTGTTAAATACAGTCGAATTTGTGGCTTTGACCACAGACGCGTGGACTTCTATCTCTAATCAAAGTTACATTGGAGTTACAGCTCATTTTATTACTTCAGATTTTATTTTTCATTCTTCTTTGCTTGATTGTTTTCATTGTACTCTTAGCCATACTTCTCAAAATTTAGCAGAAGAGGTACGAAATGTTGTAAATAGATGGGGCATTAAAGATAACATTTTTGCTGTTACTACCGATAATGCTGCCAATGTAGTGAACTCTATTAAATTGTGTGCATGGACTCACGTTCCATGTTTTGCGCATACAATTAATTTAATTGTTCAAAGTAGTCTCAAAGAAATTGATGCAATTCGCAACAAAGCTAAATCTATTGTTGAATACTTTCATAGAAGCACACAGGCTACTGAAAAATTAATACAAACTCAAGGTCGTCTAAACCCAAATTCTGTCCCATTAAAATTAAAAAATGACGTAGCTACTCGTTGGAATTCGACTTATTATATGTTCCAAAGAATTATTCAAATACAGGATTCTCTGACAGTTACTATAGGATTATTACATAATCCTGTCGAGTTACTATCAGAGGATGATTGGACCTGCTTAAAAGAGGTGTGTAAAATATTGCAACCCTTCGAACAGATTACGAGAGAAATGAGTTCAGAAAAAGCTGTAACACTGTCAAAAGTTCTGAATATTGTGCGAGGATTAAAATTGGTTTTAGTCAAATTTAAAGAAACAACTAATACCTTGTCAGGTAAAACTTTAATTAACAAAATGCTTGACGATATTGAAAAAAGATTTGCAAATGTTGAAATCAACGAGACGCTCGCGAAAAGTGCATTTTTAGATCCAAGATTTAGAGAAGGAGCATTCAGTTCCGAACTTGCTTTACAAAAAGTAA
This sequence comes from Amphimallon solstitiale, assembly GCA_963170755.1. Lineage (NCBI taxonomy): Eukaryota > Metazoa > Arthropoda > Insecta > Coleoptera > Scarabaeidae > Amphimallon > Amphimallon solstitiale. The sequence goes on along the minus strand of OY720685.1, from coordinate 36,205,569 downwards.
AAAAAAAATTCAGGATGAAGTCATCCACTTAATAAATGAATGGCAACAAAGTGAGGCAGCTGCTTCTACTTCTCTAGACGACGATGACGACCCTGATACACCTGACGAAAGTATTAGTAATGTTGACGAAGATTTAGTTTGGCATGAGTTTGACAAAACGACTACTTCAAAAAAAGTGGAAAGTCCTACTGCACTGGCTCTCATAGAATTTAGAGCATACTTGTCAGAGGAACCATTACACCGAAAAAAAGATCCTCTCGAATGGTGGAAGTCTAGACAAATAGTTTATCCTAGATTATCTAAACTAGCTAAAAAATATTTAACTATTGTAGCGACATCGGTACCATCCGAAAGAATCTTTTCAAAGGCGGGGCAGTTAATTTCAGAGAGGCGCAATAGACTGAAAGGAAAAAATGTTGAAAAAATCATGTTTTTACATTGCAATAAACATTTATTCTAATAGTATTGTTAATGTAAATTTATTTGATATTATTATTATTGTTTTGTTTTTTATATTGGTTTTTATTGAATAAATATTTTTGTTAGTTTTATCAAATTTTTACACAGTTCACATGAATTCATTCATCATTCTCAACAGCATACATCAATTTGTCAATTCTTCGACGGGATACTGGAAGCAAAGCGATATTCTGCAATGTACCTACCGGGTGTCGGGTACGAGTACCTACCTGGATGCCGATACCGATTCAAGCTTCAAGTAAGCTAAGAAGCAAATGAGTACTCAGTAACGAACACAAAGTAACGAGTAGTGTACCTAAGAGTAACGAGTAGTTACAAGTACCGAAAAGTAACGAAAATCTGCATCACTAGTGTGTATAACAGATACGACTAAAAATGTGACATGGAAAATTGACTCGGTGAGCACCTTAATTATTAATTATCTCCGTTCCTGTACGTGAACGCAGATTAATTTATAAGTAAAAGTTGTTCAATTAGAGGTCTTCTATAAGGTACACTAGTTTTTTTTTGTTAAAAATCGGTTGCACCCGTATTCTCAAAAAAACCCTTATTTATTATTTATATAATTCTCAAAAATATTCCTTTGGATAATAAAATAAAATATTTAATTTATTAGTTGTCTGTGAATTACAAAATTCATACAAATATTTTTATTACACCTGCACCATAATCATAATTGCCATTCAATAATGCTATGAAAATTATGAAATGCTCTAGTTCCTAACTACTATATGTTCGAATGGCATTCTCTTCAATAATTATAAATACCAAATAAATGTATAATTTAGTTTAACATATATTTTGCTTAATTTGTGTACAACAATCTGATAATTTGTCAAATTTGTGTGCATTATAGCTTCAAATAAATTGTTTCTCAAATATTTTGTATAATTGGCGTGCGCGCAGCCTAAATAATCCCGGTTCGTTTGTGCCGATGACGGCGCCGAGTATTCCTCCTGCATGTATATTTATATAATATGTATTTATATGAACTTAACTAAACTTATCTAATACAACATTATAGAAGAACTTAAGATATTCAATAAACATAGTCTCGTAAACATGTCGGTTTTACAACAAGTGAATTTTCTCGTCCATTTCTCTTCGTCCTTGTAGCTGCTTGTTCATTTTTCAAAACCTCCTCAGTGTCTTCCACACCTTCCACGTCACATTCTTCGTCTTCATCTAGGTTATAGTTTTTCCAGAGTCTCAACTGACTTACATGAGCTGTAGTTTGTGATTTACCACTTTCTTCTAACAGCTTTGTTACTCGGTAGCTGTCGCTCGGGAGTACTTCGATAACGGTCAATGGTCCTTTATATCGCGGTTGTAATTTTGTAGATTCACCGGTTTGTATTGTAGGGGATTTCATATAGACAATATCTCCCACATTATACGTAACTTCTTGGTATCTATGTTTATCATAATATTGTTTGTATCTTGCTTGCTCATGCACTATGACTTCACGTACTTCTTCACGCAGTTCGTCGGGTAATCTATATGTCTCAGTCTTCCGTTAATTCCCTCAATTTTCCTTCTTCAAATCTGGGTATATATCCGTATAATAACTCAAATGGACTTTTACCGGTGCTTTTATTTTCAAAAATGTTGAGGTCACGTTCAATCTTACTTAGTAATTTATCCCGATCTCTTTCATCATGGTCCAATAACTCTGTCCAATCTTTAGCCGGTATCAGCATGTCATCCAAATAAAATATCACAATTTTATCCATAAGGGGCTCTAAAACAATTTGCATTAATTTACAGAAATAAAAGGGCGCGTTCATTAGCCCAAATACGGCTCTTGTAAATTCTCCTGTCTCGTCCGGAGTAATAAAGGCAGTTTTCGATTGAGACGCCTCATCCAATGGCATTTGTAAATATCCATGAGCCAAGTCCAAAACAGCATATATCTCACTACCCGCCAGCACTTCCAGCTGTTCATCGAAACCTGGGAGAGGGAAGTTGATCCTTCTCATCTGTTTATTCAGTTTCCTATAATCCACTACCAGTCTCGATTCTCCAGTCTTCTTCTTCACCAACAGCACAGGGCTCGCATACGAAGATAATGTTTTTTTCACAATTCCTGTTTGCTTCCATTCAGTAACAATATCGTTTATGGTTTGTCGATCTTCCATGTTAACCTTGTAGGGTCTGCAATTAACAGGTTCACTTCCGGGTTCCTCTTCAATTCCCATCTTAACAGCATTTGTACAGCCTAATTCATGTATATTATTTGCTACACAATCTATGTATTGGTTTATTAACATTAACAATTCTTCCTTTTATTCTTCGGTTACATCCTTGTCGGTATTTAATTCCTGTAATGTAATCAATTCTGATGGATCACTCAACAATGACAATTCCTGCGACTCTACATTAGGGATACATATCTCTCCATCCAAAATCTTGTTCTTGTCCATGGTTTGTCCAGTCAGACTTAAATTTGCAATAGGTAAACATATATTTTCATTGGCAACTACAACATCTAGAAAATGTATACTATTCGGCGACATGGAGCATTCATCCAATATTTTTACTGATTCTGTTTTAAATGGATCATCTCTTTCACATAATGGCATCAAAAATTCATTTTTGTATTTAAATTCAAAATCTCTTCCAATAATTACATCTATTGCTTGTGCATCATCCGGCACTACTTTCATTCTAATATGATTTGCCTCTACACCGTCTATTCTAATTCGAACACACACTATACCTGGTGATTTTACTTTATACATATTGGGTCCAAACGCTTGAAGTTCTGTGCGTTCTTTAATTATGTCAAAATATTCTATAGCTAATGAAGCCTTTATTGTACAAAGAGAACTACCACAATCAATAAGTGCTTTGAATGGTCTATCATTTATATTAACATCTTTAATATATTTCTGAAATGATTTGGTACTAGGCCTATCTACAATTAGCTTTACTTGTGGACAATTTCGTGCAATATGTCCTTCAGTCGAGCATTTAAAGCATTTAAATGTAATTTTTGCATCTGGGCAATCACGAGCTGTGTGACCCATTCTACTACAATTATAACATTTAAACTCACCTGGTGTGCCATGTCTTACATCTGATCTTATATTTCCTCTAGTTGCTATTTTTGTAAGATTAGGTTTATTATCAGTTTTAATATGTACCTGCTCTCTTTGGTTATCAGTTCGTTTCAATTCATTTTTCACAACTGGTACCTTATTGTAATTAATTCTTTCTAATATTTTATTTTCTATCGTAATGTACTCTGTCAAATCAAGAAATAATTGATCAGTGTTTGTATGCTGCCTAGCAAACATAATATCACACACACTCTTGGAATATAATCCTAGAAGTACCTGTTCTTTCGTTTCTTTAAAGTTAAGACATAAGTCATCACACAATTTTACCTTGTCATGATAGTAGCTGTCAATACTTTCTCCATTTTTCTGTTGTTTATTCACCATTCTTTCCCAACGGACACTTAAATTTTCCTTATGCACAAATGTATTACTGAAGACTACAACAAAGTCATTCCAAGTCTTTATTTCGTCACATTTTGTGGTATACCAGAAACTTGCACCATCTATCAGCCTTGTTCGTGCTGTTTCTAGCATATACTTATCAGGAATCTCATGCAGGGTCTGTGCACTATGAAGTTTACCTAACCAAGATTTAACTTTAGTAATATCTCCATTGAACACTTCCACATTTCTCAAGGTATCAGGCATAATGCTCATGTTAGTATTGTTTGGTAAATAATTCTTCTCCGTACTTGTACATTTTTCAATTAATTTCTCTATTAAAGTATCTTTCCGTCTTGACTCATCTAGAAAATTCTGTACTAAAATATTTAAATCTAAAGTTTCTCTTGTAGTATTCCTCGTCGTATCTCTATTTTCGTCTATCTCGTTCTCTGTCTGAGGATTAATTCCATTATTCTGCCGAGTTCCAGTTAACTGTGATTGAAATTTCTCAAATTTATCCATTGTTTTCGTTTTTGTTTTGACAACTCCTCTCAACAACAAAAACACTAAAAACGTATTACCAACCGTTGCGCACTTAACTCCCTTTTGCTATGACCAATTCAAACTTATTTATAGGTTAAGGTAACTCTTTTCCCTCCAATTCTTGCTTATAATTTACTGTCCTTCCAATTATTTCTTACGTATCTTCCCGTTCCATCTACATCCGATTCTTCTCTTATCTCACTTCTCATATGTTAACTCCTTCTCTATTCCAGATAATAAGCCGCCCCACACGTTGACGGAAAAACGATGTTGATGGTTAACCACAATTGTTTCGTGTAGGTTTTGATCCGCCCAGATCTGAGAATTACGTGTGTTGTTAATACAATTCCTTGTAAATTGAGCCTCATCCGTAAAAAGTATGCGTGGAATAATCTCCAAATTATTTTGTAACTCTTCTAAACCTAAATCTCCATGAAGAAAACGCTCGACTTTTTGTAAATGATAGGGAGAAAGTCCATTATGGTGCAGAATTCTCCATACATTGAAAAATTCCCGTTGTATGAGATATTCTACGGACACGGGTAGAAGGACTTCGTTCAACTGCATTTAAAATTACTATCTTTTTCTACACGACGATTTGGGAAAAATCCTGTCTCTATTAAACAGCGAAAAACGTTTGAAAATGTTGTGTGGTGAGGAAGAATGCGATCTGGGTATCGCCTGAGGTACTCCGCAGCTGCAGCACGTCAACTTCAATCGCAAAAACCATACAAGGTCCGAAGTACTTCCGAAGTCATCCGAAGTACTCTCTCGCTTGGGCCCTCTACGCCCATGGTGTGGGTGTAGTTAGTAAAACTATTACTGGTTGTGTGATGTAGTTTTATTCAGAGGTTCGTACATTACTAATACTCATCTCTTAAGACTAACTATAATGCTAAGACTCATTATAAGACTAACACCCCTATTCTGTAACTTGATCGTTACGCATTATCGAACGCATTTCACCCAAAAATCGATACGGTCGAAAATTCGTATTCACTACTTGTTCGATCGTTATGGAATCGTTGGAAAGTCGTTATGAAGTTGTATTTCATAACGACTAGTAAACAGCTGTCGTTAGGCAGTGTTAAAAATTTGTTTGTGAATTAAAATATTGTAATAAAATTAATTTTACTTTGATTTTAATTAGAAGATATAAGTATGGATCAACATGTGTTATTATTGGTATTGGCTGATAATATTGATGAATTTGAAAATAGGTAAATTTAAAGGTTTTTTGTTTTTTTTTTGTTAAAGTAATATGTATTTTAGGAACAATGTACGTATAGAAAATAGGTATTTAAGAGATACAAGTAATCCCTTCCAATTACCAGAAAATAATTTTATTAATTTGTTTAGATTAAATAAACAATTGGCGGACAATTTAGTTAATATACTGTCACCTCACTTAAATAATCCACAAAGAATATCTGCTGTACCAAATGTTTTAAAAATATTAACAGCTCTGTTCTTTTTTTCCCATGGCTCATATCAAAAATGTGTTGAGTCAAATTATTTGTTTGGCTTAAGCCAATCATCTGTGTGCCGATGTATAAAAGCAGTTGCTACTGCAATAACTGACCGTTTGTTAAATGTCTGGGTTAAATTTCCGACGACAGAGGATGAAATAAATAGAACAAAATTAGAATTTTATGAAAAATTTAATTTTAGGAGAGTCATTGGCTGTATTGATTGTACACATGTTGCAATCGTGGTTCCCCCTGCAGATGATCCAGATTTTCCAGGCCTGGCATATATAAATCGCAAAGGATATCATAGTATTAACGTTCAAGTTATATGCAATGCTAGCTTAAAAATTACAGGAATTAATACAAAGTACCCGGGATCAGTTCACGATGCAGCTGTATGGACAACATCATCTATTTATCAGCACCTACGACAAGAATATGAAGCAGGTAATTATAAAGAAATATAATCATGTAATATATGAATTGTACTATTTAAATATTATAGGTCGTAGATCTTCTTGGTTGTTTGGTGATTCTGGTTACCCACTGCAACCATGGCTTTTAACCCCAATAGTTGGGGCAGCACCTGATTCACCTGAAGGACGATATACCAGAAACCATATCACCACCAGGAACTCTGTGGAGAGATGCATAGGATTATTGAAAATGAGGTTTCGGTGTCTCTTACGTCACCGAACGCTTCACTATAATCCTGTAACATCTGGCAGAATTATTTATTTGTGTGCTGTTCTACACAACATGGCCGTTGAGGGTAATATACCTGAGCCTGACCATGGAAATGAAAATATTGATATAGATAACATTCCATATCATGGAGATGATAATTGGCTTCATGAAGGAAGACGAGTTAGGGATCAGTATATTCAAAATAACTTTAGATAAATTAAGGGAAAATTACATAGTCACCTCATTAAATTTGTTTCAATTTCATCTGAATAATGAATTCACCAAATTTTGCATTAAAATTTAAGTAATGTGATATACGGGTATAAAATTAAAAAGAAAATTGCAGTGGAAATATTTTTATTTATATATTGCCTCATAATTATATAGTAGAAAAATATTGAAAATAAAATACGATCAGTACTCTTTTCAATCTGTATCGCTTTCTATATCAGACATAGTTTCAGACATTTTTTCTGAGTATTTTATTTTCATTTTTTTCATTTTGTATTTCAAGAATTTCCTACTTATATAGTTTTCTTCAATTTTTGCTGTAGTAAAATTCTGCAGTGCATTTGTGAAATCTCTTAAATTGTCAGCCAATTTATTTAATACATCCAACTGCTTTTCTTGCGATGCCTTGTATTCGGCAAGGGCACTATTTAAAGATGTCTTTAACATGTTCTCCCTATAACAAATATAACAATATCAGTAAAGTTACAATTACAGTTGGATTACGTAAATTTAACTTTATCAATAAATTTATAGTTTGAAGAAATTTGTGAACTATTTCTTATGGATAGTAATTAATAAATTTTAAATACCTTGGAGATTTTATGCCTCTTGGTGTTTCTTCCAAACAAGTGGAAGTAGATGGAGTAGGACTTTTACTAATGTTACTCTTTATTAGACTTTTCCGATTAACTGGTGACTGTGGACTATCTGATCCCCTTATTCCAGCTTCTGGTAGGCCTGGAGCACCTACAACGACAACTTTTCCCAACACATTTATTAACTCTTCTTCTAATGCTGTTAACAGGTTAGATGGTGGACCTCCACCAGTTTGTTGTTGCTGTACATGCTCCAGCCTTGCCTTTTTTTTTGTACTGGATTTCCAGTCTGTAAATGTCTACAAAAAATAAGATACATAAAAGATACCTATAGGTATCTAACCATTTATTTGTTTAGCATATTAATAAAATATCTTTCAATTTGTAGAAAATATTACATTTATTAATCAATTTCATTCAATAACATTACTTTTTCTTATAAAGAAGTTTGTCATTTAAATAATATTTCAAAGAACAGTATCAGAAAAGCATGAGATATTTTATAAAGTGCTAACAGTTTAGGGATAACAAATTTATAATAATTTACAAATATAATGAATACAAACCTTCTTCCACTGGTCTTTTGTTTTTTGTGGGCCATCTCCACATGCATTTAAAATTCCTGTTAACTCATCCCAAGCATTTTCAATAGCATTTGGATCTTCTGGCACATTTTTATTTGTTCTTAAAGACCGATTACTTTTCACAAAATCTAAATAAATAGTCTGCTGTTGGGCAGTAATTTTACCACTTCTTTTCCTCTTATCCATTTTAATTGCAGATGAAAAAGCACTTGTTTAACGCACAAAACTTCTTTAGCAAGTGAATTTGAAAATAACGTACCGTCAAGAAATCTAACCATTGTCATAAACTCATCCATAAACTTTAAATATCAAAATTTATTTTACGATATCCAATATACTATACAAAGACATTCGTTTTCGTGCTTTGTGCAGAATTTACAAGAGGTATATTTTTACAATCCCTGCAAAGAACATTTTACCGTACAACATCTGTTAAAAATAGTACGTGCCTATGAATAATTTTACGTATATAACCTACAATCCCGGCAATCTTTTTTATTGATACCGCTTAAACAGCTGATAAATTGGCAATATGAAGATGGTAACATGTGTACAGTCCCTCGTGAAAACATTGATATCTTCGTTATATGACCGACATCGACCGAACGCATAACGATATTACTTACTGAATACGCTTTCCAACGAAAATCGTTACGGACGGGATAACGACAACATTCTTTACGATAATCGTTCGCATAACGATCAAGTTACAGAATAGGGGTGTAAGACTTAGACTTAGACTTATCGACTAACATGTGTAACTATATATAATCCTTAATTAGGGTACCCTCCTTATAATTGTTCTACTTAAACTACTTATCCTACTTAACGGGGTCGATATCGATTTCATTGATAATATTATATGTTGCATAAATAAACAAAACTGTGTGCTGTATTTGGTCGTTACAAAATCCGCGCACTTATACATTTCGTGACCTAGTCTATTTACACAACCTACATACATACACTGCAAAGGACACCATATCGGCATATTCTGCATTAGTAAAACGCGGCATAATGGCTTAAATTAATATTACAGCATAAAACTCATTAATTTGTCAAACATACGTCAATTCGTCAAGGCTAACTAAATTAGAGGAATTTACTTATAGGTCATATAACATTTTTTGATTGTAATGACCGCCGGAATATATGGGATAAGTTTGTCGGTCGAGTCGCGGGACTCCTGTATATACGTGTAATTTCACACAAAATAAGAAGCTGTAAGACAAGGGAAACGACATCAGAAATAATTCCACACAACTACAAAACTAAGAGAAGGTGCTCACCAGAATTTAAATCCACCAACGCACGAATGATTCGACAGAACGACAAAATAAGTATTCAAACAAGGTGCATTAATCCCTGCAATCATAATCGGCCTACAGGCGTAATTTATGAACGGCAACGGTAAATTTACACCAAGATAGGGCCGTTTGCACCGCTTACACTTAAAAGTTCAGTACCACTTAAATTTTTAAACGCGTTGCATCGCAAGGATATGGAGGAATCTGTCACTTAAAGTATCCCTTATCTTGCCAGTTTTTAAGCTCTGGATATTCTGCGGTTTAACTTCGAAATAGCTAAACTGCGGTTGCGCAAAAATATCCCGCGTAATATTTTGCTCGTCAATTTTAAATTGTGAGGTTATAGTTTGTTTGTATTTTCTATTAGCGGTAATATGGATTTAATACATGAAATGGAACAAGTAGTAGATAATATTTTAGACGAGGATGAAACAAATATCATGGAATTTATTCATTACGGAATACCCAGGCAAATTTATGTGCGAGTAAATCATTTTGATAATTATGACGATATGAGTTTCATTCGTCGATTTCGCCTCTCTAGAAACTGTGCTGTTCAATTTCTGCGGCTGATTGAACATGAACTGGAATACCCACTTGACATGTAAGTGTATATATGTATACCTAATTTAAATTAATGTAAGTTCTAAAAATTACTTTTAGTAACAACTGTGTTTCACCAATGGAGCAGTTGTTAGTTTGTCTACGATTTTATTCAACAGGAGGACATCTACAAACAATTGTAGATTTTGCAGGCATGCATGTTTCGACAGTATCGCGAATCATCAGTCGCGTCTTTAGGATAATTGCTGCACTGAGTAGACACTTTATAAAATTTCCTGACACCGAAGAATCCTTGAAAGGAAAGCAGAGGCAATTCTATGATATCGCATCATTTCCAAGAGTACTTGAAGCAATTGATTGCACACACATAAAAATTGATTCTCCAGGTATGTAATAAAGGTCATAATTCTTTTACGAAGAGACAACATAAAAATATATTTAGTTTTAACTTCTTAATCCTTATTATAATCCTATTAATATGAAAATTGTCAGCAGAACTGAATGTATAAGCATATATAACTATATTATGTGTTGCAAATTGTAGGTGGTGACGATGCAGAACTATATCGCAATAGAAAATCATATGTTTCTTTAAATGTTCAAATGGTGTGTGATGCAAATTTAAAAGTAACAAATGTGGTGTCACGTTGGCCGGGATCAACACACGATTCGACAATATTTACAAATAGTATGTTACATGCCAAATTGGAAAATAATGAATATCCTCAATGTATTTTACTAGGTATGCCAATAAAATATATAAATTTAATAAACATGTTCAGATGTATTTTATATATTAAAAATCTTGTTACAGGAGACAGAAGTTACCCAAATAAACCATATTTATTTACTCCACTTCTAAACCCAGCTACACCAGAAGAACAGTTGTATAATGAAGCTCATATACGTACCAGAAACACCATTGAACGTTGCTTTGGAGTTTTGAAACGATGCTTTCCAGTACTTGCCTATGGTTGCCGGTTGAAAGTTGAAACAGTACAAACAATTATTGTTGCAACTGCTGTGCTGCATAATTTTATCAGAGACATTGGAGATCCAGTGATTGTACCACTCCCAGAAGAGGTGGATCAGCATGCACTAGATATTTTAATAGAAAATGCACAAGTACCTGATGTGCACGTTCAAGAAGTGTATGTAGGAGAATTTCGTCGCCAATTTATAAACACCTACTTTAGGAATTTAGTTTAGGAATCTGTTCTGGTCATAAGGAAAATAAATGAAAACATACAGAATTTTTTATAACTATAATTTATTTAATGCTGCTAATTGCTTTTTTTAATTTCGATATCTATAAGTAATGACTCTCTCTTTAATTTAAATTCTTCCTCTTCCCTACTCATCCTCACTTTTCGTTCCTCCATATCCTGCACATATCTCTGTTCTCTGTCCTCCTTATCTAGCTTCAGAATTTCCAATTGAAGAAGTCCTAAGTCTTTTTTGACATCTACTAGCTCATCATATTTTTTCGACAAAGTCGATGCAGCTAGAGACGGACGTCTTCTACTTGTCCAAGTCTGGTCGCTTTTGAGTGCCTTTGATGTCGGAGTTCTCAGATTTTGGGCCTTAAAATCCCCCCAATCTACAGTCTTCTTTGATTCAACCTACAGATATAAATGTAAATAACTAAGTAACATACAATAAATGATCATTTGCCACATTTATACTATAAAAGAAAAATAGCTGCATATATAAAATTTTAATACACACAAAATATAAGTTACTGCAAAACCGTAGGAATAGTATTATAATCATACTCCGTGTATCATCTTGGAAGTTCAAATTTTTAATTTAATACCGGTAAATGTAGGGAAAATAACAAGCGAAAAAGCAATAATATAATGAATGATATAGAGTATCGTATTTTATACAAAACAATCACAAAATTGAAGAAATAAGCTTGTCCCTAACAATAATCATGACACAAATTTACTTACCAGCACCAATATAACCTGAGTTTCTTACTTGACATATGTAATATTGGTAAGTTAATGGGGTACTATTGTGAAATTTTCTAGAAAAAATATTAACTTACCTCTACAGTTTCGGGATTACTTTTCTCTTCTTGATCGTCCTACAGAACACAGTTATTAAAAAAAATATAAAACCACATTGCAGTTTTACCTGAATAACATTTATATATATACTTTCAAAGTCTTGATCACTATCACCCATACTTGGCAATCCCAATACAGATTTTGTATTTAAGATAGACATTGTCAAATCAAAGGTTGGATCACTAATTGTGGATGTTGATGGTCCTCCTCCAGTTTTGAAGCGCTCCAATCTATCATTTGCAGCCACTTTTCTTGCTTCTTTCTTCTTATTTTCATAAAACTTTTTCAAATTATCTTTTGATCTTTTTTCAAGAATAGTATTACTCGCGTTAAATCGCGCAGTAATTTCCTCCCAGGCGCTCTCCTTTTCCTTTCATGTTATTGCATGACTCCGTTTGCACTCTATGACGTGCTTGTACTCCTTAATTAGAGACAAAACCGCAATTTTTTCATCGGCTGTAAAATTTGCCGCCCTTCTGCGTGCTTCCATACTTTCCTGCAAAACAATAGTCTGATATAAAACATAATGTACCTTTAATTATTTTTGAAATAATTTATGTACATACTAAATACTTACTTATATGGATTTTAAAAAGAATAGAAGTATATTTAACGTAGTTTGAGTAGTTTGTAGAATAATTGATATCGCAAAAAAATTGATCAATATAACGACAAGGAAACTAGATACAAATTCAAGATATTTCGGTAGCACAGTTCGGTACAATAATTACCTACAAAATTCCCTAGAAATAACTCTAAACATTTAGTAACTTTCATGTTACCAATATAAATTCAACACTTTAACAAACTGCCACTTAAATTGTAGCGGTGCAACGCAATATCCCACTTAAAGTTAAGCTGCGCTTACTTAAGCCGTAGATTTAAGTGTGAGCGGTGCAAACGGCCCATAATCACAGAGATTAACCGAAGGTGATTTAAAGTCTGCTTCATATTCAACCAAACGGTAGAATGAAAATGAACGAGAAGACCACTAACTAACTTCCACTAGAAACAAACAGCGCAAGTCGGCCAAAATCAGGAACTTGTAATCTGCCTACTTGTTTCTACTTTAAATATTAATAATTAATATTTAATAATGGTGCGGGACAACAACAATTACAAAATTAATATGCATTTGCTACTACCCCAATGGACAAATGTCGGTCGAGCAGCGTACTCTGGGTTGCCTATACCCAGTCAAGCGTCAATGATCGTACAAAATGTCGGTAACTTAACCTGCTGCAGATAATGATAACTTGCTGTCAAATATGAAATATGAAAGTGTTATAGTGATCGTGCTGTTGGTGTAACAAATACAAAATTCCACCGGTTTGCTTCAGTAAGAGTTTATGAAGTGAGTACTTTGTTTGTTTTTATTATAGATATCTATAAATACACGTAAATTTAATTCAAACATTAGAAATAACTCATTGCGGTCGGGATTATAAACAAATCGAAACATTAACCAGACAATCGTCAAATGGATTTTAAATCAATGTTTATTCTTCAAAACAACTCAATATATTTACACAAATTTATATACATACATTACGTACTTCATTAAATATAACATTTACAAATGCCAAATACTAGCAAGAAGATTTATGTCATTCTTTTATTACGGATGCTTAACCTATCATTACATATATAACCTATGAAAAATAACAATTTTAGTCTTTGAATTTCACAAACAAAAGATTGATTCTCGCGGAATATGCATTACAGTGTTTATTTAAAAGTTCGATCTGAACTTTGATAAATAAGATTCGGGGTTGTGCGGACTATATTATTCGTTTATGTCTATCGCGGTATTTATAAGTGCCCAGTTTATTCACGCTACGAATGCAATAATTTACGGTGATACGCGGTCTGTATCTTGTTTGTTAAATACGTTAATATTCGCGGCAGTGAATTCTTACCCGGACCTGTAATAATACGCAAAATTTATAGTTAAAATTTTGGGAGCGCTAATTTGTCGGACGGAATGAAACCTCTTTACATGATAAATTGACCTGTCGAGAGGTTCTTTCAGGAGGTGGAGGTACTCGATTTCCTACACGACAAATAGGCCTGCTGGAAACCAAGTGGCTTAGGTATATAATCTCATCAAGTCTATGTCACGATAAATTGACCTGACAAGACTTAGATGAGCGGACTTTTCACCTGGACACATGGCAATTGGCTTGCGTCCAGACGAAGACGGTGTCTAAGCGCAGTCACGACAATTGGTCTGACGTTGCTAAGGAGGACGCCACACGATAATTGACCTGTGGCTAGGGTAAGGCTCGGAGGGACTCTGCCTCTTAACTGGAAAACGGTCGGCTTTATATATCATTTATGATCGACAAAAACTAGCACGAAAGCATTGGATTTTGCACTCGAACGTGATGTAGAAGCGCGCGAATACGATCGTGACGTATACAAGTATTTTTCCCCTACTATAAATCGATAACAAATGTATAAACAAATCAAATACAATAATTACAGCGGTATATACAGTATGAAAACATTATTACCGATGATTGAATAAAATATCAGTCATACATAATTTGGTATTTACATGACAAATTAATTATGAACTTAAAAACATGATAATTTATTCAATAAACGAAGGGACTTCGTTACAAACTAACAATTGTGCGGAAATTTAAAGTTTACTCAGCCGAGAATTTACAAATAAAAGAAGCTTAATAATTACTACGGACGAAAGGAAAAAATAAAAGAATGAGACGAAACAAAAAAGAATAGATACTTAAATAATATTGAAAGCAAATAAACATCATACGACTGTTCTTAACAACATTAAGTTGCCTACGTATCAGTCAAATTTAAATCAAACAAAATCTAGCGCAACTAAAGTTGCATATAAGCCCAGTTGTCTATGACTCGCTATAAGAGAACGCCGTGAAAGTAGAGATCTATTATCGAAACGACCGAGTTTGCCACAAGATAGCGAAACAACCCACAAAAATTAAAATTAAACCTAATTCACATTTTAAATATAAAAACTGCAGAACGTTTCCACTAAATATAATAACGCGATAATTAAAAGTAAACCAAAGCGAAAATTACTGACGGCAAAACGACAAAAAACAATAACAATAAACCTACCAAAATAGAAGAAAAACCAAAATTCCGGAAAAACAGGACTGTGCAAAAATCAACGTAACATATTGCAGTGATCTTGAGTTTGGTGGTAAATTGTAAATAAGCATAATCAAGATTTATTTAATTAATTACTATTTTCTTTATTTTATCATGATGTGTATATAGATATTCATTAAGTTAATATTTTGGCAAATTTCATTTTTATTTAAGTAAAATAATATAAGAATGTTATAATTTTTATAAAAATAATATAATATTAGAATAAGCATAAAATATTAAGTGAATTATAACAAGAAAGTGTTTCCCGCATGAAAAATACTGTGACCGGGAGAGATCGTCAGATTGGCCCGGTGAAAACGATATTCTCCGCTAGATGAAATTGACAAATCACGAACGTGTAAACAAATCGATGCTTAGATGTTTGTTTACGTTTTTGAAAGCTAGTAATACATCGATTGACCGATAGGTGCAGCACTATAGAAATACAATTGAAGAGGTGGAATCGGTATCGTACCGAGGATAACCGTACGTTTTTGTGAAGAAAAATATGCATATAAGTCGGGACACGATCAGAAAACGTGAGATGCTTGGTGTAAACCGCTCTCTAAAAGAAAAATTAGAAGTAGGTGGAAACTTCTTCTTCCGCTTAAACACAAAGTGTTATTTTAAAACTTAGAAGTTTATTCATGAATCGGAACTTAGAATATTTTTCCAAAAAGATTTACTATACTTAGACAAATTTTGGATAAAATTGAACTTATAATATTTTATGGATTAAATATTATTCTGACTTAGGAAATTCTTTATGAATCGGAACTTATAATATTTTCTTAATAATTTTATTGTACTTATAAAACTTTTCAATCGAAGTGGGACTTAGAATATTTTAATGAATTAGATATCATTTTAATTCAGGAGATTCGTTTACATGGGGACTTGTAATTATTTTTCGGAAATAATTATTTGTATTTGGAACAGTTTTATTTAATTAGAACTTTGATTTTTTTTAATTTTTTTTTACTAGAATGTTTTATTTTTATATGCAGGGTTATTACACCGTGTTATGGTAAAGCATTTTAGTGTCTGTAACGATCAAATTTAATAACCTAATAATAATTTTTTTTGAATTAAATATAAACACTGCGTTTTTAAAACAAATTTCTTTATTATTTATTTACAAGATTAGAAGGGTTATAGTTTAATAATTTTTGTTTTATGTACATGTAGGATATTTAGATTGTGAGAGAAATGTATTATTAAATGGATGAGTTTGAAATATTATATGAAGAATTAAGGTGATTTATTAATGTTTATTATAAATGTGTATATAGTGTTGTACAAATTTCTTATGTGGTGTTTTATACTGGAACCCTAGAAAGAGGTAATTTTTTTTGTTTTGTATATACTCTCTTTATATTGATTATATTATATTGTTTGTGTATTTGATATTGACGTGTTGGGTAATAGATCAGGGATGTGTGCAATGAATTAAGTAGATGTTTAATTCATAGCATGGAGCCTTGGTGAATCCTTGAAGCGCGAATTGGTCTTGGTAGTACTGTCTTGGGAGCGAGCAAAGGCGCCAGACAGAACTAATCAGGGCTGAGTTAATTAGTTGAATGCACAAAGACATTTTTGAATTAAACTCAAATTTATATATATATATATACCTTAAGGGGTGAGCACATAGTGGTGTATGTTAGGGTTGTGTCCAACGAGTTGAAAAGCATACTCGTAGGATGGAACTTTGGGGTACCTACCGGTGTGGATTTGCTTTCTGATGGTACTGTCTTGGGAGCGAGCAAAGGCGCCAGGCAGAACTAATTAGGGCAGAGCCATTTCCTTAATGTTTATATTCTTGAAAATGATAAGTCCAATTTTTTTTTATTTTATATTCCAGCACAATTCACAACATACAATAAAATTTTGTTTGAGATGTTGATTGTTTACATGTATCATTGATGAATAAAGAAAATCATAGAAATTTTAAAATAAAATTAATATTTGATATTATTCTTTGTATTAATTATGATTTGATTAATGATTTGACTATTTAATCATGACATGCATGAATTTCTGAAATATTTAAGACATTTATTTTTGTAAATACACTTGTATAATTTTAAAATTTTCTATAATATCCTTAATAAATTATATTGTAAGGTTTATTTTGCATTTTATTTTCTTTACCTGACCTGGTAATAACTGAAGAGCATTCGATTTGATTGGAGAGTTTACTAATATTTTCTGCCCCTGAGAGAAAATTTTCTTTAGTCATTTTAAACTGAGCTAGTTTAATGTAAAATTGCCTAACCTACTATTTTGCAGAAAATTTATTAAATCTTGGTCTAGCACTAAGATGCATGCTTGATTCTTACTTACTTACTGATTAAACGGTGTAAATTATTTTTATATAAACCTCAATTTGCAAGAGTCACAGCAATATGTTTAGTTTTTATATGACGTTCTAAATTACCCTTGTTGTTTGTTTCAAATTCACAAGAGTCACATTTATAATTGAACTGCTTCAAATGTTTAGCTTTTATATGTGTTTTTAAAGCAGCTTTGATGTTTGTTCCATAGTCGCAAAAGTCACATTCATAATCTAGTTGCTTCAAATGTTTAGTTTTTATATGTGCTTCTAACTGACTTTTGAGGTTTGTTCCAAATTCACAAGAGTCACATTTAAAATCGAACAACTTCAAATGTTTGGTTTTTATATGTCTTTCTAAATGACTTTTGTTGTTTGTTCTAAATTCACAACAATCACATTTAAAATCAAATTTCTTCGTGTGTTTCGTTTTTATATGACTTTTTAAATTGCTGTTGTTGTGTGTCCCAAATTCACAAGAGTCACATTTAAAATCGAGTTGCTTCAAATGTTTTCCTTTTATATGTCTTTTTAAACGACTTTTGATGTTTGTTCTAAATTCACAAGAATCACATTTAAAATCAAATTCCTCCAAATGGTTAGTTTTTGTATGTCTTTTTAAACGACTTTTGTTGTATGTTCTAAATTCACAAGAATCACATTTAAAATCAAATTCCCTCAAATGTTGAGTTTTTATATGTACTTTTAAACAACTTTTGTACATTGTTCTAAATTCACAAGAGTCACATTTAAAATCAAATTCCTTCGTGTGTTTCGTTTTTATATGACTTTCTAAATTACTGTTGTTGTTTGTTCCAAATTCACAAGAATCACATTTATAATCAAATTCCTTCGTGTGTTTCGTTTTTATATGTACTTTTAAATTACTTTTGAGGTTTGTTCCAAATTCACAAGAGTCACATTTAAAATCGAACAACTTCAAATGTTTAGTTTTTATATGTATTTCTAAATGACTTTTGTCGTTTGTTCTAAATTCACAAGAACCACATTTAAAATCAAATTTCTTCGTGTGTTTCGTTTTTATATGTACTTTTAAACTTTTGTTGTTGTTTGTTCTAAATTCACAAGAATCACATTTAAAATCGAATGCCTTCAAATGTTTAGCTTTTATATGTACTTCTAAACTACTTTTGCGGTTTGTTCTAAATTCACAAGTATCACATTTATAATCAAATTGCTTCAAATGATGAGTTTTTATATGTGCTTTTATAGATCGTTTATATTTTGCGCGAAACACGCACAGCGAACACTTAAATATTTTCTTTTGATCTCGTGACATCAATTGTTCTATATCTCTATTCTTATAAATAGTCATAGGATGCTCTTGATTGTCCTCTCCTCCCACATAAGCGTGAGTATTTTCCACGTGCAGCCCGAGGGATTCCTTAGTCTTGAAACGTCCGTTACAAATCCCACAGTTATACATTTTATCTTTATAATGATGTATGTTGGTGTGCTTCTTAAGATCTGTTTGGTACTTCGTCCTGTACTTGCACTGCCCACATTTATAGATTTGCCAGAGGGATTTCTTGCGACCATTCCGTGTTGTTGTTGTTTGCTTGGTCGATTGTGGTGTTGGTGGAACGCACTTTCTGAAACTAAATAAATATCGCTAATCTTATGTTAAACGGCAATTTAAGGTAGTTAATTTCACCACCAGAAGTAAGGGTTCACATTTATCACCACTCTCTTTACTTATTTTCAATAATGATAATATTTATTAGTTCTTGTGGCCACATTGTAACATAGACCACGAAATATTGCAACAGTAGTAGAAGGTATTCACACAAGGTGTCGTTAGACAGACAAGGACAATAGAGAACATTAAGTATTAATCATTATCATTATGATTCAATTAAATATATTCACAAGTGCTCAACACTAACTTTCGAAGTTTTTTATATGGTCATTATCATTATGATTATTCTTATCATTACTAGTATTAAGCTTTGAGCATTAGAAGAGGAATCTACAATTGCCTTCTTTTGAAATGGCCGGTCTATATTGAAAACCGATCCGCAAGTACTACCTGGTCACATTCTAATGTTCGATTTGTTTAATGCGAAGTCAAGAAGGGGACAAGCAAAAAACAGGCGTCGTAAATCATATATGTATAGCCACTGTACTTAATATCAAAGCGGTTTATATTTTGGGAAGTTTTATAAATACTCTACTCCACAATCTGCACGAATATCATATATAGTAACGAATGAAACACATATATTTTTAATGCCTTGCTTTTTAATAGTTATTTATTATACAAGGGAAAAAAGTATTAGATTTTAGCTCTCAGTAATTTGTCTCCCGACGCGAAGCGGAAATCTAATTTTTTTCCCGTGTATAATACACTTTTTTTTTCTGTGATGGGAAAAACGACGATTTAATATTAAAAAAAACACGTAAATACTATAAAGTCACAAAATCAATCGATGTGACATTTCAAGTGACATTACACATGCGTTGCTATGGAAACCTGTAAAATAATCAAATATCTGTCAATTTAAGCGGGCAAAAAGTGAGCACTCTTTTCCCCCGGGCATAAAGTAATCACTTTTTGCCCGGGTTGATAAAGTGACATTTTATTACCTGTCAAGAAGGATAAAATGTCAACTTTTTTTCCCGTGAGATCCACTATTTTATTCAAAACTCGGTTTTCTGGAATTTTAGGAACTTCTTACTATTATTTCTGGGAGTGATTTGTATTTATTTTAGATGTTGAAGCTTTTTAATTGTAATAACAACGTTTAACAGAAACTAAAATAAGACTAAAACAAATTGTTATAACAATCCCTGTTTTCTTATAAGATGTAAGCATATTTTTATTATCTTAATAAATCTCTATAGAATGCATAATTTCAGAAAAATTTGCAAAAAACTGCTATTCGATAAAAGTAAAAGTGTTACATCCGGTCCGAATTTTGAAATTTTTTTTATATAAAAATTATTCCAAATGCCGCTTTAAAAAAATTTGTGTTCTTAATAAATCTGAATAGAATGCAAAATTTGTGATATTTTTCAAGAAACTGCTATTTGGTGAGTAGAAGCATTACTTCCGGTCCAAATTTTAAAATTTCCTTTATTCAAAAATTTTTCCAAATGTAGCTCTAAATATTTTCGGTCTAGGACAACCCGCCGCCGTCGACTCGCCGCCGTCATCTCGCCGCGGGGACAACTCGCCGCCGTCGACTCGCCTCGCGGACAACTCGCCGCCGTCGACTGAAAATGTAGGTTATTTAGTGTGATTTAGTTAAATGAATAAACAAATACTATTCTGAATAATTTTGCTGCTAAAAAATAAAATAGCCTTGTCAATAGAGGTAATGTGGTCTTTTAAATAATAATAAATAGATAGAATTTTAATTTTTGGTAAGCAAGGAAATCTCCACACTTTTAAAGATTGCGATACCTTTTTCGTGGATGGCACTTTCAAAATATCGCCTCCGTTATTTTGCAAAGTGTTTGTTATACTCGTTAAGAAGCATGGTGGAGTGCATCCAATGTTTTATGCATTACTGCCCAACAAGCAGCGTGGCACATATGAAAAGCTATTTCGTGCAATTAAGGATCTACAACCCGAACTGAAGCCTACTTCAGTTTCATGCGATTTTGAGTCGGCCATTTTAAAAAGTATTTCAGAAGTGTTTCCAAACGCGCAGATACAAGGATGCTATTTCCACTTGGCGCAGAATATGAAAAAACATCTGTGTTCGTTGGGTCTGATTAACAATTACAACAGAAATGCAGAATTTGCCTTATTTGCTCGAATGATAACTGCGCTAGCATTTGTGCCAGTTCAAGATATCGACGAAGCACTTGATGCTCTTGGAGATGTTATTCCAGAAGATCTACGTCCACTTTTAGATTGGCTAGAAGATAATTACGTTGGACGTCCTAACAGACGCGGTCAAGGACGTCGTCGTCCATTATTTGCACCCGAAATATGGAACGTCTACAATAGGACCATAAATGCGCAAGACAGAACTAACAACTTCGCCGAAGCCGCCCCATCGTCGACTACAAGTTGAACTGGGCATGAATCATCCGACTATCTGGAAGTTCATAGATGCTCTAAAAAAAATACAGCACGGACGAGATTTATTTTATGAACAATTGATTGCTGGACATAATCCACCACTAAAATTGAAACGCTACAGAGACGCAGATGAAAGAATTTTATTCATTGTGAATAACTACGACCGTCGAGATATTATCGAGTATTTGAGGGGAATCGCTCATAATTTTGAAAAGGAACAATAATTTACAGCGGTTGATTAATAACGTATAAGTGCGTGTGTAAGGCGTGTATATAATATATTCCACTAACTCTTTTGACAAGGCTATTAACATAGCCGCTTTAAATGTACAACTTTAGACGATTTTATATTAGAGTAATCGATTTTAGTTGTGCTATAAGGCGACTTGTTGACTTCATCTTTTTATTGCCTGAAACCGTAAAAACACTTTTGAAAGACTCAGAATAAATAATTTTTTTTTTAATTTTATTATTTCATTTTATTATTTAGCAGCAAAATTATTCAGAATAGTATTCATTTAACTAAATCACATTAAATAACCTACATTTTCAGTCGACGGCGGCGAGTTGTCCGCGAGGCGAGTCGACGGCGGCGAGTTGTCTCCGCGGCGAGATGACGGCGGCGAGTCGACGGCGGCGGGTTGTCCGATTCCGAAATACTTTTGCACTTATAATACATTTATATAGAATGTATAAAAAAAAACTGCTATTCGATAAGAGTAAAGTCTTACTTCCGGTCCGAATTATGAAATTTCTTTTATACAAAAATTGTTTCAATTCGGGCTCTAAATATTTTTGTATTGTAGATAAATCTATATAGAATGAGTAATTTGTAAGATATTTTCTAAAAGCTGTTTTTCGCTAAGATAAAAGGACCTACTTCCGGTAAAAATTTCGAAAAGTCTCTCTAAAATTCACATTTTAGTAGTTTTGTATTCTTTAGAAATTTGCCTAAACTTAGTAGTTAACGACATATTAATAAATTTTGATTTATTTACTGAAGTCTACTTCCGGTCTACCGTTTTTACTCAAAATCTAATCAGAGAGTGAGTGAGTGAGTGAGTGAGTGACTGAGTGAGTGACTGAGTGTGTGTGTGTGTGTGTGTGTGTGTGTGGTCTGAACTGTAACACCTTCAAAAATTATGGCGACTTACACGCGTTGCCACAATTTTGAAATCAGTTTTCACAACATATACGTACAAGTATTTCCCACACTCTACGGCATTTTATGTATGTAGCAATGACGTATCCTACAGTCCATCCACTTTTTATGTAAATAATAAATTTAATATTATACTTTACTTTTGGTAAATTTGTGTAAATGTTGTCAGAATTCACGTCTATTCATATGGTACACATTTTAATATTTCTGACAACTTCGACTATGACTGACTATAGAGCGCCCTCTATCTATGATTACATTGTTGCCAGATTTCGTATTACTAACAAGTAGCCGTTGTAAATGCTGTTGGATTCTCAATAGTTTTGCGATTAAACGGAAAGTACCTACTCTATTTACTATGATATTTTTTAACAATACTTATAGTATCTGTATAGATATTATCGATTTTATATTAATTAATGTATCATTGGCCGTGCAGTAGAAGTGTATGTTTATTAAAAAAAACCTGTAGTTTGAGAATGAATTAATTAGAAATTGTGCTAATCCTTGATGTCCCATTGGTGTTCTCAATTGTCGTAGGAGATATTCAAATATTGCAAACAAAAATTTCAAAATTGTATCTACTGTTTGTTTTAACAAAATCCGAAAGAAGAACCATAAGGTGTGTTGCGCCAGCATTCTCTATACTTACCTTCATCCCTGTCTTATACAATAAAAACCAAAAAATTATTTGTCTTACGGAGGAGAAATGTCTAGAGTTTTCAAGTATTCAACGAAAGCAAAAGTTGTAATTCAGTGAGTAACATTTTGACAAATTTAATAAATCAAATTAATTTTATCCAGTTCGGGAATGTGGTTACACTAAATACAAAAGAGAAAGCTATTCTATACGAACAGAGTTATTACATTGGGTTTTTCATAGTCTACAATACAAGCCATTTTACACTGCCAAAAACTACATGCATTTTTATTAATAAAATTGCAAATGTTACACCGAGATACGAAATTCTAAATAGTTGTGGGCATTGTAGACCATTTTGACTATCGATACTTTAATTGAAATTACCTAATTTCACCAGGAGATATATGATATTACTCATGACGGTATATGCAATTAATTATACAAATTATAATGGGCTGGACGAATGGTTATATGTGAAATACTGGTGTTGATGAATTTAGAATCAAAAACGGAGTAAAAGAACCGAATTCGGTGACAGATGTTTTTTGTGACATCTAATTGTATATATATATCGCAGGGTATGATGAAAACGGAGATTTGATCAAATCCCTAAGGTAGATGGTCAATTCATGGAAGATGTTAAAATAACAACTCTCTGGGGTCATTTCCCTTTAGAAAGTAAGTGATTTGATCAAATCCATTAACTGTTTTAGTGAAATTATGTAATAAACTAGTCAGGACTCGCACAGGCCTATGTTTCGTCTGTTGCCATTCCCCTTTACTTCACCGCTCCCCTTCGGCGGTCGTGCCTAGTCTGTAGCTTCCTTAGGGAATAACAACGGCGCTTCATCTTCAAAAGATTTACCGGAATCTGAATTAATTGATTAGAATACTTCAACTTCAGCTGATTTATTCACCAAAAAGGCTTTAAATTTAGAGGATCTACCAGAAATTGAATCAATTCTTTATCGACAACAAGACAACTGGAGCCAGTAACAACTCTAGTGCAATTCCTCCTTCAACAGTTAAAACATCTGTAATGTTACTTGCATCAGAAGGGAAAGCAGCTGTCAGCGAAAGTAAAGCATGTTGTGTTGTTTGTGGAATGGAATCTACTAGGACCCATTCATGTGACATTTGTAAAAATCCGGTGCACGCAATAGGTGGGAATACTGTAGGAGAAGAAGAATATGGATCGAAAATTCTATGCTATCTATTCCAAAAAGAAGAGAGCATTAAAGATCAAAGGGAAATGCTACAAAACACCAGAAAAGATCAGCTGATGAAAGAAGTTTCTTTGAAGAAATGTAAAGACGTATTAGTGGATTCCACAGTTGTGTGTGTGTACCTAAGGTAGATAGTGGCCCATTAGATGGAAATAACACTGTGCGGATCGTATTAGATATAAAAAATAATATATACCAAAATGGTACCTCAGTCGGAATTATAAAAGATTGGCTACCTAGAAACGCTCTTCAAATAGCTACTAACACATTATACCGAAACAGTTTCACGGACTGACCTAAGTCTGCATGAGATTGCAGGAAAATTATCCTTATTTGGAGGTCAAGGATTTAAGAAGTGTTCCTGTGAACAATCCAAAATACTATGTAAAACAAAAAGAAGTGTTTGTAAAAAAAGTAACTCGAGATGCCACAAATGATCAAAGTATTTTAACAAAAATTATTGAACATTATTATTTATTAATTACATTCACTAAAAATATCCTTTCTGCTTCTAAAAATTTCAGCGTAAGTACCTATTTCTTTTGTTAATTAGTTTGGAATAAATAATTTGTGTTTCGATGACTATTGTGGTATTACGGACTCTACATTTAATAATGCATGGTTTACTAGTACTTTTAATATACAAAATAATATTATTTCAACATTTCACTAAAACAGTTAAGAACTTTGATCAAATCACTTATTTTCTTTAGGGAAATCACCCCACAGCAGACATCAGAAAATGTTATAAGAGAAGCCAATAACTGGTTCGCAGCAAACAAGCTAAAAGTCAAGCTCAATAAGAGGTAAATTTTGACATTCACAACAACTAATATACCATGTGAAGCCAAATTCTTGGGGATCACTATGGACACTAATATGAAATGGCAACAGCATATTGATAGCTTAGCAACCAAGTTATCATCAGCACTATATGCTATAAAGAGGGTAAAACACGTGGCAACCTACGATGCTGCCAAAACTGCATATTTCTCCTACTTTCACTCTCTTATGAGTTATGGAGTGCTCTTCTGGGGAATAGCGACGGAGGCAAGTAGAATATTTGTCTTGCAAAAACACGCTATCAGGTTCCTTCTTGACCTACAATTTAACCAAAGTTGCAGGACACATTTTACATCAGCAAAGATTCTTACACTGCCGTCAGTTTTCATCTTGTCCGTCGTTATATACGTGCACAGCAAGAAAGATATTTTCCCAAATAATGGCCATCTCCACGAACATCAAACACGCAGCAGGGATGATATTCGAATAGCATACCACAGATTAACATGCACGCAAAAATCAATGGATTATTGGGGAGCTAAATTATATAACCGTATCCCAAGCGACATAAGAAAATTACCACCCAGAAGATTTAAAAAAGAAGTAAAAAAGTTACTGTTAGAGCGAGAGTGTTATACCATAGGGGAATTTTAAATAGACTAGTCTAATCCATATATGTATATAGGTGTTGTTTGTCTAATATTAGTAGTAGTGTCCTATACATTTCTATATACACACATATATTTTATCTATTATATTAATTAATTTTATCTATTATATTAACTATAGTCTTTGTGACTTGTAAAAGAGCACTGTGACAATTTCTGTAATGGTTAAATTACAAAAATAAAGTATACATACATACATACATACATATACATAAATACAAGCCAAACATAGATTCTGTGATATCGATGAAATTCTTTAGAAATTGATTTTTCTTTCCTTGATTCCGAGCCTGTCCCAGTTAATATAGACATAATAATTTTCATGTAGAGAATTTAAGATTCAAAATAATATACTTCTATTTAACTAAAAATAGACATGGTAATGCACCGAGGTTGTCGACCTTTTCCACATAAAGGCGTGCTATCCACAAAAAAAAAACATCACCTGAGAAAATTTTCAAGTGTGGTATTTACGTAAATGCGTATAGGATAAACCAAGTTATGGACCGGCTTTAACTATATTTTGGCACTAAAAATTTTTGATGAGTTACAAAAAAAGTTTTTTTTGATGTCCAGTTAGACATGTATACGTACGGTACCACGGAATTTCTTGTCAAAAACAACGATATTCGTCCTTTTTTTATTGGATAAATCTATAGAGAATTAAGTTAGGTATAGGGAATGCTGAATCAACCCATTCTAAGGTTAAATATTCTTTTGGATTACAATAACCAAAAGTTTCAATTTCAAGAAATCGTCTTTTGAACATTTTTGTTTGTAATAATTGAGAATCGACTGTCAATATGGTGCAAAATGAGACCTCTGATAAGACATCAATTAATTTGAATTTTCAATTAATTCTTTCAGTAATTTCGATGTACTTGTGATATAAAAATTTTGTTATAAATTGTTACGTCAATTTTTTTCAAAAAATTAACATATTTCAGAAACCTTCCAAGTGAAGTTAACACTCTCGAACGGTTCTCCAGATAATATCATTTTTCTTCAAAATTTGGACTCAAAAGTTTTTATTCGTAATTTTTAGAAGTAACTCTAGTAGGCGAATTTCATTGAAAAATACAACTGACAGCAGTTGACAAATATAATAAGTTAGTATAACTGCAAATCAAATCTTCGCTAATTTGAACAGTATTTATGCTCTAATGTTGACTTTACAACAAAGAATATATCTAATTCAATGTTACGGAATTGGGGAAGAGTGCTACCGAGTTGTTATTAGAAAATTCAACCAAAAATACCCGGAAGTTACCATTACAAATTCCGGAGCATAAAACATGGTGACCAAATTCCTTAAAACAGGCTCAGTTTTAAACATTAAGAAGTCAAAGAAATTGTTCGATGAAGACGATGCTGCTTCAGTTCTCGCCGTTCATTCCGCAAGAGAGGCTCCAAGGTTGTCTTTAAGATGTCATGCAGTGGTTAATTTATAAATAATTATGGTTAATTATTTTCGGTGTTAACGGGAACCACCGCATGCCAAGAAAAAAAAAACTAACTATTTTTCTTTCTCTTTTAAATTATTAGATTCAATGATTACTGATAGTAGTTTCTCATCCAAACACGGGTGCACGTTGGGAAGTCTATACTTACATAAAGCTATATCACATATCCACGGATTAATGTCGGTAAGCGAGCCAGCTTCCAGAACGGTAGGGATACGTCAAAAGAAAATTTAAAATGACTTCTCGTGCTACTGAATGAAAAGTGACTATGTGAATCCAAAATGCGTATCACGAACTAGCTCTCGTCGTGAGATTATTTATATGGGTACGTACTACTTTGTTTCTTCATAATCTAATACTCTTATGTTAATGTTATGACAGATGTTTGTTTATCTTTGAAATGCATGAATTAAATTAACCTATCGATATACCATACAACAGACGGATTTTATATTATTATGTTTATTGTAATCAAAACTATATACATACAAATACAACAAATATATTTACACTAATTACATGCCTACGACGTAATAATAATATAAAACAAATTAAATCGGAACATTAAAGTCGCAGTCAACGGTCTATAAATAAAATATTTATTCTATAACCTAAAATTACATCCGTGTTTCAAATTTCACAATGATAGAAAATACAACAGGTCTTGTTACATTAGGAATAATTTTATCTTTAGTGTTTCCACAATAAAAGAAAACAATTATTATCTTTAATACATTGTCCGGGCTTTACTAACGATTGACGGTGAATTTGTCGAGTATCGCAAAATGTGCGGTCGGTTGAAGTTACGGCGGAAAAATGCAATGTTTATTTCGCGGTGATACGTGATTTGTACATAAGTTCGGAGATAAAAATTTACGTGCGAGAATTTATAATTTATTATGACGTTACGAGGATCTGGAAAATAAAAATTATTTAATTCGGTCTGCGGTTTTCGGAATACTTTTAATTGAGATATGACAATTGGCCTACTTCAATTAAAAGAAAAGGTTTACGGACTGAAGCATGACAAATTGGCCTGCTTCTACGGATCTTTAATCAAAGCACGACGATCGGCCTGCTTAAATTAAAGGAAAAGGTTTACGGACTGAAGCATGACAAATTGGCCTGCTTCTACGGATCTTTAATCAAAGCACGACAAATTGGCCTGCTTAAATTAAAGAAGAAGACGGCACCAAAACACTTACGACAAATAGGCCTAAGTGCTATGGTCGGGAACGGTTGGAAGGAAGAATCTCTCTGTTCCTGTCTTGACCGGGGACGGCTCTTTTATATGGTCGTTCCGCCAAGAAAAACAAGTACGCAGAGTGGGATCCTCCTACGTAAACGTGACGTAGCAACGCGCGAAAAATAATCGTGACGTCTTCGGACAATTTAAGAGCGCGAACGACAAAGAAACGAATAGATAAAATAGCATACTAATTACAAGAATATTCATAACATGAAAAACAATGGTTAATGATCGGTTGAATAAAATATCAAACATATATAATTTGAAAATTGCAATTCAAAGTAGATATGAAACGTGAATAAATGATATTTTACTCAATTAACGAAGGAGCTTCGTTACAAAGAAGGAGGGCAATAATAACAGGGATAAGTAAATCTCATTTACAAAGAATATTTAAGGAGAACAAAATTTTACCATTTAAACCGCAATTCAGGCAAACTTTAGAAAATGGTGATGAAGCCAAACGTATGGATTTTTGTTTAGAAATGGGCTCCAGAGTTTTGGAAGATTCAAATTGTCATAAACGAATTATGTTCTCCGATGAATCAACCTTTTCAACTAACGGAGTCGTTTTGTCTCATCATTGCCGGTACTGGAGTGAGACGAATCCAAACTTTAGAATTACTTGTCGGAGACAATATTTAAAAAAAGTTAATGTATGGTGTGCGGTTTCGTACCATGACATTATGGCCCATATCTTTTTGATCAAAATTTAAACCGAAATTCATATTTGGAAATGTTGCAATTTTTTTTAACTAATGAACTGGATGAATTGCCGTTAAACTACCGAATGGAAATGTTTTACCAGCACGATGGGTGCCCTGCTCATTAAGCCGGCATTGTTCGCCAGTGGTTCAATACAGAGTTCCATGATAACTGGATAGAAAGAGATGGTTCCATTTTATGGCCACCGAGAAGTCCTGATCTTACAATAATGGACTTTTACCTGTGGGGTCGTTTAAAACGAATTGTGTACAGTGAGCCACTATACAATGATGAAGAGCAATTAAAAAATAGGATACAAAATGCAGTCCAGTCTTTATCAATCTTAGAAATAAGACGAAGTTTCAATGAATTTAGAGCTCGCATTGAAATCTGTCCTGAAAAAGGAGGAGCATTGTTTGAATAGAACATTAATAGTTTAGTTTTTTGAGAATTCTATTTTATTTTACCATTATTTGTTAAATTTATTAAATAAAACTTGAGTCCAATTTGTATATTTTCTAGCAAGAAATAGTTATTTATGTAACAAGTCAGTAAAGTGATACTTTACCGAACGAGTCTGGTTTACGAGCCAAGCGAGTGAAGCGAGCGCGGCGAGTAACAGACGAGTTCGGTAAAGGTACTTTACTGACGTGGTGCATACAAAATTTTATCGCCAACCGTTAAAATTGTTAATTTAAGAAATAAAGATATAATAACTTTTGACAGTTTATGACAGTGACAAACGATTTATTTTTAAAAGTCATCAGTCATGCTACGCTGACAGATATTAGCGGCAGGTAAAGTACTTTATTGTACAGTACGATAAAGTGTTTCTTTACCTCCGTAAAACGCTATGGTAACGCATCACTTTACTGACGGTTGGCGATAAATAATATTATCTCGAGTTAAATAAAAAGAGGGTTTGAAAACAAGTAGAGTACATCATCAAGAGTGAAATTTTCTGAGAAATCAAAAATAAAAATTTGTTACCTCTTTTAAAGTCGATCCGGGGACATACTGTATATTTTTACTATTCACTCACCAGTTTATGAAAAATAATAATAACTGTAGTAATTTAATATTATATAGTATATATGTATTTCATAATACAGAGTCAAATCTAAGTCACACTAACATGTATACTTAATTGGGGCACAGCTTTGCCTTTTGTATATTACATATATGTATTTAATTCAATAAATTAGGAGATGTACAGTCATTGTGTTCAAGAAAATAACAAACTAGTTAACCAGTTAAAGTTCTTTGTCTAACCATAAATATATCTGTAGTAGTTGTAGAGTTCATGCAATCAAATTCATATATTTTGTACAAAAATAAGAAAGCTACCCCATAAAATCAAGTATTCATTAAATTAATTAATGTTAATGTTTAAATTAATTTCTTTAAAATATCTCACAAATATATTTTGTAATACAACCATAACGATGTAAACGGGATGTACGTGTAACATCAACGTGTAGGTACCTATATCATTTTAAAATATTGTATGTATAAATTTGACAACAGCGCAGTTACACAATATGCGGGAAGGAAAGTATTTTGGCGTCTTAATTTTACACATTTCTTGTGAGAAAATAATAATGACGCCTATGTTACACAATTCATGCCATACAAGTATTATGGCAATGATGCCACAATCGAAAAATAATGAAAGATCCCTTTATATGGAAGGTAAAAATAAATCTCGAAGATATATAAAACTCTCAAGTGATGGCGCTCTTATTACCATATGTTTGAACGAAAGTGCCACAATTTAGTCTATTTCATGAGTTGTCACAAATATTGTGGGGCCTCTCTCTCTCTCTCTCTCTCTCTCTCTCTCTCTCTCTCTCTCTCTCTCTCTCTCTCTCTCTCTCTCTGTGTGTGTGTGTGTGTGTGTGTGTGTGTGTGTGTGAGAGAGAGAGAGAGAGAGAGAGAGAGGGAGATTTTTTTTTTATTTGAATTAATTTAAAAGTAAGGTATGTGTTATAATAATAAAACTAATGATATTTTTCGTAGATTATCTGTTGTACTAAGCAAATAAAAATAAATTGGCTAAATCATGGTCACCTTGTTACTTAAATTATTTCATTAAGCTAAACTAGTTCGTTTTACATATACATATATAATATACCATAGACATAAAAACTTGTCTAGTTTGGCCGCTATATTTTTTCTTGCATTTATATAGCGGCCAAACTAGACGTTCGATTGCAACATTTTCGGTTTAATAGGACAGAGAAGTCTAATGTAGCTCGACATATTTTGGACATAGGTCATGATATTCCAGCAAGCGGCCTCAAACTTATAAAACAAGTGCATAATTATAGAGAACTAGATAGTTACGAGAGTATATACATTCAGAAAAATAAAAATAAATTAATGAATTCAGATAACGGGCCAATTCCCCAATCTTGTTTATATAAGTTTGTGGTGTAAACAATACCCTTCTAGATACCGTTAGTTTTTATAGGACATTAAAATTAAAGGGTAGAATTATAGTATTAAGCATGACGAATTTAACGGTACAGCGATCAGGTACTGTTAATGATGTAGTTAATAGTTTAGGTAAAAATATATAAACCATCCCTGTAAATTGGAAATTATATTAATTTTAGATACTTTTAGTTTTTCATAGAACATTAGAATGAAAAGATAGTATTAGAATAGTAAGTATGACGAATTTAACGGTACAACGATCAGGTACTGTTAATGAGATAGTTAATAGCCTAGGTAAAAGTATAAATAAACCATCCCTGTAAATTGGAAATCAGTGTTGTTCTGTTACGCTACGGTGTGTAGACAGCGCGATTTTTAATCAATGCTACTGATGATGACAACTTAGTTGTTGAAATACGTATTTAGCCATTTTTGTGCTTTAGTGTGGTGAAGGTATTTTAGTGTTTTTATGTAGTTTCAAGGCACAGACTCCAAGTTTAGTTTCTTAAATATGCAAGGAATTTAAATAAAAAATTGTACAATGAAGAGCATTCAAACAAATATAAATATTCTGGAGAGATATTATTTTATATATTTTGTGTGTTCTGGCGGCCAAACATCCAACCATTGGAATGTGATTATCGACTAATACGGGCAGCGCTTTTAAATGCAGACCGGTCATTTCAAAAGAATGTAAGTGTACATAGTGTACAGTTGTATAATAGTGTGATTGTTATAATATGTAGTTGACCACTACGAAATTAAAGTACATCACAACAATCATTGCTAAACTAACTACGTAACAATATATACAAATACATATAGAAATTGATTAAATAATAAACAAAAACTACTAGCGTAGATTGAATCGTCAGTTGTTAAAATGCCTTTAATTACAACGTACAGGAACACATAACAACATGTGACAAATAGAGTAACTTAAACATACCTCAATCATTTCTATTGGAAACTCATCAACATTATAAATTGAGGCTTGCAACAAATACTGTTTCTAAAACAATTAGAATTCAATTCATTTCGAATGTTTTTTGCCTGTTGTTGTTTATCAAAAAAATTTATAAAATCTAAAACTGCAAAACAAATGGCAGTAGTTGTGTTATGATATGATCGAGTTTCTTGTAAACCTACTGTTAAGCCTGTTTCACATTTGTCAAATAATTCATGAATTCATTCATGAATTAGTTCAAGAACAAAAATTGATGAGTGTAATACAAAAATCGACGTCAATTCCAGTTCATGAATTACTTGGTGAACTAATTTATAAATTATAACATGTTCTAAAATATCGTCAATTTTCTAGTAAGTTTTAGTAACTTCTACATTTTTATGTTAGATACCAACCAGCGCCACTATGTATTCACGTCCTTAAGGCTGGGTTATGGTTGGTAAAAATTTCAATAGATATGAAATTAGCTAGAGTTCGAAATCTAATGCTATATAGATGTAGCTAAATGTACGGATTACACTAAAATTAAAATTTTAGTTCATTGCAATGGGGTTGCAAACGTAGCAAGGTCGAAGGTAAAGCAAAGTAAAAAATTTGGATGTGGTGTGGAGTGGTTACAGACTCGGTTTTATTCACTGAATTGTAGAACGAACTGGAACGCGCACGTAACGATATGAATGTCGGTCTTCTAAAGTAAGAGTACGCTACAAATCGCGTATTTTTCTTTCCGTCGTGCACATTATTGTAAATGGATATAAAGCACAGGTATGCAATATATTAATAAATTGTTTAACCACTTATACACCTTAAGTGGTTAAACAATTTATTCGGCAAGGTAAGGTCAGAAGAGAGATTTAAAGTATATAGAAAATGCTGTATATTTTTCAAAAAAACTAGAGGTATGTCCAAAAAGTAAAAACACCGTTCTTTTATACACTTATATATCAGCAAAATGCAGTTGAGTATATTTCGCATTATAGCCGCGATATGCATACACGTTTATTTGAGATATTACTACCAGAGGTCTACAGTCTTTCCAATGTTTATAATATTAATTATTCGTTTATAAAATGTTTTCCTTGAGAGGTACATATTGCTATGGTTTTTTTAATATATATTATGGATAAGTAAAATTAAATAAATTGATTTATTTCAAATTTATTTTTCTGTGGGGCAAATGTTTTGGTACACACTGTATTTTGGTTTCTGTTTAAGAATTTGGGAGGTATAGTAGTCTTTTGGAAATCTGTGTATATTAATATTTATTTTGTTGTTATATGAATTTAAAAGAGAAGATGCCTGAAAGATTATTTACGCTCTTTAACTTGATATTTTAATATAGTATAGATGTGCGAATTTTATTTTAATGTGGAAGGGATGCGTGACTTTCACTGGCCGTGTGTTTTATATTGAAGGACATTAGATCTTGGTCTCCCGTTAAATGCAGTTCATTTTTTTGAGATATATGATGTTTGAATAAAAATTGTTATAATTTTCATTTGATTTTAAGGAGCCGAGATTTAATCAAGTTTGTGTATTAGTTTTATTGCTGTTATACAAGTTAAGTATTTACTTTTAAGAAAGAGAATGCATTCTTTATTATAATAAGAGAAAATTTTAATATTGTAAAAGTAGACTCATATCCGTCATTTTGTTTTTCCTGCACGTGTTTGAAAATATTTTATATTTATTGAGAAGCTATTAAATTAGATAATTTTCTTTACTGTATCAGTTTGCTATAATTTGATGTATTTTAATTATAGGTGTTTAATTTATTTATTTTAAGTAATTATTATTTTGTATGGACTTTGTGAATTATTTTCAGTAATTAATTAGGTAAATTTTGTCGCGTTTGTCAGTACAAGTTTTTTTAACCTATCTGGTCAATTAGTGGGTAGGGTTTTTTCTTGAGAATTTGTTAATGAAAGTTTTTTTTTTTTTGTTTTTTTGTAATAAATAAATTATATCTGATCTGTTTTTCAGTTTTATTAAAGATTTTAGAAAAGATAATTAAATAATTATTTCATTTTTTTGTCTTCAAGTAATTTGTTGTTTTTTTATACTGTTTCCTAAGATCACGATTCCTGACGTGAACATTGTACAGTTTCGCCGAGGGAACCTGAGAGAGAGAATTTTGTTTTCTGAGCTATATCGCGGCAACCCTATAACAATTGTACTAATATCATAGCACAATTATTTTGGCGGCAACCAACGTGTGGCAGAAAAGCAATTATTTTGGCTGAAACAACGTGGTTTGAAAATGGAAGGAAGTGGAAATTTGCAAGGCGCTCAACAAAATTTGGATGTGTTCAACAAAATGGAGGGAGAAAAGAAAATGGAATGGAGGCAACCAGCAGGGTATGAGAGTGATGAGTCGCAGGAGCAGAGCCAGGGTATAGAGTCTATCTTAAAGAAAAAAGAAGAAGGAGAAAATAAAATGTTGATGGAAATGATATTGAAAATGGGAGAAAGAATGGACAAGATGGAAGAAAGGATGCAAAGAAATTTTGAGGTATTTATGGCAAAGTTTGGACAGGTGGATGGACAAATAAAGAAAATAGAAGAAAATAAACAAGATATTGAAGAATTAAAAATTAAAGTTGATGTAATGAAAGAAGAAATGTTAGAAAGAATGAATATTATTGAAGATAAATGCATAAAAGTGCTACAGAGAAATGTATTAAATGAAAAAGAAATGGAAAAGGTGGAAGAGAAGATAACAGCAATAAAAAATGAACAAATTCGTGGAAATGGTGAAATAACAAAATATATTCCAATGCCAGTATCAGATGATGCTTTGCCTAAGTTTTATGGATCAACGTCAATAAATCCGATGGGTTTTCTGAAGAATTTGAAGGCGTGTTTGGAGAATGTTCCAGGAGATGGTAGAAAGCTGCAGATGGTGAGAAATTGTTTGAAGGACGATGCTCTTATCTGGTGGGACATGATTTCTGACGAGGTGATGACATTCGAGGATTTTGAAAAGAGATTCACACAGCAGTATTGGGGACAGATGGCACAAATGAGGGTGAGAAAAGATTTATTATTTGGTAATTTTAAGAAAGGAGGTTCAGATAATCGTGAGACATATATAATAAAAAAATATTCAATTTTAAAATATTTAACTCCTGCTATGCTAGAAATTGATTTGGTTACACAATTAGCATGTCATTTTGATTTTGAAGTAAGTCAGGCAGTGGCCATACAAAATATAAAGACCATTAGTCAATTTATAGAATTATTGAGGAGATTAGATGATGCTGAGTATGGAAATAGATTTCAAAGTTTTAATATGTTAAAATATGATAGAAATGGTATAAGATATAGAGAGCAAAGAAATTTTAATGATAGAGAAAGAAATTCACACAATTATAACATGACAAATAGATTTGTGAGACCACAGGTAGAAAATAGAAATGTAAATTGGAATAGAGAGAATGATAGAGCATGTCAATTAAGAGAGGAAAATAGAAATTGTAATTATATACAGAATGAAAGAGTAAATAAAAATTTTTCGAATAAAAGTACTGAACAAAAAAATAGTAGAGAAAATGTAGAGAGAGAGGAAAAGGCAAAGTGTCAGGATTTTTAGATGGGCCAACCAAAGAGATAATTAGTATGAATGCAATGAGAGAGAATGATTCAAATCAATTAGATAATAAGATGTTGCCACATATAAAAGTTACTATAGGAGGTGAGAAAGTAAATTGTTTAGTTGATACGGGGAGTGAAATTTCAATCTTGGATGACCAAATAATAAAAAAATTAGATAGTATGAATGCAGGTAAATATATACCTACAAGAAAAATTACAATTGTGTCTGCGACGAAAAAGATAATAGCAATGGTAAATAAGATTTATGTAGTTGAATTTATGGTAAAAGATAATAAGTTTTTGGGAGAATTTATGTCAGTCAAAGGTTTACAAAGAGATGGTATTATTGGAATGGACCTGTTCGAGAAAATAAAGGCAGTAATAGACATTGAGAGAAAATGTATGGTGGTGGAGAATCAAGTAGTTTCTTGGTTTCAGCAGGATGAAGTAGACGAAGAAAATGAAAAGGTTATAAATAATATGGAAATGGTATATGAAGTAAAAGAAGTTATAAATAGTATAAATGGTGAAAATTATGAAGAGGTTGAAGAAATAGAGTCCAATAATATGTGTATTGAGGTGCCTGAAGATGTAGATTTACTTGAAATTAATGTTGAAGAAAAATATAAAGAAAATGTCAAAGATATGATAAAGAAGAATATTTCCTTAGTAGATAAGTTTCCCTGTATTCCTAAAAATTATGTACATTCATTAGAAGTAGATGAGTCGAGACCATTTAAAATTAAAAATTATCCAATTCCCAAAAATATGCAGGAGAAGGTGAGAGAAGAAGTAAGAAAGATGTTGCGAGATGGTGTTATTGAGAGAGGTGTCACGAGGTATGTCAATCCACTGGTGGTGGTTCAAAAGAAGTGTGGAGATATTCGCTTATGTTTGGATGCCAGAACGTTGAATGATCGTACCAAGATGCAATTTGAGACTCCTGTAACTGTGGAAACGTTATTATCTAAGTGCAACGACGCTATGATTTATACTAAGTTGGATCTAAAAAGCTCTTTTTGGTTGGTGCCTTTAGAAAGAAAGAGTAGAAAATATTGTGGTTTTATGGTAGATGGAGCTGTATACCAATTTAAGGTGGTACCATATGGACTAAGTAGCTCGTCTGCTGCTTTAATTAGAGCAATGCAACAAATTTTAGAACCTTATGAATAATCGTTTGTATCCCATTATATAGATGATATTTTAATATTTAGCAAGACAATTGAAGAACACATGGAACATTTAAGGAAGG
Organism: Amphimallon solstitiale; assembly: GCA_963170755.1. Classification (NCBI taxonomy): domain Eukaryota; kingdom Metazoa; phylum Arthropoda; class Insecta; order Coleoptera; family Scarabaeidae; genus Amphimallon; species Amphimallon solstitiale. Next base: position 36,167,903 of record OY720685.1, on the reverse strand, counting down.
TTATAGAGGTATTAGCAAATAATGGTTTAAAAATTAATATTAAGAAATGTGAGTTTTTTAAAAAGGAAATTAAATTCCTTGGATATAATTTAATTTTAAAATATGTCAGTGTGGATGATTCTAGGCTGGAGGTTATAAAAAATTATCCTAGACCTAAGAATGTGAAAATGTTGAGAGGTTTTCTTGGTATTGTGGGTTATTATAAAAGATTTGTTCCGTATTTGGCAAAATTATGTGCACCATTCATTGTATGAATTATTAAGAAAGAATGAAAAATTTATTTGGTCTAAAGAAAGAATAGATGCTTTTGAAAAGGTTAAGAATGAATTTTATAATAGTTTGTTATTAGTACTGCCTGATTTTTCTAAAGAATTTTTATTAAGAGTTGATGCTAGTGATTCTGCTATAAGTGGAGTTTTAATTCAGTTAGATGATGAGGGAAATGAAGAGCCTATTTGTTTCATTTCAAGGCTATTAAAAAAATATGAATTAAGATATACTGTGGGAGAAAAAGAGTTGCTTGCTGTAGTGCATGCTGTAAATAAATTACGTTTTTATTTGTTGGCTAAAAAATTTATTGTAGAATCAGATCATGCGGCGTTGACGTCACTTTTGTCAACTAGATTTTCAAATAATCGAATATATAGATGGTCATTGTTGTTATCAGAATATTCATTTCAAATTAGACATATCAGAGGTGTTCTAAATGTTACCGCTGATGCTTTAACAAGAATGTACAATATAAAAAGTAACTTCAATCATGTAGAGTTAAATGCTTATAATAGATATGCAGCTGAGGGAATGTTTGACTATGTTGAGATCCATCAGGTCCAGCAGGATGAATGTTTTGATCATATTAAAGAGGAATTGCGAAATGTGGGGAATTATAAAGATTATATTTTTCATGATGGACTTATTAAAAAACAGATTCGTGATCAGTATAATGTGGTTGTAAATGAAATGTATGCTCGTCAAGCAATGTCTATTATTCATAATGAACTGGGACATATTGGGACTAGGAAAGTTTGGTTAACTTTTAGAGAAGCTTTTTATGCTGTTAAGGATAGAAGTATGCGAAAAGGGTGGTAAGGAATTGTAATCAATGTTATTTTGGAAAGCATAAAAATCGCACATTGCAACATGATATAAAAAGTATAATAGTGAATAATAAATTGGATTTAGTAGCGATTGATTTCTTAGGAAATTTAATACCAGGAGATTATGGGTATAGAAATATATTTGTTATGGTGGATATTTTTACTAAATTTGTTAGGCTGTTTCCCACTACAAAATACAATTCTGAGATTGCACTTTTATGTATTAATAACTTCGTACAAAATCAAGGAAAAATGAGACGAATTTTAGCAGATAATGCTAGTTATTTTACTAATGATAGATTTATAAATGCTTTAAATGAACAAAATATTAATGTATGTTTTTCTTCGATACGCCATCCATGTGCCAATCCATGTGAGCGGTATATTCAAGAGGTTATCAAATTTTTGAGAATGAAAACCCATGAACACCATGTAGGCTGGGTCCAGTATGTCCAACAGATAGAAGATTCCATGAACAATTCACCCAATACCCTTACTGAAGAGTGTCCAGCGACTTTGATGAATGGAATGACTCCTAGTCGGCCCTGGGATTTGCATGGAGAAGTTGTTCATAATCTAGAAGAGAGAAATAATTTTGTTCGAGGAAGACTACAAAGGCAAGGGGAGATGTATGTGCGCCGAGAAAATGAAAAAATCAAAGAAAGAACTAGGTTTAATATTGGTGATACAGTTATTGTTAGAAGATACAGAGTTGGCAGAAGAAATCAACAAAAGTGTGCTAAATTGGATCTTCCTTATTGTGGTCCGTATATTGTAACAAGAATATTTAATAACGTCACATATGAGCTCTATTCAATGGATGGACGCATTAAGAAGGGACGATATCACATTAGTATGCTTCATCCATACTTGAACAATCCTTAAGAAGATTGTGAGGTATTATACAATTATATTCTGTGTGCGGAGAAGGGTTTTAATTTTTACATTATATTGTATTTGGAGAAAACATTAGAGATAGTAAGATGTTGTGTGCGGAAAATAAAAATTTCTGAAATCTTTGCTTTGCACAGATTTAATAAATTGTTATTTTGGAGATATGCTATGGTTTTTTTATATATATTATGGATAAGTAAAATTAAATAAATTGATTTATTTCAAATTTATTTTGCTGTGGGGCAAATGTTTTGGTACACACTGTATTTTGGTTTCTGTTTAAGAATTTGGGAGGTATAGTAGTCTTTTGGAAATCTGTGTATATTAATATTTATTTTATTGTTATATGAATTTAAATGAGAAGATGCCTGGAAGATTACTTACGCTCTTTAACTTGATATTTTAATATAGTATAGATGTGCGAATTTTATTTTAATGTGGAAGGGATGCGTGACTTTCACTGGCCGTGTGTTTTATATTGAAGGACATTAGATCTTGGTCTCCCGTTAAATGCAGTTCATTTTTTTGAGATATATGATGTTTGAATAAAAATTGTTATAATTTTCATTTGATTTTAAGGAGCCGAGATTTAATCAAGTTTGTGTATTAGTTTTATTGCTGTTATACAAGTTAAGTATTTACTTTTAAGAAAGAGAATGCATTCTTTATTATAATAAGAGAAAATTTTAATATTGTAAAAGTAGACTCATATCCGTCATTTTGTTTTTCCTGCACGTGTTTGAAAATATTTTATATTTATTGAGAAGCTATTAAATTAGATAATTTTCTTTACTGTATCAGTTTGCTATAATTTGATGTATTTTAATTATAGGTATTTAATTTATTTATTTTAAGTAATTATTATTTTGTATGGACTTTGTGAATTATTTTCAGTAATTAATTAGGTAAATTTTGTCGCGTTTGTCAGTACAAGTTTTTTTTATCCTATTTGGTCAATTAGTGGGTAGGGTTTTTTCTTGAGAATTTGTTAATGAAAGTTTTTTTTTTGTTTTTTTGTAATAAATAAATTATATCTGATCTGTTTTTCAGTTTTATTAAAGATTTTAGAAAAGATAATTAAATAATTATTTCATTTTTTGTCTTCAAGTAATTTGTTGTTTTTTTATACTGTTTCCTAAGATCACGATTCCTGACGTGAACATTGTACAGTTTCGCCGAGGGAACCTGAGAGAGAGAGAATTTTGTTTTCTGAGCTATATCGCGGCAACCCTATAACAATTGTACTAATATCATAGCAATATGTATGTACATATGCAGTCGTATATATTTCTATTTTCAACTATAAATCTCCTCTACATTACTTATACATGTTTCCGTATTTGTTGAGTTATATTGTCGCGAATCAACACTCTGTATAGTACTAGAAGTATTGATGCGGTAACCTGAATCTGGACTTACTTAGCATCCTGTCTGTCCGTTCGATCAACTTCCGTTGAACCCATCGAACGGACAGGAATGTGCGATTCAGCGAGGTAAGGACGGACTCGGCGTTACCAAGGTAATAAAAGAAAGAGATTCCGAAGAGAAAGGGAATTCATAAATGATCTTCCGATAGGACGATCACTTGCGATCCTTCGCAGTTACTGATTATTGTGTTGCCTAGTCGTTCTTAGTGTTAATAAATAAGTGTGTTAGATATAGTATTTTATTCAGACAACTCAATCTCCTCACCCCTTGAGAGTCCAAGGCCGGCGGAGAAGAAAAGGTAGGTGCCTTTTGCTATTTATTATATAATTATAAGCGAGTGCTCGCCCCTGAGCAACCCCTCGTCACGGGATTAGCGGCCTTTGCGACCGTAACGCCAAAGGCGCCGTGACATTGTGGTGGAGGCGCCGGGCAACGATCCCGGTACCTCTCGCACGCCAAGCGAGAGCTCTACCATCTGAGCTACGCCCCCGCAACAATTCAGTACAGTTCAAGAAGAAGGTCGAAGTTAAAGATATTCTTAACAGCCAACAGCTAAATTAAACTAGTCGTGCTAGGAACAGCCAAGATGTTCTGATGAAGAAACCAGTGTAGTGAACCCAGTGACAAAAAGGTGACTGTGAATAATTAGGGACAATTAAGAGTGTAGAAATTAAGGTAGAATTATAATCTAGTATAAGTTTAGTTGTACGACAAAGTGTTGATTTGCGATCCCCAAAGTTTTATTGATTGTGTATATGCCGGTGGCATATAAACTGGAGGAGGGGGAGATGTCGCGAATCAACACTCTGTATAGTACTAGAAGTATTGCCGCGGTAACCTGAATCTGGACTTACTTAGCATCCTGTCTGTCCGTTCGATCAACTTCCGTTGAACCCATCGAACGGACAGGAATGTGCGATTCAGCGAGGTAAGGACGGACTCGGCGTTACCAAGGTAATAAAAGAAAGAGATTCCGAAGAGAAAGGGAATTCATAAGTGATCTTCCGATAGGACGATCACTTGCGATCCTTCGCAGTTACTGATTATTGTGTTGCCTAGTCGTTCTTAGTGTTAATAAATAAGTGTGTTAGATATAGTATTTTATTCAGACAACTCAATCTCCTCACCCCTTGAGAGTCCAAAGGTGCCGTGACAATATTGTGCATGATAAAATTTTATGAATTATTTTTTCAGTTTATTTTATTGCTGTATTTCCTTCAAATAAAAAAATAAATTGTGCTACCTCTCAAGTTCAGTATAAAAGTATCATATTTATGTATTTGTAATTCGTGTTTATTTTAATAAGGAAAGGGTATTCATGTCTCTTTCCCCTCTCATATTATTTTCTTATATTTTACCTGGTGGTGCTATCTATGAAATAATGTATAAACTGTCAGCGAGCAGCATTTTACAGAACGCATATTGTTTTTTATCATATTTAGTTTTTGCTTTTTAGGCAAATAAAAGCATATTTTTTATTCCTATTTGCACTATCGTTTCGCATAACATGCGTACTTTATCCTAACGGTATTCTTATGCCCTTCGTTATATTTTTTATTTCTAGAATTACTTCATTACGATTTATAACAATTAATTGCTGTAGACTAATCACTACTTAATTATAAATCATTTCACTTTTTAAATTTTATTATTCATATTCTTATTTCCACAAAAAGCATAAAATAAGATTTTGGTACAAAACAGACTCGGTCGGTAATACTATAACTATACACCGGACCTGTCAGGTTTAAATTACAGCGGAGCAAAGAAATATTGTAAACAACACGTAGTTACGGAATAGCACTATTCATATGGTGAACTGCAACATCTATTGTTGACGCGAAAATGACAACAAGAAAAGTCCAAGTTTCTCTTAAATTTCTGTCTTCATCGACGTAGGTAGAAGGGGGCGAGTTTTTAAATTATTATATTTACCTTTTATTTCGTAAGATAAATAAAGTTATATATATATATATATATAAGAAAAAGAAAATTATTGGGTAAATTCCGCTGTAGAGCAACCGTAGACACGTGTTTCTGACTCATTGGTCGTCATCGGTACGGTGTAGCCAAGGAATAAGCTGAGATAACCTTGGAGATGGTTGCTATACGGAAGACTATCAGGAGACAGACCACCATTTGTAGCTTCAATTAGAAGCGGAATTTACCCAATAATTTTCTTTTTCTTGTATTTCATGTATCCGCGATATTCCTTTTATATATATATATATATATATATATATATATATATATATATATATATATATATTGTTAGATTAAAGATATAATTACTGATAATTAGCTAATATAATATAATATGAAATAATTACTACTTTAATAAAAGTAGAATTTTGGGCTGGATAGTTGATTCAAAACACAATTGTTGGCTAAATAACGTTTCGGAAATATATTTATTCCTTCATCAGATCTACAAAATACTTAAATTAGGGACAACTGTTAAGTTAACTATAAATTATCTTACAATTGCCACACTAGGACATAAAATATATGTGTTTGACGAACATTAAAAATTTAACATAATATGAGAGTGACTTATAAGTATAAACGTCAAGATGACATATACATACTATTTGATCGAACTAACATCTTGTATAAAGAATCTAATTTGACTAAGAGATTATTTCTAGAAACTCTTTGTATTAATGTTTTTACACCAAATATTAACTCTAGATCAGACTCCCAAAATTTTAGCAACATTTATTCAGGTTTACTAAAATTTGTTAATGACAAAATTTTGAATAAAATTAAAATTCACTAATTGTCATGTTTTTCATATACATGATTACCACTTTTAGTTTTTTCAAATATTATAGGTATATAAAATATTGTTTTTTAAATAAGACACATATAAATTTAACAGTGTGATATATCTGAGGTTTGAAACCTGATGTGCGCTTTGTAATAAAAAAGATTTTTTTTTTGTTTACAATTTTGTATATGTCATCTTGACGTTTATACGAGGGCGGATTGATATTGAAGCTACCTAAGTAGGAAAAAAAAATTTTTTTTTCAAAAACCATTTATTTCTCAACATAGTCTCCTTTTAGCTCAATACACTTAGTAAGACGATATTCCAACTTTTTTATACCATCTGAATAATACGATTTTGGGAACCCCTCAAAATACGCGTTAGTTTCGGTAATCACTTCTTCGTTTGAGATGAATCTTTTTCCTGCGAACCATTTTTTCAAGTTTGGAAACAGGAAAAAGTCACTAGGAGCTAAATCTGGACTATAAGGTGGATGATCAACCAATTCGAAGTGTATTTCACGTAATTTTAGCATCGTATCTAATGCTGTGTGAATCGGTGCGTTGTCTTGAAGAAAGAGCACTTTTTTCTTCTTTAAATGTGGTCGTTTTTTCTTGATTGCATCAATCAATTGATCCAATAATGCACGATAATACTTTCCTGTGATTGTGGATCCTTTTTGAAGATAATCGATGAGCAATATTCCGTGTGCATCCCAAAATACAGTGGCCATAACCTTGCCAGCCGATTTCACTGTCTTCGCCCTCTTCGGAGCACTTCCACCAGCTTCCACCCATTGTTTCGATTGATTTTTGGTTTCAGGTCTGTAGTGGTGGACCCACGTTTCATCTACAGTTATTAATCGACGCCAAAAATCAACAGGATTACGCTTTATCATGTCCAAACACCGCTGTGAAGTGGTCTGTCGAACTCGCTTTTGTTCGACACTGAGCAACCGCGGCACCCATCTTGCCGATAGCTTTTTCATATGCAAATGTTCATGCAAAATGTTGAACGCACGTTCATATGATATGTTTACCATTTCAACAATCTCACGTACCTTGACTCGGCGATCATTCATAACGATATCGAGGATTTTCTTGATATTTTCTTCAGTAACCACCTCTTTTGGTCTTCCTGTTGATGGTATTGTTGCAGTGCTTGTTCGGCCGCGTTTAAATTCAGCAATCCAATATTTTACCATGTAATCTGACGGAGCAGACTCACCATAATGTTTATCGAGCTTTTCTTTTGTGTCTTTCGCCGTTTTCCCTTTCAAATAATAGTGTTTAATCACTGCACGAAATTCACTTTTTTCCATTTTTCAAGAAACACAAAAGTTGCTTACTTTAAACGACTACAACAAATAAACTAATCGATGAATTTGGGTGAAATTTTAACAGCTGACGTTTGACAGATCGCAATTTCTAAACTAAAACAAGTTTTTGTGTTTGTGCACCCATCTAGCGGTAGGTAGCTGCAATATCAATCCGCCCTCGTACTTATAAGTCACTCTCATATTATTTTAAATTTTTAATGTTCGTCAAACCCATATATTTTATGTCCTAGTGTGGCAATTGTAAGATAATTTATAGTTAACTTAACAGTTGTCCCTAATTTAAGTATTTTGTAGATCTGATGAAGGAATAAATATATTTCCGAAACGTTATTTAGCCAACAATTGTGTTTTGAATCAACTATCCAGCCCAAAATTCTACTTTTATTAAAGTAGTAATTATTTCATATTATATATATATATATATATATATATATATATATATATATATATATGTTCTCTTTCAGGTTTCCGCGGGTAGTAGTATGTGTTGTCACTGGATTCCGGGTTTTCTTCCGCGTTTCTACTGCTTGGTCTTTGGAAAGACCGATGCTGGTTTATATTGGTTATATACTCCTTTAGCGTTTCGGTTGGTTGCCCTTGGACGAGTGTGTGCATGGTTCCGTGTCGTTGGGCTCGTGTTTGGAGTGTGTCGGCTGGTTTGCGATGTAGATGTATTAGTTTGGTGTTCTTTGTTGGTATCTGTTCTTGTTAGTGCTGGTTTCCATGCTGTTGGTAACCTCTGGGTATCATCTCGTGAATTCAGATTGTTCGGATGTTTTTCAATTTCGATAGCTTCCCTGATGATTCTGGTTTTAGTATGTTCGATGTTCGCTAATAGCTTGGTGTTACTGAAGTCTATCGTGTGGGATGTTTCTTTCACATGTTGAGCCAGGGATGAAGTTTTCTCGTCTTTTCTTACGGAATTTTTGTGTTCGTCTCTTCTTGCGTTTACCCTTCTGTTCGTTTGTCCAATGTAAGTTTTTTCACAGTTGAGGCACGGAATTTCATAAACTCCTTGGTTTTCTAAAGGTATTTTTGTTTTAGGGTTTCGAAGGACTGTACTGATTTTTCTGTCTGCTTTGAATGTTGTTTCAATGTTGTGTTTTTGTAGGATTTTGGATATTCTATCGGTGGTGCCTTTAACATAGGGTACGTAGGTTTTGGCAGTTGGTGTTTCTTTTTCCTCTTGTGGTGTTGTTGGTTTCGGCTTGGATGCTCTTTTGATAGCAGATTCACTGAAACCATTCTGCTGGAGTGCCTTGTGGAGTTTGTCCATTTCTTGGGTGATGTTATCTTCGTCTGCTAATCTCTGCGATCTTGTCACTAGGGTTTTCACTACTGATTGTAACTGAGCTGGGTGGTGGTGAGACTTAGCGTTCAGATATCTGTCTGTACGGGTGAATTTTCGGTATACCGTGTGACTTAAGTTCCCATTTTCTTTCTTCTTGACCAAAACGTCGAGGAATGGTAATTCGTTGTTCGATTCTATTTCCATCGTAAATTTTATTTTTGGATGGGTTTTGTTTAAATGTTCCAGGAAGATGTCGAGGTAATCCTTTCCATGTGTCCAGATCACGAAAGTGTCATAGACGTAGCGTAGCCAGAGTTTGGGTTTGTGGGTGGCCGTCCTTAGTGCTGTTTTTTCTAAGTTTTCCATAAAAAGGTTTGCTATTACTGGTGATAGTGGAGAGCACATTGGGGCGCCTTCTATTTGTCTATAGCGCTGATCTTCGTAGATAAAGTATGTGTTTGTCAGACAGAAAACAACAAAAACTAAAATCAAGGAGAGTCCCATCGACAAGGAAATCCAGACAGCACTCATTCCAAGGGAGAAGTCATCAAGATGCCCCAAATTCTACGGCTTACCTAAAGTCCACAAGGAAGGTGCACCCCTAAGACCCATAGTCAGCTCCATTGGATCACCTGTTCAACAATTGGCTAGATACCTAGCCCAACAACTACAACCTCATGTCGAAGAAGCCGAATCTTACGTCAAGAACGCAAGCCACTTCATCGATCTATTGAGACAAGAAAATGTAGAACCAAAATGGTTATTAGTAAGCTTCGACGTAGTATCACTGTTTACCAATATACCAGTTGCCGAAGCTCTAGAGACCATCGAACGAATATACCAACCCCCAGTGCACATAACGAACTTGGTGAAACACTGTCTGACAAACACATACTTTATCTACGAAGATCAGCGCTATAGACAAATAGAAGGCGCCCCAATGGGCTCTCCACTATCACCAGTAATAGCAAACCTTTTTATGGAAAACTTAGAAAAAACAGCACTAAGGACGGCCACCCACAAACCCAAACTCTGGCTACGCTACGTCGATGACACTTTCATGATCTGGACACATGGAAAGGACTACCTCGACATCTTCCTGGAACATTTAAACAAAAGCCATCCAAAAATAAAATTTACGATGAAAATAGAATCGAACAACGAATTACCATTCCTCGACGTTTTGGTCAACAAGAAAGAAAATGGGAACTTAAGTCACACGGTATACCGAAAATTCACCCGTACAGACAGATATCTGAAAGCTAAGTCTCACCACCACCTAGCTCAGTTACAATCAGTAGTGAAAACCCTAGTGACAAGATCGCAGAGATTAGCAGACGAAGATAACATCACCCAAGAAATGGACAAACTCCACAAGGCACTCCAGCAGAATGGTTTCAGTGAATCTGCTATCAAAAGAGCATCCAAGCCGAAACCAACAACACCACAAGAGGAAAAAGAAACACCAACTGCCAAAACCTACTTACCCTATGTTAAAGACACCACCGATAGAATATCCAAAATCCTACAAAAACACAACATTGAAACAACATTCAAAGCAGACAGAAAAATCAGTACAGTCCTTCGAAACCCTAAAACAAAAATACCTTTAGAAAACCAAGGACTTTATGAAATTCCGTGCCTCAACTGTGAAAAAACTTACATTGGACAAACGAACAGAAGGGTAAACGCAAGAAGAGACGAACACAAAAATTCCGTAAGAAAAGACGAGAAAACTTCATCCCTGGCTCAATGTGAAAGAAACATTCCACACGATAGACTTCAGTAACACCAAGCTATTAGCGAACATCGAACATACTAAAACCAGAATCATCAGGGAAGCTATCGAAATTGAAAAACATCCGAACAATCTGAATTCACGAGATGATACCCAGAGGTTACCAACAGCATGGAAACCAGCACTAACAAGAACAGATACCAACAAAGAACACCAAACTAATACATCTACATCGCAAACCAGCCGACACACTCCAAACACGAGCCCAACGACACGGAACCATGCACACACTCGTCCAAGGGCAACCAACCGAAACGCTAAAGGAGTATATAACTACCATCCAAATCCCGAAAACGTCAGTTTACGAATAACAAGAAGCAGAAGCAGACAGTTATCGCAGACCTGAAGATGGCAAGTGTGATTTTGCCGAAACGCCGTCAAGAAACCAGCATCGGTCTTTCCAAAGACCAAGCAGTGGAAACGCGGAAGAAAACCCGGAATCCAGTGACAACACATACTACTACCCGCGGAAACCTGAAAGAGAACATATATATATACTGGGGTGTCTCTAAAAGGTGCGGAAAAAACGCTACCACGCATTTCTGAGGGCAAAATATGACGATCTAATCCAACTTACCTCAGTCCAAAAGTGGATGCTTTCGGAGATACAGAGTGTCAAAAGTTCAATTTGGTTTTAGTTTTTTATAAATAATTTCTGTAATAATTGGTATATTGTCACAATATTTGGGTAGGGGGGGTTTCGTGGGGTAAAAAAATTAAATCTGCTCTCATTTTCATTGCAAAATGTAGAGGGCGCCACCTGCGGCATATTGTATCCATTTAAAACGTAATAACTTTTTTGAGACACACTGTATTTAACTTTTAAATAAAAATTCTTATTCTCCAATGTTTTTTACCTAGAAAAGGTCTACCTGGTAGGAGTTGATTGGAGCAGCCGTTTATGAGTAATCTGGATATAAAAAATTCATTCCGTATATGGACACATATGCTTCTGTAATTTGGGTGTTATTCTTGTGGCAATTCAATGCAATGGTGCATCCACTTTTGGACTGAGGTAAGTTGGGTTAGATCGCCCTCAGAAATGTGTGGTAGCGTTTTTTCCGCACCTTTTAGAGACACCCTGTATATATATATATATATATAAAATATATTACAATTCTTTGCCAATTATACAAAATATTGAAAAATTGAAAATCTTCTTGGTAGTAGTGGCATACAATGAATTAAAAGTAATAACAATATGACAACTGGTTGTCAATTAGAAAACAATGACAGATATAAAATGTAAATCAAAATGTATAAATAAAATGTAATCAATAAGCATAGGACAGTCGAGATTACTTATATAGTCACATCAAAAGGCTTGGGGTCTACCACAAACTGTTCAGTCAATCCAAATATACAAATAACAACGACGCAACTATGTAAAGAAAAATTAAGAGTAGAACTGTTGATAATATAACAAATAGAATGTAAAATAGTCATGTATAAATGTAAATAAAAGCAAATAAGCATAGGACAATCGATATTACCCATGTACTCCTATCAAAATGGCCTAGGTTCACCTAAACATGTACAATTTTGATTGAAATACATAAACAATCAACGATGCAACTATGTATGTGTTAAGATGTATTTGTAGCTACAGACATATATGTTTCTACCTAGTTTGGTTTCGTCAGTGCAGCATAACAAAGAAGGTGTATGTTAAAGCATTAATATGTGAATAAAAAATATAATATTACCTTAAAATGTCAATCCAAAATGTCCAAGTGTAAAACAACTGTGTAAATACTTAATACTCTGTAATGCCTTATTTCAACCAGGCAGTTAATAAAATATATTACAATTCTTTGCCAATTATACAAATGTATTGAAAAATTGAAAATCTTCTTGGTAGTAGTGGCAATGAATTAAAAGTAATAACAATATGACAACTGGTTGTCAATTAGAAAACAATGACAGATATAAAATGTAAATCATACATTTTATATCTGTCATTGTTTTCTAATTGACAACCAGTTGTCATATTGTTATTACTTTTAATTCATTGTATGCCACTACTACCAAGAAGATTTTCAATTTTTCAATATATCTTAAAATTTGAATTATCACTATTTCCACCTTGCAAACTTCTTTCCATCTTTTCCACGGATGCGACCACAAGACCAGAAGCCACTATACGTCTTTTTTAAAGGTTATGTTGCTGTTATGTAAACTAATCATAATCATCACAATCACAGTGAACACAAAAATTGTCTGATTCAGCGGGGTAAGGAGTTTGCTAATCGTGATTACTTGTTTCAAAAGTGGGGGGAAAGTGATCATTGCAATCGAACACGTGCGTTGTCAAAACTAATCGTGTGATTATGAATCACGGGTACGAACGAAAGCACCTTATGATATAAAAGAATGTCGAGAATGGCATCGTGAAACAATGGCGAATTGGATTAAGGGTCATACTGACTGTATGTCCATTGCCAGTGATTCCGTTATTTATTGCAAAGTCTGTAAAATATCGTTACAGAATGCCCAAAAAGCGCACGTACAACATCACTTAGCATCGCTAAAACATACATATAAATTGGACCCGTTGAAAGCTGACAATTTTAACGAAGAACTCTGTGAAGCTTCAATGGCGGCTAATATCCCATTAAATAAACTTGACAATCACACTTTGAAAACATTTCTTCAAAAATATACTGGTCGAAATGTTCCTGATGAATCCACCTTACGCAAATATCATGTTTCTAAGTGCTCCACGAAAATAGTAGAATACATTAGAAGACATCTTTCAAATCAGTACCTATGGATAAGTGTCGACGAAACTGTCGATATATAAGGACGGTGTGTGGTAAATCTTGTAGCTGGTGTACTACTTCCAACTATTCCATAAAACGCATATGTAATAGCATCTAAAGTTATAAATACGGTTGATGCGGAAACAATTGCTAAAACCATTGACGAGAATTTGCACAAAATGCTACATTCGGACGACAGGTACATGGAAAAAATACTTTTATTTGTTAGTGACAGTGCCGTATATATGTTAAGAACAGGCAAACTATTAAAGGAAACATATCCTTATATGATGCATATTACTTGTGTAGCACATACTCTTCACAGAATCTGTGAATATATCAGAGACAGGTATCCGGAAGTTGATAGACTTGTATCCGCTTTTAAAAAAGTTTTCAAAAAAGCACCATCGAGGGTAGCTCTTTACAGGGAAAACTTCCATCTTTGTCACTGCCTCCCTCGCCAGTAATAACTAGATGGGGAACGTGGTTGGAAGCTACTAGTTTTTATGCAGATAATTTCGATAGTTTACAAATTTTCATTACATGTTTAAATGACGATGCTCGAAGTATTTCTAATCACATATTTTGAAAATCGATTTCGAAAGTATTCCAAGTGACTTCGGATGTGGCCTTCGGCAAAAGTTAGACGCAGTTTTTAATAGAAATCCAGATTTAATAACATTGCGGCAATTGTGTATGGGGACAATGACATAAAATCTAACTGCTAAATACGCTGAAATAAAAGAATATTTCCAGTACGCACCTATAACCAGTTGCGATGTAGAATGGACGTTTTCTATCTACAAGGATGTATTTCAATCAAAGAGAACAAACCTTACAGAAGAGAACCTTGAGAAAGTATTGCTATAGTCCGTCTCAACCCTATTATGCAGTACAGGTCTTATGACAATTGATTTCATGGTTGCCAAATCGTCTCGTTGTATAATGTCGTTACAGTTCCGGTTCAATATCTGACATTTTTTGTAATCAAAACATAACCTATTCGGCTGTTTGTCATTGAATTGAAGCATACAAAAAATTAATAGTAATTTTAAACACTAAAAGGGGAGAATATATGGGAAGATGGATTAGTTAAAATATTTGTAATAATATAATCCTTTGGAATTGTTCTGTAGAAAATTATTTAAAATCTAACTGAATATAGTAAGCTAGAGTAAATAAATTAATATTTCAAAGAAATACTTAAGGTATACAATTTTCTTCGTTACTGAATATTGACATCTTAATCTACTATCCACTATAAATTCAGGCAAAGACAAAGTTAATCACAAATTTATTTTTCATAAAAAGACTTTTCTATTTATAAAAACAACTTAAATAATACATATTTATGAAAAGAATAACCACACATACACATGTACTTTTATTTTTTAATATGTTACATGACTTATTGATATAGTCTTATTGAATATTAATATGTTAATCTACATTCCGTTATACACATTTAAAGACACAAATTCCTCACAAATTCATTTTGCAAAAACATACTTTCCCATTTATAAGAACAAGTTAATAATACATGATAACATTTATGAAAAAACTAACCATGACCATACAAAGGAGTAGGTACACATATTGTTTTATTTTTCTTCAATCACTTAAAGAATCTTGATCTGATGATGAATGTGTGACGTTAATTATAAACTCTTCAACATCGTCTTGCAAGTTGGCAAGGTGGCTAATGTAATTCTGCCAGTTGTTCACTGTTACATTCTGATAACCCTCCACAATTAATTGTCCAATATCTCTTTGTTTGAATGTCGTATTGTGCATTTCAACGTAGTGCTTAACTTGTGCCCTCACCATTTCAATTGGGTTTAATTCCCAATGATAAGGTGGAAGCCGAAGAACATAATGCCCTTTATTCTTTGCAAATTCATCAATTTTGTTTCTGTCATACTGAGACCTAACCTCTGATACACAAGCCAGTAAATCTCTTTTTAACATGTCATTATCAAGTGGTATATTCTTCTCAGTAAGCCATTCAATAATTTGGTCTTCTCCGTGCCACTGCTGGAAACTTTTCTAATTTTCTCGTGTGATATGAGGCATTATCGAGACCAACAACCGAGTTCTCTGGTATAATTGGAATCAATTTATTCTTGAACCAATCTCCATATGTATGCATCCATTTTGCTATGAACATCAGCAGTATTTTTCTTACAAACAAATGTACATTCAGCACCAACAACAAAACATTGCTCGCCTCCAGCATTAATTAATGCAAATCGAGGCCCAAGACAAATCAGTGCTGAGTCCTTGTGTAAAAGCTTGTCGACTGCTTTGAGCAGTAGCGTCAGTCCACTTTTTATTTACCGAGTGACCTGCATTCACTCAGGATTCACCGGTATATATTATAGTTCTACCTAAAAATAACACAATCACAATCAAACACAAGCAAATAATAAATTGCGTAATGAACATAAAAGTATAACAAATTAAATGATAAACTATACCTTCGTCTCTGAATTTTCTGATGTCTCGTAAGTATTTATGTCTCCACCTAATGATGTCATCTCTTTCAATAAGAATACTCTTTCGTCCCACTTTTTAAAATTCAAAACCCATATCATGTAGCAATCTGTAAAAAGTATATGTATATGTATATAGGTTATCACGTTTATCAGAATTATAGATATAGGTATGCATACTTACTTTTAAATGCTTGAAAAAGATAATATGCTTGCTAAAAAGAACGATTTAACAGAAATTATATATGGATAAATTAAAGACAATATAAAAGTTTACACACTACGGCAAAAACTGACAATTGGCAGCAACGATTACTCATATACCCATATACTTTGCATAATAGAACTTGCAACAAGGCAACCGGATATAAAGATGGCATTATTAAGAGACTACTAAAGATAATAAGAGATGCAATATCCCTATTAAACCTGTACTGCATAATGGGGTTGAGACGGACTATAGTGAATATTTATACTCCTTTACTCGACTTGAACTACAAAATGAACAAATAAGAACGTTTTTGTATTTTATAGATCACCACCCACTTGTTATCCAATTATCTAAATAAAATTAAAACCTCTTGAAAAATACAACATTTCAATAGTGCGCCCATGGGCGATGAGTCATCAACCTTTCGTGTCCGGTCTGTAACTATAACCGACCGACTACAACAATTGCTGCCTCCGAAATTGGCGTAGCTGTGCTCCCTACCCGTTGACTAGTAAACACGTGTATAAAAATAATGGAAATAAGGTGGACACTTTGAACATTTTTTAAGTTAAAGTTTGTTTTATTTTATTTTTTGTACTTTCTTATTTAAATATATTTTGTTTGTTTCATTTACGCAGGGATGAATTAGATATCAATTTTTATACGCTTATGTTATTAATAAATAAATGATTTGTTTATACCTAATGCATTATATGGTATTGCTTTTTTCTTGTTATTGTATACTTAGTTCATGACTTATAGAAATTATTTTTGGAGTTTTCTTATAATTAGATGTATATTTGTTGTGTAATAAAGATATATTCTTGTTATTATTATTATTATTATTATTATTTAATCTGTAATCTAACGTAACATATGCAATGAATTAAAAAATCGGTGTGAAGATTGAAATGAATACATTTATGAAAGAGTATGATGAAAATTCAAATGAAAGCAAACTATACACTGTCTAATGACCCTCTTAAAATAAAAATAAAATTATTACTCGCAATAAATTAATAAATTTATATGGTAGCATAAGCAAGTGTTGTTTTTCATCTCTTTAATTTTTCTGGAATACCTCAAATTATGCTTGTTCCCAAACTATATACCAGTGATAAACATCTATAATCTGATAGAGCAATAGAAATATTAAGAGTACTCGTTGTGAATCGATCTTCTGCTTGATCGGGTCACTCTAATGTAGTCTCTAATAAACTCATTGAAGCCACAAGCAAAAGGAAAATTTATTTATTTTGCTCATATGCAATTCGCCTATCAATATACTTTTAAATCAGTTAATTGTATTTAAAATCGACGAACTCACGTAGTCTTTAAAGTGCAATGTAACACTATTAAATCACTCACTGACTGATAGTCTTTAAAATATTAGACTAGGCTGCACAGAAAAGTGGTACAGTAAAAAAAAAAACCGAATGTGCCGGATTTATTGCAAGCCAACGTACAGCCTAAATTTGTTGAATATTCTAGAGGTAGGTATAACAGATAATAATCAAGGAGCTTCAAATGTTGACCAGGTGAAATATTTACATTAATGGCAAATATTCTCACACTTCAAATCATATTTAAACAACTACCTAAATTCTTGTACGTATCAACGAGCAAATAATAAACTGTTTAGTAAGAATACGTCATTTCAGTCTCTCTCTTGTCATGTACATCATATAAAAAGCAATCGTACCTGGCATTCCTGTCGCAGCAAAAAGTCATATGGTGTTCGGAATATTCTTTGGGGTCTAACTGGATTTTGCAAACTGGACACTGCGTGAGTTCTGAAATTACGTGGAAAAAACATTCATTAAATTATAAGAAAAACTAACACAACACAAAAATCAGGGAATATCGTATATATTAAAGTACGAAATGATTTTTAAATAAAAATAAATATTAACAACTTATGATCAACATATTACTATGGAAAAAAAACAAGATTTGTATGTCCCTGACAGTTTTGCATCAAACATTCTTCAATTCCGAAAATTTCTTTATTTCCTAACGTTCCTTTCACCCAACTTTTCCACCTCTTTCGTAATGTGCATTGATATTTTGGACAGTGAGATACCAGGATAAGAAGTGTCAATGTGATGTCAAAATTAATGTGTGAATGTGAATCATCAGTTTCTGTGTTGAATATTATAAGTTTTAATAATTTCTACGAGAGATGTAGCAAGAGTGTTTGAGTATAACCTTGGATAACTATTAATTTGTACATTTCTTTCCAATTTACCATGGCAATGTCAAATTATGGGCTTTTATATCATTTTTGTTGTTTTTCTCGGTTGAAAACAATTTTTCCAGCAAATCTTATTCTGAGATGCTCTTAAACAAAAGCACTTTGCTTTCTGGAGTTCGTAGTACCACCTATAGTTATATGACTATTTAATTTCATGTTTTGTAAGGCAGTGTTAATCATTAATCTTTGATTTAACACCGTGTGACTAAGGAATTATATTTAGTCAAGTGACACAAGTCTGCACGCACACTGAGGCGAGGCGAGGCGAAGCGAAGCATGTCGAAGGTCATCGTCGCGAGGCCGGAGACCGCACACTAGGGCGAAGCGAAGCGAGGCGAAATAGTCGCCTGGCTTGGTGCGCATGGGCGTGATACAATATTTAATTATATAAAATAGTTATTTATCATTGTGTGTGTAGAAGTGATTCGATCAACATGAGTAGTTCCTCATCTGACGAAAATGTATTTGTTCTTGGTTTAATTGCTACTATGCAAGAAGAGGAGAAACCAAACAAAAGAGTTTGGGTACATGAAATTAATCAAAAGACAGACAGTTTTGGTGAATTTCATCACTAATTCCCGGATTTACAAAAAGAAATTTTTCATATATGTTCACATGTCAGAAACAAAATTAGCGCTTCATCATCCATCCTGATAGCAATTTCTTTCTTACACTATACTAAACTTAAACATGCAAATAATACTAGTTTAAAAACTGTTCAAGCGAAGTACGAACTGAGCCTATCAGCTTCTCATCGGACAGCGGAAATGTCCGATAACCAACGAAAACGCAAAAACTTGATCTTTCGTGATCTTACGCGTCTCTACGTAACACACACTGAGGCGAGGCGAAGCAAAGCGCAGCGCACTACTTCGCCTGCTTGCTCTGGAAACTTCTCTCGCGACCACGCTTCGCTTCGCTTCGACACACGACGCCTCAGTGTGCGGGCACCCATTTGATTACGTGCATTATTATCAGGCGTAATAAAAGCGCTTCTCTTCGCCTCGCCTCAGTGTGCGGGCACCTTTAAAATTCCTACATTAACAGGTGTAATAATTTTTTAGAGCATTGGATAACTGAATATCAACAGTAAACAATTACTTTCTTGAATTTAATCAACTCTATCCAATTGGACAAGAATATCCAAAAGAGAAATAACTATTAATAAAACAATTTAAAAATAATGTCTTTTAAAATACACAAACCACAAAATGACATATTTATAAATACCTTCAATTGAAAACCTTCCGGCTGTATCCTTAACGCAAAGGGTTTTATGTTTGGCCAAATGTGATTTCGAGCTGAATCCAAAGCAGCAAAACGTGCAGGCAAATACGTCCTTGATGATGTCTTTCTTAATGGTAACAAAATTCAGTCGGACTATGTTATTTGGGCTGTTGCTGTATTCCTCACCAAAATACACCAGTAATTCTTCACCAGCTTGGATTTGACGAGTGCTTTGATAATATATGTTATCTTCACATTGAACGACACGCAGATTATGGTCAGAAGTATTCCTGGTAGGATTGACGTACTGCATCCAATTCAAATACTTCGATTTATTTTTGTCCAAAACAAATTTCTCTCCTTTCAATTCCCAAGGAAATTCTCTTGCACTGAGTCCAGTGAAAGGACCAAATTTTACCCCCGCAGGAATAATTCTCGTAGCATATATTCCAGTTTGTCCAAGACAATCTTGGATATCTAAAATATCATTTGGTATAGCTGCTCGTACTTCCTTATCGGCACTATTCATAGCATTCTTGTTCAAAATATGTGTAAGCATTCCACATTCGATGCAGTAGTCTTCGTAATAAGCTTCACAATGTTCACAGTCTGTTGGCCAAATTTACAGAGTAAGAATCTCAGCATTTATTAGCGTTTGGTAAATTGTCTGAACAGCAGTTACAAAGAGATAGAAAACATTTAAAGAACCGTAATTTGTTTTATTTAACTACGATTCGTCATACTGCGGAAATAATACGATAATCAACCAAAATTTTAAATTATCGGCTTGAAATGTCAAACTGACATTTGGGATTCACAAATACTTTAACTTCATCCGTATCTTTAGCGGGTAAGACATTTTTAATAAAATTTATAAAATAATGATAAGAACGTTTTTGAACATTATTAGCAAAACATATATTGACACCTATTTATGTTGACATGGTCAATGTACAGTTCTGTGCAATAAATTGGCGTACACTTAATATAAGCTTATGTAAATATGACTTTTGTTTGAATAGGTACCTGTCATGTATGACAAATTGAATTGACGCTATAATTCCATTTGTCAACTTAACTTAAGCCATTTTCACAATGGCAAAATAATGTAAAAATTAGCAATAAGACGTGTACGCCAATTTATTGCACAAAACTGTACATAGACTTGCTTATAGATATACATAGCTTGGTTCCAAAGTTACCCTTCAATAACTGAATAACATTTTTATAAAAATATTTCGCACAGATGCTAGCAGTCTGTAAGATGATTCCAAATGGTATCAAGTAATGTTTTATTTTCCACCACGCAAATGCTGCTGTTATATATTTGTTGTATATTTTGTATCAAATAACAAAGTCAAAGGTATGAGTTCCAAATACTTTGAGATTTCAAGAATATGGGCTTATACATAATAATAATATACATAATGTTATTTATTGTAAATGTGTAAAAAGTAATTTAACGCAAGTCTTTCTCGCTACTTGAATACACAAGTTGGCTAGGGGTATTGACTGAATTCATACACATAAAATGAAATTGAGAGTGGCAAACATAGGCTGGACAAACATTATGTATGTATGTATGCAAAGTGATAAAAATGTATTTGTATTTAAAATAACCTTAACATCACATTAACATTGCCAATATGACAAAATGGCGCTAAATTTGTAGACGTTGCAAAATATTATCTGTCAAATAGGTACTACAAAACTCATTTTAGAACAAATTTGTCACAATGACAGCATAGACAAGTAAATAAAATATGGATATAAAAAAGCAATGACTAAAATTTATATATGCTATTCAACTTGTAAGTGGTTTTCATGTAGGAGTATTTTAGTGGTGGAAGCTAATACTAATTGATTAGTTTATCTTTGTTCAGACATTTTACTGGTCAGTATTCATTTGTAGTGTCATTGAACCGTCATCGATACATCGACTTTCTCATCTACAGAATTATTTAGGCATTCTTCTTTCTTCACATTAAGTATATTTTGTGACACCATGGCATTACGCACACTACCTGTATCAACACGATCTGCCATTATTAGTACTTATTAATGAATTGTGAGTAAAAAATACCCAATATTCGATATAATTATACAAGCACAACACGAACTTATAAAACTCAATATGGCCACAGACCACAGCTTAGAATCAGATGCGCAGTCAAGCCAAAATTTTTATCCGCGGTTTGTATTGCGTGAAGGCCGATATAGAAGGCGCTGGCATCAAAAAATTACAGTTTTCAATAACACTAAGCAAATAGCGGGCGATTCAAAATGTATTTGGTAGCGGGAAATTCAAAATTAAGTTTATTAAAAATTAGGGTTTAATACCGCGAGATCAAAAATATATTGATAAAGGTTTGCCATGGAATGTAAAAATCTGTCTTAAGTTATATCATTAAGTGTCATACTCTTTATCTATGGTCATACTGTCATAAATATTTGTCATTATAAGAGAAAATATAATGACAAATATGGACAATATGACAATGATATAACTTAAGACAGACGTTTTACATTACATGACAAACCTTCATCAATATAATTTTTGATCTCGCGATACATGATTATAACACTGTAATTAAATTGCATACTATTTACTAGTTCTCGTAGTAATGAGGAATCATTTCTAAGGAAAATAGTATACAGTACGATATTCAATGACAATGCTGTAACCACACAATAACGTTTTAAAGAAAAGAATTACTTAAATAATTACACTTTAATATTGCTACGTAGAAAAGGTACAAAGTACATTTATGAATATTAATAACTAACATCTAACACGTATGTTTTAGTTAAATTACCAGTACAAAAATAAAGTAACGAAGAATAGCATAATCTACCAAAAGTAGAATATTCGACTAACAAAGATATTTTTAACATTAAGATAGAATTTCTGTTGAAAAAGCACAAGTACCTACTCAAAATACTACAAAGTAGAAAAGGTATACATTTATGATTACTATTGAAAAATTATAACTAACATCCAACATGTGTTTTAGTTAAATTACCAGTACAAAAATAAATTAACGAACAATAGCATAATCTACCAAAAGTAGAATATTTGACTAACAAATATATTTTTATTAATAGAATAAAACACCTTTTTCACAAAAAATAGTTTAATAACTAGATGTCACATTTTGTGTGCACTGCACACATCGTCAGTAATAACAGTTACTACTGACGATGTGTGCAGTGCACACGAAATGTGACATCTAGTTATTAAACTATATTTTGTGAAAAAGGTGTTTTATTGCATTACTATTTCTATATTTCACAAGTGTCCAATATATATTACTACAAAGATAGTTTTAACAATAAGATAGAATTGCTGTTGAAAAGTACAAGTACCTACTCAAAATACTACAAAGTAGGTAATTAAACCCGATAGATACACAATGACTTAGGCCCATGTTTACTACCACCATTTACAAAATCTTGTATTACATAAATGATGAACATAAAATAAGGTGACATAAATAAAAATATGGATACATAAGATACCTAACAAATTTAGTAGACGTCTTTTCATCAATATATAATTAAAAGAGTGACAATTAGGGCTTAAAAACTAAATAATGTTAATTACATGGCTATAGAACAAAACAAAAAAATTAAACCTGCAATAACTAACACCAAATTGGTTAATTTATTGTTGTCGTAAAACAAATGAGACTTCCAATGATATGGCTGCCTTAAGCTACATGGGTGGCCTCATGGGATGGAGTGTCGGCACTGCATTTCTGTTGAGGTGTACTGAATGAGGGTGTGCATAGTATGTTGTGTCAAAATGTAGGCTGCAAAGTTTCTTATTACATGTTGTACTGGCATCTAGCACAGGTTTCATGCCCATTTGCTGTTGCCAAGTTTCGCTCCTGAATAATAAAATATAATAATTACAACTGTATACTAACAAATATCAACGATAGTATAAAGGCACATTTTCATTATAGGAAACTGCACAGGAAAATCATTTAGAAAAACCATAAATGCTTCTGTACCAAGAAATCTGAAGTTTCTATTAACACTGCTAAACATGGATTGATTGCTTGTGAAAAAACATAATATAGAAACTTAAAAACAAGTAGTAAGTTTTTCGTGTAGTTTAAAGGCTTTCTTATACACCCATAGGGTTAAACTGCAGTTGAGGTGTCGGGCGACTAGTGTACCTTATAGAGAACCTCTAATTGAACACCTTTTTCTTATAAAATTATCAATGCGAACATAGAGAAATGGAGATAAAAAATAAATTAGGTACTGACCAAGTCAATTTTGCAGGTTACATCTCATGTAAGGTATCCCATATAGATCATTGAAATCATGAAAATCACTATAATTGATGTTTATTTCACATAATCACACACAATTTAGGTCAATTTGTATGTTTTCTTATGACTTCTGCGATTTTAAAAGCACCATCAAATGTCAACAAAAACAGCTGATATCATGTGATCTCGTATTTACAATTTTGCTAAAATTCAATCAAAGAACGTGGAAATCAAAGGTAATTGTTGTGAGCTTAAATAAACATCATTTATTGCGATTTTCATTATTTCAATGCTCTATATGGGATATCTCACATGGGCTGTAACCTGCAAGATTAACTCGGTGAGTACCTAATTTGTTTTTTGTCTCCATTTCCCTACATTTGCATTGATAATTTTGTCAGAAAAAGTTGTTCAATTAGAGGTCCTTTATAATGTATACTAATCATTTTGTCAAAAATCGCCTGACATCTCAACTACAATTATTCTCACTTATATTATACTCCTAATAATTGCAAACTTTAATTGGTGTAATCGGAAACCAACAAAATCCTTGCTACAACCAGGTGGTCCTTGTTGCACTTAGAATCAGAACTACAAACAAAAAATCTCCAGCTCACCTTCGGGTTATATGTCAACTATTAATGCCATTAGTTACTTGTTCGCATTCTCGGAAAATATGCATCGCTCTTGCTTGTACGCAGCACATACAATTGATACAATGCACCAGCTTCTATCCATATTTTAAGTCTAAAAATGCATTATGTCAACTTAATAAAATTATCATATTACTCTTTACAAAACTTACGGTACGATTATAACACCACTAACTAAGAAGTAATAAGAAAAATAATGTTTAGCAACACACACAAAATTTGTTGGTTAACGGCCTGTACGCGCTTGCATAAAACAGCACAGTAGTAGCGACATCTCAATTATTCGGTTAAAGTCATGATTCAAATTTACTTCTAGGTCTCTTGTTTCTAACACCGTGGCGCCCTCTAGGTGCGCCTGCATTAGGTAGATTAAGCGGCAAAACCCCTCATTTAAGTGAACCATCCGATAATCCGTGCCAGAGACTAAACAATCCAAACCGGCAACTTCTTAGCCCAACTCCTCTTAGATTTTATCCAGACTACTCATCCTTGTTTAGCAAATGTAAATTTCAATACTCTACCATCTTTGTCAAATTCACTGAACTTGGAGATGAGATGGCGCTAGCGTCAATTGAAATGTTTGTTATGCTGTGGTTATATGTCATTCAAAACTACATTTCAAATTTGACACGTGTGACATATTTTTGCAATCCTTTGTCGTACATAGTATTAATTATATGTTGCTACAAATATGATGTCCAAGTGTTTAGTGTGCGGGTTTGGGCAGGGTGAAGTTGACAAAAGGCACAGGTTTCCTGCAAATTTCGACAAGTGAGTATAAATTACTCATTACTGGTTGTCTAATTTAATTTTATTATGTTTTATTGTATAAGTATATGTTTCAATAAAAACTATTATTATTATATACCTATGTTTTCCTTGACAGTTTTCACTTATTAGATTATTATATTTCTCTTAATCTTAAATAGAGTAGTAGTTTATTGTGTCTAATAGGTAACCGTAAGAGGGATGTTATAATGCATGTAAGTAAAAGATTAATATTTATATATCACATATTTAATATGTAACACCACAAAATTACACATAAGATGCTCAAACTATGGCTATAATTGTTACAGTAAGTAATATTTATTACCATAGTTTTAGTAACTTTTGTATATGTTTCTGTTACATAAATAACTTATTGAATAAGCGTATTCTAAAAACAAGCTCATTTCAAATTTCGCGCCAATATGCTGCTAGCGCCATCTTCGTACCAAGGTCACTGATGTGTGACAAGGATAGAAGATCTTGGATTTTTTTTTCAAGTAGTTGCCGGTCTGGGTTGTTTAGTCTGTGATATGGCCATACTCTGTATGATGCTCTGCTTTACCAACACCACCACTGTTGCCAACCCACTACGGGCGATTCCCCCTGAATGATCTGAATCATAGATTAGGGGCGCGTTAAGTATACGGTTCGCCCAATCTCGTTTGACCACATTGGTCAACATGAATTTTAACGGATACTGCCCAATTCATTCTGACCAATCAGCTGATTGGTGTTTATTTGTGACATTTCACATATTCTGTCAGTTATGTTGGTATCGTTATAACTGTTGAGAACATTCCTATTTATATTTGAAGTGATTTGAAAATAATGTGTGATGTATATAATTTTTTATATTTATATCAAATAAAACAATAAAAGCACAGATTTATTTATTAAATAAGTATTTAAGAATAAAACAAAATAAATATAGAATTTCTAAATTTTCAAATAAAACCCCTTAACATATTTATATATTTAAGAATAAAACAAAATAAATATAGAATTTCTAAATTTTCAAATAAAACCCCTTAACATATATAGTTAAGAATAAAACAAAATAAATATAGAATTTCTGAATTTTCAAAATAATATTCACTAGTATGGGTTTCCACATGCTCTGACTAGGCTACTATTTGTTTGCTAATTTTTCGAGGCTAGCTGCAACTCTATTAAAAATACTGTTTCTTTCCCTTTGGATATTAACAACTTCAGCCATTGTTTCCTTTACTGCAGATAAATTTTTGTTTATGTCATTAAAGTGAGTTTCAAACCACTCCCATTCTTCTCTCTTTTTTTTTTTTTTGGATCCAGTTCTTGTTCATCATTAGATATTACCTCTTTCGAAATGCCAAAGGGAGCTGTAGTGGCTGGATTATATACAGGATCTCTTGCTAAAATATTATCAACTTTATCGAAAAATTCGCATGTCACTTCTGCATTACCACTCCAATTTCTGTCTTGTTCAATTTTTTTATACATTGCCTGGAGGCCACGCCATTTTCTTTCGCATGTTTCCCACCTGACATTATATCCATGGCTTAATAAAATTAGACATATAACACTGAACACTTTTCTTTTTTTGTGAGGCAATAGCAATACATCCTTTAGTTTAAATAGTTTCTCTAGTAAGAGTAGCACAGCTTATCGTAGCCATAAATATCGATCAGAATCTGAAATATTCAATTTTATTGCATATAAAACCAAAATATAAACAAGACATTACATACCTTTATTGTTTTCTTTATTCGCTTCACTGCCTCTATAAGGAAATGAACAGGAAGTAATAGAATTGTTTATCTCACTTGCATTTGATTTTTGACCATAATTATTCCATTGGTATGTAATTTATAATATTTCTCTATTAATTTGTTCTTAAAATCCCCATCTAAATAAAATTAATCTATACAGAAACTATTCTACATAAGTGTATTTATTCCATACCTGAGGTAGCTTAATCCAATTCATAATCTGTTAAAAAACAAATAAAATGCATTCCATTCTGATGTTTTAATGTAACTTTTTTAGTATTTGAAGTAGATGCTTCCATAATTAATGTTAACGATTGTATGATGAAACAAACTAAAATATTTTAGAAGAGACAAGAGGTTATGTTTTTAAATTGTAAACAAATCGAAGTTGGTATTGCAGGTAAACAACACACTTAACGATTTCGCCCAACTCAGGCAACCAGCGGGCGCGATTTATAACATGACCGGTTTTCCCAAACAGCTGATCGGGAATTTGACTGGTCTGCCCTCATACTTAACGAAATGAACTAGTCCGACCGTATACTTAACGCAGCATAGAATAAGAATATACAGTGCGTTTTTTTAACTGTTGCCATAGGGAATTGCATGGTAAAAATTAAACCCGTGTTAACTTTTGTTCTGATGAAAATATTTAAACCATTTTTGGAACAAAGCTAGAAGATTCTTTAAACTATTGGATAGATTAAAATTCAATATTCAAACCTGTCGAAAAAGTTTTGAAAAAAATATTTTTGTGAAAGCGTTTTCTTGCCACTATCATTTCTAGTAGGCTTTGTTTTAAAAAATAAATAGCGGAAGCTCCTAAAGGCTAATTAGCTTTTGGAAGACAGAACATGGAAACATTAATTTATAAAAAAAAACCTATAAACCATTAAAGCTCAAATAACTAAACAAATTAACAAACATTATCATTAATTATCAGGTCAGGACTTCGAGCGGGCCAATGGAATGGTCCATATTGGCCAATCCAACTATCAGGAATTGTTTCGTTTAAAAACTCTCTGACGATGGCAGCAAAATGGGTTGGTGCTCCATCCTGTTGAAATATTATTGCTCCGTTGCATCTCAAAGCATCCACCTGCGGGACTACCTCCATTTGAAGAAGATCTAAATATTTATGCTGGTTCAAATTTCCGTCAATAAAAAATGGCCCTACTAAGTGATTCCCTAAAATTCCAACCCACACGTTAACTTTAGCACGATATTGCCTATGTGGTTCTTGTGTTCTGTAGGGATTTTCTCTTGTTCAAACCTGTCTGTTTTGTTTGTTAACTTTGCCATTTAATGTGAACGAACTCTCATCAGAAAATAGAATGTTATTTAAAATATTTCGATTTCCATTAATTTTTTCCATCCAGAATTCACAAAATTCCATTCTTGGAAAGTAATCACGGGGCAATAGTTTCTGCACATTTTTCATTTTGCACGACTTGAACATTTCCAATTTCAAGACTTTAAAGCAGCTGCTTCTTGATGCGTGAAATTCTTCTGCCAGAGAAGTAAGTGTGGTGGTGTCTTCTTCTTCAACCGCCACACAGATATTCATTCTTAAATCTTCTGTAACAACATACGAGTTTCTTTTCCGTTTTTTGTGCTCATGATTTAAGCAGCCCGTGGCACGAAAAGCATTGTAATATTTGAATATTATAGTTTTACTCGGAATAGGGCGATCGGGATATGCAGCAGCAAAATTCTGGCTGATTTCTCTACTGTACATATCTTTAATGAATGCTGTTACAAGTTCAACACGTTCCTTAGTTGTGAAAACAGACATTTTTAATGAATTATTTACAATAACCGGGTATTTGGCAGAACAGAATAAAATGACATTTGTCAATTTTCGTTCTGATCTTGCCTACTAAGTTTTTTGTCAAATTATGTATGTTCATTACCTTCAAGTTTGAAGAGTAAAATTAGTCAACTAAAACTGCTTGTGGTTGTTCAAACAGTATGCATTCTGTACTCTTATTGGTGATTTATTACTAAAAGAAAAATTAGCACCAAATCTGCATCCCATCATAAGTTAACATGGGGTATAATTTTTACCATGCAATTCCCTATGGCAACAGTTAAAAAAAATGCACGGTATAGTGAACTCCTTCGAATCCCGCCAAAACTACTAATCGTAGTTTGGTATTCAGTCACTAAAGTCGCTAATCCTACCCGCGTCAAATCTGAAATTTAAATTTTATTTTATAAGTTTAGAAGGTTTTTATAATTATAATTGTAAATTAGTCACTTCAAATTTTAGAAATTATATTATATTGTTGATGAATATAATATATTTAAACTGACCAATTTACAATCATAATCACTGTTATGTATTTTGTAATATTACTAATACTAAGTTGGCAACGCAGACAAAAAAACAAGCGTTAAGGGGCCCACACACTGCGTTTATGTTCGACAGTTTTGTTCGACGAACAAGTCTGTTCGAACAAAAACGACGAACGTCAGTTGCCCACAGAGTTTTGTTCAGCAGTTTTGTTCGGCAGTTTAATAATATGAAGACAATATATGTGTCTGCAGTGGCGGCGGCATTAGCCATAAAATCAAAAGAGAAAAAAAAGAAACTGGCAAAATGGGCGAAGAATAGATTATTGCAATACCATTACAAAGGATTATAAGATCAGGGTGATAAACAGATTGCAGTTGTTAATAGATGTTTACAAAATCTCTAATGTGGGGAATAATTACCTTCCGAGAATTTGTTATAGGTGCAGTAATTTCAATTTTGTAAAATATTTGTATGTTTTAAATTACATTATTTGAATACAATAAGTTCGTGTACAGATCTTGAAATTACGTAGATTAACTAAGCTTGAAATGGTAAAGATTTTACCGTTATAATAACACGACTTAAATAAATATGAATATATAATACTACATAGAACTACACCACTGCAAAAAATCGTCGTCTTTTAAAACTGTTTACCCCACACACTTCAGATTTGTTCGACGGTTTTGTTCGACGGACATAAACAGGCCGAACCAGATTATTTTCAGCAGATTTGTACGCCAACATCAACGACGGTTTTCGACCCACACACTTCGGTTTTGCGACGTTTTTGTTCGAACAGACTTGTTCGTCGAACAAATCTGTCGAACAGAAACGCAGTGTGTGGGCCCCTTTAGTAGCGTTACATAAATAAAGTATGTGCAACAAATATTCATTGCATTTCTATTACTATTATTATTATTATTATGTCAAAAACATAAAATTGGCGACGAGGATTATTACGAACACACAGAGTAAAAAGCTAATAAATAAAGAAACAAGAAAAAAAATGGCGAGCATTGGGTGGCATTGGTAAATTAGAAAATTTCGATGACTCAGTAGAAGATATCAATACGTATTTAATGAGATTAAAACATTATATAAAATGTAATGCAATAGAAGATACACACAAGGTGTCGGTTTTATTAACGGTAGTAGGACCAAAAATTGTAAAAATATTACAATATCTGTTAGCTCCAGATGAAGTAGATAGTAAATCGTATGATACTCTAATTGATACGTTAACTGCACATTTCAAACCAAAAAAACTTATTGTAGTGGAAAGATATAAATTCCATAGTAGGAACCAACAGCCAAATGAGTCAATATCAGATTATGTCTTAATATTAAAGCAATTAGCAACAACATGCAAGCTTGGAACTTTCTTGAAGGAGGCATTGCGAGACCGTCTCATTTGTGGGTTAGGAGACGATCAAATAAGACAAAAGTTATTAGGAGATGAACGAGACTTTGATCAAACATATGAAAGAGCTCGAATGTTAGAAGAAGCAATGAGAAGTCAAGGTACGTTCTCAACTGATATTAATAGGATACAATACAAAAATACAAAAAGGGTATTGGCAACAAATAAACAAAGAGAAGACTTCAGAAGACGTACATGACAAAAAGAATTGCACAAGGTGTGGAAAAGGGAACCACACACTAGCGAATTGTAAGTATAGAACTTACAAATGTAATCTCTGTTCGAAGGTAGGCCATTTAGCAACTGTCTGTCGAAATAAAAATAAGAGTAAGAGTAAGGTGTATGTTGTAAAACATGAGAATTATACAGAACAAATTGAGATTACAGATGGGGAGGAAGAGTGTTCTATGTATCATATTAATACGATACAAGAATCTGCAATACCATTATCATATAAGGTGAAAGTGAAGGTAAATAACAAAGAGATAAGGTTTATAATAGACACTGGTTCAGGTGTAACGATTATTTCAGAGGTAGTTTATAGAGAATTTCTAAAAGAATTTAAATTACAACCTTGTTCTGATGTTAAGTTAACTGCTTACTGGTTTAATGATCCGTTACCAATTTTAGGTAAAATATGGATGCCCGTACAATATAATG
Organism: Amphimallon solstitiale; assembly: GCA_963170755.1. Lineage (NCBI taxonomy): Eukaryota > Metazoa > Arthropoda > Insecta > Coleoptera > Scarabaeidae > Amphimallon > Amphimallon solstitiale. The sequence continues at coordinate 36,136,503 of OY720685.1, read as the reverse complement.
ACATAAATTGTGTTTTGGATGCAATCATAATAAAAAGTGATAACAAGGAGTTGCCATCATTGATGGGAAGGAACTGGTTGCAAAAACTAAATATATACACAATCTCACAGCACCAAGGAATAGCACAAATAGAAATAAACAGAGAACAAATGATTGAAAAACTAAAAAATGATTATCCAGCAGTATTTAGGAATAATACAGGTAAAATAAAACAATTTGAAGCAAGGTTAGTACTGAAAGGAACTCCAGGTCCAATATTTTGTAAGGCAAGACCAATCCCATTTGCATTGAAACAGGTAGTAGATGCAGAGTTAAAGAGATTAGTTAAGGAAGGAGCCAGTGCTGCACAGCGATTGGGCTTCTCCACTTGTGGTTGTTCCAAAACCAGGGAAAGGAGTAAGATTGTGTGCAGATTTTAAGGTTACTATAAATCAATACCTAGATAAAGAATATTACCCATTACCTAATCCGCAAGATATATACGCGTCACTAGCAGGGGGAAAGGTTTTTTGCACCTTAGATTTATCTGAAGCATACATGCAATTAGAAGTTAACAAGGATTGCCAACATTTATTAACAATCAGTACACCCAGTGGGTTATTTCGGTTCACAAGATTGGCCTATGGCGTCGCGACGGCACCATTCCAATTTCAGGCAATAATGGATCAGATATTACAAGATCTTCCAAGGGTAACTTGTTATTTAGATAATATTTTAATTGCAGCAAGCTCAGAAAAAGAATGTAATAAAATATTAAGAACAGTAGGTATTAGATCGACTCAATACATATAATATTAAGGTAAGAACAGATAAATGTGAATTTTTAGTTAAATAAGTTGCCTATTTGGGTCATGTAATTGATCAACATGGGATTAGACCAAATGAGGATTTAATTAAGGCAATTAAAGAGGCACCAGCACCCACGAATAAACATGAACTGAAGTCATATGTGGGATTATTGAATTATTATTATGGACGATTCATAGGAAATTTATCAGCAAGACTAAAACCTCTCTATGATTTACTAAGAAAAGAAGTTCTTTGGAACTGGACAACGGAGTGTAATAATGTATTTAAGGAAAGCAAACATTGTACTAAAATTATGACGTCACAAGGATACAACGCATCATATCCTACTGCCCACACCCTTTCGGGTTTCTCAGGTTTACCCCTGAACGGTTTCACGTACTCTTGAACTCTCTCTCTTCAAAGTTCTTTTCAACTTTCCCTCACGGTACTTGTTCGCTATCGGTCTCGTGGTCATATTTAGCCTTAGATGGAGTTTACCACCCACTTAGGGCTGCACTCTCAAGCAACCCGACTCTGAGGAGAGACCCTCTCGCGATCGACGGCGGCCAACTACGGGCCTGGCACCCTCTATGGGTAAGTGGCCCCGTTCAGGAAGGACTTGGGCGCGCCGAACGACCTCGAGATGGCGGGTCCTCCCTAACACCACATTTCCCGGCGTCCGTCAACCGGCCGCGGAATTCGGTGCTGGGCTCTTCCCTGTTCGCTCGCCGCTACTGGGGGAATCCTGGTTAGTTTCTTTTCCTCCGTTTAGTAATACACTTAAATTCGGCGGGTAATCTCACCTGCTCTGAGGTCGCGTTTTTAATGGACACACGATACGCTCACGAAGACGGACCGCGTATGGCAGACGGTCAGACGTCGCTTTCGTCAATCTCTGACACGATGACCGTCGCACGCGCTTGTCTCGTAAATGTTGCTACAGCAACACACTCATGACGCGGCAATGTGTCCTTTCTGTACGGGGAAGGCGGACGTTATTACCGCCTCCTCTCCTCGTACGATAACTAGTCCGACCGCATACTTAACGCAGCATAATACTATACTCGTAGTTATACCCTTGTTTATGAATACTATAGTTATACAACCTAGAGAAAACTGTAAATATTTCTTTGTAGTAAAGTGTCGTCCTCTGATATCTTTCAAATGGATTAATATGAAAGAATGAAAGCGCTCAGCCAATGAAATATTCTCAACCCCACTCTCACAATTTAATCCGGAAGTTTATAAAAAAAGGTAAATATATTTTGATATTTTCTATTAAATTTTACATAAGAGTATATTTCGTTTGATTTGCTTTTCACATCGTTTGCCCTTGAATTACATATCAACATAACCTATATAGCTATAACTATGATAAAATAGATTTATGTTTTATTGAAGAATCGTAGGATTACTATTTTTTTCCCTTATTATACTCACAATTACCCTTTTATAACATAATAAAAGGAAAAACATACAAAAGCCTTTTTTAAAAACGTATATTCATGTTTTTTAAAGAAATAAATCTAAACAAGAAAACGGTATTAAAAAGTCAGCATTTTTATTAAATACCTACATGAAATGTCAGTCTGTTTCGGGTTCACAGTTTGGGTTATTCTCATTTTTTTCTATGTGTTCAACAGGTATGTCTAAACAGTCTTCTATATATTTCGTATGACCAAATATATTATGTAAAAGAAAAAGTAATTAAAAGCTATCCGAACCACAACATTTATTAAGTTGCTTTGCATGGTTTCATCAACTTGAATGGTTTATGTGAGGCATTCAAACCAGTAATGTAGTACGTTTTACAAAGAAAATGCATTATAAACACCACATTATTTTAAGGTTCTGGTATCTTTAGAATTTAGACATTTAAATGGTTCACAGCCAATCGTTTATCACTTAACCAGGATAAATGTGAGACAATTTACTTTACTACTAAACATAGATCAAACATATATTCTACGAATTGAAAATTCCTTGATATTAGGCTAGACACAAGATTAACATGGAAGCCGCAGATAGATAAATTAATCAAACACTTGTCTTCTGCTACTTATGCAATTAAACGTATCAGATTTATAACTGATAGTCTACTGGAATAACAACATACTATGGACTATCAAATCACATATCAACAATGTTTAACCAATATGGGGTAAGTAGGCCTATGTAGAAAAGGTGTTTGTCCTGCAGAAGAAGGCTGTTCGAGCAATTGTCTGTGTTTCACAAACTATCCACTGCAAACCTCTCTTCAGAGAGCTTATGATAAGTCCATTAGCCTAGACATATTCTGCAACAACTAAAGAGGGCTTTGAAAAAGCTGTTACACCTAATGACTAGGGGTGAGATTACAGAAGTCTCCACCCTTCATAACCATTTGCTGCACACCCCGCATTACATAGGACAAAAGCCACTTCAGTACAACACGTCACTGGTAATTATTTAACAAAATCAAAGTTATGTGTAGACATCTTTCTACTTTCGTATCTAAAGAGAAAATAAAGGACATTCTCCTTCAAGAAGCATTCTACAATGTCAATGACATAAATTAGCCCTGTGTTGACGTTATCATCACATTTTTGCTTGAATGTGCTATGGTGTAAACTGTATGTAAATTTTATTATTGATACAATAAATTTATTATTATAATAGAAACACTATCCTTCTTACTGCAGAAGTGTTATAATTAATCCTGCTTTTACACCCACAATACCTCATCTCATCAGGGAAGTCGCAGCAACTGTCATTATACATTTACATTCTTGGTAATTATCAATATAGTAAGTACTGCCTACACATGGTCTGTATATGGACGTTTCTTCAATTTGTATTTACCTGCGATTTTAAAAATTGCTTTCAATAATAGTAATTCCTAATAATTGAAGTTACGTTGGGGTTATCAAACAAAACTAGTTTACTTGTATTTCTACTATTTAATTTTTCTTTCACCCACGTTTAATTGCAATTGTTTGAAATCTTTATGGATTTTATTGTGTTATATATGTAGAATTTTTGCCTTCATACTGGTTGAAGTGAGGTATATCACTTCGTAAAAGTTAATTAGATACACACTTAAATGTACTCGGCTTTGACATTACTTATTTTATTATGGTTCAAGTTATTTTTATTTTATTCAAGCCTGACTCGTAACAACAACTGCCATGATGCAAGCCTGGATGAATAATCATCAATTATTGTTGAGGATAGTACATACCCAACAACTTATACAAACAAACTAATTCCTAACCAAGCAAAGATTTTTTTAAAGGTTTGTACTTTGAACCTTTTTCAGCTTGTACTGCAATATCATTGTCAATTATAAGATAAAATATATAAGAAATATGACATTTCTTCGTTACGTCGTCTTGCAATATGTATTTCAGAATAACATTTAACATCCACAATCACATCATCACTTATTTTTGGAATCTCATCTCCGAATAATCTCGACTGTTATATTATCTCTGGCAGGAAGTGCGGTTTGTTTTCATGTTTGGGTATTTATTACGTGTGCTACTTGTAGGTGTGTTTGTAGTGGTAATTTATCAGTTTTGCGATCGACATTTTTAGTTATCATTAGGCCGCGGACACGAGCGAGCCATGACTCATCGCCCATGGGCGCACTATTGAGATGTTGTATTTTTAAAGAAGTTTTAATTTTATTTATATAATTGGATAACAAGTGGCTGGTGATCTATAAAATACAAAATACCTTATTTGTTCATCTTCTCTTCTGTAAGACTTGTTCGTTTTGAATTACGTACATCCTTGTAGATAGAAAACGTCCTTTTTACATCGCAACTGGTACGTACGATCAAGTCATCGTTTCATAGATTGGCGCAAACGTTGAAATATTCCGGGTGTGTTTTGGATTGTCTCGCAGCCTGCAATGATGCGAGCCATGACTCATCGCCCATGGCCGCGCTATTGAAATGTATTTTTAAAGAGTTTTTAATTTTATTTATATAACTGGATAACAAGTGACTGGTGATCTATAAAATACAAAATACCTTATTATTTGTTCATGTTCTCTTCTGTAAGACTTATTCTCTTTGAATTAAGTACTTCCATGTAGATAGAAAACGTCCTTTCTACATCGCAACTGGTTATATGTGCGTACTGGAAATATTCTTTTATTTCAGCGTATTTAGCATACACAATTGCCGCAATGTTATTAAATCTGGATTTCTATTAAAATCTGCGTTTAACTTTTCCCGAAGGCCACATCCAAAGTCACTTGGAATACTTTTGAAATTATTAATAGCCACATCTAATGTGGTTAATCCATCTTTACTTTCTTATACGTAGTATAAGGAAGTATTGTGATGATGAAAACTTTCGACCTCGAGATTTTTGCAGATGTTCACGTTTTGAAGTCCCCTGATACCAAAAAAGTGGTTTTTAAAAAATGTCTCTCTGTGTGTGTCAGTGTGTGTGTGTGTGTGACAACGATAGCGGTCAAACCGCTATAGGTATCATTTCTAAATTTTGTATTTACGTGTATAATCTCCCTCTTGAGATCTGATTAGTTTTTCAGTAAAATCGGTAGACCGGAAGTAGCAGTTTACTTCAGCGAAAAAATCGAATTTTGCCAATATTTCGTCAACTACTATGTTTAAACAAATTTATAAAGAATTCATATATACTTAAAATTAAAATTGAGAATAACTTTATTTAAAAAGTTGTTCGAAATTCCTACCGGAAGTAGGTCTTTTACTCGTATCGAAAATCTGTTTTTTGCCAATATTTCGCAAGTCATGCTTTTTAGACAAGTATGTTACGGGTACAAAAGTATTTAAAACATAATTTTCAATATCTTTTGTATAACAAAAATGTCAAAATTCTGACCGGAAGTACCACCAGCGATTTGTTGCAAACATGTCGTAAGTTATGCATTCTATATATATTTATCAAGAGTACAAAAGTATTTAGAACTGGATTTGCAATATTTTTTGTATATGTAAAATTTCAAAATTCGGACCGGAAGCAGCACTTTTACTCTTAGCGAGTAGCACTTTTTTGATAATATGTTGCAAAGTATGCATTCTATAGGGATTTATTAAGGGAATAGAAGTACTTAGAATAGGATTTTAAATAATTTTTATATAAAAAGCTTTTAAAACTCTATAATTTGAGACGCCCATACGTATAAGAAAGTCGTGTGGTGGCCACACCTCATTTTTTAATTTGAGATTCGATTTTCAAAATATGTGATTAGTTTAGGCAAATTTCCAAAGTGTTCCTGAAGGAATAACAACTGATTTTTAAATTTGGGATTTGTGTTAGTTCCTTGTACTCAGAAATACTTCGAGCATCGTCATTTAAACATGTAACGAAATTTTGTAAACTATCGAAATTCTCTGCATAAAAACTATTTATGTGTATGTTTTAGCAAAGCTATGTGAAAACGTGCGATATTTGGGCATTCTGTAACGATATTTTACAGACTTTGTAATAAATTTCGGAATCACTGGCAATTCATTGTCATATTAGAAAAAGGAACATAAACAACGTTCTAGATCTAAATAAATGATAACTAAAAATTACGGGTATTATATGTTATCGAAACTAAATAACAGTAAGTATTTAGATATTTACATTATTTCTCTTGCGAAATATAAGGTAAATATAATAAGATTCTATTAATTGAGTTAGCAGACGGTTCTTGGTGGAACATTTTATTAATAACTATTTTAAATAAAATAAAAATAAAATAAAACTCATGAAAACTTTCCACAATTTTTATTTAGTCTTTGCGACACATGTTTCGGTATTGTTCATTCCATTATCGAGCGGGGAACTAACAGGTCAGTTTGTGTAGGGTTGTTATATATGTCGTTGTGTTTATTGCCTCTTTTTACATAAGTGTCTATTATGGGGGTATGTGTGTTTGAAAAGTCTTTGTGTGTTCGTTACTTTCTCTTTTCCTTGAATTGATTTTTTTTAATTTCTAATAATCTGTTAGAAATATTAGAAATTAAAAAATCAATTCAAGGAAAAGAGAAAGTAACGAACACACAAAGACTTTTCAAACACACATACCCCCATAATAGACACTTATGTAAAAAGAGGCAATAAACACAACGACATATATAACAACCCTACACAAACTGACCTGTTAGTTCCCCGCTCGATAATGGTATGAACAATACCGAAACATATGTCGCAAAGACTAAATAAAAATTGTGGAAAGTTTTCAAGAGTTTTATTTTATTTTTATTTTATTTAAAATAGTTATAAATATAATAAATTTTAAAAACCCCTCAGGCTACCTACGCCGATGTAGAAAGAATTTTACTCATAAATTCCTTATTTTATAGGCATTTTTTGCTCGCATTCTCGAGCACTTCTGGGGCGTAAACAGATGTTGCAGTTCACCATATGAATTAGTGCTATTCAGTAAGCGTGTGTTGTTTACATTATTTCTTTGCTCCGTTGTAACTTCGTCGTAGTTTAACTCGGTCATGTCCGCGCCCTGGTTATCATCTAAAAATGCGATGTTGTGCAGTTTTTGGGTGCTCAAATTACAACCGGAAAATTAAGGGAACTATAAATATTTTAGTTTCTTGAAAAATGGAATTAGCAAATAAATGGATAAGAGCGTGTCAGTCAAACGATAAGTGCAGTTTAAAATATAGCTCAGTGCTCTCAAATAATTTTAATTCAAATTTGTTATATTACAATTCCTTTCACATTGTTGTTTCTTATACGTAGTATAAGGAAGTATTGTGATGACGAAAATTTTCGGCCTCGAGATTTTTGCAGTTGTCCACGTTTTGAAGTCCCCTGATACCAAAAAAGTGGTTTTACAATAATGTCTCCGTGTCTCTCTGTGTGGTCACGATTACGATCAAACGGCTATAACTATCAATTCCAAATTTTGTATTTACTAGTATAATCTCCCTCTTGAGACCTGGTTAGATTTTCAGTAAAATCGGTAGACCCAAAGTAGTTTTTGCCAAGATTTTGAATAATTTTTGTATAAAAACATTCTTAAAATTCTGTAATTTGAAATGCTGATACGTATAAGAAAGTCGTGTGGTGACCACACGTCATTATTTTATTTTAGCGTGAATTTGTCCTATACATTTTGCCACTACTATTTTTGAAATTCGTCTGAAGCAGCATCTATTAGATTATGAACCAGAAAATATGCGCCAAGTAAAAAACAATACCAGTCCATACTTTGTTTACCATCCTCATCCGTAGAGATTTTGACGAAAATACAAAAAAAATAATTCTACAACATCGCCCTTTCTCGAATTTTCTTTTTGTCTGTTTTTTTGGAAGTTATTAAATATATATTTTTTATAGAATGAAATATAAAAAAAAGTAAAACGTTGTATCTTTTCTAAATACACTTAACTATATGTATACAATCAATGAAATTCATAATATATTGTATAGTTTTTGAAAAAACGGGAAATAAAATCAGCGCCATCTCTCCTTTACGAAACACATTACCTGGTCATAAAAACGTTGTTTGTACTCAGAGTGTGAATATTGCTTATAGCAATTTATGTATGTACCTATTTTTTTGTTAGAAATATATAATAATAATAATAATAATATTTATTACTACCAGAACAAGATATTACATTACATTACATTACATTACACTACATATGTACAATATTACAATGCATATATTTTGAGGTAGACGTCAAAGGTGTGAACTGTTTGTGTTGTATATGGAGTGTCTGAGAGTGTGTATGGGAGAAATGTGTAGCAGACTGTTGTCTAGGTGTTCGTGTATGTCGGTGGCCTGTTTAATGTGCCTTGGTTAAAGTTTCTTCGTATGTTTCTCGAACTCCTCGACTGTATAGAATCCATTTTGCAGGAGACATTCTTTGAGATGCTTCTTAAAAACATAGTACGGTTTGTCCATCCAATCCGTTGGTAGTCCATTTAGCAACTTTAGGTGTCTATGTTGGTTATCTGTAGTCGCTATCCTATGGCTGGGGATTTGAACCTGGTAGTCTGATCGTAGATTGTATTTTGTCAACATACTCTTTCTTTCTAATTTAGGGAGCTCAATTCTTGCTCTAAGTAGTTGTTTGTAAATGTACGCAGATGGTGAGGTCATTATCCTGTTCTTGATGAATAGTGGTTTACAATGTGTTTGTTGGCTTACTTGCTCCAGAGCTCGTATGGCCTTCTTCTGCATAACGAAAACGTCATGTGCATGAGCCGATTCACCCTATAATTCAATTCCGTAGGTCATTCGTGGAACAGCATATGGTATACTAAAGTCGCTGTTTCTTTATTCGTTATGGTTCTCATTCTTCTGATGGCGTACAGTGCACTTGACAGCCTCGTAGTTAGGTCATTGACGTGGTCCCTCCAGGTCAGTCTAGTATCGATAGTCATCCCCATAAGTTTTGCACATCCGGCATTTCCTGGTGTTGAGGCGCGTTTCGATGTTATAGGCAGATACACTCTTTTAGTCTCATTCAACGTTAGCTTGTTTTGGATGAACCATGCCTTGGCCCCTTCTTGCACCTTTTCTACCTCCTGTGCGATTTGTTGTTCATTGCTGCCCCTACATACGAAAGTTGTATCGTCTGCGTACTGTACAGTTTTCGTCGTGATGTTCTTCGAAAGGTCGTTCACATATAGGTAGAAGAGATTGGGCCCCAGAATTGATCCCTGTGGTATCCCATGGTAGATCTCCCGCATGTTACTTAATTCCCCGTCCAGGCTTACAGCTTGCTTCCTATTTGTTAGATAGGACTTGACAAGTTTCAGTATATTCCCTCTTAGGCCGTATCGTTCCATTTTTTGCAACAGAATATCCCTCTGGATACAGTCGAACGCCTTAGACAAGTCACACATTACCACCGTACAGTTGTCTCCCTCCTCTATAGCGTCCCATACGGAGTTTAGTACTGCGAGAATAGCATCTGTTGTTGTTCTCCCAGTTCGGAAGTCGAACTGGTTTTCCGATAATAGGTTGTTTTTTACCAGAAATGATACCAATCGTGAAAGTATGGCAGCTTCTAAAACCTTTGCAACAGCAGGCAATACTGCTATTGGTCTGTAATTTCCTGGGAGCATTGACTGCCCAGACTTATAAATAGGTGCGACCCTTGCCACTTTCAAGTTGGGTGGTACCACTCCTTCCTGAAAGAATGCATTTATTACGTCAGCCAAAGGTTCACCCAATGGTTGACAACATCTTTTGAGCATTTTTGTGTTCATACCGTATATATTGTAACAATACCTTTAATTAATAAAGATACAATTACACTCAGATAAATTTAATAATATTTATTTTTACTATGTATTTGAAACCTGTAATTATTCTCGTCAATATATAAAATTGAAATCTTCTATGTAATATTTATATCTATTTTCAAATTCTCTCAGGTATTTTTTATTTATGCCCTCACTAACTCAGTTCTTATTTAAAATATTTAAACTAATTATTTTATATGTTGCTAACTTCACTTGATTCATCAAAGCCAAACAGTTGCCTATATGTAACTTCTTCAATACATGTATATATCGTAGGATATTTACGTTTAATATTTCTTAACTTTATAAATCAAAGTTTACAAAACAGTCATTCTCAAGTGAATTATGATGTGTATTTCAACTCTATCTTCAAATAATACTTACTGTGAACTCAATCTCAAGGTATATATTAGCATATTATTCAAATAATACAAATAATCACTGACAGTTATTTTTCTATTTATAGGTTAAGGTTCTAAGCGTCATATCTGTTTCATCAATTTAATTCAAAAACCTTCTTTACATACCAAATAAAAACAAATGTATCAAAACTAATTGGTTTAATAAATCAGGCTAATTATAAAATAAATGGTAGTTCTCAACACAAATCCCAATAAAACATACATGGAAGTACCAAGCTTGTTTAAGAAAAATTCTTTTGAAAATTTATATATGCACGAAAATACACCTTTCGTGGATCGAAATATACGCAAGTAAGTATATTAATGATACTATTTTAAAAATACTGTATAGTTCTTGTTTGTAAATCAAATTCCCACACAATTTATTTAGTTTTAGTTTGCCATTCAGATTCTTTAATTTCTAAAATTATTCAAATGATGACACAAATTAATGTTATGAAAGGAGATTACAAAATATCTTTTCTTGATTATCAACACTGTTATAATGTACGATTATATAATAGTTTTCTAAATTTTGATATACTTTTTCAATTCGAAACTGATAAATTCAAATTATTTCAAATATTTATACGACCTGTCACCAATACTGAACTGGTATTCTTTCTTGTACTCCAAACGATTTTCTTTTTAGCTTGTAGAAGACATTTACTGGAATCAAAGATGTAGATCCTTTCCTTTTCCTAATTGTCTGGAATGCTCGGAATGTGGACTGTATAGACTGCTATCCTGTAATACCTTCAAATCTGCTATCAACTGGAATCTCGAACCGTCGAACGCTTGTGTGCTGTTCCTTGAAACCTGCCTTTCCACTAATTATATCTCCACTGGACTGGAATACCTGTGTTCGCTGCTATGTTGAAATTCTCGAATCCTTCAAGTCCTGAACTGAAATACTTGTACAACTTCTGGAACTCCACCAACTCTCCAATGCAATAATTCTTTCGCCGAATATGGAATAATCTTCTTTGATGTTTACCAATGCAGTAAGTTTATTTTTAAATTGTAATTATGTATTTATTCGCTTTCTTCTCAAGTTTAAATATTCTTCAATTATTTCTTTATTCGTAACCAAAATCCTTTCTTCTTATATTTTTTTAATTATATTTGTATGATGATAAATGGTACTATTCTTGAAAATGTTGAAATCACCTAACAAATATCTGCTTTCTTTTCCACTATATCGTAATCACTTCTTTTACACTTTTATACAATGATGAATCTTTTTATTATGTGTTTTTCGGAAGAAAAACTTCGTTTTCCCGAAAACACATCTACTGCTTTCTCAAATTATTTTAGCAATCTTTTTTATTTATCCCTCATATCCCTGGCAATAATTCCTTAATTTTTATAATATCCAATCATATTTGTCCACACATTGTGATAATCCAAAACATGTTTTATTTGTAATTGAATATTCAAAATACCTTTTTGTAATTCCAAAAATTTATCAATTTAATTCTTTACTTTATTTTTTACAACCTTTAACACACTTCAGCAAACCAAATACTCAATACTATAACGATATTATTTAAATGTCAAAATCTGACACTTCTTACATTTGAATTTAAGCGCGTAACTATACATCATTTTTTAACCTTTATGATTCAAAATCCATACTAATAATCTCTATTTTTCAAAAGTGTTAATTAAACAAGCTTTTACAAATAATATTACATATAAAAATACATCAAGTAACATTTAAAATTCTACTTTCAGAAATGGGTAAAATTAATGCAACAAAGAAACCTGATAGGCAACCAACCACTCGATGCAAGACAACTTCAACCTACCCTGATATGCAACCAACTTTGCACGATTCACAAAAAACCATAGGAAAATATCCATTTAATATTCTCACAATTATTTTAAGTATAATTCAAATATTCCCACATCTATTTATTTAATTATAGTTTGGTCTATAAAAAAATACCAACTTTCATTTTTTTAATACTCACTTCAAAAACATATACAGTATATTTTATTAACACTAGTACTTCCCACATATCATTACTCATTCATGTTGGTGAACTACCACATATGCCCCTTTTTTAATAAATCTAAATTTCTATAGAATATATAAATTTATATTTATTCAACAATCTGAACTAAAATGATGTAATTCAATTTGTACTACTTCTGTAGCATAACAATATATTCTCATATAAACACATATATATTTCTTAATATTTGGTATATAAGATAATACTTTATCTCACTGTATCTATTTTAATTTTTAAATCTCAATTATCTACAACAAACCATTTTAACTAAACTTATTTTCATAAATATACTAATTTATACTATAATATTCAAAATTTACATCTTTATCCATTTGTATTCATAAAAATGCCATAAAATGTATCTTTTAACATTTCTATGCTTTCTATATAAGTAACTTTATTCCTTTTCTTATCCTATCTTATACCTTCTTTGTATTATCCTATTCATGATTTTAAACCTTCTAAAAATTCGTATCAATATTTTAATCGAAACTACTTTTAACATTTACTGGTGATTACTTTTAAGTTGTATCTGTTATTTCTTCAGATATTTAATAGCCTCTACAAAATATGCTTTACATATGCTCACTTATTCTTTATTATTTTATTTTATATAAACTGTTCCTAGCTGAACAAAATCCCTATACCTATAATAGACATTTTCGTCTACCTTTTAAAACTTTCACTTTTGGAAAGTACACAAATTACATTTTCGTTTTTTAAGGCGTACGTGACCTACATATTTCTTTTATACATTATCATTCTATATATTTATTATCATTTTGGGTTTTATTTACCCTTTCATACATAATCTCTATAAATTATTCTATATATTTTATATATTTCCCTTTTATTATTTATTATACATAGCAAGCATTCATTATTATCTTTTCTAAACATATTTCATTTTAAAGGCTTCTTCTATTTGTATGTCACATATTTTTTTTTATAACTCTTAATGACTTTAATATTTCTTGACCATTAAATGCTTTTATTACTCCGATAAATATCCTTTAAATTTTTTTTTTTTTATAAGGTTCCTTCTTATTCTTCTTTCATATATCTATTTTATACATTTCTTCACATTTTTATACTCGTATACTTTTTACTAACTGTAAAGTTACTTATATACTCCTCTATTATTTATATTTACAAATTTTATAATGTAAGGAATGAGGAAAATAAATTAAATATTACTAATTTCTTCATACTAACTAATATTTTCAGCTCTTCTTCGTCTAAATAATTCTATCCTGATTCAATTAATTTAGAGCAAGGAAATAAAATACATAAACCTTTGTTAGATCATTTTGGCTAAAATTTCTTACATGATTAACTCAATCATAAAAAAAAAAATTAAATGCACATATTTATATCCCGCTTCTTTATGACATACTTTTATAGAAACAAAATACATTAACCATGCCCCTAAATTTTGGTTCTATTAATTTTTATGTAGCTCTGGTGGGTGGTAGCGCTATTTACCAACGGTTGTCGCCCTATGAATTCAACCGCCATGCCCCTAAATTTTGGGCTTTATTATATATAGTGTAGCTCTGATGGGTGGTAGCGCTATTTACCAACGGTTACTGGCCCTTCAGTACCGCCATGCCCTTAAATTTTTTTAATAATCTAGTTTTAATCGCACCCTATTTTGTAATATGTCCAATGTTACTACTTGAATCAAATTTTCTATATAACATGGATCATTTTCTTCCATAATATAAGTGATCTCGTTCATCATACTTCCAACCTTGTTGAAAAATATCATAATACCAGCACTGCTTAATATCAATATGTCTGTACCGTCCTGAAATTCAAAATCATGTCCTAATAATTTTCTGACATCTATATTCAAAATCACTGTAAAATAATACACCTTCCTTTGTAAATCTCTATCCAAATAAACTCGTTTTCTCTCAACTAAGTTATTCCCATTTGCCGTTCCTTTAAATTGACTACAAATTTTACCTTCTGCATTTCCTATAACACTTCTTATATGTGTTGGTATTTTACTATGTTTAACTTTACAATCCCTTCCAGTATACTTTACGACTCCTGTAACTATTCCTGTAGTATACCTGGACAAATATAAATCTAAAATACTATCATCTTCTTCTCCTAATAAAAATGTGTCCAAATATAATCTTAAAATTTTTCTATTGGAATCTAAGTATTTTGTTTTCTTTGTTAATGAAAAAATTTTATTCGTTTTCTTACTTTCAGCTGTGTTTTGTTTAACTTCAATGCAGTTTAGAACATCCTTCTCAACATTTCCTATTACTTCTTCTTTTTCCATTTCCAATATTCCCTTAACCTCGGCTGTATCTTGTTTGTCTTTCACGCAAACTTGTGTTACTGGTATTATTTCTTCTGGATTACTCACCAAAGATCTTTTAAATTCTTCAATATCCTTTTTATATTCTTCTCTAGTATCAATGCTCGCCTTAATCAATTTATCCAATTTTTCTCCTAATTCTTTTTTATCCTCTTCTCTATTTTTCTTAGCTTCCTCGCTCGTCTTGTCTAATTTACCACTCAATACTTCCATACTCTTTTTATCCTCATCCCTATTTTTCTTATTCTCTTCACTAGCCTTGTCAAATTTACCACTTAAATCTTCGTTCATCTGTTTTAACATTTGTAAAATTGATCCAAAATCTATTACTGGTGTCGACATTTCTATTTTCGAAGTCTCTCCTTGAATTTCCACCTTATCACCTCTATCCTGTGTTTCCCCTGTCAGTTGAATACCTTCCTGAACTTGTAATACAAATTCTCCTCCCTCTGGTACATTCACATCCTGACCTACCTCCTCTTCACTATCGCTAGACGATTCAGATCTATTTAATCCAAAATTACTCTTAGATCTGGTATTCATTTTAAATAATTATAATACACAATTCCTTATACCTTGATATACTTTAAACTGATTTTATTACCTTTGTAAAATGTATACTAATGTTACCGCTATTATTATAATTAATAAAATATTTGAAATATGTTGTTGCGAGTCTTATTTTAATCGCTCCACGTTGGGCACGCCATAAAATGTAACAATACCTTTAATTAATAAAGATACAATTACACTCAGATAAATTTAATAATATTTATTTTTACTATGTATTTGAAACCTGTAATTATTCTCGTCAATATATAAAATTGAAATCTTCTATGTAATATTTATATCTATTTTCAAATTCTCTCAGGTATTTTTTATTTATGCCCTCACTAACTCAGTTCTTATTTAAAATATTTAAACTAATTATTTTATATGTTGCTAACTTCACTTGATTCATCAAAGCCAAACAGTTGCCTATATGTAACTTCTTCAATACATGTATATATCGTAGGATATTTACGTTTAATATTTCTTAACTTTATAAATCAAAGTTTACAAAACAGTCATTCTCAAGTGAATTATGATGTGTATTTCAACTCTATCTTCAAATAATACTTACTGTGAACTCAATCTCAAGGTATATATTAGCATATTATTCAAATAATACAAATAATCACTGACAGTTATTTTTCTATTTATAGGTTAAGGTTCTAAGCGTCATATCTGTTTCATCAATTTAATTCAAAAACCTTCTTTACATACCAAATAAAAACAAATGTATCAAAACTAATTGGTTTAATAAATCAGGCTAATTATAAAATAAATGGTAGTTCTCAACACAAATCCCAATAAAACATACATGGAAGTACCAAGCTTGTTTAAGAAAAATTCTTTTGAAAATTTATATATGCACGAAAATACACCTTTCGTGGATCGAAATATACGCAAGTAAGTATATTAATGATACTATTTTAAAAATACTGTATAGTTCTTGTTTGTAAATCAAATTCCCACACAATTTATTTAGTTTTAGTTTGCCATTCAGATTCTTTAATTTCTAAAATTATTCAAATGATGACACAAATTAATGTTATGAAAGGAGATTACAAAATATCTTTTCTTGATTATCAACACTGTTATAATGTACGATTATATAATAGTTTTCTAAATTTTGATATACTTTTTCAATTCGAAACTGATAAATTCAAATTATTTCAAATATTTATACGACCTGTCACCAATACTGAACTGGTATTCTTTCTTGTACTCCAAACGATTTTCTTTTTAGCTTGTAGAAGACATTTACTGGAATCAAAGATGTAGATCCTTTCCTTTTCCTAATTGTCTGGAATGCTCGGAATGTGGACTGTATAGACTGCTATCCTGTAATACCTTCAAATCTGCTATCAACTGGAATCTCGAACCGTCGAACGCTTGTGTGCTGTTCCTTGAAACCTGCCTTTCCACTAATTATATCTCCACTGGACTGGAATACCTGTGTTCGCTGCTATGTTGAAATTCTCGAATCCTTCAAGTCCTGAACTGAAATACTTGTACAACTTCTGGAACTCCACCAACTCTCCAATGCAATAATTCTTTCGCCGAATATGGAATAATCTTCTTTGATGTTTACCAATGCAGTAAGTTTATTTTTAAATTGTAATTATGTATTTATTCGCTTTCTTCTCAAGTTTAAATATTCTTCAATTATTTCTTTATTCGTAACCAAAATCCTTTCTTCTTATATTTTTTTAATTATATTTGTATGATGATAAATGGTACTATTCTTGAAAATGTTGAAATCACCTAACAAATATCTGCTTTCTTTTCCACTATATCGTAATCACTTCTTTTACACTTTTATACAATGATGAATCTTTTTATTATGTGTTTTTCGGAAGAAAAACTTCGTTTTCCCGAAAACACATCTACTGCTTTCTCAAATTATTTTAGCAATCTTTTTTATTTATCCCTCATATCCCTGGCAATAATTCCTTAATTTTTATAATATCCAATCATATTTGTCCACACATTGTGATAATCCAAAACATGTTTTATTTGTAATTGAATATTCAAAATACCTTTTTGTAATTCCAAAAATTTATCAATTTAATTCTTTACTTTATTTTTTACAACCTTTAACACACTTCAGCAAACCAAATACTCAATACTATAACGATATTATTTAAATGTCAAAATCTGACACTTCTTACATTTGAATTTAAGCGCGTAACTATACATCATTTTTTAACCTTTATGATTCAAAATCCATACTAATAATCTCTATTTTTCAAAAGTGTTAATTAAACAAGCTTTTACAAATAATATTACATATAAAAATACATCAAGTAACATTTAAAATTCTACTTTCAGAAATGGGTAAAATTAATGCAACAAAGAAACCTGATAGGCAACCAACCACTCGATGCAAGACAACTTCAACCTACCCTGATATGCAACCAACTTTGCACGATTCACAAAAAACCATAGGAAAATATCCATTTAATATTCTCACAATTATTTTAAGTATAATTCAAATATTCCCACATCTATTTATTTAATTATAGTTTGGTCTATAAAAAAATACCAACTTTCATTTTTTTAATACTCACTTCAAAAACATATACAGTATATTTTATTAACACTAGTACTTCCCACATATCATTACTCATTCATGTTGGTGAACTACCACAATATATAGGGAGTCTTTTGGTTTGAGATTTTTAATTATCTGTTGTACTTCAGCTGTTGTTACCGGTGCAAGAAAGCAAGAATTTTTGTGGGTTCAATGTTACTGATGTCAAAGGTCGAGTTATTCCGGCTATATCTCGCAGAAGACCATCTGCCACGCCACAAAAGTAATCGTTTAGAGCATATACAGATACACTCTTTTAGTCTCATTCAACGTTAGCTTGTTTTGGATGAACCATGCCTTGGTCCCTTCTTGCACCTTTTCTACCTCCTGTGCGATTTGTTGTTCATTGCTGCCCCTACATACGAAAGTTGTATCGTCTGCGTACTGTACAGTTTTCGTCGTGATGTTCGTCGATCTGTTTATGGAGCAAGTTTCTCTATTTATAATTTGCCATGTGATTTTCTGGGTATTTTCGGATGAGTGTATTAATTGTAAGTAATTGTTCCGTTTTTCTTCTCATGCTTTTTGTAAATAGAACTCCTTATAGTTTTTAAGTATTCTTTTTATATCATCACCTCGCAAGAGGTTGTATGCTTCCTGAATGAGCGCCATGGTTTCTTTTATTTGTCTGAGTTCATTCGAAATATAAACAGGTTTAATTTTCGTTGAAGTTCCAGCTAGTTTCTTCCTAAGAGGGAATGCGATATCCACACTTTCAATTAGTTTGTTGAAGAAAAATTCAAATTTTTTGTTTGTATCTTGTATGTGGAGGGAATCTGTCCATGTCTGCCCTTTGATTATTTCTTCGAAGTTTTGGTAGTTCCTTTGTGAGAGGATTCTGCTTTTTGTATAGATAGGCTGTGGTTGGTTATTGTTACAGCTAGCGATGAAGTTAATTACCTTATGATCCGATATTGGTGTTTCTATAGTATAGGCTTTGTATATTCCTGTGTTTGTGAATACATTGTCTAATGTACTTTTCGATTCTCCCTGAATTCTCGTATGTTCATAGACTGTGCGTGCTAATCCGAAAGATTGTAGTGTGTTTATTAGATCACGCGAATTCCTACTTTTGATTGACATATCTATGTTGAAATCGCCGCCGACGACTAGTTTTGCATTGTTTTTACGATGGTGTATTACATTTGTGAGCATTTCTTGCATTATTTCTAAAAAAAGTTGAATGTCCTTTTCTGGTGAGCGGTAGCTGCATATTATAACCATGTTTTCCCTGCTCAAGTAAATTCCGCTATTTTCTCTCTCGAGAAGTTCGATACTTGCTCAATCCTTTGATATTGTATCTCCTTTCTAACGTATATACATACCCCTTCGTGCTTGTACTGTCTTCTAGTAAAATATGCACCTAGAGTGTAATCTCTGATATTATATGTTTGAAGATTGTGTATATTGAACCAGTGCTCTGCAACACACAGGATATTTGTTTTTCCCTCGTGAACCATTAACTCAACAGCTTCGATTTTATTGGTCAAGCACTGAGCATTGATGTATGTAATTTTTAACTTAAAATATTCTGATTGTTTAGTTGAGATAGCATTTATTTTATTCCTACCTTTTTTGAGCTCCACATCGTTCTCTCTGCAATCTATCTTGGGTTGTTGGGAGTATGTAATTTGTGAAAATTTACATCTGCACTATTTGGATCTACCTTGTTGATTCTATTTCGGAATATAAATTTTCAGTATTGATACTGTTATTAAATCAAAACATTTTTTTTCTTTTCCTGGCAAATAGCGGCCATAAAAAAACATGAATAAAACTACATTTTCTGGAGTGTTTCGACATTTATTATCCTGTGCCTTTTTCAGGTTATTTCACCCATTAATAAGAACAAAAGAAATTAATCTATTATGTTAATAAATATAAAAAACTAAGACTATACAATTTTAGTTGGAATATTTTGTTTTGGATGGAAATTATGCATGATGAACAATTACTATATAAGCATTTAATAAAAATCTTTTTTACTTTGTATCCATTCAGTTACCTTTTTTTAATAATTTGACACATGCGCATAGGAGCGCATTTTAAAAGGCTTTTGAGTAGTAATTTTGATCATTATTGACATAAAATAATCAACTTTAACAAAATATGAATTTGAAATTACAGGATATTAATGCTATTTCATCAATAAGAGCCTCTAGTTTTGGTCATATATTAAAAGCAAACCTTCAAAATATGGCATGAAAGTAAAGTGTTGTAGAAACACACTAATAAATATAGTTACTTTTTCCGCCCTGGTAAGAGTGAACCCAATCCTAGGAAACTTTTAGTGCCAGCACGCAATGTATACTAAAGTGTGAGAAAGATAGTAACGCCTCAGGAGATAATTATTTACTTCTGTAAAGTTCAGAGATGAATTTAACAAATTAGGCACATATGTTGGAACTCTACGTTAATACAAGGGATGAAACCATCAACTACAACCTAAGAATTCATCAGCTAACTCCTTAAGTTTGAGCTTACACGTGACAAAACATTAGTATTATATGTGCCCAAAAAGTATAGGATAGTTTTGTTGGTGTCTTCTATGCATCATGATAACATTAAAGAAAATGGATAACTTGCAAAAACTAATTTTTACAATGAAAGCAATGGGGCTATTGAGCTAATGTATCTGGTTCTGACTCGTGTTTATTATGGAATATTATTTTATTGGTTTTTGAGTCATTCTGTAAAAGCTTATTTCCTTGAAACCAGTTCCGAGCTTCCCGCATTATCCTCACAGATTCGCGGCATAAAGTATTTTCATCACAGCTGTTGACCAGAAACGAGGTATCGTCAGCAGTAAATAGAACAAGTTGTTTCTAGTACGTCAGTGATAATGTTAATAATAATAATAATCAAGAGTAAGAATATTGCTAACCAATGTGTTTTTATAATTAATTGCTGTAATACTTTTCTGATCTTCCTGTTGCAATTAAAATAATTTTAATTTTAAAGCATTTAATGGAAAAACGATATAGCACTGTTAGTAAGGATACTGCTGTACAATTGTCTTTGCTAGTAAATAATATCCTTTATTGTCTGTAGTAAACCTAACTGGAACACATTTATTTAATACATTCATGAATGTTTAAATAAACTTCAAAAGTTCAATTCTCTCTGAAATTCTTACCTTTATTGTATTTGTATTCAATTATTAACAGCAGACAAGTTCATACAAATATAAAATAATCATGATATTCTGCTTTTTAATAGTACTTAAGCAAACTTATTATCACATTAAGAGTTACATATTATAGTGCCAAAATCAATATTGCAAATTATGCAACGTTTCCAATTTGACGCCATTTGAATATGGTGGCGTATATCGGTTGCGAGAGCGACTCGACTATATTCTTTGTATGCTTAAAATTGCTTCAAATCAAGCAGATTATACACTGCTCAAAAAAGTTAGGGGAACACGTTTCTTCAAAACCTGTAACTTTTTAAATAAGAGGTCAAAGAAAATCAAATTTGGTATACTTCAACGGCATATATTTAACTAAAGAAAATTACAAAAACAATTTTACAACTTTTAGTTACTTCTAACTTACACTTAAAAATGTAAATCAATAACGCAAAACAAAATGGAAACAACTGTCATAGTATCGATGAGAGTAAGGTTTTCTGTGGATTGGTGAGGTTTAATATCGTGTATGTCCTCTCGGAGCACGAACCACTTCCTCACACCTACCTGCGTGGCACGCTTCGCACTAGTCCGCGAACATATTCTTGAGAATACGTCGGTCAAGCAGATCCCACACCTGCATAGTTGCCAGATCTATCGAATTTTCGGTAGATCTACCGAATTTCGATTCAATCTACCGTCTACCGATTTGAACTTGTATTCTACCGAAAAGTTACAAGCATGAATAAAAAATGAAATAAAAAAACAAAAAACGCTGTTTACATTATTTCAAACATTGATTCCTTTTCTTGAGTAATTAAATAGGTTCCTGTAATAATCGTGTCATAAGATTTGTCTCCTCTGTGAACAAAAAGCAAAGGCGGGATGCACAGCAAGTGGTTTTATTAAGCGGTGCCCTCTTATTAACAATAGCGGAACTAACTACATCTGTATGCTGTAATAAGGCGAGGGACTTTTTTTTAAATTTCAATCACAAAAATTAGTGAATCCCCGAAAAAATACGTCATCCCAGGTTATAAATAGGAGTCGGGGTATTTTTTGCGTCATATTCAGTTGTGACCACTGTGCATGTTAAAGTTATTTAAAAAAAAAATTCAAAACTGAGTGATAGTGATAGCGGTCGTGAAGGCAGTAGCACTTGCGCATTAAAGGTAAAAAATTTGGTCGACATTATAAGGAAAATTGGGAAGAATAGCCCAATTTCAAAGGTTGGCTAACCAAAAGTCGCAAAGGTAGAGACTACGCTAGATGTAAATCTTGTAACAAAGACATTAATATAACAAGTGGGAAGGATGCACTTCTCAAACACGCAATTGGAAAATTCCATCTCGAAAAAATAAAATTAATGTCTACTCAAAGAACGCTATAACAATTTGCAACAGCGGGATTCTCTCAAATTCAATTAGAGAATAAAATTAAAGAAGGTAAGTTTAATACAATGATAGACGAACTAGATTTTTGTGTTTTTTTTTCGCAGGGGAAATACGATTAAGTGCATTTATCTCCGAACACAACATTCCCTTTGCCGCAATGGATCATTTACCAAAATTATTGACCACCATTTGTGAAGACTCCAAAATCGCCAAAGGGATGACTTGTGGGAGAACAAAGACCACATCTATCGTAAGAAATGTATTAGGACAAAACAGTTTTGAAGACTTAATGTGCGCACCTTCGCCGAAACAAATTTTCAGAGTCAACTGATAGAAGTACCACAAAACATCTATGTTTAGTCGTAAGACATTTAACAAATAAGGGCATCAAAGATGATTTTTTTAGTTTGATACCACTTTCCGCTGCAGACGCTAATACACTATACAGTCACTTTGTGAATATTTTCGAAAAATTTGGCATATCATTAAAAAATAATTTAGTAGGATTTGCGGCGGATGGTGCGAACGTTATGATGGGGGAGCACCATTCTGTTGAGTCTTCTAAAAAGAGACATTTCCCATTTATTTGCAATGAAGTGTATATGCCACTCATTTCATTTGTGTGCTTCCTATGCATGTTTGAAATTACCGCGATTCAAAGAAGACTTGACTCGGGACATTTATAATTATTTTGGATCTAGTCCAAAAAGGATAATTGAATTTAAAGAATTGCAACTGTTCTGTGACGTTAAATTACATAAGATTTTGCAACCCTCTCAAAAGAGATGGTTGTCTGTAGGCTTTGTGGTATCTAGAATTTTAGCACAATTTGGAACTTTACAATTATTTTTCACGGACGCGGTAAACAACAGAGAGGTGTTGGCTGCTGAAAATATATTAAATGATCCGACTACCAAATTGTTTTTACAATTTTTAGATTTTATATTGCCCATTTTCAATAATTTGAACCGCGATATGCAAGCTGAAAAACCAAAACTTCATTTATTGTACCGTAATATTTGTAACATCGTGAGAACCATTTTTGATTGTTTTATTAAACGCTCATATTTGTTAGCTACACCTCTTGAAA
This sequence comes from Amphimallon solstitiale, assembly GCA_963170755.1. NCBI lineage: Eukaryota > Metazoa > Arthropoda > Insecta > Coleoptera > Scarabaeidae > Amphimallon > Amphimallon solstitiale. Next base: position 36,112,958 of record OY720685.1, on the reverse strand, counting down.
ATGTAGAATATAATAATCCAAGAAACTATCCTGGTGCAAAGTATGACTTCCCTTAATTTATATAAAAGTAAAGAGTAGATAAGCTATGTCTAGTATTATACTTTGTACCTAGTGTGTTTATTCGTTTTGTTTAATAAACATTATAATATAGCTTAGTTTTGTTTGTAAATATTTTTGGCCCGTGAAAAATTTGATTTTTTGTGGAAATGGAATAAAATTTTAAATTTACCGAATTTTGACGGAATCTACCGAAAAGTCACGAGCTGATCTACAGAAAATCATTCTGACGCATCTGGCAACACTGCACACCTGTTCCATAGAAATCAGGTCAGGATTTAACGCCGGCCATTCCATAACCTGAATTCCACGTTCTTGTACAAAATTTCTGGAGATGCCGGTGGTATGTTGCTTTGCATTAGGAAAAAAATGTGACCGACGCTATATGCAGCAGGCACCACATGGTCCCCCAAAACTTTTTCGATGTAAGTCATTGCACATAGTCTATTAGGAACCACAAGATCAATTCTGCTGTCTACACCGATTCCAGCCCAAACCATCACAGATCCAAGATCTATCCACTTCCTGTATAGCAGCGGCTGAGTAGCGTTTACCAGGACGTCTATATCCACGTACTCTACCGTCGAAATGAGTTAAACGAAATCTGGACTCGTCTGTAAACAGTACGGGCGTCCAGAGACGAAGTTGCCAATCTCTGTGATCCAGAGCAAACCTCATTCGCGCTGCTTTCTGATGCTGCGTAAGGCGTGGTGCGCGGACAGGTTTTATTTGTTTTAAAATTCGCTTCTTTTAATCTGTTTTTAACAGCAAGAAATCGAACTTGATTCTGAGTAGTTTTTCGATTTCGACCTTGTAATGCTGGATGTTGGTGTGCTCCTTAAGGTCTGCTTGGTACTTCGTCCTGTATTTGCACTGCCCACATTTAAATTCGAATTCCTTTAATGTTTAGCTTTTATATGATTTTTTAATTGATTTTTGCTTTTTGTTCTAAATTCACAAGAATCATATTTAAAATCAAATTCCTTCGTGTTTCGTTTATATATGTACTTCTAAATTTCTTTTGATGTTTGTTCTATATTCACAAGAGTCACATTTAAAATCAAATTTCTTCGTGTGTTTCGTTTTTATATGTACTTCTAATTGTTTTTTGTTGTTTGTTCTAAATTCACAAGAATCACATTTAAAATTAAATTCCTTCGTGTGTTTTGTTTTTATATGTACTTCTAAATAATATTTGTTGTTTGTTCTAAATTGACAAGAATCACATTTAAAATCAAATTCCTTCGTGTGTTTCGTTTTTATATGTACTTCTAAGTGTTTTTTGTTGTTTGTTCTAAATTCACAAGAATCACATTTAAAATTAAATTTCTTCGTGTGTTTTGTTTTTATATGTACTTCTAAATAATATTTGTTGTTTGTTCTAAATTGACAAGAATCACATTTAAAATCAAATTCCTTCGTGTGTTTTGTTTTTATATGTACTTCTAAATAATATTTGTTGTTTGTTCTAAATTGACAAGAATCACATTTAAAATCAAATTCCTTCGTGTGTTTCGTTTTTATATGTACTTCTAAATAATATTTGTTGTTTGTTCTAAATTCACAAGAGTCACATTTAAAAACAAACTCCTTCGTGTGTTTCGTTTTTATATGTACTTCCAAATCATTTTTTAGGTTTGTTCTATATTCACAAGAGTCACATTTAAAATCAAATTCCTTCGTGTGTTTCGTTTTTATATGTACTTCTAAATGATTTTTTAAGTTCGTTCTAAATCCACAAGAATCACATTTAAAATCAAATTCCTTCGTGTGTTTCGTTTTTATATGTACTTCTAAGTGTTTTTTGTTGTTTGTTCTAAATTCACAAGAATCACATTTAAAATCAAATTCCTTCCTGTGTTTCGTTTTTATATGTACTTCTAAACTACATTTGTAGTTTGTTCTAAATTCACAAAAGTCACATTTATAATCAAATTGCCTCAAATGATGAGTTTTTATATGTGTTTTTATAAATCGTTTGTATTTTGTGCGAAACACACACAGCGAACACTTAAATATTTTCTTTTGATCTTGCGACATCGATTGTTCTACTTCTTCTATATGTATATTCGCATACCTAGTCATAGTATGCTCTTGATCGTTCTTTCCTCCCACATAAGCGTGAGTATTTTCCACGTGCAGCCTGAGGGATTCTTTATTTTTGAAACGTCCGCTACAAACCCCACATTTATACATTTTAACTTTGTAATGCTGGTTGTTGGTGTGCTCCTTTAGATCTGCTTGGTACTTGGTCCTGTACTTGCACCGCCTACATTTATAGATTTCACGGATGCATCTCCTACGTCCATTCAACGCTGCTGTTGTCTGCTTGGTCGATGGTGTAGTTGGTAGAATGCACTCTCTGAAAATAAATAAATACAGCTAATCTTATGCTAAACATCAATTTAAGGCAGTTAATTTCACCACCATATAGATACATAGTTCCCACCAGAAGTGAGGGTTCACATTTATTCTCACCACTTATTATTAATAATAATATTTATTAGTTCTTGTGGCCACATTGTAACGTAGAACACGAAATATTGCAATAGTAGTAGAAGGTCTTCACACTAGATGTCGTTAGATAAACAAGGACATACATGAATACAATCAAACAAAACTACTTATTCTATATATAGAAATCCTTGCTCTGATGTAGGTTAAAACGATATAGTTAATATAAAAGGGAAATCGTTGGAACAATAGAGATCACTAAGTATTAATCATTATCATTATGACTATCAGCAAATACTTTTTCAAAGACAGCTAGAATTCAATTGCATTTGGAATGTTTTTTGCCTGTTGTTGTTTATCAAACAAATTTATAACATATAAAACTGCAAAACAAATGGCAGTACTTGTCTTATGATGTGATGGATAGTTTCTTGTAAACCTACTGTTAAGCGTGTTCTACATGCTCCTAGAATAATCCTAGTTTCATCTTATTTCCATCCTTATTTCCTATTCTAAAGTCTTAAAGAGCAGCCTACGCGATACCCTGTGGTTCCTATTAAGTATAGATCTTATTGCTTTTTTTCTTTCTGTATATTAAGACTTAATCAATGTGCACAGAGTCCGCTCCATCCCGCCCCAACACACAAAATAATACGAAATATTAAGAAACATCGCGTAGCATGCAGTTAACAGCGTACATTGATTCACCTTTCATTTTAGTTGTTTCAACAAGAACACGCGCGCAAGACCACAAGCGTTTGGCGTATCATCTATACAGAGCTCCTCCAGAGACAATCTCGAGCCACAAGTTAAACCCAGTCACTTGAGTCGAGTGCAGAAGTCCCATTGAGCTGTTCAAAAAAAACGTCAGTATCTCCATCTTCCCGGCATTCAAACACAACCTAAGGTTAATGAAATAGTTCAGAGCCAGACACATCGACTCACTAATAACAAAGAATATTACCCTTACGGTAAAGAAGCGACACTCCATAAGAAAACTCAGTTTACTTTTCAACGACCTTCGGCCATTTTGAAACTACTAATTCAGTGGCGCGCCTTTCAGTCCATTGGCGTAGAACTGCCGAATATTGCCAAAATAAATTATTATCATATTTAAACAGTAGTTATTCGGCAATTATTATACGTGGATATCCAAATAATACTTTTGTAAATATTTTGTTTGGAATGTTTTGAAGAGGACAATTAGGAGACAAAATTTACAAGTAATAAACAGAATTCTTTAATAATATAATTCATAAACAAACATATATATTTAACACCAATTATATATAACAATAAAATAATTTGATATAAAAATAACTACTACAAACTAGAAATAGTAATTATTTTTGTCGACTTCCCAGGTGTTCTTTTAAAATCTGCATTAGCTCTTTTGAGAGTATAAAAAAATTTTAACCTACAAAATAATTTCATTAAGTACAACCTGGGGAAGTCTTCACATGGCATTCAAAAAGGAATTTGTTCAAGCACTTTAATGAAATTTAATCCAACATTATCTGTAATTGTAAAGCTTTAAAAATGTTGCACCAAACACAATTTCTCTGATATACTCTACAAAATCCAAGGTAGGTATACATAAATTGCAAAATGTTGATTTTTCTTTGGTTTCCTAGGCATTTAAATGGCACATAATTATGCTTGCACTTAATTCCTTAATGTACCTATCATATTGTGAACATTTATTACATGTATGTTTATCCAAAACACTTTTTCATAAAATATCCGCAAACATAATTTAATTTTCAGTTCAAACCTTAACTTTCTTTTTCGGGGTGTACTGAAAGACAACTTTTTATGTGTTTGAGTAGCCACAGGACTTCCTCTTGTAGTTACTCTATAAATAAAAAAGGATACAATTATTGTATGAAGGATAAGTTTGATCTTAAACTTACAGTGAACTAGACCAGAATGAGCAAGGTAGGTCTCAGGATTTGCTTCCTCTGTTAGTCTATTAACAAAAAAAATGCAATTCGATGAATAGTGAGTCTTCATTTTAAACTTACAATGGGCGGACATTTTCATCTGCTGGTAAGTACTGTGTTGGTTTTGCATGGCATTGTAGTCGATTCTTCAAATCATTCAGAAACATATGTGCTTCAAAATGTTTCGTGCATACTCTTGTTTGTTTTAAAAACTATTCGTCTTCCCTATTAAATCTGGACGACTGCAGGTTTGAATCCATTCAAAACGCCTGATAAAAAGAAAAATATTGTAATAAACTTTAAGTAGGTATGTACATTAGTGCAATTCTTTGTACGAAAAAACTAATTCCATAATTTCCAAAAGAATATTACAAAAAAGATATTAATGTTTATCTGTTTATATCTCCCGGAAAGTAAAAAAAGCTTACATTTTCAAGATTTTCCACCACAACTAACCAATGATCAATACATTAACAAGTCAACAAATTTTCAATTTACTTCAAAAAACGCTACTATAATTTGTTTATACCGCACAAAACAAACAGCTGACGTCTAGCAACAGTTAACGGCCATTTTGAGAATATACATGCGCATTGGAGCGTTTTGAAAATGATATCAGAGTGTCGCTTCTTTACCGTAAGGTAATATTCTTTGCTAATAATTCCTTAAAGATCCGTGTAATCCCTATTCACCTGTATCGTGATATGATGAGTATTCAATTTTTTATATATGATATTGTAGCGTTTTCGGGGTCGAAATGAACAACTCGTGCAAATGTTTTGAAACAGTCTGTATATTTACACACTTAAAACTAATCACAATATAAAAAATATAAAATAAATGTAACGCACTTAAAACTACTACGAATAAATTAACACACGTATTTATATCTGTAATATTTATGTAATAAAACTGCACCGCTCACTTATTTATGTATATTTGAACTGCACGACTACTATTCAATGAATGAATTCCTTATCCCACCGGCGGCATTTATATATATATATATGTGCAGACAAAAGGTCTAGCAAGTTTTGGCTCTCTTCTACCATGTTCCAGACTTTCTGTCGCTGACGTAGTATATAAGTGCAGTTGATTTACGATTTGTTTACCGGTACGTTTCTGTCGTTGCCCGGATGACTGCTTCTTTTTTTGTGTGCTTATTTCATTACAATACATCATCTCTGCATGTCATTCATATAAAGTATAAGTGAGATAGGTTCCATGCCCTGTGGTACTCCAAATTCAAGTGTTTTTAGAGAGGAGAACTCTCATCTCTGACGAAGGTTTTAACTAATAATAAGGGTAGGTTCCCTGATACAGTAAGACTCTTACTTGTCAAGCAGTGTACCACGTGACACACACCCAAAGTCGTTGGACAAGTCAAGAAAACAACTAGCAATAATATTCCCTATTTCCAGTTCATCACTGATAAAGTTATATACTTCCTTGTGCTCTTGCCCCTCATAAACCCAAATTTACCAGCATTTAGAATATTCCTACTTTCCACATAATTTAGCAGTCTAGCCTTAAATACCAATTCTAATATTTTTGATTGGTTAGGCACAATTGAAATTACTCGGTAGTTACTTAATAGAGAACCATCCATCACCTTGTTTAACTATTGGGATCACTTTGGCAATCTTTAAACATCCAGAGAGAGTCCTCAATGAAACAAGCATTTATGAAGTTCAACTAATTCATCACCACTCAACTTCAAGGCTAATCTGATAAACCATAGCCGTCCAAAGTTTTAGAATTCCTCAATACATATATTCATCAGAATATTCACCTCAACTGTTTCTACTATATACAAAAAAAAAACGAAAAATACCCTGCCTGACAACACTGCTCATATAATCAGTATTATCTTTGACCACAATATTCACCAACTCATCACCATTTCTACCGATATGCTTATTGATATCTTCTGACGAAAAATCGCATTTGTTCTGCATTTTAATTGGTTTGATAATGGACTGGGCCGTTTTTTTTGTTTATTGATGCGATAGGTATTAAATTTAATCGCCTCAGATTTTAGAGCCACAAACCCTAAAAGCCCCATATGTTTCTATAAGATCAGAATTATCCTTACTAGCGTCGTGTTGCATAAACAAGTGTTTTTTCATCGCCTCAATTTTTCTGGAATACCTCAAATTATGCTTGTTCCCAAAGTGTATACCAGTGACAAACTTCTATAATCTGCCAGAGCAATCTCTGTAACTTCAGCGTTTAAATCTCCAGTAGAAATATTAAGAGTACTCGTTGTGAATCGTTCTTCTGCTTGATCGGGTCACTCTAATGTATGTAGTCTCTAATAAACTCATCCAAGCCACAATCAAAGGAGAGTTTATTTATTTTGCTCATACGCAATTCGACTATCAATATACGTTTAAATCAGTTAATTGTATTTAAAATCGATGAACTCATGTAGTCTTTAAAGTATTAGGTTAGGCTGCATAGAAAAGTGGTACAGTTAAAAAAATATATGAAAAAACTGGGCAGTTTGGGGTCTGGATTTTAAACTTTAAAGCAAACTAAATAATTATTTATTAATAGACAGAACAAAAGGAAAAGTAAATGAAATATAAATAAATTATTATCCTGGTATGGGGGTGCGCTTGTGCATCGTTACAACTCAATAAATTGTCAGTATTTTGTCAAGTCGTCGTTATTATTTATCACATTCTGTAAACATCGGGGTATGGAGGACCCTAGCCGGTCAGGATATTCTGGAGTAATTTGTTGTCATGCTTCAATAATTCTCTGTCTCAATTCCCGCCTATTTCTTGGTCAAAATCTTTCCTGACATATAGTTTTCACCATTTATCCCCAGACATTTTCTATGGGATTGATATCCGGGCTCTTTGCGATGTAAATACTCCTGGTTTTTTCAGTGAAAATTTTGAACAGTCCTTGCTTGATGAAAAAGACTATTATCATGAAGGAAGTGCACATTTTCTTCAAAAATGGGTTGAACGGAAGGTCGTTATGCGTCTTCCAATATTCTCCGATAAATAATAGCAGTTAGTCTCTCTTCCAAAATGACGCAAACGCCTCGACCTGTACGACTGATCAGTGCCCAGACGTTCACCGATAAAGGACCACTTTTGTTTGCCTTTCGAGTATAATGTTGGTTATATCGTTCTCCTCTTGGTCGATAGACACGCACTGTGCCGTTATGGCACGACTGATAACATTTTCATCTGAGAATACGACGTTATCCCAGAAATCATCCGCTTGTCTTATCAAATCCTGTGGGAACTGAAACCTTAGTTTATTCTCCTGCGTCAGAAAAAATTTGTTGGCGGCTTCTTATTTCAGTGTCACGAATTCTACGCCATGCAGTGTCGGATGATCCTGAAACATCAGTTTCTTCTTGTGCCCTGATCGCCGTCTGGAATAGATTTTCTCGAAAACAATTTACTAATTGGTTGTTCTCTGTTGAGTCGTTACTCTGCTACGACCTGTTCCCTTTTTCCGTCCTATCATACCTGTCTCAATAACAGTGGCGGCTGCAATTTCTTTTAACAGCTAAATTAATTATAAATACCTAATTTGTATGTAACTTTTCTGATTTGTTTGATAACAAATAATATGTTTTCGGAAGTAAGAGTCCGTCTTTTCAGCGCATTTAAAAATCGCAGTCTGAAGTAGGCTCCGGGACATCTCGCGCGACTGCCCTGAAATGCAACTATGAATTGCGTTAGTAACATAATCGACATGATAGAAAATAACACACTGAGCTATGACATGAAGATAGAATTAAAAAATCTAGGTCTCCCTAGATTTTTTAATTAAACTAGAAGATCACAATTCGAAAACTACTAAAACCGTGACTAGAAAATTCAATAGAAGCTCTTACAGTTTATCAGACTGGTTGTGTGGGTTAATGTGCAAAATGCTATTTTCTATTTCGGTGCTATAAAGTTCACTTTACGACACCCGTTTTGGTTGCAAAAATATTTCTTTATCGCACGCTAATTTTGTTGTTTTGACGTAGGTAACAAAAAGAAAAAAATGGAAGCAAATTGTATTTAAAGGTCAAAATGTAAGCCTTTAATGTAACAAACATGTGCAGAAGTTGTACAAAGAATAAAAAGCACACATGCTAACATTTTATTTAGTAATTAACAATATAAATTGTTAAGCAGAGTTGGATGATAAGTTTTCTGATGCTACTATTGAAATTTACTTCCAATGTTGAATAGTACAACTGTTATAAAAGTTTATTTTTGATAATATGTCTAGACTATATTGGCGAAAGATTTTGTAAATTGTCTTCTGCTATTTTGCGAATCTCTGGGGGTGTGCAATTATTTATTTCGTCCTTTTGTTGATAATTTGAAATAATTTACTGCATAAATCAGTCTGAATTTTAATCATAATTACATATAATACCGCCTATATTCAAATATTTAAAATGTTCGAACGAAACATGTCTCTCAGTTTAAGCTTTTTTGAACTTTTAATAACCAAAATAGAAAAAATAGTATAACGTTTCATAACACATTTTGCGCACTTGTTCTTTAGAAAACCCACCTAGTGGCTCGTTTTCTAAACTTAAACGTGTGCACAAAAATCGTGTGTTATGAAACTTGTAGTTTAATATACTATTTTTTGTTATGTGTGCTTAATTAGGAATTCTCCACAAAGCGACCGTGTCTGGACTTCAGGTATTAACTGAACCAACACTTTGGTGGAAAAGTAAAAATACATAAAGTAAGTGAAAAACATCTTAGTAACATGATAGAATATTCAGTTTTGGGAAAGGTAAATATCAATATTGTGCCAGCTGAACACTGCATATAGATTAAATATAATTCAGTACAATGAAAACGTCAGTAAAAACAGACATACTCTTGGAAAATTAATAGACTGCATTAAGTTTTGTGTCATGTTTGAAATCGCTTGAAGGGGCCATGACGAAACAGTGCGAATCCGGGGATTTTTCGTGGATTGGTTAATTTATTGGTAGGAATTGACAGCACCCTCAAGGACCACATTAACAAGTCTAATAATAGAGTTTTTATGGGTTTGTCAAAAACCATTCAAAATGAATTGCTGAAGAGTATCTTCGAAGTTTCTCGTACTTTGATTCCAGACGAAATTAACAAAGCCCATTATATCGCTATACAAGCAGACGAGACGACAGATTCGGCTACATTTTCCCAGTTAGCTTTTATAGTTCGATACGAGTTGAACGGAAATATACAAGAACGATTTCTGTCTTTTCGGCAACCAGAGAATCATACTGCTGATGGCATTAGCAAATGTTTATTGGAAGATTAAATTGGACCAAACGCCTGCAAAATTAATATCCCAAAGCTATGATGGCGCCTCAATAATGAGTGGCAAAAACAACGGTGTTCAGGCAAAAATTAAAGATATTTACAAAATGCAAATTATATTCACTGTTATGCGCACCAGTTAAATCTGATAGCTGAACGGGCTGCCTCACATAACAAACAAGTGAAAGTTTTCTTTTGCAATCTAGATGGTTTTTCAACTTTTTTTTACAAGATGTCCATCCTGCTATTCTGGATGAGGTTGTGAAAAATCGACTTCCACGGGCTGCACCAACCAGATGGAACTTTAAATCAAGATGTGTTGTGAGTGTCTTCAGATATAAAAAAGATCTTATCACATGTCTGACGCGGATCATAGATGATGAATCTAGTGACCAGTCGACAATAAGGAAAGCTGTAGGCTTGAAAAACATTTTAATTGATTATGATTCCAATTATTGGTTATATTTTTTTAATAAAATCATGCCGCATTGCATGTAACCAATTACAACATCGTCAAATTGACAGTATTAAAATACAGTCTTGTGTGTCATCATTTAAATCGTCAATTCAGCATGTGAGGAACTCAACTGATTACGATTATTACAATGAAAATAGTGATAACGATGAAGAAGAAGAGGAACATTCCCGACAACGGAACAGAAGACCCCGGTATGAAGACAAACACAAAATGGTTGCTAAAGAAGTGTGCGATATTATTATTAACAATATTGATGACCGTTTTTTGTTTAATGATCACCTATTTATAGCTCTTCTTTTTCGACCACACTTAATTTCAACATATCAAAATTCTTTCCCCGAAACTGAATTCCAAATGGCCGTGAAGACTTTTAATTTGCATTCAATTGCTTTTAAGCAATAATTAGTAGTTTTGTATAATAGACCAGATTTTGGAACTGCTTCATCTGCTCTAACATTACTGTAATGTTTCTATGAAAATAATTTAACAACTACATTTGCTGAATCTGTGAAGCTATTGAAAATAATTTACACCATACCGATGACAACAGTTGAGAGTGAACGGTGTTTTTCTACTTTGAAGAGAATAAAAACATTTTCTAGAAATACCATGCGGGAAAGCAGACTATGTGCCTTAGCAATGTGTTCCATTGAAAAACAATTACTGACATCGACACCAAACGTCAATGAATTAGTTATTAATCATTTTGTTGATCGTAAGAAACGGCGGATGGATTTTATTTTCAAACAAGTTAATTAAATAGCATATTGAGCTTATTTTTTGTCTGTACTTAATTTTTGATATTAAACACTCAGACCCCCCCGGTGCCCCCCCCCCCCGTCCAAAAAAAATCACGGGCCGCTACTGCTCAATAGCCTTTTTCTTCGCGGGTACAATGGTGTTCTTATTAATTCCGAGCTCATGCGCAATTGCCCTTATGCTGGCCCCATCATGCAGCCTAGCTCGCATTATAGCTTTTTGAATCTCTTTCGTTTGTGGCATATTAATCTGACAATATATGACAGATATAAATGACATTAAATTTAATTTTGACATGCTACAGCCCAAATTAATCAACCTCAAACAAACTGTACCAGTTTTCTATGCAGCCGATGGTACACTGGCGTGCAATAAAATCTCGTACACCTAGTTTTGGCCACGATACACTTATAGCTGTATACTCGCTTGAGCTGTCAATGACGTCATTGCAAAGTTTTAAGTTGTTTTATCGGTTTTTTTTTAAATAATATTCTATTTAATATGCCTGGTTGTGCTGTATACGGTTGTCGTAAATACAATCGAAAAAGTAGAGATAGTCAGGTTAAATAGGTTTCCCAAGGAACAGACGGTACGAAATGTGTGGTTAATTGCGTGTAAAAGGCAGGATTTAATAAATTTGAAAAATGGTATTTCTAGAAACCCAAATTTCGCAATTTAGTAATAGTTTTTGATTATAGTCGTTTATTTAATAATATGAGCAATTGTTGAAGTACTCGGGCAAAGTGGTATTTTTAAATCCAATCATAACTACGTAAATGTTTTAACTGCTTTTGCATGTGTTTGAATTACATTTTCAATACACTTTGTAAAATAGTTTATTCTGTGAGTTCATTTCTGTACTGTGCTATGTAGAAGCTAGGGTTATGCATTAAGGCGAAAGGTGGTGGCCAAGTGTGCAAGAGAGATAAAAGTATCGGAAAATTATTCCCGCTTTTATAAACAAATTACAAAACCTATTTCCTTTTTTAAAGTAGTATATGAATTAAAAATGCTCTTCTAAAAAGATGCAACATCTTACTTTTTTTATTTCTTTTATAATAGTTGAGATATTTTGTTTAATTTCGATATTTAACGTTTTTTTTTTAATTCTGAGAAAGGGCGCATGAGAAGAAAATATTTTTAAATGTTATCCAAAAAAGAAACAAAAAAATCGGATGAAAATTACCGCCCGAAATGCAAATAGTAATTTTCTCTCATGCTTTTTTTCATGTAGTTTTTTTACAGCGAACGGTCGGTAGTGGTTCTGTTCCATTATACCTGATTATGGGACAGGGAGGTGCGGAAATGTCTACGTAAATGTTTAGTGGATGGATGGTTTCATAATTTTTAAAATTATACAATAGTAAAATAATCAAATATGGGAGTAAAACAGAAACTAAACAGAACAGAATGACCTGACACTAATGGAACTAATTTAAATTAATTAATTAAATAAATAGTGAAGAACAATAGGTTATATGAGAGAAGTTCAAAAAGGCTATAGTCAGACCAATTACGGGCTTTGAAAATCCCTCGTTCGTTTCGCATTCGGGTTTTCAAAACTAGTAACTATGGTATGTTTTAAAAGAGTTTATATTCAAAGCGTGTATACTACATTTTTTAGATAGGTGGGTAATTTTTAAATTAAATGACAAAAACACCGTGGTATGAGTATAAGGGCGTGTCAGAAATCTGACTTATTGTCATGATGTCATCTTCGAAGCAGCAAGTACGGTTCGTTTTCATGTTCGGGTATTTATGTACAATTGCCTTCTTTGAAATGGCCGGTCTACATTGAAAATCGATCCGCAAGTACGCGCATGGTCACATTCTAATATTCGATTTGTTTACTCCGATGTCAAGAACAGGACAAGCAAAAAACAGGCGTCGTAAATCATATATAGCATGAATAAGCCACTATACTTAATATCAGAGTGGTTTATATTTTGGGAAGTTTTATAAATACTCTACTCCACAATCTCACGAATATCATATACCGTAGTCGACAAATTTTAATTTCTGGTACGAAAGTATAAGAGGAAAAGAGCACAGCGAAATAAAGTAAAGAGAAACATATAGCGAAGCTGCCAAGTACACCCGGCAAACGTTTGATATCAAATGTGAGAATCCCCCCACTGCGTTGCTTCTCCCACCACTGTTGGAAAGCAGGCATCGCTGCATATTATAAGGTCATCTTCTGCATGGGATAGATAGCTAACAGAAATTAAAATTTGTCGACTAGGGTATATAGTAACGAATGAAACATATATTTTGAATGTCTTGCTTTTTATATATAATTAAATGTTAAATACACTTAAAAGAAAAAGATTGTATTACATTATGTATAGTATATACATAATGTAATACAATCTTTTTCTTTTAAGCCTATATATTTGAAATATTTGGCTTCATTTATAATTTATTGCCTCATAACATTCATGCTACTTTCTTATAAAAAATAACTTTTATTTTCCTGAATGTCTTTCTGGCTTTATTTTATTCTTTAGGGCTTTATTTTAATTTCAACAGCAACACTGTTTTATTCAAATCTCGGTTTTATAGAATTTTAGGACTTGTTACTATTATTTCTGGGAGTGATTTGTATTTATTTTAGATGATGAAGCTTTTTAATTGTAATAACAACATTTAACAGAAAACTAAAATAAGACTAAAACAATTTGATGTTACAATCCCTGTTTTCTTATAAGAAGTATACATATTTTTATTATCTTAATAAATCTCTATAGAATGCATAATTTCAGAAACATTTGCAAAAAACTGCTATTCTATAAAAGTAAAAGTGTTACTTCCGGTCCGAATTTTGAATTTTTTTTTATACAAAAGGTATTGAAAATTAAGTTCTAAATATTTTTATACTCGTAATGTACATGTTTAAAAAGCATGACTTGCGAAATATTTGCAAAAAACTGATTTTCGATAAGAGTAAAATACCTACTTCCCGTAGGAATTTCGAAAACCTTTCTTAATAATACTCTTCTCAAATGTAATTTTGAGTACATATGAATTCTATATACTTTGTTTAACTTAGTAGTTGACGAAATATTGACAAAATTCGATTTTTCTTCCGGTCTGCCGATTTTACTGAAAATCTAATCCGGGATGGGACAACTTGGCGCGGCCGACTTGGCGCGAGACAACTTGGCGACGAGACAACTTGGCGCCACTGCGAAATGTGTAGACAATTTAATACAGACCGCTTTAAACACATAATAAATCGACTATTCACATTCAAAATGTATTTATATACAGCCCAATTACCCTTGCGGGTTAGTTACTCTTTGTATTTTGAAGTAACCACATCAAAATGGAAGTTCCGGTTTGCCGGAAATGCTCTTTAATTAAGTAATTTTAGTTTTGTTTGTTTATTTTGGATGTGCTTGTATATTCACATTTATTTACGTGGTGTTATTGTAATTCTAAAATTTTTACCATTTCAGGTTTATTTTATTCAATAATGTAATTTAAAACATATAAATACTTTACTATATTTAAATTACTTGTACAATTATATTAACAACCTTTGGAAAATCCGAACTGTTTATCAAGTAAATGTCTATTTCAAGCAAAATAACAATTATTTTTTCAATAACGATATTGTTCGTTAATACCTACATCGGTGTTAGCACGGTTAATACCTAGAATCACAAAGAACAGTAATCCTTCGCCACAGTTATACAATACCTTCATCTCATTACAATTTATTACTGTTATGTATTAGATCTTATAATCCTTTGTAATCCATTCCATTCCATGCAGGACATCCTCCACCACTAAAATTAAAAAAATATAGAGATGCTGACGACCGCATTTTAAGAATCGTGAGGGATTACGACAATAGAGACTCAGTGGAATATTTACGAGGTATTGCACACAATTACCAGATAGATCCATGACTTTGTAGTATTAAGTGTTAGTGTTAAGTGCAAATGATCTAGATCTAGTACATTAACGACGAGGTATCGCTGATAATTACCAAATAATAAAATAAATATGACAAGGCACGTATTGCTAATACAGCCGCTTTCTAAGCTCATTTTGAATTGACTTGAAGATGAATAGTCGATTTAAGATGTGTTTAAAGCGGTCTATATTAAATCGTCTACATATTTCACGGCGGCGCCGAGTTGTCCCGTCGCCAAGTTGGCTCGTCGCCAAGTTGGCTCGTCGCCAAGTTGTCTCGCGCCAAGTCGGCCGCGCCAAGTTGTCCTAGACCCAATTTAATCAGATCTCAAGAGAGAGATTATACTCGTATATACAAAATTTAGAATTGATAGCTATAGCGCACACAGACATTTTTTTAAATAGAAATAAAAATAAGTTGGGTAAAACCGTCTCACCTTGTTATTTAAATTATTTCAGTAAGCTAATGTTACATATGCCGGTCCTGGGTGTGAAATAGAAACGTTGTTCCAGGTCTGTTTGAGCTAAATATCATTATTATCGTTGTAATTAACATTTGATAGGATTGTGCCGACGTACAAATCATTTCAGTCCATGAATGTGATTGTTATAAACAATCATAACAAACGGTTCACATTTTCATACATATCCCATACTTTCCAACAGTATAATTAAAATAATAATGTTGGAAATCATTAAACCAACTCACAGGCCCCGCCTAGACATTTCTTGACCAATGTACTAAAGAATTTTAATATTAAATAAGAATGTTCGAGAAACAAAAATAAAAATTTACGCGAGAAGCGAAGGCTTCCACCAATCGAAAGACTCGTTATTCGGAAGAATAGAATGCGTCTTTCTAAAGGACACCTGCAACCGCGTCATTTGTTTACGTCTTGAAAAAGTTATAAAAGCTAAGAAATTTTATATCGGGTAACCAGTCAGCTTTAGCTGCTGGAGCGACAAGACCTATCAGCTCCGAAGAAAACCGAACATTCTCCAAAGTGACGTCGAAGCTGATATAAAGTTTCTACGAGCGAGCCGAACATTATCGAAGCGTACTCGAACGCTTCCGAAGATAACCGAAGCCGGAAAAAGGTTTCCGCTAGTGAACCGAACATCTCCGAGACGTACCCAAACGTTTTCGAAGATACCCGAAGTCGTGGAAGGATTTCTACGAGCAAACCCGAACGCTACCGAGGTTACCCGAAGCCGGGAAAAGGTTCCTACGAGTGAACCGACCGCTTCCGAAGCAAACCCGAACGCTTCCGAAGTCACTCAAAGCCGAGAGAAGATTCCTACGAGTGAACCGAACATCTGCGAGACGTACCCAAACGTTTTCGAAGATACCCGAAGTCGTGGAAGGATTTCTACGAGCGAACCCGAACGCTACCGAGGTTACCCGAAGCCGGGAAAAGGTTCCTACGAGTGAACCGACCACTTCCGAAGCAAACCCGAATGCTTCTGAAGTTACCCGAAGCCGAGAGAAGATTCCTACGAGTGAACCGACCACTTCCGAAGCAAACCCGAACGCTTCCGAAGTTACCCGAAGCCGAAAGAAGATTTCTACGAGTGAACCGACCACTTCCGAAGCAAACCCGAACGCTTCCGAAGTTACCCGAAGCCGAAAGAAGATTTCTACGAGTGAACCGACCACTTCTGAAGCAAACCCGAACGCTTCCGAAGTTACCCGAAGCTGGGAGAAGATTTCTACGAGTGAACCGACCACTTCCGAAGCCAACCCGAACGCTTCCGAAGTTACCCGAAGCTGGGAGAAGGTTTCCACTAGCGAACCGAGCATTTTCGAAGACTACCGAATGCTTCCGAAGTTACCCGAAGCCGAGAAAAGGCTTCTACGAGTGAACTGAACACTTACGAGGAGGACCCAGTTCCGAAACCAACAGCCGTTGCGTGCTTCAACCGACATCCAAGGAACATTCGTGACCTGTTAGTGAGGCGTTGAACAAAGTGACCCAACCAATAGAGAGGTTGTTGAACGTTCGCGAGTGCCACTTAGTGCTTCAATCAAATCTTGACAACGGATCGTTATCAAAGTGCCAGACCTGTGCCGATACACCCCTCCCAGTGACTTGTGACGTGTGGCTAATGTGACCTCACATCATAACCCATTTAACGCAACCGTATGTACTGAACTGATTCCTAAGCTTGCTCGGTTGGCGATATAAAGATAGCCCCGTCACGTCACTCAGAAGTAGTTAGTGAGTTCGGCGCCCTAAGGCAGCCTTACCCATTCTAGGCGTTAATTGACTAGGTACCCCAAAGGGAGCCTTATCCCCTAGAACCCCAACTGAGTGTCTCAAATACCTCTCTCTATTTCAATTCGCCAGTATCTAAAGACCACCCCCTTTTTATTAATCCCCCTGTATGGGATAATTAGCCCTCTGGTGAAGGTGTCTCAGTAAACTGTATGTGTACTTCGATATATGTATATATCTCTTAGCATTTAGTATTTGCCTTCAGCCCATTTCTATATAGTTCTGCGTGGCTATTGTTTTAGTGACCGAGTTGTGGTAATAAATTCATGTGGTTTTAAACAACTCTTTCATTAACCTCAGACACTAGCATAAGCCCTATCCCATACAACCAGTGTATAAGTGTAGTACCATCCCGAAGGAAGGACGCCACGTCTCCCCGTATTAAAGTACCGCGGCTATAGGAACTCAGATAATTCAAACGACCCCGTTTTGAGTGAATCCTATAAGCCGAAAGGTAACACTAAACTAGTTCGTTTTACATATACATACATATTTTAAGAAATAATATGTAAGTCGAGGAAAGGAATTTAACCCTATACACATAACCTTCGTCGAACAGAAGATAGAAAAATATCGCTGTGTCTTTTTAATATGCAGGATGATCGCCATAACGCGTGCCATAACGTTACTTGTCAACTCAGTATTCATTGAGCTCTCTTGAGAGGCGGACGTGTGAGGCGCGTAGTTGCGTAGTTTTTTGAGATTCCGAGAAATTGTACGTCATTTCGACGAATGGTTAGTATTTGTGTACTTTTTTTACAATTGTGTGGATTTTCTTACACTCTAGTATTTTGATTTTATGTAGTTTTTTTTAATGTCGTCAAGACGATTGTTATCTGAGGAATCTATTCTTCGTTTCTTATTGGAAGAGGAAGATGCCAGTGTGTTGGATGACTCGTCTGGCAGTGAACTTGAAGATGATGTGGAGCTTGATGATGTAGAAAGCGACCACATAGAAGATTATTCTGATAGTGGGGATAACTCCCTAAATACACAAGATCGATCTTCTCTTGTTTTGCTGGACAGTTCATTAGAGTCGCGTTCTCCTTCAGTTCAATTTTCAAACAACAATCCATGTATTTTAAGCTGTTCAAGAAGTAACATTCGTAGTCGCTCACGACGTGGTTGGGCTACAAGTAAAGGGAGTAGCTCAAAAAGAACAGCTTCAATTAATATTGTACGTGTTGCTAGAGGACCTGCCCGTTCTATAAAAAATATAACTGATCCACTTGCATTATTTGAGCATTTTATGACTGATCAAATATTAGAAGAAATGGTGAAGTGGACAAACTCGGAGATTACAATCAGGAAGGAAAACTATGAGCAAGCTAAATTTTCACAGAGTGAAACTAGCAAATTTGAGATAAGAGCTCTGATTGGTATTTTAGTATTAACTGTAGCTTTGAAAGATAGTCATTTGACACTTAACGAATTGTTCAATATAGAGTATTCTGGGACTAGATATATATCGTGCATGAGTAAAGAAAGATGCGACTTTCTTCTTCGGTGTCTACGTTTTGATGATAAAATCTTACGATTACAAAGGCAAACAGAAGATTCTTTTATACCCATAAGAAACACTTGGGAATTACTCATGGCTCAGTACCGTCAAAACTATATTCCTGGAACAAATGTCACAATTGATGAGCAGTTATTGGCGTTTCGTGGGAGATATAAATTTCGTATGTATATTCCAAATAAGCCAGCAAAATATGGCATTAAATTGGTTATGATGTGTGACAGTGGCACTAGATATATTATTGATTCTATGCCATATCTTGGAAAAGGAACAGATACTGGAGGACTGCCTTTAGGAGAGTATTTCGTCAAAGAACTTACTCGTTGTATACGTGGCTCAAACAGAAATGTTACCATTGATAACTGGTTTACGTCAATATCACCAGCGAAGCAGCTACTTCAGCAGCCTTATAACTTGACAATTGTAGGTTTACCTATTATCATCTTGCGATGAGGAGGGATCGGTGAATCCTGAAACAAAAAAGCCGTCTATGGTCGAGTTTTATAATAGTACAAAAGGTGGAGTAGACACGTTCGACCAAATGTGCTCAGTAATGTCATGCAACAGAAAAACCAATCGATGGCCAATGTGTGTCTTTTATGGTATGATAAATATATCTTTTATCAACAGCTACATACTTTATTGCCATAACGCTTCTGTACTGGGACAATCAATAATTACCCGGCGTGAGTTCATGAAGCAGCTACATTAAAAACTTGTAGAACCTTGGCTCAAAACCCGATTGGAGTGTCGCACAATGCCACGGAATGTAAAAGACAATATCCTACATGTATTAAAAAAAAGTGGGTCAAAGGTCATGATGAAAGTCTGCCATCGACCAGCAATGAATTTCAGCCGGTAGAAGTACCAAATCCCAATAAGAGAAGAACCTGTAATCTCTGCTCATATAAAAAGAGACGCATGACAAAGTCATCATGCTCGAAATGCAAGATTGCAATTTGTGGTGAACACAAAATCGACTTTTGCACACAATGTGCTTCAAAAAATTTGCAATGAAAATTTTTTCATATAAATAATAGCATATAGTTAAGTATCGCCAAAGAAGAAGAGGCTGTTTTTGTTTCGTTTGTTGTTTTTTTTTTTAGATTTTATAAGTATGTTATCTCACAGTGATCTCAAAAGAGACTGTTCTATAAAAACATGAATTATAAAAAATATACTAACAAAAAAATTAAATTTATTGTGTGTTTTACTTAATATATAGTTGGTTAATATAACTGTGCGATAAAACTTTCAGAAATATATTTTTTCAACCGATTTTATATATCGCGAATAATAGCTCGTCGAAACGACGACTGGTTATGTTTAAAAGGGCAGCTTGGAAGGTTATGTGTATAGGCTTAAATAAGAAATTATACAATGAACAGCATTCAAACAAATATAAATATTCTGGAGAGATATTATTTCGTATATTTAGTGTGTGGCGACTAAACATCCATACAATTAGAATGGACTATCGACATATATGCGCAGCATTTTTAAATGCAGACCGGTCATTTCAAAAGAAGGCAATCGTACGTGTGTTACTTATAGGTGTGTTTGTAGTGCAATTTCTGGGGTTCAAAATTTCGGGTAAGAGCTTTTTCAAAAAAAAAAATATATATTTTGGAAGCATCTTCTTTTCCCATAGTTCCTGATCTGAAAAAAATTCTTTCAACATGTATGTATGTCTTTCGGGGACCACACAACAAATTCACATAATCTTTTTTTGTTACATGAAGTTGCCCCTGTACCTGGTGATAATAATGATGAGATTTTTTTTGTTTTTTCTTCTGGTCTAAACTAAAATCCCTTAAATCTCTTACTGCCTCATCGATTGTTTTATCTTCTGCAGACAATTTTCTAACATCTCGTCTGGAGAAGCGACTAAGTAACCATGTGCCGTATCGATAAACAGTTCGTAAGTGTCAATAGCATTTTTCTCACTGGGGTTTCCGTATTCTATGGCTGCAGTGTTAGGTACTCTACAAAGATTAGCCCACTTACTATTCTTCCTCCTTTTTGCCACTTTTGCAAAATTTGAAGCGGTTACTCTATTTTTCCTGTATTCAAACCAGTGGTTATTTTCTCTTTGGCCTCTGGTAATTTTCTTAATTTTGTTCCGTTCCGCTATATTAACCTGTAAATCGTCATCTATATCAATTTTGTGACATATCGGTCCATAAACTTCTTTTCCCATAATTTCATGTTTCTTTTTTGTTTATAGAATATTGCAAGAAGTCGTCTTGTGCGTCTTTTTCCTAGTGTCTTTATTAACTTGGGCGAACTTTTTCCTAAAACTTAGCTTCATAGCGCTGCTTAGTTTTCCGTTTTTTACTCCTACCAACGGCGTTTGCTCCTACAAATTATGCAACCAAATACATTAAATTTTCTGCTTTTGTGTTATTAGTAATTAATTGATAAGCCGTCCTTATCAAAAATTTTAAACACTCTTGCACATTATTTAATGCTTGTAATCTGTTGCCCTGTAAATCTTCATTCGATTTATTGGAGCAAAAGTATTCTTTACAGTGTTCATGAATCCCAAACGTATGATAGGGTCCATTTCTCAGATATTCTCTTAGAGCTTGTGGATTTTTCCCACTATAGATTGTAGCTGCCCGGGCTCCCTTCACAAAGCGCTTTATAAAAACAGGATTGAGGACACTTCGTACAGGTCTGGGAACCCCTGTATCTTTGTACAAGGCCTTAGTGTAATTTTTTATGGCGTAATTGACACATTCTAGTTTTTCTATGTGCCATCCATACTGTCCGTCTCTTGTAACTTTTTTTGGGCACCAAAATCTCCATCACCAATAAAACGACGATATTCCAGCCCATGTATTGTTCGGATCTGATTAAAGGCATGTACAAGCATGTCAGATTCCATTGCGGACCAAGTGTCATTCTAATTTTTAAAGCAGTTTTAATGTTAGCGTAATATTTATTGAGGACATACAAGTGGAGAAGCTTTTTAGTTCTGAGACCACACACGCTACTCCAGAATTGACACTGTAGCGATGCCCACGACTACGATGTGACCAACTCGTTACTTACTTACTATACATTTAAAATAAGTAATACGTACTTATTCCACATTAAAGTCTCCGTCTTGAGATCTGGTTAGATTTTCAGTAAAATCAGCAGACCGGAAGTAGTAGTTTACTCAAGTGAAAAAAGCGCATTTTGCCAATATTTCGTCAACTACTAAGTTTAAACAAATTTATAAAGAATTCATCAAGTACCCAAAATTAAATTTGAGAAGAATTTTATTCAGAAAGTTTTTCGAAATTTCTACCGAAAGTAGGTCTTTAGTATTATCTAAAATCAGTTTTTTGCAAATATTTCATGCTTTTTAAACATGTACGTTACGAGTATAAAAGTATTTAGAACTTCATTTTAAATACCTTTTGTATAAAAAAAGTGTCAAAATTCGAAGCGGAAGTAACACTTTTATTCTTATCCAATAGCGATTTTTTGCAAATTTGTCGTAAATTATGTATTCTATATATATTTATCAAGAGTACAAAAGCATTTAGAGCTGACTTTGGAATATTTTTTGTACAAGTGAAATTTCAAAATTCGGACCGGAAGTAACACTTTTACTCTTAGCGAGTAGCAATTTCTTTCGAATATCTCGCAAAGTATGCATTCTATAAAGATTGGTTAAGAGAACAGAAGTACCGGGTGTTTTTTTATCTTTGATATCATTTTGATCACCTGCAACTTTCTTGTTTTTAAAAATATCAGAATGAAGCAAAAATCATTTTGCATAGGTATCTATGAAGTTTTTTACGTTTTAAAAAATAAAACAAAACACTAACGTTTTTCCAAGATATTAACCTAACTTATATTTTTTTAAATGGAAAGCCCTAAATATTTTCGGATATTTTGATTTTACATGAAATTTCAAGTATATTTTATAAAGCATACCTCATACCTATCTTCAACGGTTTGCGAGAAAACGGCGTTTAAACATGCCATTTTTAGAATAATTTAATTTTGTAAAATTGTTTTTTTTAATAATTTGTTACTTTGTTAATCGTTAATCTTTTGTTTTACCAAAAATAAACTTTCTAAATAATTATGAAAAATGATTTCTGTTTGATTTCGACATCTTTAAGAACAGGGTTACAAAACTAAATTTTTCTTTGTTGCATGTTTAAACGCCGTTTTCTCGCAAACCGTTGAAGATAGGTATGGGGTATGCTTTATAAAATATACTTGAAATTTCATGTAAAATCGAAATATCCGAAAATATTTAGGGCTTTCCATTTAAAAAAAATATAAGTTAGGTTAATATCTTGGAAAAACGTTAGTGTTTTGTTTTATTTTTTAAAACGTAAAAAACTTCATAGATACCTATGCAAAATAATTTTTGCTTCATTCTGATATTTTTAAAAACAAAAAAGTTGCAGGTAATCAAAATGATATCAAAGATAAAAAAACACCCGGTACTTATAATAGGATTTTGAATAATTTTTACGTTTGGCACTAAGTCGAAGATGGTTTCTTCCCTTAGTCGAGTATCTTTTATCCATGTTATTCATGTCTGCTTTATCACCACAGAACTGCACTCACAAATGCGAAAACTTTAAAGTGATAACTTGTACTGCACATCGGGTGCGTGACAGTTTTGAATCAAAACATGTGGTCACGACCGATCAGATCATCGTGATCTCCCGCGTTCGGGATGGGAAGTGGTGAGGGGTGTGAAGGGACGGAAAGATTATGAAAATATGCGTTTCGGACGTTAATATTCACCGTAAAAAGACAATAAAAACACCAAAGTACATAAAAATTAACTCTACAACGTCGCCCTTACTAGAATTTTCTTTTTGTCTGTCTTTTTGGAAGTTAGTAAATATATTTTTTTTATAGAATAAAATATAAATAAAGTAAAACGTTGTATCATTTCTAAATACACTTAACTAACATATACAATCAATAAAATTCCAGATATATTGTAGTTTTCGAAAAAACGGTAACTAAAATCAGCGCCATCTCTCGTTTCCGAAACACATTAAATGCATTTCACCTTTCGCCTTAAATGATCTGTGTAAATATAAACTGAAAATTGTAATTGAGATATTGATAAATGTAGTGAATAAAATTATTGCCAAAATGTAAATAAAGATATTTATTTAACATATATTTTGAGACTTATAACATTTTCTTTTGCACAGATGTAAATCCTATTTAGTGAATTGCACAGATCTGAAGTATTCGATATTGGTGTTCTACAGCTACATCTCTTTTAATAGAAGGGTCTCGGACAATTGAAGAGAAGAAACCAACATTTGAATGAAGCAAATACAACTTGCCTGGAGTTTGTTATGTTTAATATATGTACATATTTTGTATGTTTACAATAATTATAAATTACCCACAGAAATACAAGAGTATGAAACTGACTCCACGACTTCAAGCCACAAATTAATCTTGATTCTAGATTAAACAATAATAGTAGTCACATATTTCAGAATTTTAAGAGGCTTTTTATTATAATATTAAGTAAAAATAAAATTGCCAAATATAACTTTTATTTCATCTTTTTCCTGCCATACAACATTTTTAATTTGAAGAGATTTTCTTAGGTTTTTGTGTTTGATAAAAACACTGTATTTGAACTAAATACAAATATTTATAAAAGGCGGATAAAATATTGTATGTTCCTTAAGAAAGATACCCTGGAGGTCGTGGATAAATGTTTGTAAAAAGTGTGAATTTTATTTATTGTTGCTAATATAAATAACTTTCACAGATCAAGAAGTTTATTTCAGTTCAGTCTGAGTCAACATTTTTTAACACTACCCAATTTTGTATCAGATAATAATAATAATAATAATAATAATAATATAATACTCGTTTATTGACCGTAATATAGAATAATACAATAATATAAATATAAATAAAAGTATTCGGAAATACCTATATGGGTCAATTGGATCTAGGTCAGCAATAATACTGATCTTCCCCTAGATCCAAAGAAATAAACAAAAGTACATTAACTGCATGAATTGATAATTAATAAACTATAAGTAGAAAAGTGTAATTGATAATAATAGCAATAATAGCAAACAAGAGTAACATTTGTAAAGAATAGTAGCATTAGTAAAAACAATGAAAAAATATTCTAAAATATAAGTAGTAAAACCTATAGCCGGCCTGAACAATTCAATCGTGTCAAAAGAAAAACTGATGTACATGACTACAACTGCAGCGGAAGTAAATGTTTACGCATCCCCCCACCCCCACGAATTGGGACAATGGCAAGTGTTTCAGAGGTCTAGGCAAGGAGTTCATCGTTCTGCAAATGTTGTAAGTAAAAGACCTCTCGTATATAGCGGTACGGTGAAGAGGAGGAGTAAGAATATCTTTCCGGCGAACATTCACATTGTGTACATCCGTTCTATAAGTAATTCTCCTGGCCAAGTAAGACGGTTTACAAAACAATAACAATTTCCTGTACAAAGTAGACGCGTGAAGTATGCGCCTATTTTTCATATTAAGGCTGGCGTCTCGGTACGCTGCACCGGACAATATTCACGTTGAAAACATGTTCACATTTTTTTGATAAGAAATGGAAACTATTAATTTAATTGTTATAAAAAGTACACAGTTATGTTAAGGAAACTTGATTCGAGGTCGTAGGGGGTTTTTAAATGTCTAATTGGGCTGTTTTTACACTATATACTGTGAATAAAATACCCCTTTTAGAGGTAAAAATAAATATTTTTTATCTGTAATTTTCAAATAAAATATAGCATTCTTGCACCCCCCTTGACCTCAAAAAATTAGTTTGCATTGTAACAAAAAATACTGCAACGAAAATAATATCTTCGTTTGTAAATGGTATCCAAAATAAAAATGCGTGGACATTATATGAAATTACGCCCGGTTTCATAATACATGTGTCAAAGTCCCTTTAACCAAAGTCTACTTTGAGTTAAAGCTGACTTCAAGCTGGAGTTAAAGTAAATGCGTTTCATAATGGTATTGGGATGTCACTTTAGCTAAAGTTAATTTCCTTGTAATGTTTCTGTGTTGGTTGCAATGTATTATAGTTTCTTTTTCAATTTTACGAATTTCTATTGGCTTTCCTGATAGTTTTACGCGCCTTTTATGTTTGACAATATTGTGTAACTATAGCTTGAATTCGCTTTCGATATTGATAGTGACAGTTTATTATTAAATATATTGTGCAAAATGTGTGACCACAAAGAAAAGGGAAAAAAGAAAAATAGAACTAATTTTAGCAAGGAGGAATTGTTGCTCGTGCAGGAAGTGGGAAAAGAAAAACTTTATATAGAGTGCAAAACAATAAACAAGATTTCAAGTGCCGAAAGCTTTGAAAAATAATTAAGAGACTATAATTATTATATCCTATAAAATGTCGTTGACTTTGTAGGAAAAAGCATGGGAGAGGAGGATAACTGCGAAGTACAACAATAAAACTTTCCAATGCACGAAGCTGTGACCAGCTTAAGCCAAAGTATAGCACTTTGATATATAACTTTGGTATATATGGAATAACTCCTTAAGAAAACAGTGAATTAATTGTGTTCAATTTTTTGTCAGTTGTTTAAGAAATTTGTTTTGTTTGATACAACTATCAGATATACAAAAATAAAGCAATGAAAACATTTAAATTTACTTTTATTAAATAAATATAAGGCTAGAAAGCAGAAATAAATAATTTACAATATTAATATATGTCTGTACTTGCACTCGTAAAAAATACAGTTATAGATGAAATAAATTTCATTTCAAAAAATTTAGTATGGCGTATCATTATATTACTTATACATACTTTCAATATAAAGTTTTATGCTATGGATTTAGCAAACAACCTTTTGAAGTATTCCGGTGAGACAGAAATTTCAATTTCATATAACTTATGAATAGTATGAAGAAGAAAATATATGTAGGTACATATTACAAGTTATTAAAATGTTTACGATTAACAAACGCTCATTCCTAGCCTTCCGTTAAAATTATTAACAACTGCCTCTATGTTATCTGCTTCATGCACATTTAAATCAGCTTCCCATTCACCTGGTATTTCCTTTTGCATCTCAATTGCAATATTGTGTAGTATGACTATATGCATTCTCCACTAAAATATATCATTTATAAGTAGTGATACAATAACTTCATGATAATACCTACCAATTTGTAGGAAGTGAAATTAAATGTTCGATTCTTGGTTAGTCTGAATCTATTGAAAAATTCATTGTCATTGAATTTATTCAAACCGTTCTCCCTATTTCTATAAAGTTTACGTCGGTCGTCTTACGACTACATCAACCTCATCTTCTGATGAGGAACTAGAACTCGTTTGCAATATGTTTTGGTTCATTTTATTAGATAGTATTCGAAATAAATACCAGTGTATATCTATTTCCAAATTTAACAAGGTATTCGTCAACAACACAAGTATATTATAATTATTATGTGAGGTTATACCGTACTTGTCGTTAAAGTAAATAGTTAAAGTTGGTTAAAGCTGGAAAATCCTGACTTTGGCTTAAAGTGACTTTGTCGTTCACTTTAAAGTTAAAGTGGAATTATGAAACCGAAATTGAGATCTAAAGTCAACTTTGAAATTTAAAGTTACTTTAACTTGATTATGAAACCGGCCGTTAGGGTTACAATTCAACTATAGTGTGGAGAAAAACCGTCAAGATGCAGAATTATCACGCCAGGAACTTGAATATTAGTGTAGCTTCTGGGCATTAGGGGGCACTGGAAATTGTGCGTATATATGTACCTATTATTAATTAAAAATGTCAGGATAGGTACTTTTATTTACGCAAAAGTACAATTGCTCACAATACTTCGTCTAATAATAAAAACAGTTATATATTATTATTATTATATATTCAACAGTTTAACACTTTGCGGAATGTAATATAAAATATATACCTATAAAAAACAAAAACGATAATAAATTTGCTATAGGTATAATAATCTTACACAGTGTTTACTTTCGAGCGATGTATATTTATAGCAATTTTTGACAGTTTGACATTATTTGAAATATGTGTGTTGTGATAACTGGACGAAAAGGGAAAACCTTTATTGATTTAATATACGATATAATTAACTTCTTATAATGTTATCTAATTACGATTACATGTGTATTGTATTGTACTGAAATAAGTAAAATCTGCAGTGGTACAGCTTATATCTTGATAATCTCGAAGACTTAAACAATGCTTCTGCTCGTACTATTATCAGAATATAATATCCAAACAATCACATAAACATGGATAAACTAGAAGATGGTATACCAACTCTAGGTATATTTTATTTAGTCTACTTCAGAAAATTAAATAATTCTTGATGCACAAATTTATTGAATTTTGCGACGGGACTACAAAGGCATTTTGATACCTATAAATATATATAGGTACATTTTTTACTTATTCAATAAATTTTGAGATTTACCGGTGCTTAACGCAAATTATCATTGTGTACATTACTCTAAATAAATACTAATTCATTTATTCATAGTGTATGATTAAATAATTAAAAAATATGTACCTATGTATTTATTAATAAGAGTCTATTTGAAATATGTAAATGTACAATAGCTTAAATTACATCAATAACTTACGAAAGTAATTTTTATATTATACACGTACACACAAACAAAGAAGCTGCAAGATTTACTGTTGCAGAGCATAACAAAATCTATATTATTCCTACTAATAATATTTATACGTCTAATTTGCTATGATTCCGATTGATAATTGGTAGAAAGGATTAAATATAATACCTATACACGATAAATATAACAAGCTTTTTTGAAAACTTTTTGGCTTATGAGCCGCCATCTGAAAAAACCGCAAAATTTTTGCACTATACCAGTTTTTACAAAATATCTTCCAAAGTATTCCAATACTTCCCGAGATAGACCTCTTTGAATTTACAGATTTTTTCTTAAAAATGTAAAAATCAAAGATTTTTAGTTGGTTTTTGCTCGATAGTAAGTATATAGTGAATCCTACGCTAAAGTTTGACACTGCATTTATAGTAGAGGTAAATAGCTAAAGTTCCGAAGCTCCAAATGTGGCTTGTCGTCCAGACACATTTTGTCTTATATAACAAAATATCACCATTTGGTTCTTATAATGTAAAGTTGTGGTATATCTGACACTTTTCTTGATGAAACTTATGTAGTATATAATTTATTTATAATTATTTATCAATTATTTATTTACTTACAAATTTATTGATATATAATTCACAGACCTATTGAATATATGAGATATACAAACTTAGCAATAAATGAACTTTTTTTTGTTTTTAATAAATAGATACATTAATTTTGTCAGTATTAAGTTATTGCGTAACGTGTCTTCCTAAAAGACTACAAAAATATTCAAAAGAGAGTATCATAGTCTAAACGAGCTAGAAGAATCAGTTTGGTCTTAAACTTTAGCTACCTACCTCTACTATAAATGCTATGTCAGACTTTAGCGGAGAATACACCATTTACTTACTATCGAGCAAAAACCGATTATAAATCTTTATTTTGACATTTTTAAAAAAAAATTCTCTAATTTCAAAGAGGTCTATCTCGGGAAGTAATGAAGCTAAATATTCCGTTTTTGTATTAAATTGTAGAAAATTTTCTCTAGTTTAATAAGAACGTAAACGGCTTTTTTGCTCAAACTAATACTTTAGGAGATATTTTGTAAAAAGAGGCTAAAAAATTTAGCGGTTTCTTCAAGATGGCGGCGTCTGCGGTAGTGGGGAAAATAAGAAAACTTGGAACTTTGCAACAGTGTACCAATCCATACACCATATCAAAATATCAAAGGTACCCTAATTAATTGAACCATGCGAGATTTTTTGGTATAGTTTGACTGGGCTATATGTATATTCTCCAAGGATATTACATCGGTGCGGTGGTGTTTCTATTACAGAAAGTTAATATTCTACGTTTTAGATATCTCTTGAAGGTACTAGATTTGGTAGACCATATAAAAATATGGCACAAAAGGCTTAATTATGTGTTCTGCATGTTCAACCATTTCGTCAGGTAGATAGCTTCTTTTTCGGTGGTTTATACCAAAAATTCTTTATGTTGTCATTAATAGTGAAATATTAGGTAAGTCTATTAAAAGAATATAATAGTTGATATGTCATCTTTGGATAATATGGAAAATCAAAACCTTATTTTGGCAAACTTACTTCAGTTCGGTAAAATATATTTAGGTACGTTTAACAACTAAAATAATTACTTTCACTTCTGAATGTTGCGCATCTCCAATATTATTTAAGAAGATAATAAAATATGAATAATGTTAAGTACAGAAGCGCAGTTGATTTTTGCCAAAAACACTAGTGTCACCTATAGACAACCTATAATTAAACAGATTTACTATGAAAATTAATTGTGGACTAAAATATAAACGTAAGTAATTAATACCTATTGATCTTTTCTGGTTACATTCTGAATCATATCTCCTAAACACACAGTTAAAGTTACGAAAATCACAATATAAGCTGTATGTTTTAGTTCATATGTTCAGAGACCGGACACGAGCGGCCGATGACTCATCACCCACGCGCACTATTGAAATTTTGTATTTTTAAAAAGTTTTTAGTTTTATTTATATAATTGGATAACAAGTGGGTGGTGATCTATAAAATACAAAATACTTTTTTATTTGTTTATGCTGTAGTTCAAATCGAGTAAATTTTCCGTACTTTATTAATCTCACGAAATATAAGGTAGGTAAATAGAAGAAAGGAATTTAACATTAAAATCGACTTTTTTGCTGTCCGTTTTCTCGACGAAACCAGATGTTGCATCACCATACGAATAGTGCTATTCAATAACTGCGTGATGTTATACATTCTTTCTTTTGTCATTCATTACACAATGTTTAGAATAAAACTGCAGTCTATGGTCGACTGTTCTACTTTTTCTACCCTTTGTAACACATCACACAAAATGTCACTCATAAATATTTTATTTTCATTACTTTTTAACAGTTTTTGTGCGGCAATAGAAGCTTGATGGCATTGTCCATCATTCTTTTTACGATGACCCATGTTTTAAATCCAAAATTCATTAAACACATTACAAATTAAGCGAGAAAGAATACTTCAAACTGACTTGTTCTTTACCATGTCTATAGTCACATGAATTACTAAATATTGTTATTATTATTACTTCAAAAAATATTTTTTCCAAACATAAATTGTTTTATTCCTATTTATTTTATAAGGTGTACCTACTTGAAATGTTATAAATTGCTATAAATGAATGCTTGTATTTATTGATGCTTGACTGTTGAGATTATTTCTATATAGTCAGGTTCGTAATAAATTTAAAATACTATGTAGACAAAAACGCGTTGAAAGCGTTTCTTTAATAATTTTTTGTGCCTGTTAGTTTTTTGTCTGTCTATGTTCGAGTTCATTTAAAAGTCCCAGATATAAATTTGTTGCTGTAATAGCAATCTACATTTCTATTGCTTCATCTCTCATCCTCAATTAAGTTCGTCTATTTGCCAACATGAACCGCCACCTTACCGACACCTAATCCTACCCCCCCCCCCCACATTATATTCTTCATCACCACCAAACTGAAAACTAAACGCCAGCCTTAAGGGGATATTAAAGCGGTCGAGAAAGCAAGATATCGAATTTATCAGTTTTTTTTTACTATTGTTCAAGATAGAAATGTGAAATTTTCTGTACAACTCCAATATAGATATGAGTACACGGAAAGGTTGTCAGATTATGTAATTTTTTGTCACAACCACCTATTTTTTTTATTCCAAATTAGAGTAAAATGTACATGTGTTTCTCCGTCAAAATCTGAAAGAATTAAATGAAATTGATCAAAACGGATGTAATTCCCGTGTAGACCAATGTTTTCTTGTGAGATATAGCTTTTTGAATTGCGGAAAAAAGTTTAATTTGAGTAATTAAATTAAGAAATTCGGGAATGGTGCGATACTGAATTATTTGTATTTTAGCAGCGCCTTCAGCTGCTACGGATATGCACCCAACTTCTTGGCCCCGCCTAATAGGACTGTCCGAACTTTTTGCGGTTGTCTGGAGTATTTTATTTCACTTTTTCTCACTCCAATTTTACGCATTCATATTATTACCAGTTTCGACGCTATAGTCGAGTCGTTTTAGCAACCGACATGGCCAAAGTACGAACTAGAGACAACGATTCAATACCACTACAAATTTCGATCGGCCGGAACAATTTCAAAACAATAAAATTAAACTATGTAATTAATATTTTAGGATATACACCTTCCCATAGTAAAATACTATTACATGAAAGCCAGTTACAAATTAAATAATATAAATAAAGCTATTAAATATCATTTTTTCTATACCTATATTTTATATAACATTTGGCTATACTGTTTAGGAGGCCAGCATTGTTGACAAATTTAAAATATTTAGATGACAATTATTACAAACGTCAAAAGATAATTCTGACA
This sequence comes from Amphimallon solstitiale, assembly GCA_963170755.1. NCBI lineage: Eukaryota > Metazoa > Arthropoda > Insecta > Coleoptera > Scarabaeidae > Amphimallon > Amphimallon solstitiale. The sequence continues at coordinate 36,080,773 of OY720685.1, read as the reverse complement.
AATGTCAAAAGTCCTGAAATGGCGTGTGTAGGTTATATTACTTGACATGTAATATTTTGCAACATCTCAAATTTGACGCCATTTTAATTTAGTGGCGCATGTCGGTTGCGAGAGCGACTCAACTATATATGATTTTACCATGCAAGTATACATTACATATACGAAAAAAATTTTTCCTATATGAATGCATTGTATTGTATATGATTTTAATCACAATACAGAAGTAGGTATAGATACAATTTATTTTTATTTTGGTGATTGACTTATTGCGATTTTGGTTAGTTCTTTAATTTGTATGCAGAAATAGCGTTGCATTGCATTGGAACATGTTGCTGCATGTATTATGCTTGTATTGCGTATTTAGCATCCGCTATAGTAAATTAATGAACTTGGAAAATTTTTTGAATTTTTTTTTATAATTTCGTGGCGTGTAAAAGGACACAATTAAATTGACTTTTGGTCATTGACTTATTGCGATTTTGTTTAGTTCTTTAGTTTGCATGTTGCTGCCTATTATATATTTCGCATCTGTTAAAATAATTTATGGACTTTGAATATTTTTTAAAATATTTGTTTGAGTTGTGTAATAGACATTTTATATATGTGATTTAATGATAAAATAATTGTCATATACATATATTTATTTTTCAATGTGTGATATCGCCTGGCTTTTCTACGAACTGGATATTTATGCCGCAGAAATTTCTCAGTTGACAATATTAGTGCCCGATGAATGAAGCTCCGCATCAGTATTCGTCTTTTTTTTAATTTGGGGCGCGTAAGAGGACACAAATTGACTTTTGGTGATTGACTTATTGTGATTTTGGTTAGCTCTTTAGTTTGTATGCAGAAATAGCGTTGCACTTGCATTGGAACATATTGATGAATGAAGCTCCGCATCAGTATTCCTTCAACGTATTATTCAATGCGTGTAACAGGCCGGCTTTTGCACGTAGTGGACCCTCATGACGAGGATATCTCGCGGTCGAAATTATTAGTGCCCGACAACAATAAAATACACTTTCTATTGTAAATAACAGTGACTTTTCTAATATTTAATAATAGTAATCCTTGCCAACGATTACAGTAATCCTTATATAAAAAGAACGGAATTACGATTAATGTAATCGTTAATCGAACGAACTTAGATTACGATTACAGTAATCGTAATTTAAACTTTTGCAAAATTACGATTACTGTAATCGTAATCGTATTTTCTTTTATATAAGGATTACTGTAATCGTAATCAAGTTGTAATCGTAATCCTTATCGCCCAGCTCTGTCGAATAGCAATTTCTTGCAAATATCTTGTAAACTATGCATTCTGTGTAGATTTAGCAATAGTACAAAAGTACTTAGAGCCAGATTTCGAATAAGTTTTGTATAAAAGAAATTTCAAAATTCGTACCGGAAGCAGTGGCGGCTCGGGGTGGTTCACATAGGGAGTGCATAATTTCAAAATTAAAAAGTATAATACAAGAACGCTTACCCAATCTTTATAAGTTTCACCGACATACTGTTCCAGACAGGTACTGTTCATTGTACAGTTTGTTTTGAGGGAATAGTAAATATAACACTACAGTTTCATTACATCTGATGATAAACGAAGTCCATTTTGGGTGTCTTTGACTTGCAGAACAGTTCTATCACTTTTTCATTAAAATTTGGGAAATCATTTATAAATTCTTTTTCACAAGATAACATAGTAAGGGCATTTAATCTGTCTTCTTTCATTGTATTTCTCAGGAAAGTTTTTATTCTCTTCAGCCGTGAAAACTGGCGTTCCGCTTCAGACGTTGTCATTGGGATTGTAATGACAATTTTTAAAATCTTAACAACTTCATTAAAGGTGTCGCTTAATCCATCCGGCAGAAGGCCTAGCAGACCTACAGCACTGACTTCTATATTTTGCCTAAATTCTTCTCTAGAATATAGAACACTTAATTCAGTTCGTAGTCTGCTTTCATTGAGGCATGGATAAAATTTTACTACTTCTTTAAGGCAATCTTCCAGAAATTTTTTTTGAAAAGAGGAGAACTGTTTAAAAGAAATTAAGTTTGCTAATATTAAGTGCCCTGTATACCGAAATCTAGTTTTTATTTCAAGCAAAATAATATACCATCAGTTACTCTTCGTCGCGTTGATGGTCGAGGAGTCAGTTCTGAGTCATTTTGTTTAACCAACTGATTATCTGTGTCAGCGATTTCGGTTCGAATTTTTCCAATAGCGCGTTCAAAATTATCTAAATTATTCATGATTTTTAATGCATCTGTATTGACATTTTGTAATTGATTAAACAATATGTCCACATGTGGCATAATTTTATGAAAGAAAGTTAACCAATAGATAAAATTTTCCTCCTCTAAAGTTCGCAAATTGGCACCAGCTTGATGAATGGTAGTTTGTAAACTAGCTTCTCCCTCGATTTGTTCCAGAGCTTGAATTATTTCTTCTCGGTGCTCATATATTGTATTCACTGTCCTAGAATTGAAGTTCCATCTTATTTTTGATGAACGAGGTAAGCTTTTTCTCTGAAGGAATTCTTCCAATCTTGCAGCTCGTTGTGGTGAAGCGGAGAAAAAAGTACATAATCCCGTCAGATTGGCAAAAAAATCTGCAATTACTACTGCTCGATGTAGCATGTGACATAATAAGATTTGTCTGACGTGCGTAACAATGTACAAAATTGGCCCTTGGATACTGGTCTTGGACATGTCTTTGCACGCCGTTAATAGCACCACTCATGACTGCTGCCCCATCATAGCTCTGTGCAATCAGTTTTTCTGGGTCATCAACAAGCAAACTAATTTCGTTAAGGATGGAGGCAGATAAAGAATTAGCATCATGTCCACTAGGCAGAAGAAATTTCCAAAATCTTTCGACCGGTCTCGCGTTCACAATATATCTTAAAACAACCACCAACAGAAACTGATTGGACACATCTGTGGTTTCATCAGGTATCACAGATATGAAGTCGGTTGCTTTAATTTCACTGGAAACTTGTCCATGATACACGTTCAACATTGCATCAAGCAGCTCATTCTGTATCGTTTTTGATAATCCCTTAAAAACCGGTGCTGCTTCGATGTGATCTCTGAGCGATTTATCCAATTCTACCGTAAAATTTATCAATTCCCGAAAAATGCCCTTGGTATTCGACGTTTGTCGTTCATCATGACCCCGAAGTGCCAGTTCAAACGCGGCACAAAATCTAATGCAATGTATTATTAAATTTAACACATGCCTATTTTTTGTTACCTGTTCATTGTGTTATTGAACTGCTTTTCTATATGATGAATCTAAAACATTCTGAGTGTTATTTTTTCCTAACATTCTTAGACTAAATATATTTTTCAAATGCCCTTCGGAATTTTCATGTTTCGTAATTTTAGCACTAAGATGAATTAAGTCTTTTATTCCGTTCTTTGACCAAGACGGTTCACCACCAAACAAAAGACACGGAAAACAAAACAAAGTATTTTTAATTTCATACCCACAAATCCAGTCATTTTTCTGATAAATATTCATTTTGAATTTTCTTTAACCTTTAACAGATTGTTTATTTTCTAAACATAATTGAGGCATCGGCCGTTTAAGATTTTTTATTGCGATTTTTTCATCATACGTTAACCGCGAAAACGTGTTATTCTGTAACGCAGAGACGAAATTCATCTTACAACAGCGGTGAGCAGACTGGAGATCTTGCTCACACGCTATGTATTATACGATATGGAAGTAGAACAAAATACAGTTCTCCCCACCTTCAATGTAATGTTAATGGCTTAACGGAGCAACGGTTGGGCTTTGCTCATGGGTATGTTTCTCTCGGTGGAAGGGGTAAACATTCGAATAGTTGCTCGTGCGCTGTTAGTCGTCATTATATCTGTGACGACGATCGGTGCATGTAGGTTGTTACGCGCGCCGCACACGCCATGTTCCTGTTCAATAACTATGAATACGTAATAAGTAAATACTTTCACAGTTAGTCGCCGCTTGGTTTGTTTTGTTTCAAAATTCCAGGGGGTGCAATTGCTCACTTGCTCTCATTAAAGAGGCGCCACTGACCGGAAGTATCACTTTTACCTTTATCCAGTAGCACTTTTTTGCAAATATCTCGTAAAGTGTGCATTCTATAGTAATTTATTAAGAGAATAGAAGTACTTAGAATAGGATTCTGGATAATTTTCCTATAACAAATTTTTTTTGTGTAACACTTACCGGTTTAATTTTTTAAGAAGATAAAACTATTTAAAACTTAATTTAGAACTATTGTATAATTTGAAACGCACATATTGCTGTGACCTCAGTAATTTGAATAATATTTAGAAAATGATTTTAACTCTTGGAAATAAACAATCACAGTTATATTGCTAAAAAAAAGGTGGGTTAGCAACTTAGCAGTGGTTTATGCTCTTATTTGCTCCTCTTATCTTTAACAAAATCCCTTCCCAGCATTTACTCTATATCTCAGGGTGTAGGTAGCTTTAACACTTCAAAGTGGTATGGCAATTTATAAAGCAAAACACAAATTTTTCAAAGAACAAATATAATAATTTTATTTAACATATAGTTTTACAATATAAATTAAAACCTTTATTTCAACTTTTATTTAAACATTTACAAAATATTAACAAATAAATTTTGTTACCAAAAATGTATGTATATTAGAATATACAATAATATTTCAAAATAGAAAATATTGAAAAACAGATATGCCTAAGACAATTAAATAACACTCAAAAATGGTGAATCTTAATACAAGTTTCAATTTAATTAGTAAAGGTATTGTCCTATCCACATGTAGGCCTTTTAGCATGTATAATTATAACCAAAATATCTAATAAAAATTTTCAAAAAACAAAATAATTCCAGTCTAAGTTTTATTATACTTAATTATGATGTTCGCATAATCACAATTAAATACCTCATTCCTAGGTCGAACATATAAATCAATCCGACACACGTCCTCGGAAATTTCTCATGATTTTCGCAAGAATGGATCGCATTCACGTTACTTTTCGCTCAAATTATTGACTAAACTCCGTAACTACTTTCACAATCGAAAATTAATTTTTTTTGGATTGTGTTATACTTATGAAATAACAAAAGAGAAACACGCAAAATGTGTACTAAACATGGAACAAATGAAATAAGAATATTAAACACACACAAAACGATGATACAGATTATTTTTTTAATTTTTCTACACTTTTTCGGATTCTACAAATTTGTTCTTCTGCCTCAAATCTCGGAAGGGTAGATTTTGTGGATGTTGTGGATCTATGAGTTCTGGTAGAACGCAATTTTCATAGAAATCTCGTAGTTGTAACTCCATATAATTCGTCCAGAAGTTGTCATCTCTGTAAATCGAAACAGGTCGAATAAGCAGTTAACATATTTTTATTCCTAATAGTGTTTTCAAACCTGCTCTACTTCCATTCCCAGTGGACTCCACACGACAAAATAGCACACATTCCTTTGAGAAATGTGTAGTTGTCCTTGGACCTGGTAGTAAAAATGGGCTGTTTTCTTCAAATGAAAGATTCCATCATCATCAATTATTGCAAATTTGATTTTCTTCTGGTCGACGGCATCACGAGGTGACAAATTACAAATGGACTTTGGACACTTAATTTCTACGATCGCATCGGTACCGATTAGTCCGTCTGGCGAGGCACCAAGAAAACCAAGCACGGAATCTACGAAAAGTCCACGTGAGGACACTTCAAGTCCATAATGTTTTTCAAATTCCTTTCTAGCAATTGGCTCGTGGCTAATACCCCACTCGGTAGCCTCGTTTCCTGTGAAAGTACTATACACCAATTCTTTAACAGTTGCATTACAAGACGTGGTTGACCTAATTCTGCATATTCTGCCAAAACTGGAAGCAGTCAGTCTATTGTGACGTTCGGTTCTCCAGTCGTCATTGCTGCGTTGCTCATCAGTTTTTTTCTCTAAGTCGCGAATTTGAGATGGCGTTTTTTGTAGATTTTCCAAAAAAATTTTTTCAGGATTTCATAATTCTCGGGCACTTCAGCAGAAAGAAGAGCCGCGACAGGCCCGTAATGTTTGTCTGCGGGTGCCTTAGCTTTCAACTTCTTGGGATATTTTTCAGGGAATAAGGTCTTTCGGGATTTATGGTAAATTGTCCAGGGCTTTTCTGCGATATTGCCTTATATATTATGCCAGGATAATTATGTGATCCTGCTGAAAAACTCACACTTGCTGCTTTGCATCGAGTTTGGTATGAACCTCTGCTGGATAAATTCAATCTTTTCCCACTCACAAATTTTGCGACAACTGAATTGTAGCACTCTGCAGCATTATTATCCATGTTTAGGAAAAGACTATCAGCATTGTGCACTAAGCGGTACAACAGAATTTCGACATCTTGCAAAAGACCACTTTCCGTCATTTCATTCACCCAGTTGCGTTCATCCTTACCTACATAATATATACAGGGTTAGTTAAAAGTATGGAGACGGCAATTTATTGGCGTTAATATTCATTTTAGAGAATTATGTTCAATATAAAAGTTTGTTAGGATATTTTGATCTACATTTGAGAATATTTGAAATTTTTTTTTCTTCAATTGTTTTTTAGTTACGCCTGTCCGCGCAGTTTTTTTAAATGGGAACTAGTGAATTTTACTCTACCATTCGATAGAGAATTTTTTTCTCTTTACAATATTTTTTTTTTAAATTCATTTTAATAACTTTTACAAGAAAAATTAAACAAATTAATAACAAAGTAAATTAAAGTAAGTGTTCAAATTGTCGTCCATTAGTAATTTGACAATGACCCAATCGATTTACAAAACCCCGAACAGAGTTCTGTAAAAAATCTCGGGGAATTTCTTGTATCGTTCTGGTAATTCGGATTTGTAAATCTTCTACGTTATCGGGCTTATCTTCGTAAACTTTGTTTTTTACGTATCCTAAAGAAAAAAAATCTAAAGGACTTAAATCTGGCGAACGGGCTGGCCATTCAATAGTTCCTCGTCTTCCAATCCAACTGTGGAGAAAAACGTTGTCCAGATATTGACGAACATTTACACCATAATGTGGTGGGGCGCCATCTTGCTGGAACCAGATACTGTCATTGGGCAGGTGTTCATTGTTTTCATGTGGATAGAGCGTAGCACAAGCAGGTATTATTTCATTTTGCAATAACTGCAAATACAGACCCGAAGTTAAATTGCCATTGATGAAAAAGGGACCGATAATATGACCGCCAAGAATGCCAACCCAAACATTAACCTTTTGGGGGTACTGCGTATGGTGCTCCAAAAACCAAGAGGGATTTTCCGATGACCATTATCTGCAGTTATGTCTGTTTACTTCACCGGTAACGCAAAAAGTAGCTTCGTCAGAGAAAAGAATATTGTTGACAAAATTTTCATTATTATTGCAAATATTTAACATTTCTTCAGAAAATTGTAATCTTCTATCAAAATCATCTTCCGTTAACTCGTGTACAAGGTGTACCTTATAAGGTTTATACTTTTCACTTTTTAAAAATGACACGATCGATGACTGCGAAATATTGAAATTGGCCGCTAATTGATTGGTTGATAAATGAGGATCTTCAGATACAGCCAATAAAATATCCAGTTTGTTATCATCGCTTTTTGCTGTTCTAGGTCTACCACCCCTTGGCAAATCTTTAACGCTTCCAGTTTGTTCAAAGCGTCTTAAAGTTTTACCAACAACGGATTTAGAAATTGGATTTCTATTTGGATGCGTATCATTAAATAAATTACAAACGTCTTGTAAACTTCTGCGTCTATCTCCATAACCCAACATCATAAGTATTTCAATTCGTTCATGTTCACTTAAACTCGCCATTGTTAATATTAACAGCAACAAATTGCACAAATGAATTATTTCTGTCAAAGATTTGACGTACACAATAACCCTGATAAAATTATGTCGCTCAAGTTTGTTTATCGCATCGCTTCTGTCTATCTGCGATGTACCGAACATCTGTGAAACACTTGAACCGGCCTTTTCTTATAAAAAAGTTATTAAAATGAATTTAAAAAAAACAAAAATATTATTGTAAACAGAAAAAAATTCTCTATCGAATGGTAGAGTAGAATTCACTAGTTCCCATTAAAAAAAAACTGCGCGGACAGGCGTAACTAAAAAACAATTGAAGAAAAAAAAATTTCAAATATTCTCAAATGTAGATCAAAATATCCTAACAAACTTTTATATTGAACATAATTCTCTAAAATGAATATTAACGACAATAAATCGCCGTCTCCATACTTTTAACTAACCCTGTATATTAAATGATACACTATGAAAAATCCACTTCCAGAATACTTACCTTGACAAAAATATTGTTTACAATTCGAATGCTCTCCAAATACACGTTTGGATGAATTGAGAATATCAGAACGCAGTTCCCTCACTTGTTGCTCATGTGAAACATCTTCTTTAATCCAGTGTTTAACAGCACATTGTACCGCAATCCCGAATCTGGTTACATTCGACTTTAGAAACTGTCTCTGCTCCAGATTAACAATTTTCCGTTTACTGCTTACTCTTTTTGAAGATAAATTCGTTAAATTAGACCGAAAATTTCGTAACAGATGATTTCTACATTCTATTTTTTTCACAAGACAATTTTTGTAAGGGCGAGCCTCAGCTAATTTTCTTGTTACGCTGCTATCCCCGTCTCCTATAAGATATTTATATTTCAGCCCGTGCATTTCAATGCTGCTTTTGAAACCATCTACAATTATTTCTGCTTCCATTGCAGTGGACGGTTTGCACCAATTTTTGAAACAGGTATGAGGTTTGACATCTTCTTGTTTTTTTTTCTGCACGGGAACACATACAACAATATTTGTTCTTGATACCAAGATATAATATTTTTTTGGATTTTTGCCCAATAATAACTCCCTAAAAATGAAATATTATGTTCTCAATGTCTTCATGGAAATACATGTCAAACAAAATTGAGGGAAGTACTAACAACACCTGATACGCACTGTAATTCGTCCGATATGAACGCTTACACCAGGCTCCATCTGCTATTACAGAGATATGTGGAATGCCGTCTTGATCCACGTCTCCTACTTCCTTTGCGAGTTGAGCCTCTTCCTTTCCTGCTGCCTCCATTAAATCAAATGCACTTCCACTAATGAGAGGAGAAATTTCATCATGAGTTGCAGCAAACTTTGGAAAACTCATACAAGGAATGTTACAAAATGCAAGAATTTCCTCCAGCTGCGAAAAACCACCTCCTGAGGATATCATTCCCAAGACTGCTGCTTTTTTTATATCAAGCGAATTTTTTGATGCACTATCTCTGCTTACGGATGATGTTTCCTTGCACATTGCACATTGTAAATAAAAAATACTATTGAGACCAAGTTTCTTTTCATTTATTATTTTCAAATTCTCAGTACTGCAGGAAAACAATGGATTATGTTTGAACTCCACAATTGATTTAAAGAATTGTTCAACATCAATTATTCTTCTACCAGAAACACAGTATTACGACTTAAAGCGCAGTCCAGAATCCAAAGTCACACCAAGGTTTTTACATTCGGACATCACCGGAACAATGTCACCATCCACAGAGAATCTCAAAAACGGCAGACAGTCAGCAACAGCCGAGGTTCCGCCGAATACGACAACAGAAGATTTGGGTCCGTTAATTAGGAGTCCATGCCGGTTGATGGCGTCTGCAAGGTTCTCAAGCTCTCTATTTATTAATTCCACAGCACTCCTGACGTCGGCAGAATAAAAGGAGTAGTAAATTTGTGTATCATCAGCATAGTGATGATAATTACAAAATTCTAATGCTTTGTACAAAAAGGATGTGTAGATGATGTAAAATAAAGGCCCACATATACCTCCTTGTGGAACACCACAGTGAATTGGAAGCACATTTGATAATTCATCGCAGTGGCGGCTGCTGCAGGGAGGGCAACGGGGCACTGCCCCCCCCCCCCCGTGACAAATTTCTTTTAACAGATAAATTAATTATAAATACCTAATTTGTATGTACTTTTTCTGATTTGTTTGATAACAAATAATATGTTTTCGGAAGTAACAGTCCGTCTTTTTAGCGCGTTTAAAAATTGCAGTCTGACGTAGGCTCCGGGGCATCTCGCGCGACTGCCCCATTTGTATTAGAAATCGAGCGATGAAACTGGCGCGGGTAGCGCGCGTATATATGTAGGCAGCGGGGCACTACTCTATGGTGCCGGGTCCGAGTAGCAGTCCAGTATGTAATATACAGCTGTGAGTGTATGTTGTAATTTTTATCGGTGCAAATGCAAGTATGAATTGCGTTAGTAACATTAAGACAGAATTAAAAAATTTAGGTCTCCTTGTGCGAATATGTTTTATTTAATACGTTACTGAATATTATACGCGCGTATTTCGTATTATTGTAAATTGACGTATGAAAGTGAAATTTTAGATACGGGGGTGTCTTAGGTCGCTGATCACCATTCCATAGTCAAAATGTCAAAAAAAACGAAATGGCGGAAGAGCTTTTTAAAAATTGACGTATGAATGTGAAATTTTAGATATGGGGGTGTCTTAAATCGCCGATCACAAATCCAAAGTCAAAATGTAAAAAAAAACAAAATGGCGGACGAGTATTTTGAAAATTGACGTATGGATGTGAAATTTTAGATACGGAGCTTTTGGGGGTCGCCGATCACGATTCCAAAGTCAAAATGTCAAAAAAAAACAAAATCGCGGACGAGTTTTTGAAAATTGACGTATGGATGTGAAATTTTAGATACGGGGGTTTTGGGGGTCGTCGATCACAATTCCAAAGTCAAAATGTCAAAAAAACAAAATGGCGGTGGAATTTTTTGAAAATTGACGTATGGATGTGAAATTTTAGATACGGGGGTGTCTTAGGTCGCCGATCACGGTTCTAAAGTCAAAATGTCAAAAAAAGCAAAATGGCGGACGAGTTTTTTTAAAATTGACGTATGAATATGAAATTTTAGATACGGGGGTGTCTTAGATCGCCGATCACGAATCCAAAGTCAAAATGTCAAAAAAGAACAAAATGGCGGAAGAATTTTTTGAAAATTGACGTATGAATGTGAAATTTTAGATACGGGGATGGTTGAGGTTTACGTTTTATTGAATATTATACGCGTGTGTACATGTGTAAATGTAATAAATGTACGAATACGTTTTATTTAATACGTTACTGAATATTATACGCGTGTATTTCGTATTATTAACCTCGCCTTGATGAAGTTTTCACTTCTGCCGTGTGGTTTTAAGCACACTCATTTTTCTTGTTCTATTTCGGTGCTATAGAGTTCACTTTACGACATCCGTTTTGGTTGCAAAAGTATTTCTTTATAGCACGCTAATTTTGTTGTTTTGACGTTGGTACAAAAAAAAATGGAACCAAATTATATTTAAATGTCAAAGTGTAGGCCTTTAATGTAACAAACATGTGCAATAGAAGTTATACAAATAGTAAAAAGCACACATGCTAACATTTTATTTACTAATTAACAATATAAATTGTTAAGCAGAGTTGGATGATAAGTTTTCTGATGCTACTATTGTAATTTACTTCCAAGGTTGAATAGTACAACTGTTATAAAAGTTTATTTTTGATAATATGTCGAAATGTGGGCGAAAGATTTTGTAAATTGTCTTCTGCTATTTTGCGAATCTCTGGGAGCGTGCAATTATTTATTTCGTCCTTTTTGTTGATAATTTGAAATAATTTATTGCATAAATCAGTCTTAATTTTAATGATAATTACATATAACACCGCCTATATTCAAATATTTAAAATGTTCACGAAGTTGGCCGAAGACAAGGCAAAGCCTTCATCCACATTCCGAAGACGTCCGAACACAAACGAAGTTGGCCGAAAACAAGGCAAGGCCTTCACCGATATTCCGAAGACGTCCGAACACAAACGAAGTTGACCGAAGTCAAAGCAAGGCCACTACTGACATTCCGAAAACGTCCGAACACAAACGAAGTTGGCCGATGACAAGGCAAGGCCTTCATCGACATTCCGAAGACGTCCGAACATAAACAAAGTTTGCCGAAGCCATGGCAAAGCCTTCATTGACATTCCGACG